>OX421919.1:14694310-15995296 GCA_949128165.1 Lathronympha strigana | reverse complement strand
AGAGGCCTATTGCATAATGACTTTTAGCTTGTAATATTAGCAGAAGTCTCTTTTCAATTCCTCTTATTAGAAAGAGAGTTCCGCTAATACTACAAGTGACAAATGATTATGCAATTGACCCCAGGCTAGCTTTAAATCGTATATTATTTGTTGATATTCTGTCCCGTCAGCCAGGGGACAAAGGTAGCACATTTTGTTAGAAGAAACGTTGTAGCATGTTCTACTGACATGCTTGGTAGATGGCCCATCGTTTAAAAGGATTGTTACTACCAAAAAATTCATGCTTTTCAATTATAATGCCATAAAACCGTGATTATGAAAGTGACCCAGGAGACAATGGCAGTGACAAGAAATAGTTGACTAACTCAATTACACCTGACATGATGAAATCCGTTAAACGACGCAGGCAGAAGGGCGTGTCAAAAAATTAACCATAAATATAATCAACCAATTGAAACCCTAGGCCACTAGAATCATGTCAAAATGACAATTAGTCATAGATGTAAATAATAAAAGATACCCAATCTGCCGAAAAAAATTACGCCAAAAAAGCCAGTCTTTTTGGATCGTTAAGCACCAACAGGACAATAGGTTGTAACAGTGTTGATAGTTCTGTGTATGAAATTGACACTTCATGATTACGTCAGTAAGCTCTTTTTCGTACGACACACTCTAGGAGAGACATACGCTGGATAGACGATGCCCTACAACGGTTGAAAGTATCAATAGTAGTGTTGTTACAAGGGATCAAAATGATAGACTTCCGGCGAGGGCGTAGTGAGGGATTCTAAAGTAGAATCCTGAGCGTAATGAGGGATTCAAGCGTTAACGCCCAGGACGAAAATAATTTTGATACCGTGTGACACACACTGCTTTTCACACCAACTAAAAAGAAAAACAAAGCCGAAAACAGCATCATATCAACACCACGATGCCACTAGTTAATGCCCGAAGACTTAAAAATGTGTAGTCCTTGAACAGAAAAGTGCCACTTTGATCCCTCCTAGCTTCAACAGAAAAAACCCTTTTATGAATAGGTAATGTGAAAAAATATTTACCTGTGACCGTGTTTTCTATTAACATTTCCACGTCTGTGTCATCCATTTTCCTGTTATGTAGCTTCATGTGTGCCTCGAACAGCTTTTTACCTTTAAAAAAATGTATTATTAATGTTACCCGATTCTTAGGAAACTGCCAGTAGTTTATGCAACATATTAATGGCCCCGAGAATTTTAAGAACCAATTATGCGCTGTTGCATACACTAGTTTTTCTACGACAGCGAAACTAGCAAAAAAAGTGAAATCTCAAATGGCGGCAGAATGTGGAATTTTCGTATGCCAACTATAGAGATTTTAAAAAATCTACAGTGTTATTATACTGTATGAAAATACATGAAACGTCGCTTAGCGATGTTCTTATGGAATACCATAGACAACGTTATAGTGTATACTTTTTTAATATCGCTGTCAGTCATTTCATTGGCAGATTCAAGTGCCGAAGTAGACCAAAAAATTAAAATACGTGTATATGTTTACTCCATAGAGGTATGATTTCGCGTTAACGCTTAAAGAGTAACAAAGTGAGGAAAAGAGAAGTCATCTTTATTATGATTATTTTACGAGTGCGAAAGAGACACACAACAATGGGAGCTACCGTATTGTCGCTCACCAGGTGGCGCCACTCATGCGTGGGTCCTGTGTTAGTATGAGATAATTGTCAAAGTGACGTTTGAAATGTTCCCGCAGGACCCACGTTCTACTAGCGCCCCTAGCGGAAAATCAACTCGCGGTAATCCTCATTGAAAAACGTAGCCATTTTTGAGCTTGCAGGCATACGCATACACCCCCTTGATGATACGAGAATATAATGTTATCGGCGTTAAACATATGAAAACTTATATTTAAGGGATGTCGTTAAGCACAATTAAAAAAATACCACTATTAAAAAAAAGGACAAATCCGAGGAAACTTGGTGGTTGGTGGTTAAAATATTGGTGGAAACTTTGTTGGCTTCTGAACTACCTAAATGTATTAAACATATGTGTGATTGTAGCTGTTTGTTTTCCTTAATAAAGAAATTAAATTAGAAAAAAAGAAACCCGGACGGGTAGTTGGCCTAGACAGGGTGACCATGTAAAAAAATACTAACCTTCAAATGTGTTTTTGCAGAGCGGACATTCATTGGGTGAGTGTGCGGATTCATGATGTCTCAGCAACGAAACTACGAATAAATTAAATAACATATTAGAAGTAAACAACAAAGTAAGTTAATATCGTTCCAGGTCCGAATGACCTTCGATCTGTATCTCTCAATTTCTTAGTATTTTTTATGGCTTATTACATTAACCCCAACGGCTTTATGAAAATTAGCTTAACATATTTACTTAAATATTAACTGTTTTTGAGATATACGGCATCAAATTTTGGCAATTTTAGTCCAAAATAACAGTTTTGTTAACATAACTTTTGTACCAATAAGTTTAAATTTATAATCTCTATTAGAGACTTCAAATAGGAACAGTTATATTAACATTTTACCTATATAACAGCAAACACTTCTTTAGAATACCGAAAAATTATGGACGTTTTTTATTCATATATATAAATGTATGTAGGTATTTATCTATATAAGTAAGTATATCGTCGCCTCGCCTCGTAGCTTACATTTATGCAGGGAGTCTTGTGGTAGTCACTGCAGTTTAGCTGAACTGTTGAAACGTCTGTTTGTTTGTCTGACTATCTGTCCATCTCTCTTTCTGTTCTGTCTGCTTTTATGTCTATCTGTCGCTATGTTAGTCTGTCTGTCTATCTGCCTATCTATCTGGGCAGTTTCAGGAAAAAGTGCACCTATTTAATGAAAATGGGTCCTCGATTTTCCATACAAAAAAAAATTGTCAGTTTTGTAACGGCCCATACGAAATGTATGAAAAAATGCGTTACAAAGCTGACCACAAAAACGGAACACTCTTTTTCTTCGTTTAAATCAATAGTGCTCGTGATTCTGGTTATAAAAAACCCAAAACTCAAATATATTTAAAAAAAAAGAAAATGGTACCCTATGTTTAAAAATGCCCATCTGTCTATCTATCCGTCTATCGGTTCTGTCTACAGCTTACATTTATGCAGGAAGCTCTTTGAAGCGTTAGCGCATGATTCCTCAAGGTTAACTGTTGAGATATCTGTCTGTCTGCCTGTCTGTCGGTCTTACTGTCACAATAGACCAGTACAGCTTACATTTATGCAGGAAGGTCTTATCGCAGTCATTGCAGTGTAGCTGCGACCTCGCGTCGTGCGTAAGCGCATGTTTCCTCAAACTCGACTGTTGAGTGAACGAGCGGCCGCAAGTGGTGCATTCGAATGGCTTCGGGATTAAGCTGTGGCACCTGTAAAAATACAAAAAAAAAGTTAAATTTACACACATTACTTAAATATACATGTCGGTACACCAATTTGTCAAGAGATGGCGCCACCTCCGAAATAGCTCGCGCTAACGATGCGTCGACGCAGAAACATTACTATGAAATGAACATAAATATAAGCGGATTTATGCTGGCTTGGCTGGCTGAATTCGTCAGTGAACACCTTCCAACATTAATTCGGCGCAACTATTGTGAACACCAATTTGTCAAGAGATGGCGCCACCTCCGAAATAGCTCGCGCTAACGATGCGTCTACGCAGAAACAATAGTATGAAAATAAATATTAGCGGATTTGTGCTTGCTTGGTTGGCTGCATTCATGTCATTGTGATAACGGTGCGGTGTCTCGGTTAAAACGTCTGCTGACGCCACTATAGTCGAATCATAGTACTCTGTAGTAAAGTAATTCTTAAATAAACCGACTGAGCTGAGATAAATTGATTTTGTTTACGGAGAGTAACTTTTATCACATACACACATTTTAAGACCTTCATCAGCCAAAGGGTGGAAGTACCCATCGATTTCACAAAATACCTTCCCCAGAACCAATCAAAATAAGAACGACAAAAAAAAACAATTTATTTAAAATTGTAGGGACACAAAGTCGAGGCTAGTTTTATTGGAATGAGATGATCTTGACTTTATAACATAGATATAGGATAAAAGAACTGGATACCAAGTCAGCCGAAAAAATGACGTCATAAAAGTGCTGCAGTTGCGACTCTTTTTCATATAGTCTTGTTTGGAATGTGATGTTTCGTTAAGTGCCAACAGCCTATAAACTTTTAACAGTGTTGGTAGTTCTGTGTATGAATTTGACACTTAATGCTTACGTCAGTAAGCTCTTTTTCGTACGAAAAAGAGCTTACGTCAGTAAGCTCTTTTTCGTACGAAACTTTTGTATCATCAACTCAACATTTCTTTTAATAAGTCAATGGTTTAAGAATGAATCAAATGTATCATACCACATGACTTGCTTGTTACCTACATCGTATGTACTTATATTGAGGGTGGAGGCCTCGCTGAACACTTTCTAACAGACGTAACAGCTGTAACGGAACTGAAAACCTGGAGATACATAGTCATGACAAATGATTAGTTTTATAATAGACATTTATTTTCGAAATATATACAGTAAGTGTAACCTACCTCTACCTACCTTAAATCTAAAGTAGGTCCTTGAGGCATTGTACTTAGGATGCTGGCGACATTTCCTCGTTGTATCGCAATGCTGATACGTTGTGCGAGGAAGCCACCAGCTCTACGGTCACCAGTTACATCAACCAGACGTTTCGCGATTTCCATGAAAAACTTGCGTGCGCTGGGACCCCGTGGACCAAGAGTTTCGACCCCAAATGGTACAAAATGGTACTCCCTGCCCAGGCTCTTATATTTATTACGTTTTAAAATTTCGGCGCATTCAGCCGCTCCGCCCGCTTTTACATTAGTTCGTTGGAGATGGGACGGTGCCAGCGTGTCTACACAGGCAGCATCCCACACTAGCATCCGTCCCAAACTACAAGCACAGCGTAGGGATGTATTCCATACAGTGAGGTAACTTCATACACGGCCAGCGGCTCGGCTCGGTGCTCGTGCTGAGGCTCAGGGTTGTCAAAAACTATGCGAAAGATATTACAGTCTGATTGGCAAACTAATTTCCATTTTACACCCTTTAAAATAGACCGCCGAATTTGTATGAAAATTCGGCGGCATTTCCTCCCCGCCTCCTTCCCCGCGCGCCCCCCACCGATGACCCAGAAATCGGCGGAGTTAACCCACTGTATGGAGTACATCCTTCCGCTGTGCTACAAGTAACCAAGGACTCTGGTATCTTGCCATCATCCCTGAAAATGCCAGTCGGCTCAAGGAGAGCAGGCACGTTGATGGTGCAAGAGACCGACGGATTCAGCCATTAAGAGACGCATGTCTCGAAAAACGGCCCGCACTTTTTTTACAACACAATCCAATTGATTAGTTACTTACACCATATGTGTATTGAGGGTGGAAGCCTCGCCGAACACTTTCTGACAGACCTCGCATCTGTATCGGTTGCGATGCTGCCTCAAATGCTTATGCAATGACGTTCTCCAGTGGAATCGAGCACCTGGAATATAGTTCAACTCTTAATACGTGAACATCTTTAACCGGTTGTCATCTAGAGCGCTGCGCGCGGCTAGACGAAACTCAGTCCACCCGCACGCGTATTCACGCACGGTTCTTGACGACTAATAATGGCATCCTAAGATGCCCGAAACATGTCGTGCGTAGTGACTTTAAATAAGTGAGTGTTATCCGTATTTTTTTAGAAAGAAAGGACAAGTGGAATAATTCACGGCCTCGGACTAGACTCGAACTCTCGACTCTGGTAAACACCCTTATCGCTCTACCGACTGAGCTATCAAAACCCGTTGGCTGCGAATTTTCCACTGTATCCTTACGCACATGCGCCTATGATTTTCGGTACGCAGGCGTTACTGACTGAAAATCAAAATTCTTAATACGTGTTCATCATTGTCTGTCCTTGAGGCCCACAAAGGCACATTGATTGAACTCTTTCGAGCAGATAAGTTAGTGGCTATAAACCAGGGCTATAAACTGCTTTTTATAAACAAGCCATTTGCCTCTCTCTAGGCACTTTTTCCCAATGGGGGCTACCATACTGTCGCTCACCGGGCGGCGCTACTCACACATGTGGCTTGTGATCATATGAAAGAATCGTCAAAGTGACGTTTGAAATGCCCCCGCCAGACCCACGTTCCACTAGCGCCTCTAGCGGCGACCTGGCGCGTTAATCCCTATTGAATTACAATCACAGGCCACTACGAAAATCGAACGTTCGAAAATTTGTATCTCTCTCTTTATTACACTTGTCAATTGGAGTGATAAGAGGTTTGCCAATGCCAATTTTCAAAGTTAGCAGTAGGCCCTATGTGTACAGAATATTTACGTGAGATGTGTTTTCTATGAATATAGCACATTAAAATTAAATGCCACATAAAATGTGAAATATGTAGAGGTAAATACATACCACAGATATTACATAGTTGCGCGCAGGTATCTATGTGCGTTTTCGAAATGTCTTTAGAACCAACCAGATGTGTTTGAAGATGAACCTGTAATTAATTAAAATAATATAATATTATCAGAAAAATATTTAAAATAATCAACTATTTTCAAATGCAACATATTTAAACATTACGTGTACATAAAAAACCGGCCAGGCGTGTATGGGAGCCCCTTAAATATTTATTGTATTCTGCTTTTCAGTATTTGCTGTTAAAGCAGCAATAGAAATACATAAACTGTGAAAATTTTAACTGTCTAACTATCACGGTTCTTGAGATATAGCCTGGTGACAGACGGACGGACGGACAGATGGACGGCGGACCCAATACTCGAACCATATGAACCGGATGACTCAAGTGTATCTAAAAAGTATGTCTATAACAAGAAATTTATGCGAAACACCTATTTGCTTTCACATCACCAATCCTAATTAATTATTAGTCTCTGACACTAACCTCAAGGGCCTCTAGGTTCTCAGAATTATGTTCACATTGTGAACATTGATAGTCTTCTCTGTCAAAACCGTCACTATGCACTGATTCCGATATTGTTGATAGAAACGACATCATCGGCGTGTTTTGTTTTGTCATTGTTTCTGAAATTCAAGAGATAATATACATACATACAATCCTGACATATATTAAAAAAAAACGAATAAATATATATTCTTCACCTCACTAGCTCGAAAAGCGCTCTTTTATTCTTTACAACTAGCGGGCAAAACGCATTTTATCCACTAGTGGGTAAAGTAATTTGACCTTGCGCTAATACCTATGACTCACCAACGGTCCAGTAATAGTAAGACCTGTAAGACCATAGTAAATATGCGCAATCGGAGGTCACATCTTTAAATTGGTAAATTTTTACTCCGCACTTGGTAAGCTATTCTAAGTACCTACCAGGAGCAACTCTATGACACTTTTTGACCTTGAATTTTGAATAGTTTCTTCAAGTTAACTTACATTTGGATAAGATTTGTAATCGTATGCAGTTTTTATTTTCCTAACAAGCAATAGTGAGGTGAAACATGTTATGTTAAACTCAGCGGAAAAGTTTGTTAACCTCTCGTGCCTTGAGACCCTCGTAAAGCTCAAAATTCGCTAGTAACTTGTAAGATAATCATTTAATAACACCAACCTGGAGAATTGAAGTCTTCCTGTGGCACCTGGTTCATTCTACCTCTCTCAGATTCATTTATGTCTACTTCCATAGTCTTCCTTACTTCCTCTTTCAAGTGTTTTCTTTCTTTACAACTATCTACTGTAGACAGCTTTCCATCCTTCATAACTCTCTGAAAATGGGATAATAATCTGAAATTAAGTCTAAAAATATCACAAATATATGCAAACAATACGAAATTTACTACTTTCTTACGGTAGATGTTGATAAGCGCCCCCTAAGAGGAATATGGGGGAAATCCCCCGCCACTGGATGTCTTCGTAGCTCAGAGAGATGGGCATGTATCCAGAGGCCATGACTTTTTCCACTTTATCTTTCTTTCTGAGCAATTAAATAGATTTTCGTAGACGGACAAAGTAACCATTTAGGGTAAAACTTTCCCTTTTTTTTTTAATGCTATAGGGGGCAAACGAGCAAACGAATCGCCTGATGGTAAGCGATTAACGTCGTCCATGGACACCCGCAACACCAGTGGTGTCGCAAGTGCGTTGCCGGCCTTTAAGGTGGGAGTACGCTCTTTTCTTGAAGGTTTGAAGGTCGTATCGGTCTGGAAACACCGCTGGCGTCAGTTCGTTCCACAGTTTAGCTGTGCGAGGCAGAAAGTTTCGGGAAAAGAGCACAGTTGAGGACTGCCAACCATCTAAATGGTGAGAGTGGAAATATTGTCGCGTAGGGCGATGGCGGAAAGAAGCGGCAGGGATTAATCCGAACAACTCCTCGGAACACCCACCATGTAGTAGCAAAATTGATGTTACCTTTATTTTCTCTTCTAAAGTTTTCTGGTTTTTCATCACCATGGTTTGAAAAGTGTATGCAGAGCTCAGCTTGAGTACACACCGGGAGCACATTTGCTGGGGATACCCATCATCCGGAGCTATCTAAGGATGTAAGGAATAATAAATTGTTAACTTATTTATAGAACCCGGCTGATCCCATAAGTGCAGTTTACAAAGTTTTGCAGTAAACACAATAATCCTACACTCAATGGGTCTGTATTCAGTTAAATTCACCAATTTGAGGGGAAAAGGTTAAAGATGTTGATGGTTGTTCCTATGTACACTAAAATAACTAAAACTTTGGACTTAATCAAATATTGGAACTGATTCTAAATTAGTTAGAACTCACATTGTTCAAGTGTATTACTGACAAGACTTTTAAGTTCTTTGGTTACAAGTACAATTAGTAACTAAAGATAATAGTGAAAATAAATATCAAAATAGTATATACCTGTAAATTCATCACTTCCCTGAGCATATCATTGAGACAGGCTCCGAATATAGGTTTCATAGCATTAACCATTGCAAGGCAACAGCGACAACATTTATTCATGTCTTCCAAAATCATTTCCATCTCCTTTTTAACTCTTATCATTATCAATATGTTACTAGAAAAATAAGAAATACATAGTTACAGCCTAATAACTTAACACACATTTTTACATGGTATAAATAAATATTATGGGACAATCTTACACAAATAAACTTATTCCCACGTAAGCTCAATAAGGCTTGTGGTGTGGGTACTAGACAACAATACATATAATTGATAGATACATATAAAAACTTAAATACGTAGAAAACATCCATAACTCTCCTGAGTTATACACAATACACAAATACAAACAAACACACAAATAACAACAAACAACAACAAACAAGGGTTACAAATATTCGTGATAAACACACAAATAAATGTCCTGACCAGGATTCGGACTCGAGACCTACTGCTTCGTAGGCAGGGTCACTACGAACTAGGCTAGGCCGTTAGTATAGGTTGGTGTCCCTTTTTAAGTATGGAAATACTTGTGTCAATGGTCATTAAAATAATAGGGAGCCAGCCAGTTATAACAACATAACAAACAAACATGAAACACTTAAAGCTAGGGAATGCAAAAAACCGGTAGTTTTTCAAAACCGGTAAATTACCGACTATGGCAGATGAAAACCGGTAAACCGGTAAATTACCGGTTTTTATTGTGTTAAATAAAAAACAGCATTTTCATGCAAATCATTCATAAAACCACATACCTATTTATGTAAATCTATAATAAAATAATAATATTAGTTTTGGGGGAAAAGTAACAGAAGTATTTTTATAATAAAAAAACTTTTTTTTTCCAAAAATCTTAAGCTTTGTTGTTTATAATATGACAATTATCTCGAAGATGACGGGATGTCAGTATTGCCATTGCCACTTAAAAATACTATTGCTAATCAAATCCGTTTCAAAACCACGGAAATGCTTAGTATTGCTTTTGGGCTATTGAAGATGCCGCTTCTACCAGTTGTGATCTACCGTGGCGGCCTGGCAACCCTTTATAAATCATTACTAATTCCCGTTGCGTCCAGGAAGTTCCACATTATTTGGTGTGTAATGTTGTGTGCCTCATAAGGTTGCAGTAGGTATGAGCCTACCAACACAGGTAACTACCGCTCAGACTTTGTGTCTTTTGAGCCCTAGCAGCTCTTTAGGATTTTTGTTGTTGAACCCTTGGATAAGAGCTTTTGAATGTGTTTCCTTTGACGGACTTCAACTCTGCGCTTGCTCTCATCTTTTCCCGGTTGTTCAGCAGAGAATATTGTCTCTCCCCTGTTTGGTGACTCCGCAAAACCGGCAGAACTCACAATTTCAAAAGTTACCTTATATCTGAGCAGATGCGACAGTTGTCTCTTAAGTTTTTGTACGAACGTAGGTATATCATAGTTCTAATCGAATTCAAAATTTTAAGGATTCTTCTACTTGTTTGGCTAAATTCAACATACATAAATCAGCAATATCAGCATATTCTATCATTAAACATTGTCTTTTTGTACCAAAATTCACCCACGTTCTTCGTGGTTCACATTTTGGAAACACCCCGGTTATATCTCTAAATTGAACAATTCAGTTTTAGAAACCCTCACCTCCGTTCTGAATATATATTTTGGGGATCTATATCGGAATATTCGGAATCCCTAATTTTTTTTACCCTATTTTGCATTACCTAATACTGTTTGACATTATGATAATTTGTCCTAAACTCATATGTCCTAATATTGTTTACCCTAACATTGTTTTAACCTAGTTTTCTAACAGCGATTCGACTCTCTGTGAGGTTACAGTTCTAACATAACATAACCGACTTTTCGAACAGCGGTTCGGTTCTATGTGAAGTCGTTTTTAGGTAATAATTCGCCATCTTTGGGCGGGAGCATCTGCATACTAGCTCGGGCCCTTTGACTCGATCCAAAGACGTGTTGTCCAAATAGTCAACGATCCCAAACTCACAAGCGATATCGAAACCTTAAGCCTAAGCAGAGACTTCGCCTCCTTATGTGTGTTCTATCGCTTGTACAATGAATTGTGATCTGAGGAATTGTTCTACCACATATATTCCTCCACCGCACCGCTCGTCGTCGGCAAAGTGTTCACCCGCATACCCTGGAGCCTAAATGGTCTCGTACCGTGCGGTTTAAGAGGAACTTCCTCCCGCGGACGCTCCGGTTGTGGAATGAGCCCCCCTGTCGCTGTTTTCCCAGAGGACTACAGTATGGGGTTCTTCAAAAAAGGAGTGTTAAAGTTATTAAAGGGCGTACATAGGCTACGGAGTTTGTCACCGTCGTAGTATGAAAAAAATAGTTAAGGATTTTGATCATTAGGATAAAACAGTTAGGGCAAGTGACTTTAGGACAAACGATGTTAGGGATGTCGAGGGAGACCCACATTTTGGCGATAGCTCATGGACCCAGGCTAGCTTCCCTAGTAGGTTTGGTTTGGTGGCCTGGGCATCCGAAATATTTCCAGTGGCACTACCTGCATTCTTTGCTTTCGGTACAAGGTGCGCAGAGCCTTATCGGGAAAAATTTAACCCCTTCCACAGGGGTCCTCGAGGCCGCGCATTGTTCCGAGGCCAAGAACGTATGGTACTTAACATGCCCCAACACTGACCCGCCAGTCAACCCTTGTTCGTAAAGACAATGAGATGAGCCCATCTGTCGTCTTACTGGCAAGGGGCTGCTAGATACGGCACTTAATCCTACAGATCGGGCTTGTCTTATTGCCATCGCAGAGTGGGAATCAGGCCTATGGTACAGGCTACAGGCATTCCCATCACCATCCATAGGCACTTTGCTGGACAATACCACTGTTCGGTTGGCCACCTGTCTGAGGATAGGTGCATCAACAAACGTGCCCCATCGTTGATATGCGGGGCCATCGTCGATGATCTGGGTCACCAGTCACCGGAGTGCTGGGAGAATCCCTCACCATAGCAGCATCGACAAAGTCATCCGAAGGGCCCTCGTCAGTGCTAAGGTACTGGCAGTCCTCGAGCCCAGGGATGATGGCAAGTGGCCCGACGGAATGACGTTGGTGCCTTGGAGTATGGGTCGTCCTATTTTCTGGGATGCTACTTGTGTAGATACCCTGGCGCCATCCCATTTTCCAGGCACCAAAGATTATGCTGGTGCGGCTGCATGCTCCACCGCAAACCACAAGTGTCGCAAATATGCCATCCTTGGTAGCGGCTACATATTTGCGACCGTGGGGCTCAAACGGTCGTCGTCTTTATAGGGACATTCCCTCGTGCCTGGTTGAGGCTTTTGGTGACCAGAGGGCTGGCCACTATTTTTCCCAACGGATCAGCATTGCTATCCAACGGGGCAACGCGGCCAGCCTGCTAGGGGCCTTGCTTAGCTCTGAGGACCTGGGCCTATTTTTTTTATTTGTTGGTGTTTTTTTTTTACGGATTATAATGTATTTGCTTATTTGTTGTTTGTGGTGTGATAAATGAAAACTACCATTTTAAATCTTATTTCTATCATTCAATAAATGTACATAATCATTAAATGTACAAGTACGAGTATCTTAATTAAAATAATATGTAGCCCTGTAGTTCAATTTGTCCTGAAAGTGAGTTTTATCAAATAATTTCCAGTACAATTAGGTTTCGGTAAAAAACCGGTTTCAGCATAGATTTACCGGTTTTTTACCGACCCCAAATCTGGCCGGTTTACCGGTAAACCGGTTTGCATTCCCTACTTAAAGCAGCAATGTTTATCATTATTATTTACAGTAAATAAACCTTACATGAAATTATTTATTATTGTATAAATAACAAGTCACTCTAGATCACTCGCTTTTATCAATTTGCGTTATTAACAAATTAAATCTAAGAAATAAAGATAGATTAGATAGAAGATAGAATGGCAATATGATTGTTGGTATACATTTTGACATTGACACTGACAGTGACTGCGTTTCGATACCACAAAGTATTTCTATCATTAATATTATTCTGTCCGATTTTAAGATTACATAAAAAAATATTAGATTAATTTTACTGCGCGTTTCCTCTATATAAAAAGGGAAAGGGATAAATACAGACGATTTTGACGATAATAAGATACTATCGCGTTCAAAATTGCATGGGCTATTTTTGAATGAATTAATTAATAAATTGCCCACGCACTTTTGAGCACGTGTGTACCTTGGAAAGTTGGAAATAGCAGGAAAAAATCATTTTTTGTTACCGGTTTGGTAGGTGAATACCATCTTCACAGAACGAGTTGCCAATCCACATGGTGCGGACTAAGTATACTGACCTATTTGCCATCCAAATGAAAATATTAGCGACCTAGGTTGGACCTAGGTAATAGGTAAACCCCTGTTAACTAGGTTCTGTACGTCGAAAGGAAAAACGGAACCCTTATAGGATCACTTTGTTGTCCGTTCGCTACGTAATTTGCTACGTAAAACACACTGTTAATGTGTTTATTAAATGAGGACTCATTGAACAGATTCTAGTACATATTTTACCTAACACCAAACTGGTCACTTCACGTCGATAAATCAAATACTTGATTGTCAATTGAAACCTGATAGTGTTGTTGTTGTCAGAGTGTATGAACAGCAGTGTAAGCCTTCTTAGTCTTCATACAGTATGAAGACTAAGAAGGCTTACACTGCTGTGGTTAAATGCACATGGTGATTATTTTTAGACGATTATATTTTTTTTTTTCGGTAAATAGAAACAACAGAAATATATTTAACGGCCTCTTAGCCTAGTCGGTAGCGACCCTGCCTGTGCCTATGAAGCAGGAGGTCCCGGGTTCGAATCCTGGCCAGGGAGTTTGTTTGTGTGTTTATCACGAATATTTGTTCCTTGTTCCTAACCTAAGTTATGGATGTGTTGTAAGTATTTATATGTATTTATCTATTACATAATTATATTGTCGTCTAGTCTACCCACAACACAAGCCTTATTGAGCTTTACCGTGGGACTAGATCGATTTGTGTAAGATTGTCCCATAATATTTATTTATTTTATTTTATGAAAGGATTTCTTAATTTATATTCAGAGTTATTAAAAAAAAGTATCATCTGTTAAAATATCGATCACTAATTTGTTAGCATCTTATATACCTTACGCTGATGGAGATTAGGTAAGGTACCTACCTACTCTTTTTTTGTCTACGGTCAATAAAAAATATTCTCCAAACTTCATGGGTCTTACAGTATATAGGTAACTACCAATTAGTTACTGTAAGACCCAATTAGAGGGACCCCGTAAAGGAACTAACCATAGGTAATCGCCATAATATGCCATAACATAATCGTCGTCTTTATTTTGCAATCAGCTTACCTTCCGATTCCGACAGCTTTTGCCAAATATATGAAACATATAACAACACCCCTATTTGTAAAATGATAAAGTATAAAATCATATAACTGGCTGCATCATATGGCATGTCTTAAAAAGTAATCGATGCAATTCACTCAAAGTGGAGACTATAGTTCTTATTTCAAAAGCAGTATGGTTGATTTTGGAACTAACATGTAATGGTCAGTTAAGAAGTATGATCGAGAGTGAAAGCTCAAATCTTCACACAACGATTCGTGCAACGGAACCTGACACACAACATGGTGAGTTGCAAATTGAAAAATATTAATTTTTAAAACTTTGGTAGCCAGTTATATTTTATTAAGTATTGTTTGTTTTTAATATCAAGGTGTGTTTTTATTTTGTGCCAGTCTTTTACCTATTTAACAAAAGGTTTAAAAGTTTTTTGTTCTGCTATTGTGATGTTAGAAAAGAAAGTGTGCTACGTATGCTTACCTACCTAGGCTACCTAGCATGTGTATTAAGTATACCTAATATTATTTACATAGAACTTCGTCTGTTTTGACTTGACCAGTGGTTGTGTGGTAGAGACGCATTAAGTCGAACAACAAAGTGATCCTATGATGGTTTCGTTTTTTCCTTTTGAGTTACGGAACCCTGACAAAACGAACGAGACAGTTGTTTTAATGAAATCCTTTGGTGAACGATTAATTAACATTAACTGTCTGTGTAGGCTAAGTCCTATAATCAGTCTGTATAATCTTAAATCGATGGACTTTACTTTTTGGTTATGATGGTTTTCATGTATTTTGCAGTGTGCAATAAAGAGTATTCTATTTATTTATCTATATCTTCTAAGGAATCTAACTTTGCATGGGCAGCGTAACTGGCGCTATACACCCTGTTGTTATTGATTTCCGTTAACTCTAAGGGGATTCTTCAGGTTAAATCGAGTTAATTTCTTTTAAGTAGAAGAAAGTAGTAAGAAGTAGTGGCTTAACTATTACAGTTTTTTAATATTGAATAAATCAATTTATTGGCTGAACCAGGGTAAAGGGTTACTAAACCATCTACTACTAATATTGTCTTCTGTTACCGCGACAGTTGTTCATTGAAATTAAACACTTTAGAACGGATTAATCGCGTTTATAATTTTTTTATTGACCCTGTGATGAATGCTGTAAAGGGCTCGAAACGTAGGGTCATAGTGTTAATAAACGCGATTAATCCGTTTTAAAGTGTTTAAATTCATCTACTACTAAGCTGTGTTTTAACCTTTTGGCCGCCGGACCCTGTTCGCCAAGACGCTCACTCACACGCCAGAGCAAATTTTAAGTAAACAACTAATAAAAAGTTTAGGGATTGCAAATAGTGATATCGATATTCATAATTAAAGGTGGAATTCTTCTCAATTTGCCTTTTTTTATTTCCAAACTTAGATTTCTCTCAAAATTTCTAAACTAAACAGATTTACTATACAAGAAAATGTTGAAAATAAAGGACTTTATCATGAAAAACAACAACTAAACATTATCGAATCATGAAGTAATATCACCGCACTAGTCTGTACGAGTAGTCTTCTATACATGTCAACGGCGCGCAGGGCACGTCTTTAGTTCCGACTGACAAATACTGTTTACGCGCGAGTTAAGTAATAATAGCGTCTGAGTCAACGGCATAAGCGCTTGTCGGTACGTAAACTTTATAAACCATAAGATTAGGGACGCGCATCGTGTCTCGATAAATTTACATACTTACCGGAGGGTTTTCGGAGAAAACTAACAGGTGGATTTAATAATATATATATACAGTATATATCAGAATGAAAGGCAAAACAAGAAACCCGTTAATGTTTAAATCATAAATATGAGCATGGTACTTACCTAATTCATCAAAAATACGACAGGTTTTACGTGAGGTATAAAAATATACATTTATTATTATTGTGTTGCACCTCCCCTGTATTATTTGTTTACAATCTTATAAATGACATTTCTTAAATTACCAACTGACAGACAGGCGTCAAACCTTGTTGAAGTTTGGATTTTTACCTAGTTACAAACAAATAGTTAACAAAGCGCTTGCGCGTTGCCTATGACTACAGCCATTATTAAAATAATTACCTAGGTTACTTATAAACGGAACTCAAAGCGCATGTGTATTGACATAACAACGTTAAATGTTAATTAGTTGCCCCTAGCTACATATCAACAGTACGCAATACGCATGCACTGTCAAAAATCAAAAACGTAAACAAACCCTATAGGATGTTACAAAAACCATTAACCGACTGCAAAAATATGGTCTTCGAGTAATTCATTTAGTAATTTTATGCCATAAAACATGTATTTAGGCACGTGAAATGCACGTCATTACATTGTACTCGAGTTCCCCGTCAACCAGTTTTAAGGTTTGCTCTTCGTTGTGATACATACTGTATATATCGGTTATATATATATATATATATATATCGAGTTAAAATGTAGACCTCCGCTGTCACTGCGGTCAATAATTTATTCGGCAAATAAACCGCAATGGACAATTTACTGAAGAAGCTGCCTAAACTTTATCCATTATTATGCCTTTTTTTTTCTACATATACCTACTTACTACGAGTAGTACCAACAATGACAATAATTGGCAATTAAATGTTTGAACGCTTAAATAAAACCAGATTCGTGAAAACATATTCATTTTAAAAACTTGCACATCAATTGAACTTTCCCATCCCTAGCTGTCTTTTATACATGCCAACGGCGACAGTGACACGGAAAAATGTAGAAATTATAAGCATATTTTTTAAATCCTTTATTATGAAACAATGGATTCATATACCTGCTTAAAAAGTAAATGTATGAAAAAACAAAGGGTCAACAAGTTGACACGAGTACAAAATAATTTTTAAATTCTATTATTTTACCATTTAGTAAGCGGTTGAAACTTTGTCTTGTATACAAGACGACGGCGTTAGTGTATCGTACTATCGTTGTCTTGTATAGGTGACAACGGCGGTCAAAGGGTTAACATGTGCTGTCATGTCTAAAGTTTCAGCTTTGTCATACTCAGTTATTTTCGTGTAAGTAACTCATAAGGACCTTTTACAATGTAATTCATTTATTTTGTATGAAATACGATAAAAAACATTGTTTTTCGAATTCGACAAAAAGCGTTTCGAAATCAACTGAAATAAAGAAACACAGTGTATACACATAGGAGTTAATATTTCAGTCTTCCACATTTCATTTAAAGATGCAACCAGGAAAGTGCAAAATTAATGACGCAGCGTCTTCAGCGTAACTATTGCACAAAAAACTACCATTATCGTATAGTCACTTCTATAAATATCTATACATTTCGGAACCTATTACAAGGGGAGAAGGCTCAATATTGAATACAGGTGCATATATATTTCTGAAGCCGACCGTACGAAAATGAGCAGTTACATAACCTTCAAGCCTGATGCTAGGGCTCAAATTGTGTACAGTGACGGATGACTTAACCCACTGTTTTCGTACGTTGCGTAACAAACAAACGAACTTGGAGATGAAATGTAAAGACAGTGCCGTTTCCATGTTTCGAGAATATTAATATGGGCCGTACGTAGCGTGTGACACGGATTTCGAATCGCTAAGTAAACTATTAGACTTAGCTTAGGTTATAAGTACTTATAGTGTAGGTACGCCATCAGCTACATCGGAACTGTCGAGGTGCTCATAAATATGTGAACACTGTGGTGCGCAAACCGGTTTTTATGTGTATGAAATTTCGGTTAATAACCGGTTTTTCCATACAATTAAAAACCGGTTTGCACGCCCTAGTGAACAAGCCTCTATTGTCAAAGCGTACGAGTGCATGTTCAGATATTTCGGAGCACCTCGACAGTTCCGATATATCCGATCACGGAGACTGTACATCGCTTGCCGGCCATTACTTTGGCCCATCGGTCCTCATTCATCCGGCAGACGTGTCCAGCCTAGTCCGACTTCAGCACGCTTACCACGAACATCGAAAATTGGCATTGACGGGAAAACCTCCTTGTCACTCTAATATGCAAGTGTGACAGAGATGGAGATACAAATCCGCAATCGTTTTATTTTCGTGGTATAGGCCCTGTATACTAATATTTTTAAGCAAAAAACGTAAGCAATCGATTCCAAATTTCTTAGAAGAATATAGATGGAAAAGTGTATAATATTCGTTCATGCGCCCTCCTAATGCGCATACGAGGAATATGGTACAGAAATTCGGGGCCACGGGGTTGGTCTCGTTAGCTCAGTTGGCTGAGCAATGGGCGTATATCTGAGTCGTGGGTCCATGTCCCGTCCCGTGTCGTGTTTTTTTGCCACTGTTCCTTTTTTTTTTTTTAAATCAGCAAAATTTAAAAACATGTTCCATTCCAGGGAGCCAATCAGAGCGAGCTCACGCCGGGCAAGTCCGACTCCAAGGCTGACATAGTCAAGAAGATCAAAGCTCGTCTCGCGTCCGTCGACAAGGGCAAGGCGCAGGCGCTGGGCGGAGTGTTCCTGTTTAACATCATTAAGGGGACCAGCGTCTACAGCTGGAGTGAGTACGCAGTGTACATTGTCTCTTTCTTACCTACTGCTTCTGCCCAAAACAATTAAATCGCCAACTGATAGAGTGAAGAGCAAGGCGCAGGGTACCAGCGTTTACAGCTGGAGTGAGCACACCGCCACTGTCTCTTTCTTGCCTACTGCTTCTGCTGGAAACAATCGCCAACTGATAGAGTATAGTAGATGACTATCACTAAATGACCCGAGAGGCTTCATTGATAACAAGGGTTTTTAAACACAGCTCGATAAGTAACTGACAGACTACTAAACACACATTGTTATGAAGTGTTTACAAAGATAATGAGGTTTTATTTTTCACGAGAACAGATTGTAAACGCGGGGTGCAACTGAAATAAATGGTCGCTTCCATACTAAATTAATACGGGATATGGGATATGTGTGGTGACTGGTGACCGCCAGTTGTCTGGTATGCTCTATCTAGTAGTTGTTAAGGGTGAACTCGAACTTTATTACAAAAAGAATCTAGAAAGTCGCCCTAGTCTAGTACGCAGAAGCTGCTAGTAGTGCCAGAAGTCGGCGACCTCTTTAGTGTGGGTGTCACAGGCTTGCACTCTGGGCGATTCTGAATATCGGACATTGAATCGCTTCAAGATATGTGATGAATTCGTCTGAAAGACTCCACGACCACCGCTACAGGAACTAACTACTCGTAAGTACCTTTAGAATCGGTGTAACCTGTCTCTACCTCTCGGGCTTACAGTGCGACAGAAAAACGGAAGAAATTAAAAAGTGGCAGGCAACATAGTGCCGTCCTATTAATATACACACTTGTATCGGGTTACTTATGCCTATAAAGTCGAAAATAGCTCGACATGTTTCGGATCGATCGGTCCGCGTCCCATAATCATGAGTGAGAAGCGCTTGCGGCGATTGCTCTGCGCACACTGGTCACACAGTGCAAGCGCTCACAGCTCACAGGACACTTTCACATCTTGCTTGATTATTATCTTACACCATTTAAAACTAACCTTTAACATTCCAGCCCTGGATCTCAACAATGTGATAGTCTACGAAGGAGAGCCCGAAGAGGACCCCGACTCCACATTCACCCTCACAGAAGCCAACTTCAAGACCCTGGTCATGGGGAAAGAGGATGCGAGACATGTTGTCCAGTCCGGCCGGTGCTCCGTCACTGGCGACGTCATGCGGGCGATGCAACTTGAACCTTATATAAAACTAGAATAGGACGCATTTTCGCACTTACAAAACTGATAGTGAGCAGTCGAGTTGGTAACGTATTATGTGCAAGGCAAATTGATCCTTATATCAAAGCTAATAGATCGCTTTTTAGACACGTACAAAGCTAATAGTAAAGAACGTATTCCAGTTCAATGGTTCTCATAAGTAGTAAGCATTGTAATAAGAACCTTATATAAAACGAAATAGGGCGTTTTTCGACACGTTTCATATTAAGATAAACCAAAAAGTAATGTTTTTTTCTGATCTGAATTGAAGTGAATAGAGAGCAGATTACATCAGCGAGAGATTTAAATGCGTGATAAAAAATGACCGGCCTATCTAACCGAACATTTTTTACTTTACTATCACTGGCCAGGGCCACTGTGGTCAATTAGTCGTAATCACAGATGAAAATTGTACTTGTGTGTGGTCAGGTCACCGATTAGCAGTAACCGTACGTGAGGGCCTACCACTAGGGCTACCATCCGTCCAGGTTTCCCGGATATGTCTTAGTTTGGAGCCCATCCGTGGAGCGTATTTTTAAAATTGTCCGGGGTAATCCCAATTTGGACTTGGGACAATTTTGGGTTCAGGTCTTTCCCTAGCAAAAGCAGCCCTACCCAAGTACCTACCATGAACAGAGTTTTGCGTCTCTCACTCGTTACGTAGCTCAAGGTGCAACAGAGAAGGAAATATTTCGCAGTTCACGGTAGTTAGATGTTAAATTATCAAGTGAAAGTGGTCTCATTTCACACAATGAGAAAATGATTTCCTTAAACAAGTGTAATCATTATTACGTGTTAGATTACAGATCTGATTACAGTAATTGGGTGCACGAACGGCATAAGCCCATGCTTAAAAAAGAACATAATATATCATATCATGCAATAAATAGGTTACCTATTAGTTTTTTTCTTGTAAGAGTGGTTTAAGATAGCATCTTTTGTACTCTATCTGTAATTGCTGTAATTTAGTAATTTATCATTAATTTATAATAAACATACTTATTTTAAGGTAAAACATCCCTTAATTGTTTTCATTTTTATAATCCCATTCAAAGTCAAATACAACAACATCCTATTAATTTCAAGTTGGTGCTAAGACTAAATCCTTATTTTTATGGGGCCTGGGATTGATCCCCACTTTGGTTCGATCCTGGAGCAGAGACTGTCCATCTCGATTCAGATTGGAAACACAGCGAGCGTGATGGGCACCTTTGTATCGGGATCCAATTGGGAATGGTTTACACCAGTAGGACTATAATTAATTTTTATTGAAGCTTTCACATTTTTATCTTTAGTTTTATTTAAGTTTAAATATGTATTTAGTTTCAGATATGAATTAAATTTAGTTTGTAAAAGAAATAAATAAATTTTAATGAGAAGATAATCAAAACTGCATAGAAATGTAACCATAAATATAAAGGAAATGTTAGCAGACTTTAGAGTTTACAATTCTGTTGGGGTGTTATTCTCTTTGGTGTTGAGAAAAATAAAAAACAAATCTCTTGGCTTCACCTATTGCCTCCATTAAGAATAGAAGATTTTTATGTAAGATAAATCAATGATGAACAAGGTATAAAAAATATAAATAAATCACAAAATTGGACAAAAAAAGGTAACAACAAGTAAATAAAAAATTATAAAACACCTCAATAAAACGAAAAATTATCAACTAACAAAATTATTTAATAATAGTTATATGCTTCAAGTAACATAGGACATTATTTATCGTAAATTTATACAGATCACATCTTCGGGGCTTGACCATTATTACATTCATTATCCATAGCATGAGACATAGGGTGCTCCAACACATTGTCAATCAGACCAAATGCCTTTGCCTCTATCGGAGACATGAAATGATCTCGCTCCATAGAGCTTTGTACCTTTTCCAAAGCTAATCCTGTATGTCTAACATATAATTGATTGATTTGCGCCTTAAGCTTCAAAATTTCTTCTGCTTGAATCTGTATATCAGTAGCCTGTCCTCGAACACCACCAGACGGCTGATGAATCATTATTCTAGAGTTCGGCAGAGCATGTCTCATACCAGGTGCGCCAGCAGACAGAAGCAAAGACGCCATACTGCAAGCTTGACCAACACACCAAGTTGCGACCGGAGGCGTTATATACTGCATCGTATCGTAAATACCGAGCCCAGCAGTCACATTACCGCCAGGAGAATTTATATATAGATGTACCGGCTTCTTACTGGACTCTGATTGAAGGAACAGCAGTTGTGCGACGACTAATGAGCTTATATCATCGTTTATAGGCCCCATGAGACATATAATACGCTCTCTAAGAAGTCTAGAGTAAATATCGTACGCACGCTCTCCTCTGCCGGTTTGCTCAACGACTATGGGCACCATACCTAGTCTTGTAGGTGTACTGGTCACCAAACTTCGATGAATTTTCACATTAGACCGGCTTACGCCTGCTGTGATAGCTTTTAAGACGAAGCGAGAGTATTTTAAAGCCATTGTAGAGACTTCGGTCTAAGTTATTCGATAATTTTGCTTCAAAATATAGGTTATGTTTTTATTGTTTCCTTGCAATTAGTATTTACGGCACTGGCACTGTGTATAATGATAATTTAAATTACCAAACTAGCATACTTTCTCAACGATTTTCGAAAGTTTCGGGGCTATTATGTTAATTTTCCAATTTCATTTTGACACTTGTTTATGACAAGTTGACAACTACGTGGGTGCGTTTTGTTTTTGCGTAGGAAAATAACGTCACTACAATTTGTAGCGAGCTCCTATTCTAAGATTTTATATAGAAAACTCCCGTGAGTATTAGACATAATTAATTTACTTGTATCTTCCACATCAATAAAGTCCAGTATTTATGAGTGAGATGCGCTCGCGACGATTACTTTGCTTATTCTAATGGTCGCTCTAGACTGCGGGTATTTGCGTTTTGCCTCTCGCTTGCACCGAAGCAAAATCTACCTGGTGCGAGCGAGAGGCCAATCGTAGATACCTGCATCGAAGTGACATTTGTACGTTACGTACGAATAGCTATACGATAATGAAGATGTGAATCCCTCTCCCGCAAAAATCAGCAGACATTTTTGTGTTTAAAAGTGCTATTAAGCCCCTCATCCGCCGGCAACTGCGGCACGAAATAAAGTACCGTGAATGTCGTTGCCGGATGCGTGCCGTACGGCGACATCCTGCTAGCTCCCTCACCCCCTTGCAGTCCGAATTGCACCAAATTACAGTAACAAACAATTGAGAATTGCGGCAATGTATAAAATATTAATTATTCATTACTAAAAATGACATACGAGATGGCAGCGATTTTTAAAATTCGAGTACAATGTATGGGGATACAACGCAGCGCTGCGCATCTTTCAACGAATAAGTGTGAATTGGACTGCCAGGCTGGGCCACTTGCACACCGTGTGTCCGCTACATCCAGCCATGCCGGATTGCCGCGGACTGCCGTGAATGATGGGCTTTATACGGCAGCAGCTGGCCATAATGGCCCATGACGGGCGATGATAAGGGACGCAGTTATGCGTTAGAGGGAATACGCAATATTGCCGACTTGTTCTGCTGCATAGCTACGTCGCGTATAACGGCACATTGTGTAGAGCAGGCTCATCTCCTCCATATGCGCTTTACAAACATGGGTTCACCCATCACCCCCATGGTTTTGGAAGTTTAAGAAAAGGTTTTCTTGAAAAAAAAACACAAATTTGAAAATCGATTACAAAAACAGTATAATATCTGCTGAATGTACACTTTATCATAATTTTGTCACTCTTCTTATTACAAATTACAATGGTATGTAGTATGTACGGATCGATTCACGAAAGCTGGCGCGGAGAATGTATGAAACTGTAATTAATTTCATAGACATTCCGCGCTAGCTTTTGTAAATATATCTGTAGGTTAATATTTAAATTGCTTTTAGCCAATTTTAGCTAACCTAAGTCCTTTTTTGAGCGTGCCCTTTTTATGCCATAAAAGTTTCGCGGTAAAATATTTATATTTTATTCATAAGAAATTCTCGACTTTTCCCCCATAACAGATAAGTGAGACAAATAAGCCAGATAAATAAGGAGTATAAAATCATTTCATGACGAGACAAAAAAAAATAATACGAATTATTTTGGCAGATAAAAAACTGATAGGTACCTAATTTAAAAAATTGTCTCAAAACATACGTAATATTCTCTATATTTAATAGAAATGTTACCTCATATATAGACGATTTGTAGTGCAATTTAGACGTCTGAACTATAAGCGTCATCAAAAATGTAACTACGTAGGTATGCCTCCTTTAGTTCCTCAAATAAAAACATAATTTATAAAACCAAGCAACATATAGATAAAATAATATGTTAATCTATTTCTGCGGTTGCCGGCGTCTTAATTTCATCAGCGCCTCTTGTCTTTTCTTTTCAATAAGCATTTTTATATCTTTTGACTTATCACTAACCATATCAATATCACTTTGTTGAATATTATTGGTAGCCTGATTTATAGAACTGTTTTCTTTTGGAGGGATTTTTTTTAATGTGTTGGCAACATTGGTGGTAAAATTATTAAGGGGCTTATTCACTGTAGTGGCGAATTTAGGTTGAAATTGTTTTTTCTTAATTTCTGGTACGGGCTGTGGAACCTGGCTGGATTGTGATGTGAATGGGAGGAGCCTTTTTGCTAGAAGTTTCTCTCTAGCTAGTTGATGTTTCCTCTTGATTTCATCTTGAGTGCATCTGATTGGAGAGTAACTGGGGTCTGAAAATATTGTAGATAAATATTAATGCTTTAGTTAACAAGTGAAAGTATGAACTGTACATAATTTCAGAAGTGTTGCGACTGTTACAGCTTTATCACACGATTTGCGAGCGAGTTTTGTATGGAGGCGACACGTCACGAGTTCGCCGCGTATAAGTTTTGTATAGAAATCATTTTCAAATCGCCCTTACATAAAAAAAAATATTCCTTAAGTTCACTTGATAGCTTATCAATAAAAGAACGAAAACCTCTAAGTAAAATTTTTTAAAAACATCAGCCCCAATTAATAACATAAATCTTATCTAAGAATGTAAGAACCAAGTTAGCACACAAAATTTTTCAATGTATAAAAGCTTAATTAAATTGATTAGTTTAATTGGGAGCTAAAATGCTACAGACAAACATACAGAAACTATCGTTATTAAAGTTGCAACAAAAGCTGAATTGAATTTCTTTAAAAAATACATATATGTATATGTATTTATAACTATGGGCTTTACATTGAACAATACATTACCAAGCTATAACTAAATGCAAACACGCATGTACTGTGCTGTTTTTTTTTTGGTTTAAAAATAATAATTTACGTCTGTAAATAAAATACATACCTATAGTTTTTTCAGTATTTCCATGCGGCATTGAGCTATATCGTGTTATAACCATGCCACTTGTGGATGGCTTGTTGTCGACAGACGGTGACTCAGGCATTGAATTGTGTCGCCCGAAAAATGATTTAGACATACTTTCATCTTGCAAAACTATATCATCTATCATCCAAATGGTGCTTCTTGAGTTATTTAATTTATTGTTATTACTTGGAGCTTGAGTTAATCTGTCTAAAGTACTGTCATTTAAATTTCCAACTAAATTATCGAAAGAATCATTATTAAGGCATGGTGACTCTGTCTTCTTTGCACGGGTTACTAATGGCGACTCAAATTTGATACTGTTTAGTATGGCATCCATTGAATCTTGATCCATTTGGAAAGTTATACTTGATTTCATGTTCTTTGATTTCGGTTCTAATCTAGGTTTCTTCGGCGGTGTCACTTTCAGTATATTCTCCTCAATAACCTGACTGGCTTTGATAAGGCACTCGTTCATTGAATCATCAGATTCTAAAGCTGGTTCTGTGTCTGGTTTAGCAAATTTTGAGCTTAGGAGGTTTTTTCTAAGACACCGTGATGATTTAAAACAGCTTTTTGGCGATTGCCCTGATGAATCACTAAAAATGTCTTCTTCGCTTCCAGATTGTTTTTCATCAATTTCACTGGGCCGTTTTTTACTAATTAATTCATGCACGTTTTGGTTTAACTCCATAAGCTCTTGAAACAATGCCGTCTTTTTGTGTGATACTTTACTGGCAACTTTACGTTTCGGTGTTGGCCGATCAATTAACTTGGGTTTTGAGATCTTCCTCGCTTTTCTACTGAGTGGTGTTGAGTTTTTAATGCGGGATGTGGCTGTTTGTTCTGCTTTCGGTGTGTAATAGTTCCAGACAACATCTGTTTCGCCTTCCGCGCCATCTTGAGTGCAGAGAAAGGGAACTGGACTGGCTGCCTCGGAATCACTGTCTCTTGAAGGGGAATGTGCTTGATGCTCAGGAGTTGAGCATGGTACCACTGGAAATATCAAATAAAATATGTTTTAATAACAGAATTAATATTATGTCTCTTGTAACTTAGACCAACAAACGTTTAACAATGAAAGCAGTAATAATTTAGTGAATAGGAGCGAAATTTACATCACATGAAATAAATTGTCTTTATCCTTGAAGGAGTACAGTACGCTCATATAGAACTTCCTAGAGCAGAGAAACTAGTAATTGTACAGATTTATATGTTATACAATGTTTTACCTTTGTTTTTATGCTTGGTAGCTACCATGATCCCCGTTGATAAACTTCGCTTGCTCATATGGGGATCCCAAATGAAATGATCGCCAAAATCATAGGTTGCTTCCAACTATATAACTGTTTACTGGCAAGATGCATAAATCTAGGGCTATAGAAGAAAAGTAGTTCAAATTTCTATAGTATAGCATAAGAATGATTGATATATTATAGGGCAACAAACATTAAAATCACAAAACAAACTATGTAACGATCTAGCGGCTATAGCAAGGCATAAAAGTGACAACATGTCACGACAACTGTCATGCATGCTGTCAATTTGACATTTCCGTGTTCGCTCGAATACTGCACGTTTTTATCGAAAAGTGTGATGTTTTTTATGGATTCATGAAATTAAACAGTTCTAAAATGCGTTGCGCATCAAAATCACAAAGATTTATAATACGTAAAGTGCTTTATTTTATGTTTATAAATATATGATCTTCATATATTTATAATCTTCATTACTTTTTTGTTATCAACCCGTATTGTAATGATTAGATTATTAGGTTTTCGAAATTACAAAGCGTTCAAAAACCATCAACTCCTAAAGTTACTAGGAATGTCAAACACAATAAAATACGATTATACTGACGATGAAAGGAAATTGACACTCTTCACTGCAGGATTTGCGTTTTGCCTCTCGCTCGCACCAGTTCAATTTCGCTTTGGGGCGAGTGAGTCGCAAAACGCAAACCCCCGATGTGTGGTGCTTACTGCTTGCTATAAGTAAAGAAATTCTTATACTGGGTCTACTGGGACTTGGCGTATTTGCGTTTTGCTGTCTACGCACGTATAACAACATAAAACGCATAACGCAAATACGCTAACTTAACTGCGCTTAGTGTTATAGTCTGACAAGCATACAAATGCAGTAACAGTAGGACAAAAAAACTATGCATCCCTTTTAACTTGAAAATTATCCTCCAATATCTTCCGGTTAAAATATTATATAATATCGGAACGGTTCTCCCCCGTCCCGCGTACCTACTGTCATTAACGTCAAACAAGCTGTCCTCTGTCCTCCCCTCACTCCACTAGTCCACCGTTTCCCTCAGTACTCCGGCCTGCGGTCCTCTGTCCTCCCTTCCCTCAGTTCCCTCAGTAAACTCAGTAAAGCTTGTTCGCTCGAGCTACTTGGACGATTTTGTGCCGTGTCAAACCGCGATGCTTCGGAAGTGACATTTTCAGTGCTAAGTGAACGCAAATCTTTCCAAAATGTTGGCCGACGGAGAAATTGTGGGCGATGGATCATGGAACCTCATGGTTTACGTGACTGATCTGAACGAGAAACGCACCTTGGTTGTAAAGGGTGACATGCACATCGGTGGAGTGATGCTGAAACTGACAGAACTCTTCGGTAAGATTGTTTTTGTAACCTTTAACGGAGTCCTTGATTTGTTTTCTACAATGAGTCATGAGAGTTAACTGTATGTATGTTAAGTATATTGTTTCGTTTACAGCTGTTGTTTAGTGATTCAGTTTGAAGATAAATTAATAGGGACATAAAATTGGTATTTGGTTGAGTCATACACAGTTAAGGTTTAAAAAGTGGTTTGTACTATAATTTAGGTTTATGCGTAGGCTTTCAACTAAAAATTTAAAATGTATTGTAAAAATATAGGGCCAAGCCCTACACTTTGGGGTTTTGAAAGTTAAATATACAATTTTTGCCATTGCTCTAGAATTAGCTAATTGTATTATGAGATTTATGAGTAAATTTCAATGTGATCATGATTGCAATTGACTCTGTAGTAGGCCTGATTCTGTTGGCAAGAATATTTGTTATCTTCATTTAATTGTTATTTTTATTTAAATATAATATTAGTCTCGGACAACAGTGTGTTAGTTACACATGTATATTTTAGTAATAATTTGATACAAACATCCATGAGGATACAAATTGTGTATCCTCAAATTATTCATATAGTTGGTATTCAACATATATTTAAAACTTCGGACTTAATTTATTTCCTGTAATTTTGTTAAAATTTGCCTCCTTATGAAACCAAAGTGTTAATTACGGTGATTGCAAAAACTTCTAAAAATATATTATTATTCTCTCAGTCATCATCTTAACCCTGTGAAAACGAGTGCTGTAAAGGGCTCGAAATGTAGGATCATGGTGTTAATAAACGCGATTAATCCGTTCTAAAGTGTTTAATTTCAATTAATAACAATCGCGGTAACAGAAGACAATATTAATATATTATTAGTTTGTTTAAAAGGAAGCCAATTTAACCATGCCATGAGAATCAGCATCAACTTCAAATCATCACCAAGTAGTGGTTTGCCCCAAAAATGTGCAACCCATATCTCGACAACCCTTGACCATTTGGGCTCATATTCAAACTTAAAAATTATATCTGTCAGATTTCATGATGATCCTACGAACAATACTCAAGTTGTTGTCAAACAAACAAAAAATTGTCTAAGTAGTTTGGGAGAACTATTCTAAGGCAGTCTGAAGATTGCCTTTATCTTTCAATAATTCCATTTCCATGCCACTATGGTGTGAAAATGTCTCAGTCCCTCACCAGAAGTATGAAAACTGTGTTAAATTTACTATGGAAACTAACAAAAAGTATTTTTTTGTTTTTTATTTGTTTATTCCTTAAAATCAAGACTTACAGTCTAGCTACATGTTTTAAGCTGCTTGCTTTTAAGCGTTGACTGGTCATCATAGCTGATTTACATCCTTAACATGATCTTCACACCTTATTTCTACTCAGTTATAGATTCTACAATTAATTACCTACTTACCCGCAGTACTAAAATTTAATAGGCATTAAACATACTTAAGATACAAGGTATATAAGATAACTATTAGGACTAAAATGCTACTTTCATCCTCAAATCGTCATCTTTGCCTATAATTGCAATCTCCATCCTCATCCACTTATGTATTCCACTGGAGTGTTAAACTGGTTCTAACTACATTAACATTTTGTTAATATTCATATTTTTTCCTGTTGCTCTCGGGTCTTTTATTACAAAACTCGACTTCGTCTCTTTTTCAAGTTTTAAGAACCCTTATTATATTACTGTTGCATAAACTACTATTATAATAATACTTTTAAGACAACTGTACCGCCTATACATGAAACGGCGAAGAGCGAGACAGTTGCCGATAGAGCGAAAATGCGCGTACGCAAGCACGCGTCCTTCGCGGCTGCGAGGGGCAGTTTCTGCCCGCAGGTGAACCAATCAGTTATGCGGGTTGCCACCCTCGCCCGTATAGCATTTGATCAAAACAAAACACTGATAAAGGGGTGAAAATAACATTCAGATGTGATAACGATATTTATCTGGCTTTTGGATTGAAATGTGATTATTTTTAGTTCACTTTGGCTTGTCGGTTGCTGATAAGACGCTAGTGCCATAAGAAATGAACCTTCTAAACATATATTTTGCCTATTTGTGCGGGGCTATTCATACATTGCGTGTTAATAGACATGACAGATAAAAGTCATATAAACACAACAAACAAACTTACACAATTGTGCAAGATTTTTGGCAGAGCGGAAATTATATTGAAAGCTGTGTCCAGTTGTCTATGGTCTTAGTCTTTTTCAGTCTAAACTCGCCTATTAGTCTTAGCAACATGGTTTAGGCACATTAGTGGGACAGATTTATCAATGCGTTGTGTTATAAAGGTTTCTCAACTCGTTCTGACAAACTCTGTTCCGTTTCCATATCGATTCGAAGCCATGTTTATCCCACACAGCCTAGAAAAAACGCAAACAATTTATTTAATATCACCTACACGATAAAGTTCGGAATGGAGGTCGGCATTCGCCCACTTCGCGAAACAAACACCGTTAACCATACGTAGACCTTATCCCATAGATATACGGGTTACAATTGGTCAGTCAACAATGTTGGTTGTATGTTATAAGAAACGTTGCAGTATCAACGCCTTCGATGATGTCAGCGTAATTATGTAAAGAATCAGCGTTAATTAGGGTTCTGTAACTAAAGAAAAACGGAACCCTTATACGATCACTTTGTTGTCCGTCTGTCTGTCAAGACCCTTTATCTCGGAAACGCGTAGATTCGTAGAGGTACCAGTTTAAATTAATATCACATACATACACTGTAGCATGTGTCCAAAGGTTCTGAGGATTCACACGTGCTTCTCAATAACGTACTGAACAGTCGTACTCTTGAAAGAAATGTTGTAATTAAGTAGTGCACAGTGCCCAAATCTATAAGGTACAAAATTCATTGGCAAATTAATTTTAGCCATTACAAAATAGCATGCTGTACACAATTTTGTTGGTATCCGGTTTACACTACAATAACTGAATCACATGCCAAAGCAGATTCCTGGGCCTATACCACGAAAATCGAACGATTGCGGGTTTGTATCTCCATCTCTGTCGCACTTGTATATTGGTGTGACAAAGAGGTTTTCCCGTCAATGCCAATTTTCGATGTTCGTGGTAGACCTGCTGTATGGTTAGCTTACCACGGGTTACAGTATACGTAGTCTTCAGTTGAATCTCGCCCGCTAGCAAGTGCGAGACATATGCACTGACAGGGAGTTGACGACGCTAGCGAGTATAGTATTCTACACTGTACCCTTACCATGAAGTGACATAACCGTAGGACGTCGCTACTGGCGCTATCGAGTGCTTAAAGTCACTCACAAGTCGCAACTCGCAGTGTATCTCTTACACTTATGCTGGTGCGCACAGCGCAAATTTAAGAGAGGTATGGGCACAGCGGATGCATATCGTTTAGTGTGGTAGGGCACAGTACAACGAATGTCGTCTCGCTCAAATCTGGAGCAGAGCCCATCTGGGGAAGTACCTCCACCTTACAGAAAACCGCAGTTTAATAACACTAGACCCTACTCATAGTGTTGTGTTTCTGTTGGTGAGTAAAGTCGCCAGAGCTCCAAGAGGATTCACTGATAGCTGGGGACCCACGGAGCAAAGCGTCCCCTTTAGCTGTCAACACAGCGAATCTTCCTTTTTTAAAAAGGGTAGGCAACGCACATGTACCTAACACCCCTGGAGTTACAGGCGTTCATAGGCTACGGTGACCGCTTACCTTCAGGAGAGCCGTATGCTTGTTTGTCACCGTCGTAGTATTTTTAAAAAATGCAGTCACAGTGAATTCACGGAGACTAGCGATTACGGGTATGTAGAATCGTGGTAAGGGCATACTAAAGCAGGTTCCTGTTGAAACGATTTTGCAATTCGTTGACCGGTTAATAACAATAATATCCCGTTGGTTCCGTTTTGCAAGTGATTTCCATTTTCAACACTTGCGTATGTTGTATTAATAATATTCACGGCATCGTATTTCAATGTTTGTTAAGGAAACACGTCCGTTGTTCCCTATAAAATAGAGAATATAAATACTTTGTATGTAATACAGATGTACAAATAGATACTATATTCACTCCAGATTCAAGAATTAAGTGTTGTGGTGTATAAGAGGCGGCGTGTCATTCTCTCGATTTAAAGCCGGCGGGAATTGTGTTCGGATAGGCAACTCAATTTTCTCCATGTTTTGAGACAGACATCCCGTCAACAAGGCTTCCGACAAGGTATTGCTGATCGTATAGAAGGTTGGCTACCGAATTATATGAATCACCGACCAAGGTCGCGGTGGCTTTGGACCGTCGGAAGCTATGTTGGCATTCTGCTTATTGTAAGAAAATCATCAGTAACCATTTTGTTACAAGAAATAATGACTTCAAAAGTTGAGTCAGTAGTTGTAGCAATAGTTCGAAGAACTGCTGACCAATGCCAATGGGTTAAGGTGCACATTTTAAAATTTTTTTTTTTTTTTTTTTATGCTATAGGGGGCAAACGAGCAAACGAATCACCTGATGGTAAGCGATTAACGTCGTCCATGGACACCCGCAACACCAGAGGTGTCGCAAGTGCGTTGCCGGCCCTTAAGGTGGGAGTACGCTCTTTTCTTGAAGGTTTGAAGGTCGTATCGGTCCGGAAACACCGCTGGCGACAGTTCGTTCCACAGTTTAGCTGTGCGAGGCAGGAAGTTTCGGGAAAAGCGCACAGTTGAGGACTGCCAACCATCTAAATGGTGAGAGTGGAAATATTGTCGCGTAGGGCGATGGCGGAAAGAAGCGGCAGGGATTAATCCGAACAATTCCTCGGAACACTCCCCATAATACATGCGATAGAAAATACAGAGTGAGGCCACATCTCTACGCAGCGCCAAGGGATCAAGCCGATCAGAAATACGTTGGCAGTTGACAATTCGAGCTGCTCTCCGTTGGATGCGGTCTAGAGGAAGAAGCTGGTACTTAGGTGCCCCTGCCCAAAGATGAGAGCAGTATTCCATATGCGGGCGAACCTGCGCCTTATAAAGCTGTAGGCGATGGGCCGGCGTGAAATACTGCCTCGATCTATTGAGCACACCGAGCTTCTTCGAGGCCAATTTGGCCTTACCCTCTAGGTGGCCGCGGAACTGGACTTCACTCGAGATGTCAACGCCAAGGATTCCAATACTGGCTGTGGCAGATAGGGGAGTGCTCTCAAAACGAGGTGACGCGACGAACGGAAGTTTTTTTGCGGTGAACGCGCAAACCTGTGTCTTTGTAGGGTTAAAATGGACCAAATTAAGTCGACCCCAATCTGAGACTTCTTTTAGGGAGGTCTCAATTTCGGACACAAGTTTGTTCCGGCTCTCAATGACGTTTTCCCGGGAAATATTGGCGCGGCCGGTGTAGGAGGCATCACCCGTACTATCATCAGTATTGGAAATAAATTAAAAGGTTACAACAGTCTTCATAAACATTGTGTTTATAGTTAGCTTTATGAACTAGTGCCTAGACTTTCCGTATGTGGCAGCACCGTCAATGCGCTGTCTGTGCTGATGTAATTCTCTAATTCTCCATTTTGTCTTTAAAGCTTAATAAAAGTTATTATCAGAATTCTCGCTGTTTATACTTTTAAAGCCTGTTGGTCCCCCATAATAGGTTATGGGCCCAGGCACGCGAGTGCGCAAGAAACAGTGAAGAGCAGAAAATCAAATATAAGATTGTATATATAACTCGCCGCGTGTTCATAACATGGAAGTCACAAACGCGATGCGAGTAGAGAAGTTTGATGGTAGAAACTTTCGTCAATGGAGATTTCAAGTGTTTTGTGCTTTGAAAGCGAAGGGTTTGGATATTACCAGTGTAAAACCCGAACAAGGAACGCCGGAACAAGTCGCAAAATGGTTAAAAGATGACGGAATGGCAATGTTTATTTTAACCTCTTCTATGGATTTCAATCAAATCTCATTAATTGAAAATTGTGTATCTGCCAAGGAAATAATGGATAAGTTGGAGTCGATCTATGAACAGAAGTCAGAGTTTAACAAAATGATGGTACATGAAAAGTTTTACCAATATAAAATGTTGCCTACTGATAGCATTGCTCAACACATATCTAAGGTAGAGAATTTGGCGAAACAATTAAAGGAAAGTGGTGAGAGTGTGAGTGACATGGCTGTCATGACTAAAATACTGTCAACTTTGCCACCCAGTTACCGTTCCCTTCGTCAAGCCTGGCTATCTTTGGACTCGTCTAAGCAAACACTACATAATTTAACTTCAAGATTGTTAGATGAGGAGGCTACATTGAACTCTGAAGAATCAAGTGAAACTGCATTAGTGGTTGCAAAGAAGCCGGCTGCACAGTTTAAGCGGAGCAACAATAGTGGACAGAGCTCATCAGGGCACAGTAATCATAGATTTATTTGCTACAATTGCAATAAAAGAGGTCATTTTGCAAGGGACTGTAAAGCGCCTAAGAAATCTGGTCGTAAGAACCAAGAGCAATCTGAAATGTTAGCGTTTAGTGCTGAGAATAGTTCCTCGTATGAAAGTGATGAAAGTATTTGGACCTTGGATTCGGGTGCAAGCATGCATATGTCCTTCAGAAAGGATTTCTTCTGTGAACTGGACGAGTACCCTGGTGGAAATGTCAAATTAGGAAACAAGCAACCTCTGAAAGTTTGTGGAAAAGGTTCCGTACTAATAAACAAACGAGTTAATGGCCAGTGGGAGCAAAGTGTGTTAAGGGATGTACTCTATGTGCCTGATTTAAGCAGAAATTTGTGCTCAGAGGGTGCAATGGTTAGAAAAGGTTTCATTATAATTAAGAAAAATGAAACAGCATTTATTATGAAAGATGATGTTGTAGTTCTATGTGCACAATTGAAGCAAAATAATTTATATGAGATGGACATTAAAACTATCACACAGGAAAACTGTAATGTAGTGCAAACAAATATAAAAGTGTGGCATGAACGCCTTGGACATGTAAATGTCAGAGAAATACAAAACATGAGCAAAAATGGCGCTCTTCCTGCACTCACAGGGAGTGATGGTTTTATATGTGAAGCATGTCAATATGGCAAACAATCAAGATTGCCCTTCAAGAAGTCTCATAGAGGCTCATCGCAACCTGGTGATACTTGTTATAGTGATGTTTGTGGCCCTATTGAGGAACCATCTATATCAGGTATGCGATATTTTGTTTTGTTCAAAGATGGAGCAACAAGCTACTGTCATGTCTATTTCATGAAAAATAAAAGTGAAGTGCTGGACTACTTTATGAAGTATAATGCTATTGTGAAGAACAGGTTTCTACATGATGTGCGCACTTTACATACAGATAATGGACGTGAGTATGTGAACCAAGAATTTAAGAAGTTTCTAGATGATAAAGGTATAACCCATGAGTGTACAGCTCCATATACTCCCCAACAAAATGGCCGTTCTGAGAGAGAACTGAGAACGATAATGCAGTCAGCAAGATCTATGCTGTATGCAAAGGATATAACTATAAATTTGTGGGCAGAGGCGGTTCTCTGCGCGGTTTATCTTCTAAACCGGACATCATCCAGCCAGACACCCAACATTTCACCTCACGAACTTTGGTTTGGTGATCAACCAAGCCTGAAACATGTAAGAATATTTGGCTCTTTAGGGTATGTTCATATACCAAAAGAAAAGAGAAGGAAATTGGATAAAAAGTGTAATAAGATGTTGCTGGTTGGATATGAGCAGGAGAACTACAGAATGTATGATCCAAATACAAGAAAAATAACAGTGTCTAGGGATGTGAAATTTGATGAAGGCAGTGTTCCAGAAAAAAGGCAGAATTTTACGCAGATTGAAATTAGCAGTGACAATGTAAACATAGATGAAAACAGAAACAATGATCAAACACGGGAGGTTTTGCCTTCACAGCAAATAGTACAAAATGAACAATGCGTTGAAGTGTTAAATTCTGATGATAGTATGCAAAGTATCAACAATGATTCTGCCGATGAATCATACCGTCCTCCTTTTGAAATCAATATTGATGAACAGCAGCGAAGCAATGTGACACTTCGTCCAAGACTAGAAAGGGATTTAGAAGCCAATTTTGTCGAAGTGGAGATACCAAACACATATGAAGAGGCTGTTACTGGTATGAATAGTCATGATTGGAAGAAAGCTATTGTAGAAGAGCTTCGGTCACATGAGCACAATAATACATGGACAATAACTGACAGAACTAAGAAGAAACCTATAACATGTAAATGGGTATTTTGTGTAAAAAGAGATAAAGAAGGAGAAATCAAAAGGTTTAAGGCAAGATTATGTGCTCGTGGCTTTATACAGGTTAAAGGTTTAGATTACACAGAGACCTTTTCACCGACTACCCGATATGATTCCATTAGGTTGCTATTGAGCATAGCAGCCAAAGAAGATCTTGAGATCCAGCAGTTTGATGTAAAGACCGCATTCCTGTATGGAGAGCTTTCGGAGGAGATCTACATGGAAGTGCCTGAAGGTGTCAAGGCTGAGTCTTCTAAAGTCTGTAAGTTAAACAAATCTCTATACGGTCTCAAACAGAGTTCTAGATGTTGGAATAAAAAGTTTTGCTCATTTTTGATAACATATGGATTTAAACCATGCCAGTCTGACAATTGTGTTTTTGTGGGATATTTTAATAATATCAAAGTGTTGTTAATACTTTACGTAGACGATGGACTTTTAATGTCAAAATGTCAGGATACTTTATCCATAATTTTGAACGATTTAAAAGGTAATTTTGAAATAAAAACATTCAATTGCAATTCCTTTGTTGGCATGGAGATAAACAAAGAGAAAGGATGTGTATCCATATGTCAAAAACATTATATTGAATGTATAATAAATAAATTTAATATGACAGATGCTAAAGGCTGTAATACTCCTGCAGATGTAAATGTACAGTTATGTAGGTATGTAGATGATGAAAGAAAAAATGATTTCCCATATAGAGAAGCAGTGGGAGCATTGCTGTTTTTGTCATCTGTGTCGAGACCTGACATATCCTACGCAGTTAATCTTGTTAGTAGGTATGTAAGCAATCCAGATAGTTCCCATGTTAATGCCTTAAAGCGAATTATTCGCTATTTGAAAAGTACTAAGGACATGTCAATTCGCTATTACAATGACAGTGAACTTGTGGGGTATTCAGATGCTGACTTTGCTGGTGATATAGACACCAGGAGGTCAAATACAGGTTACATATTTTTAATGAATGGTGGGCCTGTTACATGGGCTAGTAAGAAACAGAGTACTGTGGCTATGTCAACAACGGAGTCAGAATTCATGGCGGCCAGTGATGCGGCCAAAGAAATATTGTGGCTGAGACAATTCCTGTCTGATATTGATGAATCGCAAGATTCTGTAACATTAAATGTTGATAACCAGAGTGCAATTAAATTAATTCACAATCCTGTCTTTCATAAACGTAGCAAACACATTGATGTTAAATATAATTTCATTAGGGAGAAAGTTGAAGCAAGAATTATCAATGTCAAATATGTAGAAAGCTCATCTCAGCTCGCAGACTTTCTCACTAAAGCTTTGCCTGTTAACAAATTTAATTGCATTCGAGATAAAATATTGTTTTAAGTTGAAGCTTAATTTTTTTTGTTTTTTTTGTTTGTTTAAGCAAAATGTAACCTTATTAATTTAAGTGGGAGTATTGGAAATAAATTAAAAGGTTACAACAGTCTTCATAAACATTGTGTTTATAGTTAGCTTTATGAACTAGTGCCTAGACTTTCCGTATGTGGCAGCACCGTCAATGCGCTGTCTGTGCTGATGTAATTCTCTAATTCTCCATTTTGTCTTTAAAGCTTAATAAATAGTTATTATCAGAATTCTCGCTGTTTATACTTTTAAAGCCTGTTGGTCCCCCATAATAATCAGCATAACAATGAATGCCGCTAGTTTGCAACATGTCATTGATATGCAGGAGGAATAGCGTGGGTGATAGCACACAGCCTTGAGGGACACCAGCATTCACAGACATTGAGTCTGAGCATTCACCGTCAACTAGGACCTTAATGCTTCTGTCTGCTAGAAAACTGCTGACCCATTCGCATAATTTCCCGGGGAGCCCATAGCATGGAAGTTTCGAAAGAAGTGCTTTGTGCCAAACGCGATCGAAGGCCTTCGCTACATCCAAACTAACTGCCAGTGCCTCACCTTTACTCTCTATCGCCTGTGCCCAGCAATGTGTCAGGTAAACTAAAAGATCACCAGCCGAACGACCCCTACGGAAACCGTATTGTTGGTCACTCAGCAGCTGGTGATCCTCTAGGTACCAGAGGAGCTGACGATTGATGATGGACTCCATAATCTTAGAGAAAAGGGAGGTTATAGCTATCGGCCTGTAGTCGGATGGATTTGAGCGGTCGCCTTTTTTAGGGATCGGGTGCACCAAAGCTGACTTCCACGAAGTCGGGACTACGCCAGAAGAGTAGGAGAGCCGAAAAAGACGCGTTAAGACCGGCGCCAACTCAGGAGCACACATCTTGAGAACAATTGCAGGGATTCCATCAGGCCCACTGGACTTATGGGTGTCGAGGGAGCGAAGAGCCTTACGCACAAAGCTTTGGCGGAACTGTACATCTGGCATACAGCTCTCGCACCGCGGTATAGTCGGCGGCGCTTGTCCCCCGTCATCCAAAGTCGAGTTGGACGCAAAAAGCTTACCCAGTAGATCGGCTTTGTCTTTTGCGTCGTGGGCCAACGAATCATTTCCCGTGTGCAGAGGTGGAAAAGACGGCGTGCAGAAATTCCCCTGGATAGCTTTGGCAAGAGACCAGAACGCACGAGTTCCCGAGGGGAGACGCTCTAGTTTCTCGCCAATCCTACCAATGTGCAACGACTTTGCTCTGGCAATGGCTCTTTTGAAGGACCTGGAGGCAAAGTTAAACTCCTTTTTTAAAGCGCTGGTCTTTACATCCTGTACCGCCGCTGCATTTACCCAGGCTTGGTAGCACTCCAGCTTTCGGCGAGACGCCTTTTTGCAGGAGCGATCAAACCAAGGCTGGGTTTTGCCACCAACAGGTACCGCAGAGGATGGAACGAAAAGTTCCATTCCCTGAAGCACCACGTCAGCAACAGAGTCAGCAGCGATATCAGGATCATCCGGCGTGAAGCAAACCTGCCCCCACGGGTAAGACGCAAAGAACACCCGCATCCCGTCCCAGTCTGCTGACTTATAGTGCCACACACGGCGGCTACAAGCAACTCGCCGACGCGGCGGGCACGTGAGAGGCACTGTACTCCGGATGAGGCAATGATCCGAGGAACCGAGAGGGGCTGCAACGGATACATCATAGCCAACCGGGTGAGAAGTCAGCAGAAGGTCCAACAGGGAAGGTTCCTGGCTCTCCACATCTGGGATTCGCGTAGGCGCAGTAACCAGTTGTGTCAAGCCGTAGGTCAGAGCAAAGTCGTGAACAGATCTCCCCGCATGATCAGTCTTGCTGGAGCCCAGCCATTCGGCATTATGGGCGTTAAAATCGCCAAGAACGATGATCTCAGCGGATGGGATCTGCTGCTGCACTGAATCCACAGCCGTTTGAATCTGCTCCAAGAGTCGGTCAGTTTCGGCATCACCGCTATGGGACCTATAGAGGCACGAATAGACGCGAGGATGATCATCACAATCAACACGTAGCCATAAGGTGGAAAGGTCCCTACCTTCAAGATTGCTGAGGCGACGAGAACTGATATCGCCTCTAACGTACACACACACTCCAGCCCTAGGCAGAAAGGAATGCTCTAGTTCGTACCCAGGGTAGGAGAGGTATTTTGTGTCCGCTGGAGACGATATCTGCGTCTCTGTCAGAAAAAGCAAGGCCGGCTTAGCTGTCTCGAGGTGATGATGGACAGCATTAAGATTAGAATGCAAACCCCTGATGTTGCAGAAATCCACAGCGAGCGTGGCAGGGGCTGCCGTAGCCGTCTTGCTCTTGCCTCGGGAGGATGGCGGATGGCGGAGCGCGGATTTGCCCCCCCCAGAGTACGAAACGGGGCGCTCTCGGCGTCCACGCTCAGGCACGACAGTACCTGAGCATGGAAGCCCAGAAAGGGATTCTCCAGCGCTAGAGCAGCTGGTACCCTCCTGGGGTAGCTTATTAATCTGCGCTGTCATCGTCATTAAGGGGGAGGTTGGGGGGATTGGAGCTCTGGAAACCTTACTCACCGTGAGGAACACAACACCACATACCTACAAAGTAAGTAGTGATGTTATTATGGCTTCGGTATTCTGTAAGGTGGAGGTACTTCCCCAGTCAGGCTGCTCCAGATTCAAGCGAGATGACGTTTCGCTGTGCCCTACCTCACTTGTTGGACGTAGTTTAAGGACATACCCGGGTCCAGGTCGACAAAATTAAGGTCCAAATCGACAAAATTAAATGGTGAGTCAACAAGTGCTCAAAATCAAACTGAGTTTCATGTTTCGTTATCCTTATAAACAGTCCTAATAAAATTCATGTCACGTAACGTAACGTAACATAACGTAATGTCACGTTGTGACGTAATTTACTACTGTGAGTGTGTCCATAATAAGACCGTCTCGTCAATCTCGCCATTCATAATCAATACGTTTATTAATTACACTTTATAAGTCTAATACAAACAAAATATTAGCACAAGCGTCATGAAAATGATCCAACTCAGCGTGTTGCTAGCGTTGGCCAGCGCTGTTCTTGAGGCTCTGAGGCCATCTAGTGAGGGATCTCGGCAGATATTCTACATATAACAAAGACAAAGATATAATAAAAAAACGAAACGAACAGATAATTCTCACAATAATGTGATATTGTCTAGATACGATTGACTTACTTACGAAAATGACTTATCGAAAACGTTACGAGCGTTTGAGTCTTGGTCGAATATTTTACATGACTGATTGGTGGCATCAATATGCATCAGGGCTGAGTGAAGCAAACAGGGGAAGCCTTCCAGCAGTGGGAGACCAAACCAGGCTGAAACAAACTTATTTTGACCAGTTAGATTTTTTGCAACTACGTAACAAACTCTTGGCAATCCAACTAGTTACTTAATTGAAATCAAACATAATAAATACCCTATCTTATTCTACTCAAGCGATAAATTAAACTGTATCGTTTCCTACATGTTCATTAATTATGTCACGACTCCATGTTTTCTCTACAATAATCGTTAATTATCTGTCTGAGGTCCCGACCCTGTCGTCCCTGGCGGAAGTCTTTCCGTTCTTTAAATAACTATAAAGAACTTGTGCCGCATATTTTAGCACTTTGTCCAAGCGACACCCAATCTTACAAATAAAAGAATGTATCTTTTGACAAACTGTCAGTCATTACTCTCACAAAAGTATGTTACTTCTAAAGTACTACACCTTTGGCGAACTTTGTATGAGTCTGTGTCGTATTAGAATAGAAGCCATAGCACAAGCGTGGTGCGCCTCGACTCGAGTTGTCCGATTCGAACAGTTAGAAAATGTCAGGTGTCTTTCTCGATCTGCGAGATACTGTTGCAGCATTTTTGTGCTAGGGTCACTGGCTTGACCAGCAGCGGCAACATATCTTGCTTGAGAAAAAATAGCATTATTATCGTTACCATTTCAGTAAGGTCAGATACTGTTGCAGCACTCTTGTGCTAGGGCCACTGGCTTGACCCGCAGCGACAACATAACTTGCTTGAGAGAAATTATATCGTTTCCATTTCAGTTAGAGTATAGCATCGACAAAAATGTGAACCAGTCGTATTTATCGTATATAAATAGTATATGGTATGTCAGATTTGACGAAAGGGCGATGAGCAACATGGACCCAAGTGCCGTAGGAATCTCCCTCAAACCTCAAGTGCCTATCAACCCTTTGAAGAGTACCAAAAATGCTGCTATTACTGCTATTTAATAACCACTTAAGATTGCTTGTACAGAAGCAATGAGAGGGGTGACTTAAGAATATTACACTTGTGGATACACGCCAATGGATAGTGCGTCGGCTGGTTTCGGTTTGAGGCGGGGAATATTGATGTTATGAATGAATCTTATGGTACGAACAGGGAGAGTGACTCAATACGCTCTTTCATTCAACTTTGTTGAGTCAATATCTTATTATGTTCAGACACTCGATACAGCTTTAAAATCTTTAACATTTTGACTTTTCCAGGCAATCTCACATTTAAGTCGAACCGTATGCGTAATCCAACCTTGAATGGTTTCGGGTCTTGCCTTTTTAAAGAAATCCAATGCCGGCGACACTCTTGTATTCGTGACCTTCATGATTATTTCATTTGCATATGCTTAAAAACACTTTTGAAGCAAACAAGCGCCTGGGCCCCTTAGACTCTAATTTGGTAAAGTGTAGTTGCAAAATACTGGACACAACACAATTTCTGATCCTATTTTTGTATTTTTAATTTGTATGTATTTATAATTAATCATTAGGAAGGTGTAATAACACAACATTCAATCGTGCACCAGACGGAATGCAAACCGGTAAAAAATTGTATACGAATTACCAGTAAACCGGGTTCAGGGTTCTAACTATCTATCTATCTACCAGTAAACCGGTAAGGGCTACTTGCACCACCCGGGGTAGCCACATAACCCGGAGTTAAGCGTTTTTCTGTATGGAATTTGACAGCTCAGTTCAAGCCTGGGTAACCCTCAAGTAGTAGGTAACCCTGGGTGGTGCAAGTGGGCCTAAGTTAATAGTTATTCCCAATGCGCCACCCACACCCAACGGTTCCTCGCGATGTTAATCGATCGCGATCCTTGGTCGGTGAGATTAGTTCTCGGGCGAGATGGAAAAGTCGTCTCTTTCGCTTAAATGAGGAGGTGTGACAGGGACGAAGATACAAATTTTCGATTGTTCTTTGTTCACTACAAAAATAATCGTTGAATTATGAATGTGGTTGCTTTATTACACAACGGCTTTGGCAGAGATAAGATAGGAATGAAATCCGTTTGCGTAACTGGGTACGTAAATATGCACAGAGATAGTGTGCGTTGACAATATTGAAGTGCTACGTTACGTAGGCTGCGTAAGTTACTAAGCGAGCGAAGCTTCCAAATTGATCCGAAAACTTTTGCTTAGTTAGAAATGCCCATATCGGGATCATATGGAGCATTTTGCCTGCTCAGTTACTTATTTACGCTGACTCATCGGCGTATTTGGGTACGTATAGGATGGTAGACTTGGCGAAATGCCAAGGCACCCCGACTGGAAAGACGCCCCATCTAAACGGCTAGCGTTAAGTCATAATTCTACTATATTAGTATTTATCTTGGGACAGAAACCTCCGAAAACATACATACATTCTGATATCTTAAGTTCCTTAATAGGGTATTAACTAGTATTAAGTCTTTGGTTATAGTCCCCCGAAAATTATTAACGACTCGGGAAGCATCGACGATTAGTTTGTATAACCAACCTCATTCATAAAATCCGGGCGTTTGGCTGGCTTTTCATCAGTGAAGGTTAAAAAATGCAGACCTCCTGATTCTCCTGAAGGAGGTTTTTGAACGCATTATAGAGGGTTAATGATATGTGCGTATATAAATGTATAAACGGGTGTTGGCATTAATGCCAAAACCGATTTATACACATTTTTACAAACATATTTGTTAGAAAGAGATGCATACAGCGACCCTGACCATCTATTTTCAACGACTTATAAATGGGAGGTCCGTCACCATATTCCCGTATATATATTTCCGCTCGCACGCACAGATAAGTTATCATCCGCTCATTGTCTCCCTATGCAGATGAGGTGATTTATACAGAGTTCGATGACCTGATAACGGTACGAAGGGATATAATTATAACTACAATATCAGGTTCTTAGTTATCGCCACACTTTACGCGATTATGGAAAGGAACATTGTTTTAGTCGCCATTGGAAACGTGGAAGGCGAAAGACCTAAGCGTCTCTAATAGGTAAGTGGTCTGACCTGCACTGGCTACCTCTGGTAAGAAAACACTAAGAGATGACGACGCCAATAGATTGACACCTATTAACACAAACCACCAAAGCTGCAAAACGAAGTGGTCATCCTCTTAATGTAGGATCGACAAAGAAAATGCCCAAACGATTATTGTTCCACCAAAACATCAAAATTACTGATATGTCTTTGAAATACTCTACATTTTAAAAGACATCCAAAGAAATGGCCACGCGAATTAAAATATGGTTGTGTTACACTTTTCCCTTGAATATGCATTTAACTCCAACTTGGAAGTTCATTTTCACAGACATAGCAAAGTAAGTATCATTAAACCTATAATACTCAAAGAAGACATTATTTCCTTACGCTATAAAGGAATGCTAGTTATTTCTGCCTCTTCATATGGATGGCACATTAATACCAAATAGGTAGTAATTATATTCAGTAGCCAAGCCTAGATAATACAACAACAAACTTAGTTAAACAGGACAAATAAGGGAAATACGATGCTATTGTGACGATTCGCTTTTGGTAAAATAATGGCTTTAAATGAATCCTTATCTAGAAACCAGTATGCCAACATACCAAACACCGATAGGTGCGGATAAGACTTCAAAAGTGGGAACCTATTTCGTAATGGTTTTGCAAAAGGCTTTTAGAACATAGGAATGTAGTAAATTATAAACCCCTCTTCCGGACCAAATAAGTACGTAAGTCTTTAACCCGATTTGCACAGGCGTAGGGACCTAGGGCAATACCTCTCATAATATACGAGAATCTCTACTCTAAATCACTCTCTATCACGAGAGGGATTGGGCATTGCCCATGGCATTGGCTATCCCTTTCTTTTTTCTCTTTTTGTTTATTCTCGTGCATGTGAAAAGTTGTATGACCAGCGGCGGGTCGAATAGGTTGCAGTGGTGTTGTAGTTGGTTTGTTACAAGGTTCGATGGTGACGTAACAAAACACTTCAACTTCTGTTGAGGCCTTTGTCTTGATGCTTCGGCTCGGCCTTCCACCTTCACGCACTCTGACGCTCCTTATGAAAAATAAATGGTGTAGTATTATAAATAAATAAATAAATAAATATTCGTGGGACAATCTTACACAAATCGACCTAGTCCCACGGTAAGCTCAATAAGGCTTGTGTTGTGGGTACTAGGCTCAAGCTTAATTCTTAGGAATCCTTTAGGAACAAGGAAAAGAAAACTTGCCTGATATTTTAACATTGGTGACTGAACAGCCAACACTTATCAGCATAGATATATTTGTTAACATAATACTGTTGATGTCAATCGCACAGGGGAGATGGGCCCCTCGAAGAAAGAAGTATTACGTTATCACGGGACAAGGAACAAGGGGCGTCTAGTGATAATCGAGGATAATAATGTCGTTGTCTTACTGTTTAAGTTAAAATATTTACTCAGATATGATAAAAGGGTCATGCGTTAGGCTGAACGAACAAAATAAGCTCTTTGAGGAATGTCCCAACTATACCAGCTGGACAAAAAGACCAAATAACTAGATGACAGATAACAAAACAGAATTCCTTTTTCCAAAAATGGAAAAAAATGTGCGAACAAGTTTGTAAATGCGCTGAGCGTGTTTACAAACTCTTTGACGGACGCAAAATTGTTATCACCATTCCAGTAAAGTAACGGAGTAAGTAAGGTAAGGTACCCTAACTAACCACTAACCCAAATACCCAAAAATGGAAAAAATCTAACAAGTGAGAAGGGTAGGTGCTATTATTCTCATTTATATGGCAGCAATACAATATACGTCATGACATACTACCGCAAAAATCGAACGAACGAAAGAAATTCTTTCAGAACAGTCAATAATATGACAGTAACAACTTGTCATGCAAATTATTGCCTGTATAAGAAATTATCCAATAAAATTCCGCAACGTAACGTATATTCCTGGTCGGCCTTTAAACGCATTTGGTAATGTTTGCAAGCAGTCGCTTGACGCTTGACTCGAAACTGTTGGTCTTTATCACTCTTGTGTATGACATTGTAAAGACGAAAGGGAGGCAAAACTTCTTTCACAGCTCGCTGGAGACCCTGTCACCACAGGCCCATCCCAGCAAAGGAGTGCCCAACTAAGGTAGCCGGACGCTAACGGTCGCGCGCATTCCCACTTGCTATCGACTAATTGCTTAGTCTTACGAACGTCTATGTTAATGCTTGCTTTCCTTGAGCTTTCTCTCGGATTCTGTGCTGCGACCCTAAATTACGTCGCCATTGCGCTTGTCACTTGTTTAAACCCAAGTGTCAGCCCTATAAGGCGATGTCCTAAATGTCGGGGTGATTGTTTGGTAAACGGTAGCTAAGAACAGTGCGACAGAAAAAAGTTGACGTTTACGAACACCACTGACCTTTTTTTTTAAACGTTGCAAATAGCAGGCTACATTGTATATTGTGCATCTCTCAAAAATAATAACATACACGAGGACTCCAAAAGATTTTGATAGCGTATTTCTCATAATAGATATAAACTAGATTGGAAGACATCAAAGTAACAAACAAGGAACGCTCCGAAATTTCATCACAAAAAATCTTTATCTGTTAATTTGAGATAATGGCGCAAGAATGAAATTTATGTACAAGATCGTCAATAAATAAAGCATTTTCTTTGTGTAATTCATCTAAAGTCATATTCTTTTAACTAAAAGACTGCGCGGTTGAAACCTTTTGAGCTCCCTATGGGCACCTTGTAGTGTTTTGTTTTTGCCTGACACATTTGTACCTTTAGTGCAATGATCTCATCACATAATATGTGTTGAAACATTGTATTGAATGTCCGCTTATGGCATTATGGCGACTAATGATAGACTTACGGCTAAATGTGTAGTTGTGCCATCTTATGACTTGTAAATGCGGGTAGGATTTAATGTTAGTTGCTCTATCAAGGAAAGTGTACTCTTGATTCATGGAGTCTTCTCGTTTTATTTTATCGTTCTATTTTACTTGATGTAACATCGGGTGTACATTTATAAAACAGATACAATAAATAAACCAAATACAGATTAAATACAACAGAAAAATCTACGCCGTATCATTTTAATATAAATTAGCAGGGTCGCCATGTGGTGTAAGGATTCTTAAAAACCAGTTAGTGGAGTTAGAAGATATGATGCTTAAAAAAAGCTAAATGCAGGAGTGGGCGCGTGTGTGTCTGTGGGTGGGGTTTGTATGTGTGTGTGTGTGTGTTGTATGTAAGTAGAAAGTAGTACACACATTAGCTGACCACTTACATAAAATATCTTTAAATAGAGGACAACCCTTATCGCACCACACTTTTCTTAGCCACTATTTCTGCTGCATAAAACTACTCACTACTCTCACTAGTAATGAAAACTGAAAGAAATAGTAGATTACGTACCGAGGCCTGAAACGTAAGAAATGTCTGTCACAGGTTTCTCGACCTCAGCTTCGCTTCGGACGACAATTACACGAGATGTGAGACTTTCTCACTTACTGGCGAAATACACAAATTTTCTGCTCGACGCAGTTGGCAAGTGGCGAATTTGTTTAGCGTAGCGGCCTGCAATTGGCTGCTTGCCGGCCTGAGGGGAGAAAAGTAAATTATATACCAAACTGGCTCTGTTTAATTGCTAGTAACTGTACACGCAAGTGATAAAGATATGCCCACGTGTATCAACGGAGCTCTTATGCAAATGCTGCACATTAATACCTATTCTATAACAACATATTTCATTGAGCTCAAGTCGACGTTAACTCATTGTAATAAAAACTATTATTGGTCGTTTACATCTTGTTCACGTTGTTACTACAAGAAACTGACCACAGCTAGTTCTTATATCATTGTCATAAGGCATATTATAGTTCAACTACACGATCTCCGACCACAACCGCAGGAGTGATTCAAGATTGCGGATGACTCCATATCGCGTAAAGGTATGATTCGGACCGGTTTTGCCGACAACTCATCGTAGAAGTTTTTGTCTCTGTCACACCTGTTATACGCAAGTGAGATGGAGATAATACTTCAGGCCTACTGACGTCAAACAGTACCTTGCAAGGTGATTCCAGTGGAGAATTCACATTCCTTGCAAAGATTGTCAAAACGATGTTTTATGCGTATCTATTCTATACTTAATGACGAACGTCAACTAATTCACCGCTAATGATTTTTCGTAGCCCTACACCGTAGCCGATAATATGTTTTGCCTGAACAGATTTAAGAACTAGTTATTACTCAACTATTTAGCTAAGAACCATGTTTATAAATTTGAAGGGTTATAAATTCAAAGGGTTTTGACTTTCTGACAAAAAACATGTAAAAAAGGCCCTATGTTTGAAAAATAATAGTACCGCGTTTTTTTTAAATCACGTTTTCACGTTATTTTTGAAGTTTTATGTATGTGAATATCAGGTACCCAGTTATTATCAATATTGAGATCTAGACGTCTGATCTGAATGTTAATACGTAGCTCACTCGATAAATTTTGAGATGCTCGAAATTTGAAAATGGAACGCACCCATGTTATATGTTTTTAAAAAGTAAATTTATTTAAAAATAGAACACTAGTATCCAGTACACTCTAATTTCAAAAATAGATTAGTTCCAGTTGTTTTGCTACAACGTTTTCCGTGGGTTTTCTTTGAAACGATGGAGCTGAACCGCGAACATTTTTGTGCTATGATATATTACGATTTTAAATTTAGTTTTACCGAACAACTGACTTTGCAGCGATTACAATCGGCATTAGGAGACTCTGCTCCATCCCGGGCAACTGTTTTTAGATGGTTTAGTGAATTTAAAAGGGGCAAAACCAACCTCGAAGATGAACACAGAAGTGGTCGCCCTCAAACAGCAGTAACTGCAGAAAACGTATGGACTACTGAAATGTTAGTGCGAGAAGACCCACGAATTACATACACGGACATCGAGAAGATCCTAGGCATTAGTTCGGGGAGTGTTAATATCATCCTACATCAACATCTTGGAGTAAGGAAGCTTTGTTGCCGTTGGATCCCGCGTTTGCTCTCCGGAACTGAGAAACAGGCTCGTGTGGATTGGTGTCATGAAATGCGTTTAAAATTCGAAAACGGAACACCAAGACGTGTTTATGAAATCATTACTGGTGACGAAACATGGATTTATCAATATGATCCGGAAAGTAAGCGGCAGTCGTCAGTATGGGTGTTCTCAGAGGGCAAGTTACCAACAAAATTACAAAGACCTCGAAACGTAGGCAAAAAAATGGTGGCTAGTTTTTTTTCTCGGGGGGGACATCTGTCGACTTCAGTGCTGGAAAATCATCTACAGTAGCATTGCCGCAAGTTTTCCAAGCAGTGCGGGAGAGGAGAGCAAAGGCTGGACTTCGGGGAATCATGCTGCATCACGACAACGCCTCTTCACATACGTCCCTCAGAACAAAGGCGTTTATTGCAGAAACTGGGGTTGAAACCTTGCCTCATCCACCCTACAGCCCTGACTTGGCTCCCTGCGATTTCTTTTTGTTCCCAACAGTGAAGGAAAAAATTAAAGGCAAGGTTTTTTCGAGTGCCGAAGAAGCCGTGGCTGCCTATGAAGGAGCGATTTCTGACCTATCCGATCAAGACTGGCAAAAGTGTTTCCAAAGTTGGTTTAGACGAATGGAACTTTCTATAAAGAACAATGGAGAGTATTTTGAGAAAATGTAAAATAAATAGTGTTTATATCTTCAATAGTTTTGTTGTATCTCAAAACTTTTCGAGTGACCCACGTATTTTTACCACTGTGATCTTTTAAATTCTTAAGTTACTGACACATTCGTCAACTTTTTTTTATGCTTTAGGGGGCAAACGAGCAAACGAATCGCCTGAAAGCCTAGTATAAACAATTTACGACATTAACTTCTCGACCGCGTTAGCGTATCGAGGGGTCAAAATATGAAAGTTGCCGGATGATTTAAATAAACGGCAAACATAATTTGAACTCTCGATACGCTAACGCGGTCGAGAAGTTAATGTCGTACAATTTTTATACTAGGCCTTCTGATGGTAAGCGATTAACGTCGTCCATGGGCACCCGCAACACCAGAGGTGTCGCAAGTGCTAATGTTCCAGCTAAACTACGAAAATGAAAATTCTTTCAGTTACTTCCGTCGTCTGTCTCTCTTTTATATATACTTTTGTTTTTAGGTATAATTAAATAACGTGCAATTGCATAAAAATAAGGCAAATTGATAAACTTTATCGAAGTTTTTAATTATAATTTCAAGGTTTTCTTAATTAACGATAACAATATCCTTGAACTCGCGAGTTTATCAACTAAAACCTGTATTTCCCGCGACTTAGTTTGCGTATGAGTGTGCGTTTAATTGGGTTTATTAGTATCAAATATAAAAAAAAACGAGAACAATCGATATGTTCGATACAAACACTTAAGTACCTATTTTTATGCCGCTCTACATTTTGCAAAACATGGCTAAATGTGCTTTAAATAAAAGTTACTACTTTGTCGGTGCATAAGGTTAATAGAAAACTTTATGCTATTAACGCATTATTGCCCAAGTCAGAAAGTGGCATTTTTTACTAAATACAACAAATGTTGCCAAAGAACGTGTACCCTAATTCTCTTCCTTTAAAAAATAATGTCTACAAACCAAATAAGTACCTTAACCATTTGTGTGTCAAACTTATTGTTAGTTTAAATCCGTTGAACTAGTTTAGCAGTTCCAGATTCAAATCTTTCTCTCTCATTTCAAGTCGTATTCCTCACTTCTGAGGGTCTTGAATCCCCTGCTTTGAAAGCAACTTCTTTCTTATCTTTGGCCCCATGGAGCGCATTGTGAAGCTTGGTGTTTAGTGATTCGCGGACTTGGTCTGCCCATCGGATTGGACTGCGACCTCTTGAACGTGTACCCTCAATCTTGCCAGTTATCATCAGTAATTCGAGGTTGGCACCGTTTCTGGCAATATGGTCAAAGAACTCCATAATCCTACGAAGGCAGATTGTGGAAAGTCCAGTCTGAACATTTAATTCACGTAGAATCGAGTTGTTGGTGCTAAATTCAAATACACATTTAAAATTCTCATTCTACTACACTATGGCAACGCGTTCGTTTTGCTCCGTTTCATTCCTTTGTTTATTTTCAAACCCATAAATCTATATGGTGCTATGAAAACTATACGTACCCGTTCCAATTCAGAATCTATTTATAAACGTCTGACTTCATTCGGGGTAGCCGTGCTAGAAACGTATTCCAAGTTTAAAAATACAATCTCAACCTTTCTCACCTTCACTTATAGACAGGTACTTAGGTGTGAACGGGATGATGTTATGTTGGTATCAAATGTTTGAAATTGGAATACTGTTCACGCACTTTCGGCGCGTAAACGCTTCGTCAACTGTTGACGTTTTGCCAACGGTTAACGGTTAAGCCAGGTGAGCGGATTTTGAAAATAGAACCGAAGCCAATTGAAAACGAAGGTTGGGCATTAAACAAGTTATGTTGTGTAATCTGGGTTAATTTACCGCGTTCAGATACTTCGAAATTCAAATCATTCGGAATTTTACCAGCTAATTTAGATCTTATGCCGTTACAATAGGGATTGGTTACAAATTGTCAGTTAACAGTGTTGGCAATGGTACAGTCGCCATCAGATATGGCCGGCGCTAAGGTGCTCAAAAATATCTGAACAAGCAATATAACGCCTTTACAATATGTATAGTATAGTTAGGTATTAGTTATTACTTTGCTCTATGCCATTTTACTACACCTTACTATAATGTGTCTTAGTGTCATTATTTCATTAATTAAACTTAATATTTACAAATGCCATTCTTGCTGATAAAGTATATAATCTGCCTGGGTTATACATGTTAAGCGCGCAGAAACATTAAATTCAAATTTATTTATTTATAAGACAACAATTTGGTCCCCAATTAAAAATAAAATAAAATAGTTAATGAATGAATGAATGAGTTTATTCCAGAATAATTAGTTCCATATAAAGATAATAACAAAAAACAGCTTACAATTATAATTAAATAAAACGATCACAAACAATAAATAATATTAATTGGAGCCTGCTGCGCTGCTGCTGTTAAAATACACATAATATTACAATTCACAATTTAATTTACAATTAACATTAAAATTAATGTAATTCAATTTTGCAAATTGGCGCATGATGGCGGAAAACAAATGAAGTTTGAAAAATAAATAATTATAAAAAATTGTTGGACAATCATACACACAGCGACCTAGTCATACAGTAAGCTCAATAATGCTTGTGATGTGGGTTCTAAACGACGATGTCGACGATACATATAATAGATACGACGATATACACATAAATACTTAAATAAATAGAAAACATCCATAACTTAGGAACAAATATCTGTGATAAACACACACATAAATGCCCTGACCAGGATTCGAACGGCGACGCCGACTACGGCGACTAGGTTAGGAGGCCGTTAAAAACAAACATTCTTTAGATAAATAACAATAGCACAAAATTACCTAATCAACATTATCAACAATAAAATTACGCCTACAATTATACATAGAAAGTATAGAACTGTCCCAAAGCAGCTGTGCCAAACCTTTTTTCCGCGAGTACATTTTTGCGTGTAAACATTTTCTGCACATTTAGCTCAAGGTCTGGGCGTGTCGCCGCTCCTATTTGCCGACCCATTAAACTACTGTCTCATAACCTCTTCGTTATGTTGCTGGTGTTTACTTGTTATGTAACCATGAAATTGTTGAGCGCTAAATTTAAATTGGCGATAAGATAAAATGTACCTTGGGCAGGCCGGATCTGCTGGTACTGTTTTTTTTTGAGTCGCTAGATTGGCTCACGCAAAGGAAGCCGGCAGGAATCGAGTTCTATGAACGCCCCGCCACTGTTGCAGTCAACTACAAAGATATGAATACAGCCAAAGTGCCAAACATATGTACCTACTTAAGGGAAAAGATATTGTCTAAATTATTTTTATTTTTAAGCAAAAACGTCTACGAACGATACCTAATTTATTAGAAAGAAACAGAAAGTGGAAAAACTCATGGCCTCAGGCGAGACTCGAACTCGTATACGAGGGAATCGAGGGATATGGTGGACGAATTCGGGGCTACCGGGTTTGTCTTGGTCGCTCAGTTGGCAGAGCGATAGGCGTGTATCGCAGGGTTTAGAGTTCGAGTCTCTCCCGAGGCCGTGATATTTTGCAATTTTCCTTTCTTAATAAGATATTTTTTATCGAGTACCTATAGTATCTAAAAACAGTAAAACGGATTGTGAAGTGTGGATTATGTAATCTATCATTCTGTTTTTAATTTTTAACATCTCTTGTTTCAGGTAAATATGATTTTGTCCAGTGAATACAATCTTGCATAAGTCAATATCAATAGGATTAGACCGTCTATCAGGTAAGTCCGTCTACTGAGCATTTCATCTGATGTTGCTGTTGCATTTTAACTATAAAACTCTCGTGAGACTCGAACATAATAAATAATATTCATGTCGAGCGAAAATCGACTAAATTACGTGAGTGACCCGTTTTAAATATGATTTAATATGCTGTTGCATTTGTGGGTATTATATATCATTGGCCACAGCATCTTTACAGATGATTGTTATGGGAAGGTTGTCCACAGCATCTCCGATGACTGTACAGACCAATAGCGGAGCGACATTTTCTGCTGCAGCGATCACAAACATGACGTGAGTCCTGAGGAAATCTGGCTCTACGGAGTTTTCTCTGGTGAAGGTTTTCGAACCAGACTTCGTCATGTTTCTGTGCTCCGTTCTTGAGATCACGCCGCCATTCTGGTCTCATTTCAGCTCGAGCCTCCCAGCTATGAGGTTGGATTTCAAAACAGATCAGGTCCCTCTTGCAGCAATCTTTAAACCTTAGTGGGCATATTTTTATTTTGTTGTCGTTTTTTTTTTCGCGTCAGATTTGAATGAAATTTGGTGGGTAGGTAGAGTTCCTTATTCTCTTCAAGATAGACCCAATTTCAAAGTATGTCCCACATTTTTTTCCACTGAGTTACGAAATCGTATGGAATTTTCGTAACTCAGTGGAAAATTTCATACAATTTTTTTGTCGCACATTGAGATTTTGTATCTATCTAGTGTAGAATAAGGAACTATACCTACCCACCAAATTTCATTCAAATCTGACGAGAAAAAAAAACGACAACAAAATAAAAATATGCCCTAGTATTGGGCGTCCAACCGGCCTCTTGGCATTAGCAATCTGGCTTAACATGACTTGGCGAGGTAGCCTACTAGGGTTCATTCTGTGCACATGGCCAAGCCAAGTGAGCCTCCTTTGCTTTAATATTGCTGTTATGCTGTTTGCTGTACGTAAGCCACCTTTGACATCAGAGTTGAAAGAACCATTAACTGCCCTACCGATTCTATCTGAGCGGTGTGTAGGAAGGTACTTGGTAGGTACGAATTCAGTAATAATTGACACAGCTGCAAACCTTTACGCTGTTCTCCGACACCTGCGTGATTGTATTTGTTCAGGGTTCAATTAAATATTATGATTATATTATATAATATTTTTACTACTTTTGTAATTTCTTTTGAAAAAATAAGTCCCGCCGAGTTTCTTGCCGGTAATAATCTTCTCGGGCTGTGGTGTAGGGATAGAACCGGTAGTAGCTTTTTTTTTTTGACGTTCATAAGTGCATTGTAATGTGCCTAAATTGAAAAATAAAGATATTTATCATTTATTGATATATTTCACGACCTTCAAACCTTCAAGAAAAGAGCGTACTCCCCACCTTAAAGGCCGGCAACGCACTTGCGACACCTCTGGTGTTGCGGGTGTCCATGGACGACGTTAATCGCTTACCATCAGGCGATTCGTTTGCTCGTTTGCCACCTATAGCATAAAAAAATAAAAAAATATTTTATTTATCTTAATTGGTAATTAATTAATAATATAAGACCAATTTCAAAACAGGGTCAAGTAGCCTATTAAAACAAAAACGAAAACTGTTTGATAACTCCTGCTTAAATATTCAGGATAAGGTTGTTGTTGGATAATAAGCTACACTGCGGGTATTTGCGGTTTGCCTCTCGCTTTTACCAGTTAAATTTACCTTCGGTGCGGGCGAGAGGCATAACGCCAGCACCCGATGTGTGGTACTGGCCATACAGATCTTCCCTCGCGTTAAAATTCGAAGTTTCGTATGGGATACTAATTTTTCCTTGACTACAGGATTCTTCACATGCCAGAGTAGGTATGGCTGTCAGAAAAACCCGTGATATCAATGACCTGGTTAAATCACTGTCATAAGTACCTAACTACGACAAGGGATTACCTGCCATTGTAGGTACTTTGTAGTATGTACGGGGTAGATGCAATGTACGTCTGTGTATCAGTCTTCTACCGACTGTAAAATACAGTTTGTCATACATTCTTTTCGAATTAGTCAATGTTGATTTTGTTACGCATTAAAGTAAAATATTATACTATTGTTATGAAGTAATTTCCATAATGATAAAGCTATTGGGAATTTCCGTCAATATAATGACATATTTGATTACTATAACAATTAGTGGAGTTAATGTAAATAACTTAGAACAGATAAGGGGTTATCTCTAGATATATAACTTAGTCGTATGTTTTTATTCTGCTACTTGATAACTCCAATGTATTACAATTCCTATTTAAAACAAGATATTTACCATGTATATCTATTAATGCCACACCTGGCCATAAAGTGCCTTTTTACGCACGCTACGCGTACGGAAAAACCCGATTTCTGCCCAAGTGTAGGCATAAAATGATGTACCTAACACGTGAGGTAATAAATAAAGCCCTTAATCGCATATTTACGTCCCTCGCTTGCAGCTCGGGTCGCAAACATCTGCGATCTCGGCCTTTCTTTGTTTTACTGCACTAGTTAGGTAATGTACTATTTTTATGAGCTCCCGATATTCCCGCACTATTACAAGCGCCATGTTCACGGTGTAACTAATTTACTGCGAGTTTTTATTTGTGGTCTACCCACACGCCGTAGCGAATAGCGATCTACCCTCTTACCGGTTCGTTAATTTTGTGCGGTATCAGTGGTATCACTGCCGCCGCTACTGTCCACTTTCTCACTTGGAACTCGATCACGTTCACGACACACGACACTTAAAATATTACCTGGTGCATTCTTTGCCCTATTAGTCACTTTTGGATTTTTGAATTTTCGAATCACTGGATGCCAGGTCCTCGACAGTTAAAACCCAACTTCTCGGTTGAAGTTCTTGTACGTTGTAAAGTGTTGTATACGTGGTTGAAATATTGGGAGCTCACCAAAACAAAACATGGTAAATATCTCGTTTTAAATAGTAATTTTAGTTTTATGTGTTTTTGTTGTTATTGAAAAAAAAAATTAAGATACTTTAAAAAAATCATAACGTAAATGGCCATGTTAGTTGTTTTCGTGACTTCTCTTGAATGTGCAGGCTTTTGTCTCTTTATACATGACAATATGTTTTATTTATTTATAAAGAAAATGATTATCCAAAAGCTTTCAGGTTTTCTTTAGCAATGATCGAATTCTCAGGAATGCGGGTTGCCCAACTACTTCAGTATTTGGAGCATGAGCTATTGATATATTAACGATTCTTCGTAATCCGCTTATAACGGTTATGGCACCGTTGAATCTGAAGATAAAGCTATAAATAACTTTATTACAATGTGATGTTGAAAGAATGGATGAGATGTTGAAAATTGTGATTGTTTTTAGTAAATAGTGGGCTACCCCAGAGTCCGAAAGAGTTCAGAAGGCCTAGTATAAAAATTTTACGACACTAACTCCTCGACCGCGTTAGCGTATCGGGAGTTCAAATTATGTTTGCTGTTTATTTAAATCATCCGGCAACTTTCATATTTTGACCCCTCGATACGCTAACGCGGTCGAGGAGTATTAACTCCTCGACCTCGTACAACTTTTATACTAGGCCTTCAGTGGTTAGGGCGTCTGTCGCGAAAGCAGGAGGTCGCTGGTTTGATCCCAGCCACTCACCGGGGACCTTAGTCACTTTTTCTGTAGTATATGACATCTTTTTCAATTTATAATCTTTCTTTCTGTGTGCCACCCTAACTCTGGAATGCTTTAACCGATTTTGACAATTGTAAAGCATGAATCAAATCATTTATTTATAATCTATAAATATTAGTTTAGAAATTAACCTAATCATCAAGCGACAAAGTCGCTTTTACTAAAAATAAGCACAATTGTTTGTTTTAAAATTATGCCCAGAGTGTTGCTGACCCCTGAAGGTATTTTATTGAACAACCTGTTATTCATAAACGCAGATCTAGCAGCTAAATGATTAGATTACAAAATTGTTTGTCTTTATCTGACAGTTTGACATTTGCGTTTGTTGGAAAGGGAGAGAACAAAATTTCACGCAAATGTCTGTAAAGTTTACAGACATTTGCGTGAAATTGCTTATCTTATCTAAGACCAGGGGGCCCTAGCGAATACACTTCGACCCATGGGGATCTTCTGTGTAATACGAGCTAGCTCGACCATCTCCATGCGAGGGATGATGGCAGCTCTGGGATAATGCTCCGAGATCCTTTGGCTCCAGGTATCCTGCACAAAAGTTGTTCATTCTTTGTCTGGCAAGAGCGTGACATTCACACATTAAGTGCTTCTTAGTCTCGTCTTCGCCAATCACACATCCTACACTTTCACGATCCTCTTCGGAGTTTGCAAGAGCGTAATAAAGGGATCTGTTAGAGGGAGATGGTATTACCTTTACTACTCTCTCTCTCCAGCTAAGAGCTGCCTGCCAGGAGTTAGTCGTTGGATTTCTGTTTAACGGAGTTCTGCAAGCTAAGAGAATAAAAGCAAAGTGCGAATCTCAAAACGATTTTAATTCCGTGAAAATTCAAGTTAGTTAAGTTAAGACTTACTGGTTTTGAGCATTGTAAGGGGTCGACAAAGGACGGGTCAAGGAACTTTGTGTGCATCATCGATACAGTTAATCTGTAATGAACTTTATTGCAAAGCTGTAGGTCTCACAATTGGTCGGTTAACTCTTTCAGTAAGCTGTACTGTTCTGAACGCTTCGTTTAGGTATTTCTGTTTTCTTATTTTTGTTTTATTCATTCTTTTAAGAGGTTAGTTGCTTTACGATTTTATCACTCCATACGTTTAGTTGCCTGAGATACCATTCGTTTCTTCAAAGAGCCACGTACTAGCAAGCGCAGTGTGGGACGGCCACCTACGAGATGGACCGACGACCTGGTGAGGTTCGCTTGGTCTCGTTGAATGCAGGTGGCTGTAGACCGGTCGCGCTGGAGTTCGATTGGAGAGGCCTATGTTCAGCAGTGGACGCTTACAGGCTGAAATGATGATGATGACTTAAGAGAGGAAGAGGCGATTTTCAAGAGTTATTAACTTACCAAGATGAAATACGTCTTCTTCCTAGGGTTTCCGGGCTTATTCCACGGCTCAGGGCGCCTGGGGTCCGCTTTGGCAACTAATCCCAAGATTTGGCGTAGGGTGCTAGTTTTACGAAAGCGGCTGCCGTCTGATCTTCCAACACAGGATAAACTAGGCCTCATCAGGTGCGCCTTCGTGTTAGTTTGCGCCTGTAAGTAGGTAACCTAGAACACGGCCTTAGTGATTGATTTAAGTCGAGTGAGTGACTACTGACTATCCATCCCATAGATAATTTAAAGTAACAAGATTTGTAACGAAGCTAAGTTATAATGGGTACTAATGTCTCCAGGGCCACCCCCTGGCCCCCTCCTCTGACCACATGCGCCGCGCGCTTTAGCCAATCACAGAGCGTCTCTGCGCGCGGTAAGCGATCACGTAATGTGGCGTTAGAGAGGGTGTAAGTCGATAAACTGTTATCCATCGATATTTCATACGCTCTGAATATTAAAAAATACAGTAAAATACTAGGACAACCGATACGGTCGTGGTTAAAAAAAATATTACAGTGGACGATGTGTCAAAAATAATTATACTTAAACATGACTATTCATGTTTAAGTATAATTATTTTTGACACGTTGTTTTTGAGGTCGTCGTCGTCTTTAACTTCAAGACACTTAATATAGATTAAGTGTCTTGAAGTTAAGTCTGTGTGTGTGTATACGCATACGCATCGTGTTTCGCAGGGGTGCATGGCATTTCGATAAAGTAACCACAAGATGAGATTGTATTCCAGGTACCAAACGTCGACTGTAGTATGGGCCATTATATTCACTGGTCTTACCGCCCTTTGAGTGATCTATTAGCTCAAACCACGACATATCTTCCAAGTAAATGAAATGTCAAACTTAAAGGTTTTATTTTAACCCTCAAAGTTTTATGAAATTATAACGTTTATTCACTTTCACAGTCCGTGCTATCAAAATCTATGAAACTTGGCACTGACAGATCCTAATACTTTATAGATCTAATCTTAATCTTAATGAATGCAATCAACTACTCGTATTTATGATTCAGAATCATTGCATAATGAACCATCCTCCAGCTAATGTTAAAAATAAGTTGAAGATTGCATCAAATTACTTTGCACTCCTGAGGTATACAAATGTTAACCGTTATGAGCAGGTGTGAGGCGAAACATTTTCTTTTCAGAAATAAAGGAATGTCTTATTTAGGTAAAATGAACTGACTTAAGGTTAAAGGCACTTTCCCTCCAGGGCCCATTAAAATTTTCCAACCAGTATATTTACGGACCAATTTGCATGATTGTTATATTTACAAATAAAAATGCATTAATTTAGGTTTTATTCACAATCTTCAATAGGGGTTTAGTTGTTTATAATGACTTTCGAATTATTGCCGAGGATTAGATAAATAAAAATATCTAAAGATAAACCATAAATGAAGACGTATTAACAAATATTGACATTAACAAAAATTTTACACATTAAACTTAAAAACGTTTGGGTTTTAACATACTGGATGTCTCCCTTGATTTTTTGAATGGATAACAATACAACAATAAATAGGTTGGTACAACATAAATTTCTTTATTACCCAAACATGTGAAAATGTTATTACTTATATGATCAAGAATCAAGCCAAACATTTATCGACGCACATCGGCACGGGTGCATCTCTAGTTCCCGGCAAGGCACAAGCGGCCGTACCAGGTAATAATCATGCGATTGTGAAGATCGCTAGCAATTCTATACATTGCGCGGTTGCTTAACAAATCGCCACGCGACACAACTTGTTTGCTATTCTAAACCGGCAATGTAAAACGCATATACAATTTGTCCAACCAATTAGTCCGATAGAGAAAATTCATACGGCACTGAATATATTTGTAAAAATGCACGATTTTATCAACTAATAACTAATAACATGAATACTTATATATGGTAGGTGATTCTATAGTCCTTGAAGTTTTTGTTTTCACTTCTATTTTTGCAGGTAACAACGCAGCAATTCGGGATTTCTCGAAAATATCGGAGCACATTTTACGGTCGCGGCTAAGTTGCAACTGGCTCGAGTTGAATAGTAATATGGCCAACTGGCCTTATCGCTGCGACACGCGCTACGCCTCCGTGCGATATCTATTCCTTATGATATCTATGATCCATCCTGATTATTAGGAATTTCGGTCCAAAATTAATCTTTTAACAGTATTAGCTACTTTAATCCGGCTACACATCAGTCTAAACTGCAAGTCACCTTTTTAATCAGAAGATGTGTTGCGAAGAGTAAACCCTATCACTTCCGAAATTTGGCCCCCGATCTCGCATAGTAGGTATGAAGTTGGGGTTCAAGTTATGCTAGTGATAGATAGGGTTACCACATACAGATATGCAGTCGGGCTTGGTAAATGTTCGATTTTTCTGTCTGTCTCTAGGTTTAGAGCCCTTTACGCCGCTCGTTATCACAGAGTTGAATGATGAAGGGGTTGAATTAAGGGTAGAGGCAGGGGTGTTTTTTTTTATTTCAGACACTGCTTTGAATTTACATTATTTTTATTGGTTTAATCTTTATTGCATATTGATCTGCGATCCCTTGAAGCTGTGAAAAAAGCAAACCTCTACGCCAACGCAATCAAAAGATACGGCCGTTTATGTCGTATTTGCCATACATTTGCAATGGGAATCAAAATATATAGGATACTTCTCGTTGACTGAGCATCACGAAATTTGACAAAAAGCAAGACTTTGTAGTACCTAGTGTACCTACATGTACCTACAGAAAAAAAACTCGAAAACCGCAAAATTGCCGCATACTGAGAATTACCTGTCACCAGGCCTAAGGCCATAAATGGGGGTTCGGCTCGCACTTGGCCGGTTTTATTTTAGTGGCAACCCTACTGATAAGTAGACCACCCGTATACGGCAGTCGGAGTCCATTAACGCTTGTTAGGGAATTAACCTCCAACCTTGAAATCCCTTCGTACTTGGATGAATCTAAATCCTTGTAGGAATTGGTATTAGGGTTAATAAAGTCTATCTTGCTGGTCGCTCTTTGTTATATTGTTATAGAGTGACGGCACAATGGTCAGATAATTTAAAAAAAAAACTTATTATCACCGGGGTGATGTCTGAGCCGCGGAGGTGACAACACCACTCTGTCTGTCCGACGCTAACTGCCCGATGCAGTCGAAACATGTCACGCCTATTATGATATATATGATAAATACGTGAATTTTAACCGTTTATGTTTGATGTCAGTATAGAGACTTTTTCTATGAGAAATCGAAAGTGTTCAAGAAAGCGTTCGATTTTCAAAACCGCCATGCGTATGTCCAACTAAAAAAAGGAGCGATAAAATAAGAAATACATTTTAGCTGGTGGCTTCCTCGCACTAAGTATCAGCATTGCGATACAACGAGGAAATCTTGCTATTTAGCAGTGGTTTATTCTATCATATAGAAAGGAGCACATTGAGCCTTAAAAAATCTGACTATATTTTCTACACATGTTGAGATTGTTGAGTATTCTTAACCTTAACATCTGAATTAGTAATACAAATAGTACCCTCCGACGAAATCGAAAGTAGTTTGACGACTTGGAATGCTAAATGTTCTCTGGGAACCTTCTTGCAGTCGTCCAGAATATAGGAATGTTATGCAACGTTTTAGGGTTCCGTAAATGTACCGAGCGGTAGCGAAGGTCCTCGTTTTAGCTTGGATAAAAATTCTTTCGTATGATTTGTCTGTTCTCAAAGTTGCAGATATTCAACCTGTTATATGGTTACGTAGATTGTTTTTAGTTGTTTCGTTTTTTTTTGGCTTTAAATTGAAAGAGATGTCATATACTACAGAAAAAGTGACCAAGGTCCCGGGAGAGCAGGGCTGGGATCGAACCAGCGACCTCCTGCTTTCGCGGCAGACGCCCTAACCACTGGGCTACCCGATCACAGCAACAAGAGTCCCAAATTTTCTAAATATATGCAATCCTTTCTTATTTTAAATGTTTAAGGTGCGGTTCCGCCCATCCTACAGCTCAGACTTACATGCAGTGCTGCCTTTTAGATAATCTTTACAGATTATTTTCAACTAGAAGCGAGAGATGGCGCCACCACTTAAAAAAATGAATCATAAAATTTATTATAAATCAATAAATGATACATCCGGGTCAGATATTTTTGGAAGCCTTCATAGCGAAATATAATATTGCCGGTGGTGGTACGGAACTCTTATAGTCCTACTTTTAGCTACTTTTTTTTACTAACACTTCCCCATACTTCAGAAGTTCCCACGCAACTGTCGCTTTCTTAAAAAGGTCCTATGTCACGTGCAAACGGGTTTAGTTAGGCTGTTTTAGAAAAGTAGAAACTCATGAGTAGACTTGGTAAGTGAGAAGGCAAATATTTGTATGTTTTACGGTAAGTCTGACCTTGCTTATTTATTACTTATAAGTATATTTAATGTGACGAAGGCGGTGTGTAGTCACTTATGTGTTGGAGTGAGATGGAAATATACATCAAAATGTTGGCATTATTGGTAATGTAAGTACAAAAATTAAATAATCCATGAACATGTTTAGGGAATCCCCATGCACACTGGGGATTACCATAAAAATGCCACTTTATTTGCAAATTGTACGTATATTAGGTATTATTTGTAATCGGCTTCCTCCGAAACTGCCATAATCAGCACCTCATACGATTATTTGTGTCTAACAAAAAGTTGTGTATGTAAAAACCCACTTCCCGATTTCCTGTTAGTCTGGATTTGCACGCATTTGTCGAAAATCAATTAAATATTATTACGACTTCAAAGTAGTCATGGGATGGGAATTCTGTAATCCGACGTAAGCCGGTGGTTTGTGTAATCATTTGGATTATCTCGATAACTAATCAATAAAGCATTGCGGGACACACTTCTCCTCTCAAGACAAGTGGGATCAAACTTATAGACCGCACTTTGTTCCAAAGCGGGCTGAAAGTTTCACTTTCTTTGAATGCTCCGCGAATGTATGCAGGTTTCACGACGCTTGTCTTCACCGAAAAGCAGCAATGGATTTAGACAGGCTTCTTTTGAGTAAAAGTCAAAGATGATTAATTTACTGGAACAGAATTCCCTTCGTCGGCCGGCGCCGGCCTGCGCCGTCCAGAAATAGATTACTGGCTATTTTTACTGGCCGCGTATCCGGCGCGCATGGGACGTGTGAATGTGGCGCCTGCGCGTAAGGGGACTATTGGTGTCAATATTATAAATTGAAATAGATGTCATATACTAAAGAAAAAACCAACACCGTCGAAGGCCAATCCGAGGATCGAACTCGGGTCCTATCGAAATGCCGGCGAATTTCTCGAGTATATTCAATAAAATAATTTGATTTGTGTCAACAAAAAGGTGTCAATATTACCGATATAATAGCAATCCAATATGAAGTAGAGGCGCGAGCGAAGCGAATAATTTAATTTGGACGTAAATTGAAATGGATGCTGAAGAACAAGTTACTATAGACAAGTGGCCAAGATCGATACGGCTAGCAGGCCATATACGTCCGGGAAATTTGTCGGATCTGCATAAGCATATTATATAATTGATCTGCCAATCAATGTATGGTAAATTTGTCTTGCGAATGCCCGGCGGACTTACTCTGGAGATCCGACAGATTGCCTGAACGTATGTGGCCGGCTATAGCGGGTATGTCCGGACAAATCTATCGTACAGGCCGGCTATTAAAAGTAGGTATAATGATTTGCATTTGATTACATTAGTTATCTACTTAGTTACAAGGAATTCACATCGCCAAACCTAACAACCAACATGATTAATTCTCATATAACCATGGTTTTTAATTAAATTTGAGCTCCTTAATGCTTCATCAAAATTTGAATAAAAAACTGCGGTAAGAACGGTGCGGTGTTCATTATTTAGAATGTCAAATAACCGCGATACTAAATAAAGTATACAACATACTTAATAGGTATCAATAATAGGTATATTAGGAGATTTATGTGAGCCAATTTTGAATTTAACTACGTAAGCTACATGGCCTACAAACATTAAACACAATATCGTCCTATCTCTATTCTCCCAGTTTTATCCAAAATTATTGAACATTTCGTGAACCGTCGCCTTCTCTCGCATCTTAATAAGTATAATTTATTTAATCCGCTACAATCTGGTTTTCGTCCTGGGCATAGCACTGTTACAGCCTTGGTTAAGGTCACCGATGACATTCGTCTTAATATTGAGAATAAAAAGCTCACAGTGTTAGTTCTTTTAGATTTCAGTAGTGCTTTTAATACTGTAGATTTTGATATCCTTCTTGAAAACCTGAGGTCGCTTAATTTTTCAAATACTGCTCTGTCTTGGTTCCGTGACTACCTCTTTGGGAGGCGCCAGCGTGTCAGGGTGGATGACCGGGTTTCGGATTGGTGTAACCTCTCCGCTGGTGTTCCCCAGGGAGGAATTCTCTCTCCCCTTCTTTTCTCAATATTTATTAATGGCATTACTGAGTCTTTAACTTCAAGTTATCATCTTTACGCGGACGACTTACAGATTTACGCGGCGAGTGACTTCGATGATTTCCCTTCACTGATTAGCAAAATCAACTGCGACCTCGAGTCGATACGTAGCTGGGCGTATAATTTTGGGTTAAAGGTGAATGCTCGGAAATCGCAGGCTATTGTTATTGGTAGTCCTTATTTTATGTCCAAATTGTCGGAGCTGGTGGTACCCGACTTACGCTTTGACGGAGTAACTATCCCTTTCTCCTGTACAGTCAAGAACTTGGGTATCACCATGGACCAAACCTTAAGTTGGACTCCCCATGTTGCCGAGATCAGTAAAAAGCTTTTCGCATCTATGCACTCACTAAGACGTCTCCAAAATTTCCTTCCTCTTCATACTAAAATCACTCTTACTCGGTCCCTTCTGCTTCCTTTATTAGACTACGGTGATATTGTTTTTGTAGATCTTAGAGAGGAGCTACTTGACAAACTCGAACGCTTGCAAAATGTATGTATCAGATATATCTTTGGTCTGCGTAAGTATGATCATATATCCCAGTTCCGAAAACAACTTGGCTGGCTTCCGATTCGTCGTCGTAGAGATGTGCATGTCCTGTCATTGCTTTTCAGTGTGTTATTCAATCCTGCTTCTCCTTCTTATCTATCTGAGAAATTCAGTTTCCTGGCTTCCGGTAGTGGTCACCGTTTACGTTCTAGCACCAACCTTTCTCTCACTTTTCCGTCCAACAAGACGCGTATTAACAAAAGATCTTTCACTGTCCATGCCGTAAAGTTGTGGAATGAGTTGCCGGTGTCTGTGAGGCAATCGCAATCTGCAGCATCGCTCAAGGAGAGGCTAAAGAAGTTGTGGCTTTCCGACCCTTGATTGGAGTTTGTCCTTTATGCTCTGTTTAATAGTTTATATATATATTTATTATTTAATATATGTATATATGTATATATGTATTGATGTTTAGTGTATATTTATATATGTAAATATTATATATATATTTTTATTGCGTATTTATTTATAGTGTAGTTACAATGTGTATTCAAAATTTACTTTTTATTTGAAGTTTTGTTACTGTACAATTTTTGCTCTTAGTTTGTCTTTCATCGTTGCCTGTTTTTATCTAATTTCCTCAAAGGTTAACTGGAAGAGATCCCTCATAGGGATAAGTTCGCCTTTGTTGTATCAAATTGTCTATGTTACTGTGTTTCTTGTATTTCTTGTGTTATTGTACAATAAAGCTTATACATAAACTGTTTTAACTTAAGTACATGTACATATTTATAGATGATTAGTATGTTAAAAATCATGCAAAACTTTTTTCAAACGCAAGCTTGTTCAGCGCGGGGTATACGCCTCTTCCATTTCAGCCATGATCATGATTGATGAGTTTTCACTATCTATAAAAGCTTATCTATCGATCTATAGGCCATTTCCGCTGCAACCTACGTGCAGTGGGGCTAAACGCGCGTTTCTAAACAAATTCATTAATCATTCGCGACCTAGTAGTTCGATTGACAGTTTGATTTTGCGCGATTCACGACGGGTGTGAAGTTAGCAGCCTAAAGTTAGCTGCCTAAGGTAACCCGACCAAATGAAGTAGTCAAGAATTGTAACATTAAATATCAAGGAAAATATGCGATTTCAAGGTCTTAAAAAACCTACATATATGCAATACATGCACTTCTTGAAGTTGCCATACTTGTAGGATCGTTAAAATTAAAAAGGAAAGCAAAACTTGTTAGGCAGCTAACTTCACAGACTCGCAGCCAAAACTGTTACAATTTTCATTGATTTCCACATGAAGCTTTAAAGAACACACTTTATGACTGGTATCATCAAAACCGGTGAAAAATATTCTTTATTCACTAAAAGTTTCAGAATGCTAATTAAAACATAACTACCTCAAAACTGCGGAAAAGACTTAGCAGCCTAAATTAAAATAATGAATTTTACAGATTTTCACATGAAAATGGGAAGAAAACACTTTCTGACTGGTATCATTCGTATCCCTGAAAAATAGCCTTAATTTCAGAAAAGTTTCAGAATGCAAATTAGAACATAACTACCTCAAAACTGCGGATAAGAGTTAGCAGCCTAAATTAAAATAGTGACTTTTACAGATTTTCACATGAAAATGGAAAGAAAACACTTTCTGGCTGGTATCATTCGTATCCCTGAAAAATAGCCTTAATTTCAGAAAAGTTTCAGAATGCAAATTAGAACATAACTACCTCAAAACTGCGGAAAAGAGTTAACAGCCTAAATTAAAATAGTGACTTTTACAGATTTTCACATGAAAATGGAAAGAAAACACTTTCTGACTGGTATCATTCGTATCCCTGAAAAATAGCCTTAATTCGAGAAAAGTTTCAGAATGCAAATTAGAACATAACTACCTCAAAACTGCGTATAACAGTTAGCAGCTTAAATTAAAATAGTGACTTTTACAGATTTTCACATGAGAATGGAAAGAAAACACTTTCTGACTGATATCATTCGTATCCCTGAAAAATAGCCTTAATTTGAGAAAAGTTTCAGAATGCAAATTAGAACATAACTACCTCAAAACTGCGGAAAAGAGTTAGCAGCCTAAATTAAAATAGTGACTTTTACAGATTGTCACATGAAAATGGAAAGAAAACACTTTCTGACTGGTATGATTCGTATCCTTGAAAAATAGCCTTATTTGCTGAAAAGTTTCAGAATGCAAATTAGAACATAACTACCTCAAAACTGCGGAAAAGAGTTAGCAGCCTAAATTAAAATAGTGAATTTTACAGATTGCCACTTGAAAATGGCAAGAAAACACTTTCTGACTGGTATCATTCGTATCCCTGAAAAATAGCCTTAATTGTTGAAAAGTTTCAGAATGCAAATTAGAACATAACTACCTCAAAACTGCGGAAAAGAGTTAGCAGCCTAAATTAAAATAGTGAATTTTACAGATATTCACATGAAAATGGAAAGAAAACACTTTCTGACTGATATCATTCGTATCCCTGAAAAATAGCCTTAATTTGAGAAAAGTTTCAGAATGCAAATTAGAACATAACTACCTCAAAACTGCGGAAAAGAGTTAGCAGCCTAAATTAAAATAGTGACTTTTACAGATATTCACATGAAAATGGAAAGAAAACACTTTCTGACTGATATCATTCGTATCCCTGAAAAATAGCCTTAATTGGTGAAAAGTTTCAGAATGCAAATTAGAACATAACTACCTCAAAACTGCGGAAAAGAGTTAGCAGCCTAAATTAAAATAGTGAATTTTACAGATTGCCACTTGAAAATGGAAAGAAAACACTTTCTGACTGGTATCATTCGTAACCCTGAAAAATAGCCTTAATTCGTGAAAAGTTTCAGAATGCAAATTAGAACATAACTACCTCAAAACTGCGGAAAAGAGTTAGCAGCCTAAATTAAAATAGTGAATTTTACAGATTGCCACTTGAAAATGGAAAGAAAACACTTTCTGACTGGTATCATTCGTATCCCTGAAAAATAGCCTTAATTCGTGAAAAGTTTCAGAATGCAAATTAGAACATAACTACCTCAAAACTGCGGAAAAGAGTTAGCAGCCTAAATTAAAATAGTGACTCTTACAGATTTTCACATGAAAATGGAAAGAAAACACTTTCTGACTGGTATCATTCGTATCCCTGAAAAATAGCCTTAATTGGTGAAAAGTTTCAGAATGCAAATTAGAACATAACTACCTCAAAACTGCGGAAAAGAGTTAGCAGCCTAAATTAAAATAGTGACTCTTACAGATTTTCACATGAAAATGGAAAGAAAACACTTTCTGACTGGTATCATTCGTATCCCTGAAAAATAGCCTTAATTGGTGAAAAGTTTCAGAATGCAAATTAGAACATAACTACCTCAAAACTGCGGAAAAGAGTTAGCAGCCTAAATTAAAATAGTGACTCTTACAGATTTTCACATGAAAATGGAAAGAAAACACTTTCTGACTGATATCATTCGTATCCCTGAAAAATAGCCTTAATTTGAGAAAAGTTTCAGAATGCAAATTAGAACATAACTACCTCAAAACTGCGGAAAAGAGTTAGCAGCCTAAATTAAAATAGTGACTTTTACAGATTGTCACATGAAAATGGAAAGAAAACACTTTCTGACTGGTATGATTCGTATCCTTGAAAAATAGCCTTATTTGCTGAAAAGTTTCAGAATGCAAATTAGAACATAACTACCTCAAAACTGCGGAAAAGAGTTAGCAGCCTAAATTAAAATAGTGAATTTTACAGATTGCCACTTGAAAATGGAAAGAAAACACTTTCTGACTGGTATCATTCGTATCCCTGAAAAATAGCCTTAATTCGTGAAAAGTTTCAGAATGCAAATTAGAACATAACTACCTCAAAACTGCGGAAAAGAGTTAGCAGCCTAAATTAAAATAGTGACTCTTACAGATTTTCACATGAAAATGGAAAGAAAACACTTTCTGACTGGTATCATTCGTATCCTTGAAAAATAGCCTTAATTGGTGAAAAGTTTCAGAATGCAAATTAGAACATAACTACCTCAAAACTGCGGAAAAGAGTTAGCAGCCTAAATTAAAATAGTGACTCTTACAGATTTTCACATGAAAATGGAAAGAAAACACTTTCTGACTGGTATCATTCGTATCCCTGAAAAATAGCCTTAATTGGTGAAAAGTTTCAGAATGCAAATTAGAACATAACTACCTCAAAACTGCGGAAAAGAGTTAGCAGCCTAAATTAAAATAGTGACTTTTACAGATTTTCACATGAAAATGGAAAGAAAACACTTTCTGGCTGGTATCATTCGTATCCCTGAAAAATAGCCTTAATTTCAGAAAAGTTTCAGAATGCAAATTAGAACATAACTACCTCAAAACTGCGGAAAAGAGTTAACAGCCTAAATTAAAATAGTGACTTTTACAGATTTTCACATGAAAATGGAAAGAAAACACTTTCTGACTGGTATCATTCGTATCCCTGAAAAATAGCCTTAATTCGAGAAAAGTTTCAGAATGCAAATTAGAACATAACTACCTCAAAACTGCGTATAAGAGTTAGCAGCCTAAATTAAAATAGTGACTTTTACAGATTTTCACATGAGAATGGAAAGAAAACACTTTCTGACTGATATCATTCGTATCCCTGAAAAATAGCCTTAATTTGAGAAAAGTTTCAGAATGCAAATTAGAACATAACTACCTCAAAACTGCGGAAAAGAGTTAGCAGCCTAAATTAAAATAGTGACTTTTACAGATTGTCACATGAAAATGGAAAGAAAACACTTTCTGGCTGGTATCATTCGTATCCCTGAAAAATAGCCTTAATTCGTGAAAAGTTTCAGAATGCAAATTAGAACATAACTACCTCAAAACTGCGGAAAAGAGTTAGCAGCCTAAATTAAAATAGTGAATTTTACAGATTGCCACTTGAAAATGGAAAGAAAACACTTTCTGACTGGTATCATTCGTATCCCTGAAAAATAGCCTTAATTCGTGAAAAGTTTCAGAATGCAAATTAGAACATAACTACCTCAAAACTGCGGAAAAGAGTTAGCAGCCTAAATTAAAATAGTGACTCTTACAGATTTTCACATGAAAATGGAAAGAAAACACTTTCTGACTGATATCATTCGTATCCCTGAAAAATAGCCTTAATTTGAGAAAAGTTTCAGAATGCAAATTAGAACATAACTACCTCAAAACTGCGGAAAAGAGTTAGCAGCCTAAATTAAAATAGTGACTTTTACAGATATTCACATGAAAATGGAAAGAAAACACTTTCTGACTGATATCATTCGTATCCCTGAAAAATAGCCTTAATTGGTGAAAAGTTTCAGAATGCAAATTAGAACATAACTACCTCAAAACTGCGGAAAAGAGTTAGCAGCCTAAATTAAAATAGTGAATTTTACAGATTGCCACTTGAAAATGGAAAGAAAACACTTTCTGACTGGTATCATTCGTATCCCTGAAAAATAGCCTTAATTCGTGAAAAGTTTCAGAATGCAAATTAGAACATAACTACCTCAAAACTGCGGAAAAGAGTTAGCAGCCTAAATTAAAATAGTGACTTTTACAGATATTCACATGAAAATGGAAAGAAAACACTTTCTGACTGATATCATTCGTATCCCTGAAAAATAGCCTTAATTTGAGATAAGTTTCAGAATGCAAATTAGAACATAACTACCTCAAAACTGCGGAAAAGAGTTAGCAGCCTAAATTAAAATAGTGAATTTTACAGATTGCCACTTGAAAATGGAAAGAAAACACTTTCTGACTGGTATCATTCGTATCCCTGAAAAATAGCCTTAATTCGTGAAAAGTTTCAGAATGCAAATTAGAACATAACTACCTCAAAACTGCGGAAAAGAGTTAGCAGCCTAAATTAAAATAGTGACTCTTACAGATTTTCACATGAAAATGGAAAGAAAACACTTTCTGACTGGTATCATTCGTATCCCTGAAAAATAGCCTTAATTGGTGAAAAGTTTCAGAATGCAAATTAGAACATAACTACCTCAAAACTGCGGAAAAGAGTTAGCAGCCTAAATTAAAATAGTGACTCTTACAGATTTTCACATGAAAATGGAAAGAAAACACTTTCTGACTGGTATCATTCGTATCCCTGAAAAATTGCCTTAATTTGAGAAAAGTTTCAGAATGCAAATTAGAACATAACTACCTCAAAACTGCGGAAAAGAGTTAGCAGCCTAAATTAAAATAGTGAATTTTACAGATATTTTCATGAAAATGGAAAGAAAACACTTTCTGACTGATATCATTCGTATCCCTGAAAAATAGCCTTAATTTGAGAAAAGTTTCAGAATGCAAATTAGAACATAACTACCTCAAAACTGCGGAAAAGAGTTAGCAGCCTAAATTAAAATAGTGACTCTTACAGATTTTCACATGAAAATGGAAAGAAAACACTTTCTGACTGGTATCATTCGTATCCCTGAAAAATAGCCTTAATTGGTGAAAAGTTTCAGAATGCAAATTAGAACATAACTACCTCAAAACTGCGGAAAAGAGTTAGCAGCCTAAATTAAAATAGTGACTCTTACAGATTTTCACATGAAAATGGAAAGAAAACACTTTCTGACTGGTATCATTCGTATCCCTGAAAAATAGCCTTAATTGGTGAAAAGTTTCAGAATGCAAATTAGAACATAACTACCTCAAAACTGCGGAAAAGAGTTAGCAGCCTAAATTAAAATAGTGACTCTTACAGATTTTCACATGAAAATGGAAAGAAAACACTTTCTGACTGGTATCATTCGTATCCCTGAAAAATAGCCTTAATTGGTGAAAAGTTTCAGAATGCAAATTAGAACATAACTACCTCAAAACTGCGGAAAAGAGTTAGCAGCCTAAATTAAAATAGTGAATTTTACAGATATTCACATGAAAATGGAAAGAAAACACTTTCTGACTGGTATCATTCGTATCCCTGAAAAATAGCCTTAATTGGTGAAAAGTTTCAGAATGCAAATTAGAACATAACTACCTCAAAACTGCGGAAAAGAGTTAGCAGCCTAAATTAAAATAGTGACTTTTACAGATATTCACATGAAAATGGAAAGAAAACACTTTCTGACTGATATCATTCGTATCCCTGAAAAATAGCCTTAATTTGAGATAAGTTTCAGAATGCAAATTAGAACATAACTACCTCAAAACTGCGGAAAAGAGTTAGCAGCCTAAATTAAAATAGTGAATTTTACAGATTGCCACTTGAAAATGGAAAGAAAACACTTTCTGACTGGTATCATTCGTATCCCTGAAAAATAGCCTTAATTTGTGAAAAGTTTCAGAATGCAAATTAGAACATAACTACCTCAAAACTGCGGAAAAGAGTTAGCAGCCTAAATTAAAATAGTGAATTTTACAGATATTCACATGAAAATGGAAAGAAAACACTTTCTGACTGATATCATTCGTATCCCTGAAAAATAGCCTTAATTTGAGAAAAGTTTCAGAATGCAAATTGGAACATAACTACCTCAAAACTGCGGAAAAGAGTTAGCAGCCTAAATTAAAATAGTGACTTTTACAGATTGTCACATGAAAATGGAAAGAAAACACTTTCTGGCTGGTATCATTCGTATCCCTGAAAAATAGCCTTAATTCGTGAAAAGTTTCAGAATGCAAATTAGAACATAACTACCTCAAAACTGCGGAAAAGAGTTAGCAGCCTAAATTAAAATAGTGACTCTTACAGATTTTCACATGAAAATGGAAAGAAAACACTTTCTGACTGGTATCATTCGTATCCCTGAAAAATAGCCTTAATTGGTGAAAAGTTTCAGAATGCAAATTAGAACATAACTACCTCAAAACTGCGGAAAAGAGTTAGCAGCCTAAATTAAAATAGTGACTTTTACAGATTGTCACATGAAAATGGAAAGAAAACACTTTCTGGCTGGTATCATTCGTATCCCTGAAAAATAGCCTTAATTGGTGAAAAGTTTCAGAATGCAAATTAGAACATAACTACCTCAAAACTGCGGAAAAGAGTTAGCAGCCTAAATTAAAATAGTGAATTTTACAGATTTTCACTTGAAAATGGAAAGAAAACACTTTCTGGCTGGTATCATTCGATTCATATTAACGAGCAATTATGAGAGCAGTTTACAAGATGGAGGTGATGCAGAACCCTGGCAGTGTACCTAGTGGAACTCAGGTGTGGTGCAACATATGCGAGTGCTGTTGTCGTGATTCGGTTCGTGTTAGCGAGCAATTAGGAGAGCATTTAACAAGATGGAGCTTATGTTAAACCCAGGTAGTACCTAATGGAACTCAGGTTTGGTGCAACATAGGCAAGTGCTGTTTACATGATTCAATTCATGCTAACGAGCAATTAGGAGAGCAGTTCACAAGATGGAGCTGGTGCCCTGGCAGTACCTAGTGGAACTCAGGTTTGGTGCAACATAGGCGACTGTTGTTCTCATGATTTGATTCGTGTTAACGAGCAATTACGAGAGCAGTTCACAAGATGGAGCTGATGCTGAACCCTGGCAGTACCTAGTGGAACTCAGGTTTGGTGCAACATAGGCAAGTGCTGTTTTCATCATTCGATTCGCGTTAACGAGCAATTAGGAGAGCAGTTCACAAGATGGAGCTGATGCTAAACCCAGGTAATACCTAATGGAACTTAGGTTTGGTGCAACATAGGCAAGTGCTGTTTTCATGATTCGATTCATGCTAACGAGCAATTAGGAGAGCAGTTCACAAGATGGAGCTGGTGCTGAACCCTGATAGTAATATGTATGTATGTATGTACGTTTTAAATACGGTGTAAGGAAAATTAACAAAATAAAAACATAAATTACATTTTCTCAAACATGATCGTAAATGTATGCATTTATGTCACGAAATGAAGACATGAAGTTCCTTGTTTACGGCTCCCCCCATTTACTTCTTGGCCGGCGGCCGTGAAGTAATGTATGGCGTAAGTATGAACGAAACATTATTGTCCGCTACTCTAACTTTTTAAATTTGCGTACTAACACTAAACTGACAAAGGAAAAATTACATACAGCTAACGACCACTAGATACTTGCGAAAAAAAACAAATGCTATGTTTCTATGTATATTTATATATTTACATGGTGCTCGAATAGCTAATTCAAATTGCATATTTAAAAAATAAAAAAGGTGGCAAATTAAACTTTTTTTTCCTCATTAACCTATTTACCTAGTAGTTGTTTTAAATTTAATATTTCCTTACAATGTTTGAGAAAAGCACTATACAAGCCTCGGCCGGAAGAGAGATTGCAGGACTTGTTTAATCTACCACAAACTCGTCCTGCAATCTCTTACTTCACGGCCTCTGCAGTAATGTACTATTTTTACATAAAACTCCCGTAAGTATTTACTGTACCGTATTGTATTGTCGAAAATAGACAATATTGACGGGAGTAAATATTGTCGAACGCTCGACATGTTTCGGATTTCACACCGCGCGCAGCAGCTCGCTCGCATTCTTCCTTTGTTTGTGAGAAGGTACCTCGAAGGTGGTCCCATTTAATTTTAGCTGTGATCTTATGATGCAATCCCTGATGCATTTAGAGAGCTCCTTTACTTTTCACTCATATGGTGATTAATATGGTTGAAGTTAACTGCAATAATTCGCTTACTTTAACTTTTACCGGGAAGTCCAATTGAAGTCGGTTTTTTTTTCTTTAAAATTATTAGGGTTCAATTATAATTATAAAGCACGAATCAAATCATTTATTAAATGTAATAAATGTTTTGATTCATGTTTTTGTGTTTTTAAATCAATTTATAAATTTATTAGGGTTCAATTTCACCAGGTCGTTCTCCATTGAAATGTTCTATTGTCGAAACACTTACTACATACAAATCTTTCTATCGGCGTACAATGTGCTTCCCATGAGTTAAACGTAACCGGAGGCGTTAGCAACTGCGCGTTTCTAAAGTATGTCCATCTCGCTCTTGCCAGAGTAGTGGTAGGAGCGAGATGCACATACTGCATAGTTCAGCGACGAAACGAATGTCGGCGAAGGGTTCTGTCGGCGAATCGTTCATAGTCTAAAGATTATGTCGTGGAAACACTCATAAACGAAACGTTCTGTCGGTGAATCGTTGATAGTCCAAAGGTTCTGTCGTAGAAACACTTACAGATGAAACGTTCTATCGGCGGACAGTTAAACGATGAAGCGATTATCGACGGACGGTTCCAGATTCGATCGACCTACATCCGCGTTTTATTCGTTTAAAAAAAATCAAACCAACTGATCGCTCCCGCATCGCAAGACACTTCGCGTTGCTTCGCCTTCGCGTAACGATCGCCTTCGTAGGACACTTCCATAGGTATTAAAGGCTTGTGATTTCCGCGTCGCATCGCGTTCGCGTGTCAATAGCCCATGTAGGACACCACGGATTGTTTTTGCTGTACCGCACCGCACCGCGCCGCTTCGCCTTCGCGAAACGATCGCTCACGTAGAACACTACTGCATAAGAGTGCGCGACATACAATCCGAAGGTCGCGGGTTCTAATCCTGGCGGGTCGTACCAATAAGTTTTTCAGAACTTACGTACGAAATATCATTTGATATTTACCAATCGCTTTTCGATGAAGGAAAACATCGTAAGGAACTGGACCAATCCCAATAAGGCCTAGTTTACCCTCTAAGTAGAAAGGTCAGATAGCAGTCGCTTTCATGAAACTAGTGCCTAAGTCAAATCTTGGGATTAGTTCCCAAAGTGGACCCCAGGCTTCCTACATGAGCCGTGGCATAGGCAGGGAAAACGCTAGGAAGAAGTATAAGTATTGTAGAGTGCCCTATGTTTTGTGGGTTCCGTAGCTAACATGGAAAAAACGAAACCCTTATAGTTTCGTCCAGTCCGTCCGTTCGTATGTCACAGCGGTTTTTCTCAGTAACTATGAAGCATATGGTAATGATGTTTCCACAAACATTATTTTGCACATATTTGGTCAAGCCGTCTTTGAGTTTTTTCGAATTAAGTACAACAAGATGTAAGTGCCTTGATATTTTGAAGCCACTTACGTCTTTTTGCTTGCACTATTTTTTTATCGTATGACGGTACGGAACCCTCAATTATGCGTGGTCCGACACGCACTTGGCCGACTTTTTTATGTTCACCGATTACCCGAAGATTATTAGACAGATTTTAAAATCAATATTTTGTTCGAAAGGATTTTAAGTTGGTCCTATAGTCAAGAAAATAGGGGATGATAACAGGATCCTGGAGAGACGGGATCTAGCGAATTCTTCAAAATTTATAGGTTTTTTATCTTGTATCCTACAAAACATAACCATAATTAATTTAGGGGTGTCTGTAGTGCAAACAAGACTTTCTATTTTGGATTTCCGATTAAAAAACCACACTTAAATCGATTCACCCATGCGGGAGCTACGGACCCGCAGACAGTCACATATAATTTATTATATCTTGATCTTGACGTGAAACTTGTAACATCTCTCTTATTCCGCAAGAGATTTAAAAGGTCCTTATTCGATTAAGAGTCTCGAATGTGACACCAAGTAGATATAGATGGCGCTAGTAGTGTGCATTATCTCTGCATGTTTAATTATAAATTAAAAATGTTTGTACGTTTGTTTTGAATAAAAAATATCAAAACTCTATACGAGAACTGTACCTAGATAAACAAACACAGTAATACAATGTTAGGTTAGGTTAAGGAGGCTAACCAATACGGAGATATTATAATAATACAAAATGTAATGGGACAGACATACAAAATTATTTTGAATATATAATTCATGACATATTTTAATTAGTTTCTCGGAATTCTACATGTATTTAATCGGATATCATCTAAGTAAATAGGATTGTTAAAAAACTTTTATCTTAAAGTAATTATTAATAAATACTCTTAAGTGAACTGTACTTAATTGTAATTAAGTTTAAGTAGTCACAAAGTATGCAAGGCTTTATTTAAAATTCTATGCAACATTTATTTAAATGTAAATTTACATTTATCCTATTTACAGTTAATCTGACTATATGATATCAGCCCGGAGAGTGGGTACTACTAGCGCCATCTATATGTATGCTATTAAAGATTATTTGTATTCTATTTAAGAGAAGAACTCGCTAGATGGCAACCCAACGTAGCACATTTTCATCTTAGATCTCGCTAACGTTTGGTTATAAAAAGTTTACCTGAGTGTGGTATGAAATAACGACTTTGCTTTGGATTACATTGTATTACTTGGCGAAATTGTCTGTAGATTGCAAATATTTGTCTGGTGTTCTTTCTCTTTGAATTGGTTTTGCTTCCTTTTCTTTCGTGTGTAGGGTGTATATCTTAGTATCAGCGACTAGTTATTATTGTTAGGTGGTATACGTAATAAAATAAATAATATATTTTATGTGTTTAGGGGTAAGGGTAAGGTAATAAGGGTATTTTTAGTTCTTTCTTGACCTTTTGTTAAATTAGGTTAGTGATCGGTAATTTAGTATAAGTAGGTATTTAACGTAAGTTACTGTAGTGTAATTTACGTCCTTTTTTATTTAGGTGGGGAATAGGTTAGGTTTGTAATTATTAGAGTTACTAGTAAGATAAGGTTAAAAAGTAGGTTCATTACGTAGTTAGTATAATTACGTGCATAGAAAGTATAGATTGATTTAGTGTACTAGGTACCTATGTACCTATATTAATTAGTTATCTCAACATTTTTATTTTTTAATTAAGTACTGTATTTTTTTGTGTTTTTGCTTTTTAAGTACATTGAGTTTTGGTTTGATTTGCGTCGTTATTCATTTAGGTTAGGATAGGTTCGATCTATAGTTAACTTAGTGATCGGTAATTTAGTCATGTAACGAAAGTTACTTTAGTGTAATTTACGTCGTTTTCTATTAGGGTAAGAATTGGTTAGGTTTCTAATTATTAGAGTTACTAGAAAAATAAGTAAAGTGAAGGTTCAAAAGTAGGTTAATTACGTACTTAGTATATTACGCCCATATAAAGTATTGGTTAGTGTAGTTTGTTTTTTAATAAAGTAATTTATCTTGTGTTTTTGCTTTTTATTTTGTGTTTTGGTTTGATTTGCGTCCTTATCCATTTAGGTTAGATTTATAGTTTGTAGTCTAGTCTATAAGGTATTTTACGTGTTTTGTTAAGTTCTGTTAAATTAACTTAGTGATCGGTAATTTAGTATATTTAACGTATGTTACTTTACTGTAATTTACGTCGTTTTTTATTTAGATAATAATAGGTTAGGTTACTAATTATTACAGTTACTAGTAAGATAAGTATAGTTCAGGTTAAAAAGTGGGTTAATTACGTAATTAGTATATTACGTGCAAAGAAAGTATTGTTTAGTGTAGGGTACTATATTAATTAGTAATCTCATCATATTTTGTTTTTTATTTAAGTATTGTAATCTCTTTTGTGTGCTTTTGTATCGTCAAATTCACCGCACACAACATGAAGCGTCGAGGAAAAATTACTTTAAGCGACTTCCAGCGCGCTCTTCTATCGATGGAGATCAAGGATAGTCCTTGTTCACCTAGGGATAAGGAATCCAATGAATATTTGCTTTTATGCAAACATTTTAAAGTTTCAAATAACTGGAAGAATCGTATGAAGTTATATAATTATTGGGTAAAAATAGTCAAAACTCGCCCCAACTGGACTTCTAATGAAGCGTGAGATGGCATCTCAATTCCACATACGAGAGAGGTGTAATTGAGCAGCACATCCATAATGTACCTACTCGCTAAATTCAAAAAACACCTAGACAAAGAGTGTTAAAATTTGATGCGTCGGATATTTTAAGAATTGTTCAAAGGGAACAATTAAACAAAAGAGCGTTAAAATAAGTTTGAGTTTATTTTCTGTTTAGGGCCAGTTATTAAGAAATGGTATCGTAAATCTACAGTAGTTTAGAAAGTAACAAAGACAAATTAACTTGGCTAGCGCACAAAACATTTGTTAACTGAACTTGGACCTTATCCTTCAGGCTTGAAAAGCCACTATAAAACAAAGAGACTGCTTTGTGTTGTTATCACATTCCAGAAGGCTCACACAGTTGCAGGCCACATGTTGGACCACTTGGACCTCATGCATTCTCCATTGCGTCTGGCTATGGGCGCTACGATGACCCTTCGGGAAAGAGAGAGAGGGCAACAGCAGCTAGCAGATCCTGTCGTGCATAGGAGGGAGATAGCCTCACGACATCCACCACATTGGCTTGAAGAAGGGATGGAAATTGACAACGCGAACGCAACGCGCGGCCCAATGAAGATGTTCTTTATAATTATTGTAATAAAGTCTATATTAGCTTTAAGTAAAAATAAAATGCAGTTATATGAAGGTTTGAGGAGTAGCGACGGTAAAGGAGACACACTTGGTTCGAGGACGGGAAGGCAGCGACAACGACGGGAAGATTACGATTGTCAGTTTGCATTTTATTGTTAAACTAAATAAATAATATATTAGAGTCAGTGCCAGAGTCAAGCAGCTTGATCCAGCTAAGTACTTTGTTATTAAATGTAGAACACGGGTTCGACTCCCGTGCCCTGAATAAACCCTATAATCTGGTATTATTAAGTTTGTGAAGAATATTACGAGTTATATTAATTTGTGTGCCCCTCATTTATGAAACTTAAATATTTCGCTGCCCCTCTTTAGTTGAACTCTTATGTTGTAATGCATTGTGTTGACGAGTTCTGTTATTTTTGACGACGCTTGTAAATAGTGTTTCACTGCGTGAAATCTGTCTTGTAATTGTTGGATTAAACTACAATTAAACAAATGTTTAAATGTAAACGAGTTCGACTCTCGTTGTATGTAACAGACGCGAAACCTTGCTTGTTGTTATGGGTTCGATTCCCAGATTTATAAAATAAGAATAAAAACAAATCATTTAATTTAATTTGAAACACTATTGCTCATAACATGACATCTGCTAATACATTTATTTTGGATTGTGTGTTCCCCACAACATCTGTATATTGTCTTGGAAATTCTATTTATTAAGTTGTATTGACTAATAATGGTTATCATATCTTAGAAGCTAGCTTAGTTCAAGAGATTCAAGCTAGGCCCGGTTCGATCTAGGTTTTGAGGTTTGTCCTGGATCCTAAAGCTACCTTTAGACGGAATCGTGAACTCGTAGATAGGCCTCTTATTGCGATAATAAATCAAATTCTACAAATCGCCATGCGACTTTTCCTCTACCTATACACCCTAAATAACCCGGACTTAAATAAATTCATATTAAGCATTTTCTCATTTTTTCACCCTTATACATAAAGCTGGTATTTAGGCTCATACATAAGCAGCCCAGATTCCACTTCAAGCGGTGGAGTGCGAGAATATTGAACCACTGGAGACATTCGAAAGCTGTTATAAACGCACATCTTCCCCGTCATATAGTCCATCTGATAATTCAGTAACGGATAACTGGTCTTCTAATGAAGCGGTGAAGTGTGAGAATATTGAACCACTGGAGACATTCGAAAGCTGTTATAAACGCACATCTTCGCCGTCATATAGTCCATCTGATAATTCAGTAATGGATAACACGTCTGAAAAGTCTAGTAATCGTTTGTCTATCCCCGTGAGTAATTCGTCTCCCGAATATCAATCAGTTTCACAAAAAAACATGCAGACAAATGGCCAGAGTCCCAAAGAACAGTTACCGGACACAGCCGAAAACAGATACTGTCCCGTCGATAGCGTGTTTCATTCAACGAACATTCCTATATTAAAAAATATTGATGTTTCGCCGCCATCTCATAAACTTCCTAGAAGTATTTTAAACTTAGACAGATCGGCCTCGAGTGCTGACGGTTCTAATATAGATTTTCTTCCTGATGGTACGAGCAATGAGGCTAGTTTGATTAAGTGCAAAGGGTTTACAATAATGGAAGGAACCACAACAATCAGCGAAGAATTGTGGGCAGAAATTTATAAAAATGAAAAGCTGGTGACAGAAACATATCCTTTTGTTTTAAGAAAATTGATAGATACGAAAATTAATAACACATGTCAAATTATTTTTAAATACGTAAAATACTTAAAAAACAAAAAGATAATGCTCAAAGCCCAATGCAATCACCGATATTGTAAAAAATTCAAAATATATATCGAACATAATAGAAAACTAACGGTATATAGTGAGAGTATACATTTTTGCCATAGTAAAAATTTAACAATGCACGTAAGAGGGGTCGAAAGAAAGTTAGTACAAAAAAAAATTATTTTAAATAAGCCGCTCAGTTATAAAAAAACAGAAGTGCTCAAATTAGATAAAATAAAACTTGATATGACACACAACCTACAGAGTGTAAAGTCTGATAGCACTTTAAGAAAAATAAGATCAGAGGCCATGGCGAAAAACAATAGAGACAAAAATGATATTCTCGACTTAATAAGCTACCAAGAGGACCACATAAATTTTATAAAGGAAGTTTCTTTCCCGCTTAATATAAAAATGATTAGTTCCGAGCAAATAAGAAGCCTTAAACAAGAAGGTTCCACATTATTATATTTGGATGCCACGGGTAGTGTTGCCAGGGACGTAAAAGGAAACAAAGGCGCTGCACAAAGAATATTATTATATACAGGTATCATACAGTTGACAGCAACACAAAGGTTGTTTCCTGTATTCCATATGGTTTCCGCAACTCATGACACTAATTCTATTTTTAAAATCTTAAATGATTTTAAAATATTTAGTTCTAAAGAAAACTGCTGGCCTGCTTTTACTGGAGTGGTGACTGACTTTAGTCTAGCAATTATTAATGCCACATGCCTGTCGTTTAATCAGAGGGTTCTCGTTGACTATTTAAATTATTGTTTTATATACATGACAGAAACGGGAAGTGATTTCGAGCTAACACCTTTATATTTATGCGTTGCGCACCTAATGAAGTGTATATGTACAGACATAGACAATTCAGGTATAACCAACAAATCTCTTGTGAAGGAAATACTGGCAAAGCTCTTTCTTATGACCAATTTCAACGAAATAAGTAAATATGTAAAATGCTTATTTATTTTATTAAACTCAGAATACGTGAGTAAAGATGTAGATGATGCTAAAAAGTATCTAGGGAACCAAGGAAAGCCTGGGGACCACGAAGAGTTACAATCAATGCTAAAATCAGATACTAACCCAACTAAATTTGATAGGCTAGAACAGGATATGGGTACAACCAATTATGAAAAAAATCTTTTTTATGTGTACTTTAAAGAGGAGCTGGGGAAAATGGACCCGCCAAGGCATTATGGTGAAAAAATAAAAAATGACTACAGATGTCCCAAATTGTGCCAGATTATTTTAAAAAAATACTTAACTTTTCTTCCTATGTGGACAAATGTTTTGAAACCAAATAGGCTGAGCAACGCTCCCGTAGAAAACTATTTTGGTCAGTTAAAAAACAACACATTGAGCGGGCAGGCAAACCTGAGGTGTACACAACTCCTTCGTTTATTGCGGTCAGAGGTGATAGCACTCCACAGGGAGCAGATGTTGATAGGTAAAAAAACAGGACTCTGTAAAAAAAAAACGCAGAGCTCTACAGTGGAGGAGGAACAGTGGAGCAAAAAACGAAAACGGCCTTTCAGCCACTTTGAAGGCCGATTTCTAAAAAAGCTATGTACTCCTGTAGATATTCCCGCTCCCAAAGAAGAAACAATAGTGAATTGTCTGTATTGCGGGCGAGGGTCATGGTCAATTGGAATAACAAATTGGGTCCAGTGCGACACCTGCAATATGTGGGTGCACCAATTATGTGCCAAAGAGGTAGACGGGTGTACATCGCCAGATCTACTTAACAAAGATTTTATATGTAAGCATTGTGACTCTGACGCCATAGCACAGCAAAACATCCATCAGGCATCGGAATCGCTTGCTAGTAAACTATCACTATTAGAAAATGGCCTCGTAAATGATATTTATTATTATAAAGAAATCGGAAGAGGGTATGTTGTTACCTACACCGACAATATTCAACAGACAAATGATAGGACAATATTAATTGAAGATTTTCATTCACTAGACAAACAAAACTACTTGAATAGCACAGTCGTGGATCACTTACTACATGTTTATAATAATAATAAATTTCATTTAGTGTCAGTTGAAAGATGCCTACACATACTGCGTGGCACTCAAGTAAATGATTCTTTTTACGATTTTATCCGAATAGATATGGAAAAAGACACAGTTTTTCCCATTTGTCGCTATAATCATTACACTATGATAATATTGTCTCTCAAAAACAAATCGTTAACTATTATCGACCCACTTGGTCATGAGGACTATTATGGAGAGCTCTATGTCAAGACAGTTAATTCGCTATTAAAAACCAAAGAAATTAATATGCACTTCTCTACATACAGTACCATTGATCACTACATACAGACGGACAATCACAACTGTGGACCTATAATAATAAATATTTTCCACCGCCTCGCAATGGGCAAAAAACAAACATTAAAAAAAAACTTTCAAATGTATAGAACAGTCTTAAAACAAGTTATATTAAAAAACAGTTCTCACATGCACCAACGTTGTTTATATTGTGGTTCAAAGGTGAAACCCAGAGATGCCATTGAATGCAACAATTGTTGCCGAAAATTTCACACTCGCTGTTTTGTGACTTTGGAGGAAATAGAGGATCAGGTAAATGCATTCACAAAACGAGAACAAAATCAGGGCATGTGTGATTTGTGCATTGCTAATCAATAAACACTAACTTTTAAGAAAGTTTATTCTTCAGTGGTTCTTATGAAACCAGCCAGAAAGTGTTTTCTTTACATTTTCATGTGAAAATCTGTAATTTAAATTAAGGCTGCTAACTCTTTTCCGCAGTTTTGAGGTAGTAATGTTCTAATTTGCATTCTGAAACTTTTCACGAATTAAGGCTATTTTTCAGGGATACGAATGATACCAGTCAGAAAGTGTTTTCTTTCCATTTTCATGTGAAAATCTGTAAAAGTCACTATTTTAATTTAGGCTGCTAACTCTTTTCCGCAGTTTTGAGGTAATTATGTTCTAATTTGCATTCTGAATCTTTTCACGAATTAAGGCTATTTTTCAGGGATACGAATGATACCAGCCAGAAAGTGTTTTCTTTCCATTTTCATGTGACAATCTGTAAAAGTCACTATTTTAATTTAGGCTGCTAACTCTTTTCCGCAGTTTTGAGGTAGTTATGTTCTAATTTGCATTCTGAAACTTATCTCAAATTAAGGCTATTTTTCAGGGATACGAATGATATCAGTCAGAAAGTGTTTTCTTTCCATTTTCATGTGAATATCTGTAAAATTCACTATTTTAATTTAGGCTGCTAACTCTTTTCCGCAGTTTTGAGGTAGTTATGTTCTAATTTGCATTCTGAAACTTTTCACGAATTAAGGCAATTTTTCAGGGATACGAATAATACCAGCCAGAAAGTGTTTTCTTTCCATTTTCATGTGACAATCTGTAAAAGTCACTATTTTAATTTAGGCTGCTAACTCTTTTCCGCAGTTTTGAGGTAGTTATGTTCTAATTTGCATTCTGAAACTTTTCACCAAATAAGGCTATTTTTCAGGGATACGAATGATACCAGTCAGAAAGTGTTTTCATTCCATTTTCAAGTGGCAATCTGTAAAATTCACTATTTTAATTTAGGCTGCTAACTCTTTTCCGCAGTTTTGAGGTAGTTATGTTCTAATTTGCATTCTGAAACTGTTCTCAAATTAAGGCTGTTTTTCAGGGATACGAATGATACCAGCCAGAAAGTGTTTTCTTTCCATTCTCATGTGAAAATCTGTAAAATTCACTATTTTAATTTAGGCTGCTAACTTTTTTTCGCAGTTTTGAGGTAGTTATGTTCTAATTTGCATTCTGAAACTTTTCTCGAATTAAGGCTATTTTTCAGGGATACGAATGATACCAGCCAGAAAGTGTTTTCTTTCCATTCTCATGTGAAAATCTGTAAAATTCACTATTTTAATTCAGGCTGCTAACTTTTTTTCGCAGTTTTGAGGTAGTTATGTTCTAATTTGCATTCTGAAACTTTTCTCGAATTAAGGCTATTTTTCAGGGATACGAATGATACCAGCCAGAAAGTGTTTTCTTTCCATTCTCATGTGAAAATCTGTAAAATTCACTATTTTAATTTAGGCTGCTAACTTTTTTCCGCAGTTTTGAGGTAGTTATGTTCTAATTTGCATTCTGAAACTTTTCTCGAATTAAGGCTATTTTTCAGGGATACGAATGATACCAGCCAGAAAGTGTTTTCTTTCCATTCTCATGTGAAAATCTGTAAGTCACTATTTTAATTTAAGCTGCTAACTCTTTTCCGCAGTTTTGAGGTAGTTATGTTCTAATTTGCATTCTGAAACTAAGATGATGTCATCATCTTAACCCTGTGAAAACGAGTGCTGTAAAGGGCTCGAAACGTAGGATCATGGTGTTAATAAACGCGATTAATCCGTTCTAAAGTGTTTAATTTCAATGAATAACAATCGCGGTAACAGAAGACAATATTAAGGCTATTTTTCAGGGATACGAATGATACCAGCCAGAAAGTGTTTTCTTTCCATTTTCATGTGAAAATCTGTAAAATTCACTATTTTAATTTAGGCTGCTAACACTTTTCCGCAGTTTTGAGGTAGTTATGTTCTAATTTGCATTATGAAACTTTTCTCAAATTAAGGCTGTTTTTCAGGGATACGAATGATACCAGTCAGAAAGTGTTTTCTTTCCATTTTCATGTAAATATCTGTAAAAGTCACTATTTTAATTTAGGCTGCTAACTCTTATCCGCAGTTTTGAGGTAGTTATGTTCTAATTTGCATTCTGAAACTTTTCTGAAATTAAGGCTATTTTTTTAGGAATACGAATGATACCAGCCAGAAAGTGTTTTCTTTCCATTTTCAAGTGAAAATCTGTAAAATTCACTATTTTAATTTAGGCTGCTAACTCTTTTTCGCAGTTTTGAGGTAGTTATGTTCTAATTTGCATTCTGAAACTTTTCTCAAATTAAGGCTATTTTTCAAGGATACGAATGATACCAACCAGAAAGTGTTTTCTTTCCATTTTCAAGTGACAATCTGTAAAATTCACTATTTTAATTCAGGCTGCTAACACTTTTCCGCAGTTTTGAGGTAGTTATGTTCTAATTTGCATTCTGAAACTTTTCACCAATTAAGGCTATTTTTCAAGGATACGAATGATACCAGCCAGAAAGTGTTTTCTTTCCATTTTCATGTAAAAATCTGTAAAAGTCACTATTTTAATTTAGGCTGCTAACTCGTATACGCAGTTTTGAGGTAGTTATGTTCTAATTTGCATTCTGAAACTTTTCTCGAATTAAGGCTATTTTTCAGGGATACGAATGATACCAGTCAGAAAGTGTTTTCTTTCCATTTTCATGTGAAAATCTGTAAAAGTCACTATTTTAATTTAGGCTGCCAACTCTTTTCCGCAGTTTTGAGGTAGTTATGTTCTAACTTGCATTCTAAAACTTTTCTCAAATTAAGGGTATTTTTCAGGGATACGAATGATACCAGTCAGAAAGTGTTTTCTTTCCATTTTCATGTGAAAATCTGTAAAAGTCACTATTTTAATTTAGGCTGCTAACTCTTATACGCAGTTTTGAGGTAGTTATGTTCTAATTTGCATTCTGAAACTTTTCTCGAATTAAGGCTATTTTTCAGGGATACGAATGATACTAGTCAGAAAGTGTTTTCTTTCCATTTTCATGTGAAAATCTGTAAAAGTCACTATTTTAATTTAGGCTGTTAACTCTTTTCCGCAGTTTTGAGGTAGTTATGTTCTAATTTGCATTCTGAAACTTTTCTGAAATTAAGGCTATTTTTCAAGGATACGAATGATACCAGCCAGAAAGTGTTTTCTTTCCATTTTCATGTGAAAATCTGTAAAAGTCACTATTTTAATTTAGGCTGTTAACTCTTTTCCGCAGTTTTGAGGTAGTTATGTTCTAATTTGCATTCTGAAACTTTTCTGAAATTAAGGCTATTTTTCAGGGATACGAATGATACCAGCCAGAAAGTGTTTTCTTTCCATTTTCATGTGAAAATCTGTAAAAGTCACTATTTTAATTTAGGCTGTTAACTCTTTTCCGCAGTTTTGAGGTAGTTATGTTCTAATTTGCATTCTGAAACTTTTCTGAAATTAAGGCTATTTTTCAGGGATACGAATGATACCAGTCAGAAAGTGTTTTCTTTCCATTTTCATGTGAAAATCTGTAAAAGTCACTATTTTTATTTAGGCTGCTAACTCTTTTCCGCAGTTTTGAGGTAGTTATGTTCTAATTTGCATTCTGAAACTTTTCTCAAATTAAGGCTGTTTTTCAGGGATACGAATGATACCAGTCAGAAAGTGTTTTCTTTCCATTTTCATGTAAATATCTGTAAAAGTCACTATTTTAATTTAGGCTGCTAACTCTTATCCGCAGTTTTGAGGTAGTTATGTTCTAATTTGCATTCTGAAACTTTTCTGAAATTAAGGCTATTTTTCAGGGATACGAATGATACCAGTCAGAAAGTGTTTTCTTTCCATTTTCATGTGAAAATCTGTAAAAGTCACTATTTTTATTTAGGCTGCTAACTCTTTTCCGCAGTTTTGAGGTAGTTATGTTCTAATTTGCATTCTGAAACTTTTCTGAAATTAAGGCTATTTTTCAGGGATACGAATGATACCAGCCAGAAAGTGTTTTCTTTCCATTTTCATGTGAAAATCTGTAAAAGTCACTATTTTAATTTAGGCTGTTAACTCTTTTCCGCAGTTTTGAGGTAGTTATGTTCTAATTTGCATTCTGAAACTTTTCTGAAATTAAGGCTATTTTTCAGGGATACGAATGATACCAGTCAAAAAGTGTTTTCTTTCCATTTTCATGTGAAAATCTGTAAGAGTCACTATTTTAATTTAGGCTGCTAACTCTTTTCCGCAGTTTTGAGGTAGTTATGTTCTAATTTGCATTCTGAAACTTTTCACGAATTAAGGCTATTTTTCAGGGATACGAATGATACCAGCCAGAAAGTGTTTTCTTTCCATTTTCATGTGACAATCTGTAAAAGTCACTATTTTAATTTAGGCTGCTAACTCTTTTCCGCAGTTTTGAGGTAGTTATGTTCCAATTTGCATTCTGAAACTTTTCTCAAATTAAGGCTATTTTTCAGGGATACGAATGATATCAGTCAGAAAGTGTTTTCTTTCCATTTTCATGTGAATATCTGTAAAATTCACTATTTTAATTTAGGCTGCTAACTCTTTTCCGCAGTTTTGAGGTAGTTATGTTCTAATTTGCATTCTGAAACTTTTCACAAATTAAGGCTATTTTTCAGGGATAATTGAATTGAATTGAATTGAATTTCTTTATTGGTAAACAGTACATTTACAGGTCATGTTTCATACATTTGTTTTCTTAATTAAATATTATATTGTAACTTAGACTAAATATCACAGTGGTAAGAATATTGATCACTAAACTACCTATGCTTATTGCCTAGTTGTGATTGGACCAATGACTTGTACTCAGAGAAAAAATCATCGATGTTGTAACAAGCTAATTGTGTTAATACTGTTTTCAGTTTGTTGATAAAGATCTTATCAGTAGGTGATTGTTTTATATCATCATTCAATATATTATATAGTTTTATCCCAATTACGTCCAGGGATTTTCTTGACTTGGCTAGCCGGCGCCAGGGCACGGTCAGCATGTCACGCCTACGTGTCACGGTGCCTGTCAGCTGCCCATAGGTGGGTAGTCGGGCAAGATTGTGTCTTACGTATTTACATACTTCTAGTATGTATACACTAGGCAAAGTTAGTATTTTAAAATGAATGAACAATTCTTTCGCCGGGTGGTCGAAAGGTTTCTGTGCCATAATGCGAAGCGCACGTTTTTGTAACCTAAATATCTTGTCCCGATCTGCGGCCATACCCCAAAGGTCCACACCGTAGATAAGTATGGAATGAAAATATCCGAAGTATGCATTTTTTAAGTTCTCCCCGGTGAGGCTGTGGGTTAATCTAGATAACGCGTAGCACGCAGAGGAGAGCCTATTACAAGTATTTTCTATATGAGCTGACCATGTCAGTCCCGAGTCTATTAAAAATCCCAAGTACTTAACGTCATTAACCTGCGGCACAGGAGTATTATTCATGGATATCTCAAGTTTGTGTTTTACAGTATTTCTAAGTTGAAAATGTACTACGTTTGTTTTCTCAATGTTAAGGACCATGCCGTTCACAGAAAACCAGTTGGAAATATCATATAAGGTGCGATTTAATTTAGCTTTTAAGGCAGAAAAGTTATCAGCTGACGTTATAATACACGTGTCATCTGCAAACATGACATATTCTGAGTCATCAGACGCGGAGGTGATGTCATTGACAAGGATCAAAAACAGGGTGTTTCCCATTGACGAGCCCTGGGGCACCGCGCTTGAGCCTATTTCCTCAAGGTTAGATTTGCACGAATTGACAAAGGTACTTTGTTTACGATCTGCTAAGAAGGATTTTATTATATTGAGATAACCACCATTTATACCATATCGTGCCAGTTTTGCGGTGAGTAATGCGTGGTCGACGGTCTCGAAGGCGCGCGACAGGTCGCAGAACGTGGCCGCGACCTGTCGCCCGCCCTCCAGGTGGGCTAGCACGCGCCGCGTCAGGTCGCGCGCCGCGTCCGCCGTGTTCCGCCCCGGCTGGTATGCGTACTGTTGGGGGTTAATTAGTTTGTTATCAGTAAAATATTTCATTACCTGCATGCTCATTAGCCGCTCCAGTACCTTTGATACAATAGGTATCAAGGATATTGGCCTGTAGCATTTGAGTGCGTCCATGTCACCTTTTCCTTTGTATATAGGTTGCACCTTCACTATTTTTAGCGGGTCTGGGTATACTCCGCTGTTAACACATTGATTAAATAAATTAAGTAATAAAGACACGACGATTGGAGGATAATACTCCAGAACGTGTGTAGACATGTCATTAAAGTCCTTCGAGTTTTTCTTTTTTATGTTTTTAATGGCACTAGTTATGTCCCGAAGAGTAAATAGGTCAAACGTACACAGGGGTGCAGGTGCAGGTAGGTATTTGTTAAGATAATCAAGCGCATCATAAGTACTGGGACTGTTATTGTGTGTACTAGCGTGAGTGTAGTGGTGATTGAGCCGAGCGGCCGCGTCAGCTGAGCGCTCGGCTTCACAGGCACCAGCCGATCGGCTCACAAGTACATCCAGAGGACCGGTTTTATTATTATTTCGGCATGTTTCAGACTTGATGACATTCCACACACTTTTACACATGTTATGTTTGCTGTTCGATATTTGATAATTGAGGTAATCCTTGCGCACTTGTTTTAAAGTGTGCATATAAAAGGTTTCAAGCGATTGTAGTTTATTTAGTAAACTATCATCGTTCGGGCTAGAACAGATCTTAAATTTTAGTTGTTTAATTTGAAGTCGAATACTGCGTACAAGGTCATTGGCCCATCCGTTTACATGTTTTTTTATAGGATGTTTTTTTAACGGGAAGTTTATATCAAAACTATGTTTAAGGACATTTAGCACTTTTTCTAGTTTTTTACTAGGACATAATTTTAAGGACATAATTTTATTCCAATCATAAAATTCTAAGTATTGGCAAAAATTGTAAATACATTGTTTAGAGAATGTCCGTTTCAATAAGATATTATTTTTTTCAACATTATTACAAGTATTAACTATAACATTTACATAGTGATGGTCTGATAATTCTAATTTACTACATATTATGTTTATTATGTCAGATTTAGGCAAATTTGAATAAGCGTGATCTATACATGTTTCAGAATGGCTTGTTACTCTAGTAGCAGATGTAACTATTTGTTTGTAGCCAAATTGATTTAATATAGTATTTAATTCCTTAATGTTATTACATTTCTTAAAGTAGTTTAGGTTCATGTCTCCCAGTATGATTACTCTATAACTCTTAAATATTTGTAAATTTAGTAATTCATTTAATTTGTTAAAATATAAAAGTACATCACCCTTCGGTTGTCTGTAGATGCATGCAACCACAAGGTCCAAGCCGACACATTCCACAGCACACACCTCGAACTCCATCTCCACACATAGGGCAAGTACTTCCTTCCGTTCGATTGTTACCAGGTCATGTCTGGCATAGATACATGCTCCTCCTCCTTTTCTGGTTGGTCTGCAGTAGTGGGCTCGGAGACTGTAGTTCATCACATTGACCGAAGTCAGTTCGTTGGATTTGACCCAAAGTTCAGTTAGACAAATTATGTCAACCTGGTCGCGCAGTTGTAGTTCCGCTTCCAGTTGGTATGTTTTATTACTAAGTCGGTTTATGTTTTGATGAAACACTGAGATTTTTTGTGCTGTCTGATCTGTTGTTACATTCTTCGTCTGGCTGGTCGGCATTGGGAGCCCTGGGCTCCCTGGGTCGTAGAAAGGGCCGCCATTCGGTAATACAGGTGTTCAAGGGCCATGCAGATGCCATCAGGAAGCTGTCATAAACATGCGTAGGTATACCTATCTTGAACGAGGTGTAGGTGTTCCTTTTTGAGGGTATGGCTTCGACCGTGTACTGGGCATCATTACAGACACTTTTTAGGTGGGTAATTATGTCGTCCGGCGTCGAGGTGCACTTGAAGTAGCATCCGTGTAAATACCTACGCATTTCTACTCCAACCACTCCGGTGTCTCTGGCGGTACCTTTTATTGACACGGGATCCGATTTATATTGTTTGTTTTTGCTGCGCTGGCGTTGGTGCCGGCTTTTTGGGGGGTTCCAACCTTGTTCATCCAGCTCCAGGTCATGGTTCGAGGGTTCAGTTGGCGAATGTTCCCTAGTGTTTGGCGGTTTGGGATTATTTGTAACATTTTCCACTTGTTTGACAGAAATGTCTTCGTCATTTGTATTTTTAATAACTTTCGAGTTGGTAATTTCAGTGTTTTTGGGTTGTTCATTTTGTTTGGTCGCGACGGTCGGTTTGCGCTGGGGCTCTGTTTTACCCAGATTCTTTGTTCGTTTGAATTGTGACGGTTTGCTTGCAAGTCCAGCTAGCTTCTCTTTCGTTCGCAGGGCAGAAGCGCGCGGCTCGCGCGGTACTGGCACGTGAGTGTGAGCAGGACGGCTAGTAGGTGTCGACTCCGCACTGCATGGTGTGGACGAGGCGCTTCGAGCGGCGACAACACTTGATCCGGCTGTTTTTTTGCACGGTTGAACTGATTTTATTTCACGTATTTCAGCAAACAATTCGTCCAATTTTACACATAACTCTGACACTTTTTGCTCAATTGGTTGAATTAGGTTCGTTAGCAAGATTTCAATATCACTTTTTGCCATTTTGGCCCGTTAATAATGAAATTTAGACGAGCGTCTATGAGTGACGTGTGGCGTACCGACCGCGACTGATACGAATGATACCAGTCAGAAAGTGTTTTCTTTCCATTTTCAAGTGGCAATCTGTAAAATTCACTATTTTAATTTAGGCTGCTAACTCTTTTCCGCAGTTTTGAGGTAGTTATGTTCTAATTTGCATTCTGAAACTTTTCTCAAATTAAGGCTGTTTTTCAGGGATACGAATGATACCAGTCAGAAAGTGTTTTCTTTCCATTTTCATGTAAATATCTGTAAAAGTCACTATTTTAATTTAGGCTGCTAACTCTTTACCGCAGTTTTGAGGTAGTTATGTTCTAATTTGCATTCTGAAACTTTTCTCAAATTAAGGCTATTTTTCAGGGATACGAATGATACCAGTCAGAAAGTGTTTTCTTTCCATTTTCATGTGAAAATCTGTAAAAGTCACTATTTTTATTTAGGCTGCTAACTCTTTTCCGCAGTTTTGAGGTAGTTATGTTCTAATTTGCATTCTGAAACTTTTCTGAAATTAAGGCTATTTTTCAGGGATACGAATGATACCAGCCAGAAAGTGTTTTCTTTCCATTTTCATGTGAAAATCTGTAAAATTCACTATTTTAATTTAGGCTGCTAACACTTTTCCGCAGTTTTGAGGTAGTTATGTTCTAATTTGCATTATGAAACTTTTCTCAAATTAAGGCTGTTTTTCAGGGATACGAATGATACCAGTCAGAAAGTGTTTTCTTTCCATTTTCATGTAAATATCTGTAAAAGTCACTATTTTAATTTAGGCTGCTAACTCTTATCCGCAGTTTTGAGGTAGTTATGTTCTAATTTGCATTCTGAAACTTTTCTGAAATTAAGGCTATTTTTTTAGGAATACGAATGATACCAGCCAGAAAGTGTTTTCTTTCCATTTTCAAGTGAAAATCTGTAAAATTCACTATTTTAATTTAGGCTGCTAACTCTTTTTCGCAGTTTTGAGGTAGTTATGTTCTAATTTGCATTCTGAAACTTTTCTCAAATTAAGGCTATTTTTCAAGGATACGAATGATACCAACCAGAAAGTGTTTTCTTTCCATTTTCAAGTGACAATCTGTAAAATTCACTATTTTAATTCAGGCTGCTAACACTTTTCCGCAGTTTTGAGGTAGTTATGTTCTAATTTGCATTCTGAAACTTTTCACCAATTAAGGCTATTTTTCAAGGATACGAATGATACCAGCCAGAAAGTGTTTTCTTTCCATTTTCATGTAAAAATCTGTAAAAGTCACTATTTTAATTTAGGCTGCTAACTCGTATACGCAGTTTTGAGGTAGTTATGTTCTAATTTGCATTCTGAAACTTTTCTCGAATTAAGGCTATTTTTCAGGGATACGAATGATACCAGTCAGAAAGTGTTTTCTTTCCATTTTCAAGTGGCAATCTGTAAAATTCACTATTTTAATTTAGGCTGCTAACTCTTTTCCGCAGTTTTGAGGTAGTTATGTTCTAATTTGCATTCTGAAACTTATCTCAAATTAAGGCTATTTTTCAGGGATACGAATGATATCAGTCAGAAAGTGTTTTCTTTCCATTTTCATGTGAATATCTGTAAAAGTCACTATTTTAATTTAGGCTGCTAACTCTTTTCCGCAGTTTTGAGGTAGTTATGTTCTAATTTGCATTCTGAAACTTTTCTGAAATTAAGGCTATTTTTCAGGGATACGAATGATACCAGCCAGAAAGTGTTTTCTTTCCATTTTCATGTGAAAATCTGTAAAAGTCACTATTTTAATTTAGGCTGTTAACTCTTTTCCGCAGTTTTGAGGTAGTTATGTTCTAATTTGCATTCTGAAACTTTTCTGAAATTAAGGCTATTTTTCAGGGATACGAATGATACCAGCCAGAAAGTGTTTTCTTTCCATTTTCATGTGAAAATCTGTAAAAGTCACTATTTTAATTTAGGCTGCTAACTCTTTACCGCAGTTTTGAGGTAGTTATGTTCTAATTTGCATTCTGAAACTTTTCTCAAATTAAGGCTATTTTTCAGGGATACGAATGATACCAGTCAGAAAGTGTTTTCTTTCCATTTTCATGTGAAAATCTGTAAAAGTCACTATTTTTATTTAGGCTGCTAACTCTTTTCCGCAGTTTTGAGGTAGTTATGTTCTAATTTGCATTCTGAAACTTTTCTCAAATTAAGGCTGTTTTTCAAGGATACGAATGATACCAGTCAGAAAGTGTTTTCTTTCCATTTTCATGTAAATATCTGTAAAAGTCACTATTTTAATTTAGGCTGCTAACTCTTATCCGCAGTTTTGAGGTAGTTATGTTCTAATTTGCATTCTGAAACTTTTCTGAAATTAAGGCTATTTTTCAGGGATACGAATGATACCAGTCAGAAAGTGTTTTCTTTCCATTTTCATGTGAAAATCTGTAAAAGTCACTATTTTAATTTAGGCTGCTAACTTTTTTCCGCAGTTTTGAGGTAGTTATGTTCTAATTTGCATTCTGAAACTTTTTCAATTTAAGTCTATTTTTCAGGGATACGAATGATACCAGCCAGAAAGTGTTTTCTTTCCATTTTCATGTGAAAATCTGTAAAAGTCACTATTTTAATTTAGGCTGCTAACTCTTTACCGCAGTTTTGAGGTAGTTGTGTTCTAATTTGCATTCTGAAACTTTTCTCAAATTAAGGCTATTTTTCAGGGATACGAATGATACCAGTCAGAAAGAGTTTTCTTTCCATTTTCATGTGAAAATCTGTAAAAGTCACTATTTTTATTTAGGCTGCTAACTCTTTTCCGCAGTTTTGAGGTAGTTATGTTCTAATTTGCATTCTGAAACTTTTCTCAAATTAAGGCTGTTTTTCAGGGATACGAATGATACCAGTCAGAAAGTGTTTCCTTTCCATTTTCATGTAAATATCTGTAAAAGTCACTATTTTAATTTAGGCTGCTAACTCTTATCCGCAGTTTTGAGGTAGTTATGTTCTAATTTGCATTCTGAAACTTTTCTGAAATTAAGGCTATTTTTCAGGGATACGAATCATACCAGTCAGAAAGTGTTTTCTTTCCATTTTCATGTGAAAATCTGTAAAAGTCACTATTTTAATTTAGTCTGCTAACTTTTTTCCGCAGTTTTGAGGTAGTTATGTTCTAATTTGCATTCTGAAACTTTTTCGAATTAAGTCTATTTTTCAGGGATACGAATGATACCAGTCAGAAAGTGTTTTCTTACCATTCTCATGTGAAAATCTGTAAAAGTCATTATTTTAATTTAGGCTGCTAACACTTTTCCGCAGTTTTGAGGTAGTTATGTTCTAATTTGCATTCTGAAACTGTTCTCAAATTAAGGCTGTTTTTCAGGGATACGAATGATACCAGCCAGAAAGTGTTTTCTTTCCATTCTCATGTGAAAATCTGTATGTCACTATTTTAATTTAGGCTGCTAACTTTTTTTCGCAGTTTTGAGGTAGTTATGTTCTAATTTGCATTCTGAAACTTTTCTCGAATTAAGGCTATTTTTCAGGGATACGAATGATACCAGTCAGAAAGTGTTTTCTTTCCATTCTCATGTGAAAATCTGTAAGTCACTATTTTAATTTAAGCTGCTAACTCTTTTCCGCAGTTTTGAGGTAGTTATGTTCTAATTTGCATTCTGAAACTGTTCTCAAATTAAGGCTGTTTTTCAGGGATACGAATGATACCAGTCAGAAAGTGTTTTCTTTCCATTTTCATGTAAATATCTGTAAAAGTCACTATTTTTATTTAGGCTGCTAACTCTTATCCGCAGTTTTGAGGTAGTTATGTTCTAATTTGCATTCTGAAACTTTTCTGAAATTAAGGCTATTTTTCAGGGATACGAATGATACCAGCCAGAAAGTGTTTTCTTTCCATTTTCATGTGAAAATCTGTAAAAGTCACTATTTTTATTTAGGCTGCTAACTCTTTTCCGCAGTTTTGAGGTAGTTATGTTCTAATTTGCATTCTGAAACTTTTCTCAAATTAAGGCTGTTTTTCAGGGATACGAATGATACCAGTCAGAAAGTGTTTTCTTTCCATTTTCATGTAAATATCTGTAAAAGTCACTATTTTAATTTAGGCTGCTAACTCTTATCCGCAGTTTTGAGGTAGTTATGTTCTAATTTGCATTCTGAAACTTTTCTGAAATTAAGGCTATTTTTCAGGGATACGAATGATACCAGTCAGAAAGTGTTTTCTTTCCATTTTCATGTGAAAATCTGTAAAAGTCACTATTTTAATTTAGGCTGCTAACTTTTTTCCGCAGTTTTGAGGTAGTTATGTTCTAATTTGCATTCTGAAACTTTTTCGAATTAAGTCTATTTTTCAGGGATACGAATGATACCAGTCAGAAAGTGTTTTCTTACCATTCTCATGTGAAAATCTGTAAAAGTCATTATTTTAATTTAGGCTGCTAACACTTTTCCGCAGTTTTGAGGTAGTTATGTTCTAATTTGCATTCTGAAACTGTTCTCAAATTAAGGCTGTTTTTCAGGGATACGAATGATACCAGCCAGAAAGTGTTTTCTTTCCATTCTCATGTGAAAATCTGTATGTCACTATTTTAATTTAGGCTGCTAACTTTTTTTCGCAGTTTTGAGGTAGTTATGTTCTAATTTGCATTCTGAAACTTTTCTCGAATTAAGGCTATTTTTCAGGGATACGAATGATACCAGTCAGAAAGTGTTTTCTTTCCATTCTCATGTGAAAATCTGTAAGTCACTATTTTAATTTAAGCTGCTAACTCTTTTCCGCAGTTTTGAGGTAGTTATGTTCTAATTTGCATTCTGAAACTGTTCTCAAATTAAGGCTGTTTTTCAGGGATACGAATGATACCAGCCAGAAAGTGTTTTCTTTCCATTCTCATGTGAAAATCTGTAAAATTCACTATTTTAATTTAGGCTGCTAACTTTTTTTCGCAGTTTTGAGGTAGTTATGTTCTAATTTGCATTCTGAAACTTTTCTCGAATTAAGGCTATTTTTCAGGGATACGAATGATACCAGCCAGAAAGTGTTTTCTTTCCATTCTCATGTGAAAATCTGTAAAATTCACTATTTTAATTTAGGCTGCTAACTTTTTTCCGCAGTTTTGAGGTAGTTATGTTCTAATTTGCATTCTGAAACTTTTCTCGAATTAAGGCTATTTTTCAGGGATACGAATGATACCAGCCAGAAAGTGTTTTCTTTCCATTCTCATGTGAAAATCTGTAAGTCACTATTTTAATTTAAGCTGCTAACTCTTTTCCGCAGTTTTGAGGTAGTTATGTTCTAATTTGCATTCTGAAACTAAGATGATGTCATCATCTTAACCCTTGGAAAACGAGTGCTGTAAAGGGCTCGAAACGTAGGATCATGGTGTTAATAAACGCGATTAATCCGTTCTAAAGTGTTTAATTTCAATGAATAACAATCGCGGTAACAGAAGACAATATTAAGGCTATTTTTCAGGGATACGAATGATACCAGCCAGAAAGTGTTTTCTTTCCATTTTCATGTGAAAATCTGTAAAATTCACTATTTTAATTTAGGCTGCTAACACTTTTCCGCAGTTTTGAGGTAGTTATGTTCTAATTTGCATTATGAAACTTTTCTCAAATTAAGGCTGTTTTTCAGGGATACGAATGATACCAGTCAGAAAGTGTTTTCTTTCCATTTTCATGTAAATATCTGTAAAAGTCACTATTTTAATTTAGGCTGCTAACTCTTATCCGCAGTTTTGAGGTAGTTATGTTCTAATTTGCATTCTGAAACTTTTCTGAAATTAAGGCTTTTTTTTTAGGAATACGAATGATACCAGCCAGAAAGTGTTTTCTTTCCATTTTCAAGTGAAAATCTGTAAAATTCACTATTTTAATTTAGGCTGCTAACTCTTTTTCGCAGTTTTGAGGTAGTTATGTTCTAATTTGCATTCTGAAACTTTTCTCAAATTAAGGCTATTTTTCAAGGATACGAATGATACCAACCAGAAAGTGTTTTCTTTCCATTTTCAAGTGACAATCTGTAAAATTCACTATTTTAATTCAGGCTGCTAACACTTTTCCGCAGTTTTGAGGTAGTTATGTTCTAATTTGCATTCTGAAACTTTTCACCAATTAAGGCTATTTTTCAAGGATACGAATGATACCAGCCAGAAAGTGTTTTCTTTCCATTTTCATGTAAAAATCTGTAAAAGTCACTATTTTAATTTAGGCTGCTAACTCGTATACGCAGTTTTGAGGTAGTTATGTTCTAATTTGCATTCTGAAACTTTTCTCGAATTAAGGCTATTTTTCAGGGATACGAATGATACCAGTCAGAAAGTGTTTTCTTTCCATTTTCATGTGAAAATCTGTAAAAGTCACTATTTTAATTTAGGCTGCCAACTCTTTTCCGCAGTTTTGAGGTAGTTATGTTCTAACTTGCATTCTGAAACTTTTCTCAAATTAAGGCTATTTTTCAGGGATACGAATGATACCAGTCAGAAAGTGTTTTCTTTCCATTTTCATGTGAAAATCTGTAAAAGTCACTATTTTTATTTAGGCTGCTAACTCTTATACGCAGTTTTGAGGTAGTTATGTTCTAATTTGCATTCTGAAACTTTTCTCGAATTAAGGCTATTTTTCAGGGATACGAATGATACCAGTCAGAAAGTGTTTTCTTTCCATTTTCATGTGAAAATCTGTAAAAGTCACTATTTTAATTTAGGCTGTTAACTCTTTTCCGCAGTTTTGAGGTAGTTATGTTCTAATTTGCATTCTGAAACTTTTCTGAAATTAAGGCTATTTTTCAGGGATACGAATGATACCAGCCAGAAAGTGTTTTCTTTCCATTTTCATGTGAAAATCTGTAAAAGTCACTATTTTAATTTAGGCTGTTAACTCTTTTCCGCAGTTTTGAGGTAGTTATGTTCTAATTTGCATTCTGAAACTTTTCTGAAATTAAGGCTATTTTTCAGGGATACGAATGATACCAGCCAGAAAGTGTTTTCTTTCCATTTTCATGTGAAAATCTGTAAAAGTCACTATTTTAATTTAGGCTGTTAACTCTTTTCCGCAGTTTTGAGGTAGTTATGTTCTAATTTGCATTCTGAAACTTTTCTGAAATTAAGGCTATTTTTCAGGGATACGAATGATACCAGTCAGAAAGTGTTTTCTTTCCATTTTCATGTGAAAATCTGTAAAAGTCACTATTTTTATTTAGGCTGCTAACTCTTTTCCGCAGTTTTGAGGTAGTTATGTTCTAATTTGCATTCTGAAACTTTTCTCAAATTAAGGCTGTTTTTCAGGGATACGAATGATACCAGTCAGAAAGTGTTTTCTTTCCATTTTCATGTAAATATCTGTAAAAGTCACTATTTTAATTTAGGCTGCTAACTCTTATCCGCAGTTTTGAGGTAGTTATGTTCTAATTTGCATTCTGAAACTTTTCTGAAATTAAGGCTATTTTTCAGGGATACGAATGATACCAGTCAGAAAGTGTTTTCTTCCCATTTTCATGTGAAAATCTGTAAAATTCATTATTTTAATTTAGGCTGCTAAGTCTTTTCCGCAGTTTTGAGGTAGTTATGTTTTAATTAGCATTCTGAAACTTTTAGTGAATAAAGAATATTTTTCACCGGTTTTGATGATACCAGTCATAAAGTGTGTTCTTTAAAGCTTCATGTGGAAATCAATGAAAATTGTAACAGTTTTGGCTGCGAGTCTGTGAAGTTAGCTGCCTAACAAGTTTTGCTTTCCTTTTTAATTTTAACGATCCTACAAGTATGGCAACTTCAAGAAGTGCATGTATTGCATATATGTAGGTTTTTTAAGACCTTGAAATCGCATATTTTCCTTGATATTTAATGTTACAATTCTTGACTACTTCATTTGGTCGGGTTACCTTAGGCAGCTAACTTTAGGCTGCTAACTTCACACCCGTGATTCACGTTCGGCTGGGACGGGTTAGAATCTAGCGAGCCAAAAGTTAGTTGAGATTATACTAGATTAAGGCTGGATTTGACCAAACTTTTTAACCAAGAGTAACGCTTACTCTTGCATACTAATGTCAAAATCCCATAGTAATTAGGAACGTAACTTTACTAGAGTAAGCGTTATTCTCGGAATGAAAATTTGGTAAAACGCAGCCTAAGTTGAATTGATTATATATAGTGAACATGTCACAGTTTTGTATTGAAACAGAATACCTACTGTTTGACATAGTGAAAAGAACAGATTCGCATCTACAATAATTCTGCAGTTATCATCGATAGTTTTCGATGACTAATTTTTGGACAAAATCTTTTTATTTTTATTTTTTTGATTACTAAATACTTACAAGGCCTATAATTTAAACTTTCGTGAGTCATACTGATATTAAATTGCAACGGTTAACACTCGCGTATTTTTATCACAATAGGCGTGATATATTACGACTGCATCGGGCAGTCATCGTCGAACGGACAGAGTGGTGTTGTCAACTTCGCGGCTCGGGCATCACTGCCCGATGCAGTCGAAACATGTCACGCCTATTGTGATAAAAATACGTGAGTGTTAACCGTTGCAATTTAATACTTTACAAGGCCTGTAATAAGTTATACCTACCTAACCAGCCATAAGTACAATTGTAAAGCACGAATCAAATCATTTATTAAATGTAATAAATAAACGTTTTGATTCATGTTTTTTGTTTTAAAACATCATAATACGTCAACCAAAAAAATGTTTTTGAGGTAGAGGTTTTCCGCGAAGTCTCAAAACTAAATCTCATAGTGTTAACATTGCTGTCAAAAATGACTTTTTGCACTAATTATGATGAACAGTTTTAGAGAAAGAAGATAAACTAAGCCAAATCCAAATAATTTGATATGACATTATAGTCTAAATGCGATCAGGAATACACCGATAACATCTTTCGGGATTTACACCCACTATGTAGGTATATTAAAAGATGTAGAATTGAAATAATCAAAACAAACATAATAAACACAGAAGTCGCAAAACAAGAATCACCTTACAAATATAGCAATCTATGTATAAAGATGATTCCAATCATAATGTTGTCAAGGTGGACAATGTTTCGTTCATGAGGCAAAACAAACAGCGTATGATGTAACTATGACGTCACCATTTAGTATTTATACTGTTATATTCGACATTGACATTAATTACTTAGATGTTAACAGTAATTGTGATGGTTTAGGGTGTCACAACATGACCGAGGAACGTTGGATTACAAAGTTTATTAATATACACAAGAAGAAGAGAGGTATGGGCACAGCGGATGCATATCTTTTAGTGTGGTAGGGCACAGCACAACGAATGTCGTCTCGCTCAAATCTGGAGCAGAAAACCGCGGTTTAATAACACTAGACCCTACTCATACTCATAGTGTTGTGTTTCTGTTGGTAAGGTCGCCAGAGCTCCAAGAGGATTCACTGTGTTGACAGCTGGGGACCCACGGAGCAAACCTTGCCCCTTTAGTTGTCAAGATGTCAACACAGCGAATCCTCCTTTTTTTTAAAGGGTCGGCAACGCGCATGTAACACCCCTGGAGTTGCAGGCGTCCACAGGTATTTAATCTTCATTTTATTTAAGCTTATTTAATCTTTTACGATTTATAGACATTTTAAATTTTCTAAAACGGGTCTAAGTCACGTAAAACATTAGTAGTAGTAACTTTTGTTGAAATGTTGATGTCAACCTTAGTCATTATTTCTGCAGGAGGACGGTTGCAAAACCGATAATATAACGTCATGTTATGTTCCGTGTAAATTAAATGAAAAAAAAAATACGTGACTTGATCATTTGGCAAATCATGCCTAGTATTTCGAATGGATTATGTCATTGACTAAACGACTGATCATGTGGTTTTGTTTACATTCTCTAAACCCACATACATTAGAGTCAGTTGTAGGTAATTGTATAAAAACAGACACAGACCAAATTATCGATTAAAATCGCAGACATAACGAAATAAACGTTTGGTAGTTACGATGCTAGATACAGACTAATACACATAGATAACACGTAAAAACATAGTATATTAAACACATTTTTCTCCGTGAATGGTTTGAAATAGTAGATTGTACATCAAGGGCATAAAGTGACCCATTTTAGACGAGGCCATTTATTGGTCCGAGTGTAACGAGGACCAATATAGTAGCCGAGGATAAAATGGGTATTTATGCCCGAGGTATACACTCTGCTTTTCACTTCGATTGTAAGGAAGTGATATATTTATATCACTTTCAATCGTTGAAAATGTAACATCCATACTCGCGCGCTTGGGTTCACCCCGCCGCGCGCCGCCTGAAGGCGGCCGGGCGCCCGGGGTGCGAGGCCGCGGCGAGCGCACTCCACCTGCGATGTTACTTTATGCCCTAGTGCATGAAAAGCGATTTTGTGTCGCCTAGCCACGACATAAAGGTGAACTTTTCGAGCAAGAGAAGTGAAAAAGTGTATTTCACACTAGCAGCAAAAGTTTAGCTTTGTCAAAAACACCCGCACCCAGATTGTAAAAGGTTCCCGACGAGATAAATAACAGTGACAAGTTAGGCTTATTAGGTACGATAAAAAAACGAGCCTGACTAGTAGAGAATGCCATTTGGCATTAAATCCGCTATATGTACAATCTACTATGTAGATATATGATATATGATACCTAATATATACTATTAAAACGGTCGGCGGCGGCGCCAGCAAATCGTCTCTCACATGAAATATGGCGTCTGTGACACCGGTTGCATAAACACCAATTAACATGTCAGACTAGCTCTCTCCGCAAGTGATACTTCCTAGTTTACATAATTACAGATTGAGCTAGGACTGCGATTGATTCACTGGAAGCGGTAAAACAAACCATTATTTCCCATTTACAGACTGTAACAAAAGTACGAAGCTAACAAGGTCTTCCCCCCTTATCGATCAGCTGTTCCAAACAAAGAGAAAAGTTTTTTTCGAATTTCGAAATTTTTTCACTTGCATCATTCTCAGGGTCTATGACCTTATCAGCTGTTAAAGTATCTGTATGTTGGTTTTCTTGAATGTCGGACTTTCTCACTATCAATGGAAAGAGCGAGGCTGGGTATCTCGTTAAGAGACAGAGTCCGAAACGAGAATGTCCGGCATAATACTATATTTGTGGATATCGTCTATAGATGTTGCAAACTTGCAAGCTGAAGTGGCAGTGGGCCGGCCACTTATGTGAAACAGTGGTACATTTAAAAAAAAATTGGAATTTAAAACTATAAGTCGTTTGCATATGGTTTCAAATGCAACAGTGACTCATTTTGGGATGCGCCACTGTTGCATATAAGCAGCGTGACTGTCGCAGAACCGAGAGGTGAAAAATGTTGTATTACACTCACCGGCACTTTGTTTACCTCTTGTGCCCTGAGAGCAAAGCTCAAGATGCCAGTTTTTTAATCACACGTGGCTCAATTATGGACTTTTACGCGTCAGAAAAACCACGAGAGGTAAACAACTTTGCCCCCGTATGTAAGATATAAATAACTATTTATTACTTTATACGGGGGTGAAATTCAACCCCTAATGGAGTAAGGGACACATTAGGAACTTTTAACTCATGCTAAATCCCGGGCGGAGGCGAGATTAATTAAACCTGCTAATTTCTTGATTACTGTCATACAGGAAGCTCGAAAACCGTCGGTATACAAGACAATAGTTAAAATAAACGGCTACAAGAACATCTCAGGTGTAAAAGCCGATCACGAGAAGCGAATTTTCTAAACCGCCGTCTCCTTTTAGTACTGTGGGAAACACGACTCTATAATTTACCATTTACCACACGAAAGCTAAAAGTCACGAAGATGCTTTCCAGGAAAAACGCTAAAGAACGTACAAACAACGCATTAGCAGTATTAACACTTTATCCGGCAATATCGTATGTATTTTTCTGATCAGTAATCTCTCCGGTTTTATGTTTTTGCCTGATTAAGAGAGTATAGATTTTATCGCTATCAGATACATCGAGATGGCCATTGTGCTCACAATAGTAGATTACGTACCGAGGCCTGTACGGTTCAGTAACATAACATTACACGAGATCTGAGACATTTCTTACTTTACAGGCCTAGGTACGTAATCTACTATTACACCATCACCCGCCTTTTCTTCATTAGAATGATTTAAACAGAGACCAAAGTGCGCGTACGCGAGCGCAGATCATCAAAAAGTGACATCAGCTACATAATTATTATGTAGACGACAGACGACATGAAATCAACAATCTCTCAGACAGTTGTATATGTGTTTTTCATATCTAGATGGTGTTAAAGCAGATTTCTCGGAATAACCGATGAGTTCATGCGTAATTTCTGAACGGGAACCGCAGACCGTGACCTAGTTGTTTTATTTGTGGCCTCAAACGACGGCCGAAGCATACCTACATATATAACATTCGGTTCAGTAATAAACAAGACATTGTATGTACAGTCAGCTGACAAACACATGTATACTAGGTAGGTAGTTAATTTGTTAGTTTATCTAGGCTTTTTCGGCATCTACATATATATATACTAACAAATTGCTTTAAATTCAAGGGTGTACTGTGTGTAGTGTGTATAAGTACACACCTCCCAAAAATGCATCCATTTTGGGAAACGTAGACTAGGTTTCGTTTCGTTTATGCATATCTTAATAAAACTCTGTCTCAATACTCTCATTTGACATTTGGTGTTACTTAAGGCTAATGGGAGCTACCGTATTTTTGCTCACCAGGCGGCGCCACTCATGCGTTGGTCCTGTGTTAGTATGAGAGAATTGTCACGTTTGAAATGTTCCTGCAGGACCCACGTTCCACTAGCGCCCCTAGCAGGTAATCGACTCGTTAATCCTCATTGAATAAAACTTTGGTTTCCCGGCGCTTGCGCATGCAGGAGTTGACAATGGCAGATGTACGCAGTCGGAGCCATAGTCGTCGCTATTTATGGCTGCGCTGTGACGTCAATGTGCATTATCTTACGTATCCGTTTGAACCCTGCATTAGGTACTTAGGGCCTACGCTAGCTGACGCGGATTGCCCGGAACGGACGCCCTTCTAATAAGAAATTGTATGAACAGCGCTAAGTGAAGCGGGCCCACGGAGCGGGTGCGCCATACTAAATCCACCCGCCGCGTGCACCCGCTCCGTGCACCCGCGTCAGCTAGCGTAGGCCCTTAGAGGCCATACGTGCAAGAACCTAAATCAAATACTGATTTTTCCTTTTTTTTCGAAGCATGTACCAACTCACAGCATAAAAGTATACACCAAAGCACTGCTAACCATCAAACATATATGAATACATATAATATTTAACACTAGGTAGTTATAATTTAATATAGGCTGATATAACACTGCATTTAAGGAGCGCACTACTATTTCGACAGCAGCATTTAACTGAACAGACATACACCCTATCACCTCGTACTGAGATTCAAAACTACCCAATAAACTGTGGCAAAGAGTCAGAGGTTAACGACTTGATTGGCAAAGATGGCGGACTGTGCTAAGTGGATGATGACCTGGATGTTGCCAATTTTGGTAGGGTTCCTAGAACTGTGATATTTTGTAAGCTATTGGTACACGTTGTATAGGCATACCGGTCTGTATTCTTATCTATATCGATTACAGTCTATATTGGTACTTTGTAAGTAAGTATATGTATAGTTGTATACAGAATGATTTTTAATCGGTGATCACTGATCAGGAACAATTTTTTTTAACTTAGTAATTGATAGGGATTAAGTTGAAGTCGTAAAAACATGGAAACAGCCCCATTTAGAAGGTAATCAAATCACTTATCTCATATGGTATTTTGCATGTGTGTAAACGGAGTATGAGTATCCGACATGACATTGATATGTCATAGTTGTCACTTACTTAGTAAAGTTAATTCTAATGCCCGTTTTACATTAGCGGTTGATGCAACATGTAATTATTATGTATGAATAATGGAAAAAAATAAAACTTTACGAGTTTAATGAAACTAATTATGCCATTCAGTTTCATTTATTATACCACGAGCAGTCTCGTTATGTACTTATAATTTACATAATGTCGAAGAATAATATATAGGTACTTACAGCGAAAATATTACTATGATAATAAAATTCTAGGTATGAATGTATCACAATAAGTATTGCGTTTGCGTATTCCCCGATGTTACTCAATGTCAATTATCATTATCAGGGACTGATTTACTATTACCGGAAAACCGTATCGCTTTCCTCGTGATTAATTATAGTAGTAAACAATACTGTTACTATACTGATGTCATGTCGTAAACAGTCAACTATACTGACAGAAATTGAGGATAACTTTACGAAACGATATTCTGTGTTTACACAAAACTATGATAAACATTGTAACATATGTATATAGAAAATACCCCGTAAATCCTTCGCCTTCGGCGTGACTCCTAGCACGCTGGTCGCGTTGCTGCTCTGCATGCCTACCAAGAACATCGAAAATTGGCATTGACGGGAAAGCCTCTTTGTCACTCCAAAATGCAAGTGTGACTACTACTAGTGCACTTGTTAGGTGCACCCATTCCCTTAGCATTAGTAGCTGGAAGTGGATTGATGAGAGCCACAACTACAAGCCACCATGGCGTACCCTTAGGGACTACGTCCAGTGTGCAATTCGATTGCGACTGCGGCATGCGACAGTATGTCCGTCTCGCTCCAGCCAGAGTTGTGATGATGCAACTCATGGTACGCATACAGTAGGTAGAATGATGATGATGACATATATATTTTGTTTTGGATAAATCATTCATGGACCCGTCAGAAATTAATGACTTCTCTGTGATCAAAGTTCTCGTTATTAGTAGTCGGGCGTTTTTTTTTGTTGTACAAAAAACATTTTTGGAAAATTTAAAATTTTTTAATTGTTTTCTACTCAGAATCGCGAGCTCTTACAATCCTAGTAGGAGAAAAAATGTGTCCTACATTTTCCATACAAATTTCAAACTTTCCATTGACGCTACCGCCATACTAAATCAATGAAATTATGGTGGCGAAATGGAAAACAAATCTTGGGACACTTTTTTTCTCCTACTAGGATATAAAGAGCTCGCGATTCTGAATAGAAAACAATTTAAAAATATTAATTTTTCCAAAAATGGTTTTTGTATAGGTAACAAAAAAAAATACGCCCAGTCACGGAATAGGAAGTAACATAAAAAACAACTTATATAAAATAGTCTTACATGGGTTAAGTACTTAGAAAAATTGACCACGAATATGCAGATTGCATCAAATCAATTTCAGCGCAAATCGTTCCTGATTCAATCCCAGTCGTGAGAAAGAATGTTGTCGTGTTGTATGAACACGAGATTAGATAGCTTTATCTCACTTTCTAGCGCTACCTTCATTAATATGTATACATCCATACTCCTTAATCCAACGGTATAGGGCTTAGAATTGCTTGCGCCTGGGATGGCACTCATTGGCGGACAAACATTTGCTTACCAGAGATTTCTTATTAACTATCGTGTCAAGTTACTCAATTGACAATACCTATTTGTTGTCCCCATTTGTATTATGGTCATGCTTTTATCGTCATATGTCATGCTCTCTCGCTTACATACCTGCTTGTTAGAATGTGACAGGTACATTTATGGATGGATATAGTTCGAAAATGGGGAAACTTGTAGTTATTGAAAAGGAAACTCTTAAATTAGCATTCATCAGAAGTTTCTCATCTCCTTTACAAAATGCTTACACAAAATCTTCACTAAGTAACTATAAAGTAAAATTATTTGTAATATCACGCGAAATCGCTAAGTATGCCTTTATACTTTTTGAGTCCTCTTGATTACTTCAGGATCAGATCTGATCAATCTGGTAACGACAAGACCAAAAACAAATGTACAAAGTCGGACCCAGTGGTATTTAACAAAACTTGGGTACTTTGAAATTGTTTTGCATCAAAATCATCTTCCAAGCACCCCACGCACATGTAATGTAGGGCCAAGTTTCATCAGTAATTATTTAGCCAGACATTGCTAATAGCCAGAACAAATACCACATCGCTAATTGTTCTACGATCGTTAATTCTACTTCCTAATTAAAATAGTACTAACAACGTATGAATTACATGTGTCGTTACGACGTTTTACTAATAAGCAATGTCTCTACTCGAGAGTTAAAGTGACTTAAGATCATTGTAATTTTCACGCCATTATGATCCTTATTGCTGGGCGCGGAAGCTATAGAATGGTGTGAAATATTCGCGAGGTCTTGTGTGGCTTTGGGTGTTAGTACGAAATTTACGCGTCTAGACGTTTGATAGTTTGCATTTCAAATAATCGTATATGCTATGTACATAAGGAAATTTAAACTACTTTTGCCCTACCTAAGTATATCTACGAACCTACCTACCTGGTAGTACTGATTAGCCTCTTAAAATAGTAACTATAGCTATAGTTTATTTATTAGTTCCTATTGCAGGGGTGTCTTTTCAAAAGGCCTTATTTATTGGACTTCATAGAAAAATAGGTCCTTTGGAAACACTCCTCATTTGTTTAAACATAATTTTTATTTAGCATCAAATAAGTCTAGTGGACTCACAATATCCATACTAATAATACAAAAACGCATTCCTTCGAAGTGAGACTTCGTGTCGATATTGTCAGTCTACTGTTTTGTTTTGTCATGATATGTACCTATATCCTTATAAGTATAGTTTGTCTTCTTCATACGTCTAATTAACATTTCGCGTTAATACACAAAAATACGCCATATTCAACATGCAATTCTTATTTTTTTTATTTCTCAAAGCAAACATTTATTTTCGAAATATATACAGTAAGTGTAACTTACCTAACTACCTACCTCTACCTACCTTAAATCTAAAATAGGTCCTTGAGGCATTGTACCTATTACTTCGAAAGTAAACAAAAATGACGCAATGCTTAACCTCGTCGCCATTTTAATAATTTCACGGAACATTGTCCTTTCGCATTATGGTAATATTTCCTTAATTTAAAGTCCTCCCACTACAGTATACAAAACTTTATAGTGAGCAGTTATTATAACGTTATTAACATTGATCAGGTCAATTTGCGGCAATTTCTATACGGTTTACCAAGAAAACTTACGACCTGCCAAATACAAATCAAATTTATTTAATTTTCAAATTTCGCTCCTGACAGCGAGACATATCCCCACAGTCGCTATCGATTACGACCGCGTACAACTCACGGTAAGAACACAGTTTGCTGATGACAAAGCGTTACTACGACCACTAATACCACTTTCACTGCTACGCCCACTAGCAATATGCTAATCTTGGTGACACTAGAAACAGATATGTTATCTTTGACCGTAGGTACAAGATTGTTTGTAATTGATGTTTTCTAACCTTTCTTTTTCTTTTTTAGGTAAAGGTGAGCTGACAAGAATAATGTATGTGGTGTTGTGCTGGCGGTGAGTAAAAGATGGGCAGGTCTTAAGGATGAGTTGGGTTGACATCAATTTAAATCAATTGTCATGTATACCAGTCTTCTGACAAGTGTGACAATTCCAGAAATGACTGAATTACTAGCGTTATAGGCGTCCGTAGGCTACGGAAACCGCTCACAATCACGCGGGCTGTGTGCTTATTTGCCACCGTTTCGATAATTTCGAAATCATAAAGTATCGTCAATAAATAGATAATTTCTTGGTGAAGACTTTTTTACAATTGTCACGAGATCTATATGTGTTAATAAAGATTTGTCGATAGTTTTTGACATGAGAATGACACTGTGTTGGAGAATGACACTGTGTGACATATGTCACGAAATTCCGACACAGTGTCAGTCGTATTTCTTGCGACAAATGTCAAGAGCTATTAGTTTTTCATGCACAAAAGTATAAGTTTTTCATGGTAAATGAAACGATTGGTAAATATCAAATGACAATTGTCACACCTGTCGCCTTGGTGAAACTGGGCCCAGATGGTCACATTCCAGCTTTTTTCCGTCAAATCCTCTCATTTTTAGAAATTTCGAAACATTTTATATGAAATATAGTGGGTATGCTAAGGTTGATACGGAGTGTCGATCATGTCACTATACTGATGACAGCCTATCTATACTTAGTTAATTAAAACAGATTTAACAAGATTCTTCAAACTCTAGTAAACGCGTTTATTAAATGGATCATTCTCCTTTTTTATCAACAATGAAACGCGATTTTCTCGATATTTCGGATTTTTGATTTGAAATTATTTAGAAAAACAACAAATGTGCTTGAAGTACATTATTTGATGCTTATTCTCATGTAGGTTAGGTATTTTTCTTTTCTGGAAAACACAGTGACAGAGTGGCCCTTTTCAGCGAAGACAGCCTTCTGATTGACCACTCTGTCACGGTGTTTTGAGTTTAATAATGTAGTAATTTACAGTCATCAACCAGGAAAGTAACAAGTGTAGTGTACTGATAAGGTTAACTAAAATTTCGGGCACTTACTTCCTATACAAAACAATAATTAAATTCTAAATCTGACAGTTTTCAGCGCGGATACAGATTATCGTCGGTAAAAAGGCAAAACGGCCCACCTACACTTGTTTACCATCATTCACTGATAACAAAAAGCACACAGACGACATGCATGTTTTGGAATTGGTTGATAAGCGTAAAATGTTTAATATTGTTAATAAACTTAATTGTTTCGGCCATTAAGTAATTAAATTCCGTTTTGATTGTATCCAACCGTTAACATGAAACGTCATAATTAATTAATAAAGTAATAACATAAAAGATAAACATTTGTTGTGTAAAATTCGAATATGTATACGGGTTTTAACTTTATTGTAGTAACACGCCATCTGGTGTTTGAATGTCGTAATTAAAAGTGAATTTTAATCCATATTAATATTATAAATTGGAAAGTGTGTGTGTCTGTTTGTTTGTCCGTCTTTCACGGCAAAACGGAGCGACGAATTGACGTGATTTTTTAAGTGGAGATAGTCGAAGGGATGGAGAGTGACCTAGGCTATTTTTTGGCTCTTTCTAACGCGAGCGAAGCCGCAGACAAAAGCTAGTAAATTATATTTAATAACGTAGAAAGAAGCCTCATATATCGTTTTTAATAGGTAAAGGAAAATAAAATCGTGTGGTTTGTTGTATAAAAACTATGAAGCCATCAGCCAGCCTAAGATGCCTTATAATGGTCGCGGCTTTATCGTTTGTCACAGTTGTCGTCACGTTCTAACAAGCATGTAGATGCGAGAGGGTCGACACGACAAATAACAAAATGGCAACCGGAGTACGGTTGGCACAGGCCATGCATGAAATCTCATATTATAGTTGCCGATTTCTAAGTCTGAACTTTTGACACATCGAAATACCCGTAGAACGTAAACGCGCAAGACACTTTGGAATTATAAACAAAATCCCATAAAGATATTACAGCTAGTCATGTACATAAATACAATATTTCACTTTTCATAAACATAATGTGGTGAATGTTAAATTTTTTCATACATTAGTTATTGAATACTTTACGATAACAATTTAGCACGACAATAGTTACGGTCTACGTCGTATTTTTTTTAAATTTAGTGTTGTGATCATGTCTGCTGTTCCAATTCATACAACTGTCTGTTAATCGATAAAAATCGATCTTATTATCAATAGGCAATACAGTAAAAAATCAAAACAAACGATTAAAACGAAAATAAAACTAAGTACGATGTGGAAAAAAATGTTATTTAAAATAAGACAAATTAACTATGAAGGTTTTTATCTTACATTTAAAAAAATCAACAGTATTGATTTCTGAACGAAACTAAGATGACTTTGGAAAAAATCGTATGACAAATGCGCAGTTTGTCGAAGTTTCTCGGTCTTATCAAACACAAATCCGTAGTAGTAAAATCGAATCAAATAATTCATCGCTAAAATCAATAATCGCTGAATTTGACAAACGATTTGTCTTAGCCTCATCACTAAGTACGTCAATACTCAAGTGTCAAAAGTTCAGACTTAGAAATCGGCAACTATAGTTACGGTATGATTGAATGGCATAATAACGCCTTATTCAAATGTTGCAAACGTAGAGATTGCGTTCTCGATATAACATTTGCTTTATGAATAAAGTTGGTATAATATTTTTACAACTCTTTTGTTAGTTTTTATTCAAAGTTTTTTTTGAAGTTGACTACTGACAGCAAAGTTAACACATTGTGGAACAGTTTTGCCCCATATGGTACAATTGCCCCGGTCCCTAATGATACAAATATAACGAAGTTAACCAAGTACAGTCAAGTCCAAAAATATCTTTCGCGGCGCCACGCAGCTTTTCACTGGCGCGGAATGTCTATGAAATTAATGATATTTCATACATTTGCCTCGCTCACTTTCGTGAATCGATAATAAGATGCTATGCATCTATTTACACAGACTGTACAAAGTGAGTTCTTACTTGATTTTTGACTGCTTCCCTTGCGTAAACCAACAGCACATTTTTTTTAACGTCTCAAAGAAAAAGCAGCCCAAATCAGCTCTTTGCCCAAAGAGTATTTTGACTCTCCGCCATTGCTGTACAGAAGGCCTAGTATAAAAATTGTACGACATTAACTCCTCGACCGCGTTAGCGTATCGGGAGTTCAAATTATGTTTGCCGTTTATTTAAGTCATCCGGCAACTTTCATATTTTGACCCCTCGATACGCTAACGCGGTCGAGGAGTTAATGTCGTACAACTTTTATACTAGGCCTTCAGTAGGTAGTCTAAGTCTAACGCTCAAGGCGGGTAAGTCTGTAGTAAAACATTATCTAATCTTTATGTTGATCGGTGTACGCCTACTACGATCCGCTATTCAATGAATCTTTTCAATGAATGACTATTGTTGCCAATGTCGTGTCGTACGGCCTACGTGTTTTAATTCGATTCGATGCCGCCATTTTGTTTTAATCTTAATAGAGTAACAACGATCGCTGTACGATAATACTACCGTAAGAAAAAGACAAGAGACTCTGTCTCGTTCTAAACGTGAACACCTGTATACGAATTTGGCTCACATTCGAACTTTAAAATTTGAATCCTGTGCCTGTGACTAAGAATTATTATTTATTGAATCCACAAAACTTAACTAAGAATTATTTCGACAAACGAGACTTTCGACTAAAAGATAAAAAGTAGCTACTTGAATCGTAATACGAGTCATAGAAATCTAAATCTACTTTTACATCTTCAAAAACGAGTTCAGGTACCTTGGCCTATGCCACGAAAATCGAACGATTACGGATTTGTATCTCCGTCTCTGTCACACTTGCATATTGGAGTGACAAGGATGTTTTCCCGTCATCGCCAATTTTCGATGTTCGTAGACATGCTTCAATAGTCTTCTGCTACGAAGACCGCAAAAATATCTGACACAATTATTTGTACAGCCGTAACTAAGAGCGTAAGCAGCCGTAAGAAACTAATTCTAAAATATTCTGACATTTGCACAAATGGCTCGTTGACACCCCCACCGTATCTAACATCGGTTTAATGTTTACATTTCGTGTTAGTGTAACACATTAGTGTTACTGTCTGAGGGTCGTTTCGGCGGTTCAAAGGTGCGTGGAGCTCCCGTAATTACAACTTCCTGTTGTTTCAGACGATCTGTCGTAACGACTGACTAAAATAATCATCTTTCAAAGTTTTACAACGTACACGTGTTGAAACAAATGAAATCATTTAATTATTAAAGTAGTAACACTACTATTACTTACTTACTTGTACTTAGAGTACAGCCACAGGCGTCTTGACAGTCAACAAGATTGCTCATACTCGAGAAATTCGCCGGCTTTCATTGAGACCAGGTGGCCTAGAGGCCGCTAGCTAGTCGCATAAGCTGACGACCCGGTCTCAATCCCCGGCTTGGCCTCCGAATCATCCGATGGAGTTGATCTTTTTCTTTAGTATTATGCTGTTATAAAGTAAAATATTTATCTCAGTTAACAGCTTTATTGATGCAATTTCAATAGTTCGATAAAACGATATCGAGCGGCGCTATCGAATTCTCTTAAAGCAACAAACTATGCCACTTTGCCGCACAATTTATTGATCAATTTGGCATGATCGTAATTGGAATGATCGTGGGCCGAACCGGATCGCATAACCCGTAGTCGAAATAGGCCGCCGATTAAACGGCCGATTCCGATCGAACCCACTGTATAAAGTTGTATCGGCAGACCGCTACGTCGTCGGGCAACCTTCATGAACGGCATTCAGCACTGGACAATCGGTCTTGAAGTCACAGCCATAAAACTCCATATTTATACACCGTCTCCGATAAGTAGCGCGATCATATCAACGGTGAGCGATGAAGCGGTTTTCAACCCAAACGGCATGACTTTAAACTCGTATTTTCCGTGTGTTACTCCTTGATGTTTTCTGAGATAACTTAAATTTATTTGTACCATGATTACCGTTCGATTGTGTTGCGTTTTATTGCTGTCGCTTTCCGATTTGTCATTTACTGCTTTACCAATATCATGTTTATCTCGTTTCGTTACGCCGAACTACTTGTGAGATCGAAACTGGACTTTGCATATTTCTACCAATATTATTGTCGCCTACGCGCTGGATTCCAGCAAACCCACGGCTATTTCCGAATTCTCTGACATCGGCTCCAGATGGACTGCCACACCTAGCTCTACCAGCTGATTTGAATTAATTCACGATTTGAGTTCTACTTCTAGTGAATTCACTTATGAACGCTTGTCAGCGTGTCCCGAATTCTTTGATCTCGGAACTATTTGCGGCAGCTGCCGCCTGGATTCCATTGCATCATCTGACGATACGTTTATTTATTTCCTTAATGTTCCTAACGAAGCACGTAAGCTACTACATAAATAGACAAGTTAACCTTAATGAAGGAAATCGCCGCATACTGCCTTATAAGGAATATGTCGGCTATTTAATGATCATTGACGCTGTGGATCATAGTGGACGGTTATGACTAAGGGCTAGCTTATCTAAAAACAATGAGTAATATAAAATATAGTGCTGCATTTATACCAGTTATAGCCACGTGATTTGTAATGAGGATGATTGACGTACTGTGCGTATGCGTTTGAATTAAGTAACACCTAATTATAATAGCAACCGCTCATGAATGCACAATAGATTATAATACTATTCGTAATAAATTAGATCTGTCTGTAGCTATCCTTTATTTAAATGCCATTGGCAATAATGTTGGCTTTAATTGTCTGATTGCAGATTTGTAGTTGACATATTCCATTAAAATGTGTTGTTGTAGGAATAGAACGTAAATTTATATTGTCTGTTAAGAGCTTTGACATTCACATATATGAATTATTGCTGTTATCTTGATCTAAGTATAATGAGTTAATGACATCGTGAAATATATCCTTTTTATGTGTAATCAATCAATCATGTTTAGCCTTCGCTATATAAAGGTCAATATTTAAGTGTATGTATTCAGATAGAAATGTCTAGCGAAGCGAGCCAGTAAGAAGTGTATATTATCTCTATGAAACGGGTAGCACAGAATTATCCGTTTTTAGGATTCCGTACCCAAAGGGTATTCAGGTTCCGAAACTTAGAAATTCAAAATTGTAAAACAATCCCATAATTTTGTTTTTTTTTTCATGCTTACTTACTTCGCGTCAATCGATAAGTTTTTATACATGTAGTTAAGGACAGTTAAATTCTCGATAAGGAGAAATCAATTTATTTAATACGCTAGCTGTATTCGTATTTTAAGATTATACACAAGTAAATCCCAGTGACCTGGAACTTTTGCTCTCGAGTGTAGATGTACACGGCCCATAAAAGTATTTTCAATAAGGAAAAGCATATAAAACCGCAAGACGACCGGCCGTCGCATTTACGAGAACCGTTACAGCCGGTGTCGTAACAACGCATTAGAACACAAGAATAGTAAAATGGAACGCATTAAATTTTACTCTGGCTTTGTGTATAACAGCAAATTTATCTGACCATCGGTATACCTTATTCCTTTGAAATAGGGATTACAATTGCTGAGTTAATAGTGCTGGCGGTACACCCACGTTTGTTTCGTCAATCAATCAACCTTTCTTCGAACCAGATTGATTATGCTCGCCATTATAAACGCAGGAAGCCATTGGCCACTATACTTGAAAGCCATATGTAGCTTTTATAGAGTATGATCTAATGACGTTATAGAATCGTGGATGTGGACACTTAATTGTGTATGATAGATATGTCAATAGGAAATCAATGCATGGTTTTATTAAGTTAACTGGATGGGTCTTAATAAAGAGGGGAAGTTGTGATTGGTTAAGAGTATGCATTATTTTTTGTTATGACAATGTATCTTGTTAACTTTTATTGTCATCTCATCATGAATAGAGAAAAATGATGCTCAGATACTAATCTACTGATACAGTCAGATTTGATTAAAATGTTTGTTGTTTCTCTGCATCGTGTTTTTTTAAATTGTTTTAACTTCGGCTTTGACATTGTCAGTTTTATAAAAATCGTATTTTTTGTTTTCATTTTTATACAAAATATTAACTAAATTTAAGCTAAACAATGCGGTCTTAAAATTAAAGCAATTTTAAAAAGTAATAATAATGTGTTTGGTACTCTTTGTAGTAAAAAACATGAGACAACAGTGACAACACGAGTAGTCAAAATGCTTGAGGAATCACTCAACACTATTACTAACTATCTGTCTGTAATCTGATCTGATCCCAATTGGTGATGCATTCCTAAAATAAGTTCGATTTAGATGTTCCGTCTATTTTTACTATCGATTTTATCGCTTTCACATTTAGCGCCACTGACTCACTCTTCCGCCTTAAATTTAACGAAGTTACTACCTCTTTAATTTATATTTTTGTAACATTAACGATTTCGATTCTTGCATGCATCTTGACTAGATGTTGCAACTGAATCCTAAAAAATACCCTAAAAACTCTTCTCTCTCTCTCTCTCTCTCTCCTATTTCTATCGTTGATCTCACTGTTTGCCCATTTAACGAAGCCTTTTTTAGAAACTAGTATCGTATGAATCCTAATTTGTTTCTAGTATTCTTTTAGGGCCCTTATCTTGTATACATATATGGTAGTAGAGGTACCGACTCTCAAATAACTGTACTCCTGCGGTTAAATCTGTATGAGATAATGCATTTGGCGACGGTTACAAACATGGAGGAATCTGGTCTTCAGAAAATGATATGGTATCATTATCCTCAATTTCTCAGCATTGAGGAAACGACTGATGACGTTGATGGTTCTTCTATTGTCCCTTTCAATCATTCATTTCTATTCACCAACCCATTATCTCCCGCATCATTTCGCTCAGCCAACGATTGCCTCACATCGGCTTACATCGATCAGGTGCGCGGGCGACGGAAGCTGTGGGCGGCGCCTACGCCGCTACGCTTGTGTCACTACTTGCCTCTCATCACTGTGAAATCTGCAACTGGCTGGATAGTTTTTGTGTAGATTAGCTTTGTTCAGTTTACGATACCATTTGATTATGACCAGTCTTATTTCATACCCATCGAGTTTTGGCCAACTGTCTAATCCTGAGGCTTGTTTTTATTGACGCTTATCGTTGCTTTAATAATTGTAACATTATATTATACCTATTTCGGTTATCAGCCTAATCCCAAGGATTGTTGTACAGTAGCAAATGGTAGTTTTTTAATAGTTTGTAATATGATCTACTTAATTATTGATTATCAAAATGAATTGTGTGCGAAAAAGCGGTATTCATTATTTGAATAATAAACAGATAAGAAAATGTTATAAAGTTAGCTTTTAACCTTAGTCACATTATAGATTTTTAATTTGTGATAGATTTTTATTCACTTTAATTGACTACTAGCTATGCGAGACCTTGTTAAGTCAAAATTGTATTCACTTCCTAATTATGCTAGCATTACTCCTATGTCATAGATTTAGATGTCACGTTTGCTCTGATAAAATCATCAGCCTAATGACGCGAGCATAATAGATTAATGCGTATGGAGTTTTGATAAGCATGCTTAATCGTATCACTAATGATATCAAATCATTAATGGACCGCCGGTCACTGACAGCACTTTTAGCGAAGCTTCGTACTGACGATAAAGTTTTTGCTTTTAACTGACGAGTATAACTGTAACTGAATTGATTGTGGCAATTTAAAACCATTCGTGATTTATTATCATTGAAATCTTCCTACCACGGACGTGATGGCAACACGTAGTTTACGATCGCGGACGCCATTAAGTCCATTATGATCCAACGTTTCCAAGTAGTCGTTTAACCCGAAATTTATTTAATGACCCCTCGATTAAACCTTAACTCCTGTCCCTGATTTATGATGTAATAATTGTCAAAACAGTAGTTTAAAATACACCACCTGCGACCACGACACATGTAACACATGTTTACCCAGGAGACTGGGCTTGCTATTAATATGCATCAAACAGAGGCGCACGCTTCATACATTAACCAACAGTAGCGGTCTGTAGTAAACAAACAACGGAAGCAACTTCAGATTTGGACCCGAAGAAAGCGTTGGACAGCGTATACTATGAACTTTACTTACAACACTATAAGGTTTACATTCTGAGTAACTTTACAAACAAGCGTATCATTAGGCGTGAGATGAATATGGTTGCTATCGTAATCTGAAAGCGGATCTCAGCTTGTATATGCGGTAGATCAAAGGTGTGCCGCAGGGTACGCCCTTTCGGGCCACTACTGTTCCTACTGATTGACCTAAATAGATCACGGCGGTTATGATATGATAAATAGAATAGATGCCTTTCCACAGATCAATAAGTTATTGTGATTTAATGCCAAGCATTATAGATGACGATAGATAAATAATTGAGCAGAACAAGAACTTGTTAATCTAAATACCGCGATACTCGAACGCGTCTGCTTATTTGCCCCTGTTTGTTTTACGAGTCGCCTCTCGGAGATTATTTACTATGACTAGAGATAACGGTTAGTTTAATTACCTTGCCTGTTTTATATTTACCATGCATACCGTTTATGTAAACACTAGCAGCTACTCGCCCAGTCGAAGTCAAACTGCGACTACGTGATGTTCAGTAATTACGAGTACATGTTGGATTTTTATACTTTATTTAGGTATTATTCATTTCTTGATTTAATGCATGTTAATTATTCTTAAAATAACTTTGAAAATCGAGGTGCTTAGCGATGGCTGTGCATAGTGTGCGTCTATACAATTAGATTCCCGGGGTTTCCTAATTTTGAGCCAATTTACTACTTTTGGTGCAAGCTCATGTAAAAATGGAAAGGTTAGGTTAACTCCGGCTCCGGCTGTCATATAAATAGAGGTGTTTCTACACGCCACCACTGGTGTTTGGGTACCTACCTAGTAATGTGAGAATTTACGTAACTAATTTTTTAAATGTTTGACACAAATAAATATTCACAACATTTCACAATATGGCTAAGAAAATTAAATAAGTAAAACAAAAAGAAATACCAATTCTCAACACAGGCTTCGCCAATTGGCTATACATGAAAATAGGCCAGGCTTCGTCACATACGAGTGATACGAGTACAATCCGCAACAGGTCCCGTCTTCCTTAATGCCTAACTAATTATTTAGATTAAATCTCCATCAAGTCTCATCTATCGAAATGCGTTCGACACTACTCGTCCAATTACTTTTTTACGACCTTTAGGGGACACTATAACTTCCACTACGTTTCCTGTTGCTCTAGGTTCGGTTACTGGGTCATTGCGTGTCCCGCAGCACTAAAAACAAACCACTTAACCAATCCTTTGCCTGGGGTCAACATACGTAACGTTCTTCAATCGAGTTTATTAATATGTGTACATTTTTTCATGTTATTACAAGGGATCAAGGCGAATAAATGTTTACGTATTTCTGAACTCGATTGTTCCAGTTCCATTGATGACTATACGATTTTGATTGAAGCGCAATGATGTGTGCGCATATTTATTATGATCACGGTTCATTTGAGCTCAAGTCCATCCATCCATCTGAATTATGAGAGCGCCCATGGTGTACAAAAATATATTAACAAGTACTTATCATCATCCATAGTTGCCTCGATATATCGGACTGTACTCTTTATCTAATTTTATGGTCATTTTGTGGTTTAGCAACAACAAAAACTTTACATACAGACTAATGAATATGGCTTCGAGTAATACAAGTGTCAATTATAATTTCGAAATGTTTCTTGATAGGTTATCTAAAGATTTAAAATGTTCTAAAGTTCAACGACGATTTCATTTTCATAATAAAATACTTATATAGGGTTACTTTCGTCTATAAAGTCGAATATAGCTCGACAATCATGTTTAATGTCTGATACTCCCGGGAGTTTTCGTTGTCATTTTCAATTATAATTTTGAAGTTTGCATTGGGTGTCGTAGATACGTTAGCTAATTTCATTTCTTATTATTTTACATGTAATTCTCGATTGATAACATGAATTTTGCTATCTTTATCCCTTTAAACAAAACTGTTTGATGTTTCATAACCTGTTTAATTTCAATCTTCATTTAATATCACTCCCGTTTGAAACGGTTTTGACGAGCGCAAGAACAGATCAATTTGCGAGCCAGGTCGAGCAATAAATCCACCAGATGGCCTACATTTTATAATTAAGAGCTAGTTCCACTGTATTAATTGAATTATACATACATAATACATATACAGTCGCCATCCGATATATAGAAGTTGCCGAGAATATCAAAATTATCTGATCAAGCAGACCAGTTTCAGTGTCTCTTAGCAATTAAGAGGCTTAAAGATAAAGAAATTGCGATATTGAAACAGTGACAGGTTCCTTCCCACCCATCGCCCACAACTTGAACCCAAATTAAAACACAAACAACGATATATCGACAAACGGTCAATATAAAACGTATTTCTTGACATCCTTTTATCAGTTACGTAAATATTTGAGCGGTACAATAAACAGTATTATCTGCAATTGCTACTTGTAATGTGGTAGGACGCGATAATCGGTCGATTTCTTATACGTTGCAGTTAAGCTGCGTATAGATAGGCGAACGCAACGCTTGTACGCGAACGCTCGTATGTGTTTATTCAATTTCTGTTTGCGATAAACTCTATATACTCATACGTTCTACTGCCAAGCCGCAGCTTGCGAATAGAATGTGCCTCTTTAAAGGCCAATCTAGACCTGAAAAAAAAATACAAAGTTCTAACCTCAAGTAATTTCTACTGCAAGTAGTCCTTCTCAAAAGTTTGCTGACCCGAGCACCACTGTAAGAGTTTGGCACGAATTATTTTATACTACCATCTTACGTATGCTCTTAGAATCTTTTCTTACGTTATTATCTGGGGAATACCCGTTTGTGTAAAGTAAAGGGTTCTTGCTACACCATGACGATTACGTGAATACTGCCTATTAATAATAATAGTTAGCAATTTACAGCAAATGTGATCTGTCATACAAATACATTAAATATCTACTCGTCACGACCTCTCATACACATCTACACCTAGCATTAAACAATAACTTAATCAGTAGTCTGCTGGGTCGCATCTCGTCTCTATCTCGTGACTTAATGTTATTTTATGCAGTCATAATATTACCTCCTGTCCTTACACACAGAGTAACTTATATTTTAATACGTTCTATTAATAATATTGTTTTGACATTGACAGTAAATTCGCAACAAAAATATAGACAAATACAGCATAAAATCGTCTAAACCGCACGACGACCTATCGCTCACATCTACACCCAGCATTAAAAACAACTTTTATCAGTTGTCTACGCGGCCGCATCCCGACTTCCGACTCTATCTTGTGACTTAATGTTATTTGAGACAGTTATAGTATTACCACCTGTCCAGATGGGCCCCGCGTGCCACCGTTTCTAATTATCATAATTTATTTTATAGTTCTGGAACTAATTCTGTGTTTAAGTATTTATGACAACTTTGTTAGTTGTGTTCGAAAATACTTAAAACCCGTAATGGATCTCGTGAATAAGGAAAATGTGTGTTATTAAGGACAATTCTGGCATATTTCTCTCATTATTCAGGGTTACATTATAAACATTTTTTTTTATTGAAACTATCAATACTGTCTTATTGATGTAATATGGGCCTAAGAACGGCCCAGCGCTCAAAAAGATTTGAATAAGTACGCTAACAGCTTCATAATAAATGCGTGTTCAGATATTTGTCAACACTTTCACTGCTTCGATATACCTGATGGCGATTAACGAAATGTGGTCTAAAACAAATGCGTGTTGTAAGATTGCTATTGGCCCTTTAGAATGAGACGGATGTATTGCGACATTGCTTGCACAGCAGGCTGTGGGTTTAATAGACAAAATGAGTCTAATTATGTCGAAAATGTTGAAATATAGGTACACCTTTATGAATACAATCATAATTACTTATTTCGAAACGACAGTTGTCATTATTTCTTAATGTTTGCTCAAAACTAGAAGCCTTTCATTTATACGAAGTTTAGTTATTTTCATGGTTACATAATCCTACTAGGAACCATTTATTTACGCCTGCGAACGGGCTACCGGGTGGGTCTCGGTAGCTCAGTTGTTGGAGCGATGGGGGTGTATCCTAGCGTTGCGAGTTCGAGTCACTTTTCCTTTCTTTCTAAGAAATGCATTTACGTTTCGTCGTATCGATCTATGGCGGTTAAAAAAAAAACTAATTAAAAAGTGCGTTTCGAACCACGCAGAAGAGTGTGACGCACTGTAAACCAATTTGCTTTGTGTTTGAATGTGTATAACTTTTCTAGTCTTCTAGGTTAACTATAATATGAAGATACATAGGATTCTTATATTATTATTCTCATTGACATGACGACCTACATTTTCTTACTTATAAAGCTAAAAAAATGCACCATATTGTTAAGAAAGGTAATGTTTCGACCATAACTCAAAGAAAGTGGGGAACCGCAATATGTGACTTGCAACATACTTTTTGGGGTTTTCGGTTGATACCTACTCAAGATGGCGGGGATGTCTCCAGAATCGTTTTTCCCCGTTTATAGTTATTTAATGTGTATATTATAATTAATATTTAAAACGGGATAATTACCATGTATGTTTTAAATATTAATTATAATGTAAATGACCATGTTAGCTTAAAATCGTATATAATGTGTATATATAGTGAACTAATGAAGAAGTGTGCAGCAAATGTAGAATTACTCTTGATACGCGTTTAACTACTCTTTGGTCATCACCTGGCGGTTCCGGGGTCCCGGCCGCCTTGCTTTTTGTAAAGCAAACTTGTCTCCTTACCAAAAGCAATGCCTCTACCTAACAACTAAGAGCCAACTTTTTTGACTCCCCGTACACTTGTAGCCATGCGGCAATATACCTTGACACTGGCTAAATTGTCACACAGGACAGAAACCATTTAATTAAAAAAAAAAGTGTAATCCAAAATTCAACGGGTAATGCGTATAGGTATCGGTTCCTTTTAAATGCAAGTAACACTCTTGTTCTTGTTCTATTTTGCTAGTCCTTATCTAATCCTATGTAGGTACCTGGTTACTTATGTAAACACATCTCGTTTCCCCCTTTACATGATAAAACTAACTTCCAAGTCCTCCAACAAAGGTGTTTTCGTGCGAAGCGAACAAGAAACCGCCCAGAGATGGGCATTATTCGAATAAAAAATTATCTAAATGATCATTCGAATGACGAATAATCCACCAATTTTTTATTCGCGAATGATTTATTCGCGGATGATTTATTCGCGGATGATTTATGCGCGGATGATTTATTCGCGAGTAACTTATCGGCGAATAAATATTTCGACCGGTTTTTAACTTGACGAATGATTTACTTATTATATTACTCCTATAAATTTATTAACAATATTAAAGGTTTGTTGGCTATTCTATTAAATTTAAAAAAAGAAACATATATTAAAAATTACAAATTTTTACTAAAGTTCACGATCGTCTCAGACTTTAGTGATCTATTCGATATGATCTATATGAGCCCCGTTAATTTTGTAATATACCTAGTCCTAGTAAAAAGCTGCACGTGTTTAATGTTTCGTATATTGAGCCTAGGTGGCGAAGCAGGAATCTTAATTAGGGCTTGTGATATACGTGTTACACGCGGAACCGTAGCTACGTAGCCTTAGCACCGGCGGTGCTAAGATCCCGTACTACACGTTCACGTCAAAGATACGTATCCGTTTCTGGATTCGGCTACGTTCCCGCGAATCTCGGCTTCGGCTCCGCTCGGCTTCTTTTAATACACATCTTTTACAATTTGTACTGGTCTATTATTTTTGCCTCCAACATAATATTTGCATCTAATTATTTTTGATCTCTTAAATTTTTATTTAAAATGCAAAAGTATGGAAACTGAAATTAAAAACTCGCCCCTTGCATTACATTCGGGGGTTTAATAACACGCATAAAATCTACACTTAACGTCACGGTCACGACTGGATCCGATCTACGTATAAATAAGATACGTATCTCCGTGTACACGTAGCTACGTATCTTAATTACACGTAGCCGAATCACACGGAGCAAACGGAGCGGATCTCCGTTGCCGAGTAACACAGCAACGGAGATTCGGCTACGGGTTCACGAAACACGGTCACGACCAGGAGCACTAATCTTAATGCAGCAAAATGCTTTTTAGTGCCGACCGGCGACAACACAATGGGATTATCCTACCTGAATGATTATTAAACATGAATGATTTTACGATTGTTTCATTTTTTGCAGATGTGTTGAGCTTATAAGAGATAAGACCATACTTCCATAATTCTTTAATGAGACCAAACGCACAGTCGCTTATCGTAAAATATCACCTTTTGTTTAAAATGAACACCTGCATTGTTGGAATTATCTATGTTTACCTTTTCATACTAATTTATTAGCAAAATGTCTAAATTGTATTAGACGAAACTTTCATAAACCAATGTTGATTTTTTTTTATCTTTTTGTGTTGTCTTTTTGTAGTTAATGTTATTTACCTACTCTGGTTTTCAAACAAAGAATATCATGACGTATGATTTTTATTACGAATTATTAATAAATCCATGTTGATTTCTGAAGAGCACTTTTATTTACAGTCTTTTTATAATCCCTATGCGGGCTGGAAGAAAATCTGGGCAAAGAAACCGCCTAATTTCTATGGCATAGATTTTGTCAAGTTTCTGTACATTTCAAAAAAGGGCCTCGTAGTTCTCATTCAAATAACCGAATACAAAATTAGTCCCATATAAACTAGTAAGGCCATAATGTTTACAAGAAATTGTGTCAATGAAACTAGGCGGTTGAAATGAAACTTGAGTTATGAATTCATAATTAGATAGCTATTTTAAACAGAAGTTGATAAGGTATTTAAAAAATTATTCGTGGCAATTCATTCGGCGAATAAATTATTCGCGGATAAATTATTCGCCGAATAATTTATTCGAATACGAATAATCATCCGAAAATTCATCCGTCATCCGCGAATGATTTGGTTATTCGTCATCCGTCATCCGTCATTCGAATAAATTTTGCCCATCACTGAAACCGCCACACGTGATCTGTTTGGCAAAATCAGTGCCCACACGAGTAATAGAAAACGTAGTAACTTGCTCATCTCATGTGTGGTTGAAGACGTTTTTGTATTGAGCTGGTGGCGCGGATACAATGGTACGGCAGATACTCCACTGGGCATTGTAGGACGTAGGACCCATCCCCTCAGACTGACATGTAAATTGGTTTATCTGCGTCATTTCGAATAATAGAAGTTCGAATAGGGAAATGCGAAATCTCGATATTTGGACGTTCACGGGAGTTCCTCAGTTACTATAAATATCCAAGTATTATTTTTAAGCAGAAATCTCTGCGAACGATACCAAATTTCTCAGAAATAAAGGACAAGTTGAAAAATTCATGACCTTAGGCGAGACTCGAATCCGCGACACTGAGATACCAGGATTTTTTGCACTATATCCCTCGTAAGCGCCTTAGGAGGCGCTTAGCAACATCTACCGTAAGAAAGTACTTCTTGATCGGCAAGTGGAGTCTCAAGTTATATTGAGAATTCACCGCTAACAATATGCTACCACATACTCAACTATTGTTTTTCAGCAGAAACGTCTAATAATTAAAATAATCAATATTTGTAGTATTGATATTGATACTACAGGAGCTTGGGTTCGAAGTCGGCTTTCTGGTATACTTAGAGTGATTAACTTTGTGTCCGTGTTTGAGTATTTCAGTAAGGTAGTGGGAAGTTCTTATCCTTAATTATTAAACAACAAGCACGCAAGATAAGCCTATATAAAAGGCATATATTTTTATTGTATAAAGTTATAAGTACATTGATCAGAAGTGAATTGGTCAACGTAGAAGTTGACTAAGAAAAAAACATTGTCGAAATGTTAATGAGGTCTCCCTGATAATATTATAAATGAATATTTTGCTTATGTAAATTTTCTGTTGTTTTGTCGCATTCCAAACCAAATGAATGAACATCGAGTCAGGTTTTGCATGTCAACGACACTGACGTATCTACAGCATTATGTAATCCGTGCCACTCGCTTGACCAAACGCGTCTATCGGGTATGAGACGAATATGGTCACTGCGCGAACGCAGATTCGCTCCTCACAACTAAAAGGGCGTAACTCGCGTATGTTTTGTATGAAAAACTGTCTTTTCGAGTTAAACATGGGGACATTGTTACTGCTACGGTGTGAGGTAATGACGAATACATTATTCAGATAGATTTGAGGCTAGACTATAGAATGCTATTTCTTTGTTTTGTGCGGATTCTAGGCAAAGTTAGTGTTATGGGTTTACATTCGTCATTTTATGTCCACTTGTTTGATATGACAGAAAAAGTTGCCTTATGGATACTATTACGGCTATTAATTTGTTTTTAATGGAATATGATGAAAATGTACTTTTATGTAGTATACCTACCCAAATAAGGAAAAAAATACAGTCAAGACTTGATCTCCATTGTGGGTATTTACGCAGGGCATCCGCCAGACAATATTCCCACACATTTAAATATCCAGCTAATATGCTCGAACGTATATATCCAGCTATTGAAAAAGCTCGCGATTCTGAGTACAAACCTAATAAAAAAAATTTTTTTTGACAACAAAAAATAAAACACCCCGGTAAACCTTACGCGGTTGCAATAGCGGTCACAAATAGTCAATTATAATGTACGAGAATTACGCCGGTCACTTAAGATCATCAATTTTTATGTCCGTTTGTTTGTCACCAAGGAATGACGGGTATGTCGGCCATTAAACTTTTTTACATATTTTACGACTGTGTCACACACTTCGAGTGCATTGACATGATTTTGAGGAGTACTTAGTTGGGGTTTCTGGGAATGTTAAGAAAATTAAACATAGTTTATTAAAAATTTTAAGAGATGTCATATACTACAGAAAAATACGGGCCGTGATCGGGTAGCCCAGTGGTTAGGGCGTCTGCCGCGAAAGCAGGAGGTCGCTGGTTCGATCCCAGCCCTGCTCACCGGGGACCTTGGTCACTTTTCTGTAGTATATGACATCTCTTTCAATTTATATATAGTAGTGTGACTAATTTAAAAAAAAAAACGTGAATAAAAACTTTTCTTAGATTTAATAAATTATTTGATTCGTGCTTTACAATTGTATAGTTAATTAATATACTTGATAGAACATTACAGTCTCCATCAGAGCATGTAGAGTGGACATGCTGGTGCATACAGGTTCTCACAAATACCTGAGCACAAGTTTTTTGTAACAGCGTTTTCTGCTTGTTCAGATATGTTTGACTACCGGACAGGCCACAGTATATATCTGATGGCGACTGTACTTAAGTAGGTTATAATTATTTTTTCATCACACCTGCTCGTAAATGGTGATATTATATGCAAGCATACTTACACTTAAAGAGCTGTATTATTCCCATGGTTTTAAAGGATTCTAATACTACTTTACCGCCCGCCCGGAGCTCGCGGAGGACCTGCCCCGCACGCGCTCGCAGCACGCAGTCACTCCGGAGTACTGTGGACTGTGCAACTACACTACCGCTTATCATTATTGTTTCTTTACCTGTATAATTTATTTTTTTCCTCGCAAATGTGATGAAAAACATTGTGTGTACCACGGGCAGTAAGGGCATTACTAACTCGGGTCATTTAAAGCCCTCCGCCTACGGCGTCGGGCTTCAATAGACCCTCGTAAGTAATGCCCTTCTTACCGCCCTAGATGCACAATGTACTATTAAATAATACCTACATTTTGTCACGTATGTCTCACTAATGAGCAAAGTGACAGAGGCAAAGTATTTTACAATAGAATCCTGGGCGTAGTGAGGGAATCCACCATAAGCCCAGTGTGAAAATGATTTTGCTACCATTACTGCTTTTCACATTACCTATTATGGAAATCACGCGAATTTAAACCTCCCCGACCTTTAAGCTCTGACTTTTAAAGATAAGTGAATTTTGATAGATTTTTTTAAATTAGGTACACTAAGAAAGATCAATATCTTTCTTAGCACAATGTACTTAAAAAGAAAAAAAAAAACTATCAAAAATTTGTCCCAATCAAAACGCCGGTTATTATTTCAAAAGGAGATCTGGACTAATAAGTTAACAGACATACATATTGTTCCTGATGACGATCTTCGTAAAAATCGAAACATGTCGAGCGAAAATAGACTTAATTACGTGAGTGACCCGTTTGAATATTATTTAACAAGTTAAAACAGAGTAAAAATAAGCGTGCATAAAGGGTCTGGTCTTGAATAAAAACGAAACTGATTACTCAGATTTTTTCCGGTGAGTCATGCGATGGTGTAAGCAATTAGATGATACCTTTGAAATGGTCTATTAGAGACAGATAGTCCTAAATATAAAACGCGGTAAGTCCATACAATGCGAAATACAATTTGGAAATATTTTTGTTTCTTTGGAATTAACTCTAAAAGTGGAATAGTGCATGATTTTTAACTGTCTTAACTAGCGCGGTTCATGAGATAGAGCCTGATGACAGACGGACGGACAGACAGACGGACAGACGGACGGTCGTGTCTTAGTAATAGCGTCCTGTTTTACCCTTTGGGTGCGGAATCCTAAAAACTAAACTGGTTGCTCAGATTTTTTCCGGTGAGTCATGCGATGGTGTTAGTAATTAGATGATACCGTTCGAATGGTCTATTAGAGACAGATAGTCGTAAGTATAAAAGGCGGTACTTGAAGGTACGGTTTTGGGAGCGCGGGTTCTGAAACGAGGAGTCTAATGTGGACCTGGCTTTACATTCGCGAATTCGTACAAAATTTTCGAAACAATTTTTTTAATAATGTAGTTTTTTAATGGCATGCAAGATTATATAGCCCTTAAGCCTTTTTTGAACTACGATCTTCAAACCCGCAGGCCCGTGAGTCATGCACCAACGGAAGCTCACGACATCCCAATTCATTTCAAAACGTCTTAACCGCTAATAAGATATCACTAAGAATTGACCTTTTACGCATAAGATTAAAGCTGAGACGACCAGCGTCACTAGATCTCGAATCTGGAGGCAAAAAACCGGCTTGACTCTTCATAAGCTCTCAGTGGCGCATAGAAACTCGCCGATCTTAAGAGCCCTGACTCTGCTGAATGCACTTCTTGTATCAGCACCTGAATGTGACCTGCTTGCATGGCGATGGGCGGCTGTGTGTCAGGAATGCTTGGAATTTTGCGAGGCGATGGATAAAAGGCAGTCTAGTGTTTTTATATGTTAACATTAAGTTTCTGTATTTAATTTCACAGTGTATTAGTTTGTAAGACTGTAATGCTGTGTAAATCAATATTTAATAAATAAAATAAAATAAATAAATAAAATAACGGATCGAAATATACTAGCCGATGACGTCATGGGGTTACTGGCCGCCGGGAACCCTTTCAATCGTCTTTTTGTCACTTTCGCTCGATACAACAAGGGCGATAGAGAGATATAACGAAGTTCCGATGTTCGCGGTGGAAGGATGAAAGTTTTGTGGTTTTCTTATTGTCGATTTGAACCGGATGATTGGTCGCAACACGTGTTATTATAAATTCGATAATGTTACTGGGCAAGTTTGTAAGGAAGGATAAATGTAAGGATGTGTCAATTTCCATTTCAGCATGCCTACCACGAACATCTAAAATTGGCATTGACGGGAAAACCTCTTTGTCACTCCAATATGCAAGTGTGACAGAGATGGAGATACAAGTCCGCAATCGTTCGATTTTCGTGGTGTAGGCCCTGATTGCTCTGAATTAACACTTTCGCAATCTATCTAATATTGGCCAGTTTAAGTTTTATTCAGAGATTTTGGACTGTGAACTGAACTGAGTGAGTTCAATGGGTTAGATAAAATTTGCTCGTTTAAAACAACATTCTTGCGTATAATACAGTTTGCGTAAGCATGTCACAGATTGCAGCTCCTACAGGAACGAGACGCGCGTAGACTCGCTTATGTGACTGTTTTTAGTAAAACATATATATACAATGTTCATTTAGAAATTAACTTTATCAATAAGCGAAAAAGTGGTACCTTGTTGGTGTGAACAATTAAGTAGGACACGGAAAATGACGGCAAAAGCTGGTATAAAAATAAGTTACACTAGGATAAACGATAATATGCTTACTAATGCGCTGACTCAGCAGGATATGATTACATTTACATGTGTAAATTGATATACAACATAGTACCTCGGCTAGTGCGGGTATAAAATACAACGAGGCCTTGGTCATCGAAAATGAACACAGAGCCCATTCATACAAAATCTTGGAAAAAAGTGGGATACGGTATTGTGGAAACGAAAATAAATTGGCTCGTATGAGTCGATATAAATATTAGCACGTCGTCGTGTGTCGTAAACATAAATTAGAGTACGTTTAGGATAAAGTTACGAGTATATATGTTGTTGCCAGTGGTAGGCAATAAATCCGCATCACTTTATTTGTTACCTATGAATTCTTCTACTGATATATGTATAGTTAGCTAACTCTTCCTACCAAGTTTTACGAGACTTGCTGCTTGACCTCATGCAAGGTTAAGGTTTAAACAGATTCCCCAAATTCGATTCGTCTACAATCTAACATGTTTCCTTCTTTTCAGAGTTCAAGAAAGACTGGTCGGACCACGCCCTCTGGTGGCCTACACGCAACAAATGGCTCTCCAAGCCACGCCAGACCCTCGACCAGTGTGGCGTCCACGCCGACGCCTGCCTCCACTTCACACCCATGCACAAACCCCTGAGGATCCAGCTCCCGGACCTGAGATATATAGATTGCAAGATAGACTTCTCTATAGACACGTTCAGCGCGGTGATGCAGCTTTGCAAGAGTCTTGGTGAGTAGGATAATAGATGAACTGCTCCGAGTCTATTCAGTAAATTAAAATAAATAAATAAATAAATTAATATTATGGGACAATCTTACACAAATCGACCTAGTCCCACGGTAAGCTCAATAAGGCTTGTGTTGTGGGTACTAGGCGACGGTATATATAATATACAGATACATATAAATACTTAAATACATAGAAAACATCCATAACTCAGGAACAAATATTCGTGATAAACACACAAATAAATGCCCTGACCAGGATTCGAACCCGGGATCTCCTGCTTCGTAGGTAGGGTCACTACCAACTAGGCTAGGAGGCCGTTAGCATCTTTTTACAAAATTAATACTTAGGCCTGAGAGTAATTGACTGCACTGACTCTACACACTTAATCAGCGTGTTGGCACTCCTTGCAAGACCTTTGGTAGTTTTCAGTGATCGGGGAAATGGGTGCAAAACTTTAACAAAGCTTGTTATTGGACATTATACATACAGTACTTACAACCATGAAAAAAATTGCTTTAAGATTTTGTTAAAGGTTTTCTGAAGTTTTGCAACCATCGCGAATCACGGGTTGTTCTGACAACTGAAAACATTTCCCCGACACAAATCATTTGGAAAAGGCCATACTTGCAGAAAGTTTATGAGTATTTTTTTCGATTATACTTAAGCAATGTTAATCAATAAATCTAAATAAATCTTCGTCCTTCCTCGCGCTGTCGTCAATGTCAAGGATCATGTTTCCACTACCCTCATGTAAGCGAATATTTTGCAGAACGATGTTCCGATCTCTGACACCAAGCAGGGGTTGTGCTGATTTAATAAGATCACCTTATTGACTGGGACTCGTTAAAATTATCCAATCATCTTTCCAGGTATCCGACACCCAGAAGAGCTATCCCTCTGCTATCCACTAGAGCAGTCCCACCTTAAACAGAACTACCAGAACCTGAAAGAGGCGAAGCGACTCCGGCCGTCAGCGCCTCCAGACACAAACACGTTCATCGCAGCCACCAGAGGGTCGTCCAACAGCTTGGACAGGTCCAATGGCTGTCCGGCTACCCCACCGCCACCCAGGTCGCAGTCCGCTACACCAGTAGCATCGGTAAGATCCTCTTATATCAGACTATATTAAGTGTATGCTTTAAGAATATCACATAAGAACACAGACGAGGATGTGCCACTTGATAGCACACGAGATCTTCGTACAAGACAAGCAAAAATAGAGTAAGGAAAACTAAGATTAAGCTATATAAAGTAGCTAAAAGATAAAGTTAATGTTGTATCTTACCGGGACTTAAAGAACTTGCGCTAGGTGTATAGACACGTCGTTCGTGGTATTATAGAATACCAGTCTTTCTTCGAGTAGGAATATCAAAACTCTTTGGGCGATCATAAATGGTAGGCCACATTTAAGGGGAAGAGCAGATCAGTTTTCTATGACACTACGAAACGCGCCAAGGAATATCCTTTCTTCTACATAACACTACTTCTTATTCACCTAATCCAAAGGTATATTTCCTACCTCAAACCTTACTTCTTTAGATAATTTCACATTTTCAAATCAAATCAAATCAAATCATATTTATTCATGGTAAAAATCAGAAATACAAGAAAACATTTAAGTACCAAAGAAAAAACAGAATATTTTTACCACGAAATGGATGGATGGATTTTATCGAAGCCTCATTTCTAGTTGTTTCACTTTGACACATCTAACTATGATCTTACTATCTTTCAGAATGGCACTCTCAGACGTTACGGAACACACATCTACAGCACACAGAGCGACGGCTCCAGTGACGGCGGCTACTGTGGCACCCCGCCGCGCGCCGCGTCTCTCGACGCTATCGACGCCCTCGCTGATCTATCGCTCGCCGACTCGCCTTTGGAACCCGACACCCATTCGAGGGAGTCGCTACTTACGCCTAAAACTTTGGTGGAAAGAGCTAGGATGAACGTTGGGTAAGGAAACATTTATATAGTTTAACTAAGCGCCTCGCTTCGCTCGACTATGCCCAACCCACCTTCGCTGATCTATCTCTCGCTGACTCGGTGATCCTGTCAATCATTCCAGGGAGTTACTTCTTGCGCTTAAAGCTCTGGTGAAAAAGCCTAGGATAAATGTTGGGTAAAACGACGCTCGTCACTTCGCTCTACTGCATAGTTCTAGCTGATTTATCCCTCGGTGACTCGCCTTTAGAACCGACAGCATTTTTAAAGATATACTAGGAAGGGATGAAAGCTCCCTTAGGTAGTCAGTATTACCCTGTATACAAAGCAAAGGTCCTCGGTTCGAATCCAGGTCAGGACGTCTATTTGTGTGTTTTTTTGCATTTTTTGTATTTGATTTTTATCTTTATTTAGTTTGGAACTAGGTCTTCATGTTTTATTGTCTCCAAATAGATATTTATCCACTTTACCGCAATGCATTATGATATATATGATTATAGGCATTACAGTTCTTGAAAAATATTTAATGTCTCCAAATTGTCCTTGACCATGTTTTATTAAATATTAACGCACAATATTATATAAAGACGTCATTTACTATTAAATTGCGTAAACATTTTCTATTAATTTACGTACGTAGATATTTACTCAAGGAAAATGTACAAGTTTAAAGTAGCAATTAACTTAGGTAGTTCTTAAATAAATCGCATTGAAACACGTCATAGTGTTCTTCGTTGCATTCGAGACAATGCGTAGGTACGGGTTTTGCGGTTTTCCTTAGGGCAAGCCAGACTTGTACTGATTAGTAAATTGGTAACATACATCTCAGCATTCCTAAATATTATTCGATTTTAACGTCACTCTTATACACGGTGCTCGTGAGCATTGCGAGAGATTTTAACAGATTTTAACAGCATATACCTGAGGCCAAAGGAAACAAAAATGTCATATTGCATTGCATATTGCAATTTTTATTTAAACATAATTTTACCGCCACTCGGTAAATAACGCGTTTTGGAATGTGATAATGTTACTATGTGGTCTAGTCTAGACATGATTTTTGACAGACTTCAAAGTGACACATGTCTTTGCAAAACTCTCTCCGAAAAGGCTCTACCGAAAAAAATACATTTTTTTTTGTATTTTAAGTGGGCCTTTTCCATATGAAATTTACATACCATGAAAAAAGCTTTTTTTTTTATTATATTTTTGGTCGAAATGACCCAAAATCATATGACATATTTTGTTTCTTTTAGCCTCAGGAATACGCTGTTAAATCTATCGCAATGCTCAGGGCATCGTGTATAAAAAGTATGGCTATGAGAGGAATAGCCACACAAATACAGTTCAGATTGTCCTCTCGTACAATGCCCCGCTAATGTTTCATGCATTAGAAAACGATTTTGATGGATTTTTTCTTGTTAAAAGACGATATCACCGAGTAGGTCCCATTGGATTTTGGCTCTAATCTAATAAAATTCTCTTCGAGCAACACGGAGTGCCAACACGTTGGAAAGGAGACGTCAAAGCGACATCATACCTTAAAAACAATTAACACTTTGCTGGGTGAAACGTGCACACAGACACACTTCTCACACACAACGTCCAAAAACCAATCTGTAATGAGGACACTCACACATAGAAAATTATACAACTACACTAACAAATCTTACACACTTCGATCTATTTTTATGTATGGACTGGTCACAACACAGACCCGCGTTTGCTCTTCCTTGGGCTTGTAGGTACTTAGGGAGAGGAGAAATGTTACGTATGCTAGGATGGTATCCATGAAAAACATATTGGTATTCGTAAATTTTGGTCATTTGCTCCATAAATTTCTCAATTTTTACTATACATTTTCTGTTTCAGTTGGCTAGACTCCTCCCTCTCCATAATGGAGCAGTGTGTGCGCGAATGGGACACACTACAGCTCCGTTTCAAGTTCTACTCGTTCTTCGACCTGACTGCGCGCGCGCAGGACGCGCCGCGCCTCAACCAGCTGTACCAGCAGGCGCGCTGGCAGATCCTCAACCAGGAGGTGCACTGTACGGAGGAGGAGATGCTGCTATTTGCCGCGCTGCAGGTGAGAAAGAGACAACGATAGCTTCAGCAGCAAGCGCGATGGATGCTCCTGGTGGTTGTTGCGGTAAGGGTGAGGAAAAGATAAAACGATAACTGTAGCGCTCTGGCAGTCCCTCAACCAGGAGGTTCGCTGTACGGAAGAGGAGATGCTGCTATTCGCTGCGCTGCAGGTGAGAAAGAGACAACGATAGCTTCAGCAGCAAGCGCGATGGATGCTCCTGGTGGTTGTTGCGGTAAGGGCGAGGAAGAGATAAAACGATAACTGTAGCGCACTGGCAGTCCCTCAACCAGGAGGTTCGCTGTACGGAGGAGGAGATGCTGCTATTCGCTGCGCTGCTGGTGAGAAAGAGACAACGATAGCTTCAGCAGAAAGGGCGATGGATGCTCCTGGTGGTTGTTGCGGTAAGGGCGAGGAAGAGATAAAACGATAACTGTAGCGCTCTGGCAGGTCCTCAACCAGGAGGTGCACTGTACGGAGGAGGAGATGCTGCTATTCGCTGCACTGCAGGTGAGAAAGGGACAACGATGACTGAGCTGCTGACAGATATAACAGCTGTACCAGCAGGCGCGCTGGCTACTCTTCAACCAGGAGGAGGTACGCTGTACGAAGGAGATGCTATTTACTGCGATAGGCGAAAAAGAGACAATGATAATTGATCAAATCAGGTCCAGCTTATATCGCAGACCTTATTCTCCCTTGATTCCTCTCACTACATCATGTCACATAGCGAGCCTACTTTAATATACATATAATTAGAGTCAGAACCCGTAATTTTCATGCCTGTTTCGTCATAATGAAGTATATAAACACACAGGAGGTTTTAATACGAAATGAGTTAATGATAGACAAAGTCTATCAACGGTTGATTCTAACGTCAAAGTTTTGACACTATTGAAAGCATTATTTTTCAAACGTAAAACCCAAAACATAATGTATGAAGCTTGACGTCATTTGTCTGTCATCGGCAGGAAAATTACGGACCTTCCCTAGAGTCAAACCACGTTATCTTTGGCAAACTTTAAAGTGTTTTTAAACGTCAGACTGCTACCTGACACTTTCACTGTGCTATAAAAATTTAGGAAACTTAGCATAGTCGGACTCTAATTCCCTGTATTATCTTCAATTCCAGCTCCAGATTGAGCTGCAGACGCTGGCAGGCGGCAGCGTGGACGCCGCTGACGGACACGCGTCCAGCGCCGCGCCTGACGACATCGACGCGGCGCTCAACGAGCTGGAAACGCAGCTGGAGGGCGGCCCGCCGCTCCGGCCCGACATCATGCAGGTGCCGGAGCTTGCTGGACACCTCAAGTACATGAGGTGAGTACCACCAGCGCCTATACCACGAAAATTATTGCGGATTTGTTTTAACGGCCTCCTAGCCTAGTTGGTAGACCCTGCCTACGAAGCAGGAGGTCCCGGGTTCGAATCCTGGTCAGGGCATTCATTTGTGTGTTTATCACGAATATTTGTTCCTGAGTTATGGATGTTTTCTATGTATTTAAGTATTTATATGTATCTGTCCATTATATATATCGTCGCCTAGTACCCACAACACAAGCTTTATTGAGCTTACCGTGGGACTAGGTCGAATTGTGTAAGATTGTCCCATAATATTTATATTTATATTATATTATATCTCCATCTCGGTCACACTTGCATATTGGAGTGACAAAGAGGTTTTCCCGTCAATGCCAATTATCGATAGGTATAGGTATGCAGGCCTGTATAACTCTTGGCGCGAATTTGAATCGAATGTCATTTGTTATGTAGCGGCACATTACTATTGGACAGGGCTCGTCATTTTCATGCCGGTTTCATGACGTATATAAACACACAGGATGTTTTAATACGAAATAAGGTAATGACATAATATTGTCTTCGGTTACTGCGATTGTTATTCATTGAAATTAAACACTTTAGAACGGATTAATCGCGTTTATTAACACCATGATCCTACGTTTCGAGCCCTTTACAGCACTCGTAATCGATTAATCCGTTCTAAAGTATTTAATTTCAATGAGTTAATGACATATAAAGTCTATCAACGTTCAATTCTATCGTCGAACGTTATAGTTTTGACACTATTCAATGACAGCCTAATTCTTTCAAAGGTATAACCTAAAACATGATGTTAAAGCTTGACGTCATTTGTCTGTCATCGGCATGGATAAAACCTAAAACATGATAATCATGAGTATGCGCAGAGCAATCGCCGCAAGCGTTTCTCAATCATGATTATGAGACGCGGACCGTTCCGAAACATGTCGAGCTATTTTCGACTTTATAGACGTGAGTAACCCGATATAAGTATTTTAATATGTTTAATTCTCACGGGAGCTTTCTATTTAAAATTCGATCTCTTTTTTTTTTTGTTAACATGTAATTTATCATAACTTCTCTTTCAGAACTTTTTCTTATTATTGTTCTCTTATTGAATTTATTTTATTACCTTATTTTCATACTTATTTCAGTATATTCTTATTTCATTGTATTTACATGTATTTTAATATCATATTTCTTCTTTCATCCGCCGTCGCCGTGCCACCAAAGCAAGTGTCACAACGAATTCTGTGTTGTTGCGTAAGGCATTTTTCATTTACCACCCTGTATGTTGTCTTACCAGAGCAATTATATGTGCATAAACTGGGAGCTTAACCACTGATATTGTTAATAAAAGTATAAATAGGTAGGTAAAGCTGAGTTGAATAATGTCATTTTCTGAGCCCATAACCTAGTTAACGATCATAACTCGACAACGCCAATCTAAACTTAAATAATGTATACGTGATTTAAAACCTTTACAATCAAATATAAACCATTTTTTTAACACATTACACGCTGCGATCGTGGCTCACAAAATGGTCTCGCCGGAAGATCAGCGCCGACCTTTGGGTTGGCATTATGCTGAGGCGAGTCCATTGTGAAGTATTGTGAAGTATTGTGCTGTTATTGTCTTTCATTTTTAGTTTTTGTGGTTTACTTAGTTTTACCACAAATAAATGATCCCATCAAAAACATTACATGTAAAAAGACAATCTCGCTCCGTAGTTCTTGTGCTGCAAAAAAGGTTTTGAGATGTAATGTTAAAACGAGTCGGTTATATATTTCCCAATTTTTTTAATTTTTTATGACTTGGTAGGCTATGAACTAGTTATGTTTAAAATCTGGAGCTTCTGGGCCTGCTAGAAGTACCTTAGAGTTTTGATGATATGTCAGTGAGTGAGTGACCAAACTAATGAATCTTGACTTCGATGGTTATTGAGTTCAAATTAAATGTTTTTGAGAATTTATCATTATATTTTTAAATCATTTATTCTCGAAATATATACAGTAAGTGTAAATTACCTAACTACCTACCTCTACCTATCTTACCTACATCATGTTAAAGCCAACATGTCACTGAAATTTCAAAGTACCTTTAACCAGCGCAAAATTACAGAAGTTCAGAATAACAATTTTTTCTCCTACTAGAATCAATTTAGCTGGCGATTTTGCAAAAAAATAAATAAGAAACACAACTTTCGATGAAAACACCCTTAACCGATATTGGAAGCAATAAGAAAGTATTAATTTTGATTAAATGATTTATGCACATATAACGGCCAAGAAAAATCTAAATAAGCAACGCTGTTAAACAGACGCAAGAGACAATCCTTAGAACGCTTTTTGCGTACCAAGCTTCATCACTGATCGTTTGAAAATTAATTATTAATTCCTTTCTGTATGAAATCCACACTATAACTAATACTCATATAAATTATAAATTGAAATAGGCCAATCCGAGGATCGAACTCGGGTCTTCAACTTACGCGGCTAACGGCATAACCACTAGGCCAACTGGTCTCACCGAATGACGGCGAATTTCTCGAGTATATTCAATTTATAATTTATATATAGTAGTGTTACTACTTGAATAACAAATCAAAAATATTAAATTATTTAATTTGATTTGTTTCAACCAAAAGTAATACTCATACACATAGATATATATAATGTATGTTATCTCATACTAGTTAACATCACTCTAATGTAGTTTGTTGTTTAATTAATTTGATTGATTAATATTTGTTACTATTTTTTTTCTTATGTAAAATACACACCACTTGCGCCTACCAGCGTTAACAAATAACCCCGAGTTCGCTGTCAAATTCCATATTAAAAAGCGCATAACACATTCACTGTTGGTAACACACATGTGTGTTCATGTTCATACAAGTTCTGCAACAGTGTTTTTTTTTACACTGGTGGTTACTCTTGAAGACTAAGATTGAATGAGTTAACTCCGGGTTAGATGGCTTGGCGAACCCTGGTTGGTGCAAGTGGCTTATTAATTTAATATTTTTAGTGTACATATTTTATTATTTCTAATGAGTTAATTTGATTTTCTTACTCTATTTACGTAATGTCCATAATTTTTATTCTTGTTTTCTGCATTTTAATATTAAATTCCTATATTAAATTGCAACGGTTAACACTCACGTATTTTTATCACAATAGGCGTGACATGTTTCGTCTGCGTCGGGCAGACATCGTCGGACAGACAGAGCGGTGTTATCACCTTCGCGGCTAGGACATCACAGTGATGTCTCACGAAAGTTTAAATTCCTATACTTATTGATAATATCAATAAGTATCTTCTGTATCTGCGATTGTTGTTCATTGAAATTAAACATTTTAAAACGGGTTTATCATGCTTATTAACACCATGACCCTACGTTTCGAGCCCTTTACAGCACTCGTTTTGTGGAAAACGAGTGCTGTAAAGGGCTCGAAACGTAGGGTCATGGTGTTAATAAACGTGATTAATCCGTTTCAAAGTGTTAAATTCCTGTATAGATATTCTAATCGAATAAAAATCGTCCGTAATTAATAATTTCATCCTAAGGAAGTGATAGACCAGTAATTTTCATATTAGCGCCTTCCGTTATAGTTTCATTAATAACTGTGGGACGGTACCAAAGATAACATAATAATATAGTGCAAAAATAGAAGCATCTTAAAACGTATCGCGCCTTTGTTTTGAAACTTTAAACTAGATGGCGTTGTACCATCATGTTTTGTTGTACGTTAAATCGCTAATAACTGGCCATCCTCCAATAACTGGCTGCTTTATATAAATGAATGATGTTCATAGGTGCACCGAATTTATTTTAGTATATAGTGTAGTATTGACATCTTATAGTAAAATTAATTATATTTATATTGTCAGTCCGATATATAAGACAAATATTTTCCAGCTCATTTCGGCGAAGTCTGATAAATAAGACAAATATTTGTGTAATTTCGGGTGACGCGTCGATACGAACACAATGAAAAATTCTAAGCGGTTAAAAGGTTAAATTAAGAAATTCAATTGATGTTTTTCTTTCGCACTCATTCATATAAAAATGACTTCTTTTTTGCTCACTTTGTTATTACGAAATCATACCTCCTATGGTATTATCAAACGTTGACTTTGAAAAGTAAAGTGACTATGTAATGTTCTGAGCCATACATTTCCTTAGTTGTTAAATTAGAACCACTTTTTGCTATAGACTTTACTTTTTGTTGTTAGTCTGTTTGATTGTCTCACTCCGGGGCAAAGGTTTGTCCGAGATTTCGGTATATCTATTATCTTTTTTTTTATTGTAAATACGTTTTGACCAAACCCGTCGTGTATTTAATATGAAAAGTATAACATAAGACTTGGTTCCAGGCCGAAACGCTTCACCCTAAAAGCGTACAAGCGCGGCTGGGTGTCGTGCCGCGACGGCGTGCTGCGCGTGCACGCGTCGCGCGACGCCGCCGCGCGCGGGGACGCGCCCGCCTACTGCGGCGAGCTGCGCGGCGCCGAGGTATCCAAACACTTTACGGCTGTGTCATAAATCAGACTTTCCCAATTTTTTATAGGTATTATAAAACTTGAAAAAAATGCGTGACACTAAAGTGGGGAAAAAGAAGGGATAAAATTTCGTGACCAATTGTTTCTACTTAGTCTTATTTATGCCAAGTTTCGTGCTTTCTGTCAGATGGTGCCATACTTTACGCTAAGGACTCGTACATACATGCTTCAACGTGAAAACTGCTTGCCGCCTTCATATTCCTAAATCTATTCGAGCGGCAAGCGGTAGTCCCAGCCTCTACAGTAATGTACTATAAGATAACTTTCTTGTTTAGGTGACGCCCGACGCGCACCCCGCGACAAACCGGTACAGCATCAAGCTGGAGGTGCCGTCGGAAGACGCCATGAACGAGATCTGGCTGCGGTGCGAAAATGTAAGTTTTTATCTACTTGTTAAAAAAATGGTAGTTTATGGACATGCAGAAAGTTCGATTTGTGTTTTAATTTTTTTTCTAGATTTTAAAATTCAACTCGATCAAATCAAATCAAATCAAATCAAATTATTTATTTTTCAAGTAGGCATGTTACAGTGCACTTTTGAACGTCGAATTAAAAATAAATAAAGCAACACACCAGCTCTAACATGCATTAATTTGAAAAAAAAATACAGTTCAGTTCAATTTTAAATAGAATCTTTAACAAATTATAAATGATTACTTAGAGCAATTTATTGATGCTGCACACACAGATATCAAAATTAAAAATAATAATTTCACAATAGGATCGTCATCTTAAAAGTAAAAGTTGTATATAAAAAAAAATACTTGTCTAGAAGTTTCTAGAATGAAATCTAAATGTCATAAAAAATATATAATTAGTTAAGACTAAAATTAAAATTACAGTTAATAACTAACTTTTTTAAACAAAAATAATAATAATCCTTAATCCCATGGTGCTGTATCATTCATGTAGTCTTGTGTACTGTAATAAGCTTTAGATATTAGTTTACGCTTTACAAAAGTCTTAAATTTATTAATAGAGAGTGCAATTATTTCTACTGGGAGTTTATTATAATACCTTACACAATTGCCCATGAATGAGTTTTTTATTTTATGGAGCCGAGTGGTGGGTACTGCGAGCTTATCCTTATTTCTAGTATTAATACTATGTATATCACAATTTTTCCTAAAACATGCATTGTTTTTATGTACATACATAATGTTTTCATCATGCTTAAAGTAGTCAGGAAGGATCTGCTTCTGATTTCGTTGATCCTAGTAACATAGACTCTGAATATGACTGGGATTTTGTTAAAGGCGACTACAGCTTACTTTACGAACTTGTTTCCAAAGTTTCATGGCAGGAGGTCCTGGGAGCAAAGGAAGTTGATAAAGCGGTAAATATCTTTTATAATATTTTATATGACTTGTTTAATAAAGTATTTCTGAGAAAAAGACGCTCTACAGGGCGTTCTAGATGCTATCCAGTTTGGTTCACTGCGGATATTATCCATGACATTACTCGTAAAGCTAAACTTCACAAAAAATGGAAAAGCACTAATGATGTCTTTATATACACTGCATTTTCTGAGTTACGTGCCGATTTAAAAAAACGAATAAACGAGGCCTCTGACAACTACATCAGAGGTTTGCAAACTAAAATTCACCAAGACCCTCGAGCGTTTTGGAAATATATTGGTAACCTAAAGTCGAAGGGTGGTTTTGAGGCACGTGTCAGGTACGATGGGCAGGAATGCGTTGGTAAAGAAGCAACTGATGCATTCGCAAAGTTCTTTTCGAGCGTGTTCCTGCCCGACACTCCATTGTTAGATTATAATGCCGTAATATCCGGTGACAAGTCCTGCTCCTCAAACTATGTCCACATTAATCTTGTTACGCCACGTGACATAGAAGCAGCTATTAAGAGGCTTAAACCTCGCAGTTCAGTCGGACCAGATAATTTTCCCGCGTTTATTCTAAAAGGATGTAAGGAGTATTTTCTCCTGCCTATAGCTTATATTTTCAACCTATCGCTTGCGATGGGCGTGTATCCTGAGCGGTGGAAACTGTCGCGAGTCACCCCAATTCCTAAATCTAGCGACTCTTCTCGTGTAGATAATTATCGGCCCATTGCCATCCTTTCGACGCTGGCGAAGCTGTTTGAGTCTGTGCTAAAAACTCTGATCTCTCCCCAGCTCAAGCCTTTTCTATGTGACGCTCAGCACGGCTTTAGATCGAGGCGATCAGTGAACACCAACCTTCTGACGGCAACGAACTTCATTTCCGAGCATTTAGATAAAAGAACGCAGGTTGATGTTCTTTATTTTGATTTTAGGAAAGCCTTCGATCAGGTCGATAATGATGTTTTACTAAGAAAACTCTGCCTCATTGGTTTCTCGCCCCATTTGTTAAAACTGTTTGCGAGTTACCTGCGTGGTCGGCAGCAATTTGTTAAGCACGGTTGTTTTGTTTCCTCGCCTTATGCTACTCAATCTGGGGTCAGTCAAGGGTCTATACTCGGCCCACTACTTTTTGGCATAATGATAAATGATTTAGACTCAGTTGTAACACATGCTAAGTGCCTGCTTTACGCCGACGATCTTAAGCTTTTATATGGGGTCAAGCAAATAGCTGATTGTGAAGCGATGCAGGCGGATATCGATGCGGTTTTGAAATGGAGTGTCGCGAATAAACTGTACTTCAATGTGTCTAAATGTTCCGTTATGTCCTTCACTCGATCTTCAAAACCACTTATAGCTCAGTATATGCTTGGCTCCCAAGCTATTGCTCGCGTTACTACAATAAAAGACCTCGGGGTTGTATTTGACACGTCTCTTACTTTCCACCCGCATGTGAAAGAGCTGGCTGCCAACTGCTACAAACGACTAGGGTTTATCACGAGAAATGCGCGTGATTTTAGTGATCCCAGAGCCATCAAAGTGCTTTACACTGCTCTGGTCAGGAGTAAGCTAGAAGCGGCTAGTATAATTTGGAACACAGCCGAGGGTTCATACACCCTACTTTTGGAAAAAGTCCAAAAAACCTTCCTCAGGTTTATGTATAAAAAGTTAAAAACTTACTACCCTTTTCTGTACCCGACCAAATTTCTGTTGGGTTCACTAGGCTTTAATTCCCTGGAAGTTAGGCGTAACTCTAATTTACTTATGACAGCTTGTAGCATCTTACGAGGCGACACAGACTGTCCTGATTTGGTAGTACAAGTTGTGAGGCTTGCTATCCCATTCGTGCCAAAAAACCTCTTGAGACCGCGAAATCACAACCTTTTGGCAGTCCCAACTACTCGCACCGTCGCGCATAGTAACTCTCCAGCCGTGCGGGCCCTAAGGCTTCTGAACTCCCTTCTGTCATGGGCACCAGAGACTGATATTTTTACAGACCATTGGGCAAATGTTTGTCGAACATGTCTGGCGTACTGTGAGACGTTGGACTGATTTACTCGTATTATACAATTCTGTGTGCTAGTTACTATAATTAAGTGATGCTACCTTTGTACATACTTGAATGTTGAATTATGCAGTGCCTTGGTTTCTCTGTCATGCTGTATATTTTTTTGTAAATAAATAAATAAATAAATAAATAAATATATTGACAGTGCAGTGTCATAATATTAATCTCTTTAAACTTATCTCTAAGCGAGTCTCTACGGTTCATCTTATAAATCGATCGAATAGCCCACTTCTGCAGAACAAAAATTGTATTAATCTCTGAAGCACTGCCCCACAGTAGAATACCATAGGACATAATACTATGAAAGTAACTAAAATAAACTAATCGAGCTGTCTCCACGTCTGTTAACTGACGGATCTTGCTCACGGCAAAAACTGCAGAGCTCAGTCTATTCGAGAGATTAGCAATATGGGGACCCCATTGGAGTTTAGAATCTAATGTTATACCAAGAAAAGTCGTACTGTCAACTAGTTCCAATTCCTCATCTTTCACAAAGACACTCGCCAGCTCGTGCTTAACGTGATTCGTGACAAACTTAATACCTTTAGTCTTTTTCTCATTCAATAATAAATTATTAACATTAAACCAATTTACTACTTTAGAAATAGCATTGTTTACATTATTACAAGCTTGTTGCTGTCGGTTGACTTTGAAGATAAGTGACGTATCGTCTGCAAACAATACTATATCATGGTGGGTCTTTACGAGGTATGGCAAGTCGTTTATGTAGATAAGGAAGAGAAAAGGGCCCAATATTGATCCTTGCGGTACACCCACAGAGACCAGTGACCCGGGTGATCGCTGCCCATTAATGTCGACCCTTTGTATTCTTCCTTGCAAGTACGACTTAAGTAAATTCAGTGCCGAATCTCTGACTCCATAATAGTGGAGCTTCCTGATCAGTGTTTCATGACAGACGCAGTCAAACGCCTTGGACAAATCACAGAAAATACCTAAAGCATCTCGTGACTTCTCCCAGGCATCAAAAATATGTTTGACTAGCTCAACACTGGCTTCGGTTGTTGAGCGACCCCGGGTGAATCCAAACTGCTTATGGTGCATTAAATTGTTAGAATTGAAATGTCTTACTAATTGTGACAAAACTAATTTCTCAAAAATTTTGCTGAAAGTTGGTAGCACAGATATTGGTCTAAAGTTGGTGGGGTCAGCAGTGCTACCTGATTTGAATAAAGGAGTTATTTTACTATACTTCATAAGATCAGGAAACTCACCGCAGTCGACACTGTTGTTAAATATAACTACCAATTCAGGCGCTATAATTTCTATAAGGGATTTAACAGCATGGACAGAGACTCCCCAAAGGTCACAAGTTTTTTTGATATTTATTGATTTAAACGCCTTTACTACATCTGAGGTACTAACATGTTCAAAATGAAGGCCTCTATTACATTCTGGAGCGTTATCTTTTAACAATGTGATGGCAGACGAAGGTGACGAATTTAAATGCATTGTTGTAGATACTGGTATCTCAGTGAAAAATTTTTCAAATTCTGTTGCTACTTCTAAATTGGATTCAATTATTCTATCATCAATTTTTAGTTTAATATTATTAATTGCGTGCTTCGATCTACCAGTCTCCACATTAATGACTTTCCAGGTAGCTTTAATAACATCCGGGCTATTTTTTATTTTCTGGCTTAAATAATCGCGTTTAGCTATATGACAATCTATTTTAAATCGTTTAGAATACTGCTTGACATGTTCTTTAAATTCATCACTCGTATTAAACCGACGTTCCTCATACAGAGCATACAGTGCTTCTCTACGTTTATGTAAGTCCACAGTAGCCCACTCACTAAAAACTGGTGCACCACCAACCACGACCGTTTTTGCAGTAAATATCGCATTATAATGTCTCATAAACGTGTGAAAGAACGAATTGTACATGTTATTTGGACTCATGTCAGAAGGCAGAAATGGAAGCGCCTGAACTAGACTGATTTTCATTCTTTCCACACGATCCATGGTTACCGGTACAAAAGTTATTTGTTTTCTCAGAGTATTTTTCTTTAATGTCTCAAATACAATTAATTGGCCCAGGTGATCTGACTCTAATTTACTGATTACACTTTTGTTACTAGGAAAAATATCCGTGAAAATGTTATCTATACATTGTAACATATAAATTTCGAAGCTATATAAGTTTTCGTTTTCTATTCCAATCGACAATATGAGACTCACAGCGCCATCTATGAAGACTACTGCGAGAGCGGTCGATTACTTCAAGCGACACTACGGGCGCGAGGTTATAGCAGATAGTTGTTGATGCCGATCCCTGCCGATAGATGGAGGGCGTAAGATGAGGTATGTATTGCTAGTTGATATTGTAATTAAAATAAATTCCTTCAGCTTGTAATTAAAATTTCTTAGCCTTTTATATTCAAGTTTAGTCGTTTAACCTGGGCCTATTGGCTTTTTATCTTTCTAATTACAAATTGGGATCGTTGGCAAAATGAAGTTAGTTTTATCATTGTCGTTTCAAGTGTGGAGATTTGTTTCCTTCGACTGGCAACCCGTGGGTTGTGACTGTCAGATTTCTTAACCCAGGAAGGCCGGCAGATGATTTTGGTTCCGCTATGAGCGATGTTTTCCGTAAAGACGGAAATCGGGACCCAGCGCCCTTTTAAGTGAGTGTTTTGGTAATAGTTTTTGTTCATCGAGTGACGAATCGTTGGAACTCGTTCTAAAGGCGTTTATTTTTCAGTCCCGGGATTCCCAACGTGGTGTAGAGGCGATGCGGACACGAGGGGATGGAGCGGTGACCCCAATTGTATGGACATGTGACATGCGCGAGGGGAACGCAGGCCACTTATCTACAATTGGGTATGTATTTTCCGTTATTCTCACGACCGTCCCGGCATTCAGTTGCAACGAGTCCCTATTTCTGGTAGCCTTCGGGTTGCGTCTCTAGCCCCAGAACGCAGCCGAAGGCTGCCCTATTCGTTCCTGTGTTGATGCTATCTTGCCATCAATTTCAGGGTCACTGGTTAACCCGCTAAAGCTCCTGGCGACGGTGCAGGTCGACAATAGCCCGGACAACGGTATTGCGACCCAGCCGGCGTGGAGCGTCCAAGGCCGCCGTGAGTGCAGCCGGAGGCAGCTGTTCCACTGCCCTCTCTCTTTCTTAGAAGGTCAGATCGAAGCTTTTTTTATTTTCCTGGACGTACTCCAGGATGGCGCCCATTCTGTTATAATAAAACTTACAAGTGATCCAAAACCGGTAGCAATTTCGCTAACCCACATCTCTCTCGATCCTCGCTAGCCGGTAGCCTTAAATTTAGATAATTGTAAGACTGTGAACTAGCTCTTAAACTTTACCTACTGTTGTAGTCTGTAAAAGTCATTTAATTCTTTTTAATTAAAAACAAAGTGTAACTAAGTTTCCTTGTTTCTATTGAATCCTATAATCCGTTCCGGGACCCTCGAGTACCCAGGTAACAATGTGGCGCCCCACGTTGGGCTTCGATCTGACCTTCTAAGAAAGAGAGAGGGCAGTGGAACAGCTGCCTCCGGCTGCACTCACGGCGGCCTTGGACGCTCCACGCCGGCTGGGTCGCAATACCGTTGTCCGGGCTATTGTCGACCTGCACCGTCGCCAGGAGCTTTAGCGGGTTAACCAGTGACCCTGAAATTGATGGCAAGATAGCATCAACACAGGAACGAATAGGGCAGCCTTCGGCTGCGTTCTGGGGCTAGAGACGCAACCCGAAGGCTACCAGAAATAGGGACTCGTTGCAACTGAATGCCGGGACGGTCGTGAGAATAACGGAAAATACATACCCAATTGTAGATAAGTGGCCTGCGTTCCCCTCGCGCATGTCACATGTCCATACAATTGGGGTCACCGCTCCATCCCCTCGTGTCCGCATCGCCTCTACACCACGTTGGGAATCCCGGGACTGAAAAATAAACGCCTTTAGAACGAGTTCCAACGATTCGTCACTCGATGAACAAAAACTATTACCAAAACACTCACTTAAAAGGGCGCTGGGTCCCGATTTCCGTCTTTACGGAAAACATCGCTCATAGCGGAACCAAAATCATCTGCCGGCCTTCCTGGGTTAAGAAATCTGACAGTCACAACCCACGGGTTGCCAGTCGAAGGAAACAAATCTCCACACTTGAAACGACAATGATAAAACTAACTTCATTTTGCCAACGATCCCAATTTGTAATTAGAAAGATAAAAAGCCAATAGGCCCAGGTTAAACGACTAAACTTGAATATAAAAGGCTAAGAAATTTTAATTACAAGCTGAAGGAATTTATTTTAATTACAATATCAACTAGCAATACATACCTCATCTTACGCCCTCCATCTATCGGCAGGGATCGGCATCAACAACTATCTGCTATAACCTCGCGCCCGTAGTGTCGCTTGAAGTAATCGACCGCTCTCGCAGTAGTCTTCATAGATGGCGCTGTGAGTCTCATATTGTCGATTGGAATAGAAAACGAAAACTTATATAGCTTCGAAATTTATATGTTACAACATGTGGCACTAGAAGCCGTCACTCTAGTTGGCTCCATAAATATGTGACTAAGATTACTTGATTTGAAAAGATTCAACAATCTGCAACTTATTGTTGAATCTTCCAAAATATTTACATTGAAGTCACCGCATACAAGTAATTTTTTACTAGAAGTAGCAACTATTTTTAATAGCACAGATTTCATTACACTTTCAAAGAGTTCAAAATCACTTGAAGGCGGTCTGTATACACAGACAACAATAAATTGCTCTAATTCTACTGCACTTAGTTCTATGGTCCGTTCAACAGACAAGGATACAATGTCCTTACGTTCCTTAAATTTTAATTGACTATTTAAAATAATTAATGACCCACCATGTATGGAACTTAGTCTGGTGAACGAACTACCCACCTGGTGATTATTAAACTGTGGCATCAATTCATTATTTGTTAACCAATGTTCAGTTACACACAAAATATCAATATTTAAATCGTTTAAAAAAAGTTGTATCTGCAAGTCTTTTCCTCTAATACACTGAATGTTTTGATGAACCAGGTGGATGTAATGTTTATTATCATAGCATTTTTCATTAGATTTATTAAAAGTTAAGTTGCCAGAGACAGGGCACTCCATTGTCTTAACACCTAGTTTAAATTATTGGTTTTAATTGGAACCAACTCCATGTTATAATTGGCCTGCTCAATAGGAGCAGATTTATGTGCCAAATTTTTGGCAGAAATGTCTAATAAATAGGATAGCGATAGGGCTATTTGTCTCTTATAATACATAGAAAGGTAAAACTTACCTTCAGTCACAAATAAACTAGGTAAATAATACTCACTAACATATTTGTTGATGTCAATTATGCTAAACTTATTACTATATGTACAAATATTATACAGAGATTTATTTAAATTATATCTGATGTCATTTTCTGCATCTGATGATTGGTCACAATAGGGCAATGTAAACATAATAATCTCTTTCACAGTAATAGAATTTAATTTTTCAAATAATTTAATCAGATTACTTTTGTTTAAATTACCCCTGTTTCCCATAAGAATAAGCAGTGTTGTATGTGAATTAATATTTTTGTCATTTAGAATTCGATCTATGATAATGTCAGGGCTACTGTAAGGCAGACAATTGCTGATTGCGCTAAGTCCCTTTAAGTACTGGTTTAGAAGTGAGCCCATATTCCTTCCAAACTCATCACAGTACATAATAACATCAGTTTTATGTGGGGTTTGTGTAGTGAGGAAGGAGCTACTATTATTTAGTTCTTGTGGAGATAAACTGGCACACAGATCCGGATTTGGTCCTCCACCCAACAATTGACCGCTTACTTGTGTACTTGAGTGGCCACCGGTAAGTGACTCAAACCGTTCTGAATTATATTTAATTTGAGAAATTAGGTCATCCATGGCTAGTGAGTATTCACTTATAACTTTCTTTGAACTTTCATCAAAAAATCAATCAAATCAAAAAATTCCACGGAATGTACTAACTTCGCGTTATATAGCTGGCTGTCTCTTTTGTGCAGTTTTTGTAGTGTTATTATGGAGCAAAAGAGAGAACTGTTAACTAAGTTGAAGATTGAACGGAATAAAATGGAGTAGGTATTGTGTATAGATTACACAAAAATGTGTTCTTTTTTTAAGAAGACAGTATTGTAAGTTGTGGGATTGTAGGGACGTGTTCCAAAACAATGTTAGGTCGGTGATTAGAAGGGAATTATAAATATATTGAAAAAAGTTTACAACATAATTAGGTATCAAAAAAAAAGTAAACATGGTGTTGGTGCGTCGACCCAGAACCTAAACACCGAGCACGAACTAATCACGAGTCGTTTTAATGGAAGAACAAGAAGGGATTCGCTGCGATCGTGATACCAAATAAGTAAACTTACAACTTAACTATTAACTAAGGATAGACTACAGTTGGCGCGATTTATTTAGTCGCGCGCGCCATCTAGCGAACAATCTGTTCACTAACGTTCAATTCGTGTCATGATTGTAGGATAGACTATCGTTGGCGCGATGTATTTAGTCGCGCCCGCCATGTATCGAGAAATCTGCATACTAATCGCAATAGGTGGTATGGTAGCGTTACAATATGGTTTCATACGCCTGGAATAAGAACGGAACGCACATGCCTAATTCGAATTTCAAAACGTCGATCTATTCTCATTCGTGTTGACATGCGCGAATGAGAATATATCGCGCGATTGTTCGTTGTAATATTGTACGTACGAAGGCTGAGCGGTCTTTCGGGGTTTTGAAATTCAAATTAGGCATGTGCGTTCCGTTCTTATTTCTTTGGAAAATAATCTCGATTTACCTCGCGTAGGGCTTGCAATTACGAGATTACTTTGTATGGCCAATTCTGGAAGTCCGGCTATACGAATCAATTCGGGAAGTGCAAGCCCTAATGGGAGCTACCGTATTGTCGCTCACCAGGCGGCGCCACTCATGCGTGGGTCCCGCGTCAGTATGAGAGAATTGTCAAAGTGACGTTGAAATGTTCCCGCAGGACGTTCCACTAGCGGGAAATCGACTCGCTGTAGTCCTCATTGCGCGTTTCGTTCGGCAGGAGGAGCAGTACGCGGAGTGGGTGGCGGCGTGCCGGCTGGGCGCGCGCGGGCGCTCGCTGGCGGACGCGGGGTTCGCGGCGGAGGCGGGCGCCGTGCGCGCGCTGCTGCGCCTGCAGCGCCCCGCGCCGCACGCCGCGCAGCACAGCCTGCCGCACCTCGACCAGCTGCAGCCGGAGAACTACCTGGCGCCCAGGGTGCTCAAGAAGCTCAAGGGGAAGGTACGTACCGAGAACGCCATATCGTTAATCTAAATCATGTCTCGTCCAAATCACCAAATTTACTTCTTACTAGCTTTCTACTTAACCTTTTCGAGGCCATGTTAAGGGGCTATCCGGCATATTTCACTGTTTTTAAAGTGAATAGGCTTTGTTCTGCTCCAAGCACATCGCTTGAAAAAAATATATAATGTAGTATTTGTAGTAGTAGTATTTGGTCTACATTTGGTTCCACTAAATTGTCGAAAAACATAATACATCAAGAGAAAATAATAATAACCGTAAACCCTTTTTTCTACCTTAAATCTGTATCTACTCCCTTATTATGCGTCGTAAGTACAAGAAACTAAGACAAGCAGTATATATTTATGTTAACTTTAAACGCACCTACTGATTTTTGGATAGGTTTTGTACTTTTCAAGAAAAAAGCTATTACACGCATTTTTCCGAAAACGCCGGCTCGAGATGCCTGCGTGGGCGACGCGGGCCAGTGTAAGATGGCAGTAGTAGTTTATAGGGTTGCGTCCAAGTCCAAGCAGCTCTTCCTAGGTAACGACTTATGCTTGTATAACCGGTGAAGAAAGGAAGCGGGAGGGGAAGAAAGCTCAAATCGCCGAGGTCATTGGGATAGGGGACGGCCTTAAATACAGACACTTTCACTCAGACGCCACGGAAGCCACCGCAGTTTCAAAACTGAAGTTGAACTTAATTATAGTACATTACTGCAGAGGCGGTGAAGTAAGAGATTGCAGGACGAGTTTGTGGTAGACCAATCCAATTAATTCTAACTTTAACCTTTCAGTTCACCCAACGCGTCCTCGAAAGCCACGCGAATGTCAAGGACCTGCCGCTTCTCGAAGCGAAGCTCCAGTACATCAAGACCTGGCAGAACCTGCCCGACTACGGCCAGACGTTGTTCGTGGTCCGCTTCATGGGCCACCGCAAGGACGAGGTCATCAGCATCGCCAACAACCGCATCATGAGGCTCGACCCCAGCACGGGCGACCATCTGAAGACCTGGAGATATAGCACTATGAAGGTAAGGCTGTCTTTTATAGTTGTTTCACTTCAACTACTAGAATCGCCGTCAAAAAAAAGCAATGTAGCGTCTCCTCTGGCAGCTGCCGTTTATTCCCGTGTCGCTCCACAACACTAACAGATGGCGACACAGTGGCCATTCCATACAACGAGTGTCAACTTGTATGAAGCGCCATGCAAATCCTACATCGCGCTATCGAAGTTCCAAGTGTCGGATACATAAATATAAGTTCCAACTTTCTCTCATTGGACTTCGGTCCCCAGGCATGACATCTGTTTGGAGAGATATCTCTATTGGCCTTCTCTCTACAGGCATCATATTGTATTGTCTCGGTTTCTCCTTGAATTTTCACACTACACCTAATCAAACACCACTGAAACCATACACTACTGAAACGGACCTATAATCGTAATATATCTTCTATAATGACTCCCATAATAATAAACGTTTTTGGTTACAGCAAATTTCTTATCTGTGTAAATTTTATTATAGCTAATTTATATTATCGAATTAAAAATCATCATTTTTTTCCTGTTATTCATCATGGCTATCATGTTTTTAAAGACTGACCCAGAATAAATTTACCCAAAGCTACTGCTGATGACTGATGTGAATAATTAATAATTTAAAATATTTTTTTGTTTCAGGCATGGAACGTAAACTGGGAAATAAAGCACATGATGGTCCAATTTGAAGAAGGCAACATCATCTTCTCCGTCCAGTCGGCCGATTGCAAAGTAGTCCACGAGTTCATCGGAGGCTACATATTCCTATCCATGCGGTCAAAGGACGCCAACCAGACATTGGACGAAGAGTTATTCCACAAACTCACCGGTGGTTGGACGTAAACAGGTGTCGGTCTCTCAAAAATCCGTTATAGTCATTTAATATTGAGTTCTTTAGCGTGAAATCGTCCTAACAAAGAGTTATTGATTGTAAGAGAGAATTGTGCCCCGATGTGAAACTAGATGTCGCTATACGGCGATATATTTTGTGGTAACTGCATTGTCAAACTAACAGATAGCGTTACTGTATAATGCACGGCGCCGTGCAACGCCATCTATCATTCGAGGTACGTAGTTTTCTTTACACATCTTACAATTGATAACTCTTTGATTTTACTTTCACGGTTTTATCAACAATTTCACCGCCGTGTGTTATATTTATGACACTTGAAAGTATTATGTCACATGGCCTTTTAGATTTAAGAATTTGAAGAAATTGGTGCTCTTTCTCAGAAAAGAAACCCTCAGCAAATGAAATAGGGATGTCCTTTTAATGTAATAAAAAGTACGTTGTTCGCACCAATATTATTAACTTAAAACTTTCGTGTCAATCAAAAATTATGTTTCGTTTATTTAAGTTATTTTTTCATACAATCACAAATGTGTATAAGAATGTATTTTTGTAGTAAATTAAAAAATTGAATCATATATCTAGATCTTATTTTAGTGCTTCCAATAAAAATATAGCTTTCTTGTAAATGCCAAATATATTGAAGCATATATTCACTTACATTTGTAATTAAATTTAGTTTTTTAAGTTGAAATGCGATGGATAAGAGCTTTTAATAGATTTAATTTATAATTTATGCAAATATTTTATTATGCCTATTGTCACGTATACGTTATTGTGTAATTAATATTCAACAATGTATTTCGCTAACTGCCATTAAAACAAACCTTTATAATGAAATCAAATAATTGTTTACTCGAACTTATACAAAATTATATAATAAGTCAAACAGTGCCTCAATAGCATAAACATATAATACATTTATTATCCTTCCTTTTTGTCATAGGTATATATGTGACAGTCCCAATAGTTAAAAAACATAGCAGCGAAAGTGTTAAAACTGCTAAATTTTGACACATAATTTTACCTAAGGAGGGCCGTAATATGCGCTAACTTTACCAGCAGGGATATATTTGCCCAAATAGACATATTTTATAACATTGGGCAAAGTAACATTCAACTTACCTAGCTACCTACCTCTACCTACCTTATATCTAAAATAGGTCCTTAAGGCATTGTACCTAGGATGCTGGCGGCATTTCCTCGATGTATCGCAATCCTACGTTGTGCGAAAAAAAAACTTTCGGTGCTTAATTGTCAATATTTGTATTTAATATTAACAAAAACTGGTACTAATGTGGCCTTAACTTTTTGAAATGATATATAATTAATTAGTGTATGTTTGTACCGGCTGTAAATAACGATCGCCAAGATATTTCTGTTTTGGTATGTATGTTAGTTTTTAATTTGCGTTGGCTAGTTCTATTAAAGTTTATCCCATGAACTTTTTGACACCTTCAGTGACTTTTTAACATATAAATATGGTGAAAATTATAACCCTATGGCACTGCAGGTGTTAAGATACGAAACAAATAAACATATATACAAAACTTTATTTTTTTTAGAGAAAGGTACTTAAGCATTTAAATGCTTACCTTGTTTATCGGTAATTCTTAGAATGCATCGGCACTTACCAGGTGAGATTGTAGTCAACTCAATCTCACCTGGTAAGTGCTCACTAGGGTAGTTATTTACCAAACGCTTTTCAGTGAAAGATAAAAGGAAAGCATGCTCCATCTTAGAATGCATCGGCACTTACCAGGTGAGATTGTAGTCAACTCAATCTCACCTGGTAAGTGCTCACTAGGGTAGTTATTTACCAAACGCTTTTCAGTGAAAGATGAAAGGAAAGCATGCTCCATCTTAGAATGCATCGGCACTTACCAGGTGAGATTGTAGTCAACTCAATCTCACCTGGTAAGTGCTCACTAGGGTAGTTATTTACCAAACGCTTTTCAGTGAAAGATGAAAGGAAAGCATGCTCCATCTTAGAATACATCGGCACTTACTCGTACCAAGTGAGATTGTAGTCAACTACAATCTCACCTGGTAAGTGCCCATGCACTCTAGGGTAGTTATTTACCAAACGCTTTTCAGTGAAAGATGAAAGGTAAAGCATTCTCCATCTTAGAATGCATCGGCACTTACCAGGTGAGATTGTACTTGACTAAATAAATTTTGCGTTTGGTAAATACCTACCATTTTCAAATGATACTTCGTACATAAGTTCCGAAAAGGAATTAATCCGTGCCGGGATTTGAACCCGTGACCTTCGGATTGAAAGTAATTTCAATAATTTGGAGTTTTTCATCAATTTATCCCGATGTGGTTTTTATTTTTCGAAGTTACTTTAGTGAAACTAGCCTTTATTTTATTGTTGACTAATGAATTTTACTTATTGCAAAATAATATTGTCAGTGTTTAAATGACACTATTTGAGGCGTCGAAGTATCCAACCCGCATTAGATCTGCGTGAAAATATAGGAAATGCACTTTGAATGATCTTTATGGGCATATAATGCTAATATTATATGATTATGGTGACAAATAACTATAGTTGTTTTATAATATTTTGTACAAAAATTGTATGTACACTTTATTGAATAATACCGTTTATAATATTACTGAAACATTAAATAAATGTAAGAAATTAAGTAACAAATTGTGTTTTATTACGTCTACACTCTGGCTCAGAGATGTTCAACCTTTTTTAAGTAAGAGACAAATGGCACGACATGGTATTATTTAATGTAATTAATAAATTACTTTGCTGTCTTCCTTTTAACTATGTCAGAGGGTCTGACACCTATTTATTCATCGGTGGACGCGTTGGGTTAGAAGAAAAAAACACACTGTTTAAATCGGTGAGCATTGTCTAAGGTAATTGTTTAGTCTATTTTGTGGTTGTTTAATCAAAGTAAAACGCATTTTAATGGTATAGTTTCCAGTTAGAGCACAGAACTTGAATGAACCGGACGGTAAAATAATAAATTATTTCATATAGGCTTATGATGGAGAATCCAACGAGAATGCCGGCGAAACCACCGACGTTACCTGAAACATTACAATAGGTAAGTATTATAGTTGTATTTTACATTAGGTCTTGTGCATAAACAACGCGAGGTTCTAATGGGGGGAAAGGGGAAGAGAAGTATGGACACAGCGGATGCATATCGTTTAATCGCACAGCACAACGAATGTCGTCTTGCTCAAATTTGGAGCAGAGCCCATCTGGGGAAGCACCTCCTCCTTACAGAAAACCGTAGTTTAATAACACTAGACCCTAGTCATAGTGTTGTGTTTCTGTTGGTGAGCAAGTTCGCCAGAGCTCCAAAAGGATTCACTGCGTTGACAGCTGGGGACCCACGGAGCAAAGCTTGCCCCTTTAGCTGTCAACACAGCGGATCCTCCTTTTTTTAAAGGGTCGGCAACGCGCATGTGTCAGGCGGGCCGTATGCTTGTTTGTCACCGTCGTAGTATTAAAAAAGGGGGATCACGATAAAACTCACGAAAGACCATGTTGGGGGGTGGGGGGCTCCAAGGGGACCACACGTATATTTTTTTACATTAACAGAAACACATAAAAGCAGGGAGAAAAATTATACACAATGGGGGTGTAATTGCTTCAACTCACAAGTTTCACTTAGGGGCAAAGTTAGGCAAATACCGAGTTAAGATTGCTAAGTTAAGCCGAGTTAAGTTTAAGTTTGTAAAAAAAAATCCGGAAAAAACCTCACGTGATTGTTACACGAGCCCTTATAAGAGCACAGAATATAATAAAACAAAATGATTAAGTTACGTACTTAAAAAAGCACCAAAATGAAACATTTCGATGTAACCCTGGGATCGCGATTATATCTTTCGCTTCATTCGGGAGTAATGTATCGTACTTCCTAATCGTATTATCAGAAAGTACCTAAAAGTTCTATCCACTTTGTGGAAACAAAAGAGATACTTACTCAGTATTTCGTACCAGTAGGACACTACATCGAGCCGGTCCAATACGCCGTCGTTTGTCGGCTGGTAGATGTAGACCATCGCCAGGTTTGAGTTGTTGATGTTCAGTCCCTCCCTGCGATATCAAGTCCAAAATAAGTCTCTGACCGCCATAGACAGCTGTGGGGCATCGGAAGTCTTGCCACGGACGCCAGTGGTGGCTACAGCTGAAAGCTTCGCAAATAAGGACTTACGCCACTTACGGGGGACTCCGCTTAATTCCGGTATACGTGAAATATGGCGTCCGGGGTACGGAATATTACTTCGCCGCCTGGCGTTCCGAGGGTTAAACAAACGATGTCACTTCTTTTGTCTGTTTGCCTCTGTCGCTCTATACGGCGCGGTTACGTTCGTGGAGGCCTGCAGAACTAATACAAGCTACTGTATTAGGTACCTTCTCTGACTAGTTCGAGAACGAAACACAGGTCCTTTAGTACCGTTGATACAGATGAAAATAGGTAGGTACTTAACCCTTAATAGGTCATACAAACTCTTCGACCCTCTTTTTGTTTTTTTACCTGCCAGACTCGTTATTGAGCAGCGAGGAGGCTTAAACTCACAACCATCCCTTTTTTTGCAAAATTGAGGGTTAATTGGTTTTTGGAGGCGATAAAACGATCTAGCTTGGAAAACGCGAGTTTCAATGTATTTCCCGAGCTTCGCAGGGTCAGGCAGATGCTAACAATTAATAGGTATCGGGCTGAGATCAATTTTTTTCTCAGTGATTCTGTTATTGACTCGCACATATTACTGATTTGTTTCGGAGTCCTCGGTTTGTAAAAGGAAAGATGGATGACATCGTTTAGTGCTTCGTTAACTCCTAAAAACTTGGCAAATGGCCGGTCTGCAAGACCGCGATCTCTGAAGGAAACCACAGATGACTTGGTGTTATGTTTTGTCAGCTCACAGTCCGGTAAGCACTCAGGACAGTACAGGGAGTCTAGCTGTCAAGGTGTAACTACAACCCACGCAATGTTCATCATTAATGGCCGGTCTCCAAGACCGCGGCTTCTACAGGAAACCACAGAGTACTTGGTAGAATGCTTCGTTAGCTCACAATACGGTCGGAGTAGACACATAGGACAGTATAGGGAGTCTAGTCAATGTTTGGCATTAAAGGCCGGTTTCCAAGCCAAGTCTTTGAAGGGGACCACAGAAGACTTGGTGCAGTGTTTTGTCAGCTCACCCGCCAGACCCATTAGGAGAGTACAGGAAGTCTAGCTGTCAAGGTGTAACTGCAACTCACGCAATGTTCGGCATTAAAGGCCGGTCTTCTAACTGGGGCCTTTCAAGGGACCCACAGACGACTTGGTAGAATGCTTTAGTCGCAATCCGGTCGGGATTGACACAGTACAGGGAGTCTAGTCAAGGTGTAACTACAACTCACACAATTTTCGGCAAGAAAACCCGGTCTCCAAGACCGTGGTCTTCGAAAGGGATCACAGAAGACTTGGTTGAGTGTTTAGTTAGCTCACAGTCCGGTAGACACTCGGGACAGTACAGGGAGTCTAGGTGCTCCATCTCCAGGCCGATCTTCGACGTCGCGTAGAATGGGTAGAAGTAGAGAAGCTTTTCTGAAAGGGTAAAAAGAAATATTGTGGTAGGTGTTATACATTTAAGGCTCAATCGCGTTAAACATTGCGGGTTACGTCCCGGCCAAAATATTTAAAAACCTTTTAGGGTATTACTTTTGATGCACTGACTAGAGTCACTAGAACAACAGGACAATATACCTGTCTCAGGTATATTGTTCTGTCTTTCGCCTTGCCACAGAAAATGGACGATATGGAGAGCAACAAAACCTGCCCGGTTATTTTGTTATCATTGTTAGCAAATCTCGGCGTTTTGAATGAAAACTTTAAAACGGCTTGACAAAATTTGTTCAAAATAATTTTCGTGGTAAGATCGTGTTATATCCTGTCTTCCTGAAATTTTTCACATTTTTTAGACCTCCCATTCAAAAGTGACAGTTGGGGGTTGGGGGGGACACTTTTTCAAACTTTCAGAGCGATTATATCCGAAAATATTCGATTAATTCGCTTAATAATCCTTGAAGTTAATAATTCTGAAGGCCTATCCGATGATGTGCCACTAGTAGATATTTGACAAAAAAAATTTTTTGCCATTTAGTTACATTTATGGGGGCGCCCCCCCTAAACATATTTGTTATCGTAACGTAATGTATAGGCAAAACTAAGTAGCGGCACACAAAATACACCTCTAGTTGTAATATCATTACCATATGGTATGTGTATGTATAAGTGGCTGTATGGTTACTGAGTAAAACCGCTGTGACATACGGACGGACGGATATATATACGGACTGGACGAAACTATAAGGGTTTTAGCCATTTTGGCTACGGAACCCTAAAAACCTAAAAACCGGAGGTCAGAGAGTATACGCCACTGAAATAACTTTAGCATTTTTCACGTACCTATGGTGTCCTAACTCTGAATCTGATGAAGCTGCTAGATGCTTAGTTCTAGTACCTAATAAGTATAGTAAACTACCTAGATTGGAGTGCAACGTAACCTGCTCTCCAAATCGTTAAACATTTTTCAGGGCTAACTAGTCCTAGACATGCAGGTGGGCAGGATGTATGGCGTACACTTACTGAGAGAGTTGATGTTCTTGATCCTGTAGTACTCAACTGTATGAGGACATGTCGAGGGAGGTGGATACCTTTGTACTTGTTGAGGCACTGCCAATCAACAAGTGAGCAGATAGTCCCACTGTGGCGAGTGGGCAGGAAGTATAGCGTGCACTGGCAGAGAGAGTTGATGGTCTTGATCCTGCAGCGCAGAGCCGTATGAGGACATGTCGAGGGAGGTGGATACCTTTGTACTTGTTGAGGCACTGCAGATCCATCAGCGAGCAGGTAGTCCCACTGTGGCGAGTGGGCAGGAAGTATGGCGTGCACTGGCAGAGAGAGTTGATGGTCTTGATCCTGCAGCGCAGAGCTGTATGAGGTCATGTCGAGGGAGGTGGATACCTTTGTACTTGTTGAGGCACTGCAGATCCATCAGCGAGCAGGTAGTTCCACTGTGGCGAGTGGGCAGGAAGTATGGCGTGCACTTGCAGAGAGAGTTGATGGTCTTGATCCTGCAGTGCAGAGCTGTATGTGGTCATGTCGAGGGAGGTGGATACCTTTGTACTTGTTGAGGCACTGCAGATCCATCAGCGAGCAGGTAGTCCCACTGTGGCGAGTGGGCAGGAAGTATGGCGTGCACTTGCAGAGAGAGTTGATGGTCTTCATCTTGCAGCGCGCGATGCATGCGCTGTAGGAGTACATGTCTCCAAACAGCTCGGGAATCTCGTCGCGGAAGAGGCATTTCCTCTGGAAATATTTGCAGTATTATAATAATTATGCTAGCTTGTTCCCGCGGCTTCGCCCGCGTACTTAAATATTTTCAACTGTAACGTAATTTAAAAATCAAGGTGGCGGCTTTGAATCGATATAAAGAACCTGTAGAACCCTTTGATATGTACCAACCGAGTTTTATTACGATCAGAACTCTAGAAATTCAAGTTGGCGGTTGTTTCTCACAATTTTGAATTCTGATTCGTTATTAAAAACCTATTGCTTTATTGAACTCTGTGATATATATACCTAACGAGATCTATTACGATGAAAACCCCGTTTGTACCTAATTTTTATCCCCCAAAATTCCGATAACTCACAATACTAAGCGGGTACTTCCTGACTTCAGCCGTGGCGATCTGCTTGTCGGATTGAAGTTCCAGGACGTTGACGTCGTTTGGCTGGACCAAGCGCTGTAGTACGCGCCCGCCGCTCGGGTCCGCGAAGTGAGTCGGGTCGAACAGGAACACCTGGCAAAGGGACGGGCCATAAAATAAAAAACTCATTCATGGGCATTTGAAATAATTCCACTGGCTATTAATAAATTTAAGAATTTTGTAAAGCGTAAACTAATAATGTCTAAAGCTTATTACAGTACACAAGACTACCATGAATACCTACAGCACAAATGGGATTAAAGTTTTTTTTTAACAGTGATTATTAACTGTAATTTTAATTTTAGTCTTAATTATATAATATTATAATTATTTTTATGACATTTAGATTTCATCCTAGAAACTTCTAGACAAGTATTTTTTTATACAACTTTTACTTTTAAGATGACGATCCTATTATAAAATTATTATTCTTTATTATTATTTATATGTCTTTCCCATCACGGAACAATGGTGCTCCGGACCTTTGGGAGGCGTACGCGGAGCCGAAGCCAACACGCAGAGGCCCTTTCGACAATTTAATGAAATGTAAGGGGTACACCGAGCGGATGTTGCACCTGCCCGAGTCATGGGACGCACGCAGAGGCAGCACCCGCCAGGGTGAATAGTTTGATTTGATTTGATTTGATTTGATTTCCGGCAGACGGTGACTCGCCCACATAAGATGGGCCCCCACAAAAAGTGACATCTAAGATGGCTCGAGGGCAACACCGGTATGAGGGCTGGGGGTAGAGAGGTGTCACTGGACTTTAAACATATAGCCGACTCGCCACTTAGGTTTCCACATCTACCCTCGAGAACACAGCTCTCGCGACCCCACTCTGGATGGCCGGTTAAGGCAAGCTAGAGGCGGAGGACTTGGTCGGACGACGGAGTCCCCCAGGAGCGCTCAGGTACGTGGGGTCGCTACTCCCCAACAGCTGCCCTGCGGTGACTGATTGCACCGATCAAAACCAGTGGGCGATCCCAACGCCATTTATCTTATTATTTATAATTTGTTGAAGATTCGTAAGTGTTGCTATATCATTAATGGAATTGAATGGAATTTAAAATTGAACTAAACTGTATTTTTTCAAATTAATGCATACCTATCTTTATTGGTTTTTAATTCGACGTTCAAAAGTGCACTGTAACATGCCTACTTGAAAAATGAATATTTTGATTTGATTTGATTTGGCCTTACCATGGCATCTTATCTTGACGCGTTTCAGTTTAGGACCCTAACTGGCGTTAAGATGTCATGGTAAGGCCCCACGGCGTTACTTCTTCTTTGTCGTGTCATGTCCGATAATGTGAGGGACGTGATCAGCGTGAACACTTTTCACCAACGCTCAGAGCTGTAAAGTTGAGTTTAAAATAGGGCAGTTGTCATTACAGTAAAAGGGCAGTTGTAAAAATAAATTGAATAATTAATAATTCAAAAACCCGACTGCCAGTTTAAAACAAACTGAAAAGTCGATACTAATTTACAGATAGTTCCTTAATGTAATAAATTCTAATTACTGATCAAATTAATAAATCGATCTGATCGTTTACAATTACGGTCATAAATATACAAAAGCTTTTCCAATGTCATCAACAAAAAATGTTTTTTTAGGTTAGTGTATCTACATATAGGCTCCCGTCCTACCACTATATTTTGTTTCGGTTGCAATCGGAGGTCCTTTCAGTACGGAAAATATAAAAACATATATCTAGGCCCCCGACTGTAACCGAAACAAAATATAGTGGAGGATTTTATTTATTTTAGACCTTTTAGTGAAATGTTAGTACCCTAATGCAGACTTGAAGCAATAGTAAATTCATTATCTACCGATTCTGCCACGTGTGTAAGGGAACAAATGTTTGTTTCTAAATAAAGCGAGTCATATTTTCTACAACATTCTGACACAAATTGACTAAGTCCTGCAGTAAGCTCAAGAAGGCTTGTGTTACGGATACTTATGTAACGATATATTATATATGTTATACAAATTCATAAATACGTAGAGAACATGTGTTCATCACACAAATAAATGCCCTTACCGGGATTCGAACCCAGGGCCATCGGCTTAGAACGGCTTTGAACTACGCCAACCGGTGGCCAAAATGTCGGTAGGCATTGTCAGCTTATACTGTGACCTCCTGTGAGGTGAAATCTTTCTGTTTATAAACGCTTCATAACGGTGTAAATGTAATCTGTGGTTTAGGTGCAAGGTAACTCTGTCTTACATCAAATCCCTGAACGGATCGCAGAGGATAGGCGTAATCTTCAAGAAGCGGGTCCATGACCACTATAAGTCCATGGTACCACCCCGCCTGCTTCTGCCGCATCACTTTTCCGATCAACTTCCAGTCTTTTTCTGGTCTGAAAATAAAAAGATCACCATTTTATTGTATAGATAGGTACTCTATGGGCGTATTATTTAAATTTGTCCCCCGAAAACTTTATTTATTTGGAAAATTTTACGTAATTTCTACTCAGAATCGCGAGCTCTTTCGAACCTAGTAGAATCGCGAGCTCTTTCGATCCAAGTAGAGTCGCGAGCTCTTTCGATCCTAGTAGAATCGCGTGCTCTTTCGATCCTAGTGGAATTGAGAGCTCTTTCGATCCTAGTAGAATTGAGAGCTCTTTTGATCCTAGTAGAATCGAGAGCTCTTTTGATCCTAGTAGAATTGAGAGCTCTTTCGATCCTAGTAGAATGGAGAGCTCTTTCGATCCTAGTAGAATCGCGATCTATGAAAAATGGTAACGGAATAAGAAAGAAATAAGTTTACAGAGGGCACCCCATACATTTGTCAAATTTTTATTAGTCAAATGTTTTTAGAAATACGTAATGAATTTGAAAGTCTTAACTTTTGTCCAAAAAATGTGAATATAAGGCGCTGTTCGCTGTGTGTGACATTTGAGCGCCCGAATTCAAAAAAAATACTGTAAAATAATCGAACAAGGAATAAAGGGGAAATTTCATACATCTTTTGTCCAAAGTACCCCCTTTTTGGTCCTGGTCTGGCCTAGAGAACGCACATTTTCCGACGAGTTTTAAACTTTAACTATGCCCATGCCGTTAGCAGACAGTTTTCTAATACCTAATATTATATTTCTGCGTATACGAAATATAATGATGAATAAATGAATCTTAAGCTCACTGATAATGTAAAAATACTGTCGAACAGGCTACAGTTTTAAAAACCTGTGGACTTACCATAACGTCTTAACTCGATTCACTTTAGGTTCAGTTTAGGCTCAGTCGTATGGAAGCAACTCAGTGTAGGTCGTCAACTGAATCGCGTTAAAACGTCATGGTAAGGTAAGGCCCCTGTACTTACTTTATTAATTGATCCAAACCCACCTTAACATATAAACCTAAGTAGAACATAAAGTTTTTAAACCTAAAGGCATATATGTAAATAAAATCGGTAAAATAAACATTCCGTTCACATTTTTTCCCTTCACAAAGTCAAATAACTTTATTTCGGAAGATTACCGCGGGCTCTGTAAGGACCATAAATCGGATCAATACTTTTTACACGATGGTTTGTGATTTGAACGCTTCATTTTTTGCATCGAAATTCACCACAACTCAGTCAGACACGTCAACATCAAGTATTATAATGAAATCGCGAGAGTCCGCATTATCATTATTTTACATTATCAATACCTTTTTGTAGTTTAATGTTACGGCCACGAAAATACACGGACAAAAAAGTGTAGTTCCTTTAACAGATGAGTGATATTTATTAAGGCAGAAAAAGTTACAATTAAACAGAAATATTGTAAAGAGCTCAATTTTCTACTATAAGTAAAACAAATCTGTACATTGAAAATAGATGTTATATAATAAATAAAGTTTCTTTTCGCAAAAGGCAAGACGAGGAAGTCGAACGAGGGGTCGATAACACCTGGAAGAGCTACTGCTCCATGAAAGAGTTAATAAAGGGTAAACTTCCACTGTCACTAAAGCGAAAAATCGTCGACATGTGTATTCTGCCTGTCCTAACCTAGGGCGCTCAAACATGGTACTCACTCACGGAGATTCAGAAGTCAAAATTGAAAGTTTGCCAGCCGACTATGGAGCGCATCATTTTAGGTGTCAAGAAAATAGATCGCATTTGGAACACCTTTCTGCTCTCAAAAACCCGCATTGCTGATGTTGGTGAAAAAGCTGCTAGGATCAAATGGGACTGGGCAGGCCACGTCTGCCGCATGAATCCGGAAACGTGGTCAAGTATGGCTACCAACTGGGATCCCGCAAAATAAGCTTGGACGGGGCAGGCCCAGACGGAGATGGCGGGATGACATGGACGCCTTTTGTAAGAACTGGCCAGAGGAAGCACAAAATCGGGAGCGGTGGAGAACAAGGGGAGAGGCCTTTGCCCAGCAGCGGGACAAACATAGAGGCTAAGAAAAAGTCCATCGGAGGCCGCGCCGGGGTCCGAAGCCGGGTATTCAGCTTACGTGGCTAACGCCATCAATTTATAATTCATATATTAAAGTAGTGTTACTTTTAATAACAAGTGAAAAATATTAAATTAAAAAATTTGATTACTTTCAACAAAAATATCTAGTTATCACATGTAATAAGTAGGTAATTATCCCGTTTCAAATATTAGCTATAATGTAAAAAAAATCTAGAAATTGTCATAAAATGCTGCCAAACTTGTGTTATCCAGCAAGTTACTTATCACGCTATCGGCTTGGCATCTTAGCCCTGATTTTAAAGAACCTGCAAAACACAACTACAAGTGCTTTAGACAAGGTTCAAAACCAAATGGAAAAAGCGGAGGAAATTTTATGAATTATTTTGATGTGTATGCATGATTTCGTAATAAAACCCCAAGGTTATAGCTTCCTGTGTCACTTGTGCTTACGTAAACTGAAAAGGTCCTCTGTTCCTGCATATATTTGCGGCTGTTATGTTGCGAAGGAAGAGAATATCCGCAGAATCCAGTCGTTGACATAGCTCACAGATTTGTACTCCCTTAGGAATGGAGTATGGCTAAAATAACTGACTTGTTTTAACATTACATCTCAAAACTGTTTTGCAGCATAAGAACTGCGGAACTTTAAGTTTTTTTTTACGGGAGATATCTTTTTTGTAGGCAGTCCTTCTTTTTTATAAGTACATATATGCATCCCATATTTATACTGACATCGTAGTGTATTGTAGGCATTATACATTATACCTTACCTACCATTTGCATGAACACCATAAGTAACTTTGTAATCGCAGGTATGGAATTACAACTTACCTACTTATGCAGTTATTATGACTTTTCCAGAGTTTTTGAATTTTCTATAAGTTGGTAGGCTATTACCTACTTAAGTTCACAATTTGGAGCTTCTGGGCCTGATAGAAGTACCATAGAGTTTTGATGATCGATGAGCGAGTGAGTGACCAAACTTAGGAACTTTGAAGTAAGATAGCTCTTGAACTAAGTACAAGCTCAAATTAAATGTTATTTATATTGTATTTATGTTATGTAGCCAAGATGTCACTCAAAATTCAGAGGGATGTCATTAATAGTAGATTACATACCAAGGCCGTTTAAGTGGGAAATGCCTCGGATCCCGTGTAATTGTCGGCCGAGGCGAAGCCGGCCGAGGTTTGTATACTATTTTTCAGCCCGACGGAGCCGGCAGGCGGCAATTTAGTTTTGCGTAAAGTGGCGCTTACCGGCCGGAGGACTGAAATAGTACATTGTGATACACGTGTGCTATGATGGTCATTATACACGAGGCGGTATTGTGCGCGCGAGCTGAAAGCGAGTGTGCAATAAGGAAGCCGATGTGTATAATGGCCATGCACACACGTGTCATACGACATTTTTCAACACACTTGTAAGTAAAAATCAAAATTTAATTTGAGGTTATTAACTTTTGTTAAATACGTTAACTTAATTTTATTGTCAGAATGCCTACATGGTAATTAGCATATGAGTTTCACTAATCTTTATTGACTACTTGAGGCTTCTTGCGATGCCTTTTCGACGTCGGTTGATGACACATCATCATTTTTATTTTACATTTTTAATTAATAAATCCCGAAGCTAAGGCCCAAACGTCACAAATAAGTAGGTATATTTATCACTAAGTACTAAGTACGACTAGATTTTCATGATAGCACCCGCGTTTTGTAGTTTCAGAGGAGCCTAATCCACATATTGTTATAGTTTTACTTCTAATTCTCTTATAGTTGCATTTTATCATAATAATAAAGCGAGAAAACAATCAAAAATGTTTTACGTAAATAAGTTACCGCAGCGCGCCATTGGTGTATTTTTTTCGAATCGCGTTGCGCGCGTAAATTTGAGGCAAAGGCCCGCCAAACAGCCAAAATAAAAAATGAAATTATTTATGTTTGAAGCACAAATTATTGTGAATTTTGAATAATTTAATACAAGTTCACGTATATTCAATAATTCAGAAGGTTTTAATCCATGTATTCAACTAAATACGGAGATATTGCTTTTTAAGGCATAAGTTATTATGCGGCTAAAAACAGTGTACTTTATTTGGAAAAAAAAAACTTTCCAATCCGACAAAATTTGAATGTATTATCTGTGTACGTAACTTAGTCTCGTAGGGTACAAACTTAATTTGATGGGGTTATCTGATTACAACACTAGTTCAATAATATAATGAAAAAGCACGCGTGTTTAATATCTAGGATTATGAGCCTAAAAGCGGTACGATAAGAACCTCGTTACGAGCAAGTGTGTTGAAAAAGCTTTAACCAGCGAGAAATTGTAGGTGGTTGAAAATTACCTGAATAACTTCGAGAAAAGGATGGTTTGTTTTGCTTGACTTGTAAAGTTTCCAAACGACTTGTATCTTTTCGACGACTTTTCAACTTATTTACGGTTTACGGTTACGAAACCTTAGGGAACTATTTACCACTTAGCTAGTTCCCTGAACTCCCGTCCTAAACTCTCCTGAATTCCCCTGTATTTGAGACCTCGTCAGCTTCTGTACCTGCCCTTGTCGTCATATTTGAGCACGTAGTTGAAAGCACAGCAATGTCCGAGCACAGTGCGCCGCATGGTGAACAGCTCGCTGCAGTTCACCTCCTTGCCGTCCCAGGAGCAGCGGACGAGCATCTCATCACAAGATGGAGCCAGCTGTTACATCAGGAGTAAAAAATGTAAGGGTTAATCAAACAATTTTTTGTAGTTTCGGTCTCCTAGATCTATGCTTAACCGATCATTTGTAAATTGTCAAAAATGTGTTTTAAAATGCGTTTCCCAATGGAGCCAAATCGTGCGGAAAGTAGTACTTTTCTGGACTAGTGGGACAATAGATTTTCATAGTACTTTTCCCCCGCACCCATGGCTCTACCCGTGCCTCCCGGAAAACCGCGCCGTACGCCGCCGCCGTGGGCGCCGGTCGCCGCTCGAAAAGTCTAACATCTTTTATTTTTACGGTACCTCCCATACGTATATATAAAACGCGTATAAGTCTGCGTTTTATCTACTAAACTCTTTTTTAAGTTCGCCTATTATGGCGGACGGTCAACTACGGAACCCTACACTGAACATGGCTCGACATGCTTTTGGTCGGTTTTATTTTATATAAAAAAGTTAATAATTTCATGCGAGGAATCCTTATCTTGCGTTTCTTAAGTTCAAAAGTTATCTTACCTTTTCCATTAAATTGACGATTTGCCTATCAGAGTCCTGATTGACAAACTTTAAAAGACTTAGTCTAAGAGTTTCGTTCAAGGAATAGTCGATGAGTCTCCCGCCCTGTAGGATAAACCATTCGATGTCTTCCAATGTCGTATTTCGATTTTTCGTAACTCTTCTTTCGTAACTGGAAAAGATTATATAAGTTACGAGTTAAGTAATTACAATACAATACAATAACTCTTTATTGCACCTCAAAATAACAAAAATAACACAAACAGGTATACACATGAAAAAGAGGCAAACAACAGGCGGTCTTATCGCTAAAGAGCGATCTCTTCCAGACAAACTTTGGGTAGAGGAGACACTACACTAAGAAAAGTATACATACAGTAGGTGGTGCAAAACTGGAAAAAGTATTATGTGAAAACCAAAAAATATGACAAGAACAGAAAAAACAAATCTACAAAAAAAAGAAAACAATCACACACAATTACATATACATACATATATATATGTTCATACCAAAATACATAAATATATAAATACATATACACAAATACAAACTAATTAAGCGAAAATGATGATAGCAGATTACCGAGATTACACAGTCAAATTAATGGAAAACAATAGTTACATGAACAGGAACTAAGGAAGTGATAAATAGTGCTTTTTAAGGAGAGATTTGAAAGAAGCAACAGATTCAGCACGCCTTATATCAAGAGGGAGAGAGTTCCACAGCCGGGTTGCTTGAGAAGTGAAAGAAGTACTATAAAATTTGGAAGAGGACGATGGCACAGTCAGAAGCAAGTTTTGAGAGGAACGAAGAGAATTGAGATAACTAAAACGCTGCTTGAGATAGCAGGGGGTTGCAGGGTTGAAAATAATGCTATAGAGAAGTGAAAGAATATGGGAGTTACGACGATAACGGATAGGGAGCCACTTGAGTTGAGAACGAAAACAAGAAACATGGTCATATTTGCGTAACCCAAAAATGAACCTTATGCAAAGATTTTGAATACGCTCAAGTTTGTTTAGTTGCTCCTCGGTTAGGTCAAGATAAGATATGTCTGCATAATCCAGTATAGAAAGAAGCAACGTTTGAGCAAGCGCAATTTTAGTGGCGATAGGTAAAAAATTACGAAGACGCCTGAGGGATCCTACTGCAGCGAACACCTTCCTGCTCACCTCGCTCACTTGGGGAATCCAGGATAATGTACAATCCAGAATTATACCCAGGTTTCTTACTTGTTTAGAAAAAGGTATTAGAATCCCATCAAAGAGAATTACTCTTAACCTATGTAAATAAAAATAACAAAACACTATCTAAAATCGGCTCTTGAGGCACGGTACCAATAATGCTGGCTGCATTACCCCGCTGCAAGACTACGCGTTACACCAGACATCTCCCTGAATCTCTTCGACTCTCCGAAACAGAAAGCGCTCTAGCCCCATGACCCCAGTGTCTCGCCGAGACAGCGAAATGCATGAAACGGTATTTTCTATCCTCTGGCCGGCAAGCAGGCAATTGCAGGCCGCTAGTTTAACAAATTCGCCGCTTGTCGACTGCGTCGAGCAGAAATAGTGTACAGACATAGTCAGTAAATAAGAAAGCCTCAGACCACATGTTTTTCGACCTCGGTTTCGATTCAGACGACAATTACACGAGATCTGAGACACTTCCTACTTTACAGGCCTCGGTACGTAATCTACTATTTATTTAGCAACTAACATTTCTGCTGCCATCTTCTTAACACTTTTCCTGCTAATCCTATTGACGTTGCACAGTGCGACGGCAGGGAAGTCGATGTCTGCGATGGGATACGTCGAGGAGTCCATGGTGACGATCAGAGGGTTACTCAACGTGGCGTTCCAGATGTTGATCAGCATGTAGATCACTGCGCCGTAGGTCATGATGATCAGGATGGTCCAGAAGATTCTAAAGTAAGTGAGACTTTTTAATATAAATTATTTATTTGGTGACCAGCGTGCGTAGCCAAGATGCCAATCGCTCACGCTTAATAACGTATCGTAGCTACCTCTCTCTATCACTCTTCCTTATTAGTATGACAATGACAGTTGCGTTTCGTTAGCGACTGAGCGTGAGCGATTGGCATCTTGGCTAGGCATCCAGAGGCCCAGGATCTTAAGCGCCGCAAATACTTGTCTTAGTCAAGGATTACGAGTTTGCGGTGCTAGGAGTGGAGACTATAAGTCCCTGGTTAGGCATGAAAACATTTATGGCGGATCTCGCTTTTACGGGAGACTATAGAGCTGGCGCTTACCTCTCTCAGCGAATCTCGCTGGCAATACAGAGAGGTAACGCCGCCAGTGCTATGGGATCCTTGCCGCAGGTAGACTTGCTGGACGGGGTATTTCTATTATAGCCCTCTATAGTATTTAGATTTTTTGGCATTTGTGATGTCAATAAATGATGTATTTGGGGGCTACAAAATAATCTACATCCGACACAGTACAGTGGATACAGTAGGTACTCGTACCTAAAAATACAAAAAACTACGGATCCCTAAAAGCGTGTGAGATTTATGGATGACACTATGCCAAAGCGAACGATGTTTCAATACCTAAAAGTGTCACGTGATCTCTGAGCTCATCAAACAAACAGATAATAACCATCCCAAAAGGCTTTCCATTAAAAAAAACGCCCTCAGTATGGTTCACCCATTCGGTTACACATCTTCTCTTTTTCCGACTGTTTATGCTACGGCTCAGGGAGCCTGAGGTCCGCTCTGGCAACCAGTATCAAGATTTGGCGTTGGCACTAGTTTTGTGAAAGCAACTGCCATCTGACCTTCCAATCCAGAGGGTAAACTAACTATTTCCAATATTAAGGCCTTGTTGGAAATAATCCGGTTTCCTCACGATGTTTTCTTATGTCAATATCAAATGATATTTCGTACAGAAGTTCCAAAACTTCTGGTACGAGCTGGTAGGGTTCGAACCCGTGACCTTCGGATTGAGAGTCGCACATTATATAACCTGAGCGTCTACCACGAACCGCGAACGAAAGTATACCTCCCTTTCGCACTTGTGATTTCTCACTCAAGTGCGACAGAGAGGTGAAACTTCGTTCGTGGTTCGTGGTAGGCCTTCTGGCATACAGAGAACAGAGATAACGGATCCATCTTCACTTTATACACTTTGTCACATCTATTTCAACCTAATTTTCTAGGCTTCACTTACTTACCGATGCCTGATCGGTATGTCCCGCTCACACACTTGCTTGACGCCGATGAGCGAGCAGTGCAGCAGGTACTCCCGCAGCACCTCCGTGAAACTCCTGCGCACGATCATCTCTAGACTCAGCCGCTGTTTGGGTTGGTGTTTGGCGTGCCTGTATTTCTTCCACCATGGGCTCTTCACGTTAAACTTTTCCATGATGCGCTACCTAAAATACTGCAAAATGTAGAATCTCATAAAGGATGACTCACACTAGCACGGGACGGGACGGGAAAATTTGTCAATTTCTATAGAAAGAATCACGTGATAGCTCGGAGCCCTCGGATGGCACGTGAGCACGTGACACTTTCTATGGAAATTGAGAGATTTTCCCGTCCCGCCCCGTCCCGTCTAATTTCTATTATCCGCACACATCACGAATGTCCAGAGAATAAACTATAAAACTGATGTCGCGTGTAAACCGTCTGAATTAATATTCATTCCGACATTGATGATAAAATCTATTTGAACATTGAAAATTTAATGACTATGTCAAACCTAATTGGACTTAATTTCAACTTAGTTGCGTTTATAACGTACTGCAACGGAAAGGAAGACTATTTTCAGGGTTCTGTACCAAAATGGTCACAAAAAGAGCCATACGACTATAGTGTGACAGAAAGAGGTAGAAATTAAAAGAGTGCCAACATCATAGTGTCGTCCAATTCTAATAAATATATTGATTAGAAAGGAATACCTACACTATGTTAAGTTTAAGTTTAAGAGTGGTATGGGCACAGCGGATGCATATCGTTTAGTGTAGTAGGGCACAGCACAACGAATGTCGTCTCGCTCAAATCTGGAGCAGAGCTCATCTGGCTGTACTACTGTTATAGATTGTTACCTGGGTACTCGAGGGTCCCGGAACGGATTACAGGATTCAACAGAAACAAGGAAATTTAGTTACAGTTTGTTTTTAATTAATAAGAATTAACAGGCTTCTATAGACTACAACAGTAGGTAAAGTTTAAGAGCTAGTTCACAGTCTTACAATTCTCTAAATTTAATGCTAGGTTGCCAGAGCTCCAAGAGGATTCACTGTGTTGACAGCTGGGGAGTGGGGTGTACCCACGGAGCTAAGCTTGCCCCTTTAGCTGTCAACACAGCGAATCCTCCTTTTTTAAAGGGTCGACAACGCGCGTGTAACTCCCCTGGAGTTGCAGGCGTCCATAGACTACAGTGACCACTTACCATCAGGCGGGCCGTATGCTTGTTCGTCACTGTCGTAGTATTTAAAAAAAAATGTTGTCACTTTATAATTTCTTTTTTTTTCTGTGGCACTGTACGTCTTCCCAGTCTGTTCGTCTTTACCCCTGGGCTACCAACGATTTTTACTTTTAAGTCCATAATTATATGGGCATTTTTAGAAAAAAGTGCACCATTTTAATGAAAATGGGTCCCCGATTTTACATACAAAAAAATTGACATTTTTGTAACGGCCCATACAAAATGTATGAAAAAATGCGTTACGAAACTTAACAAAAAAAGACACTCTTTTTTTAAATCAATAATACTCGTGATTTATTTGGGTTATAAAAAAATTTCAAAAAAAAAGGAAATGGAACCCTATTTTTGAAAATGCCCATATTCGATACGATTCCTTTACCCCCAGTCGTCCATATTTTACTGTCTGGGTATTCGAATGTATCAGATATGTAAGTAATGTAAGTTGTACATTACATTGAATCAATTAAATGTCTGGCTATACGCGTCTTATCTTTGCACTTCAGTTTACTGTATTGAATTTCGACTTTGTAGTCATTGTATTGTTTTCGAAATTGTATTTATTGCCAATTGTTCTGTTGTTGTTTCAATAGTTGTTCAGTATTTTAAAATAATTAGGTAGGTATATTGAAAGACAATACGTGTTGTTTATGAATAAATGAATTGAATTGAATGAAAAGTAGAGTGTTTAACTACGATAGCGAACATGGTTCTTAACCATTTCTGATTCTAACTAGCTTCTACGGAAATGGGTGCTTTCATCCCCTGTTTAACAATCTACTATAGTTTACTATTGTGAACTGAGGAGTACCGTAAGAGACCCAAACTCAACATAGCTTAGGGCCAACTGGCCCTAAGCTATATTGAAGACTTGGGTTCTCTTTAGATAAGAGATAAGACAAGATAAGATAAGCCATGTCGGTCTGTCCGTCCGTCTGCGGCTTAGCTCAGTGACCTTAAGTACTAGAAAGCTGTAATTTGGTATGAATATACATAACAATCAACAGTGGACAAATTAATAAATAAATATTGCGGGACAATCTTATACAAATCGACCTAGTCCCACGGTAAGCTCAATAAGGCTTGTGGTGTGGCGACGATATATATAATAGATAGTTACATATGAATACTTAAATACATAGAAAACATCCATAACTCAGAAACAAATATTTGTGATAAACACACAAATAAATGCCCTGACCAGGATTCGAAACCGGGACCTCCTGCTTCGTAGGCAGGGTCACTACCAACTAGGCTAGGAGGTCGTTAAATAAAGACAAAGTGGTAAAATAAAAAGTGGAAAAGTTGGGGGTAAGTTTTTGTTTCAACCCTAAAGTGGGGGGTATCGTTGGATAGGTATTAGGTATTTTGAAAAATAATAGGGGTTTGCTATAAACATTTTTTGTGTATATTTTCGGAAATCATTGCTCGGAGGTGCCTAAAAAGGGGTGCCTTGGTGAGGCCTCTGTTTACTATTTTGTCTGTTTGTATGTTGAAATTGTGATGATGATGATAGTGCTTATTTAGCTTGCTAGGCCCAGGAATTCCCTGTATAGGTACCGGTAGTAGATGCACACTACAGATAAGTTCGTTAATTAATTATTTACACGCCGATTGAAATCTTTCCCCTTTGGCCTTGACAGAGCGTGTGTAGCCAGAGCTTTGTGTACAGTCGAGTTCATTACTATGTGTACTTTTCAACCTGCACCGCACCTGAACTGAACGGCACCAACCTGGATGTTTAAGCAGGAAATAAAAGATTACGACACCATTCTCAGACAAGGTCTAGAAAATGTCCTTAATGTGCAATTTAGTGAAGCGCAGTGGAGCCAGGCAACACTTCCTATTCGCTATGGAGGTTTATGAATCCGTAGCATGAATGATGTTGGGATCATTGCTTTCCTTGCCTCTTCTCATGCGTCGACAGATCTTGTCACTAAGATACTTTCTCTTAATGGTGGCAATATTTGTCTTCCATTTGTGGAGGAGGCCCTACATGAATGGTCAGCTCGCTGCCCCGGAAGGGTGCGCCCTGACAACCCCGCTCTGCAAAGACCATGGGACAACACCATATGTGAGCGCACATACACATCGTTATTAAACAGTGCTCATAAATCAGAAGATGTGGCCAGATTAAAAGCAGTTAGGCAACCCGAGTCAGGTGCCTTGTTACACGCTTTGCCATCACCTCATTTAGGAACGTTACTTGACAACGACACTTTAAGCTTTCAACCCTCTTTTCACCCCCTTAGGGGTGGAATTTCTAAAAATCCGTTGTTATCCCTTGCCTGCGTACTAAAAGGAAGCTTTGGTAAAAATTTCAAGTTTCTAGTCCTAGCCGTTTCGGCTGTGCGATGATCGTAGATGAGGACAACCTCTTTTATATATATATAGATTATGCCTGTGTATAATTTCCATATTAATAGTGTACTCTAGAAACTCTTATTTTGAGCGTTAGGCTTCAGGAGCTGCTGGTCAAGCCAGTGAATCCTCTCCCCAACATAATAGGGTGGTATATCTGACGGTAAATTCACAATCCTCACCGCTTAAGCCTAGGGCTCATCGATCGTGTACATGCCGCTCCACACAACGGGCAGTAAGGGACGCAGTTATAAGTAAGAGGGGTCACGCAATACTACCATCTCGTTCTGTTGTATAGCTACGTCCTGTATAATGTCCCATGGAAAGTTTACATTTTTTTCTTTTAAATTTAAAAACAGGGTGCTAAAAATTAAAAAGCTGAGCTCAGGCTTATTTAAAAATAAATATTAAAATAAATAAATATTATGGGACAATCCTACACAAATCGACCTAGTCTCACGGTAAGCTCAATAAGGCTTGTGTTGTGGGTACTAGGCGGCGATATATATAATAGATAGATACATATAAATACTTAAATACATAGAAAACATCCATAACTCAGAAACAAATATTCGTGATAAACACACAAATAAATGCCCTGACCAAGATTCGAACCCGGGACCTCCTGCTTCGTAGGCAGGGTCACTACCAACTAGGCTAGGAGGCCGTTATTTTTTAACATTTTGATTACACCTTCTACGGATATAGTTAATATGGATGTGTAGAATGTGTTGTAAAATCCAGTCTCACAAAGTTTTTACCACAACTGTCATATTGGCATTTACTTTGACGAAACCGAGTGTTTTTGTCACCCGATTGTTTCGCATGGTAATACGCGATGGGACGACGCGAGATGATTTGTCGCTGTCGTTGGCGATAAAAAATGTTACTATATTCAGAAGGGTCGACGGCCCAGGCCCAGGGTTTTTTAATAATAAGGATAGGCTAGATTAAGTTATCATGAAAAGTATGACTCACACTAGGACGGGACGGGGCGGGACGGGGCGCGACGGGACGGGGCGCGACGGGCCGATCTGTGCATATCTATAGAAAGTATCATCGTGATAGTTGGGCACCCTCGAATGTGACGTGACGGTTTGTATAGAAATTGACAGATCGTTCCGTCCCGTCCCGTCCCGTCCTAGTGTGAGTCATCCATTACTAAAAACAATAAACATTTAATAACTAAAATGCACTTTTTATTTAGATTTCCCGACATTCAGACATTCAATCACAGTGATAGTATTAAACGGCGAGTCACAATGATTGTTTTCATCGTGATAACGTCACCCACCTGGGCCTGTACCATGAAAATCGAACGATTGCGGATTTGTATCTCCATCTCTGTCACACTTGCATATTGGAGTGACAAAGAGGTTTTCCCGTCAATGCCAATTTTCGTGGTAGGCGTGCTGTACCGGTGTACCCTACCGGCCTGCAATTTTGATCTTTGTCTATGTTTGCAGTTGCCGATAATTTTTAGTTTCGCGTAACATCATTAGAAAGGAAGAAAGGAGGAAAGTTTCGGAAAACTGTATTTATCCTGGGTTATGAGTACCTACTCGTATATGCCAACGTATAAGCCTACCTGGCTGCTTACTATGAGTAACGCAGTACTACTAATTTACAAAAAAAATTTAGTAAAATCAGACGGTGGATCTCGGAATTAATGCCATGCCACCCCTGAAGACATTGAAACCACCATACATGTGAATTTGAAAATTAAGGAGTTCCCTTATTTCCTTATGGATCCCATCATCAGATCAGCTCCAAATTTCTATGGGACCAAATTGGTGGACTTACTAACAAAAAAAATTACCTACATAAATACACGAACATATAACCACCTCCGTCGAATTCTCGAATTCGGTTAAAAGAATATCATGTTTCAACACTTCAACAGTACCTATCTAGAGTATCTAGACACACGGCAGCGTGTCAAGCCAAGTTCAAGCAAAGGAACTACTACTACCCAGCCACTACTAGCCAGTGCCGTGTGTAATATTACACGAACCACTTGGTGCCAGTTTTGACCCCTACGTGTGTTTAATTATATCCATAAGGACATCTAGAAGCCCAAATCAAATCTAACCTACTTTAAGATCTCACATTTTTAAATAACAGCAATTGTTATTGGTAAGTATCCAATAAATACTACACGGATAGGAAGACACCAGTGTACGCAAGCTTCTTGGATCTGTCTCGGGCATTTGACCTCGTTTCATATGATATCCTCTGGAATAAAATGGAGAAAGTAGGAGTCCCATACGAAATCATTAACATTTTTAGATTCTGGTACGGAAATCAGGTGAATCAGGTCAAATGGGCCGGTGAGCTGTCTGATCCGTATGGTATGGAATGTGGAGTGAGGCAAGGTGGATTAACATCACCTAGTCTATTTAACCTGTACATGAACACACTCATAGAGGAGCTCAGCAGTGCACATGCCGGTTGTCACGTTGGCGGTATCTGTGTCAATAACATTAGTTACGCGGACGACATGGTACTGCTAGCTCCATCTGTGGGTGTACTTAGAAGCCTCCTAAACATCTGTGAATGTGTTATTATGGACAAATTTGAGTGTCCAGTGGCACAGAGTATATTATTAATGTAAAATAATGATTGACATCTAAATTATATAGTAATTTATTGTAATTTAAATTTAAATTTTGATTGGATTGTAATTATTTTATTTTATTTAATTTATCGACATATTTATTTTTCTTTTCATTTAGATGCGAATTATTAATTACTTATGTTAAATTATTGACTTTTTAAATGTATATTGTTCTGTTTTTGTGTGTTTTAATTTTTAAATATTTTAATTATTTCAAATTTTATTTTTAATTGTGATTTTAATTTTATTTTAATGTAATGTATGGATCAATGATGTCTGAATAATAAAAATGAATTGAATTGAATCATATGCGAGGGTACATGGCTTACTTTATAATGAAAAAAAAAGCGAGTTTACGATTTTTAAGGCCGGAAGCAAGTGTCCTCAAGATGTTCCTCCTGTGACCTTGAACGGAACGGTACTTAAACGAGTAACAAAATTTAAGTACCTAGGACACTATGTTACCGATGATCATAGAGATGATATGGATATGGAGAGGGAACGCAGAGCATTGTCCGTCAGGGCGAACATGTTGGCTACCAGATTTTCCCGATGTTCAGATGCAGTGAAGATAACACTGTTCAAAGCGTACTGTACTTCCATGTACGCGGGAGGTCTATGGGTCAAATACACCCAGAAATCGTATAATGCTCTGCGAGTCCAATTCAACAACGGGTTCAGGGTTCTGATGGGGTTGCCTCACTTCTGTAGCGCATCCGCAATGTTTGCTGAAGCCCGCACGGATGACTTTCACGCTATCCGTCGGAAAAAAGTGGTATCACTCGTGGGTAGAGGGAGAGGCAGCAACAACAGCATCCTTAGCATGATTTCTAGCAGGTTTGATTGTCCGATAATTTTCGGATTAATTAAACTTGCAAAATCAAATTTAGAGTTAAAATTTTAAATCAGTGTCTAATATTAAGTATGTACTAACATTTAGTTGTAAGTCTAGTTTTAATGTATATTAACAACATGGATCTTGGTTATCTGGAAATAAATTATTTTGATTTTTGATTTGAATAAAGCAAAAAAATTGAGTTTAATACTAAACTTGTGCATAATGTTATTTTGTTCCTATAAATAAATATTTGGATTTTGCATACTCATACTCATACTCATACTCATTTATTAATAATATTGTTACATATTACACGTCATATATATTCTGCATTAAAATTACAATAAAAATTATATATTATTATGTGAATTATTGAGTTTTAAAATTGTGTAAGTACCTATACAAATCAAATCGAAATAACATTATAATTTATTATTATATAAAAAGTCAATTAATTATTAAGTTGATGTCAAATTATAATTATAAAAGTCATTGAGACTGTAGAAGGCGTGTAATAGAAGCCATTTTTTTAATTTACTCGTAAATAGGCTGGTGGATTCGATTGTCGATAGAACTTGGCACTAATTTAGATCTTCATTTTTTTGCGGCGAAGCCCACAGCCAAGCATATATTGGTTTTGTTTTTAAACTTGAAGATATGTTTGTATATAAACTTGGCTCTCCTTTTTTACATTTATGTTTTTGGTGGGATCTGATTACACCGATAACCTGGAGATTGCAACATAATATTCTAGATTTCTAGACTAAAGAAAAATTAATTTATAATTAATAAACATCAAAGACGGAGATACTTTATCGTTACGTACAACCCATGGGAAGCACACTGCGCTTCGTGCAAGAGTTGCGCCAATTAGTTGTCGCTAATTACTCGGTGGCTTGCGCCCGCGCACCTCGCGGTGCCTAGCGGGCGCGTTTACGGTGCGTTCCGGTTATCAAGGTCAGGAGTCAGGACGCTAGAATCGCTAACGCTGACTCGGACTAAACTAACAAATTCCGTACAAAAAAATCAGCCAAGTGCGAGCCAAGTTTATTCCGAATCCAGGGGCCTTGGTCACTTTTTCTGTAGTGTATGAATTCTCTTTCAATTTATAGCCTCTTAAGAAGTTAAATTTTTCTTCTTCTAGGTCTGATTTTTATCACAGTTATTGAAGCCCCAAAGAATGAGTGTGAGAGAGAGTTGATGGCCCAGCGTTAAAGCGTGCGACTTTGAATCCAAGGGTCGTGGGTTCAATCCTGGGTGCTCGCACCAATGAGTTTTTCGGAACTCCCTTAGTTACGAAATATCATTTGATATTTACCAATCGATTTTCGGTGAAGGAAAACATCTTGAGGAAACCTGACTAATCCCAATAAAGCCTAGTGTCTCTGGGTTGGAAGGTCAGATGTCAGTCGGTTTCGTAAAACTAGTTCCTACGCCAAATCTTGGGATTATTTGCCAAAGCGGACCCCAGGCTCCCTGAGCCGTGGAAAGCCGGGATAACGCTAGGAAATGATTGAAGCCAGCCCCTACCATTCGCTGGGACTGGTTTCGTACACAATAATACCAGTATCTTTTTTGCAATTTAAATAATATGATGCTGGTGCTGGAGGCATTTCCTCGTTGTACCGCAATGGTGTACGTTGTGCAAGGAAGCCATCAGCTTTAAATCTAAATTAATATCCCAGTCCAGTCCAGTATAATAACGCCTTCAGGATGTTATTGGGGCTGCCTCGGTGGTGCAGTGCTTCCGGCATGTTTCTAGAGGCCAACACGGATGGCTTTAACACAATATTGCGGAAACGTGTTGCCTCCCTTATGCACAGAACCCGAAGTAGTACCAATGGCCTACTGAGTGATATTTTGGACAAATTTGAGCGTCCAGTGGTTAGGCACTGGACGCTCAGTACACACAAGCGGCAGGCCTCTTATATTTAATGTAAAATAATGATTGACATCTAAATTGTATTGTAATGTAATTTACAGTAATTTTAATTTTTGATTTTATTGGATTGTAATTTTTTATTTATTTAATTTATTGACATATTTATTTTTGTTTTAATTTAGATGTAAGTAAATTATTAATTACTTATGTTAAATTATTGACTTTTTTATGTATATTGTTCTGTTTTGTGTGTTTTAATTTTTAAATATTTTAACTATTTCAAATTTTATTTTAATGCTAATTTTAATTTTATTTTAATGTAATGTACTAGTTTACCTATGGATCAATGTTGTCTGAAAATAAATGAATTGAATTAAATATGTGATTACGTGCATTATTGTCTATTGTAACAGTATATTGTTAAAACAAGTATGGTAAGGTATACCTTAGTATGTCTGTCTCGCTCCTGCCAGTGAAGTGGTACGAGCGAGACGGACATACTTTCGAATGCCGTAGTCGCAATCGAAAACAACTCATGGTACGCACAAAGTTTCCTAGATTTCGATAGCACAGACCGACAGTTCAGTGCAGTTAAGTAAAGGATATATTTCGTAAAAGTTTGACGTTTAAAATATCACTTTAAAGTTTTATAGTTCATTTGCATGGAAAGGATAACGTGGTTTGACTCTTAACTTTTTGAAAATTGCTCAAAGACTTTCTCAGAAGTCAAAACTAATGCTTACGAAATTTTAATTATATTTTTTCAGTACTTTTGTGGTAACTATTGTAACTAAGTAATGGTACTTATCTACTGTATTCGTGCTACCTACCTTTTGGAAGAATAATAATTATGGAAACGTAATTACTGACACCAAAAAGTGCACCAAAAGAAATTGGTGCCGGTGATCTTGAACTGATTTAACCATTCAAAAAGAACAACGAGTACTTAAACTTAAAGTTTTACCATTTGGTACCTATGTTCTAAATTAGTGAATGTGTAAATTTCACGGGTTAACTAGAAGAAATGATGGTTTTACGGGCGTAAAATAATTAAAAGTTAAACACATTTGCCGTAATATCTTTATTTTTTCCTGTAATGCAAAAGTGAGACGCTTAGCCACGAAATGGCTTAAACTCGAACTAGATGGCGCTATTTGTGTGCTCGCAGTCAATAAGGATCATCTCACCTCTTGGGATCAATATGTACAGATTTCCCCTACTAGTCTTACTAATCAAAAGTACCTAAGTAGGTACATCTTGAGTAAAATTTATTTATTTATTTATTATTTGTTCAATAAAAACAATTAACAAAAACTCAAAAATAAATACAACGTCCCACAAAACTGTTTACTTACACAGTTTGACTGTGGGATCCATGAGTTTCTTATATTATAACTAGTGGTTAATACATAGCTTAATGGTAATATATACATATATATTTATGTATATTAAAATACTGTTGCAAAATGTGGATGAGTATAACTTAGTGAAGAAAATAATAATACAGATTTAAATATTGTTACAAGGTATGGATAGGTATTAGGCAACTGAATATAGGTCCATTAGGTACATGCATAAAGGTATCTAGATACTGTTGAGGTAATATTGGAACAAGGCTCTTTTGAATCTTTTTTTGTTTTTCTCTGTTCTAATAGCCATACGTAAGGCGTTAAGTACATATTGTAGAGTAAGTCTATGCTAAGTTTCCTAGATTTTGACAGCACAGATTGTGAAAGTGTTAAGTAAACGTCATAATTTCATAGAAGTTTGACGTTTAAAATGACACTTTCAAGTTTGACAGTTCATTTGCTGAGAAAAGATAACGTGGTTTGACTCTAAGTGCTTTTCGATGAGCCTTCGATTTCGAATGTCTGAGTTTAATGAGTTAATAAAGACCTAGATTAACCTTCAAGATTGGAAGGTCAGGGACAGGAATCGCTTCCGTTTTTTAGGAATTATCTGAATTTCTCTACCATTTTTTTTTTTTTTGCAAAAGTAAAGTTCAAGGTAGATGTAGGCCACAACAAAAAAATTCCTTTTTTTCTGGAAATGAATACAACTTCACACAGTTTTAAATTTGTCGTATTTTCTAATACACTAAACGTTTCCATGTTAAAGTGTTTAATTTTTTTGTAACAAAAAATAATTACGTGTATAGACACATCTTAATGCCACGCACACATGCGATTGTGCGTGTATCCGTGACCGATGACACTGACTGATATTCAACCTTATCGCATACCAATAAGGCTCATAAATAGTCAGTTGATTGGTTCGTTGACGGTAAACTACACGCTTTGACTATCAGTGGACGTTATGCGGTGGTAATAAGGGTTATGATTGGGCAGTAGGTTTGACGTTTGTTCGATTACGCGCTCGCGATCCGCGTAGAGTGCCCCGGGAGCATTTGTTACCGTGCGCAATGCAGCTGCGAAAAATTTCGTAATGAGATTTGGAATTAAATGAGTTGCTATTTGCTATCGTCCGGAGACGTTTATTCTTAAAATAATAGTTTATTTATTAAGGTATTTTTAAGGTATAGTTTTTAATTCTTAAAGTAGGTTTTTTTTCATTATTGTTATATCGTTATTGAACTGACAGCTTGTATGCCAAGAAAAATATTTACTACCGTAAATTTGAAAAATCGAATTAATTACGTTTTATTTTTTTACTTTTATAACCTACTTCCGGAAGAAAAGTTTGTCGGATTTATGCATACATTATTGTAAATATCCCATTCAAACGTCATTTGAGAAAATCAGGCTATTATAATTTAATGTATGTCAAAACCGTATATTTCCTGGGTTATTTAATATTGACTCTATCTTAATTAGGTATATCTAATATGTTTAGTATGGGGTACCACAGTGTTAGTGATAAATTCTCATATATAACTTGACAATCAACTTGCCGATTATGAAGTACTTTTTTACGGTAGATGTTGCTAAACGCCTCCCTAAGACGCATACGATGAACATGGTGGAGAAAATTGCAAATGGTAGAGCGGTGGGTGTGAATGGAGAGTTCGAGTATCGCCTGAGGCCGATTTTTTCCAGTTTTCCTTCTAAGAACTTTAGTATCCTTCGCAGATGTTTCTGTTCAATAATAATTAAAAAATTGAGTACCTATTGTCAGTGGTGAATTCTTAATATAAGTAACATAAACTTGCCGATTATGAAATACCTACTATCTTTTAAGGTAGAGGTAACAAATAAATATAATAGGTCATTCTTACACGAATTGACGAAATCCCGCAGTAAGCTAAAGAAGGTTTGTGTTACGGGTACTCAGACAATGATATATATAATATACAAATACATAAATACATAGAAAACATCCATTACTCTTTTTAAATAGAAAACTCCCGTGAGTATTAGACATTTTAATATACTTAGACCGGGTTACTCACGAAAAATTTATAGACGACTTTATAGACGTGAGTAACCCGGTCTAAGTATATTAATATCCGTGACTCTGTTTTCTATGTATTTATGTATGAGATTTAATATTTATTTATGTATTCGTATATCATATATATCGTTACTTGAGTACCCGTAACACAAGCCTTATTGAGCTTACTGTGGGACTTAGTCAATTGGTCTAAAAATCTCTGGTAATAGTTATTTATTATTATATTTACGAGTTTTTACTCGATAATCTCTATATCGCCACGAGTACCTACTATAAATGCAATTAAAAAACAATCTGTCATCGATTTATCAATCTTTCAGCATCTTGTCTTGCATGTGGCAGATAAAAAAAAATACTTACCTACAATTAGTTAATTTTTAATGATTTTTTCAAATATAGTCTAAAAAAGCACATTTTTCGATAGTCTTATGAACTTTTTGCTATTATATATGTGAAATCTACATATTAAACTGTTCCTATTTGAAGTTTCTAATAACCTAAGAGAGAAATTAAACACTTTAGAACGGATTAATCGCGTTTATTAACACCATGACCCTACGTTTCGAGCCCTTCACAGCACTCGTTTTCACAGGGTTAAGATGATGACTGAGAGACTGCGAATTCTCCCCTTTTGTACAAGTAACTTTTTTCATTGAATACTTAATTAAGTGAAAATGATAATTTTCCTTAAGCCGTAAGGGTTAATGTATAAGCCCTAAAAATACTCGAAAATTGAGAAATACATATCAGATTGGGATCAGGAACGGTCTTAAGTGGCTCAACAACCCCGGTTCGTGACTGTATCTTAAAATGTAAATTTCTTGAACAATGGCCACTCATTTTTTTCCATGACGGGAACCATGAAACGTAACACTTACCGCAATAATAATCGAAATGATTTCTCAAATTCCGGCACCCTATAATTTGCGAACACGTTTCAGAAAAAGGTCGTAAACGCCTATGGATTTCAAAGGCGCTTAAGACGTTTTCGATTTGAGTGTAAAAGTGCATCTGCACAGGAGTAAATGCTCTGCAGACAGGGAGGGGCGCGGGGCGGAGCATGCACGGCAGTCGCATCGTGGCCGCGCGTCGGGTCGCACGTGTATCGCGAGATGGTGTCTGTAGGGCCGTGGCGGCGCCGGGCGCCGGACGACGACGACCGGTCCGAGCCGGGCGCCTCCAGCTCCGGCGTGCCGCGCGCACCCCCCAACTGCGCGCGCTGCCGCAACCACAGGCTCAAAGTCGAGCTGAAGGGCCACAAGCGGTACTGCAAGTACCGGTACTGTAACTGCGAGAAGTGTCGACTGACGGCGGACAGGCAGCGGGTGATGGCGCTGCAGACTGCTTTGCGCCGCGCTCAGGCGCAGGATGAAGCGAGGGCCCGAGCGGCGGACTCAGGGTTACACCCTCCTGGGATAGAATTGGACCGGCCGGAACCGCCGGTGGTGAAGGCGCCGCGGAGTCCGGTGGTGCCGCCTCCACCGCGCTCTATGGGATCAGCTAGCTGCGACTCCGTACCCGGGTCCCCCGGCGTGTCGCCGTACGCGCCGCACCCGCCATCCGCGCCGCCGCCGCCGATGCCGCCGCTCCCGCCTCCACAACCAGGTTAGTCACGTGATCACGTCAGTGGTAAACATAAACAGTGTCTTGAAAAAAAAACCGTGCTGGGATTTATGGAAAGTGCGAATAAACAAAGTATATAGTACAGTGTTTTGATCGGAATTACCGTATTAGGAACCAAGAATAAGTGATACAAATATTCCGATGAACAAGTGACAGTAAGAGCAATGTATGCAACCTTATAAAGCTTATACTAGTATCAGTTTTTCGTTCAAATTGGAATGGTAGAAAGAAAAAGTTCGTCTAACAATAGGTACTCAAAAATATTATTTATTTACAAATATTGCTAAAATATATTATATATACAGTAAGTTACAAGTGAAGTCTAAAATAGGCCCTTGAGGCATTGTAGTATCGCGTTCAGAATTGCTTCACTTATGAACGCGTGTGTACCTATAGGATGCTCGTGGCATTTCCTCGTTGTATCGCAATGCTGATACGTTGTGCGAGGAAGCCACCAGCTCCTCAGTCACCAGTTACATCAACCATACGTTCCGCGATTTCCACAAAACTGAGGTCAAGCACTGATTTAAGTATTTCGTTGTAAAATTTCGGCGCTTCACTCAAATAAGTATACAGTAGGGCATGCAAATCGGTAAAAAATTGCATAGAATTAGCGGTTAACCGGTAAATTACAGGTAATTTTCGTAAAAATTATCTACTGGTTGTGTTCCCCTGTATACAGTCGGTAGAACATTCAGCTAAAAAGACATGTGATCCATACAATACAACGTATCTCTGCGTCTAGCTTCAGTCGCAATTTCTGACATCTTTTCCTCAGGCAATTCATTTTAAAAATCACTTAATTTGATAAGCAAAAAATGAGTTTGTTTTAATATGGTACGTAAATAGAAGAAACGTACGAGTAGTAGTAGGCGGAACAAATAAGAATCGTATGTCTAAGAACTAATTAGTGTTTTTAAAAGTGTGCGTTGAGACCCCCTAGGGGGCCGCAAAGCCTCTGTAGGGGGTCTTGACGGCTCGCAAAGCATTAGTAAAAATACGACACGTGATTTTTTTCTTAGTTTCTACATAATAAAGTAGATCAGGTTTCCAATAAGAAATTCACAATGACGAACTAAAGCAAATCCGAGTTATGGAAGGCATTACGGATAAAAAATGCAATTGATTATTTATTGTACTCTATGTAAAAAAGTCGGGTTTCTTTTACCGAAACTGCTGTTTTTTCGTACAAAAATTACATAATCACCAAATATGAGCTACGCCTACGACGTAATTCTGTATTATTTAGTTTTTTTTTACATAACAAAAAACATTTATTTTCCAAATATATACAGTAAGTGTAACTTACCTAACTACCTACCTCTACCTACCTTAAATCTAAAGTAGGTCCTTGAGGCATTATACCTAGGATGTTGGATTTATTTATTTAGATTGTTTATCATTAAGGTATTTGTATGATCTTAATATCTCTAAACACTAGTGTTATTAATTCTTATGTTCCTGTACTTCCTGTAGGTAGACTCATGCTAAGTTTCCTAGATTTTGATAGGACTAGTGTTAACTAAACGTCATAATTGCATAGAAGTTTGACGTATAAAATAACACTTGGAATATAATATACACTTTGCTTGGAATAGATAACTTGGTTTGAAATAACAGTCCTTACTAAGCTCGACTTAGGGCTACTAACTACTAATAAACTAACGGTAATATTTTGTCACATAAACACAAGGATACAAAAATATAAAGAAAAACAAACAACACAACTATGTTACATTACAAGTTTTGAATTCCATTTCAATTGGCGGGAATTCAATTTACAAAGGTCTTCCGGTTGATGTCCAAGATGGCGAGGACGCGTCGGGAGTAGTTCTTTGTTTTTTGTTTGTTAAAAGTTGTTTAGTGCGTAATATTGGTGGCTTATTATACAGTGAACTAACAAACAAGCATGCAGATAATAAAGAAATAGTCCTGACACCTGTCGTATCACTCTTGGGACCATCACCCGGTTGTCCGCGCCACGTGCTATTTGAAATCAGCCACCATTTTAAATAGCAAGGCTCCTCACCGTACAAAGTCTCGCCCAAAGAGCGAATTTATTTATTATACCTATCTATATAACCGTACAACTGTTAAGCCAAACTTTGACACTGGCGAAATTGTCCCATTGGTTGGACAGAAGCCATTTATTTTAAAGAATTGATTGATTGAATTTACAAAATTGATAAAAACTAAAAAAATACATAAAAAAACTGTATGTAATTTTGTATATGTAAATATTTATATTTAATTTTGTTGCCAGGTACGGATTATATTTAGTTTACATGATTATTTCAGTTTTATATTTCATCGGCCAGCGTCTAGGGACCTATAATATTTTATGAATTTAACAGGAGTGACTAGTTATCCTTTTTTTGATTAGAAAAATAGTGTGGTTTTATTTAATAATTATCTTAAATGACATTCAATAAAGTAATATTATTTTTGCGAAAAATTATTTTGCGCCTTTGCTGTATTTATTTATCACTTTTATCAGCCACAATAATCGAGATCAATGTGGCTAATAAGGAACGTACTTTAAGCCAGATGTCAGACAGACATGTTTCGGCTCATTCTACTTAGAATCACGAGCATATACAATATTCTACCTGATAAGTTAAAAAAAAAACCATTTTTCTTTAAATAAATACGGTTTAAACGAACTTACTATGAGTCTGAATCTGAACTAGGATAAACAAAGTTAGTAGGAACTTATATTTTGTATGGAAATTTTGGATCTTTTTTTTTGTTTATCAGGATCGAATACGCTCGTGGTTCTGAGAACAATGGATCTAAAAATATCCAGATCTGACCGAATCAGAGTTTCGGAATTTGTAAGTATCGGATTTGACAACGCGCAGTTATCTCCACTCGATAAGATATATTTAACGTAAACTTTTAGTTTAAGACAAAGTAATTAAATAATACATACAATCAACTAATTGCAATATCTATATTGAAAACGTTTTATCTAGTATTTCGCACTGAACGTGAACCCACGACCTCTGTATCTCGACAACCACAAGACCAATTTGGCTTAAATTCAATTTTTATAATCTCATTTTGGCTGCGTTTTACCAAATTTTTATTCCGAGAATAACGCTTACTCTCAGATAGTCATCATCATCATCATCATTTCAGCCCCAAGACGTCCCCAAAGATTTACACAATGACCGGTCCTGCGCCACCCGCATCCAGCGGACTCCTGCGACCCAGGTCACCAGTCCACCTTGTGGGGGGCCTACCCACGCTGCGCCTTCCGATACGCGGTCGCCACTCGAGAACCTTTCCGCCTCAACGGCCATCGGTTCTACGTGCAATGTGCCCCGCCCACTGCCACTTAAGTTTAGCGATTCGGAGAGCTATATCGGTTACTTTGCTTCTGCTGCGGATGGTCTTATTTCTGATAAGATCTCGCAGAGATACTCCTAGCATAGCCCTCTCCATTGCCCTTTGGGTGACTTTGAGCCTTATGAGGCACATCGTAAGCGACCACGTTTCAGTATGTCATCAACTCATCACTCTCAGGTAGTAACAACGGATTTTGACATTAGTATCCAAGAGTAAGCGTTACTCTTGGTTAAAAAGTTTGGTCAAATCCAGCCTTAGCCGCCTGCCATCCGATTAACAATGTTCGGGTTAAGGATGACTCTCGTCACGTAATTTTTTCTAGAAATTGACAGATTGAAAGATCGTCCCGTCCCGACCTATACCGTCCTAATGAGAGTCATCTTTTATTGTCGAACTAGCGACTCACCCCGGCTTCGCACGGGTTATTATTACATATAAACCTTCCTCTTGAACCACTCTATCTATTTAAAATACCGCATCAAAATCTTTAAGCATACATACAGACAACGGGATGTAGTGATGAACATAAACACCAGGTTGTTCAAGTGGATTCAGAAAACTTCGCTGGCTCGTTTTACTTGGTGTTTGGCATTTTCAATCATACTGCCAAGTGTGACAATGTATGAAAAAAGTTGGTCGCATTCTTTTCAAATGGGATCGAAACTCTCGGTCCATGGGGTCCCAGCGTACGCAAGTTTTTCGTAGAAATCGCGAAACGTCTGGTTGACCGGTTACTGGTGACCTAAGAGCTGGTGGCTTCCTCGCACAACGTATCAGCATTGCGATATAACGAGGAAATTCCGCCAGCATCCTAGGTACAATGCCTCAAGGACCTACTTTAGATTTAAGGTAGGTAGAGGTAGGTAAGTTACACTTACTGTATATCCACTTAAAACCTCACGTATCGTCGCTCCGTCTTGCCGTGAAAGACGGACAAACAAACAGACACACAATTTCCCATTTATAATATTAGTATGAATATAACAGAAACGTCAAATATAAAAACAAGAAATGTCGTTCACCCGGATAATGTAATGTCTAAAATGACCTACCGCGAGGACGCTTATCTGCCACGTATCGCCCGATTATGCACGCCCGAACTTATCGAAACGACCTGCCTTTCTGACTCCTGTGTTCAGTAGCGGAAGATAAAATAAAAAACCGGCCAAGAGCATGTCGGGCCATGCTCAGTGTAGGGTTCCGTAGTTTACCGTTCGTCTTAATATGCGAAGATAAAAAGGGTTTTTATATACACCAGGCTCATAATCCAAAAGAGTATCTTCACCCTGCTAACCGAGAGGATTCTTTGCAAAAAATCAGAAATGGCTAAACTGGCCAAGTTCAAAATATTTTCCCCAGAAAGGCTTTATAAAGCTCTATTTTTATTAGAAAACTCCCGTGAGTATCAGGCATATTAAAATTCTCATAGCGGGTTACTCACGTCAATAAAGTCGAAAATAGTTCGACATGTTTCGGAACAGTCCGTGTCCCTGTCTGTGTAGAGCAGTCGCCGCGGCTACACGCATGACTCATGAATAAGGGACACGGACTGTTCCGAAACATGAATTTGTGTAAGAATGTCCTATAATCATATTTATTTATTTTTGTAGTGTGTGAGAAGGGCGTCTATGTGCATTCCCCCCCCCCCCCCCCCGCAAAAAGGTGACAGAATAATTTGTAGGGTAAGATGTCGCTATGACATCTCCTTTCCAACGCGTTGGAAGGCTGTGGTGCTCGAAGTCAGCTACCGATTAATAATGTATGTCAAAAAACTATTTTATGCCACACCTGGCCATAAAGTGCCTTTTTCCGCACGCTACGCGTACGGAAAAAGCCGATTTCTGCCCAAGTGTAGGCATAAAAGGATGTACCTAACACGTGAGGTAATAAATAAAGCCCTTGATCGCATATTTACGTCCCTCGCTTGCAGCTCGGGTCGCAAACATCTGCGATCTCGGCCTTTCTTTGTTTTACCGCACTAGTTAGGTAATGTACTATTTTTAATGGTTTACAATCGTTTTCTCATGCATAATTTTGTTCATAGTATAAAACAATTGCTTCGAATAACCAGTCATCATCCCAACAAGGCGAGATAACCTATACTTTAGCTATACTAATTACTCTCGTGCGACATATATAGCGGAGTGAGCATTGTTTATTTATTACTTATGTTTTGTACACCTATAAAAACGCATTTCTAGGTAAATGGGCTGTTCTCCTTTGAGCTCTGAGCGGTCTCCGCGGTGAAAACTGTCTGATTCAGATTGTTTTTGTTGTTATTGTTGTAGCCTGTAGGTCCTAGGTCCTAGGGCACCCCGGAGGTGCACAGGGCCTCCACAAGATTCTTCCACGCCATTCTATTTTGAGCAACGTTCTTGGCTTCGCTCCTCAGTCCTACAGCTGGCAACTCGCTCTCCACGCCGCCATGTGTGTACAGGGCGTCCACGAGCTCGCTTTCCGCCTTGAGGCTTCCACTCAAAACCGAGACTGGCACTATTCGTTGCTCCTCTTCGAAGGGTATGCCCGATCCATCTCCACTTCCGCAGCGCTACTTCTCTGTATATCTTCTTTTCTGTGTCAGCCCTTTTGTCACTCTCCACGTTTCGCAGCCGAAGAGCAGCACGGACTTGACAATGGATTCAAAGAGGCTTTAATGCGCCGTGTAAGTACGTCTGAATCCCAAACAGGCTTGAGTTGAGCTTTTTCCTTCTTGATTCTTCTCTCAACGTCTTCGTCTGTGGGTTTCTGTTCGAGATTTCTCGAACTCGAGACAACTCGAGAATTTTGGCTTCATTCGAGACGAGAAAAGAATGTCCATGACTCGAGAATTCTCGAGTCATGCGCGGCGGGCACGCGCCTTTTCGCCCCGTACAACTAGACTTAAAGAAAATTAACTTGAAAATAATAAACACAGAACTTTTATTATTTTGTTTTTATAAGTAATACTTCTTTATTACAGTAGGGTAGGTAAGTTGGTTCTGTGTTAAAGTCGTGACAAGGGCTTCTAATCACGATTTTTTTAATTCAAGACAACTAGCTACACTTTTTAGCTACATTTTTGATGAGGTAAAAATTACCGGAAGTCAAGAAGCATCAAATCTTCTGATGGACCGAACATCAAAGTTAATTTCGGACGTGACAGCCTTAATGCTCAACGCGTGGTTCTACATCGAAACGACTTTTCCAGCTGTCTATTTATCAATTTTTCATACAAAAATACTTATTATGGTTGAAGTAGGGTAAGTAGTACAATCATTGGCCCTTTAAGGTGAACTTCGAGTTTCAAGATTTTTCTTCCCAATTAGGGTGCTAAATAGTAAAACTTTTGATGACAAGTTAACTCTAGAAATATTGAGAATTTGAATAACTCACAACCATAAATATATTTAAAACCAGTTGTGAAATATAATGCAAAAACAAAAGTATAATCATTAGCCCCTGGGGTACAAATATTGGCATACCAAGAGCACAATGGTCGGCATGCCGATAATTGTACTTTGTATTTATTGGCCCTGCCAATGATTATACCATGGTAGGGCCTATCACTACATTTGTTTATTTTTATTGACGATAGTGAATAAAAACAACGCAAATATTACATTTTTAATACCAATAAAAAGGCTATAATAGTTTAAAAGTACTAAATTCTTATGATTTGCTTAATATAACACTTTTTTAGCTTCGATCGTTGCAAAATGTTTTATTTTACGTGTGTTCCAGCAATTATGCTGGAAAACTATCAATTACGTAGCTCACTCGATAAATTTTAAGATGCTCGAAATTTGAAAATGGAACGCACCCATGTTATATGTTTTTAAAAAACAAATTTATTTACAAATTTAACACTAGTATCCAGTACACTCTAATTTCAAAAATGGATAAGTTCCAGTTGTTTTGCTACAACGTTTTCCGTGGGTTTTCTTTGAAACGATGGAGCTGAACCGCGAACATTTTCGTGCTATGATATATTACGATTTTAAATTTGGTTTAACCGAACAACTGACTTTGCAGCGATTACAATCGGCATTAGGAGACTCTGCTCCATCTCGGGCAACTGTTTTTAGATGGTTTAGTGAATTTAAAAGGGGCAAAACCAACCTCGAAGATGAACACAGAAGTGGCCGCCCTCAAACAGCAGTAACTGCAGAAAACGTATGGACTACTGAAATGTTAGTGCGAGAAGACCCACGAATTACATACAGGGACATCGAGAAGATCCTAGGCATTAGTTCGGGGAGTGTTAATATCATCCTAGATCAACATCTTGGAGTAAGGAAGCTTTGTTGCCGTTGGATCCCGCGTTTGCTCTCCGGAACTGAGAAACAGGCTCGTGTGGATTGGTGTCATGAAATGCATTTAAAATTCGAAAACGGAACATCAAGACGTGTTTCTGAAATCATTACTGGTGACGAAACATGGATTTATCAATATGATCCGGAAAGTAAGCGGCAGTCGTCAGTATGGGTGTTCTCAGAGGGCAAGTTACCAACAAAATTACAAAGACCTCGAAACGTAGGCAAAAAAATGGTCGCTAGTTTTTTTTCTCGGGGGGGACATCTGTCGACTTCAGTGCTGGAAAATCATAGGTCTGTTAACTCGGAATGGTACACTACAGTAGCATTGCCGCAAGTTTTCCAAGCAGTGCGGGAGAGTATACCAAAGGCTGGACTTCGGGGAATCATGCTGCATCACGACAACGCCTCTTAACATACGTCCCTCAGAACAAAGGCGTTTATTGCAGAAACTGGGGTTGAAACCTTGCCTCATCCACCCTACAGCCCTGACTTGGCTCCCTGCGATTTCTTTTTTTTCCCAACAGTGAAGGAAAAAATAAAAGGCAAGTTTTTTTCGAGTGCCGAAGAAGCCGTGGCTGCCTATGAAGGAGCGATTTCTGACCTATCCGATCAAGACTGGCAAAAGTGTTTCCAAAGTTGGTTTAGACGAATGGAACTTTGTATAAAGAACGATGGAGAGTATTTTGAGAAAATGTAAAATAAATAGTGTTTATCTTCAATAGTTTTTTTGTATCTCAAAACTTTTCGAGTGACCCACGTACACTAAGTTTAAACTGTTGTCAACAAAGAAAAATATTTTTTTTTCTACGTTCTACTCAAACGTATATCTTAATAAATCGATTTTAAGTTCAGGGGGCCAATGATAAGATTACTACCGTTTACCCTACCCCGAAATGTCAACTTGAAATCAGCGGTGACGATGATAATTCTATCAGAAATTGGTATCTGAAACTGCAAAACAACGTGCAATATCTACAGAATATTATATATTTTTGTAACAAAAAAGATATCTGTTAAAAGTTCAGCAATAGCCCACTGAAAATCATCTTACAAAAGCATGTAGGTACCTAAAAGAAGATTCTGTTGATGCTGAAAGAAGCTACACTGAAACTCATTCCGTATTTTTTCCTTTTATATTTTATTTATACTGAGACAATCGACGTAACAATCTTCCAGTCCTATACTTAACTTGATCCTCGTGTTAAATCGTTATAATGTACAGTATCCCAAGCTGGTGATACGGGAAAGCTTCCTTACTATTGAAATTAGGAACCTTTTGATTTGAATAGCTACGCGTAGGAACCTAGAGAAGTATCGCTTTACCTGGCGAGAATGAGAGAATTTTCAAACTTTATTCAATGGCTTATATTAATTCGATGGAGGCAGACTGCGATGTTTTTTGGCTGCGCTGGACATCGGCTATGTCATGAGTAAGGAATACATGGAATAGGTACTCCGTTTTGTTAGCCCGTCGAATGAGAGATCACGTTTTGCCCACTGACAACGAGTGCTTTAAAGGATAACTGTCTTAACTCTTTAGCGGTTAAGACTGGATAAAATGCTTAATTCAAACCTCATCGCCAATTCATAGTTATAAAAAGTTATATATAAGGAAAACATATAAAAAGATGTCGTTATAGGTTGGTTTATTTTAAGAGGTTTGCCTTTAAAAGAGTAACAATATTTTAACAATGAATACTTACGGTGGTATCCGAAAAACATTAAAATTACTATCCTCCAAAAAAAGACTCGAGACTCGAGAAGACTCGAGAAATTGGGCTCGAGATTTCTCGAAACTCGAGAATTCAAATAGGCCGAGAAATCAGAAACCCCTGTACCTCCCCGACAAGTTACTGTACTTCCGAGATACACAAACTTTGAGACTGATTCCAGGCGGTCGTTCTTGAGCAACAAAGGTTCCGTGCAATCCGACCTGACACGCATGTCGACTGTTTTGCGTCGGTTTCAATAACCAGTCGGTTTTTTTTTTGTTAAGAGGTAAATGCCCATCATTTTGAATTACCTTATCAGTACAGTATACTTGTAATTTCCCTGGTTAGTGACTGTAAACTTACATACATTATTTTCCATAAAACACAGTGACCGAGTGATAAATCGGAACGCTGAAATTGCGAACTGTGAATTTTGAGCCACCCGATAGTTACAGAGCCATCTGCGAAATTTTATTTGAATTTGTCCCACAGTATTTACATGGTATTTATCTCAAGACGGGCCATCACCAAGCATGTCAGTAGAACATATTATAACGTTTAGTCTAACAAACCGTGCTAACATTTCCCTGCTTTTATGTAACAGCGACGCATCTCAAAATGAGTATCTGTTGCATTTGGAACCATATGCACATAAATTATAGTTTTAAAATTCCAAGTCCTATCTAGAAATGTACACACTATTTCACACAAGTAGCGATTTGTCCCCTGGCCGACGGGACATAATTTAACAATAAAAAAATATATATATATAAAACAAGAAATAGTTGATTCCCAAATCTGTGTTTTTTAATTAGAAAACTCGCGGGAGTATTAGACGTATTAAAATACTTATATCGGGTTACTCACGTCAATAGTGCGTAGAGCAGCCGCCGTGGCCGGACTCATGAATAAGGGACACGTACTGTTCCGAAACATGTCGAGCTATTTTCGACTTTATTCATGTTAGTAACCCGATATAAGTATTTTAACAAATCTGTGTTTGTCTGTCAGTAGTATCAGTATCTATATAACGCGTTTGTTTTGTATAATTAGTTGTAACAGTTGTAACTAGTGATAAGATAATTGTTACTTAGCAAGGAGAGGACATATAGACAAGGACATGGCTTATCTCGCTGCGTTTTCACTCTATTTACATATAAATATATAAATACAAATATTATTGTTAATAATTATACAGAAAAAGGATAAATGGACGAGTTGGCCTCATCTCAGTATGATATTAGGGACTCTGCCAACATCATACTGAAATCATACTTAGACGCTGGGTTCTTAAATAATTAGGAGCACCTAATAAACTTTTTTTTATCTCGTTAGTTGCTATAGTAACGGTCTCCGGGGTCATTAATTAACATTAAAATTCACAAAACATGTTTATATTGCTAGTTATATTTCCTTTCCATGATGGCAACTACCGAATCAGTATAACTACCTATATACAACGTTTCTTCTAATAAACAGGAGGGGGGGCAAATGTTATTCTATCCCGGGGGCAATGCAGCACAACTTGTGCTGCATTGCCCCCGGGATGGAATAACAAGATATAGTTAATTCACCCATAGTAAACGTCCCGTACATCTGCAGTATGAAAAGAAAAATTACATAGTAACTACAGCTCATTTATTATCAACGCGTGTAAATAATTGTACGTACATACGATGACTAGACTGCAAGGTAATTGGGAGATAACGTTTTGATAAGGACATTTGCGAATGCATTTTGTACTTACATAATTATTATTAGTGACATCTTATCATGAATATGGGTCATTGTCTACACGATCTGCAAGATTTCTACGCATTATAAATTTACTAAAACAGAGCTTCTTGTGCAAAGTTTTGAACATGACATGGCCCCCGTGCTCAGGTGGTTACACGTTAATACAATACAATACAAAATACAATACAAATACTCTTTATTGCACACCTCAAATTAAGTTAATACAGAGAATACAGCGAACAAAAGAGGCAAACAACAGGCGGTTGTTTCGCTAAAAAGCGATCTCTTCCAGACAACCTTTAGGTAGCGGAAACTAATAAAAAACAAAAGTCAGTAGGCGTTGCAAAATTTGACAGATACCTATCTGTTATTTTCGATGATTAGTATAGTAACGTTCGATACAAACTTTTTCACTGGCCCGTGTAGAATCCAGAAAATACGTTTGTTTTAAAAAGTATCACACAAAACACATACATTATAAAAATTTAAAGCGCACATTAAAATAAAAAAAAACATGCCGCCATTATAAAGTTTACCTGGTATCGCCGTCTCGCTCGCTCCTTAAGAGGGTGTAGGCCGGGGGTGGGGACATAAAAACACGGCCTACGGGGCGGGCTTATGTAACAGGGAGTTATACCCCGGAGTTACCCCCTCTTAGCCCCTTCGGTCCCGGTAATGCTACGTGGGATGTGCGTGGGGTTAGAAGCAGTGATGGGCAAAATTTATTCGAATGACGGATGACGGATGACGAATAACCAAATCATTCGCGGATGACGGATGAATTTTCGGATGATTATTCGTATTCGAATAAATTATTCGTCGAATAATTTATCCGCGAATAATTCATTCGCCGGATGAATTGCCACGAATAATTTTTTAAATACCTTATCAACTTCTGTTTAAAATAGCTATCTAATTATGAATTCATAACTCAAGTTTCATTTCAACCGCCTAGTTTCATTGACACAATTTCTTTTAAACATTATGGCCTTACTAGTTTATTTGGAATTAATTTTATATTCGGTTATTTGAATGAGAACTACGAGGCCCTTTTTAGACCGAGATAGTATATGTCATTGAAATGTACAGAAACTTGACAAAATCTATGCCATAGAAATTAGGCGGTTTCTTTGCTCAGATTTTCTTCCAGCCCGCATAGGGATTATAAAAGGACTGTAAATAAAAGTGCACTTTAGAAATCAACATGGATTTATTAATAATTCGTAATAAAAATCATACGTCATGATATTCTTTGTTTGAAAACCAGAGTAAATAACATTAACTACATATAGATCATATCGAATAGATCACTAAAGTCTTAGACGATCGTGAACTTTAGTAAAAATTTGTCATTTTTAATATATGTTTCTTTTTTTAAATTTAATAGAATAGCCAAAAAACCTTTAATATTATTAGTAAATTTATAGGAGTAATATAATAATTAAATCATTCGTCAAGTTAAAAACCGGTCGAAATATTTATTCGCCGATAAGTTACTCGCGAATAAATCATCCGCGCACAAATCATCCGCGAATAAATCATCCGCGAATAAATCATTCGCGAATAAAAAATTGGTGGATTATTTGTCATTCGAATGATCATTTAGATAATTTTTTATTCGAATAATGCCCATCTCTGGTAGAAGCTATGACAGCGTTCTTTGAAGATGTCTTCTTAGATTTGTCAGGCGTCGATTGTCAAAAATGGTGCATATATCAATGGTGATCTGTTGAATGGCGTAATCAGTATCGTGGACTAATAAAGAACAAAAAATAAAAACGCATTTTTTTTTCATTTTTGTATGGGACAGGTTGTCCGAATAGGCCGTCCAAAAGCCAGCCAAGTAAGAAAAATGGTGCATACCTATATCAATATCACGAAATATTTCTTTTTCTATTTTTTTATGTTTTCTGGTCGTTTGAATAGCCTATTCAGAAAAAAAAACGTAAAAATTGTATGGAGGGTTACGCTAACCCTCCATACAATTTTTGCGTATTTTTTTCGGTTTTTACCCTGTATACAGGATGACTGGTAATTCGACCAATTTCTTGAAAGAGGTACATACTCGTATGTTGGTCATAATGAACAGCTTTTACTATGGGGAGAAACGCGAAATCGAGAAAAAAAAAATCAGCTGTTCCATTAACTCCTCCAATTCCATAAATTGTACACCTTCAATTGATTTTACATCATGTAATGCATATATATAGGATAAAATAACTTGATCTTCAATCGGCCGCAAACAAATTAGCCATAAAAATGCAGCGTTGCGAGTCTTTTTCATATATAGCCTGGTTTGGAACGTGACGTTCCGTCAGTGCCAACCACCTATATGAATATGGAATATGGAATAGTAACGCTGTAAATCAGATTGCGACCACGTTTCAGTACCGCTTACAATGGGCCTCATAAGAAGGCTCAAAGTCACTCAAAGGGCAATGGAGAGAGCTATGCTAGGAGTCTCTCTGCGAGATCGTATCAGAAATGAGCCCATCCGCAGCAGAACCAAAGTAACCGATATAGCTCTCCGAATCGCTAAACTTAAGTGGCAGTGGGCGGGGCACATTGCACGTAGAACCGATGGCCGTTGGGGCGGAAAGGTTCTCGAGTGGCGACCGCGTACCGGAAGGCGCAGCGTGGGTAGGCCCCCTGCAAGGTGGACTGATGACCTGGTGAAGGTCGCAGGAGTCCGCTGGATGCGGGTGGCGCAGGACCGGTCATTGTGGAAATCTTTGGGGGAGGCCTATGTCCAGCAGTGGACGTCTTTCGGCTGAAATGATGATGATGATGATGAAATCAGATTGTAAGAAATCTCTTATTGCTTGTCGTTTTGACATTGTTCTAGAGTGGCCTAGGGTTCCAATTGATTATACATACTTTTTGGTTCTATCTCGAAATAGTTATGTGGTTTTATTTCACGAAATTCAACGCAAGAATGGCAAAAACCGCGCCATTCGGATAATGGAATTAGAAGGTGGATAGCAGATATCTTTGGCAGCGCGTAGTCTTCTTGTAAGTACTCTATCGTTTTGACGTGTTTATAGGGTTCTTCAACAAGGAACCAGCTTATAGTTTCGCCATGTCTACTGATGTGCCGTTGGAATATCCCAGGGAACGGGAATTTTCCCATAGGGAATATTCCCGGGAATATTCCCTTATTTCCGGGAATATTCCCAAAACAGGGGAATATTGCAATACAACTTGGGTATTTTTTTAAATTAACTTGTATAATTTGGATGTACTCCACAGAACGACAGAACAAAGTTACTTTAGCTAAAAACCTCCTGTTTATACTACCCAATAGATACACATCATACTATCCTGTACCTACTGTTCTATATACTCAAATTTAAGCTTTTGTTTCGATTACAAACCCTACACTGGGTATAACCGACATGCTCTTGGCTGGTGTTTGCAGAACTTATTTCATCCTATCCATAAGTACAAAGAAACAAAATGTAAAAAATGTTCAATAAAATCTAAAAATAAGCTAAATTCGGCTTTAAACCTTTAAATTTAGAGTTGAAACTTGCTTGTCATATCGACGCCAGGGTAATGAATGAGAGATGGAAAATTCTGGAAAACAACGTTGCAGTTACCAACTAGCCGTGCGCTGATGGCTTCCTTATTTTACCGGTATTATTGGTGGGCTACGTTCCTTGTTTTCCTAGTAACTATTAGTATAAGTTACGTTTGAAATCATGATAAAATTTGCTTGTTGTTTACTATAGATATGTTAAATACCCGGATACTGCGTCTCGCAGACCTAACTGTAACCTATCCAAGTAATTTTAAATCTACAGAAAGCTGACTTTCTTTCTATAAGGTTGGTGTATTCATGTTGTACTTATTACGCAAATAGTTAAACTATAGGTACCTAATATTTATTTATTATCCAAGGCAGCAAAGTTGTTGTTCACATCTCGGGCTTATCTTGAGACCTGAGCAAGCGAAAGATTCCAAGATTGAGACACGTAGCGAGTTTTAGCGTAGCGTAGCACTTTGCTGGGGTGGGGTGGGGTGGGGATTGATACAACATTTTTCATCTAACTATCGCGAGGAAAATAAACACTATACATTGTTACAAACCTTATAAAAATGTAATCTGTGATATAAGTAACGGATTTTAAGCGAGCGTAAAGTCTCACATTTTCGGGTGAAGCCAGAGGATCGTAAATTAATGACTCGTGTGTCGTTCCGTTTCTCAATATCTACTTTCGGTGTCACATAAAACGCTTGTTTGATTCACACGGCGACTCAAAATGAGTTGTCTGATATATTAGAATCTCATAAAGGTATTATAAAAGTATTTATAAGTATATAATGAGCAGAGAGCGCAAATCTGGCGCCGATGACAGTCGTATGACGTCAAGCTAAATACAAATAAATAACTGATTAGCCTCTTTATTTTACTGATATTGAAAGTTGAGTTGAGAGTTTTTATACGTGCCTACTGGCCACGTATAAAAAAACATAACTGTCTCTGACATGTTAAAAAAAATTGTTGGAATTGACAACCAATTTCTGTTTAATTATTTTTTATCAGTAAAATATAACCGACATGTTATTGTTTGAAGTCGCTATGGAGTCTATGCATATATCTATCTATCTACATTATCATATTATTAAGAATCATTGAGGTGTCACAGTGTTGTTTGAATAAAACATCCTATATAAAACCTAACGTCATAATGACGTCACCGGCACCAAAGCTGCGCTCTCTGATAATGAGCTGATGAAAGGACGCAGCCCATAACTCATGAAAATTACGCACGTCTGGCTTCATTCTTGAAGATTCTTCGAAACTTCACCCAAAAATATTACCTTCATAGCTTGAGATCTCTTCAGCGTGCGTTGGCCCACCGTTGGGCGTTTGTCTCTCCAATCTCTCTCCATTTTGAGCGGTGTTTAGTGTCTCGTATCCAGACTGGTTCTGCTGTTTCCATTATGTCAGTCTGCCTGCTTGAGATCAATGAAATTCTTTGATATTGTAAATGTGAAGTGAGTTTAGCCGCCAATTTGACCACGCTGACTGTCGGCGACATGTCAGCTGCTTACTGAAGCTCAAAGAAACGATGCGACAATTGTCGCAATGTCAGTTTTGTGCAAGTTGTGCTAGTCTCTGACCTTACGGCTTATTTTACCTGTACATTTCATACATGGAAATAGAAACAAAAAATGTATTTTTAATTATTAGTCTAAGATTTTTAAGAGCGCTTTGACAAGAAAAGACGAAAAAATTTAAAATTGATGGTTTTCGTGAACAGATTTCTAGCCTTTCGTTTACTATTAGAAATAGATAGTGTGTATTCCACATAGAACAATTCCTTATCTTTAGGAATATAGGACTAATTTTTTGAAAACTGGCTTACCGACTTAGTTATGATATTTTTTCTGATGGTTGTTTATGAAAAATCGGGTGGAGCACTCATTTGGGAGTATAGATATTTTAAATTGTAAGAAGTTTATTCCGTTGAATAGTGTTATTTTATATTACAAATACCCTGTTCTTTAGGAATATAGGACAACATTATTTTAATACATTCGTTTTTAATAGATAAAACGAAGTAACTGAATCCAATTTTTTCGTGAAGAACTTCAAATACTAATGCCAATAACTCCGAAAATTTACTTAGTGTCAATGTACTTTTGATATTTGAGTAATTGGTAACGTTTGTTTAAACTACCGTGTTGCGTATTTTTTATAAACTTCCACTTTTTAATTATATAAATATTAAAATTTAAAAAACACCTTTTTTTGCTCTCGTCAAAACATAGCATTGCGATCATTACGTTTTTTTCCTTGAAAGTAAATAAATTAACATGTAATTTTAAATGCCATTGAACTAAACTAGTGCTTTCAGGACATTAAATATTTTTCCTCTTAAAGACAACAAAGAAATTCAATTGTAAATCTAAACTTGCGTAAATTTCCCATTCATCCGCCATGACAGCGAAATTCTCTTTGAATCAGTCGAGCTTCGGCTCGCGTTCGAGGTGGTCGCGTACTTCATCTCGGCATTTTGACAGGTCGTCTGAAATTCGTTTTTGACGGGAAATCATATACGTATACAAAAAGGATACCAGTAGACAGATTGTATTCGAAATAAATAGGGTAATTAATTGCGTTACATGGTTATTCCGTCTCATTTCAAATTAGAGTCATTGCTATTTACCAGCCGTGTATGCTAAACAAATACAATATGTTAGCAAAAAAATTACGATTACTAGCGAATTCTTATAATATGTTTCATCAAAACCCAGTTTAAATAAAATAAGTTTCAAGGTTAGTTTTCACTAAGTGGAGTTCATTTTTATTATGCTGGTAATAATATTACGTCGTTTTTAAGCCAAAACGTGACTTTTGAAGTACGTCAACGTGATTGATAATTTTATTTTGACTTCGGCTTGTTTGCAAATAACAATGATTATTTAATTTTATTTATTGCAAGCAGTGGTGTTGTCTACTTCGTATTTCAGAAATGAAGATCTTGCAGTGTTTTCTTGTCGTTCTCTATACTATCTCGGAAAGTACAGCGGAGTGAAAACTGATGGAAATATCTTCATGCAATCAAAATATTGGCGAACAGAACCACGGATCCTAATCCTCCTAAGAGTGCAATAATACTGCATCCGTTATGCAGCATGTATCATACGGCAGCTCCTACAAATCGAGACTCATATATAATGTATATATTGTTGTAAAAATATATATGAGTATTTAACAAATAAAACTGTGTGTTTGTGTCAGTAGCGGCTACTAAGATCCTTGTTATCACGCGAAAATAATCTTAAGAAACCTCCCCCAAATTGTTATTTTAGTACGTTTTACATTAGTTACATTACACATCAACGTTACATTACATTCAACGAGGAAGATTTGATGATTAGTAATCTGACATTGTTTTTAAAGCCAACCAATCCACTTTTTATAGGTAGGTAAAGTAGATTATCAGAACAATCTAAACATAAATAAATAAATAAATAACTAATAAGGAACAAGTCAAACGAAACTTCATACATATAAGTACTTAAGTACAGTCAAGTGTAAAAATATGGTGGTGCACATCTTACTCAAAAATATGTCCCATAGCCCCTTATGCCGGTGTAATAAGAGCGTAGTACCATATTTATGAGTCGATTACCTATGTCGAACCATATTTTTGCACTTGACTGTACGTAATTCATCCATCCAGGCAGGCAGGCACTTTAGGAAATGCCACTTTTAAATTGCTTCTATTTATTTTCGTTCCTTTATAGTACCTATATTCGAGTTCATTAACGCATTAGTGCATTAATCGGAGGTGAGCCAGCCTACGAAGCAATAGGTCCCGGGTTCGAATCCTGTCCAGGGCATTTATTTGTGTGTTTATCACTCCTGATGAATGATTTCTATGTAAGAATATGTATCTATTTATTATATACAGGGTGACTGGTAACTCGACCTTTTCTTTGAAAGGGGTTATTCTATTAAACTAGGTACTAAGGGTAAGGTAACCAGGATTCAAAATTTTTTAATGAAAAAAGAATGACAATTGTAAAAAAAAGTTAAATGCATTAAAAATGGGCAATTTATGTTTTTCTTATAGCTAGTGAACATAGCATTAGTTTAAATAAGTCGCGCAGTATGCTATCCCGCACACCTCGCTGGCTCCGCAGAAAACCAGTGCCGTTGATAACGCATAGTCGTGCCAACTGCAATGCTGAGTGGAGACCATTTCAGCCTCACATCATTTTAACATGTATACTTCTTCTTTGTAAATGTGCTTCTGTAATGATGTGTTGTCTGAATAAATGTTATTCTATTCTATTCTATAAAAATATATGTCAACTATTATTAACTCTTTAAAATAAACGAACGATAGGAACTAATGTAAAAGCAGGCAGAGCGGCTGAAAGCGCCGAAATTTGAAAAACTTAACAAATATAAGAGCCTGTGCAGAGAGTACTATTTTGTTCCATTTGGGGTCAAAACTCTAGGTCCCTAGGACTCTAGGTCTAGGGATCCCAGCGCACGCAAGTTTTTTTTAGAAATCGGAAAACGTCTGGTTGATGTAACTGGTGACCGAAAATTTGGTGGCTTCCTCGCAAAACGTATCAGCATTGCGATACAACGATACAATCCATTTCTCTGGATAGTTAAAGTCGTTGTAGAAAAATATTTTTTTGCTTATTTGGAAATGTTTATCTCTATTCTACTCAGAATCGCTAGCTCTTTCAATCCCAGTAGGAGAAAAAAAGTGTCCTAAATTTTCCATACATTTTTCAAACTTTCCATTGCGCTACCGCTATACTAAATGAAATGATGGTGGCGAAATGGAAAAGAAATCTTTGAACACTTTTTTCTCCTACTAGGATTGAAAGAGCTCGCGATTCTGAACAGACATCAATTAAAAATTGACAAATATTCAAAAAAATATTTTTCTACAACAAAAAATAAAAACGCCCATCTACGTATTCCTCAAATTAGTAAGCCGCCATTAGATAAAAAAGAAAAAATGAAAATGAAAGCATTTATTTCATTTTGGAAATTATATCCACATTAAGTTTAGTTTTTATAACAACATTATTAAAAAAACTATTCAACAAGATGTCCGATTTGGAAGAATAGTTAAAATTTATTGATTGGTTACTTGATGGATACAGATAATGAAGCCTCGGTTAATCACAAACTTTTCCGAATATTAATAATATTACTTTCATTAATGAATAACAAATAACATACGAATATGTCCCATCCTTGAACATCAAAAGACCACAAAAAAATATATACGACACAATAACAAAAGTAGCACAAACAAATCCGATTTCGGGTCAGGGTACCACGAAAATCGAACGATTGCGGATTTATATCTTCGTCTCTGTCGCACTTGCTTATTGGTGTGACAAAGAGGTTTTCCCGTCAATGCCAATTTTCGATGTTCGTGGTAGGCCTGCAGGTACGCTTCTAGCTCACACACACTGCTTCCACACGCTACCTGCTCTGTCACTGATATTATTATTTTAAATAATTTAGTACAACATGCTAACATTTTTACCGTTTCGGAAAAGTTATGAGTTACGGAATTCATTTATGTAATTTTTACATGAACTATAAATACTGTTAACACATTTCTTTGAGTTTTGTCAACTTCTTATTTTTTTAAACTGGATAATTTTTAACATGTATTTTATTTAAAGTATAGCTTTTTTCATTAGCTACAAGAAATAACATGCAAGTACATTTTTTACAATTATAATTCATAGGTAGCAAGATGGCGTTTTACTAAAAAATAAGTGTAATAACTCAAACACCAGTGACTTTTAACCCCGAGTCGATTGGGCTACTAAAACATTGTAAATTAATGAGCTCTAGAATAACCCCATTGAAGAAGTATGTAGGTCGAATTACCAGTCACCCTGTATATCGTCGTCTAGTTAACAACATAAATTGATGAGCTTACCGTACTAGGTCAATTATGTGTAAGATTGTCCCATGGTATTTATTATTATTATTATTTATTTATTAATATGTACATCATTTTGCCGCCGTTAGAAAAAAGGACGTATCCGGCTTTTATTCCAAAATTGTGCTACAGATATATTTAGAATCAGTAAAAAAAGTCATATCTGATGGTATTTTTATTATAGATTTTTCATTTTATTGTAGGTACGTCTTTCTTTTCCCTTCCGGCGGCAGAATTTTACACCTTATCACAACAGAATAAGGTAAAAAATGTACACATTTACATGAAGATGCCTGTACAAGATACTCGTAGTATCGCTCTATAAGTCCAATTGCAATCCTCCAAAATGCAATGTCGACCCTGCCTTGGCTTTTTTCTAATTAAATTCCATTTATTTGATTTTACGCCCTATGAAAAGCATATAGGGTAGTAAATAACATCGTTAATCAAAGTTAATGACATTTGTATTTAGTCGGTTTAACTTTACGGAGCGCAAATCAAAGCAACAATAAAAATTCACAGTATCACGAATTACATTCACATGTGACATGTGACATCATCAGACAGAGACGTCTAGACAGAAATGTTTACTTTCTCTATCTTTATACAATGGAACACTTTTACAGTTTCATTTTTCAAAGGAGGTATGCGATCGATTTCAAACTCAAAAACAAATCTAAAAAATAAAATAAGGTCAATGACCTCTTCCAATAAATTGAGATAGTGTGCGTGAAATGCGCTTGTGTGTGAAACGGGGTAATTTGACAGCATTTGACAGAAATAGCTCAACGCCGAAATGTTATAGCGCTCTTAAGTCTAATTTTACTAATTGGGTCAAAACTTTCTGATGTAGGTATTGTGATGATATGATATGATGGTCTTTTGTCCTTAGGAAAGAAAGCTCTACAGTCTCATTTCTGTGGATTCTTTTATCAGCTACTATTACCGTTTCCTTCCAAATATCGCCTTCCGAATATTTTTGTCTGCGAGTTTTAATTCAATTATCGTTTGGCAACATTCTCCGTTCCCAAACAGATTTCCACTTGATTGCTCAACCTAATAAACTTAAATTTTACCCTCTAAAGGATGACTCAAGCTAAACCGGGACGGGCCGAGCCGATGACGATGTGTCAATTTCTAATAGAAATTGACACATCGTTTCGCTTCTATAGAAATTTTCTATAGAAAGTGTCACGTGATTTATTTATAGTATGGCTTACAATCGTTCTCTACCTTAATTTTTCAAACATTAGACTTAAGATCCAGCATCCTTGGAGAATGTTTTTATCAAAGCCGTTTTCCCGCTAAACTTGGTGATGGGGCACTCAAAGATTATATGGTGTACCGTCTGATCAGGGTGTGATAACTTGGAGTTCACCCTTTTATTCATAAACATCCTATAACTCCTACAAGACTTAATTAAATTCGTAGTAAGCCGTTTTTATTTTTTATTGTTTGAAAAATTTTAAAAAAATTCATTGTTTTCTATTCAGAATCGCGAGCTCTTTCAATCTTAGTAGGAGAAATCCAGCGAATCCTCCTTTTTTAAAGGGTCGACAACGCGCGTGTAACTCCCCTGGAGTTGCAGGCGTCCATAGGCTACGGTGACCGCTTACCATCAGGCGGGCCGTATGCTTGTTTGTCACCGTCGTAGTATATAAAAAAAAAGTGTCCTAAATTTTCCATACAAATTTCAAACATTCCATTGACGTTACCGCCATACGAATTCAATGAAATTATGGTGGCGAAATGAAAAATAAATCTTGGGACACTTATTTTCTTCTACTGGGATAGAAAGAGCTTGCTATTCTGAATAGAAAACAATTTAAAAAAAAGTATTTTCGATGTCTCTTTTTGAAAGCCTGGGGCAACTTAATCCCAGAATTTGGCGTAGGCGGTAGTTTTACGAAAGCGACTACGATTAGTGCCATCTGACCTTCCAACCCAGTAAAAACTAGGCTTTATTGGGAGAAATCTGGTTTCCGTTACATTTTATTCCTTCATCAAAAAGCGATATTTCGTAAGTTTATAAGTACCGAAATCTCAATGGGGAGCCGGGGTTTGAACCCAGGACCTCCCATTGCATGCCGCACGCCTTACAACTGAACCTTAGTGACATCTACCTATCATTATCTAATCAAGAGAAATAAAGACTTTTTTTACTATGAGAAAAAGCCGGTTTTTCAGGTATTAAACGGGTAATTAAGTTTGTATGAAAAAGTAAAAAACTAACTAAAGTTGTTGGAAGAAGTTTGAAGAGACTGCCAACTACCGACGATTTAATTATTTGCTCATGTTGGTGGGGCCCACGCGGTATACTGAAACTTGAGTGATTGAGTGGATACTCAGATTACTTTCCTCTGAACTTAATCTTCGTAGATATTCTACATTTGTGACATTTCTACATTCTAGAATTTCTAGAACAGTGAATTTCGGCAGACTAGGGTTAGTCGCTAAACTTCGGAGCGGCAGCCCTGCCCGGCGCTCCGTTTACGACCACTCGTCATTTAGGATTCCTAGTTCTAGAGAGTAGGGTTGGCACGCTTCAAGAATTTACATATTTTTGTATGTAATTAATTTATGTTAATGTTTGGTAGTGGTAGTTAGTTAAAAAAGTTACACTCACTGTATATATTTCGAAAATAAATGCTTAATTTTATGTTAAATGTAACAAAGCGTTATTTATAATATATTTAATTTAATGTACAAAGTGCTAGACGTACAAAAATTACAAATGGTTAATAAAAAAGGAGGTAATTAAACTAAAATTTTACCTCTAACTATAACAATTATCTTTTTTTTTGCCTTTCGGCCGGCAAGCAGCCAATTGCAGGCCGGTACGCCCCGCTACGCTAAACAAATTCGTGTACAGTGTACAGTACAAATAGTGTACAACCCTTGGCCAGTAAATAATTAAGCCTCAGATCACATGTTTGTCGACCTCAGCTTCGCGTCGGACGACGATTGCACAAGATCTGAGACATTTCTTACTTTAACGGCCTCGGTGCGTAATTTACAATTATTATTGCCACAACGCCAATGTACTATTGTTCGGAAATCAAAACTATTCTCTATCGGTCTAAAAAAACAAAAGAAAATGTTGTTAATAACCTTTTAATGTTGACTAGTACTTTGAATTGTTCATGTATAAAATACATTTACTATAATTAGAATTCATCCTTGTTATAGTTGATTTTATAGTAAATTGTCCTCTTGGCCTTTTATTTAATATAACGATGCTATAAACTATAAAAGTCCATAACAAGGTTGGCAGTTACCTCTTGTAAGGTTGACGTGAAAACATTATTTGGTTATTTATTATTTTATTATTTAATACAGCATAATATCAAAGTATTAACCTAGGCACTGTGAACCGACAAAACATTCAAATATGTAAGAAGACACTTGCCTTAGTTGTATTTTCACAATATTTTTTGCAGTTAGTTTGTTGACCTTACATTTCGTATTATGGATTTATTGGATTTTTAAATCTACATTTTATTACTTAATCTTGTTGGCCATACGATAAAAACATTTTTTATTGATCAACTAGCGACCCGCCCCGGCTTCGCACGGGTTATTATTATACATATAAACCTTCCTCTTGAATCACACTATCTATTTAAAAAAAACCGCATCAAAATCATCCATAAAGATTTAAGCACACATAGGGATATAGGGACAGAGAAAGCGACTTTGTTTTATACTATGTAGTGATACCTATCATTTTTTGGACCATATTTATGTAAAATTCATTTATAGTTTTCTTTAAGTAGGTAATTTATCAACGAGAACAAAGAACATAAATTATGAATAGTTAACATGAGGCCTATAATTGTATCACCATTGACAATGACACAATTTATCACATTGTCGGTTACGAAGCGATAAAAATGTAGACAAATTGTCACTTATGCGAGCATAAATCACATTACCCACATGATAAATGCAACGGTAATTGATTCGCAAGGGTATGTTTAAGTGTGAGAAATGATCTAATTTCCTCAACGTTGACTTACATATTACTTCTGAATCAACATTCAAGTAGCGCATTTATATAAACATTATCTCGTCTATGTGTTAATTTTCATGTTCCATGCACCAGCAGTCCACCATTAATAAATGAAGAGAACTGAATTCAATTTAATTTATATACGAAGTTTCTTGTAAGAATCGACATCAAATAAAAAATAACGAAGGAGCGAAGTGATAACCCTAAGGGTGGGGTTGTTTTATGAGACATAAAAGATTCGGGAGGTTGCTGCCGCCTGGCGGGCAAGGCTGCCAGTGGGCGACTGTGCAACCCTATTTTGTTTTGCAGGTTGGTGCTGTCATTAAGTAAAATGTATAACCTTATGGCTACTACCCGCGAATTTCTAGTTAGACTCATTGATAGCTAGTATTTCAAACGTTTAGCCCTTTAAATGACGATTTCCGGATTCAATCTTTTATTTTTCGTATAATATTTTAGTCATTTGATTCAATTCGCCGATTTCAACGAACTGCCAATCTATTTTTTCATGAAAGTTGTTACGGCACCCTAATGCAACGTACCTCCGAGGGGAGTGCACCGCGCGGGGGAGGCAGATACATCTAATTTTGCATGTCACTCTTCGCCGTTCACAGTTAACGAGCGCACATACACTTAAGACTTTTTACAACTCAAAATTATTTTTCATACAGTAAAACTACATGTACTTAACTTATTTTGCATTAAAGTTAATGAAATTTAATCTGCATACATTATTGAAGAATCCAGTCATCTTCCATACATCACGCATTCAAAATCCAAAAAGCAGCTGACGCCTGAGTCTACAAAAGTGACTCGGTAAATTTCAATAAAATAAACTGGTACATTTTCGCGCCAAAAGTGAAATCGCTACCGGTCGGTTTTATTATCTCTTTAGCTTGACTTGCGTCTAACTGGAAATGAATAATGAACTAGGTTGTAGCAACCCTAGTGCTAGGGTTAAGTTTTACGAGTCGTATTTCGGGCAGTGTTCCTCTCGTACAAGGTCGGTGCATCCTTATTCCAGTCTCTCAAGGAGTCACAAATATTATAAGAATTTATATTTCATGCTACTAGGAGGATAACGTGGAGTTATACAAGATTAGTGAAAATTAAAGACAGAATTCACTGAAATTGCAATCAGTCACCAAAAAATTTCTTTCATTAATTAATAAATGCAACAAAACAAATCAGACCTTCACAAATTAATAGCCGGCCATATATACACCGTGACCATTAATAATCCGAAAGATTTGAATGGTGCTCCTAACTGCATATAAGGATTATAATGTCATATGAAATTATCTGGATTTGGCTTAGTTTCAGAGACTGTTCTTTATCATAACTCGTACAAAAACACATTTTAGACTGCAGCGTTACCACTATGAGTTTTTGTTTTGACATACGTACTTAATGACTGATATTAGAAAAAAAATACAAAAACCATCACTAAAAAACCTCTACCTCATAAAAATTATTAAAAAAAACTTAATACTCTTTTTTTGATGTGTAACAGTACATATTCGCAATAAAAAAAATACTATGCCTATGTTTTTTTGTCAAATAATGACAAAAGTTTTATAACATGTTTTGATTCTTTTGACGTCCAGAATACATTGTTAAACTCTTTCGGGTTACTAACGCTCACGGTGTATACATTCGGGTGTATCCGCCGGATCTCCCAATAAATTGCTGGCTAGTGGCTACATACGATCTGCCAATTAATGTATGAAAAATTTATCTGATGGAAGCCGGGCGGACATACCCACAATGGATATCTAACGAATTGCCCGAAAGTATATGGCATATGTATGGTAAATTTGTCTGAGAGTAGGCTCTCAGTGCCAATTTTCGATGTTCGTGGTAGGCCACGAACATCGAAAATTGGCACTGTCAAAAAAACCTCTTAATCACTCCAATATACAAGCGTGACAGAGATGGAATATACAAATCCGCAATTTCGATTTTCGTGGTATAGGCTCTGCCTATTTATTCACTATGGAGATCCGATGGCACGGCCGTATATGACTTTTGTGTAACTGAAAATGAATGAAGAACTAGCTTGTAGCAACCCTAGCGCTAGGGTTGGCTTTTACGAGTGGTAATTCGGGCAGTGTTCCTCTCGGACAAGGTCGGTGCATCCTTATTGCGGTCGCCTCTCGAATTTGGTCGGAATAAGTTGAACCTTGAATACACATAGTAGAACTATGGGAAGGTAAATATACGGGTTGAAACTGCATTACATTGTAGCATGATTTTGTCATTTAATGCGGGTCTTAGATTTAACTGACCGCACTATTTGCATGTGCATTTTTAATGACATTAAAAATGTTGAACTTGAACTTGAACTGGCGACCTTGAGCGTATGGCCAATGATCATGTTCATTCTTCGAGCAACACGGGTTTCTAACGCGTTGGAAGGAAGACGTCAAAACGATACCTTCACTACATAATATAAAACAAGGTCGCTTCCCGCTGTCTGTATGTATGAGGATGACTCACATTAGCACGGGACGGGACGGGAAAATCTGTCAATTTCTATAGAAAGAATCACGTGATAGCTCGGAGCCCTCGGATGTCACGGGACGCTTTCTATAGAAATTGACAGATTTTCCCAATCCGCCGATCCCGTCCCGTGATCATCCTTAAATCTTTATAAATATACGCAACGGATTTTGATGCGTTTTTAAATAGACGCAGTGATTCAAGAGGAAGGTTTATATGTATAATAATAACCCGTATGTGTTTGTTTTTCTTTTGATTTGTTTTTATTTCAGTGTTTGTGTTACCTTTCGTGTTTTTTTCACCGGATGGGCTCATCAGAAGATCAGCGCTGGAAGTCGCCAGCATCATGCTGAAATGAGTCCATTCTATTCTAACCCATGCTAAGCCGGGGCGGGTCACTAGTATCGTACCTATTTTGTCACTTTTTGCGGGGGGAAACGTGTACAAAGACGCACTTTCAAAAAAGGAGTGTTAAAGTTTTTAAAGGGTCGGCAACGCGCATGTGACACCCCTGGAGTTGCAGGCGTCCATAGGCTACGGTGACCGCTTACCATCAGGCGGGCCGTATGCTTGTTTGTCACCGTCGTAGTATAAAAAAAAAAAATCTCACACACTACACACTCTCACTTGGTAAGCCGGGAGAATACTGTCTGATATTTGATTTGGTAAATGGTTTGTTTTTCCAACGCTGCAACATTGTCTAAAATATAATATTGCTCGACGCAACGAACGCTCTGGGTGATTATCGTGAGTCTTACGTAGCCACGAGTCGATAGCGTTTGCACGATGCGAAAGTATTTATAACTCACCCCCACAAGTTAAGAGTCCACAGTGGTCAAATTTTTATCATTAAGACATCTAAATCTCAATATAAGAGAGGTATGGGCACAGCGGATGCATATCGTTTAGTGTTGTAGGGCACAGCACAACTAATGTCGTCTCGCTTAAAATCTGGAGCAGAGCCCATCTGGGGAAGTACCTCCAACTTACAGAAAACCGCAGTTTAATAACACTAGACCCTACTCATAGTGTTGTGTTTCTGTTGGTAAGTAAGGTCGCCAGAGCTCCAAGCTGATTCACTGTGTTGACAGCTGGGGACCCACGGAGCAAAGCTTGCCCCTTTCGCTGTCAACACAGCGAATCTTCCTTCTTTAAAAAGGGTCGGCAACGCACATGTACCTAACACCCCTGGAGTTGCAGGCGTCCATAGGCTACGGTGACCGCTTAACATGAGGCGAGCCGTATGCTTGTTCGTTACCGTCGTAGTATTAAAAAATATAAATACAGGGGAGGCTTTGAAATTAATATTTGGGATATTTCTGTTTTTCTCAATAAAAAGTTATAAATGTAATTTTACTCATTGGGTAACGCACTTTTGAAATTGAAACTAGATCTAAACGCAGCCCAATTAGATCCGCAGACGACACAGGACAGAGTGTCCTAGCGAAGATTGATTAGGAGAGCCGACTCCAACTAAAATGGGACAAGGCTAGGACAAAGAAGCGATACATATATATATTGATAACAACTAGTACCTGAAGTACCTCATACTCGTATTCACATACATAAAAGATATTTTCTTCAAACTGGTAAACGTGAAATCATGATTTTTAACAAAAGCCTCGATGATTTTATTTTTCAAACATTATAGGTCCTTTTTTACATGTTTTTGGTCAGAACTTCGAAACCCTTGAATTTATAAACATGATTCTTAGTTAAATATTTGTGTAATAACTAATTCTTAAATCTGGTAAAAGCATTTATCTACTAAAATTGTCGTTTATTTGTAAGCAGCACTTATCTGATTACGAGATTTATTTTGACACGCCCGCCAACCATCGCCTTTTAATTTTTCGCGTGCTCTTGAAATTAGATCTATCCCCCTCTCTTTTGCTCGAGCATGCGAAGTCTTAATAATGAGCAAGATGGAAATAGTCGTACGACTGAGTAAGAAGCCGTCCTAAATGCAGAGACCCGAAACATGCCTCTTATCGAAGAAAAAAGTTGGGCACCTAGCATAAAACTGGTGTTCTTTGATTTTCTACGCGCATTATAAGTTCACATGTCCTTACAAGGATTTGAACACTGGACCTGACATTGTTATTTGTAAACCATTATTCAACACAAGCTTTATTGAGTTTACCGTGGGATTAGGTCGATTTTTGTAAGATTGTTCCAAAACATTTATTATTAATTTATTATATGAATGCCTTTGACATTAACGTTCTTAGTTTTCTTACTCACTGGCTTTTCTGACCCCAAGCAAGTCTTAGCATCCGATCCGATACGGGGTTCCGCCAAGTTTGTCATGAACGCAGCATATTTCAATAAAACTCAATTTTAGTCTATCATTGTATAGTGCAATAAGATTAAAAAGGGATTACAAGAGGCTCCCGGAGGCTGCAGAGAAAGGAACCGCTGTGCGCCGTGCCGAATGCGCGCCATGACCAGGATTACCGAGTCTCAAGATTTTGGTCGAGACTAACTTCATATTTTCCATAAAACCACTGAAGTTGGCAAACAACCAAACCAGTTATTTGTACGAAAGCGGGGTCTAATAATAAACTTTACGACTCCATTGACAGGTCTCAGAACCGTTTAGCGGGCGTGACACCTGCCTGCCATTCGTTAGCTTCGGGTTAAAATTGGCAATAAATATTACTTTTAATACTTCATACGATTCCACATTTATGCAAACAATATAGTAAAATAGTCTATTTATTTGCCCGCGACTTCTGTGTCATAATATAATAAAATATACAATGATTGTTTCGGTGAACGGTCTAGTCTGAACCTCTGGTGTGAGTTCGCTAACGTGAGTATAACATGGTCCGCACACGGTGCGCTTACCATAAGTTGCACGCAACTGTATTCGATAGCGAGTTAGCGACTGCGGCGCTCGAAAGTATTTCCGTCTCGCGACCGCTTATTTCAGTTGCACTCGCATTTACGATATGTTCTCGTGAAAATTAAAAGAAGAAAGGCAAGACTTAATGAACTGTATTACGCCCACGGCCTTAATGATTTTTTATACATTTTACCGCCCCCCCGAATCTCCCGGAGGCCGCCCGCGGCGTGCCCCACGCCGCACATAGCCGCCGCTCAACGCGGAGTACTGTGGACTATGCTACTATACACTACCGCTAATGATTGCTTATTTATCTGCCTAGTAAGTTTATTTATTTCCTCGCAAATGGTATGAAAAACATTGTATGTATCACAGGCGGTACAATCATTACGAACTCGTCAAAGCCGAGTCAAAGCTCTTAATGCAAAACACAAAGCACTATTTATTTTATTTTATTTATTTAAAACTTTATTGCACAATACAAATGGCACAAATGGCGGACTTAATGCCTTAAGGCACTATGACAATTATTGTGTTTTAGGAATGTACCTGGAATATTGTAGTACAAGATGGCGGGGTGGTAGTCGATTATGCACAATTGCTCATAGATATGTATAAGTAAAACTGTGCAAGTAAGCATATGTGCGTTGAGCTTTCTTCTCTTTGGGAACGCTTCATAATACTGTGTACGTAGTCTGTACCCCTTACACTACTCGAGCTGTCAGTTCAACACATTATTAATCTTCTTCTTCTTTTAAATAATGGCTTCTGAGTTCTGTCCGAGGTTTGGACAATTTTGCCAGTGTCACGTATTAGCAATATTTCAGTATATTATATAAGTAGAATAGTATATTGCCACTAAAGCGACGTCGTTCGGTAATTGGCCTCGCTATATGTTAAGTTTATAGCTAAAAGACTTAAAATATAGTTTCTAAGGGGGCCACAATCCCGGGAAGGAGTGACTGATCTCATTTCAAGGTTAATTCTTCATTAGCTGTATACTGCTTCGCTAGTTTACTGCACGATTAACTATCAATATTACACATTAAACATTTTACAAACAAAAAACAATTCCAGAGACGCCATCGCCATCTTGAGCAACAAACGACAATTCAACAAAAAGTAACATTGCATGCATTGTTGATAGACATGACAGATAATGAATTGAACTGACAGGTGTGGATATTTAGACTGGTTCTAGAGACAGTAGTGTATGGGCGCCCTTAGACATCAGCTTTTTTAAAGGGACCACTGCGTTTTACGATTCGCTCTTATGATTTCTAATCATAGTACACGTTGTACAAACAGTGTACGCACTGTGGTTATTCGTTTACATATAATTATTCATCAATTACACTTAATAACATCACGTTAAGTGATAATTTGATCGTTTTTAATTATATGGTTACTGTTTAAATGGCAGTTCAGAACCTTTAATAAGTATACAATTGTAAAGTAGATACGCATCAAATCATTTACTATTTGTACAAATTTGATTAATATTGTTTTGATGTACTTTTGGGTTTACTTGTTGAAACATTCTCCTATTTTATTTTCTTGATGAGACCGATGTGGGATAATGGATATACATTTAGGAGATCTTTTTTTTTATAATTGCTGTCTAAAACGAGATTTACCATGTACCTATAAGTTTTTTTTTACTACTACGACGGTGACAAACATGCATACGGCCCGCCTGGTGGTAAGCGATCGCCGTAGCCTATGGACGCCTGCAACTCCAGGGGAGTTACATGCACGTTGCCGACCCTTTAAAAAAAAGGAGGATTCGCTGTGTTGACAGCTAAAGGGGCAAGCTTTGCTCCGTGGGTCCCCAAGTAGCAATCAAATGTCTTAAAAAGGTATTGAAGATATCTTGAAGACAATTAGACAAATTCTTGCTGTTGTCTTGGCTAAAACCATTATGTCCCTGAAGATATCTTGAAGATATCCCCCAAGACTCAGTTAAGACAAAGTGGGCACAGTATTTAAGAAAATTTCAAGAAAGAGTTAATACTTCTGTTTAGACAAACTTAAACCCTACTTAAGAATGAGGGTTTACAGATCTCTAAACTTGGATTTCAAGATATCTTGAAGGTTGATTTAAGACCAAGAAATATACTTAAAGATATCTACAATACTGACTTAAAACTATTAACACTGAGTTGCACAAATTCGACCTTCTCTTAATAAAGAAAATTTTAAACCTTTTTTTACTCATGGATTGTATTTTAGATGTATTTTAGAAAACATGGCTAACTCTTTTACTAAAAAGAGAATTCATTGAGGGTTATCAAAATGGCGATTATGTTACTATTTATTATTTTTAGAAAATACCGTTTTATTACCTTGTAGGTATTTAAAAACTACAACGCACGATTGTTTGTCGTGTAGAATTGATCGAAAGTGCTATAAAAAAGACGGGCTTACAAAATACTAGAAAAAAACAATTAAAATTTGGAATATTATGTTGCAAAATGAAAATTTACTTATATACAGCGCAGAATACTACTTTTCTGTAAATGTATTTGAGATATAAATGCAATTATTATTGATATAACAAAAATCTAACTTCAATGAACTTTATTTTTCAAGAATCAGCATCGAAATTTTAAATTTGTTTTATGTATTACAAGTGTAAAATGGCGTTAAGTCTTATTACTCTTAGCGAAGTATGACTTTAAACGATACTGATTTTGTAAGGTTACTTTAGATAAAGTATAGACACATTGGATTTGGAGAAGTACCGATTTAGATATATTATACTTAACTTATACTAAAAACCGTTCTACTTAATACTTAAAGGGACTCAATAGAATCCTTAGTTTTGACTTAGTGAATGCAAGTTGTCGTCCAACTTACGGTAAGTTTTATGCAAGAAGAGCCATTAAATTTATAATACTTAGGTATATAATATTCATTCTGCATGTCCTGTGATGAAAACACATTTTGGCTAACTCAACTTGTATTCATATTTCAATTACGAATTTTTAATTTGTAATGCAAAATCATGTAATACACTGTAGAAATAAATGAATTTGAATTCTGAATCTGAATCATAACTTCATATAATAGCCTCGCCCGGCGCAGTGCTGTGCATTCCCGGTGTACTCCCAGATTTTTAACATAGGATTGGCCAAAATTCTATTTTTGAACTTTTGAATGTTGTAGTGTGGTATTTTACTGATCTGGGCGGCCAATATTATTCTTGATGTTATTTAAGTAGTTACAGTAACATTAAGCTAATCATTCATTTTTTATCTATATGGTAAGAAAATTATGGTGAAATTATAAAAAAAATAAGGGTTTTTCAATATTAGCTCAAAGTAGTTATAATAATATAATGCTCTCCGTTCCCTTTCTATGTCGGCATCGTCCTTCAGATCGTCAGTAACAATATGCCCGAGATACTTGAAGCGAGTGACTCTCGTCAGGGACTTGTTACCAGCCTTAAAAACCATAAATTCACTCTTCTTCCCGTTATAAAGCAAATCGTGTGAGGAGGCGTAGGATTCACATATGGCAAAAAGTTTCCGAAGCGCACTAATGGAGGGAGCCAGTAGCAACATATCATCCGCGTAATGTTGTTTAGGCATATGCCATCAACATGGCATCCGACATGTGTACCGCTCAGTTGCTCAATAAGTGGGTCTACGTACGTATAGACATCAAGGTTGAGCTCAAACCCTCGCTGGCGTACCCCGCACTCCATCTTGTATGGTTAAAGTTCCAGATTCGATATTCCGACATGCAGGACCTAAGGGCGAACTAATTTTAAACCGGTCTCTGAAAAAGTTAGCTATTTCTTTAGGATTTGAAACTCCATTAACACTCACAGGCACGCCGTTCTTAGGATTAAGTTTATTTGTGGCCTTCCAGAAGGCCCCGAAATCTCCAATAGAGTGATGTGATGCCAGTAGGTCCATTTTAATTTGGTCCTGATGGTTCTGACACCACCTCAACCTTCCTTTAAAGACTTTACGCGCCTCCAACATGTCATTACAACGTCCCTGAGCCCGGTTTCCCATACCATTCCCAAATTCTGAACGCTCTTTTGGCGTGACTGTGGGCCTCCTTCACATGCTTGTTCCATCCGGCCAGGCCTGTCCCACTCGCGCGTGTAGGTATCGAACTGTAAGTACCCCTTGCTAGGGGCCAAATCAGTAGGGACTCACGGGCGAGCGGTGACGCACGCGCGAGAGTTGTTCGTCGCATACCTACGTACTGATTCGAACGCCGACACAGAATTTTATTTATATTAAAATAACTAAAGGGCGGAATTATTCAAGGCCTTTGGGTAGGTTCATCAGGCCTGTTTCAATTAAGGTACCTATCTAAGTAAGTACCTATGCCTAACTAGTTGCACGCAAATTTATTAGAATTAAACCTACATACCACTTAGACATATCTTAGGTTTATTCGAGCTAAAGTAGAGCAATATAAAAAGGTAGTAACTAAGTATTAAGATTATATTAAAAGAAGACAACATTGATATTAATAATATCAAATTAACAATATCATATTATCATAAAAGGAACGAGTTACGCGATAGAAAGAGAGCGCACTTTACGTGAATATAATTGTAGGCATTCAGCGTTGCGCGGTCGGAATTTTAACTTAGTATTATCGTAACATGAGTCGTTATTTCTTTAAACGAGTTGTTGGAGAGGGATTTTTGTACTTGTACTAATATGTATTCTGTGCCGTAACGAAGATCGTAAAGTCTATATCCGTCTCTGTCACTCGAATAGTAAGTGTGACAGAGATGGAGATAGACTTTACGATCTTCGTTAGGGTTTGCGGTCACACGCCTGTTATGTTTTCGGTGTTATTTACCTAAGTAGCTGCTAAGTGTAATAATTTATGCATGTAGATATACCACGCGTGCTATTTAATATTTATAATTCGCGTATTCTGTGTGTGTATATTATTGGATCAAGGGTAGGTACAAGATGCGTAGGTGATATGTAAATTGAAATATCTTATTGTCGCCGAGGCGGACCGTATGCTTGTTTGCCACCGACGTCGTTCAAAAAAATGACAACCCTATCTTCGGCGAGGTGCGGAGTAATATCGACCTTCGCGCCGGGCAATAGAACTCAATGACAGCGCGGCTCGCGTGCGGTCCGTGCTAATAATAATTAATAGGCACGTAAAAAGGCGGCATTCGTGAACATCAAAACAGAGGGTCTTCTGTACTTGTACTATTATTTATTCTGTGATCCGGCTAAAGTATTTTTACGTCCACTAATACTTATTACTTAAATGTGTTAGAGTAGCCGCATGACATATAGAGCCCCAATTACAGTACACAGTGGGTCAACAAGGCTCCTATGACATACACTGTCGCAATACCTACCGCAACAATCTTGAAACTCAGTAGGAAAATCAATATTCTTTAACTTTAAATTACAAATTTACAAATATTCCGTTATTTGGTGGACATTTCTTTGTCCCCACTTCACTTTATTTGTATTATTTATTAACCAAGCTGACATTAGTGATTTTCCTCGCTACGTTCAATTTGCATTTTACTACGAGTGGAAAATTATCAGACCAACATACATAGTATGTAACATGAACATCAATAACACTCGGTAATGCCGTAATGCGGCCTTAGTTACTATACAGTGGTCGAGAAAACGGCGGGATCCATGCGCCTCGCTAATAAATGTGAATGCTCCCGACGACTCTAAAATATCTAAATCGGCACATACCCAGTCCTGCATAATGATACCGAAGTATCACTCGAAGATGTACTTGGTACTACTAACGAAGTCTCACGCATCGCACTGGTAACGTTTGAAGCACTTGGTCGCACACAATTTGACGATTTTTTAAATATATTTTTTTATTTCGTCTATCTTTGAATGGTTCTAGTTCGGTTAAAAACGTCCCGTTAAACCTATTTTCACTTAAACTTTATTAAATTTAGCAAAAATTGAATACAATAGTCTTCATTAACCCAATCAATAGAGCTTAGTATTACAATCATCTTAAGTTCATCTACCAAAATCAGTTTTTACTTTGCAATTCTAAACTAATACTTGAATTATATCATTGAGTCAAGTGAGCTTCCAAATAATCTGAGTTGAGTAAAATACGCATTTTTAGACTTAACTGTAGACATACTTAATACTAAATAGTTTTTAGCATACTTAACTAGGTTTAAGGTATTCTTAACTTGCTAAAGTAGCAGTAGCTTAAAACTATTTAGTTTTTAAGATTAAAATGACTAAACTGAGTCGTTTTAAATTTAGCTAATTATTATTTAAGATAAAGTTAAGATATGTAAGATTTAATCACTATTCTTGTTTGCTACTTGGGTCCCCAGCTGTCAACACAGTGAATCCTCTTGGAGCTCTGGCAACCTTACTCGCCAAAAGAAACAAATCACTATGAGTAGGGTCTAGTGTTATTAAACTGCGGTTTTCTGTTAGGTGGAGGTACTTCCCCAGATGGGCTCTGCTCCAGATTTGAGCGAGACGACATTCGTTGTGCTGTGCCCTGTCACACTAAAGGATATGCATCTGCTGTGCCCATACCTCTCGCGCTCTCTCTCTCTCTCTGTCTCTCTCTCTCTCTCTATCTCTTTCTCTCGTGTTTTTGTGAGCTTCCGATCGAAAAGAGATCCAGTAAGAAATGCAATGGTTGATACAATAAGTGTGGTGTATCGTGAATGCGATCGAGTTTCAAGTGAGAAAGGAAAACGGACGGTAGTAGTGCCAGTAACAACACGCAAAATAAGCGAACCCGTAAGGGTAGATCGCTATGGTGTGTGGACCACAACGACTACAACTAAAAACTCGCAGCACGACAGTTTACTCTGTGAACATGGCGCTTGCAACAGTGCCGAAATATCGGGAGCTCACGATTATAACAAAAACAAATATACACGGTAAATCGCGTTTTAAATTCGCTAAGCTTTAAAAGACTCAAATCCGCTTTCTCGTTTTCGCATTTTCCGCATTTTTAGAATTTATTTGTTTCTTCTTAATTTAATGTAATTGAATTAAATGTAAATGAATTAAAACTATTGAATTGAATTAAAGAATGGCGTTTTGTAAGGGACATCCTCGTGATATGCTCCAGAAAGGAAAACAACATATTTTAATGAACTTCGATATGTTGAAGTAAATGTATTCATATTCATATATTCATAAAATTATACAATTTTACATGTCAAAATAAATTTAAAATGAAATAATAATGTCAAATAAATCATGTAAATAAAGCTAACCTAGCTAGCTGTGTAAAGCTACGAACCTTTGTCCCATATTAAATTAATAATTTTACCAGAATATTATTAAGTAATTAATACATATAAATCTAAGTAAGACACAATCGCAACAACACAACACATGTTAATCGCCTCGTTGAAAGGTTGATGAAGTCTTAGACTAAGTATAGCCAGTTTGTCTGTGACACAACATTAAAGAGGTAAACACTGGATACGCCCATACCATACTTCGCCCGCGCCATGTATCCATGCTGAAGTGAGCGATTTCGCTCTATCTAGAACCAATCGTTTATACGCTGTTCAAACGCGTCCTTATGGTCACCATGGCAACGGAGACAAACAAACATTTCAAAATCTCGCTACACTTTTTCCCTTTCTCAAGATGGCGAAGGCGTCTCTTTATTTTTTTGTTTTCTGTGTGTTAAATTTTGTTTAATGTGTAATATTTATATGCAGCTAATGAATAACTAATTCTGAAACGCTTGTAACCGTATTGAGTCATTACTGGGTTGTCCCGGGATCTCGGCCTCCTGAGAAACTATTTTGTTCCGTATAGCTATAAACTTAATAAATAGCGAGGCCAATTACCGAACAACGTCGCCCCAGTGGCAATATGGCATCTGGACCTTCTGCCCGAGACACTAGAGGCCTTAGTATAAAAATTGTACGACATTAACTCCACGACCGCGTTAGCGTATCGAGGGGTCAAAATATGAAAGTTGCCGGATGATTTAAATAAACGGCAAACATAATTTGAACTCCCGATACGCTAACGCGGTCGAGGAGTAAATGTCGTACAATTTTTATACTAAGGCCTCTATGGGCCAAAAGTATAGGGCTTGTGCAGTCGAGTTGCATCGTGCCCAGTAATAGGAAAAGATAGATATATTCATGTGTTGTAGATATATACAAGAGGGATAGTGACTGCGCTTAAGTAGATTGAATTGATTTAAATCTTTGATGTATAGTTAGTTGGGTGATTCATTCATCTTGCCCTACCTGTGGTTGATTGGTCTCGTCTGGCTCGGACTCGGTGTCAGTCTCCGGTTGTTTGTAGATAGTTTTCACTTTCTTCTTGAATTTGTCTCTGTCCTGCGCTTACGTAATATACTGATATATTGGTAATACGTGACACTGGCAAAATTGTCCAACTCTCGGACAGACGCCGTTATTTATAAAAGAACAAGGCGTCTCTATCTACTTTTGTCTCAGTGGCGGACATGACATTTGCCTGCATCATCTATGACATCTCTACTAGCCAGTCTTTGATACGATATACGGTCAGCTTCATAAATATGCATCTGTATTCCAAAGTGTATCGATACTTATGGATGTGACTGTAGTGTAAGTTCTCGTATACAAAATACCTTGTACCCTGTTTAATATAAAGCGTTGGTGGCTCAGTGGTAAGAACGTGCGACTTTCAATCCGTAGGTCGCGGGTTTGAACCCCGGCTCGTACCAATGAGTTAAGTACGTAGTATCATTCGGTATTTAATCGCTTTTCGGTGAAGGATAACATCGTGAAACCGGAGTAATCCTAATAAAGACACCTAATAAGGGACGGGACGGGACGTCCCGTCCCGTCCCGGCCCGTTCTAGTGAGTCATCCTTTAGTTAGACCTAGTTTATCCTCTGAAAAGTCAGACGGCAGTCGTTTTCGTAAAACTAGCGCCTACGCTAAATCTTGGGATTAGTTGCCAAAGTGGACCCCAGGTTCCCTGAGCCGTAGCATGAGCCGAGAAACCGCTAGGAAAACGAAGACTTTTAAATTTGTACAGTCAACTGCAGAGTTAAGTGACCCCCCCAGCACTGCAGGACTGCAGCTCCCTAATAACAGGAACGACGCATCCATCACTAAAAACTAAACACAATAATATAAACTCAAAATTCTTCCAATCAATTACCCACGACGCTCGAGTTACTACAAAGTTAGCATCTTAACCAGCACTAATAGTTTTCTATCATCCATTACGCTTAACCGTTCCATCAAACTGATTTGCGCAGCCAACAACAGCGCATCGTTCTCAAATTAACCATAAAACAAATAAATCACTACGAGCTGCACAGCGCTTTATTTTAAGTCTAACAAAAGGAATTAAAAGAAACTAATCAAGTCGTCGTTTCATCACAGAATAAGTAATAATACTAAAGCACAGAAGGTTCACTTTCCTACATTTGACGTGTAGCTTGTCAAGTTGCGTTTGACATTTAGATGGAGCCAAAATGGTCGCGCACTGTGCGGTTTCAGAGGAATTTCCCGCGGACGCTCCGGCTGTGAAATGAGCTGCCGAGGTTTCCCGAAAGATACGGGGTTCTTCAAAAAAGGAGTGTACAAGATTTTAATGTGACCCCATTGGAGTTGCAGGCGTCCATAAGCTACGGTGACCACTTTCCCTCAGGCGGGTCGTATGCTTGTTTGCCATCATCGTGGTATTAATAAAAAAAGATGCGTTGACATTTAAGGATTTCAAGGCGTTAGTATAATAAGTAATTATATCAAATAACGCGCGACTTGCTTGCAACATTGTTTGCAGTTGACCCCCCCCGGAGTTACAGACGTCCATAGGCTACCGCGACCGCTTTCATCAGGCGGGGGCCGTATGTTTGTTTGCCACCGACGCGGGATAAAAAAGAGCGCAGTCAGACATTTTTGTTGATACACATTTTTGCACTTGACTATACATTGACAAAGCTCGCGGCGTTGAATGAAGGTTAATCCTCTACATTAATTTTACTACTCTTTGGCAGGACTATATGCAACTGGCTAAACGTGGGAATCAGTCATAAATAAACACGCTGTTGCTTACAAACTAGTTGAAACGAACAAGTTGCATTGCGGTGATAATTAAACCACTACCATTTTAAATACAAGCCCGTTTTCAATAGTAGTTATAATGTTGATTGCCATGTTAGTTTAATATATTCATTGACATTGAGCCTAGGAATGCATTCATGCCAGGCCGCACGCTTTTAGTCAAGACGTCAAGGTTTGGACCACCCTGTATAATTAATAAGGCCAAATAAATCATGCAATTTATTGATTGTCAGAAGACCCTACATTACACCGGCTCATCGCAGAGGGCGGTGTCAGGGAAATACAGGGGTATGGTTAGCTGAGCAGCGAACGCAGCCTAATGATACGCGGAGATTTTTGCCAAAATCGTACGCAAAGAGTGCACTCACAGACGCACCCGAAGGCCTAGTATAAAAATTGTACGACATGAACTTCTCGACCGCGTTAGCGTATCGAGGGGTCAAAATATGAAAGTTGTCGGATAATTTTTAATAAGCGGCAAACATAATTTGAACTCTCGATACGCTAACGCGATCGAGAAGTACGTGTCGTACAGCTTTTATACTAGGCCTTCTGGGTGCGTAGCCAAGCTGCCAATCGCTCACGCTCAGTCGCTAACGAAACGCAACTGTCATTGTCGCACTAATCAGGAAGAGTGATAGAGAGAGGAAGCTACGATACGTTATTAAGCGATAATATGAGCGATTGGCATCTTGGCTACGCACGCTGGTGTTGTTCTCGGCTGTCACAGATGCTGATGGTGCACCGGAGGGATCGCTGGTCGGAGCGGTCGTTTACACGCCGAGCTGGGTCGAGGGCGGTGCCCTTGGGTTAGGCTGCGAGAGGGCCCACGCTAGACCTTGGAATGACGGTGACACCACATCACTCGGCTCACAGCTCGCGGCTTTCCGCTGTACCCTACGGCAAGGACGACAGCCTCTTCAGTTCGTCAAGTCAAGTCGCTGGTGGGGTGGTTCCGCGTGAAGCACCTTCAGATCGCCGGCGGCACCGGACGGCGCCGTCCGACACACAGCGCACGGACTCTAAAGCGCGCTGGGGTCCGACTGGTGGCCACGCTTGCGAACAGTCTGGGTACGATACCACGCACCAAACACAGGAGGCGTCTACCGACATATCAGTGGTAGAAGCTGGCCGTTATATCAGCCCAAAACCCAGTATTAGAGTTGCCTGCTTGCGCCTTCTGGAAGCACTGGGACACAGTGCACATGGCTTCCAGGGGCTTAGTTTATAATTTATTATAGTAATTATTAATTTATTGTTTAGGATAGGTTTAACTTGTTAGCATTAAGGAAATGTATACTAACACTCTATGGATATGTTCCGAAATAAAATTATTTGAATTTGAATTTGAAAACTGCCGCACAAAAAAGAAGCGCGGAGCAGCTAGCACACTCTCGCTTCTCACTCTCAGCTATCTGCCCTCTGTCGTATTTTACCAAACACCGGCCTGTTAGCCTACCACGAATATCGAAAATTGGCATTGACGAGAAAACCTCTTTGTCACTCCAATATGCAAGTGTGATAGAAATGGAGCTACAAATCCGCAATCGTTCGATTTTCGTGGTACGAGTATATGCCCTGCTTCTAACGGTTGCGTTTTGCAACACGCATTCGTCCTTCCATGTCAAACCAATCTCGCTCCGCTTTTATATCAATCAAATAGAATCGATATTCATCAATACTGATGTTATTAGACAGCGAATATTAATTCTCATTAATTTGAATTAAATACTCTTCTTTATTTTTAAATCCATCCGAAACTATTTGAAACTAAACGCACGCTTTTTTATTTGACAAGCCGGCGACAATGTTTACCAACCACCGTATATAATTTTGAAAATACTGGATAATGTGAAACATGACTAGGTTTACTAGATTCTGTGTTAAATAAGGAGCGTTTTGATGTACGAATCGTCTAGTTATGTTCAGTACTTATCTATGGTGAAAAATGGATGTGAATTTTCGTCCTAAATATGTGATTATCTTACGACGTAACTTCAAATCAAGGCATCTAGAAGAGCTAGCATGCAAAGTCTAAAGCTGAGAAGGTATGTATCAATCCTATACAAACCCTGAATTCGACCGTATGCTATTCTCGAACAGATGAAACCAAAGTTTGAGAGTTCATGCATGTCCATATTCGGTATTGAAATCTATGTAGTATAAATACAATACGTACATGTACCATTCATTTTAACTCTCAATGAGGATTAATGATGACTCACACTAGAAAAGGACGGGACGGGGCGGGACAGGACGATCGGCCAATTTCTATAAAAAGAATCACGTGATAGCTCGGAGCCCTCGGAGATCACGTTACGTTTCAATCTCACTCTATTTAAAAATAAAAAAAGAGTGTTGCAAAAGTACAAAGTGAATAAAATCCAACATTTTCCCAGGCTCTCTACATGCTCGCAATATGAAAACCCAGTTTGAATACCACTTTGTAAATTGCAACAAACCAAGCAAAAAAAATCATTTTCATTTCGCATCACCCAGAAGTTACGAATCAAGGGGTTATGTATTGGTTATAAAACTGCAACAAGTATAGCGAGGTATCTGCACTTGGTTTTATAAGTCGTAAAAACGGTTTACGATTGGCATTATATATCCGACTAAAAGGGTTTTGGCGCACTAAAGCTCTAGACCGTTAATTATAAAAGCTGGCTTTATAGTTGCATATCTGCCATTCGCTTTATAATTGGAGAATAAAATTTCACTGTTCGAAAATACTTTTGATTTAAAATACGTACTAAAAAACTTCAATTTTCGAAATATATACAGCGTACTAGCTACTTATCTCTACCTACCTTAAATCTAAAATAGGTCCTTGAGGCATTGTACCTAGGATGCTGGCGGCATTTCCTCGTTGTATCGCAATGCTGATACGTTGTGCGAGGAGCCCCCAGCTCTTCGGTCACCAGTTACATAAACCAGACGTTTCGCGAGAAGTTACAATTACTGTATATATTTTGTTAATTATATTTGTTAACTAAAATTGAGGTCATATGCTAAAGAAAAGGTGAACACGTGCCTAGGCCAGAATCGTAACTGTTCTGCATTCGCGGCAGACCCCATAATACATAACCTTTATCTAGGCCATCTAAGTCATCACGGCGATAGCTGTCTAAATTTTTCTGCGTACCTACTTACTTAATCCTTGTAAACACTAAGAGCTAGAGTCAGTCTATGCTAAGTTTCCTAGATTTTGACAGCACAGATTGTGAAAGAGTTAAGTAAACGTCATAATTTCATAGAAGTTTGACGTTTAAAATAACACTTTCAAGTTTGACAGTTCATTTGCCGAGAAAAATTAACGTGGTTTGACTCTACTTGCAAAACACAAGGAAAGCCGCTAACCCGCAGTTAAGCTGTCAAATGCCATACAAAATAAAACGCTTTTCTCGGGATTAGTTGGCTAAGGCGCGTATGACAATATTTCATTTGTTTGATAGTTGTCAATTACTATCTGTCTGATCTGGAAACAAAACAGGCCAAATACGAGTTGAACTCGCCAACCGTGGATTTCTGGCAAACCATTTATAAAATAATCCGAAAAAGGTATCCTAAATGACGTTGACTATACCAGTGACCTAAGATTCTGCTTTTCCTTCGTTATTTGCAGTACCTACCTCATACAAAGTACTTAAATTAGGCAAGCAAATTCTAATAAAACCCCGCCACTAATTCGTGCAGCACATTATAGACATCTGCCTATTTCTGGACATAATTTGAATCTCTGCCAATATCAGTTTGTGTAGCTAGCTAGAGCTAATCAGTATTATTGTTATATGTCGACCGCCTTATCATTACGACTTTTATGAATTAAAACTTTTATGACATTCAATTTTGACGTAATTATTTTTAAAATTCAGAGACAAATTACAGTTGGAACCAATTTTCATATTGTTCGATATAAAATAACGTGCGACTTGCGTGCGCCATTGTTTGCAGTTAACAGTTTGTTTCGAACTAAGCACCATCTCGACTGATATTAGAATGGAGGTCAAATAAAATTTCCTTGTTTGTTCGGAATGTTCGAAATTAAAAAAAATAAAAATGCCATAAGTAATAAAATTTTCACAGATAAAAACTTTATTATTATGGCGGTCTTAAATGCAGTTTTTGAACATATTATAGAGGGCTTATGATATAGTATATAAACAATTTGAACTTTCACGAGTCATACTGATATTTATAATAAAACATCGGTAAAAACGCACGTATAATTATCACAACAGCGTGACATGCTTCGATGGCATTAGGCCAGCATCATCGGACGGAGGGTTTGCTACTCTAGCATCGCAGTCAACACCCACATGTGTTACAAAAAAAACTACTTACCTTAAATGCGTGAGTTTTTATCGTTATTGTATAGTTAGAAATATTAGTCAAAATAACTAATGTCTCATTTTTTTTGTTACAGGTAAGTTTCCGCAAACCAACATAGACAGGTGTTTCACGATCCAACATATATTGTATGTATTTATACTATTTTTTTAAAAGAAGTGATAGGCTGTACCGAGTTTTGTTAAGCATACCTACTTTCATTTCCCAAAAACTGTCTCGCATAAAGTTTAGTTGGCACCATACAGCGGCAGACGTCCTAACCACTGCTGCCGTGATCGGGTAGCCCAGTGGTTAGGGCATCGGCCGCGAAAGCAGGAGGTCGCTGGTTCGATCCCATGCAGCCTCGTTCACCGGGGTCGCTCACAGTATATGGCATCTCTTTCAATTTATTACCACCCCTCCTTTGTTCAGAAGGAGAGGCCATTTAAAAGTATAGAATTAAATATAAATACTAAAACTATGTAAAATAACTTAACTAAATGATCTGATAAACTTGTTTTGTGTAAACATAATTATGTAAATAACTGGCTAAGGCACATGTCAAATAAATTTACTTTGTACGAAGATAGGTGCATTAAGATCAGCTGTTCCATACATATTGTTTTTTTACGAATTTTGGAATTTTTCCTCTACAATCGAACTCAGGGGCATTGACGTTCAGCTGTTGAATTATCGTTCGAGACTTGTTTCATCCTGTATTCCCCGTATCATACAATATTGCGGGTATATTAGGGCTAGTCTCGTCGACTGTCGCCACTTCCGTTGATATAAAAGTTGGAGTTGCGATTTCCAAGTAGTGTACAGTTAGATGCAGAAGTGTTTGTAACTGCATAGAAGTTTGTTTACTTCTGCTCACAAAAATATCACTTAATAGTTGTTTTCGTGTAGGATTTGGAATCATGAATGAACGGAATCGCAAAAACAAGTCAAAATAGTTTGGCGGGGGGACCGCATAGCTCCCGGCGCAAAAGTGCCCATTACGCTCCCCGCGTTGAACCGCAATGGACAGCCTCTGCACAAGGAACGATCCAGAGCACGGATCGAGACCCTTCTCTCAAACGCCTATCAAGCTACCCCACAAAAAGTTTGGCCTCGGAGCACCAGCACCCAGTGGTCTCTACCGCCAACGGTACAAACAAATAATTTACGAGAGCCGGATACTAGTACTTCTCCGGTTTCCGAAGGGCTGCCACCTCCGCTGCAGCCCCAACAGCACGCATGGCCGACCAATATGCGAAGCAGCAAATGTGCTGACACATGACGCGTCCCACAACAGACACTTAGGTACCCTTTTTCTTAGTTCGTTGTAGATGGGACGGTGCCATGCGTGTACCCTGTAACATCCCACTCCAGCATCCGTCCCAAACTCCAAGGAACTAAGGACACCCCATCGGGACTCTTGCCATCATCCCTGAAAATGCCAGTCGGTTTAAATTATGCCTATTCAAATTTTATCCCAAGAATATTTACTTGTTTAAGAAATAAATTCTATGTTGCAAGAATATTTTGCTTGATTTGCAAGAATTTGTTGCTTCTCGTCCCGGTTGCGATCTCCGTACGTCTCGCAGCCTTAAGCTCTTCATCCCCCCACATCGCACCAGTTTCATGGTAAATTCCTTCACTCTTCAGGCAATGCGCCTTTGGAATGACCTGCCTCTTGATATCAGAAAAGCTCAGAGCAAACTCGCCTTCAAGCACATGCTTCGCAAGCATTTACTTTCTAAGTTACGTGATTGATTAATCTTCGTGATGTTTCATAGTAGGTACACTTATATATATATATATATGTATATGATATAAAGTATATGTGTAAGTTTATTTTATATGTATTATCTAGTGTTAATTAGATATTAGTAATTGTGACATGATTTTAATATTTTCTACAGCCTGCACCTATAGCAAACCTCTCTTTTTGGCCCAGTGGTTGACTGGTAGAGAATGCCTTAAGGCATTAAGTCCGCCATTTGTACTTTTATTTTTGTGCAATAAAGTTTTAAATAAATAAATAAATAAATATTCGCAGAACATTCTCGAGAATGTTTCCGCATTTTGGGAATTTTCTGCAACTTGTACATTGCTACATTGGGTTAAGGTCAGGTGTTTTAAATTTATTTATATTTAATTTTGAATACCATGCCACTATAGTTTTGTGGGATGTATCCATCACACGAAACTATACGTGTCCAGAAATGGACATTCTAATATGAATTTATGCACAACCATCGACATTGAGGTTCCAAATTTAGACATGTCTAGCTCATTTCCCTGAAACGGCAGTCCGCATTTCCCTTAGGTCCAACCATAGATCACCTCATTTACTAGATAGAGCATATACGACTACTCGCGGTCCGCCCATATGCAGTCCCGTACTAATTTAGTATGGAACTGCTGATTTCAGTGAAAATTTAAATTATTTACAATTATTGTATTTTACGGTAGAATATTGCAGTATAAAATAGTGTATGGTATTCGGTTATGCTCATAGAATCATAGACATTCACAAGTAAAACTGTGCATGTGTGATTACCTTATTACTTCTATAGTATAGTAGGAACTAACTGGGTTTCTTCTTTTTTTAAATGTAATTTATACAATACACATACACATGTCTACCATCTCCAGTTCTCCTTTAATTGCTCAAAGGTTAACAGGAAGAGATCCCTAAATGGGATAAGTTCGCCTTTGTACAAATATTTGTGTTATTTATCTTGTTTTTTTTCCCCTGTTTTTGTGCAATAAAGTGTTTTACTACTACTACTACTACTTCTGTAAACGCTTAATAATGCGGTGTCTGTGTAGTCTGTGGTCCACCGCTGAAAGTTGTGTTGTCATTCGCTACTCGAGCGCGGACGCTGGCATTTATGCAAAAAGCAAACAACCGGGGATATGACCTTGAATGTGGTCACCTACAATAGACTAGTGGTACCCCGAACATGCGTGACCATTTTGCGTCAGCATTTTTTGACATTAGCCAAATTCAAAGTCATGTGTCGTATTCAAACATAAAATATATATTTGTCTGCCAAAATCACAACGATCTGATCGACGATTCTCGAGTAATCCTTGAACATACATACAAATATACACATCGAACACATCGCCGAAATGGGCATATTTTTATTTTGTTCTCGTTTTTTTTCGCGTCAGATTTTTGACTTTAATGAAATTTGGTGGGTAGGTAAAGTTCCTTATTCTCTTCAAGATAGTCCCAATTTCCCAATATGTCGAAATCGTATGGGATTTTCTTAACTCAATGAGATATTTAGTACATATTTTTTGTCGCACTTTGAGATTACGTATCTATTTAGCGTAGAATAATGAACTCTACCTACCCACCAAATTTCATAAAAACCTGACGCGAAATATGAATATGAAATATGAATATGAATATGAATAATATACACACAAACATAGGATCGTTTCAGTAAACTCGGAGAGCGTGTCTAATAATCAGTCCCGTTCAGAAACTTAACAGAAAGTTAACAAAAAGAAACAAAACACTCGTAAAGCATTTGTTTCCGACTCAAAACAGTGTCATATGTCAGAATTCAAACCGAACAAACAACACACAGACAACACTCACAACTTCTTAATCTAAGCGAGTACGAGTACACGTCGTCTTGGGCAAAATGTGGTTTAACTTTTCACACGGTTATCTCCATCATGTCATATTGCCGACCGGTTGGCGTAGTTGGTAGGGGCCTGCTAAGCCGATGGTCCTGGGTTCGAATTCCGGTAAGGGCATTTATTTGTGTGATGAACACAGACATTTGTTCCTGAGTCATGGATGTTTTCTATGTATTTGTATAAGTATTATATATATCGTTGTCTGAGTACCCGTAATACAAAATACAAGCCTTCTTAAGCTTACTGCGGGACTTAGTCAATTTGTGTCAGAATGTCCTTTACTAGTTATTATTTATTGCCTGTAGTCTGTACTTTTTGTTACTTTAAAAAAGAACAAACGAAACAGTTTGACTTGACAAATTGGCCAATGAGGTTACGTCAGTTCGTATCCGTCATCTCAATGTCTCCATATGGAATTCCGTATGGGGCATTGAAATGCAACCCATCACATAATTATGTGTAAGGCGTGTAACCTAATGAAAGAAATATGTACCTACTGGAATTACTCGCCAGGATCGGACAGGCGTCGATGGCTCAATTCTAATGGCAGAGCAATCAGACCAGACGTTCAGAAACGTCGCAGGTTCAAATCCTACGAGGGATTTTTTCAATTTATCTTTCAATAATTAAATTGGAATTGTGTTATTGGCCCAACACCTGAGTTATGTGGTTTTATTTGTTTTCACTTTTTTAATACCTAAAAGTACAGACTATATGTTTATTTTAGTATATATCGCGGCGAAATAAACATATAAAATGGTTTTCCGAACATGCGGGCGCTGGTTTTCTTTAGGTAAAGTAAAACCGGTTATTTTTGTATGGACAACCGGTTTTAATCGGTTTTTTTCATACAAATCATACCTAACCCTAGTTTTCTTAATACCAAGCTTTAGACTTCGCAACCGCACACCCGCATACAAATTTCGTCGAAATCATTAGAGCCGTTATCGAGATACAAGTATATAGTCGCAAGCTATTTTGAAATATAAACTATTGCTCGTTTAAATATATTACATTAATGAAAATAAAGTCATCAGATATATTTCTACACTCATTATATTAGCCGTCAGTCACAGGACAGGAGCCAACGTCATTCGAGCGTAAGGTCCGATTACCTAGGAATGACTAATGACCATACCTTATGCATTGAAGTTTATGTTGTTGGGCTCATCCATTAATCACGTCACACACATAGGGAGGGAGGGGCCTTACAAAGTGTGACATGTAGTAAACAAGGGGAAGCGAATGTTCAAATTTGTTGATGTGCCATGCAAAAAATTATAAAAAATTAAATATCAACTTTGATAATGAACACATATTTTTACGGAATAAATAAGAATACAGTGAAAGGGAGAACTTCCTATTGGAGTCGGTTTAAATATTTTACATCGGTACTTACAGGAAGAAATAAAACACACATAGAAAATGACAAGCTCCTTTTATTGTCGTTTTAAAAATATTACATAAAGACTTAGGTACTAATAAAAACAATAGAATAATATAAAATGTATATTCGGCACTTTTAAACCAGGTAAGAACAGTCATGGGGCACAGCTTATGTAATAGTTACTGACATTTCTACATATATTATTATACGTATATAATAATCGTCTGTATGGTCATAATAGTCTGAAAAAGTGTGCCCCCCCCCACTGTAACTTTTGAATGGGAGATCCAAAAAATGTGAAAAAACTCGTGAAGATAGGATATGAAACGATCTTATCACGAAAATTATTTTGAACAACTTTAATTACTCGTAACTCTCGTAAGCCATTTTTGAGTTTTTGTCAAAACACTATTTATTACAAAATAACTTAAGTTCCCTGTTATTTTGAAGGCACTTACACATTTTTGCTCGCACAATTATTTTATCGTGTGACGGTAAGGAACCCTCAACTATGCGTAGTCCGACACGCACTTGGCCGGTTTTTTTATGGAATAAAACACCGCATGTCATGTCAAATAATAGCATATAAAATGAAAACCTTCCTTTTCAGGAAGCGAGTGGCAAAATATTACACACTTATTCTACTCCAAATAAAAAAGTCTGTGGTGAGACACCTGTTTTTTTTTACTGCAAATCACGCCAGTGTAACGAAATCGTGCTCCGACGACCGTTAAGTGTCATTTACTGGCCTAAGACATATAATTTACTTAAATGTGCCAAGGGAAAGGGCACCTTATTGTCTGGCAATAAGATACTAGTACCTTGAGGGTTTAATTAGGATCCGACCTTAGGGTGAACGACATGGTGAGTGTTTTGGGTAAAATGGCGGGAGTTTACGTTATGCTAATCTTGTGTAATTATGTTGTTCGATTTGCTGTGGGGTAAATCGAAACGAAGATTCTTCTTTTTCTTTATGCACCTAGCAAGTAGGTATGCACTGGTTTTTGAACTTTTGAAAATTATACTTTATTAAGGGCTCGTGCACAAATCACGTGAGGTTTTTTTCGGCTATTATTGACCCCCCTTCCTCTTGTGAATCTGTGATCTTTAGTGAGGTTCGAGGCTAACCCCCCCCCCCATATAACCTCACGTGTATTTTTATCCGTCAATCTTATTTTAAAATAAATATTATTGTATAAGAGTTAAATTAATAATATCTTGGTGAAGACTATGACAATTGTCACGAGATCTAATAGTCTTTTAAAGATTTTTCGGTGGGTTTTGACATGAGAATGATCTTGCGTCGGAATTTTTCGGTAACAATGAATGAATGAATGAAAAATTTATTTCAGGCAAAGCCCATAAAATTATTAGTATTCCTTAGCTTAAAATATTATAACTTACAAAACTATTGTTATTAACTTACACAGTAGGTACGTACATGACAAACAGCTATTTAATAACAAGCACCCCAGATAGACCTGACCGGATGAGAACATTAAACACCTAAACATTAAATTTATATAATAGTACAATGTCAATGTAAATTTTAAAATGATAAATTTGCTAAGATATAAAATTACAATGGTGTTTTTACAATGGTGTAAACAAGCAGCCCGCGCAATAGTAAGCGGCGCCCGTAGTCTATAGACGTCTCTAATACCAGTGATAACGATACTGACAATTATCGCCGTGGTGAAATTACGGCCTACTCGATACTTCATTTTCACAGACGTAATGAAAACTTGAAACCTATCAGTTTTCACCACTTTTATTTGCCACAAACTCCTGGTTTCACAAAATTCTATGGAAAAAGTTTCTAAAGTTCGAAATTCCGCTCTCAACTGTTTGGGCTGTTGTCTGCCAGTCTTTAAAAAACGTGATTATTATATAGGTGTACCAAAAATGCTAGCAAACCGTTTACGGGCGTAATTAGTATCGTGGTATCATTAATAAAAACTAAAAATAAAATCTTCTATACGCCCTTAACATGATCATCATCATACGTAGAAGATTTTTTTTTATCTGCAATACAATACCTATATTCTAAAAGGAATCTGTAGTAAACTTGGAGCCCGGGTTTTAAATAGGTTACCAATTGATCCAAATATACATATAAAATGGTGAATCATCAATATCACAATAAGTACTGGTAGTTTGAAGTTATTTATGTCTACATTTTATGATAGTAAAACCAATACACATATTATGGTCTGAAATAACGCCTTTCCCACCAAACCCTTTTTAAAACGAAAAAAAAATAGTATTTTTCGACGCCACTTCACCTCGACCGCCTAGACATCGTAAACGCATTGAATTATGATAATTGCGAAATTCTTCAATATATTACGTTTCAACATTGACGATCCCGACTTTTGTAGGGCCATAACCAAGTTCCGAGAAGTATAGAGCTCTTGCGTCTCTCTCGCACGCGTACAACCGCCATTTTCCGTCGCACGCGCAGTTTAATTGCGCTCGAGTATTGCCTGTCATATTGACGTTTATTATTGCAACATTTTTGTATTGGGAGTGGGCCTACTGAGTCTAGATGGCTGGATTTAAATGTTCATCGAGATTTGTATGGGAGTTTTAGAATTTGGGTTTTTATTCGACACTTGGTCTACATTGTGTGAAGTCAACAAGCAGAATTACATGTTATAGAGGTATATTTAACGGCCTCCTAGTTTAGTTGGTAGTGACCCTGCCTACGAATCAGGAGGTCCCGGGTCCGAATCTTGGTCAGGGCATATATTTGTGTGTTTATCGCGAATATTTGTTCCTGAGTTGTGGATATATTCTGTATATTTAAGTATTTGTATGTATCTATCTATTATATACATCGTCGTCTGGTACCCACATCACAAGCCTTTGAGCTTCGTGGGACTAGCTCGATTTGTGTAAGATTATCCCATAATATTTATTATTAATTTAATATTTTTTTATATTCGATTTTAAGAGGAACTGGGACAGGGTCATCTCTCCATACAAACGTGGTAAACGTAAATGGTCTCGCCGGAAGATCAGCGTTGACTTTCGGGTCAATATTATATTATGATGAGGTGAGACTGTGTCGTGGTAAGTTTTGTTGTGTATATATCTATTTTTTTCGATATGATGATGTGTGTATTTTATATTTACCACGAATAGGTGATTTGTTTTTGTATTTGACCTATTTAAAATGTGTTATTAAATGACTACACACCGTGTTCTATACGCGTGTGCAGTAATATGAATATGTCTCACGATAGTTTCAATTCCTTCAAAACTTGTCAACAAACAAACAAATACGACACACTTGTACAAATATACAAGTTGTACCAGTAATCAGGGCACGTTTCGCGACGTCGCACATAATTTGCTCCGGCCCAACCGCTCTACTAATTACAAACGCGCTCGTAAAAAATTAATTAACGGTTATCGGTGGACTTAATGCGGCATACACCGTGGGCCCGAATAAACGGGCAGACTTTTTTGATTAAATGCTTAATTGATTTAACCCTTTAGCGGAGGAATTCTTCGTTTAAATACTTTGAATAATTGCTGCTCAGTAATGATCGTGATTGGGTGAAAATACGAAGAGGTAACATGCCCAAAATTTAGACGTCTAATACATTTTTATTTGCCAAATCTTAACACGGGTAAATTTACTAGTGGTTGCGAGGAATATGCCATTTTTTTACTATCCTATTCTGTTAGGCAAAGCTCTCGCCTAGCTCTGTTATTTGAAAAAAAAAACGCATCGACTAAAAAAATGCGAAAAAAATTCTTTTTCTGCTTACAACATTTGACTACTCGTACAATAGGTTGAGAAATGCGCGCTTAGAGCGTTAGTGGTCCAGTGGTAAGAGCGTGCGTCTTTCAATCCGAAGGTCGCGGGTTCAAATCCCGGCTCGTAACTATTGCTGGTCATATACGTTCGGGCATATGCCAAGGAAATCTGTCTGGCGGATACCCGGCGGACATAGTCGCCGGCCGGCAAATGAGCTTTCGGAACTTACGTACCTACAAAATATCATTTGATATTTACGAGTACCAATTGCTTTTCGGTGAAGGAAAACTAGCTCGATCATTTAAACACCAGGGTCATACCACGAAAATCGAACGATTGCGGATTTGTCTCCGTCTCTGACACACTTGCATATTGGAGTGACGAAGAGGTTTTCCCGTCAATGCCAATTTTCGATTAGGTAGGCATACAGGGTTGAGCTAATTAGATTTGGGAATGTTTGTAATTTTAGTACAATTGTAAAGCATGAATTAAATCATTTATTAAAAGATTTGATTCAAGTTTTTAAGTAGTCACACTACTATATATAAATTGAAAGAGATGTCGTATACTACAGAAAAAGTAACCAAGGCCCCTAGTGCCCAGGGCTGTAAGAAGGCATAAACGTACCTTAAGCGTTTCAAAATAAGAAAGGATTGCATAAATACTTAGGAAATTTCGGACTGTGGTCGCTGTGGTCGGGTGGCCTAGTGGTTAGGGCGTCTGCCGCGAAAGCAGGAGGACACTGGTTCGATCCCAGCCCTGGGCACTGGGGGCCTTGGTCACTTTTTCTGTAGTAGGTATATGACATCTCTTTCAATTTATAATTTGTAATGTTAGGTTTAAGTTTAGGTTTCTATTTATTTCGTCCATAAATTACCACTTCGAAGTTACCAATTACTCGCTCAAGGCGGTGATTATTTGAAAATTACTTTTGTTTAAAAACTATTCTTTCCCTGAGACTTGCTTTGTTCATTGACCTACTAATATTACAATGTGACCAAGAGTGACAAAACAGGCAATGGCCGCAAGCCTTCTGTCGCGTGACTACTCTGTTTCACCTACTGTTCACATCACATTCTACTTATTGATGCAAATTACAGGCATACAGGATGCAATTTTGAACAGGGCACAGTTTAAAAAATTTCCTAAATTAAACTTTCCTTACAAACTTTGGTTTAAACCGAAAAGTTTCCATTACATTTATAAATTTAGGTTTTAGGTTGTATCTTATAGCAACAACGGTGTAGATGGCTATTTTATAAACGCTATAAAAATGTTTTTGGATACGTATGTATTCAAAATTGCAAGTGAAAAGTGATTTAGGTAGCTTGTTTCTTATAACCAAGATATATTTTGAAAAGCAGGCGTAGATCACGAGTTGTGTAATGAACGATTATTCTCTCTCTTCGAATTTATCCCTTAACAAATAAAGGTCGACTGGAATCAATCTCTTAAAGGTATAAGTTCACATAAAAATACAAATATTGATTTTGAAAATTACACTTTAAAACATACAAAATTAGGGAATTAGCTTTTTAAAACCGGCGAAAATTATTTATTATGTTTTGTTTTGAATCGCTTTAAGTTTTGTAATAAAAAACGGTCACAATGTTCAAATTTACAATGATAATTAATAAAATTAAATTTACCCTGTATTACAACAATGGTTGCCGCACACATTCCAACTTGTCAACTTGGTCCACGAACAATTAAAAAGGGCACCATAATTTTGCTTGTGTATTCCACAAAATTGTGCAACAATTCTCGTCCACCAGATGTTCTTTAATGCTCTGTCTGCCCCTAGGCAATTAACTAATTAACCTTCGATAATTGTTTTGGCATAATTTTTACTTGTTTTATAATACATACCTATGTGGTAATCGTGTTAATGTAACTGCTGTTTTTAATGAGTATTTATCAAAGGGTTGTTTCTGTTTGTAGCCCTAACCATAAACTTAAATAGATAAGTAGGTATTACAGTTGAATATTTTAAATAGAAAACTCCCGTGAGTATTAGACATATTAATATACATAGATCGGGTTACTCACGTCTATAAAGTCGAGCTATTTTAGACTTTATAGACATAAGTAACCCGATCTAAGTATATTAATACAGTTGAATATGTTTATGTGTGTGTGTAATCAAGGGACAGATTTGACTGCGTTTTTTAATAATAACTTGGATCCAAATATTCCTTTGAATTAGTAGTAGGTACAGTTCGACTCAAAGTCGAATTAAACTCAAACAGTGGCAACACCAGTTAGTTATGTTGTCAAATATGTCATTATTTTCGTAAACAAACATCTGTCAAACATATATATGTAACTATGCCACATAATGAGATAAATAATATACAATATACAAATGTTACAAACAATCTGCTTTGTCCAAAGGTTAACTGGTAGAGAATGCCTTATAGCATTAAGTCCGCCTTTTGTATGTTTGTGTTTTGAGCAATAAAGATTATATAAAATAAAAAAATGTTGCCTTATATACGATTTTAAGCTAACATGGTCATTTACATTATAATGACTATTGACAAGGAGATATTTACCATGTATATTCCGCTATACCATGTATATTTCGGCACTGTTACAAGCGCCATTTTCACGGTTTAATTAACTGAAATATCGGAAGCTCACAAAAACAGATAAACATGGTAAATATCTCGTTTGAAATTCATTATAAAATAAATGTTGCCTGACTAATAAGCTCAGTGGTGCCTTCGGTTTAGTCTCCCTTTTTTGTCACACTGTATACGAGATATCAGCAAATTTTAAAGCTAAGAATTTAAAAATTTGGTTACACGTTGGATGTGTCATGTTTTTTATATGTTGTTGTGTTAAAAGTATTATACTTTTCCCAGAAGCTGACCATGTCGACGTGACGCGTGCCGTGTCCGGAGGCTGGAATTTCGGTGGCACTTTTGAGATGAGATAGGGACTTCTCGTTTATCGACTTGTGATATTTATCGATACATTACACCTTACACCCTCTTATTTTTGATTTCCGCTAATTTTAATGGGAGATTTTCCAGGTTAACTCGAGTTAAAGTTACAATAGCTGTGTTATTCTGCAAAGTTACCAATTTACTGAAATTAAACACTTTAAAACGGATAAAAAAAAAGAATAACAATCGCGGTAACAGAAGACAATACTACCAATTTACCGTTAAGTATGTTTTGGCATGTGTCATGTCTAAAATTTCAGCTCAGTCATAGTTGACAGTTTCTTCTGTGTAACTCTAAAGGATCTTTTACGATGAAATATTCAATTATTTTGCATGAAATAAAAAATCTTTTTGCGAATTTGACTAAATGCGATATATCAGGCAGCTCCTTTTAAAATAAGAATTTAAAAATATAATATCTTTGGAGGTTCCTTGATTATTGCTGATTTAAACGGATGCGTGGTCTATATTTCGGAATGTAGGGATAAAAGACACAAATAAGTAAGTATATACTGAGTACTCAAAAGTTATCTGAAAGATATCGCTCTCTCGCAATAATACTGCTTGTAAAAAAAGGTAAATATACCTTTACTTTTACTTTCCCGTAATATGGTTCCTTTCAGGTATCGATATATATCTGAAGTCGATAAATTAGAAGTCCAAGCTCAAAAGTGCTACGAACATTCCGGCTTCTGGTCGTGTCTGATGAGATGGCTTTATTATAAACTAACCAGTACCTTATACACCGTGTTTTTAGGGTTCCGTACCTTAAAAGTAAAAAACTGAACCCTTATAGGATCAGTTTGTTGTCTGTCCGTTCGTCCGTCCGTCCGTCTGTCCTTGACGTCCGACCTTTATCACGAGACAGACCTTTATCTCGGGAACGCGTATAAAGGTCTACGGTCCCTTGAAGGTGTTTAAAAATCAAACCTCGACGTCAACGCAATCAAAATATACGGCCGTTTATGTTGCGTTTCCCATACATTTGCAATGGGAATCAAAATGTATAGGGTATCCTGTTGACCTAGAATCACGAAATTCCGAAAGCTTGTAGCAGGAGTGCAGGAAAAAATCCGAAAACTGTATTATTGCCGCACACTGAGAGTTCCGTGCCACCTGTATTTTTAAGTACAGTCAACGAATTGGAAACCTAGGCCACTGTAGGACTATGTCATAATGCCGCTATAAATCAGATTGTAAGACTCTTATTGCTTTTCATTTTGACATGGTTCTAGAGTGGTTTTCAATTGGTTGACTATACCTAAGGTCATAAATGGCCCAGCAACCTTTGTGGAGAACGCTCGGTGGGCGAGTCCGACTCACAATTGGCCGGTTTTTTTCTTAAATTTGCTTTAACTTCGGCATGTAGCTTGGTATAATTAGTAGAATGGCATAGTCAGTTTTATTTAACTGGCTTTTTTTTTCATTTTTGTACAACATAATTAGATGCATCAACCGCTAATGTAATTTATTAAGTGACAACTATGACATATCAATATTATGTCGAATACTCCCTTTTTACATTTTACATTTTAAAGTTATTATTCAGAAATCTAGATCTCAACATTGATAATAACTAGGTACCTGATATTCATATACATAAAACTTCAATATATTTCCATCAATCTGGTGAACGTGAAAACATGATTTTTAAGAAGAACCCCGATTCTTTTTGGTGCTTTTTTACATGTTTAGAACGTCTAAACCCTTGAATTTATAAACATGATTCTTAGTTAAATAGTTGAGTAATAACTAGTTCTTAAATCTGGTAAAAGCTTTTATCTACAAAAATTGCAGTTAATTGTAAACAGCAATTATCTGATAACGCGGTTTTTTTTGGTGCTTTTAATTTTCGCGTGCTCTTGCAATGCGAGCTACCGTAATGTCGCTCACCAGGCGGTCACTCATGCGTGGGTCCTGTGTCACTATGAGAGAATGTCAAAGTGACGTTTTAAATGTTCCCGCAGCCCCGCAGGACCCACGTTCTACTAGCGCCTCTAGCGGAAAATCGACTCACGGTAGTCCTCATTATGTAGATATATCCCGCTCTCTTTTGCTCGAGCTTGTGGACTCGTAAGTCTCCGTCCTAATTTCATAGACGTTAGACGTTTTAGAGTCTTATATCACAATTTGTGCTCACTTAGCGTAATCTGACTCTAACTTATAATTCGATCGAGTTTCAACGGTAGCTCCTGTTTACAATGCAAGAACGGACACTGGTTTTGATGGAATTGCAAACTCAATTCCCGGTCCAATGTATCGGAGTGGGTCACTGTCAACTATAATTGTTGAGGGACTCCCATTGCCCATGCGCATACCAATCCTAACTTTACGTCTACGTGACAGAGTCTATATTCAAATGACTGACATTGTTATGAGTTTAATAAAATATATAATTATATTATTGTTAAACGACATATGGAAATTCAATGGTTACCAACGGAATAAATTATTTAAAAGAATACTAAATGTGCGTATGGTGTCTTTATATTATTATTTTTAAAGGAAGTTGTGTCACAAAAGTTATATTATATTTTAATGCTGTGTAGTCATGCGTCGGTAAAAATGTATTTATAATTTCCATTAAGAAAAGGCGTATTATTAATATTGTCATGCCTTCGTTCATTTAATTACATATAATTTAATTTTATATCAGTAACCAATTGTGAACTTATGACATTTCGTCAATTTGAACCATTTCACTTTTTAAATGATTATATTTTTGGCATTACCTATTCTAATACTTAAATGTAGATTTTCGATCGTTAGATGTTTGCGGTAGCCAGACCTCACACGAACATAATACGGCCCACAGTAAGTCTACCTTGAAACTTCAAATGTGACGCTTTTAAGCTAAAGGTACCCCTTTGCCGATTGTTGATAAGGTTGATTATCAAATGAATTTGTATTGCAGTATCTCCTTAACGACAACCGCTAATGCGGCACCTTTTTTCTTAAACCGTCAGAAATGGACTTTACGATTCATAAATTAAATTTTATATCAACGTTAAATTCAACACATAATTTTATTTGTGATATATTTTAGGTACCTACTTAAATTCCGCGGGGTCTCATTTTTTAATTAATTTTGTATTTGTTTTTTTACTACTTCCTCGTAAGCGGAACGATGAAAAGCATATTAATTATAATCATAATTATTTAATTTTAAATGGTGTGTCGTTAATGCGATGCGATTGAGAAACTGCAATTATTTTATAAAAATAAAATCTGATTGCCTTTTATTTCTTGTTAACAACGTTTTATCCGCTCGTGAGTAAAGCTAATATTGATAATACACTAAATGTTATTTGTTATATTTTATAGAGCTTATGAATTTATAATTAGTAATGTACCTAAATAACGACCAGGTTTTAGCCGGCTAGTAATTGTTACTGTAGGCCATATAATAACTAACATAAAATTGCATAATTTGATAAACGAAAATACAACAATTATATTTATACACCTATATTTTATGCGCTGAACTTAAATATATTAAGTTTCTAATTAGCCATCATTAGGTACATTAACTATTATTCGTTTACTTAAAAAAATGTTTGTTTAACGGAAAATAATTTTATTATTAAGATTAGGCTTAAGTTATTGTCGGCTTTTAAATGAAATGCTTCTAATTGCATAAAACATAAGGAAGTACAAGTAGGTAAATAATTTAATATATTTAATGTGCAATAAGGTGCGACTAATGGTAAATTATAACAGTATATCCTATTATGTTATGGTCATATGATTTCAATCAATTTACTACGTAGTCGATGTGATATATGATCATTATCGTGATAATGAGATACCTTCCACTCAAAATAGTAGTTTCTATTAAAAGAATGAGTAGGTAACAAAGGGGTCAAAAGTGCGTCCTGTCCCGATGGTTCGTGTAAAGTAAATATACACACTACAGCGTCACCTCAGCGTCAGCGTCACGCTGTCTCGCATCGCATGTAGATCACGTGATAGCTCGGAGCCATCGGAGATCGCGGGTGTGTAATGAATGGTTTGATATAACAACATTCGGTATATATTTAATGGATATAATCACTCATTATACATAATGAACATTTGGTATAACAACAAAATATCTAAGTACTATTATTTCGTATATATTTATCATTTCGTGTAACACTTATTTTTAATAATCATTATTTGGTATAATTATCCATTGATATACAGTTCTAACCTAACCTACTTTTCTGCTAATAGTACATTTGTTTAGCCGGTCACAGTTTCTAACCTAACCTAACCTATTATTTATACATTGCATAATAAAAAGTTATTCTAACCGTGCTTTTGATTAAATTAGCGTTATAGCATTTATTTTTATCGGAAGTCAGCATTATACTCAAAGTATGTCATAATAAATGTTATTCGAAAAAACGATCATTAGATTAAATAATAATTATATAATTTTTAAGTATATTATTAGTTGTTATACGATTCAATGATTATATCAAATGAGCGTTATTACGACTAACATTATATCAAAAAAAGTTATATCGTTCGGTACGCACCCGGAGATCACGTGATATTTTCTATAGACATTGACAGGTCGTTCCGGATCGTCTCGGATCGGATTGGAGTCATCCTTAAGACCCGCTTTTGTAAACCTCGAAATAGTACAATGTTTTAAAATATTTTATATTTTTTACGTAACGCTCAAACTTTTATTTAGGTAACAACTTTGTATTATTAGATTGCCTTATTATCAATGAATTAATAAACTAAAGAACGAAAAGCGCGAAAAAATACAGTGAATACAAAAAAAAAAAATACAAAAATACAGGGCGTCCGACCTTCCAGTGGCAACTCATTGGACCGATTGTGTTTTCGGCCCCTCATAACAAAAATATAAAACAATATTGAGTCCGTATAAATACCATACAGGTACTCACGTCGACGCCAAAGTTTAGGTAAATAGGCGTTTTTATTTTTCGTTTTGAATTATCATGTATTTTTCCTATTCATCATCGCGAGCGCTTTCAATCCTATAGGAGAAAAAAAGTGTCCCAATATATTTGTCTCCATTTTGCCACTATGTTTTCATAGATTTTGTATAAAGGTAGCGTAATTTATAGAAAATGTAGGACACTATTTTTCTACTACTACGATTGAAAGAGCTCGTGATTATCTATAGAAAACACATGACGATTTTCAATGTAGCAAAAAAAAAATATTCTACAACAAAAAATAAAAACGCTCTACTAGAAATTCGAATAATCCGAATCGAATACAGCCAATTAATATAAAGATAATATAATAATACAAAAACCGCGATAGTATAAAGCATATAGAGATAAATTAGTAGGTACAGTCAGCCACACAGCTTACAATACACCCAAAGTGCCAAAAGTATGTATAAGTACAGGACTTTATTGTCTGAGCATTAAGGTCGTGTATACATAGTTTTGGCATTTTGGGTGTATTGTTAGCTGTGTGGCTGACTGTACAAGGAGTGACTCATTCATATTATTAGTATTGATTTTTTGTCTCAAAACGGCCCCTGCAATATTATTTTATAGCTTTTTTAGTGATTCCGCAAACTGGACATTTATGGTGGAATAAATATGTTTCGTTTCGCATAAAATAAATGTAGTGTGTGTTAATCCCCTGTTTGACGGATACTAACTTCTGCGTGAGTAGATTTATAGTTTTTTTAACCCTTGAATGTGCGTTTTCCAAGGATATTTAATATATAGCCTGCTAAGCCAATGGTCCTGGGTTCGAAACCCGGTACGGGCATTTATTTGTGTGATGGACACAGATACTTGTTCCTCAGTCATGGATATTTTCTGTGTATTCACGCTCGCCTAACGCAATTCAGTTTAGGTCCTTAACTGTGCTCAGCCCCCTTACCATGACGTCTTAACGAAATTCTGTTAAGGTTCAGTTAAGGCTCAGTTGTCTCGAAGCGACTCAGTAGGTCGTCAGCTGAATCGCGTTATGACGTCATGGTACATACTTCAATGCAGGTAAGTACTCGTACAATTTAAACTCGCTTCATAATAATATTGGCATTAAGAACAACGGTAAAAGCTCACGCTTTCCCAACGGCGTGATGTTTCGAAGGCATCTGGCTATCATCATCAGTACTCTCGCGTCCCAGTCGACTGACCCCGCTCAGAGTCGGGATGGGGGCGGATTTTTGATAAAAATACGTGACTTTTTACCATTAGCGTATTATTTGCAGTTTGTGAAAGATTTGTAGTACTTACTAGTTTAATACTTATTTTTATTCTCGCCAGCGCTTTTAAATCTTCAAAACTTCAAGTGTGGCAGATAATTTCATTCCTCTCATCCCCAACCAAAACAAAACTATAAAACAACCAGTAAAGGCCAAGAACATAAAGTCATAAAATTGATGCGGATTTTTTACGCCCGCAACTATTTACGTATTTAGTTGAAGTTATCAGTAATGTTCGGATTATTGCATTTTATCGTCGATTCGGCTTTAATGTCGTATTTGCATTTTATAGGTTCGCCGGTGAAATTAAAGTATTATAAAATACGATTCATTGCGGCTCGTAAAATAGTTGTCGCTCGTAAAAATATGGCGGAGAAAAAATGGCGGATTAAGATGATGCAGTCATGTGCTTTGAGAAGTTTAAGGGCTTTGACAGCGATGATAACACATTCTAAGGACTCTAGGAAGGTGTCACTTTAGCTTTTGACCTTACCATGAGTCATGACGTCTTAACGCGATTCTGTTGAGGCTCAGTTGTATGGAAGCGACTCAGTTTAGGTCGTCAACTGAATCGCGTTGAGACGTCACGCTAACTAAGGTCCCAGTAGGCCAACATCGAACATTTTATAATTCACGTTCCAAATTCAAAATTTGTTCGCCGGCGAGGGTGGGAGTTCCGCTTCTTAGCAAACAAGACAGCGCACACTGTCTATCTGTATCGGAGTAAACGAGATCGCTCTATCACCAGCCGGCCTGGTTAAAAACACGAAACTATTAGAACAAAAATAACCATGGTCTATTTTTTGAAATGTGTTAGCGATATGTGTATAATGAAATTCTGTTTATAATAGCAGACGCATAAGTAAAAAAAACATAGAACCGTTTGATGATGAATTTAAGACCAATGCTGTTTCTAAAGATTTCGTTAAAATAATAATCGGCTCCGTCTAGGGCCTTTGGGACATAATGAATAGTAACATTTTTTATTGCTGTATTACAATAAATAATTTTCCTTTAACATGAATTTGGTGTTGTTGGCTCCATAAAAGTCGCGCGTCACTTGTTTTTTCCCAAGATCCACGCAGAATATTTTTTGTCTTAAGTTGACTTCTCGATGAATGGGGACGCTTTTGATTAAATTTAGCTAATTGGAACAGGCAAGGTCACCAACATACATACCTAGTTATGCGGGCCTTAAGTAGCAGTGGATTTGGCGAAAGGAAAATATATATCTTGATAATGTTCACTTTATTTATTATAAGTATGAATTACCTATATAATTATTTAACGGCCTCCTAACCTAGTTGGTAGTGACCCTGCTTACGAAGCAGGAGGTTCCTGGTTCGTATCCTGGTCAGGGCATTTATTTGTATGGACTGACCTTTACTTTAACTGACCTAGCTATTTTTACACTACGTACGAATTGCCATACATTGGACCCCTCCCCTGAAAAAATAGACTTTATACAGAAAATGACAGACAATGCCCAATCCTTTTGATTAGTCAAAGCAGTACAATGCTGTATTTATGCTAATTAGCAATCTTACCTTTAATTACAACCATTATTTTAAAGCAAATTGACCCTAACAATCGGCTAAGCCACTTATACTGTCACAGATTAGATCAGAAACAGAGAGACCACTTACACTGTCACAGCTTAAAGCAGAAAGAGCGATGTTCTTGTGAAACGCTCAGTCGTAAAGTACGCTTACTGTGAACGCGTACCATGACACCATGGTAATAGCTAGTGCTCACAGTGTATCTCGAGGTATTACATCTCTGTCACACGATTGCAACAGAGACAGAATATCGTTTGTAGGGTGCGAAAGAGATGAAGAAAGTGAGGCGGGCGCAAACGAATAAACGTGAAACTTAAATTATGTTAACGACTGTAAACTACTCTTTTTTTATACTACGACGGTGATGGTCCGCCTGATGGTAAGCGGTCCCCGTAGCCTATAGACGCCTGAAACTGCAGGGGTGTTACATGCGCGTTGCCTACCCTTTAAAAAAAGAGGATTCGCTGTGTTGACAGCTAAAGGGGCAAGCTTTGCTCCGTGGGTCCCCAGCTGTCAACACAGCGAATCCTCTTGGAGCTCTGGCGACCTTAGTCACCAAGAGAAACAACACTATGAGTAGGGTCTTTCTGTAAGTTGGAGGTACTTCCCCAGATGGGCTTTGCTCCATATTGGAGGTTACGAGGTGAACCCAAGATTTAAGGGCACAGGAGCAGGACAGGCTCACTTCTCCATACAAATAATGTAAACGTATTCGACAGGTTCCTCCTCCGGTTTCTGAAGCTAGTTTGAAAAACCAAGGAGGAAATTGTCGAGTACATATGTATGGAGAATGACCAGTCCTTCTTATATGGAGTATTTCTAAAAATCCTGACACTTGCTACTTGCTGTCATCTGAGTGTCTACGTAGGATCCTGGAATAATTTGGTCACTTGCTAGGAAAGATAGTGGCAATCTGGAGAGGCTCATTGTGACCGGCAAAGTAGACGGTAAAAGACCTCGTGGACGCAGCCCTATACGTTGGTCTGATCAGATCCGCTCCGCACTTGACTCCACAGTCCACAATGCCCTCCATACCGCCAGAGACAAAAAAGGTTGGAGAAATATCGTCCGTGAGAAGGTGATACAGAAGGGAGGTCACGTCACGACCCTCAATTCTGAGGAACACGACGCAAGGAGGAGTAACCCACCAAAATCGCAAAGTGTCAAGATGAAAGGTTCGTCCAGGGCCGAGAATCTCGGTTCTCGCCTACTACCTAAACCGAGATCTCTGTCGGACCTAAATAGCAATCCCGGATTGCCCGCGCTTGGCAAGCAATAGCTAAGACCTGACAGTCTAATAAAGGTCATTAAGCCCAGCTTTATCTCTGTAATTCTGGATTTAGTGTACGATTGTTTAAATACTGGTTTTCTATCGCTATATTTCTCACGGTTGTTAGAATACTAAAATTGTGGATAAGTGGTTAATGCGAGCATGTAATGAGTCCGATCACGCTGTGACAAGTTTTATGTCAACCAAGCATGTGTTCGTAAATTGTGACTAAGGCCAAGTTGGTGCAAATTAACGTAGAGGGTGGATTTTCAAAGAGCGATTTTTCGAGAGGTGTCACTCGCCTATTACCGCTAAATGTATTACAAAATTACTTCAAATTTATTTTCTATGTGTTTATCACAAGAAAACATAACGAGGCACAATATAATCTTTATTGTTATTATAGAAGGATTATATTGGGTTTTTTTATTGACTGTTTTAAAGTGTCCGTTCCGTCACTTCCATCATAACTAAATCATAGTATATATAAAACCCTGTTTATGATAGTAAAAAGAAAAAATTCTTTTTACTTTCATAAACAGGGTTTTTAGGGTTAGGGTTAATGGCATATAATTTGTATGTGTTTGAAAGATAAACATTTATTTTTGAAATATATACAGGAATTGTAACTTACCTAACTACCTACCTCTACCTATCTTAAATCTAAAATAGGTCCTCGAGGCATTGTACCTAGGAGGCTGGCGGCATTTTCTCGTTGTATCGCAATGCTGAAACGTTGATGCTGATATGTGTTTTAGTTTATTTTATACATTTATTTATTTATTCTTTAACATCAACACTTACAGTCAAGCTACGCGTGTTAACTATACAGGACAGACATAATAACATCAGTAAATATGTTACATATGAATATAATATATAGGATGTAATGACTAACATAATAATCAAAGTTATATTTGAATGGAGCTTCGAGCAGAAATGGATTCCATGTAGTGGCAAATAATTGCCAGGAAACTAGATTCGGGGCTGTATAAAATGTCTAGTTTGCTGTCTCTGTCCAATATATCATTGAGAAGACTTAGGGCAAGGTGCAGCGGTGAGTTGGACAATGCACGCGTCTGCGCCGCGCTGGCGGAAACTTAGCGATTTTTTATAGAGAAATTTCGATTAAAATTGAAAACATTTTAGCATCAAATCGGTATTGCCACAAATATGGGCGGATTTTTATTTTCTTATCGTTAGTAGGAAGAGTTCCTTATTTTCTTCAAGATTCTTCATTATGGTTTACAATTTTTTCCACTGAGTTACGAAATCAAAAATATTAAAATTAACTGCTTTGGAAAAAAACGATCTGTACTCGCGAAAATGCCCATGTTCATTCAATTGGTACAAAGAAAATGTATTTAGAAATGTATTAAGAAAACTCATTCAAATCATTGAAATTAAACACTCACACAATCGCGGTAACAGAAGACAATATTATATTTCAAATCAATTAACATAATTCTCCCGGCGCCGGTAAGTCATCCCCGTGCGCGTCGATAAAACTGTCAGTGTGTCCGTGTGTCCGTCAGTGCGCTGGACGTCTCAATGCAGGGCGCCGAGGATCTCGTAAATCCACCAATTACGCGAGCAGTAATGAGGGCTGGATTTGTGGACATACCGCCGGGAAGAACGACCGACAATATAGTGTAACTTTGGGTACTTCATCATAAAATAATTAAATGTTAAAATAATATTAATTTGCAACGGTTAACACTCACGCATTTTTATCACAATAGGCGTGACATGTTTCGACTGCATCGGGCAGTCATCGTCGGACAGACAGAGTGGTGTTGGAGTTGCAATTTAATATCAGTATGACTCACGAAAGTTTAAATTATATATTAGAATAATACTAAAAATACATTATCTAGTATATTTTCCCTTGATATCCTACAATCTACGTTACATTGTCTATGTAATAAAAGTTACAGTACAGCGACAAAAGAGAAAACTCTTGCACAAATCGTCCTTGTACCACATTGAGCTTCCTCAACAAGATTTTTAATACCTATAAATACATTATACAAACGCCTAAGGTGTCCTACGATGGCGACGCGATGAGGTGACATTTCAAGTTTTCAACACGACGCTATATTATGTTACAATTCACAGCTGAACAAAAAATATATAGCTAAGTATACATTGTAAGGCATAACAGTTTATTGTAAAAAACAGAGGAACGAGAAACCTTTCAGTTCACAAACATGATGAAAGTGAGGAACGCTGTATAGTGTGGTTAATACACACCGTACTTAAAAAAAAAAGAAGAGAATACTCATAAATGTCAAGAAACAAACCGTTGGCACCAATCGAAGTATCCTAAATAAGTGCGCGCGCTGAGCTAACTGGCGTCTTTGCAGTCAAAGGGTTTAAAACTGCGAGAGTCCGCACAATGTACGATGATTCAAGTTTCAATAAATATGGCGGAGGATCTCAAATCCACTAATTACGTATATGATGAGAGCAGAATTTAGGGACATACGGTCGAGAAGAATGGCTGACAAAGTGAAAGTAAGCTCATGAAGACTTGTGTTACGGTATTAGACGACGATATTTATTATAGACAGTTCAAAAAACAATTTCATGAAAACATGTAACTAAAATTCAATGTTTAATGTCCATCCGTCCGGCACTTCGAGCGACACAGGCTTCCAACACATTGGAAGGGAGACTTCAAAGCGACATCATACCGTACAAATTATTCTGTAAGTTTTTGTAGGGGGAAACTTGCACAGACGCACTTCTCACACATTACAAACAAAAAACAATCCGTAATGACGACAACACTAGAAAAAGGATCAAACTACACTAACAACTTGCACACTTTGATCTATTTTTGTGTAATGACTAAGTAGTCACTACACAGACCCAAGCTCCAGAGCTCCAAGAGTATTTACTGTGTTGACAGCTGGGGAACCATGGAGCAAAGCTTGCAAACTGTCAACAAAGCGAATCCGACTTTTTTAAAGGGTCGGCAACGCGCATGAAACACCCCTGGAGTTGCAGGCATGCTTAGGATGCTTAGGATACTGTGACCGCTTACCATCAGGCGGACCGTATGCCCGTATGCTTGTTTGTCACCGTCGTAGTATAAAAATAGACCCGCGTATGCCCATATGGGCTTGTACTTCAGGAGATTCGGCAGAGGTGTGTATTCCGACTCCTCCCCCTCTGTTGATTGAAGGTCCGGCACTATGCAAGACGTTTCGCGTTTCAACGGGGTTGGCGGAGAACCTCGTAAATCCGCTAATTACGCGTGGGCACGATTAGACACACACAGTCGGCAAGGATGGCCGACAATACAGCCTTCATTCCTTTAAACATATTAGTGTAAACTGACTTTATGTTTCCAATTATATCAATTTATAGCAATTTGCTTCTGTCCTTTCCGTCATCCTCTTCAAAATTTTATAGCTGTTCTTTTACATTCCAGGCTGTTCGGCTTTGGAACTCCCTGCCCCTACACATCAGGCGCGCGCAATCTCTTGCTGTTTTTAAAAAACTGCTTAAAGAGCATTACCTGTCTCTCCCGTAATATATACTATATAGACTTACCTATCATTTATTGTCTTTCTATCTGCTTCTTTTTCACTGTATGGCTTGTATGTTACTGTTATAAGAATATTATATATATATATTTATGTAAGTTTATGTATGTCTATTTATACTATTCTTATATGTGTATGTTTATTGTTTTGCTTGATTTGTGTGATTGTTAAGTGCATTTCATCCTTTTTTTTTTGCAACGCCTACTCTTCAAGGATACGTTTTAATGTTTCCGCTACCCAAAGGTTGTCTGGAAGAAATCGCTTTTTAGCGATAAGACCGCCTGTTGTTTGCCTCTGTGTTAATCAAATGTTTGTACCTTGTAAATGTTTTTTTCTTTCTCATGTACTGAGGTGTGCAATAAAGAGTATTCTATCTATCTATCTATATCTTATTTTACTTGGGCTTGGGGTTTTAAACCATCGATTTTACCTCATATTTCTGGCCAAATTTTATTCTTATTAACTACCTACCATTTCATATCATTCGAAATTATATAGATACAGTTGCTTTGTTCTATGCCAGTTAGGCTTCATACAATTACATATTTCGTACTCGCCTCGTATTTAGGTTGGAATCTGAAAAGCAGAAATCGACAACGTAGGTTAGGCTTAGGGTTTCATAAAAATAAAGGTTCTTGGTAGGTACGCTAATACAAAATATCATCCACAATACGTTTCGTCAAATGTGTCAAAACCACTTACTTTTACTGAACTATCACATTTCAACAGTTCCACACTCGTCATACTAGAATTGTTTTCAATTGAGTATCTACAAGTGGCTCTCAGAATATAATATACATAAGTGCTTTGAGAGTGTATTTGGCTTTCATCCCTAACCTGTAATAGTGTGAGCTGTAGACACATGACAACTAAACGAGGACCAAGGTCAAGTTTAAACCGGTGAGTTACTAAAGGTTAGGGAAATAGTAATAGCAGCTGGTATCGCACGTATGAGAGTGATAAATAAAGTACCCGATGAAATAAATATCTGTTGGAAATAAATCTATATTTATACTGTAATCCACGTGTATTTAATATGTGAGAATAAGAATAAACAAAACCAGGCAAAAGGGTAATTTTTGTATACAGGTTATTTGGTAATTATCCATACGACCGTCTGAGTCACGTGATCTTTTGCTACTCTGTTGAAGCAGCAACCGCCAGGGTGCATAGACTATTGAGAGTTGATCTAAAATTATTTATTATACTAGAAACTAAAAAAAACTAATATATATATTATCTAAAATAAACTGGATTAGGTGAAAGTGCTGGACTAAATACTGAGTTATGGAGAATAAAATCGGACGCCCTATAGAATATATTGCAAATACAATCCGATGGACAAATCTGAGCATGTGTGTATATTGGGCGATGTCTATCTTTATTCGTATGCTGTTTGCTTGTGAGAACGACTGTAGGTACCTACCTATCCTTGCTGTCTATTATTACACTTTAATTTAGCAACATACAAAAGTGTGTATTTAGTGACTAAAGGTACACATGTAATTAGGTATTATTTCCTATAAAGTTCACCATCTTACGCAGTCAAAGGCTTTCAACTAATCCATGCCGTATGATCGCGTTTTAAATTCTTACTTTTTTCCACAATGGACTTCAACAAAACCAGAGGAATTTTTGGGAAAACAATTAAAGACTTAACTAGACTAATAATATAAAATTCAGTAATTGTTAGCTTTTGCATTGGGCCGTGTGTCACCACAGAAATCCTTTGCGGCGCGGGTGTGTCATAAATTCCACAAGTTGCGCAGTAAAGTAGTTCGTTCAGGCCTGGTGACATTCCGAATCAAGAAACGGAGTCGAGTCGAATCAAGCTGATGACAATGAAAGAATGTCAAAAGAAGCTTACAATGTTGAAACTTCTTTAGTTGCGTCACTTTCGTTTAACGTGATGAGGAAAGAGATGCCAATAGCGGATTGGCTAACAAACGAATTGCGAATTAAAACGGCGGGAACCGAGCGGTTGGTTTTTGTGAGTTTTGTAAGAAATATCGTTTGAGTTAAGAAATTAGCTTTTAATCAATGATCCAATAACTTAAAAAACAGAGTGTGCATCAAATCCGCCAGTTCTTATTTGTTGCATACTTGTTTATGAATATGATATTGGCCAAATGAATAATCCAAGTATGTGATCTCGAGCGCCGATCGCAACTTGGGTAAAAATTTAATAATTCCTCGATTTTGGCGTTTATAACCCTAATAAATGACTTATTTTTGATGATATTCTTTCTTAAATTTTTAAAGGAGACTAAATTTGCTAAGGTGCTAAGGCACTTTCCCGTATCTTCAGACAAGGTTTCTTAATTATAAGGGACTATTCATTAAAAATTTAAAGAGATGTCATATAGTACAGAAAAAGTGAACAAGGCCCCAGTGAGCAGAGCTGGAAGCTTACGCGGCAGATGCCCGTAACCATTAGGCTATCCGATCATGGCAGCCAGAGTCCGAAATTTCTTACAGTAATGTAGCCGTAACAACAAAAAGGTGCTTTCAGTCTAGCCAAAACCTGTTAAATATGTATAAAACAAGAAAAACATGAAGCGGTGTAATTCACTGAAGTACCTAGTAAGTTGTCTCGCAAAATGACAATACCCTTCATTTATACGCATTATTCATTCAGTGCATGCTACTTGAACAGTGCTTTTTCGTAGTGCATGAGCATTCCATGCAAATTTCAGCCGTAATGGGTTCCAGATTCCAATGATTTGAGACCTCGTAGTATGTTTTTAACTGACTTCGAAGGACGTTCGCAACTCAATTCTGGGCCCTTACCATGTCGCCTTAACGCGATTCAGTTTAGGTTTTTAAACTCCTTAACTGTGCTCAGTTGTATGGCAGCGACTCAGTTTAGGCCCTAAACGCGTTCCACTTCCATAGCACTCAAGAGTCATTGACCTTATTAGCTGTTGAATTATCACTCGGGGCGTTTGTTGCACCATGTATGACACCTCTTTCAATGTATATATAGTAGTGTGACCAGAGATGTTAAAAATAGGTAGTGAAATGTATTTAAATACAAAATGCAAATACTTTGATATTCTACCTATTTCAAATAAAAATACAAAATAGTTTCACAAAAAGGTATTTGAAATACAAAATGCAAAATAGGTATTTTGAAAATACTTTTATTCAAATAAAATACTTTTTCGACATTAGTTATTTAAGAGGCACACAACACCTAAGTCATGTTCTTTAAGCAGTTTTTTAAGAAAAACTATTTATTTGAATACTGCTAAAATATATATATTATGTAGTTTCATTATATTTCAAAGATTTTTAATTTAGCGAAATTTTCTTGAAAAAAAATCGTTCAAAAGATTAGTCTTAAATTCATCATTAAACGATTATATACCTATGTTCTGTCTTTATATTTAGATTTGGCTGATGTAAACCGCCAACGTGTCACATTTCACAAATAGTCCGCCGTTTTTTTATTTTAATAGTTTTCGGGTTTTTTTTTTCTAAAATCAGGCCGGCCCGCCATAGTGTGATCTTGTTTACTCCGACATGTAGGGTGTGTCACTTTTGTGTAAAGAAAAAAAAACTTAAGTACCTATATAATAGTTACTAAAAGTTATGTGTAGGTATAAAATAAAGTAATATGTTGAAAAAGGATGGCTTTCCTTTAGCTTTCAGCTCGCTCAAACGAGGTGGTAAAAAAATTGCCAAGTTCAAACATAATACGTAACTGTAATATTTGGCATAGAATTCCTTTAATTTCATAAGTGTCACGTTTCAACATATGTGTAATTATGTTAATGTAATATCTACCGTTGAGCGAGCTGAAAGTGACGAGTTCAACTTTTTGTTAACTTTGATGACGCTGTTTGAATAATTCGTGGAAGTTAGAGGTCATTAAGGTGTTCAGTACCACTAATGTGAACCCTAGCGCATTTAATCGATCGATTAATTAATTTCGTTTCACCCTATGTTCATCCGGTAGAAATCCGGGTTGCGACAAAAAATGGCAAAAAGCATTTTGTATTTTAAAGGTTTCAAAAATACAAAATACGTGAACTTTTTAGTATTTCAAATAAAATATAAAATGGTTTATGATAAAAGTATTTAAAATACTAAATACAAAATAGGTATTTTGTATTTTGTATTTGCATTTTAAATGCTTTTATTTCAAATAGTTAACATCTCTGAGTGTGACTACTTAAAAACAAAAGAACATTAATCAAAACATTTATTATAAATAACAAATGATTTTATTTGTGCTTTACAAATGTATAGTAATGGTAGCACCTTCGCTTCTAGTTTAAAATAATCTGGGCGCGTAGCCAAGATGCCAATCGCTCACGCTCAGTCGCTAACGAAACGCAACTGTCATTGTCACACTAATAAAAAAAAAGAGTGATAGAGAGAGGTAGCTACGATACGTTATTAAGCGTGAGCGATTGGCATCTTGGCTACGCACGCTGTACAGATTATCTATCGAAGGCAGCACTAGACGTAAGTCAAAGCTGCAGTACGATTGGCGGAAAGCACTTTGAACGTTTAAAAATTAAGAAATTTCGGACTCTGGCTGCCGTGATCGATTGACCTAGAGGTAAGGGTGTCTGCCGCGAAAGCAGAAGGTCGCTGGTTCAATCTCAGCCCTGCTCACTGTGGGCCTTGGTCACTTTATTCCGTAGTAGGTATATGACATCGCGTTCAATTTTTAATATAGGTATAACGTTTAGTTGCTGTGAGTTGTCGGCCAGTTCTCTGTACATTCTATAACGGCAGGTTTAATATATTTAGAAGATATTAAGTCCATCCGTTGTCTCACCGACATCCGGTGTAGAATTCGTGCTATAGTTTCTGTGAAACTATAACTATTAGGTGCCCGCTATGTTTTGAATGTTAATCAGACTCAGGTATCTTATAAACATACAGAACAAAGACGCTTAATATGGTTGCAAGAAATATTTGAATGAGCGAGCTGATTTCGTCCAGTCTATGTGGACAATCCCGCTTTTGTATGTTTTTATAAGAAATCATTTATTTTCCAAATATATACAGTCGTAAGTTTAACTTACCTAGCTACCTACCTGTGGTCCTTGAGACATTGTACCTAGGATGCTGGCGGCATTTCCTCGTATCGCAATGCGGATACGTTGTGCGAGGAAGCCACCAGCTCTTCGGTCACCAGTTACATCAACCAGACCTTTGGCTATTTCTACAAAAAGCATGCGCTGGGATCCCGTGGACCTAGAGTTTCGACCCCAAATGGTACAAAATGGTTCTCTAATGGTCGTTTATATGTTTGTATTTTTGTATATATGTTTGTTAGGCGATAACTCGAGTATGGTTTATCGGATAGTTGTGATTTGGCAGGTAGATGAGACGTCTTAACACGATTCAGTTTAGGTTCTTAACTGTGCTCAGTTGTATGGCAGCGACTCGGTTTAGGTCCTAAATTGAATCGCGTAAGACGTCATGATACGGGCCCAGGGCGGACTAGTAATTGAAAGTGCGAGTGAGTTCTTGAAGTCTACTGGTACAATACGCAGTTTCGTTGATGGGATCTTTCTAAATTGGGGAGAGGTTTAAATAAGATAAAATGATGTTTTATCTAAAAGTCTGTCAATGAATCGCGATCGCTTTCAGGGCGAAATTTGTTGAGCGAGCGAGTGATGCAAGTGAGGTCTTCGAGTCTATTGGAATAATCCAGGGTTTGTATTTGTTACCCAGGTGAATTTTCGCAGGTAGTTCAACGATATAAAAATATTTTAGGTTCGAATTTGAGCCAAATCGTACTACGAGTTGCAGAGTTTTAGGGGTCGCGAGGCGAAATACGATTACAATACAATATAAATTATTGAAAGGATATCTTTTAAGGCGCTGACAATAGCCAAGTCAGCGCATACTATCTATTTAGGATGACTCACACTAGCACGGGACGGGACGGGGCGGGACGGGAAAATCTGTCAATTTCCATAGAAAGCGTCACGTGACATCCGAGGGCTCCGAGCTGTCACGTAATTATTTCTATAGAAATTGACAGATTTTCCCGTCCCGCCCCGTCCCGTCCCGTGCTAGTGTGAGTCATCCTTGAAGGATGACTAACGAGCACTATTCCCGGCTGCCCTGGTTTTAGAAAGGAAAACACGAAAATTATTAAAATAAACAACACCATATACTATTTGTTAAGTGTGACTCTGTTAGATATGAGTATAATGAACTGATATGAATTGTACACGTTTAAAATCTAACTTACTGACTCAAACTGACGTTAAAACTCTAACTGACCGAAATTTGAAAATTGCCTATGCACTTTTGAACGTATATGTACAAAACTTTACATTGAAGTTGTAGAAAGCGGGTTTCTTGTTTATATTTTAGGATTAGTTATAAAGTGTTGTAGTATAATAATTACTAGGTGCATATAGCTACCTACTGTAAGATAGCATGAGCGCGATCTCACCAACAAACTGGTTTCTCAGTTTGGCGGGTTATAATACCAATTAATGTAACTAATATGTACACCTTTTGAATAATAAAAAAAATATATATATACGCCTGTACATTTATATATTATGAAGCCCTAACAGATCAATATAAGAACATCTTGCAATTACAATATGTTCATATGACTATTATTCAATTATATTCCACTAGCTTTTGCCCGCGGCTTCACTCGCGTTAGAAAGAGACAAAAAATAGCCTATGTCACTCTCCATCCCTTCAACTATCCCCACTTAAAAAATCACGTCAATTCGTCGCTCCGTTTTGCCGTGAAAGACGGACAAACAAACAGACACACTTTCCCATTACATTAGTATGGATTGACATACATACGCATAAAAGCGAGAACTTATTTGAAGTCGTTTAAAAAACCACAAACAAATCGTGTTGGACTGACTCGCAAAAACCCGCGAATTGACACTTCGCTTTGAACAAGTGTGTTCGAAAATCTTCTGGGAACCGTTTAGCATCGTAATGTCTATAATGCGGACACTCCTGCGCATAAGTATTTCATTGCGCCGGCGTGCTCGGCATTTTGAGCGCACGCGGTGGGTGGTTATTAAGTTATTGCGGTTCTGATAACAATCGTTGCGAATAAGCGAGCTAAGCGGTCAACGCAGTCTATGGACGTTGGATAGAATATACAATACAAAACAGTAACTCCTAATTTCACGTCCTATAACAAAATAGGACAGACTGGTATATCACTACATAGTATAAAACAAAGTCGCTTCCCGCTGTTTGTATGTACTCTTATGTATGTATGCTTAAATCTTTAAAACTAAGCGACGGATTTTGATGCGGTATTTTTAATAGATAGAGTGATTCAAGATGAAGGTTTATTACTATAATAATAACACGTGCGAAGCCGGGGCGGGTCGCTAGTATACATAATAGTACCTACGAGTGAAAAAGAGGTAAACGACAGGGGGTCTTATATCGCTACACAGCGATCGAGTATTTTTTTATTTGAACATTTTTTTTGGCCTGATGGTTGACTGGTAGAGAATGTGTTTTGGCATTAAGACCGTCTTTTATAGTTAATTTACTGTGTAATAAAATAAATCATAATTATTATTTTGTTACAGGTACTTAATTATACTTATTAAGTATAAGCCATGTTTTTCTTCTTCGGTAGTATAGTGGTAAGTATCCTAGTGGTAAGTAAGCACCTTTCACCAGGACTAATGGCTCGTGTTACAACAATAATCAAAATCAGATGCCATGTTTTTATCTTTTGATATGTACAATTTTAAATTCTATAAGTAGATGGGCATATTTTTATTTTGTTGTCTTTTTTTTTTCGCGTCAGATTTGAATGAAATTTGGTGGGTAGGTAGAGTTCTTCTTCTTCGAGTAGAGTTATTCTACGTTATATAGATAGGTACGAAATCCCAATGTGCGATTTACGAAAGTGCTGAGTGCTGAGTTACGAAAATCCCAAACGATTTCGTAACTCAGTGGAAAAAATTGTGGGACATACTGGGAAATTGGCTCTATCTTGAAGAGAATAAGGAACTCTACCTACCCACCAAATTTCATTCAAATCTGACGCGAAAATATGCCCGGATACGACCATTTATAAAACCATTTTTGAGAGCCAAGGAAATTAAATACGGAATCGTGTGTATTAACTATAATCCCTACTTTTCGAGTCCTTTAGTTCCTCTTCATTGTCACAGGGTCAATGATGACAGAAAATGAGTGATGCATTGTGATGGCTATACAACTACACTGTAACCTATCTCCCCAGTGACCGACTAAACCAAGGACTCAATACAATACAATACTCTTTATTGCACACCTCACACAGATGAAATACAGTTACAAGAGAAAATAATAATACAGAACAGTAACAGTAAGGGGTAACAACAGGCGGTCTTGTCGCTAAAGAGCGATCTCTTCCAGACAACCTTTGGGCATAATATCCATATTTAAAAAGAGTCTACCACCGTCGTGATATCGCTAGAGTCCATAATAATCCAAGCTTGTATGGAAATTTTGATTATTTGGGAAATAATTAATTATAGCTGTTTTTTGTAGCGTAACGGATAATTTGTGGATCTGTATCATGTAGGCACCAAAATCAAACAAAATATCGTTTCATGCAAATTGTCACAAATATGTACACACCTGTTTCAATCGTTTTTCTTGTAAGATTTTTCTGTATTTATGTTTTTTAGTTGTTTAAAATGGCTCAGGACCATTTTTTACTTATTACCATTTGTTTCTAGTAAAATAACACATCTATCACCCACGCCACGTCGTACATTTTGTAAGTTTTACCGTTTTACGTAAATAACTTTTCTTCGGTTTCGCTTTTAACATATAGAAGACAAATATGTCGTTCACAAACAAGATAAATATTTACTACAGTAAATTTCAAAAATCGACTTAGTTAAGCTTTATTTTTTTACTTTTTACCTACTTCAGGAAGAAAAGTTTGTAGGATTTTTGCATACATTATCTATAAATATCCCATTCGAACGTAATTTGAGAAAATCAGGCTATTATAATTAAATGTCTGTCAAAACCGTATATGTCCTGGGTTATAGATTTTGTTTTTATTTTACTTAGGGAAAAACCGTTATGAATCCCACTCGTCCCGGGAAAACCGTTTATTTGTAAAATATACTTTATAAAAAACTTGCAAAACAGATGTGATTTATTTTCACCCTGTTTATGTATTATCTTATTAGGTAAGGCCGAACAAAACAACAATTACTTTTCTTACGCATATTGTGTTTAATTAAAATAAAATGACAATTGAATAAACAACAAAATGAATTGCTATAATTTTTCTTATTCTCAGGATCAAGCATTGTACTGAAATAATAATATTTTCACACAATACTGTATTAACAGACAATCCATTTCCAATAATCGTGTACGTTAGGTAATCATTGGCTCACTCATTGTTATAGTAGAGGATACAATAATAATTGCGACATCTCTCCTTGTTGTTTACAAATATTGTAAGTGTTAGTACGGCGCGGTGTGCAAAGTAGTACGAGTAAGGTATGAGGCCTTTCAGGGCTAACACTTAAGATGTTACTTGTGTTCGGGCAACCCGTTAGATCTCCATAGTGAGTTTATCCGCCGGGCATCCGCTAGACCAATTTTTCATGCATTTATTGGCAGCTCCAGCGGATGTGCGTAGAACGTACGTAGTATATGCTCAGCAACTAAACTGACAAGCAAACTAATGTAGTACCAGTAGATTAGAGAGATATAATAGGACTTTATAAACTAAAGGATACAATTTTTTTAATAATTAAATATTTTCAGAAATATTTGCTCTGAAAGTCTGAAAAAGCGTGTCCTAACTTTTGAAGGGAGGTCCAAAAATTAGAAATTTGAGGAAGATAAAATTTAAGAAGAACTTAGCGCGCAGCAATAACTATTTATTACAAAAATACGTAAGTGCCTTGATATTTGAAATGATGTTTTTTTTGGTACTACGACGGTGTAAAACAACCATACGGCCCGCCTGATGGTAAGCGGTTACCGTAGCCTATGGACGCCTGCAAATCCAGGGGTGTTACATGCGCATTGCCGACCCTTTAAAAAAGGAAGATTCGCTGTGTTGACAGCTAAAGAGGCAAGCTTTGCTCCGTGAGTTCCCAGCTGCCACCACAGTGAATCCTCTTGGAGCTCTGTGGCCCTAGCACAAGAGTGTCGCGACAGTATCTCGCGGTCGAAAAAGACACCTGTGACTTTCTAACTGTTCGGATTAGACAGTGACAGTTGTCTTTCTCGACCGCGAGATACTGTCGCGACACTCTTGTGCTAGGGCCACTGGCGACCTTACTCACCAACAGAAACACGACACTATGAGTAGGGTCTAGTGTTATTAAACTGCGGTTTTCTGTAAGGTGGACGTACTTCACCAGGTGAGCTCTGCAGCTCTGCTCCAGATTTGAGCGAGACGACATTCGTTGTGCTGTGCCCTACCACATTAAACGATATACATACGCTGTGCCCATACCTCTCTTCAAATCATATAAAAGTTAACTAATGGTATTACAATGGTGTAATAATGGTGTACGCGTTGCTTGTTTTCTTGCATAATTTTTCATCGTATGACGGTACGGAACCCGCATGTAAAATTGCTTCGACAAGCACTTGCCCGGTTTGTTCTACACCAGCCTACGCGTAGGAAATTTATAGGTTATACTGGTAAATTATGAGACCAATAAGGATGACGACTATGTTGAAAAACTATTATAAGTATTCTAATTAGTCCGTCAGAAAGATTATCCAAAATTATTAGACACGTTTTTTTTCCTTTTTCAAGATAACTAAAATTGACGAATATGAAGAGCGTCAAAGTTCCGCGGTGGGGGCTGGTGACGTCACCAGTAGGTAAGAATTGTACCTAGCTGTGACGTCACGCGAAACTTTAAAGCCCTGTATTTCCGTCATTTTTCATTTATTGAACAAAAGAAAAAATACGTATCGTATATTTTTTAATAATCTAACAGACGGACTAATTAGATTTTTTTGTCGTCTAGCCTATAATAATGTTATTACACCATTTAAGGATGACTTGGACGGGACGGGGCGGGACTGGACCATCAGTCAATTTCTATAGAAAAATCACGTGATAGGTCGGAGCCCTTGGATGACGTGACGTTTCCTATAGAAACTGACAGATCGGTCCGGCACGGTCACATTCTCTCGTTCTAGAGTCCTTTATGCCATTCGTTTTGCATCATCTGTGTGAGACTGTCTTTTGTACCTTTCTTGCATCATTTGCATGTGACTCTACTTACTAGGAACGTGGTAAAAGAAAAGATTGATTCATCGATGTACTTACAAAGTAATAACACGTCTATTGTATTGAGTTTTTATGCCTATTAAACAGAAGGTTTATTACGATATTAACGATAGGGTGTAATTGAACGAGCGATAGCGAGTTCTCCGAATCTATCGGAGCAATGCGGCGTTTGTAGGTTTGTATTTTTTAAGCGATAAATAATTAAGTACCTAAATAATGTTATGGGACATTATTTATTACACAGATCGACCAAGTCACACAGTAAGCTCAGAGGCCTTACTTACAATGACGTCTTAACTTAACGCGATCCTTACATCATGTACGTCATTACGTAAGGCTCCAGATCGCAAGAAAATCTTGATAGCGCGATTCAGAATTTTTACAATAGGGAACAGAGCCATCTAGCGTGTAATTCGCAAATTTTACGAATCGCAGAATACATAGAAAATGTTGGCTGTCTAAAGGAACAAATATATATTCGTGATAATGACACAATTAAAAAACACATGATTTAAAAACGGGATCTCCTGCTTTGTAGGCAGGGTCTACCAACTAATACCAACATACCTGTGTGTGCTTACCAATACTCCGGCAGGAGCGAGACGGACGTACTTTCGAATGTCGCAGTCGCTATCGAATACGATTACGTACAACTCATAGTAAGCACACTGTTGTGCCGGAGTATCTTTGATCGGGTTCGTCGCGAAATTTGGCAGGTATAGTTTAAAGAGATAAAACGAATTTTTAAGTTCGAATATGACCCAAAATGGTCAAGGAGTTACCGAGATAGCCAAGAGATCCTGGCGTCCGCTTTTGTAACTAATCCCAAAATAAGGCGTAGGCGCTAGTTTACTAACTGCCGCCGTCTGACCTTAAATCCATAGGGTAAACTTTGACGACCGGTTGGCGTAGTTAGTAGTGACCCTGCCTGCTAAGCCGATGGTCCTGGGTTCGAATCCCTGTAAGGGCATTTATTTGTGTGATGAACACAGGTACCTGTTCCTGAGTCATGTATATTTTCCACGTATTTATGTATTTGTATATTATATATATACCTATACATCGTTGTCTGAGTAGGAGTACCCGTAACATAAGCCTTCTTGAGCTATTAATAACAAAAAAAGCTAGGCCTTATTAAATTATACATAAAATCAATAAACTAAAATAATAACAATAAAGAAAATAAATATTTTTAGGTATATCTATGTCTATGTACAACTATTTCCAAAAAAAATGGAAGCTAGCTCAGCGCCAGACGGTAGGGTGTAGGGTTTCTGCTCGAGATTTCTCGAACTCGAGACAACTCGAGAATTTTGGTTTCATTCGAGACGAGAAAAAAATGACCATGACTCGAGAATTCTCGAGTCATGCGCGGCGGGCACGCGCCTTTTCGCCCCGTACAACTAGACTTACAGAAAATTAACTTGAAAATAATAAACACAGAACTTTTATTATTTTGTTTTTATATGTAATACTTCTTCATTACAGTAGGCCCAGTAGGGTAAGTTGGTTCTGTGTTAAAGTCGTGACAAGGGCTTCTAATCACGATTTTTTTAGTTCAAGACAACTATCTACACTTTTTAGCTACATTTTAGATGAGATAAAAATTACCGGAAGTCAAGAAGTATCAAGTCTTCTGATGGAGCGAACATCAAACTTAATTTCGGACGTGACAGCCTTAATGCTCAACTCGTGGTTCTACATCATAACGACTTCTCCAGCTGTCTGTTTATCAATTTTTCTTACAAGAATACTTATTATAGTTGAACTAGGATAAGCAGTACAATAATTACAGTTCAGTTAGGTTAAGTAGTACAATCATTGGCCCTTTAAGGTGAACTTCGAGTTACAAGATTTTTCCTTCCCAAATAAGTTGCTAAATAGTACCTAAAACTTTTGATGACAAGTTATCCCTAGAAACGTTGAGAATTTGAATAAATCACAATCATAAATATATTTACGAAAGTAATCATTGGCCCCTAGGGTACAAATATTGGCATACCAAGAGTACAATGGTTGGCATGCCAATAATTGTATTTTGTGGTTATTGGCCCTGCCAATGATTATACCGGGTGGAACGGCTCGACGATCCTTTCCGCAAAAGGGGGATTGTTTAGATTTAGTATTGTATTTCCTCTAAAGAAACTAGGCTCATATTCGTAAGCGTTTTTAAGTTATAGGCAGTTAACTTTTGATGCAAAATACTGCAAGTGACAACCCTCATTAGGTTCAATAACATTTAACAATAACACAAAGGTCAGTGACATTTACCAAAACAACATTTCTACCCCATAATATTTCCCAGTCAATATTACAATTGTGTGAACTACCCACTTACAATAATCTAACTAACCATAGATAAATTAAGACTAAGGGCAGTTATACATGCAGAATCGTAGAATTGAAAATAATATCTTCTGAAGCCTTTATTTTTATAATTCAAATAAACATGTTACTTTTGCATTTATTTCCATACAAATCGGTTAACCAACAGCATTTTCTAGCTTCCACGCACCCCGCCTAGTATGCTCTTCTGGCGGTGTATTATGGGCTTTATGAACCTATTTATTGTAACTGCCCTTAGTCTCAATTTCTCTATGGTTAAGTTAGATTTTTGTAAGTGGGTAGTTTGCACAATTGTATTATTTTGTTTGGGAAAAATATTAATTTTTACTCAGTCTTACCCGTGGTAAAACAGTGACGCAAATAAATTGCAAATTACGTGATAAAACCTATTTTCAAAATGCCCTTGGGAGCCCGCGATTACCTAAATTTGCTTATGTTATACGGGGAGTGTAATTATAATGCCGCCGAGACGTTACGACGCTATCGACAAAGATATCCTCCACCACACCCAACTAACCGTATGTCAATTTTACGGGCCTTTGATCGCGTGGCAAATAATCAGCCCATAGTACCACAAACGGGCCAAAACGACCAACGGGGAGGAGGTGTAGTTCACATTGCACCAAGGTTTGAAGAGCGAGTGCTGCGGTATGTCGAGCAAATTTTTGTAAACATAAAGTGTCACATTACAGTTACATGTAGGTATAGTACATAGTAATAGCAGGGTTGTCACTAAGAAGAACATTAATTAATTTTAATATTTTTACTGATTGTTCGTAACAAAAATATAAACATTACTAATCGATTCTCCTTCACTTAAACTAACCCCCCCCCTTTGCGAAAAGGATCGTCGTGTCTTTCCACCCTGTATATTTTTTGATCAGAATATTATATATTTTTATAACAAATATGATATCTGTTAAAAGTTCAGCAATAGCCCACTGAAAAACATCTTACAAAATCATGTAGGTATCTAAAAGAAGATTCTGTTGATGCTGAAAGAAGCTACACTGAAACTCATTCGGTATTTTTTCCTTTTATATTTTATTTATTCTGAGACAATCGACATAATAATCTTCCAGTCCTGTACTTGAATTGATCCTCGTGTTAAATCGTAATAATGTACAGGATCCCAAGCTGGTGATACGGGAAAGCTTCCTCACTATTGACATTAGGAACCTTTTGATTTGAATAGCTATGCGTAAGAACCTAGAGAAGTATCGCTTTACCTGGCGAGAATGAGAGGATTATCAAACTTTATTCAATGGCTTATATTAATTCGATGGAGGCAGACTGCGATGTTTTTTGGCTGTGCTGGATGTGTCATGTGTAAGGAATACATGGAATAGGTACTCCGTTTTGTTAGCCCATCGAATGGGAGATCACGTTCTGCCCAGTGACAACGAGTGCTTTAAAGGATAACTGTCTTAACTCTTTAGCGGTTAAGACTGGATAAAATGCTTAATTCAAACCTCATCGCCGATTCATAGTTATAAAAAAGTTATATATAAGGAAAACATATAAAAAAATGTCGTTATAGGTTGGTTTATTTTAAGAGGTTTGCCTTTAAAAGGGTAACAATATTTTAACAATGAATACTTACGGTGGTATCCGAAAAACATTAAAATTACTATCCTCCAAAAAAAGACTCGAGACTCGAGAAGACTCGAGAAATTGGGCTCGAGATTTCTCGAAACTCGAGAATACAAATGGGCCGAGAAATCAGAAACCCTAGTAGGGTGCCCCGAAGGCTGGTGGCATCAGTCCTGACTAATCCCAATAAGGCCTAGTTTACGCTTATAGGAAACCGGAAAACATCGTGAGTTAACACGATGTTTTCCTTGCTACCACTGAACCTGTACAGTGTTATCTCTAATTAGTAGCTGGAGAATAATTGCCACTCATAAAAAACAAGACTATAAAAAAATGAAACAAGCTTTGCTTTAACCATAATTTTGTAACGACTATTCAGTGGGTTTAAACAAAAATCGACCTTAATAGTTAAACATTAAGGTTCCAAACCAATATGCTGTATTTTAACAATATTGTAAACTATCTATGGCAAACACGTTCTGCGTGATGCTACAAATAACTGTATACAATTATATAGTTGCATTCGTTGTTTTTCACAGAATAAACTTGCGAAGGAACATGAAAAAGTATGATTTTATTACATTTTAGTATTCATAGTACCTATCTTGATAGTTAAACCGGTCTACCGACGCGATAGGAGCGGGATAGCGATATAGATATAGCGTCTCAGTCACGCACCTTAATTTCATGGGTCAATCTTACACAAATCGACTTAATCCCACAGTCTCAATAAGACTGATGTTATAGATACAAGACGACGATATACATATATAATAAATAGATACCTACATATAAATACTTAAATATATAGAAACATCCGACTATAAACACAAATAAATGCCCTGACCAGAATTCGAACCCGGGACCTGTAGGCAGGGTCACTACCTACTGGGCTATGAGGCCGTCAATGATTCTATTAGCACAACCAAGTAGTAACCAGCACCAGGGTTAGCAGGGTAACACGGAGTTACCTGTATTACTCCATACTAAACTCGCTTAACTCCAGGTTAGTTGAGCACCCCTGGTTGGTGAAGCCCTTATACACTAACAACCCGAATAAAATAAAAAACTTGTAATTATTTTTAGTCAACACGGTAACAGGTCGTAAACGTACCTACTAAAATAAGCGTATACTCTACGCATTTCAATAAAAAAATACAACTGAAATAAGCGGTTGCGCTTCCGTACAATCCGTACTAAATTAGTACGGGACTACATTTCTGATTCTGAGTCTGAATCCAATTCTGATTCTGATTCCAATTCTGTTTCTGATTCCGATTCTGGTAAGCGGTTGCGAACTTGCGATCCCATACTAAATTAGTACAGGACTGCATATGCGTGGTGACCGCGAATTATCCTATATCCTCTGTCTAGACCGAATAGTAATTGAGGTGGTCTGTAGATCGCAATCAAAGACAACATAGTAGAAATCGTTGGAAATCAACAACATCCCGCCTAGGTAAAGTGAAAATGGCAATTTCATAAAACGCAGGTCGTAAAAGTTTTAATACCTTGTAATATTGACTATAGCTTGTAAGACATGTAGTTTTATTATGTATCTTTATACTGGTGTAATCGGAGAAGTGAACAGAAATTATTATTTATCTTGAATAATAATCTAAATGCAATTGCAGTAACAATTGGCGATATTGTACTATGCAAACCGCAATGACACATGATTTGTAAAGCGAAATAACTGGGCATAGTCTACTCATATTCTTATCATATAGCGTTTCTATCGACCTGCTCTAGCGACAGTTCATCGCCATGAATGTCCGTTAGGCTTTGGTTTTTGGCTGATTCTTTTATCCGAGTCCCTCATCCCTCTTGCATCTTTAGTATTCTAAAGCTGACGGGAATCCGAAAACTCGTTTTTAGCATAAATTTTAAATTACCACCTTTATTTCGTGGACGCTCAATTGGGCTATCTTGAAGAGGACACTTAGATAACATGTTTTGGTAGCGTAATAAGCTTTTTTTGTTTATTTAAATCGTGCCAAGTAGTCGCAGAAATTATCTTAAATTATGCTCGATAGATTGTCCAGAATATATTTGCAAGACGTCATAAAAAATATCAAAAAATTCTAAAATAAAAATAATATAAAATAGCCTAGCCTTATATCAGATATGGCTTTAAAAATATCATACCCACAAAACAAAGTAATACGAAATAATACACATATCAACAATTAGGCCAGGTTAATTTTGTATTTATACAACAATACAGTCTTTATTAGCGAGAGTTCATACTTTACATCGCCATCACAATGTCTAGGCATTCTATATATTTACTAGGAAATGTGTATCATACAATGCCTTAATCACTGTATATAGGGCCTTAGGCATTCTATGGCATACCTGAATTATACACATTGCCGGTAACAGACATTGTAGGTACATAACCTCAACACTCATTGCACATAATTTACCAAAATGTTAGAGGCCTGAACACAAAGCTTAATCATTTTCGACAGAACTTCGTAACAACAAATAGTGATGTGATCGCGGTTACGGAATCCTTTCTGACGAAGTCGGTTGATGACTCTGAAATTATCTCCGGAGGCTGGTGCTTACTGAGACGCGATAGAGAAACTGGGGCTCGCGGTGGGGGCGTGCTTCTCGCCTGCCGGCCAGGTATCAAAGTAACACGACGCAAAGAGTTAGAAACACTGGACGGCGAGGACGTTTGGGCTTCTTTGCGAATCGGTGGAACTTGCTTTCATATATGTGTTGTTTACATTCATCCTAGAGCGACTGATAATGTATATATGCAGTTTTTTCAAAAAGTAGAATCTGTAATCGAGTCACTAGATGATAAAGTTGTTATTCTGGGTGATCTCAATCTTAACCCTCTATATACATCTCAGAATATCTTACAATATTATTGTTATTTTTTAAGTTCTTGTGGACTGAACGAGAAGAATGAAATTGAAAATATGCATGGGAGTAAGCTTGATGTAGTGCTTGTAACAGAACGCGTTCGGATTTCTAGTATTATGGAAACTGAAGGAGGCGGACTTGTACCACATCGTGATGCATATCACCCCCCGCTAGATATAGCCCTTCACCTTGTCTTCACTCAAGGGGATCCTATAGCCGGTTACATAGATCCGAGCAATATTGATAACGAGCTAGATTGGAATTTTGCTAAAGGCGATTACGCTTTATTGTATCGCTTAGTATCCAAAACATCCTGGCAAGAGGTGTTAAACGCTCAAAACCAGGCCGTCGATGCATTTTATAGCACTGTGTATGGCATTTTTGACAAAGCAGTACCCAGGAAAACACGGTCAAAAAAACGTGCTAGGCGATATCCGGTCTGGTTTAGCAGCGAAATAATAACATGCATCAATCGCAAGGCTAAGCTACATCGTGAATGGAAACGAACAGGTTGTGAGTCCACTTATAGCGAATTCTCAAAGCTACGAGCGGATATAAAACTTCGACTATCGGTTGCCTACGATGCCTATGTCAATGGCCTCCAGGCCAAAATTTGTCATGACCCTCGTGCTTTTTGGAAACACGTAGGGTCTTTAAAGTCAAAGGGTGGCTTTGAAGCTTGTGTTAATTATAACGGAGAAGAATATGTTGGTAGAGAAGCAGCTGAAGCTTTTGCAGATTACTTCGCGAGTGTGTTTCTACCTAATGCCCCTTTGCTTGATCATAACGCAGCCAATAACAAGGATGAATCAAAGTCGGCAAACTTTGTGCACATTAATTGCATTACCCCTCAGGATGTGGAAACTGCCATTAGGCGTTTGAAGCCACAGAGTTCTGTGGGCCCAGACAATATTCCTGCATATGTGGTTAAGGGATGCATAGATTTTCTTATCCTGCCTATTTATCACATAGTGAATTTGTCACTATCTACGGGAATATATCCTAGGAAGTGGAAACTTACGCGCGTCACTCCTATTCCTAAAACCAAAGATCCCTCCCAGGTGGAAAACTACCGGCCCATAGCTATTATGTCTTGTTGTGCAAAGTTGTTTGAATCTATCCTGCAGAAGTTGATTTTGCCCCAAATTAGACCTTTTTTGTGCGACTCACAGCATGGCTTTAGATCAAAGCGGTCCGTCGAGACCAATCTTCTAACTCTTACAAGCTTTATTTCTGAGTACCTAGATAAAGGAAAACAGGTCGACGTTCTTTACTTTGATTTTAAAAAGGCGTTTGACCTGGTCGATAATGATATCTTGCTCAGTAAATTGGCGCACATTGGTTTCTCTCCTCGACTTCTTAAGTTATTTGCTAGCTATATGCAAAATAGGCAGCAATTTGTAAAGCATGGGTGTTTTGTATCTTCCGTCTATCCAACACGATCAGGCGTTAGTCAGGGCTCTATTCTTGGCCCGTTTTTATTTGGAGTCATGATTAATGATCTAGAATTAATGTTAAAGCATGCAAGATGCCTTCTTTATGCCGATGATCTAAAGCTGGTCTGCGGTATAGAATCAGTGGCAGATTGCGAGGCAATGCAGGCGGACATAGAGGCCGTGCTCAACTGGAGCACCATAAACAAACTCTTTTTTAATGTTTCTAAATGTTGCGTTTTGTCTTATACTAGGTCACTGAAACCGTTTCATGCCCAGTATATGCTGGGATCTGAAGTTATAACCCGCGTAGCTACAGTAAAGGACCTCGGTGTCATCTTTGATACTAAACTGACCTTTCGCGATCATATCGAGGCGCTAGCTGCAGATTGTTTTAAAAGGCTGGGATTCATTGTCAGAAATGCCCGTGACTTTACCAATCCAAAAGCAATTAAATTACTGTATACGGCCCTCGTTCGGAGTAAGCTGGAAACCGCTAGTTTAGTATGGAACCCAGCCGAGAGTACGTATGCGTTGCTTTTAGAAAAAGTACAAGAGGCATTCTTAAGATTTCTTTACAAAAACATGTACAAGTATTATCCATTTTTATATCCTACTAAATTCTTGTTAGGATGCCTCGATTTTAATTCTTTGCAAGTAAGGCGTAACCATAAGCTTCTGGTTATGGCTTGTAGTACTTTGCGGGGAGACTCTGACTGCCCTGACCTAGTGGCACAGATAGTGAGGCTCTCTATACCTTTTCTATCCAAGCAGGAGCTACGGCCTAGAAATCCCAACCTTCTTGCCACTCCCACAACGCGTACTGTAGCGCGCCAAAAGTTTCCCCTCGTTCGAGCTCTAAAATTTCTGAACGCGCTTCTGTTATGGGCGCCTGAAAGTGATTTGTTTGCGAGTCGATGGGCAAGTGTGTGTAGCGTCTGTCTGAAGTATTGCGAGATGATGGATGGCAGTGCTGTTTTATAAAACTGTATTTGTAAAGTGTTGTCTTTTGTACCTACTCTAGTATCTAAGTCTGAATTGTACAGTTATTTGGTCTATTCTGTTATACTGTATAAATTATGTTTGAATAAATAAAATAAAAAAAATAAAAATAAGTAGATGGATTGCCGAGTAGTGTTAGTGTATGGTGACCAATTTGATTACATTTTTCTCTTTCATTCCTGATCAGGACTCTGTCATTTCCAAGTACCTAAGTGCAACATTATTTGCTTAACATATACACACGTACTGTCTTTCCCATCATGGAACAATGGTGTTCGGTCCTTTGGGAGGTGTACCCCGAGCCGAAACTAACACGCTTTGAAAGGTAACATCGGTAATATTTTTTATGTGATCTCTACGTAGAATGCGACTTCTTTCGATTCTATTTAATAGGAGAAAAAAATTGGCCCGAAATTTCCATACATTTTCCAAACTTTCTATTCGGTTACCGCCATACATACAAAGTCTATGAAAAATGGTAACGAAATACAAAACCTTGGGACGCTTTTAGTTTCTTAAATAAATTAACGTGAGTTAACCTAAAAAAAATCCCCTTAAAGTTAACGGAAATAAAAAACAGGGTATATTGAATAATTGAATAATTTAAATGAATTGAGTGGTTATACAGGCCCCCTGTCTTTGTTTACCTCTAGTACTTGTATTGAGAGTATTGAGACATAGCGAGTTAATAAAAAACTTGAATCTTTGCATTGGTCTCACTGCACGAGATGTGAACTTTGCTGCCGAGTATAATACAATGTTTTTCAACTCACTATCGCGAGAAAAATTAACACTATATATTGTTACAAATCTCGTCCAAATTTTAGCTATGCCATATTTTTTAAACCATCGTTTAATACTTAGTCAATGTTCCTAACGTGAAGAAACAAGTCAAACTTTAAGATCAAATTACTTTGTTATATATAAGTACGTTTACGATAAAATAGCCTTACCAAACTAGTCAAATGAAAAAGGATAGGTATGGCAAATGGTAAAAAAAAGAATGTAAACTTTAAGGTATTTTTTTTAGTTTTAAGATCAACATAGCAATGTTGAACATAGAGAATGCAACCAAGGTTTTGTAAGTATGGTTTGTCATACTATTATATACATACTATATATATTAGTAAAATTGCCAGTGTCACGGCTTTTAGTGACACCAAAGGCAATGTGTTTCACACAAAAATATCCCTGTCGTTTCGTACCAACTACTGTGAGTTGAAACTAAATCCTCTTTAGACTGCCATAGTCGGTAAAACTTACCCAGCGTTTCTGTAGCGTTATCAAAGCGTGTGAAATTATCACAGTATCTCTACTCACAATTACACCAAAGTCAATATGATTCACCCAAAAACCCTTCCGTCTCAGCTTACTTGAGTTGAAAACAAAATGAAAACAAAACCTTCCTTTAAACCGTCGTCGGTAAAACTTACGCAGCGTTTCTGTAGCGTTATCAAAGCGTGTGAAATTGCCACAGTGTCACGGTTTGCAGCTGCAGGTTGCTTAGAGGTTATAAAAGAAGCGGCGTTCGGACTTCAATAATCTTATATTGATTTGATGTTGACAATACTCGCAGTTTTTCTCACTTTATTTACCCAATATTGTAGTGAAAGTGATTCCGTTGATAAATGATAATGACAAATAAATATCTTTATTTATTAAGTACCTATCATTTATTTTATTAAAAGCTACTCCCGGTTCTAACTCTACACCACAGCCCGAGAAGATTATTACCGGCAAGAAACTCGGCGGGACTTATTTTTTCAAAACAAATTACAATAGTAGTAAAAATATTTACAATATGTGGTCCTGATGTCATATGCAAAGACAATAGTGGAACAGAAAGACCACAAATAAAAATGAAACAAATAAAACAAAATTTATTGGTTTTAAATAGTGCTCCTGGTCGTGACCGTGTTTCGTGAACCCGTAGCCGAATCTCCGTTGCTGTGTTACTCGGCAACGGAGATCCGCTCCGTTTGCTCCGTGTGATTCGGCTACGTGTAATTAAGATACGTAGCTACGTGTACACGGAGATACGTATCTTATTTATACGTAGATCGGATCCAGTCGTGACCGTGACGTTAAGTGTAGATTTTATGCGTGTTATTAAGACCCCCGAATGTAATGCAAGGGGCGAGTTTTTAATTTCAGTTTCCATACTTTTGCATTTTAAATAAAAATTTAAGAGATCAAAAATAATTAGATGCAAATATTATGTTGGAGGCAAAAATAATAGACCAGTACAAATTGTAAAAGATGTGTATTAAAAGAAGCCGAGCGGAGCCGAAGCCGAGATTCGCGGGAACGTAGCCGAATCCAGAAACGGATACGTATCTTTGACGTGACCGTGTAGTACGGGATCTTAGCACCGCCGGTGCTAAGGCTACGTAGCTACGGTTCCGCGTGTAACACGTATATCACAAGCCCTAGTTTTAAACGATATACAAAAACATTTGATATGATTTATTTCGTGAAATGTGTCCTTCACTCTGCAAGCAGTAGTATAATTAAAACTTTTTAAAATCACGATTTCCACTTGAAAACTTATCTGCGATGAATAGCATTGTTATCTTTTGTTAAACCCAACCGCTCATTACCTGCAGAAAATGATGCAGTAATACAAGAATCTGTAATATAAATTACAACTTTATTGTCTTAAGAATAAGGGTCAAATTGGAATTTATTACCAAAGAAATACTTTTATGGTATTTATTTCGTGCAGGTAATTAGTGGAAGGATAACAATGCCATTCATCGGGCAGAAAAGCTTCAAGTGGAAATCGTGATTTAAAAAAAAAATCTGCCTTCCGGCCGGCAAGTAGCCACTTGCAGGCCGCTACGCTAAACAAATGCGCCGCTTGCCGACTGCGTCGAGCAGAAAAATAGTGTACTGACCTTGGCCAGTAAATAAGAAAGCCTCAGATCACATGTTAATTACACGAGATCTGAGACATTTCTTACTTTACAGGCCTCGGTACGTACCTAATATACTATAACTATAATTAGAATGATAGTTTTTCAACCTAGTCGTCAACTCGTCATCCCTATTCCCGACACGAACTGCACAATGATATTCGAGTTATCGTGGAACAAACAGAATTAATTAAATTAATTGAATTGAATTAATTTTTTATTTTATTTTTTATTTGCAGAAATTTTGTGAAAAAACCAAACCTCTACGTTCAATAAATCAAAAGATACGGCCGTTTATGTCGCATTTCCCATACATTTGCATTGTACGGGAAACGTTGAAAAACATTGGTATTTTTAAGGTCATAAACATCCTTTGCCTCGGCAAGCATCCTTTGTGCGAAACCCTCGGTGGGCGAGTCCGACTCGCACTTGGCCGGTTTTTTTATTACACTAAACATAAAAAAATAAACTATTCTACACTATCTAAACTAAAGTTACTCGTACCTTCAAAACGATTGGGGCCTAAACTATGTACAATTTCCCCTATACCGCTGCCACCTGGCAGGTTGCCCACAAGACTGGCTGCGTTGCCTCGCTGTATTGCTATGCCAATTAGTTGGGCGAAGAACGAGCCATCCCTACGGTTACAGAAGGATCGGATAAGCAAGTAGCTTAATTTTAGCATCTTCTTCTTCTCCCTAGCTAGCGGTATCCCGGCTTATGCGTCAGCTCAGGAAAACAGCGTGCGTAGAGATGCCAATTGGAAACGCTCAGTTGCAAACGAAACGCAACTGTCATTGTCACGCTAATAAGGAAGAGTGATAGAGAAAGAGAATTTAAATAATATAATTAAAAGTGATAGAGAGAGAGAATTTAAATAATATAATTAAAATATCCCTAATAATTTTATCCTAAGGAGGTATCATCGAACAATATTAAATCAGGTTCCTATTTCCACCTTTCAAATGGCGCTCCAGGCTTCGGCACACGAAGCAGTAAACTGGAGTTTATCTTGCTTTTACGACGCGGGCAAGTGCCTCGGGACGAGGCAACTTGTCGAGGCAAGAAGAATAGACATCATATTTACAGCGCAAACATTTCCTCTGCGAAAAAAGCAATGAAGGTAGTAATGAAGCTTTTATTTTATATTCCAGATAAAAAAAACTAAATTGGATTTTTTAATGGGTTTTCTATTCAGAATTGCGAGCTCTTTCAATCCTAGTAGGAGTAAAAACAGTTTCCCAAGATCTGTTTTCCATTTCCCCGCCACTTTTTAATAGATTTAGTATGGCGGTAGCGCAATGGAAAGAATGAAAAAAAGTATGGAAATTTTAGGGCACTTTTTTTTCTCTTACTTGGATTGAAAGAGCACGGGATAGCATTAAAAAAGCCAATGGCTTTAAAAAAGATCTCATCACGTGAAACGTGTTTATTAGACGAAGTTTAAGGAGTCTCTTTTTTAGGTAGGAACGTGAATTCGTGATTCTATTCGACCTTAAAAAAATCTATTTACCTCATCTAACCGCCTGCCAAATTACGCGACGATCCGATCAACGATACTCGAGATATCGTCGAACATACATACATACATACAATATACATACATACATACATACATACATACAAAGATACAAACGCCGGATTGTTCCAGGTTTGAAGAACTTCGTTCGCTTCGCTTGTTCAATAAAGAATCAGAAGGCCTAGTATAAAATTGTACGACACTTACTTCTCGATCGCGTTAGCGTATCGAGATTTCAAATTATGTTTGCCGTTTATTTAAATCATCCGGCAACTTTCATATTTTGACCCCTGAGAAGTTAATCCGTACTCCGAATCGTACTCCCACCTTAAAGGCCGGCAACGCACTTGCGACACCTCTGGTGTTGCGGGTGTCCATGGAGGACGTTAATCGCTTACCATCAGGCGATTCGTTTGCTTGTTTGCCACCTATAGCATTTCATGTAAAATTAGCTGTAGCAATAAAACGTGAATTATATTTATCGACTGATATACACTCGAGAGCAAAAGTATCGGGTCACTAACATTTTTTTAATACCTCGGAAACGAATAGAGCTGGCCTGTTAACTATAGAAAAAAAACCAATAGTATATATTGCATGAAAATCCATAGGAGCAGTGTTCTTATGGAACACCATAGACTTAGACAACGTTATAATGTATACCTACTTTTTTAATATCACTGTCAGTCATCTAATTGACAGATAGAAGTGCTGGAGTGGAAAAAAATATAATTGAATGAATGAATGAAAAATTTATTCGGAAATTTATTAGGTCGTTATTCTATTTTAACACCGAAACGACATTTTTAAATGTCGTTAATACTACTATCGCGTTCAAAATTGCACGGGCAGTATATCGATGAATTAATTCATAAATTGCCCAAGCAGTTTTGAACGCGTGTGTACATCACGATACAAATGCCAAAAAAAATTTTTTTTTAAATGTATGGCGATAAAGAAGGTAAGGTGTGGAGTGTAGGTCTGTAGGTAAATAGGTAGTTTAGGTCGACACGAGTAGTGTTGCGAATTACTTATTCGCACGTGTATCGTACAACGTTGATCCTTTGAATTTTTGAGGTAGGCACATAAAGCGCTCGTTATCGCATTAGTGTGACCACTTAGTTACGGTATCTTGTGTAAAATTATCTAAGCATAATCACTAGCCAGGGAACTGACAAGTACCTTATCATCATCATCATCATCATCATTTCAGCCGAAAGACGTCCACTGCTGGACATAGGCCTCCCCCAAAGATTTCCACAATGACCGGTCCTGCGCCACCCGCATCCAGCGGACTCCTGCGACCTTCACCAGGTCATCAGTCCACCTTGCGGGGGGCCTACCCACGCTGCGCCTTCCGGTACGCGGTGGCCACTCGAGAACCTTTCCGCCCCAACGGCCATCGGTTCTACGTGCAATGTGCCCCGCCCACTGCCACTTAAGTTTAGCGATTCGGAGAGCTATATCGGTTACTTTGGTACCTTATACGGTTTTAGAACTCCTCCGTGACACTCGTGAATATTTACTCCGTGAACATGGCGCTTGCAACCGTGCCGAAATATCGGGTGTTCAATAAAACAAACATACATGGTAAATATCCCGTTTTAGATTGTACGTTATAATGACAAGTACCTATTCTGTAGGTACTGACAAATCTCTATAAGAGATTAACTAACTCCTAAAGGATCACTCACATCAATCCGTTCCGATTAGGGTGTTCAAACCGGTTTTTATATGTAGAAAAATTCGGTTAATAACCGGTTTTTTCATTACAATTAAAAACCGGTTCGCACGCCCTAGTCCCGATTTCTATAGAAAGAATCTCGGAGGTCACGTGACGTTTCTATAGAAACTGACAGATCGTCACGGATCGGATTGGTGTGATCCTTTACTCAGACATTATTTTGAGTAGAGACTGAGCGCCTACCACGAACCGCGAACGAAAGTATACCTCCCTTTCGCACTTGAGATTTCTCACTCAAGTGCGACAGAGAGGTGAAACTTCGTTCGTGGTTCGTGGCAGGCCTTCTGATCATTGTTCTTAAAAAAGAACAATCCATTTATGGAGCGATTCTTTAGATTCATACCTTTGTGCTGTGTCTCGCCCTCCATACATAGCTTGTCAAGCATGCCTACGCACCATAGCCCGTCTCTTTCTCACATATAGAGTGTAATACTCATCTACCGATTGATTTAATACCCGCTGAGCCCCACTACATAACCTTTCAAAATGCACATCCCATACTCACCATAGTTTAGCGAGAATCAACCGTATTAGTACCACCATACGGTTGTTTTTTGTTCGATTGAAGGTGCTCTCTGGGCGGGCCGAAGCAGACAAGTATTAATGGTTATTATCTTATAGTAGTGGTATCGCGTAGGAAAGTAAATGGTTGTCGGTTAGTCTGATTACCTTTATTTGTCTTAACGCTGTTAATGTTGATATTGTAGGTATTTATGTGAAGAAATATCGCTTAGCTCCGCGAGCTTTTTATATCTAAATTAACAGAAGTAGAATTTTAGAGTTTTAGTCTGTGACTAGCGATGTAATAAAATAATACATAAATATTTGGGGACGATTTCACACAAATCAACATAGACCCAAACTAAGCAAAGGTTGTACTATGAGCGCTAGGCGACGATATAGGTACATACTTATATAAATACATACATATATACTTTGCCTATATGCGGCAACGTAATAAAAGAACCAATCGTGTCTCAAAATGACTGTTGTCTAAAATAGCCGTGAATTGAACTTACAAACGATGTAAACAAAAGGCATCACATGTTTTGTCACTGTTTCTCCTAATATTTTCGCACTACCTCATCAAACACCACTGAAACCATTCACTACTGAAACGGTTGTATTATCGTAACATATAAAACATAAGATAAATAACTTAATCTTGGAAATTTCAGTAAAAAACATTAAACGAACTGTCGCCAGTATTTCCGGACCGATACGACCTTCAAACCTTCAAGAAAAGAGCGTACTCCCACCTTAAAGCCCGGCGTCACACTTGCGATGGTGTTGTGAGTGTCCATGGACGGCGTTAATCGCTTACCATCAGGCGATTCGTCTGCTCGTTTGCCACCTATTTCGTCAAAAAAAAATAGGTTATTACGATCAATATGGCGATGTGTTTACATAGTTCGGAAGTTGTATTGACGACGATTTTACGCGCAGACCTATCCTCCCGCGAGTCCCGCGTATGGGTTGCTCAGAGGGAGGAATTATTCGATATTTTTTACGGAACTTTATTTTCTTGTAATAAGATGTTATATTATTTGAAATGACCCGTACGAACATAAATAGGTTATTAATTAAGTATAAGGCGGAAACCTAACCTCAAACTCGTATAGTAATTCCGTTTTTACAATGTTCTGTGAAGTGTCCGTGAAATTATGTTAACTGTCGGGACTTTCATTTCATATTTGGAGCCTAATAATATACCCCACATGTTTTGAGAGCGTGTTGTCAAATTTGTATGGGACTGGTACGTTATCTTTTCAAAGAAATTCATGTAAGTAGCGCATTTAATGTGAAGTAGTAACAATCATCCAAACATAGTTTGTTTTACATTTATTATACTATTTAGTAAGTTTCAGTTTACAACGAGACGGATGCTTACTGAACTTAACAATAACTATACTAGCAAGCTATTGTTGTCGTCACAATTTCCTGATCATTTATAACTCTTACGCCACAGTAATAAGGTCTACAATTGTCTAGCTTTATCGATATTTACTTCCATGGACATTAAAACTGTCGATTGTTCTAACGAGACAGGTCATTTGACTGACCATTCGTGAGCCTTACGCCATTGTAATACGGTGTACAATCAACCAGCATCGAATACTATAGTCCGACATTAAAACTGTGTGTGATTGTTCTAGACGGGTCATAAAGGCTCGTTCACACGTCCGGCGATAGCGCACAAGGGTCCGTGTTCAGAACAAAGCTACAATGTGTGTTGAGCATTCCTATCGCAATGCGCGAAAACATTTATATTAGGCGATTCGTCTGTCATTTGTTTTCGTTTTTCATTTTTGCGTATTTAACTAAAGGAGTCACGTTCCTCGTTATCTGCGTCTTTTCGTATGAACTGCGATAGGATGTAACAAAATTTCGACATCCGATGCGCAGGTGTTTTGAATATAAAAGAGCGTTAATTGAATTGATTCCATGTTCGACATTCAAATGTATGCGAGCGTCCTCAATGTACGTACACTGCCGGTGAGTTCCATCTTAGACCATGTCTTAACTTTCCATCAGGGGCTAGTTACCCCTGATGGATTAACTAATTAATTAATCGCCGGTCAGTTTATAATTTAAAAAACTGCTCATATCGCTGGGCTCGACGCCTTACCCGATGCCATAAGAGACATGTCTTGAAACGCCCGCCACTAAAGAAGTAAATACACTTAGCAGAATTTGACTTATTTCTTGCAAGTTTGTGAGACTTCTTTCTCGTTCATTCATGTCTTGACTTCTGACAGTATGCGATTGCCCTATGCGATTGACCCGTGAAATTCCTAACGTTTGTCCTAAAACCACATGTCCTAACTGGTTTGTCCTCAAACCACAAGTCCTAACTGGTTTGTCCTAATGTTCATATTTGTGACGATCAATTCATAACGATTATTTTTCATAATTTAAAGATTACAAAAAACGAATAAGTACATACACAACTGGGTCACAGTGAGAAAAAATCGGTTAGGTTAGCAAGTAGTAACAGATCCAAGAAAAGTGGGTTATAACGATGTTATGGAAAACAATATCAGGGCAGATGAGTTAAGCACAAATCATAATTAGGAAAAACAGTATTATGGGATGCAAAAATAGGATCAAAATACTTTATGGATTCCGATATCGATCCTGCCCTATGTACAGCTTGGTTATGGACAGCCTTGTCCTACTTTCAGCAGCTCTTTTGGTTGCGTCGCTCCAGCGCCTTGGAGTAGGTCCTATACTGCCATTTTTTCCGCAATATTCGAGATGAAGTAATTCGTCAATGCAAAACTGAATTTGACGAGAGAGTTGATGTTGTTTGAGAGCACATGGTTACCCGGTGCTTGCGAAATCCGCTATGTTATGCGAAGCTGAGTTTCCTTTCTTTGGTCTATGGTCCTGAAATTCTTCGGTCAAACCGCCGGAAACCAACAATTTATGGAGCGAATAACATCAGGGGAGGAATATACAGTTCAGTGATGTGATAAAAGATTTATACGACCAAAATGTTCGATAACGGGCTAGTGGACTGTAGTTACGACAGAACGAAAGGGGGCGAAAGAAAGTTTAAAGTTAGGGGTCGCTGGGGAAGCAAGGAAGTTGGTGTTATGTAGACGAAAAGAATGATGTTAAAACCTAAAGTGTGAATAGTGTAATGAAGTTACCTCTTGTCCGGGGAATGCGTGGGACAAAATCGTTGGTCGCCGTTGTAGACTGCTGGTGCTGGCTTTGGCTGCTTGTCGCTCGCTAGAGAAAGCTTTAAACCGTTACCTTGAGTCGTCCAACTTAAACCTCGGATTTTACGTGCAGTGATCTTCAGTTACACAGGACTGACTCTACTTATGAGTATGCGATAGGAAATAAGTAATAGTATTAGTGCTTTTACGAAAATAGCGAAAGATGGTGTTCACTTTGTGATGCTCTTTGACACACTGACTTGGCTCTACCTGTCATGTGACACGATTTCTAATTTGACAGACAGACTTCATTAAAACAATGACATATACCTACTAGAAATTCCAAGTGTGGTTGGAATGATGCCAACAGAACAATGTGAAAACGAAATACCGGCCAAGAGAGAAGTGGAACGGAAGCCATTTTCTTGCAAATTGATTACACGATTGGTTCCTCAAAAGAGTAACTATTTGGGATTTGGGGCGGTGAAGTTTGGGAAAATAACTTGGAAATTTATTTGGAGATCTTTGGAGATTTCTTTATGACCGTAAGAGTTGAGTTTCATGTTAGATTTTTCCGCGTAAGCTGAAGACCCTCGTTCGATACTCGCTTGATCTCCAATGGTGTTGGTCTTTTTCTTTAGAGTAGTTGGAGGAGCGAAACGGACATATTTTAAACGCTCAGTCGTCAAAGCATTCGGTTACGTATGTACAACTCATGGTAAGCACAGAGGTCCATGTCACAGCTCCACTGGTCCTCGCGACCGACTCGTGAGCATGACAAGCGGTAGGAACACTCGTCTACGTGACCGACGCAAGCGCAGGATGCGATAACGGAACGAACGGGCGATTGTTTACCTTATTTCCGATTTACTACGGCACTTACCCCGTCTAAATAATCTCGAGCAGTTGTTTTAAATGTAGGTAGACATTAGTACAAGCGGTATTTGATAGTATTACGGTATTTGGGGGGATATTTATTTTTCAAAATATAAAATGATGGATGTTTTCTGTGTATTTAAGTATTTTTATATATCTATCTATCTATCTATTATACATCGTCTTCTAGTACCCCCAACACAAGCCTTATTGAGCTTACCGTGGGACTAGGTCTATTTGTGTAAGATTGTCCCATAATATTTATTAATTTATTTATGTACAATTAGTGTAACTTACCTACCTACCTACCTCTACCCACATTGTACCTAGGATGCTGGCGGCATTATCTCGTAGTATCACAATGCTGATACGTTGTGCGCCAGCCAGCCAGCCGCCGCCAAGCAGACGTTTCGCAACTTCTACAAAAAAACTTGCGTGCGCTGGGACGGGACCGCACGGATTGGTACGAGCCGTCAGGATTTAAACCCGCAACCTTCGGATTGAAAGTCTTACCATTGGGCCACCAACCACCAACGCTTGAACTAAGCCTAGTAATTTATTTTATTCTAATACCAATAACTTACGTCAACTTCCTTACAAGTGTTGACCATAAAGGATGACTCACAATAGACCGGGACGGGACGGGGACGGGACGATGTCCGAGCTCGGAGCCCTCGGAGGTCACATTCCGGCCCGTTCTAGTGTGTTCGCTTCTCCTCACAATAAACTGCAATGAAACTACCTAGTTAACTTTATAGCCAATGGGAAGAGAAACTATGAATGCGACTACCTATATAAACGTAATTATGTAGGTATATTACTTTGAAACTAAAATATCTATCCACTAATCTTAACCCACCAAGCTGTTCCTACATAAAAAATAGCGTAAGTTCATTTTATGACTGTTTGTCGTTATGTTTCAGCTTGTGACTGTATTACAGCCATAAAAAAGCTTTATATGACTACGGGACGTATGTGGAGTTATGACATTTCTGTTTAAAGGCTGTATAGTGGCCGTAAAACCCCAATTAGAGAGTTTATAACTCAGCATCCGCTTTCGTTCAATAAAAATGTATGAGAAACGCTCGACGGTTATATACGAGATAAGCAACGCTTTATTACGCTAAATTGGAATGGGAATGGGCTAGCTGCAATAATATTTACACTACTGAAGTGTGCAAAAATAAATATACACCAACTTTGATCTAAGCCCGCGATCTACGTTCCAAATTCGGCGATCCGTTGACAATTCCGGCGGATGTGCCTGAAGGGGAATCCCTCGATATCCCTAATATCGTTTGTCATAAAATCACTAGTTTGCTTTAACTGTTTTGTTATACAATCGTGATCCCTTACGATCAATTGTCCTACCGATTATTTGCCATAATCGAATTATTGCCCAAAAACGTGTTTGAACGGAACTGAATCACTGTTAGAAAAGTTGGTTAGGTTAGAACTGTGGCCTCACTCAGATTCGAATCGGTGCTAGAAAATTAGGTTAAAACGATGTTAGGGAAAATAATATTAGGACATATGAGTTTAGGACAAATGATCATTATGACAAACAGTATTAGGTAATACAAAAATAGACATTAAATTGCAATGGTTGAAACTCACGTATGTTTGTGTTTATGAACTTTATTTCTCAATAGAAATTGTACATTTCACTTCATGAGAAAATATACAAAAAAAAAGTAAATTGATAAGCTGCAATGCTTACCAATTTACTTTTTTAGTACCTAAGTACTAAGTTTTTTAGTTATAAAGAACAAACTAAAAGTAATAACAAAACATAATAAATAACAGTAATAAAAGTATTAACATTGTAATTGAAGTTTAATTTTATGACATTTTGTAAGTAATTAATTTAATTTATAGAAATTAACTGTAATAGTTTGTAGGTATTCATTTTCCACATTCTGCCGCCATTCGAGATTTTGTTTTTTTCGCTATTTGATAATTAGTATATATTAAATTCAGTTTCTATTATGAAGAGTATATTTTATAGTTATTCTACGTGCATAACTTACAAAAGTGCAAGTTAAATATGTTAAGTATTTACAGTTGAATACTAAATTGTAGGTTCTAACTACATGAATGAGTACATTACGGAAGGAGACCTGCGATTCTAAAGTCTACATAACAAAATAAATTAAAACTTTACGTCACAATAATTAATAGTAGCACATCGTAAAAACTACAAAAGTCCACGTAGGTACATTTTTATCATAATAGGCGTGACAATCGTGACGTGTTTCGACTGCATCGGGCAGTCATCGTCGGACAGACAGAGGGGTGTTGTCACCTTGTCGGTCAAAACGATCACCAATAATGTTAGCCGACCCGACCATGAATTACATACATAGTGGTTACATGGTGGATAGCTACAGCGTCGCATGACGTTTTGTACTTACCGTTTCTAAATAACGATAACGTTTTTTTCATCTTTTTTATTGATATAATTTCGTAAATAAGACCGTAAATGTCTATTTTACTAGATTTATTCTCATACTAATAATACAAAGCCGTGTGTATTTTATATGTTATGGTAAATAAATTTCATGTAGGTAATGGGCGGTAAATATTAACAATTAAAATGGAACGCGTGTGAGAAGATTTTTTGTCGTGAAACCGAAACAGATGTCTGACTAAACTGGATAGACAAGAACTGTTTTATTATATTATCCATAAATTAATTATAGTTGCATTTTTTAGCTTTTTATAAGGTGTTACCACGGCTTGTAGGTACCTATTCATTGAAATGAAACAACGGATTAATCGCGTAGGTATATTAACTGGGCTGGGACGTAGGTATATACTTATATAATTATGCGGTTTTTTTAATGCACTCAGAATGTTAGTAGGTACCTACTAGGACCTACCTGGTAAGCACTGCACACGCACTCAATATTTGCGGCATTCGGAGTTGAAACCTTTAGGCTCTGGAGGTCAGGCCAAGTCTCTTGAAACCAGCACGCCCGCGAAGTTCAAAAAATGGCATTGACGGGAAAACCTCTTTGTCACTCTTATGCAAGTGTGACAGAGATGGAGATACAAATCCGCAATCGATTTTCGTAGTACAAGCCTAGGTTCCTCCATAGGTTTTTCTCCCTCGCCAATAGCCTCCTGCAACAATGGAAATTACAGTATTGTCGCTCACCAGTCGACGCCATTCATACGTGGGTCTTGTGTACATAATTATGAAAGATTTATCAAAGTGACGTTTGAAATGTTCTCGCCATACCCACCAGCGCCCCTAGCGGCAAATTACCCTGTGCCCAAATTCCTCATTCATTTATCCTGTGTCACTTGACAAGTATGACAGTGCGAAAGAGACGCATGATGCGATAGACGATAAAATGGTGTGCAGCAAAGCATCCTGTTGAGTTACGTATAAAGTAATTAAACTCGTAATAAATAACGCATCTTTAATGTTATTACCTTTAATTATTGGTATAATTACCTACTTAGCCACGATTAGATACTGGTTTCATTAAGCAACAAACAGCGTAAATTGCATTCTACTTTCTGCTTCTTAATTCTGGATAAAGAGATAAGAAGACTAAAGAACGAAGTAATTCGCGGTTATACTTAGGTCTCTCTCTATCACACTGGCAAAGGTGCGATAAAGAGACAAATAAACGAACAAACGAAGTGGGTTCATGGTAATTGTGTAGGTCAGGGCCATAATAGTAGTTTATGCAACAGTGATATAATAAGGGTCGAGTTTTGTAAATAATAGACCCGAGAATTTTAAGAACCACTTATGAGCTGTTGCATACGCTAGTTTTTCTACGACAGCTTAAATAGCTTAAAAAGCAAAATCTAAAGACGTGGCCGAATAGGGAAGATGTTGTGCCCACTATAGAAATTAAAAAAAAACAACAACAGTGCTCATATATTGTATGAAAATCCATAGGAGCAGTGTTCTTATGGAATACCACAGACAACGTTATAATGTAAGTATACTTTTTAAATATCGCTGTCAGTCATCTAATTGACAGATAAAAGTGCTGGAGTAGAAAAAAGATATAATGCACTTTTGGTATAACAAAAAGTATTTGGTATATTCTTTGGGTAAATGTGTAATGTTCTTTAGGCAAGTCGGAGCTGATTTGGCCTGATTTTTCTTTGAGTCGTTAAGGATTAATGTGCTAGATTGACTCACGCAAAGGAAGTCGGCTTCGCCTCGTTTTGTAACGGCGACCCTCAAGTTTTAAGAACCCTTATTATATCACTGTTGCATAAACTACTATTAATGGTTATGTCGACAAATGCTATATCAAAAGTTGTTATAGCGACCGTTACGCATCCGTTTTTAAACGTCGTGAGTTCAAAACCTACCCATGAAAATTGGAATATTTATTTAGTTTATATATTAAAATGAAACCTCTCGCACACAGAAAGGCAGAAATTAAAAAAGTGGCAACATCGTAGTGTCGTCCCGTTTTTTTTTCATATCTTGATTTGAAAGGGGAAAACTACAGTGCATTTACGCACTACTATTTACTTTTTATCATTGATTTCATATACTTAGGTAGGTAAATATTAGAACGACTCACAAGAGTTTAAATTGTATGATTGATTTAGTTATTTATTTGATTTTATTTTTTTATTTATTAACACAAAAAGATACAGCTTAGGTAAATAAAATACAGAGTCCCACAAAACAGTTTACACAGTTTGACTGTGGGATCGTGCAGTCTCTACTCTCTTATATTTTTATTATGATATCTATCTATTTATATGTATAACTAAATCGATTCCGATTGAACGAATCCATTAGTAGGATTTTATACGGTAAGTACGTAGCTCGCTATGGTCCGACGGCCGCTCGCCGAAGGCGCGCTCCCTTGTATTGCCTCACCGCCACGAAGGCGTTAGAAAAAAAAGCGGTTCTATATTCAAAGTTGGCCGTTCGACCAATCGCGAGCGCAGTAGGCGTGTCCCCGCGCGCTCATTGGCTGCCGCGCCGCAAGTACTCCGACTCACTCCATTATGCGTCTTGCGACGTAACGACTTACTGTGACGTTTCTATGGCTTTCTTTAATTACTAAACGTTAATACCGTTATAACTATTTTCATTTGTGTTTGGTTATTACATTATTATTAGTTAAGATAACGAGCGCGTTTCAGTGTAGGTAGTTAATTTATGAATTATAACATCGTTACGAAACATTGTTTTATAATAGACGTACTTAATCAAAGTTTTTATGTGTATTAATACTTTAACAAATTATGTATGCACAAGTAGGTTACTTTATTGTCGGCTAATAAAATTAAAAAAAAATATTGGCAGTTATTTTAGTAAGTAGGTACTGGTATTGAAAGCCAATAATAAACAATAATTTATGTCCACGTTTCCATTTAAAATAAACATATAAACGACATTTTAAACTACAATCTAGATTTATGGCCACATCAATTCTCTGGTCATGGCTGCACTTTATTTTGTACATTTTCTATATCGTAAATTGCAAATACGTTTTAATGGTCTAAGGGTGGCTCAGGCTACGCCGCGACGGGACTGACTGATGTGTCAATTTGTATAGAAAATGTCACGTGACGCTGTCTATGGATATTGACACATCGGTCAAGATCAGACCCGTCCCGGCCCCGTGTGTGTCTTACTTTAGTTTGCACAGGTTATGGCTTCGGGGCTCGGGGGAACAATGTTAGATAATATTATGCGATTTATGTGGGTTGATAAAAAGTTTTCTTTACAAAAGATTATATCAATAATGCTTGGCTGCACTTCGCCGTTATTTAGACTTAGGTAATACAATATACCTACAGGAGCAAACGTGTAAAATGAAATAATAAATGTTATTTACAAAATTTGTACAACATAAAATTTGACTTGACAGCGACAGTCCTTTTGACACGGATTCTCTGACTTTTCTAAAAAAAATATTCTGCAGATTTTTACGGGTGGTTTTAGGTTAGGTGTATGCCTTGGCCACATTTGGTGCAAGATTTTTAGCAGAGGGGAAATTGTATTGAAAGCCGTGTCCATTTGTCTATGGTCTAAACATCACATACTTACTACCTGTTTAAACCTAATCGAATTGACGTTTAACTTTATTTTCCTCTAGGAAAATCAGATGGCAGTCGCTTTCTAATGCCTTCACCTGTCTTAATAAAAAATAATGGCTACTTTTCTTGGTTGCTGGTAATGAAAGAATATTACCAGCAACCAAGAAATTTTATACGGCCGGCCTCCTAGCCTTTGGTAGTGACCCTGCCTACGAAGCAGGAGGTCCCGGGTTCAAATCTTGGTCAGGGCATTTACCTATTAGTGGGTTTATCACGAATGGAATGTTCCTGACTTATTGATGTTTTCTATGTATATTAGTATTTATATGTACCAATATATCTATTATATATATCGTCGTCTAGTACTTACCGTTGGACTAGGTCGATTTATGTAAGATTGTCCTAGAATATTTATGTTATTATTTATTTATTTATTAATTATAAAATTAATTTGTACCAACATCATGTGTGGACAAAAGTCTGCACATTTCTTTACAGTCTACGTGGCTACACTTCCATCCTCACCACTTAAATAGCCGGCAGTCCTAAACTGCGCGTTTCTTCAGAAACATCTTGCCTCGCACAGCTAAACTGTGTAATGAACTGTCGCCTGCGACATTTCCGGACCAACACGACCTTCAAACCTTCGTTTCTCCAGAAATATCTGACATCGCACAGCTAAACTGTGGAATGAACTGTCAAGAAAGGAGCGCGTCCATCTTACAGGCTAGACAACGCACTTGCAACAGTCGCTACTACCCTGGTATTGCGAGTGTCCATGGGTGACGATAATCGCTTGTGTCGTAAAAAAAAACATTTCAATCTAACTAGACTGAATCCCAGCTATTTTCTGCTATAAAAACACTACACATTATCTTAAGAGTGGTATAATTAGGTGCCTTTGGTCTAATTAAGACAATGGACAATGTATGTGAAACTCATCAATTAGCTCAAGTTTGAATATCTCGAGTAATGAAACCGACGTCATTGGTCGTAAAATGTAGTCGTAAAGCCGCAATGCAACGGTGGATGGACGGTGGGTGCGGTACGTCAGAAGTAGTCAGAACGTTACAGTAGTTGGGTCGTTTCTACTTTTTTACCAACAATGTAATGCGATCTTCTCGTTTTTTTGTGTAAAATGATAACGGTAGAAAATATTACAAAAACTAAACATATGTGTTTGAAGTAGACTATTTGACAGTTCTTTTTATGTCGGGAAGGTGTTTTCCATTTCAGTGGGATTCTAGAAAATACCGTGACAGAGTGGCCCTTTTCAGCCAAGACAGCCATCTGATTGACCACTCTGTCACGGTATTTGGAGTTCAATAATGTAGCTTAGTTTACAGTCACTAACCAGGGAAATTACAAGTATACTATACGGATAAGGTGATTCAAAATTTTGGGCATTTACCTCCAACTGAAAAAAATATTATTTAATTCTAAGTCAGACAGTTTTCAGCGCGTAGATAGCTCATTGTCGCTAAAAAAAAAAGCTCGCTAAAAAAGGAGAAGAGCCCAAGTTACCCAAGTAGGAATACCTATACCGTACTGTACTGGAGAGTTATATGCTCTGTCTAGCATAGAGGTGGTCTGTGACCATTTTAAGTTTAATTGAAAGAAAAATTGAAATATTCCCCGCGTGGAGGCCGTGGAGCGAGATTCGAACCCACGACCTCTCTGAACAACGGTCAGATCTCTCTGCCAATTGAGCTATCTACGCCCGATCGACCCCGGCGAATGTCTCTACTATTTCTTTCATTTTTGGTTATGGACATTTTCAAAAATAGGGTAGGTACCATTTCCTTTTTTTTTAATATAGTACTATTGATTTAAAAAAAGAACAAGAGTGTCGCGTTTTTTTGGTCAGTTTCGAAACGCATTTATTCATACATTTTGTATGGGCCGTTACAAAACTGCCTTTTTTCGTATGAAGAATCGAGGACTAATTTTCATTTAAAGGTGCACTTTTCTGAAAATGCCCACGCCTCAGGGAGACGCGTAGCGACATTTACCGAAACTGTTCAACACTTGTACGTCTTGTACTTACAGTCAAGTGTAAAAATATGGTGGTGCACATCTTACTCAAAAATATGTCCCATAGCACCTTATGCGTGTAATAAGAGCGTAGTACCTACCATATTTATGAGTCGATTATGTCGAACCATATTTTTGCATTTGACTGTACTTGCTCTGTGACTAGTAGTCTAGTTGCATGAAGGATAGGCTTTACTTTACGGACACGGAGAGAAGTAAAAGCATGTAATAAAAACGCTGGCCATACCGTATGGGAGCTCCTGTAATAATTTAGCGGGAGAGTGCTCACTTCAGTTGCCTCCAATGTTTACGACTTGCAGGCACTACGTGTTATATTAGGTGTAGGCGTGTAGGTAAGGTAGAAGTACCTACTTGTGCTCGATATGGGCAACTTTACAAGGTTAAATTTGACCTAAGTACATAACGTTGATGTAAGTAGAGTGCCTAAGTGCCTATGTCGAACATTAGTGCAGTGTCGAGCAGTACCTACTTTAATGAAGCTGTAATGTATTTAAAATGGCGAATCTTATACTAATTAAATCGAAAGAGTGATATACTACAAAAAAAGTGACTAAGGCTGACCCCGAGCAGGGCTGGCATCGAACCAGCGACTGCTTTTCTCTTTTTATTTAAGCCATTTTATTTCCTTAATAATATTAAACATGTTATTACAATTTTTTTCTACTCCAGCACTTCTATCTGTCAATTAGATGAGTAGATGACTGACAGCGATATTTAAAAAGTATAAATTATATCGTTGTCTATGATATTCCATAAGAACACTGCTCCTATGGATTTTCATACAATATATGAGCACTGTTGTTTTTTTTTTAATTTCTTTAGTGGGCATACGACATCTTTCGAATTCTGCCACTTTTTAAGATTTAGCATATTTCTTTATTTTAGCTGTCTTAGAAAAACTAGCGTAGGTATGCAACAACAACATATCACTGTTGACCTGTGGCATAAACTACTATTCGAATTCAAATAAATAAAGTTATAGAATTAAATACATTAAATTATTAAAACATTCGTACATGCAGATATTAATTTCAAGTTATCAGTTAATTATGTGTTCGTTTTGTTTTATTAAGGACCTCTTGAAGAGTAAAGGCCTCCTCCATTTTACCCCACTTTTACTTTTTTCATTAAACTGCAAATTATTCGCGATTAATTGCTACTACAAATTGATTAAAGGTCCCCAAATTGCTACTATTTAATGAATTGAAATGAATAGAACAATGGGAGAAAAAATTAACACGCAAAGGAGGCGGGTCAGAGCTATTGTTACGGAAAAAGTTGATAGAAGAAACAATACGTAGTTATTTTGATACAAGGTAGCGAACTGTGGTTTACCTTTACGTGCTTGGACTGAGAGCTGAGTGAGGAAAAGTTTTTTTTTATGAGCACACGAATAGCCTGATGGTAAGCGATTATCATCGCCCATGGACACTTACAATACCCAGGATTGCTACTGTTGCAAGTGCGTCCGGCCGTTAAGATTGGAGTACGCTCTTTTCTTGAAGGATTCAAAATTGAGTCACGAGCGAGAAGATCGTTACGAGGAGACGAACAAGCTTTGCTGCAATACAATATTTTTCGTCACAACGATGTACTTATATTATTTCCAGTGATCAAGAGCCCATTTCTCAAACGGTATTAGACAAATAAATATTATTAGTCTCCGAACTGTCAAATTCTTTACTAAAAAACTAACTCCGGGTTAGTTGGCTAACCCCGGGTGGTGCAAGTGGCCCTTGTAATACGAGTTTAATACCGTTGAAAAATGGCTCCCAGCTCTAGTGATTTTAGTATTTTATTGCTTTTGTGCCGCTACCTGTTTAACGGTAGCGTCGTCGAAAGTACTGAGTGGGTTTTGGTGAGCGAGGTCAGGGGGTTATCACGATCTCCTAACACGATTCTGTTTAGGACCTAAACTGAGTCGCTTCCATACAACTAGCCTAAACTGAGCCTAAACTGAGTAAAGACGTCATGATAAAGCCCCTGAGCACAGTTAAGAACCTAAATTGAACCGCGTTAAGGGTGTTAAGACGTCATGGTAAAAGGCCCCAGGGGGTTTCAAGGAAAATTATTGCGAAGTTGGTCAGTTAAGTCTTTTATTATTTTTTGCATAAAAACGTAGGTATCTTCTCGGATAAAAGGGCGGTGAGAGTTGTACTCGTACATACATATATTGTCTTTTTGTTTGTCTATTCGTCTCAATAAAGGCCTCATTATTAAAAAAAATGTAATGCCGCCCGAATTAAATAGAGAATTAACAGCTAGACACGGATATAATATACTTATTCGAGACTGGTGGAGTAATCCTAACGCCGAGGCGTAATATGAGCTTATGAGAACCACCGGGTCGCCATCTGCCAGCGGTTCCACGCAATAAAACATTAACATGTAAATACTCGTACTTCATTCTCAATGCAAATTTAATATATCTACGTGTTTACCTCAGTTTTATAGATCGTTAAGCAAACTGCGCGCGCATCCTACGTGTCCATCGAATTTGACACGCCAAGAAACTTGGCGATTAGTTCCATAGCTAAACTTTATGAAGTGAAACATTCTAACATTTCCTGGCTTCGAGCGTGACCAAGTCTTGAATAGGTTTTAAGCCTGACAAAGGAGAGTCGTAAAACGTCAAAGTGTCTGGTGATGACCTTCTGACACTGTTTTATGACTTGTGATCATAGTGTACGTCCTGTAGATTCCGCATTGTGAAGATTTTATGCAAACTGCGCTTCCTACTGTGTCTTGTTCCTCATTGCAGAGGCTGACCTCCGAATCAATTGCCGGCCATTATACGTTAGGGAAATCCGCCGGATCTCCATTGTGGGCATCCGTCAAACAAATTTTCCAATACATTGATTAGCAGATCTGGCGGATAGCGGCCAGCAAATTTGGGTAATCACTTTCCACATGCGGTCCTTGGCAACGCTTCGTGGACTTTTTCGGCTGGTTTCGTCAATAACTTGCAAATCGTGATATTCGCGAACGTAAGTGTCGTTCCCAGGATGCTGCGTGATACATCTGACATAGATAGCCTTTAACGACTTCGTAGCCTAGTTGGTAGTGACTCTGCCTACGAAGAAGGTGGTCCCGGGTTCGAATCCTAGTCAGGGCGTTTATTTGTGTGTTTATCACGAATATTTGGTTCTGAGTTATGGATGTTTTCTATGTATTGATTTAAATATTTATCTATTATATAGGTATATCGTCGTCTAGTACCCATAACACAAGCCTTACTAAGCTTTTGTGGGATAAGGTCTATTTGTGTAAGATTGCCACATAATAGGTATTTAATATTTAAAAGGCCTACTTCTACTCCCATAGACGTTTTTCGTGTCGTATTTTATGTAGGTACATATTAAATTTTCTTAGTTGTTTAAAAAACCTCAGAACAAAATTGTACTTGTTCCTGTTTGTTTCTAACGAATCAACACATATTATATCATCCGCGCCGTACATTTTGTAGAATAAACGGTATTATACGTAAATAAGTTTTCTTCGGTTTCCCTTTTAACGGATACAATACATAAATGAAAAATCAATCTAGTTGTAAGTAGTCTATACTAGTGATGTGCCGCGTCGATAGTATTTCTTAATCCTTTTTTATGGTCGTCGATTATAGATCTTTGTATCGCTTTTTGTTGGGCAACTGTGCGTTTCTTTCAGTTATTTTATGGATTTAGTGTCTCTTCGAAAATTTTATGTTTCTATGAATTTAATAGTCTAACAAACATACTTAGGTACAACACTTAAGTCAAACTCTTCTTGTACCTATATAGTTTGTGACCTATTCCGACAGGCATTTGTTGTATTGTGATCAAACATTTTTTTTTATATAATTTGTTTTGTCTATTTTATCTGTTATTTCCCAGTGTAGTGATGGTTTAAAAATTTCATCAGAAGGCTTAGTATAAAAGTTGTACGACATTAACTCCTCGACCGCGTTAGCGTATCGAGGGGTCAAAATATGAAAGTTGCCGGATGATTTAAATAAACGGCAAACATAATTTGAAATCCCGATACGCTAACGCGGTCGAGAAGTTAATGTCGTACAATTTGTATACTAGGCCTTCAGCACCTTTCATCCCGTGGGTGTGATAGAAGTAGCGGTACCTAGGATATGGGTTCATGTATACATGTTTTGGGCGATGGGATAGCAAACTGTCACGGCCATATCACAATTTCGTTTAAAACACTTTATATTGATTTTGATGAACTGAGGGTAGTACGTAAAACCCGCGCAGCTAGAAGATGTTGGTGTCAACCTCAGCCAGTCTTTCTCCGGGACCACGGAGGCAATGTCGCCCTCGAAACGTCGGAGGTTTGTTTCCAAAGTATCTACACGATTAAGCCACGTTTCAGTAAATTTATAATGTGTGAAAATCATAAAGGTTTAAATACTTAAGTGTACCACCATTTGTGGTAAAAAAGTAACTAAAATATGATAAAATGATTTCTGGATGAGGGCGGCAAATAAGCTTACGGCCCGTTAGATGTTAAGCGGTTACCACAATCTATGGATGTTTATGAGCGTGCCTCTTAAGTAAACTTATTAAGCTTTATTATGCCCAATGGACGTAACAGAGTGTTCCCAGAACACATTTGAGTGTTTATTGTTATTGAAATAAACAGGGCCCTGTTTCACAGCCACTTCGATTTGTTTACAAGATGTAATCTAAACAAGGTCTTGACACTAAAGTTAAATATGAATTTAAATAGTTATGGTGACAGTTTCTAAGAAGCATTCTAACGCGTTTCGTGTTGCCTCTCGCTCGCACCAGTTAAGTTTTGCTTCGGTGCGAGCGAAACTACCCCGAATGGAATTCCAACTTAAGACGATTAATGTACCCAAGTAGGAACTTACATCGGTGGTGACAATCTTGGGTCAATGAGGATTACCGCGAGTCGATTTTCCGCTAGGGGCGCTAGTGGAACGTGGGTCCTGCGGGAACATTTCAAACGTCACTTTGACAATTCTTTCATACTGACATAGGACCCACGCATGAGTGGCGCCGCCTGGTGAGCGACAATACGGTAGCTCCCATTCAACCTTTGAACGCCAGACAGCGAGGGTTAATGCTTTGCCCAGGACGCCAGGCGATCGCGATTCAAGCAAGCCCTTATTGCATTGGCGAAACTGTCGGCCGTAGTCAATGGTATCCGTGGCAAGAATTCGATGACGGCCACAGCCGACTATGGCGGCCAAATGGCTCAAGTACCCAAGTTGAAACTTACGACGGAAAGTCTGTGAAGCTGGCGACTGCGGTGAAGGTTTTTCATTCATATCAACTGACGATTGGCCAGAAAAACATAATGTAACTTGATATTCAAATAAGAAATTACTCCCTACCAGTACCGCGTATAACCTCAATAACACCCTTAAAGATACCAGGACCGGCGGAGACGATCTGTCAATTTCAATACAAAGAATCACGTGATAGGTCGGAACCCTCGGAGGTCACATGACGTTTTCTATAGAAACTGATAGATCGGCCCGGTCCGGTCACGTCTCCGCCCTTACTGATGTGAGTCATCCTTTATGATTAACCCTATTAAAAATTTAAGTTTCAAGTTACAAGCCACTTACGATAGTATCCTCTATGAAGAACGCAAAAATATCTGTTTAGATTGCTTGACATTGACAGGTGACTGTACCTACACTTTCACCTCGCAGAGATGGCTAAATGAAAAGTATTGTATAACAAGCATTGTCTTCTAAACAGTGGCCATAACACGGCAGTCGGTGGAGATGCTGATGGTTTTTATTTATCGTAAGATTTATAAAATAACCATACGTTTCGTTTGTTACAGTGGCCCTGGACTCCCTGGTGGAAAACTGTCACAAGCTTCTGGAGAAGTTCCACTACAGCTGGGAGATGATGCCGCTGGTGCTGGTCATCCTGAACTACGCAGGCTCTGACCTGGAGGAGGCTTCTCGCAAAATAGATGAAGGTAAGATAGCTAGGGGCGAGTTGTAACAGGCTGGGTTGACACAAATGGTAGAACAATTCGATTACAATGCCCTCAGTTTGGAAAAAAATACGTTTTTGGGCAGGCATCCTGATCTTTTAGGACCATTTATTGGCTATTTCGTAAAATACTTTAAAGATTTGAAATAAAAATGTTAATGTAACTCCATGGGACACGCCAAAGGTTAGAGGTTAGATTTTTGTCAATTTGTTACTGTTGTGTCAACTTGTTACTGTTTAAACTGACCTCAATTTAATATTTATCTTGTAAGAAAATAAATATGTTTCTGCGCATGCGAATTATTGCTAGATATGGATTCGGAACATTTGAAAGTTATAATTAAACTAACATGACGATGATTGTAATTATAGTTATGTATGTTTATTAACACTAGGAAAGACAAAGAAAAATATAAAAAAATACAATTTAAATAAAGAGAATGTAGTTTCCGTGTACTCGTACTTTTTGCATAAGTATCTGTAAATGTTTAATGGGTTTTTTTAAACTTCTTAAAAAAGCTGTTTGACATTAAAATGTAATTTTTAGTCGACTAATAAAAAAAAACGAGTCATACGCGCACTTTTCATAATACATACCTATATTATAAATATAAAACAAAATATAACATAAATACCTATTATTTATAATACTTTTAAATGATGTACCTTTTATTAAACAACTTAGTTTTTTTTTATATGACATGCCTATGTCTTATTAACTTCGGTTAGTTACAATTTGGCGGCTCAAAGGCTAAATATATAGTTATACCTACTCGTATACAGAGCACGCCAAAAATTTTTTTAAGTAGGTATATGTTAAACTTTTGTTGTGCAAATACGAAAAACTGCCTGATTTTTTTAAAATATTTATTTACGACAAAAGAAATGATCATTAGTTTAAGGAAAAATAAATTACATAACTTTAATATATTACTTCCTAAAAATTTATATCACTTTTATTTCAAGCGCATATAACTTATAAAATCCCTAGTTATTTTTAAATGTTTGTAGTTTGTAGAATGTTTATGGCTTTTTTTTTGTTTTACGATTGATTTTTATTTGTCATATTTTTGTGAGGAAGCTTAATATTTAAATAATGTACTTAACTAAAAATAATAAGCGAGAATATTAGGTAAAACTCTCAATCAAAATAAAATACGATATCAATGCATTGTTGCAACTATTCTAAATATAGCCCAGTGAATGTTATTTTAAATATTACTTCAAGGTTCCCAATCCATATCCCCACTTCTATATTAACTATGTGTAATTATTGTAAAACTGCATTTTGTAATCACAAATACGACAACCTTTTTCAATTATCGTTTCTGTAATGAAATTCTCACATTTCAAAATGAAGGTTACAAGAAATATTACAAAGTGCAGTCCCCTAGCCGCCATGCGAACGTTCAAACTATGCGACTCCCTTGTCCACAGGAAAAATGATCATCAACGATTACGCGCGGAAGCACAATCTGAACATCTTCGACGGACTAGAGCTGCGGAACTCGACTCGCCAGTACGGACTTTAATACAGTAATATTAGTTGTTTCAAGAAGATCAAGAACTAGGACTCACACACACAAACACAGTTATACACTAAAAAGAAATAAAAGTTATAAAAATTAATTAGTGCAAAAAAAACTAAACACTAAAATATTAATTTTCAGATCGTATCGATCATAAAAATGACTACTTAAATTAAAGACAAAAACAACGTTATAAACACCAAAGTCTTTTTTGAATAAAATAATAATTAGCTACCTACTAAGATAGCGATAAAAAAAAACGACAAACCTATTCAAAAAGACCCCACAGGGTCGTACCGGGCGCAAAAGTGCCCATCACACTAGCCACGTTACCACGTTAGATGGCGATGGACAATCTTTGCACCAGATAACAACCCTCACGAACATCTGACCCCCTTTCAGATATTCGGCGCCCCACTTCCTTAAAAAAAGATATGGCGTCAGGATCCCAACACCCAGACGTCTCGAAAGCGAGCGGATCAATCAAATAATTGCCAACAGACGGACAGACGGACAACAAAGTGATCCTATAAGGGTTCCGTTTTTCCTTTTGAAGTAACGGAACCCTGAAAACCAAAATTCACACGAATTGATAACCTCCTTTTGTAATTTTGAAGTCGGCAACTAAATAATTCCAATAAACAAAGACACAATACATTACAAAGATATTATACCGCCCCGTCTAGCGATTATGACAACTACCGCGATAATGTCAACGATATTTACATAATTTACAGCAAAACGACATAATATGATATGATACATTAATCTTTCCTTAATGCGCAAGCGCAACGTTCCCCGTTTATTGAATAATGCGTCAAGATGTCCCTTCTCCACGGCTTTATTGCATGTCATTACGACTAATGTTTGTGATAACTTTATGTCAGCGAGTTCAAAGATATGTCAAGACGTCGAGCTATCAAGCTTATAGCGACAGGTGACATGTGAGATACAATGAAGTGATAAAAATTATGCGATCCAAAAAATTTTTGTTTCTAACACAGGTAAATTTAGTATTTTTCCTACTCAGAATAACGAGCCCTTTCGATCCTACTAGGGAAAAAAAAGAGTCCCATTTTTTTTCCTTACCGTTACCATTTTTCAATCACCTAGTACAGCGGTTAGAAAATGGATAGTACGTGAAACCTTTGAAAATTTTGAGAACTTGTGTTTTTCGTATAACGAGCTCGTTTTACTCAGTTGGAAAAACATTAAATTTACCTACCATAACGATTTCTTTAATTTCTTCTTGCGAAAATGCCCTTATTACAAAAAAAAACCTGTTTTATCTTACACAAGTAAATTATCCTCTCTCAACAAAACTTTATTATATTCCAGTAAATTGGTTGTTATCGTCAAAACATTGCATTCCACACCAATAAAGCTAACTCCTAATTTGACTTACTCTCTCGAAGACTTTAAGTGTTTATTTTATATTTTTTGCAGTGACGTAAAACGTTGACACGAGGCAGAATCGGCCGTCAATAAAATTACAATATTATTTAAGAGCACACGAGCCATTTTCTGGCGACCAGCCAGTGCGAGCGACATACACTGTGATAAAGAATCTTTATAGCTACATGTAATCTGTTCGGAGAGCTAGCCCTTAAAATGGGTGAACTATTTTGAAAGGAACGATAGTCGTCCAATTACTTTGACATGCTATCGCTATTACTATATCCAGATTCCATCTAGTTTCAATTTGACCGCTCCTTTACTTTGATAAATTAGATACAGTTGAAATAAGTACGTATAGCTAATTTTCATAGTACGAGGAAATAGTTGTATTAATAAGCACATACGGTGGAAATTACGTTAATCGGATAATATTTAATGCAGTAGTTAAATAAACCGCCTTCGCCAATCAGGATTAGCCAAACAAACCGGAGTTAGCTGTCAAACACCATACTAAACGTTTAACTCCGGGTTAGTTGGTTAACCCGGATTGGGTCAAATGGCGCTGAGAGGGGTTACTCGTAGAATGTTCGAGAATCTGTAAGATTTGAGATAAGTAGGTTAGGTTAGGGAATGCATGCCGTGAACTATATTAGTTAGATAGAACTCCTCTCTTTCTTTACGGGGGTTACCAGTTCCCTTAGCACTCCCAGAGTCGCGGGTTCGACTACCGCATGAGGTCATGAACTTTTACTATTAAAATAATATATATGGCTTACTTACTTAAAATATTTCTCCGTCTTCGTTGTTTTTTGTGTGTCGTTAAACTGCAGCTATCAATAGGTTAGCAAAAAGTTTGATTTAAACTTAAATAATAAAAACAAATTGAACAAAAATCAAATGTTAAAATACTAACACTAAAATTCAAATTAAATATTAAAGCTTTGTCAAGCAGGTAAAATCGCCTTTGAATTCAGAATCTTTTTTTCAGAAATGTATAAAAAACTAATACACTTACACAAACAAATTATCAATTCAGATGGAAATGATAAAAAATAGGAATTCAAACATTATAAACCACCTATTTATGTTACACACAAACACACCAATAAACATTTATATTATTGACACACATAAATAAATATGTAAAATTTTATCCAACGAACATTGTTCATTTCATAGTTACACACGTATCTGTTTTTTAAGCTTTGTTTTCATTATTTAAGTTTCCTTTTTGGTTCTTACAATCAACATTTTTGTTTTTTTGCTTTTGCGAATGTTGTAAAATGTTTTTGTTAATTTCAGCTCCATCTCGGATGGCGATGAAAAACGCCCAACGCAGAATAAGCAAGTTTCAAAGTAAGGTTCACACTTAAGTCTCAAAAGTCGTTAGAATCACGAAAAAATCCGAAATATCTAAAACTTGGTTTTTTGTTCATGAAAACACACGAAAACCGAATTTGCAACGATTCCTTGTACTTTTTCAAAGTCCTACTGGCTTTTTTTTTCACTATTTTTCCATAAAAATAAACACATTTCTATGTACACACGCGTTCGGAAGTTTGTGGGAAATTTATGAATGAGTTCATTCATAATCTGCGCATGCAATTTTGAATGCCATAGAACATAGTAAATGCCCATAACTTAGAAACAAATATTCGCACAAACACAAATAAATGCCCGTACCAGGATTTGAAGCCAGGTCAACCAGCTTCGTAGGCAGGGTCACTCCCGACTATGGTATGCAATCAGCAATTTTTTATATGTGAAAAAGTTGAAAAACTCGGTTTTTGATCAAATCCGCAGTTTTTTCATTAATAATCGTTTATCCGTTCCATTTTCGAATACTGTAAAATAAATTAGAGGAAAAGTCTTCATCACATTTTTTTGTAGGTATATATAATGTATTTAACCTATCAATCACTCGTACTAGCCGTAAACGCTTATCTATAACACAAAATGGAAATTATCACATGAAAATCTGACAGATTTCACTCTATTTTTTACTTTTATAAAGGCGTCTATAAAAATTGTAAGTTACTGTACTGTAAAAAATAAATAATCTGTGTCTACAAGCACGTAATTGATAAGAATCATGACTCACAAGTCACAGCTCACGGATATAGTCACAGCACTTTACTACGTTTGAGACGGAGAGCTAGCCACGAAAATAGGAGTACAATTATTTAGAGCTACGAAACCCCTCTAATTATTGTGTTATATTATCATTATTGATTAAACCGGGTGCCTGGTAGCTGTTCAGCGATGGGTGTGTCCTTGGTTGGGCAACAAAGGGGTTTTATAATCAATTGAAGGTGTGCAATTCATAAAACTCTGAATTTGGTGTGATAGCTAATTATGTACCTATTTAATTCGAGTAGTATATCATTGCCAAGCATTGTCATTGGAAGAAAGGTAGTGCCAGATGACGTACAATTTGCGGTAAAAAGTGCCAATGTCGTCACATTTATAGAAGCCTGGGCCTATACTTTTTAATAGGACCTTCAAAATAGTTTGGGCAAAAATGCAAGCGCAAATATACAGTCGATCACCCCGTCAGGCAACGAGAAAGAGCAACTTTCACAACTACCTCTGAACAGCTGCGAGGCGCCTTGATAAATGAATAATGTGGCTTTATAAATTGTACATCTATTTCCGTGGCTAGCTCTTAGACCATGTTATTATAGTACGAGTACCACGAGGCGAAGCTCGATTGCGATTAGCGAACAATGTATTAAGGCTACATCGTTGCAAGTTCGGTACCCCACACAACACAATGTGTCACAATAACACATTAACTACAATGTTACACACCCACACATACAAATTTGCTAAGTTGATAAAAGAGTGGTGTGTCAGACAACGGAACATCACTAACCAGTCGTGATTTCAATCCCGCAGTGACCGGACGAAGGTGGAGAAGTTTGAGATTTAAAAAAAAGTGACCCACATTTATCATTCGATCATTTATTATAGTGATGTGCAAGTGATACTATTTTTATTTTCTGTTTCTTTTGTAGGAAAATGCTGAGCGAAATTAATAATTTTAGTGGTGTGTTATCTTCATCCATGAAGTTGTTTTGCGAATGATACTGTTTTTCAAGTGCTGTGTTATGTGGACTGTGCGGTGACTACCTGTATATAATCGTCGTTGGACAGTATATATCACAAACTGGATCTCATGGTGAGTGCTAGCTATAATATAATTCACTGGCTGTGGAAAAACGCTCTCAGCGATTTGCTTGAAATCTATATATGGAAGCGTTGAACTGTGGTTCTTTACAGTCAAGTGTGCTTACCATGAATAATACGTGGTCGTATTCGATAGAGACTGCGGCGTTCGGGGATATGTCCGTCTCGTTCCTGCCTGAGTAATGGTAGGAGCGAGATGGACATACTTTCGAGCGCAGTCGTAATTGAATACACTTGCGTGCTTCATGGTAAGCCCAAAGCTTGCACAAGCGTCTCACCGTCAAGCGATTCCGCTCTGAGCGTTTTTTTATGGCCTCGGATAAAGCTTCGTTCTAATTTGGCGATCAACGCATGACGTTACGTTAATTCTCTAAAGGTTATGCGTAAATACGCTTATTGTCAAACGGACAAATCGTCAATTAGGTTAAGGTATATCAATCCCTGTACCCTAATCGAACGTATGGTTGAAGATTTGCCACTTTGGTGTTAAAAAAATATTGTTGAAATCGCTTTTTTCGCTCATCTATACAGGGACAGTCAGATGCAAAAATATTTAAGCGACTGACGATTTCAAATATAGGTATGTAGGACATATCTTCATTAACATTTACAACACTTATGTCTATATGACCACATTGTTATACTATTAAGTTATGTTAACAGGGAAATTGTCAAATATGGCGCAAAACTTTTAACGTTTTCTTCTTTTTTTACGGAATCGTTTACGTTTACATTTTTCGAAAACATGCGTTTAGATTTGATGACTTTTTTTTTGGAGTGAGTACCTAATTAAAGCACATTTTATATGTTACCTTCAGTTTTACAAAAACAAAATAGGTACCTTATTTTTTCAAAATAGGAACCTTATTTTTTCAAAATAGGAACCTTATTTTTTTCAAAATAGGAACCTTATTTTTTCAAAATGGGAACCTTATTTTTATCACCAATAAAGTTTGGGATGTCTATTGAGGTATTAAGTTATTAATTTAGTCCTAATACATATATCTAATGTATGTAAAGATTACTCGCTCGTTCCTTACAAATTGTTTTTTTTTCCTGTACTATCGCGTTCAAAATTGCTTTCAAAGTTTATGAATGAATTCATTGATAAATTGCCCATGCACTTTGGAAAGCGTGTGTACCTGTGGTACCTACATTAAATCACAATCTACTTATAAAACTGAGAACAATGTTGGTAGTGGACGATAATTACCGGAACTATAAAATTTATATGTTTAATTAAATATTAAAACAAGTCATTAGTATACAGTGTAACTATTGACGACTTAAGTAAAAAAACCTTTTTGTTACAAGTATAGTAATTAAATGACAATCATAGTAATTAATTACTATGATTGTATGTATGTATGTATGTATAAGCTTTATTGTACAATAACACAAGAAATACAAGAAACACAGTAACATAGACAATTTGATACAACAAAGGCGAACTTATCCCTATGAGGGATCTCTTCCAGTTATTGTAATTATAATAATGAAAACAATTTGAAGCTCTCGCTACGAAGTTGTGGTTGGGTCAAGGGTCAGTTGCAGAAGGCGGTAATACTGGACACTGCGAGCATAGTCCGAAGGTTCCTCTCTTTGCGGCCCTAACCACCGGCAGCCTGGGCCCTGCCCTGTTGCCGGCGGCACTCTAGGTTAGGTTTTTTATAATGTGTATTTGTTTTGTATTGTTTTTTGTATGTTGTCTTGTATTTTATTTTTATATACGTATTGTAAAAAATCCTAACCTGAGAAAGAAGAAAAACAATTTATATCTTATAACTATTTGAGATATCCTCCTCCCCCTCAATCGGTCCCTCACTCACTGCTGAGGATCGTGACTCTGCCGGTCGGTTGCCTATTGCAGGGCTGCATTAACCGGCATGTCAAGGCACTCCGTCATCTGGTTTACCCATCGTGTAGGGCTACTGGGTCTCTTTCCCTCAACTATGCCTGTCACCATAGACTCAGTAGCATTTACTGCATCGGGTACGTGCCTGAGGCTGCGCCCCCGAGGAGTCTTCGGTAGCATATTTAACATCCACTGACCCGGGTATCAATGGGCGCCGGGTATCAGCCGGGTCGCCCGACCTTTCATCATTCTTTAGGTATACTTTCATGTTTGGTCGGGATTTGAGATATAAGTAACAAAATATATGCAGGAACAAACTACCTATCTTTGATTTAAAACAGGCCCTTGAGGCCATTGTACCTGTTAAATTACAATCATAGTAGGTAATTACACTATAATATATTAATAATGCTTCGGTTTTATGAACGTTTTTTGCAAATTATAAGATATATACCTATCTACGTTTATAAATTGCAAATATATATTTTTTGTTTTCATATCAGCAAATGAATAGAACTGCATCGGGCAGTCGAACCATGTCACGCCTATTGTGATAAAAATACGTGAGTGTTAACCGTTGCAATTTAATATCAGTATGACTCACTAGAGTTTAAATTATATGGTACATATTACTAAAACAATCACGATTATGCAAATGAATACCGAAAAGTTCAACTGCAAACTTTTACCAAGAATCCTTGCATGACTAATATAAACAAGTTATGACGTTATAACCATAACCCATGTATTATTATGCCATCAAGTAAATGATACCTAACATTGGCGTATTTCTAAATTGTAGTCATTTATAGTCAAAAAATAACGTAATAAACTTTTGTTGCGGTATTTATGCAAAACTTTATTTTTGATGCAGGTGCGCAAACACGAATACAGGTCACGCAGATGAGTGATAAGATTCGCGACGATAAACGACATTTCCGCGCGTGTATCAAACATTTTTTTTTAATAGGAGATTATGACAATCAAGCAAATATCAGTGTTAGACAAAACGTATTTTAAATAAAAATTAGTAATTTATTTTACAATTGCAACATGTACTTTAAATTATAAAACACTATGTCATAGTTACACTATACATCAATTTGAAAGAAATCATATTTATGGACTTACGGTTCAAAAGTTAGAGGGAGGAACATATTTTTTTTAACTTCCGTAGCGATTATTACTTATCGAAAATTTTCACTTTATAAAAAAATGTTTTTGGAAACCGCTATTCTATTTCAAATACCTATCGAACTATACCTCACACTTTAGGGTTAAAAAGAAAAAAAATCACCCCTCGTTTTAAGTTTAGAGGAGGTATCAAAAATAAATGTTTAGTTCCACTTTTTATTTTACCACTTCGTTGGCGTGATTGATAAGTATATTCGTACCAAATTTCAGCACTCTAGCACTAACGGTCACTGAGCTTACCCGCGGACAGACAGACAGACAGACATGGCGAAACTATAAGAGTTCCTAGTTTACTACTGGACCCTGAAAATTAGATACAATAAGAGTTAGGCTGGATTTGACCAAACTTTTAACTTTTAACCAAGAGTAACGCTTACTCTTGGATACTAATGTCAAAATCCCATAGTAATTTGACGTTACTATCTGAGAGTAAGCGTTATTCTCGGAATAAAAATTTGGTAAAACGCAGCCTTAATAATGATAATATCAGTTTTGCAATTCACATATAACGATTTTTAAGCCGGAAAAGTAATCGGACATTCCACATACAAAATGTATTGTACCTTTTTTACAATAACTGTATTTTGAAAACATAAAAAAGTAAGATAAGAATTATTTCAAGAACGAATTTCATAATAATGGCAATTTAACCTTATTTTATTTTAATCTGTTATCTGACATCTTGACAGAACTTAAAAGGTTGAGAACAGCCAAATTCAGACATAAATATATGCGTGTTTTTATTAGTGAAAGGGACCACTTTGTCGCCATACAAGATGCGCGATTCGATATAGTCGCTCCTGCTAGAGTAGTGGCAGGAGCGAGACGGACATACTTTCGAATGCCGCTGTCGCTATAGAATACGATTGTGTACAACTCTTGGTAAGCACAAATTATGGGTACCATTGTACGTGACCGTAGTCGATAACGACTGCGCCATTCGAAAGTATGTCCGTCTCGCTCCTGCCAGAGTGGTACGTACAACACATGGTATGCACTGTGTGCTTACGATGTCTCATTTACGTCTTGTTATCTACAGTTGTTATTTGCTTCCACCAACAAGTGTGAGAGACATACACTGACTGAGAGGACGTAGACGCTACCGAGTATAGATTTCTACAGTAAATTTTAAACTCGTGGTAAGTACCATGGTGTGGCGTGTTGCAAACACTATCGGCTAGTACAAGTACCTACGGTTTCGTAGAACTCATGTCAAGTACACTGATCAGCTGATAATGTTTTAACGATTTCGGATTCCTACTAGTTGTTCTATAATTTAAAAAAAAATTGAATTTGTTTGAGTTAGCCAGTTTACTTCACAAATATCCAATACACCGCACGTGTACGATTGAAAATTGAGGAGCTTTCTTAATGTCCCAGGGCTTCCATCATTACATGTGAAGTATAATCAAACGGAACTCCATTGTAGACCTTTAAAACAAACAAAATAACAATGTGTTAAATTGGATGACAGACTAAATTATCGAGCAGTTTCATTATGCCATCCCTGATTATCAACATCAGGTCCACTCCAGCAAAATGATGGCCACAGTAAGAAAATGCCTAAGCTAATTATGAACACCCTCTAATCACAATGAACGTGCCGTTCAAATTTGAGGAGTTCTCTGAATTCTTCTAGAACTCCATCATCAGAATATAAATCAAATCAAAAAGATGAATGTCACAACTAGGATAATAAGTAGAGCTAGGTTTATTGACCAGTTCCACTTTGCCATCCCCAGTCTTCATCATCAGGTCCACTTCATCAAAATGTTGGCTCCCCCAAAACAATGTTTTAGTTACTTAAGGAAACCCTCAAATCAGAATGCATGTGCCGTTAAAATTTGAGGAGTTCTCTCAATCCCTCATGAAGTCCATTATCAAAATAGAACTATAATCAAATAGGACATCTTGAAGGTATTTCTTTACAAAGAAAAGATGAATGTCTCAAATCGAATGATAGAGCTGGGAATTACAAAGCAGTTCCACTTTGCCATCCCTGGTCTTCATCATCAGGTCCACTCCATCAAATTATTAATGTTCGTAAAGAAATGCTCGAGTGTCTTAAGAAACTACCCAAATCATCATGCATGTGCCTTTCAAATTTGAGGAGTTCCCTCAGTTCCTCATGGATCCCATCATCAGAAATTGATTTTGAAAAAAACGGGACAAACCTGGAACCATCTATTTTCAGACAAAAAAATATTTTTTTAAATCGGATGATAGTCCTGGGAATTACCAAGCAGTTCCACTTTGCCATCCCTGGTCTTCATTATCAGATCCACTCCACCAAATTGATGATTTTCGTAAAGAAATGCTCGAGTTTCTTAAGAAGTCACCCAAATCAGCACGCATGTGCCTTTCAAATTTGAGGAGTTTTCTCAGGTCCTCATGGATCCCATAATCAGAAAAGCATTTTAAAAAAACGGGACTAACCATCTACTTTCAAAAAACAAAAAAAAAAATTCAAATCGGTTCAGTAATGACGGAGTTATGAGTGAACATACATTAAAAAAAAAAAAAAAAAAAAAAAAAATCAGACGAATTGAGAACCTCCTCCTTTAGAAATATTGAAGTCGGTTGAAAACCAATTAGGCTAAAAAGGCAACCTATAGCCCGATAACCACAGCCATACAGTAGGTTTTTATATGATTAAATGCCTTCCTTTTTTTCGCAGTGAAAAAATTGGGAGGCATATGAAAAAAACTACTGTATATAGGATTGCCATATGTCAAGTTTTCTCCGGATTTCAGAATTTTGACCCTTTGTCCGGCAGACAAGCAGCTGTTTGCAGGCAGACTTGGCAAGCGTCAGGATTTTTAAAAATGATCTAATTTTTAAAACGGTGTTTTACTAATCGACGTATTTGTCAGACCCGTATTAACGGTTGGTCTGCAGCGACAAATCTCAAATTTTTAGCGCTATGTCAGGATTTTCATCAGGAAATTTCATTCGGACGGGGCGGGACGGGACGATCCGTCAATTTCTACACAAAGAATCACGTGACCCCAGCTCGGAGCCCTCGGATGTCACGTGTCGTTTTCTGTTACATAGAAAATCCGGATTTTTAGCGCGATGTCTAGATTTTTCTCAGGAATCATTTGTCCATATGGCATCCCTAATCCTATACAGCTTTCGACTTTTATAATACGCAATTAAGGATTGTAAAAATGTTAAATCGCTTTTAATGGCACAAGTTGTAAAACTGCAATAATTCCGTGTGGCGCTTTTCGCAGAAAAGCTATAAAAAATTGCAATTTATGTTATGGCCGCGTTGTCTTGTTAGTTTTGTGTTGTCGTAAATTGGGGTTACTTTGATCGCTCAACGGATTGCAGATTTGAATATGTATTTTAGTTATTTTGCCTTTAAAACCAAATTTCACCTTTAAGAATCTCATTTCATTATGTTATCTGTTTTAAGGATGTCTCATACTAGGACGGTGACGGGATGGAACGGGACGGGGGTATTTCTATACAAAGAATCACGTGATAGCTCGGAGCCCTCAAATGTCACGTGACGATTTCTATAGAAACTGACAGATTGTCCCTTCCCGTCCCGTTCTAGTGTGAGTCATCCCTTAATCGAACATTTCACGTTAAACATCGCGACCTGTTCTTTTTTTGAATAATTGTATTAAAAAATTCAGACGAATTGAGAACCTCCTCCTTTAGAAATATTGAAGTCGGTTGAAAAATAAACAATTATGTATAGTCTAACAAACAAAATGGCGTACTTATTAGAAAAAACTATACCTCTAATAAGACTTCTTCATCTTAATTATTTTTCGTTGTGAAAATAATTATTGAAAACTGCAAAAATATGTAAATATTCAAAGCGTTTGAAACGCTGAAAAGACGAGTGTGACGTCACTGTACAACTATATTTTATTTATTTAATCTTTATTGCACAAAAGAAAGTACAAACGTACAAAAGGCGGACTTAATGCTATAAGGCATTCTCTACCAGTCAACCTTCGGACAAAGCAGAGATTTTGTTAGGTTGGTAGCCAAATCTTGCAATATCGTTTTCAACATATCGCGGTTTTGCCATCGTATTAGAAATATCCGTCCGGTCGGATCCGATCTCTCATGTACCTACCCTAACTGGACTCCCTTAGTTTCCTATTTAATGAGAAAACATTTCTTTTCAAAATATATACAGTAAGTGCAACTTATCTAGCTTCCTACCTTAACGTACCTTAAATCTAAAATAGTTCCTTAAGGCATTGCAACTGGGATGCTTGCGGCATTTCCTCGTTGTATGGCATTGCTGATAAGTTGTGCGAGGAAGCCACCAACTCTTCGGCCACAAGTTACTTATTTAATTAATTTAATTAGTGATTGTTATTAGGTCTAGGTCTGCAATTGCTTGCAGGCCTCGTTGATGTTTAAGCTCAGCTGGTCATAAGAGTTCCCACTGACTAATACAGTCGTGTCGTCCGCAAACAATACAGGCAAGCCAGGCACAATGTTTGACGGCAGGTCATTTATAAATACTAGAAAAACGGTATTTCCAAGGGATGATCCCTGAGGAATACCAATATCTATAAAACCTGCGTCAGATTGTACTGCCTTGCCGTCGTTGAGCAGTTTAACGATTTGCTTGCGGCTCGACAGAAATGATGCAAATAGTTTATGGGCATTGCCATTAACTCCATACGACTCCAACTTATTTAAGAGTAGTGTGTGGTCAATAACGTCGAATGCCTTTGACAAATCGCTCAATATTCCTGCCATCTTATTCTTATCGTCTAACCCGGTCATGATACAGTCGAATATCCTGTAGGCCGCAGTGGTGGTCGACTTACTCTGTCGGTACGCGAATTGGTTTTCTGTAATCAGGTTACTCGACTCTAGATGAGCCATAAGGTGAGACGATAAGATAGACTCAATCATTTTCGAAATAGTAGGAACTATCGTAACCGGTCTATAGTTATTGACGTCATACTTGTCACCCTTCCCCTTGAAGACTGGGCACACCCTAGTATTTTTCAACACATCGGGATATGTGCCAGATTTGAATATGGTATTTATGAGGACGACAAGTATGTCGCCAATGACTGGCCATACACAAAGAATAGTTTTTGGCGAAATGTCAAAAGCATACACGATGTCCCGTTTCTTTAACAACAACTGTAGTGTCCCATCCAATAAGTCACGGGTTACGACCGGCAGCATGTAACTGGGTACATCGGCGCCAATACCTGAGTGCTGCTGAAGGTATTTAACCGATGTGGCTAAGTCACTCTGTTTCGCGTATTTCGACCCTACTCCCAGAAAATGTTTGTTGAATGTGTTAATAATATCAAATGCTAGTCGAAACACCTCCTTTTAACACATTACTTTGTTTCACAACCCAAGGCATTCCAATTAAGACAACGAAACACATAAAATGTAATTACTTACCTCCACATTCGGCGGCCATATTGAACGTTTTCAAATGTTAACTATTCCTCAACCAATCAGCGTTGGGCATTCTCAGTCGTAAAAATTACTTTAACGGCTAGTGTTGTAAACAGTAATGCTAGATGATGGTTGCGTGTGTCATTATAGCTGTGACGAGTTGGTTCCTTCTTGAAATGTGGTGTTGGCAGCGTAGTTGGTACCTACTGAAAACAACTTGGAAGAAAATGTATGGAAACGATATACCTAAATTGTTGCTCCGTGGTTCCGGACTGATTTGAACCACTCAACACAAGCAAGCATAACATTTCAGTATGGTTTTATGTAATAAACTTTAGTACCTACATATGGTCCAAATAAGCAAAGTGTGTATGTTTGAACATTGATATAAGTAAAAGAGGAAGATGTGTGACGCTCATAGTTGTCAACACGGAAAGCTAGGCCGAAACCCACACACTTGCAATGTCTTACACACCACTGTAATGTGTATGTTCACAGTGCGCGATAGAGATAAAATAATACGATTTACATGGTTGTGCAAACGAGACCCCTATTTTGCGTATTAAACACGGAGCGACAGAGATAAACTAAAGCATTCATACATTTGTGCAAGCGAGACACCCGTATTTCTTACAATACCTCTATAAATAAGAAGCCGTGTCATTTCCATTTTAAAAAAGAGGACTTCGATTTGATAATAATTTTAGTCCGTCCCTTACGGACCACTATGAAAGTAAGCGAATAGGGCTATTATCAATATCAAATCAAAAAGTTTTACTCCTGGTACTTCGATATTGCACATAGCTTACCAAGTGCGGGATAAGACTTGAACAATTTAAGATGTGATCTCCGATTGCGCATATTCACAAGTCAAACAGGTCTCACTTTTACTGGGCGAGTAGTTACACTGGTAAGCTGTAGGAATTAGCGCCCTGAGTTGGAAATATAGGTAGCGTCAGAAAACAAAGTCAAAAATTACTTACTTAAACAATTTACTAATTTCATTCAATATTAATAAAATAAGGCATTTTATTAATATTGTAATGTACATACTTCACAGATAATGAAACTAAAAATAACGTTCAATAATAGTCGGTGCTCACCGGAGTACCTACCTGCATCTGCATAGTAAAATTAAAAATATTAAAATTATATGTTTACCTTCTTTGTACAGTTATATTAAATTTCATTTAACTTAAAGTTCTTATTAAGTTTTAAGAGTAAAATACCCGAAAGTAAGGAATAGCGCCTTTCGTTATTCTTCTTCTACCCTTGTTGGTGGTGTAAATATGTTCTGGTTTGAAGTGTATGGAACATATATGTATTCTACTATTTTTGATAGATATCCACTCTGGATCCCTTCTTTGAACACGAACCACTGTGAGCCACTTATCTCTCCATATTTCATCGGCAGCAAATCTGTATATTAAATAGTACATTACATACCAAGGCCGTTTAAGTGGGAAATGCCTCGGATTCCATGTAATTGTCGGCCGAGGCGAAGCCGAGGTCGACTAACATGTGACCCGAGGCTTTCCCATTTACCGGCCGAGGTTTGTATACTATTTTTCAGCCCGACTGAGCCGGCAGGCGGCAATTTAGTTTTGCGTAAAGTGGCGCTTACCGGCCGGAGGACTGAAAATTATTATAATACACATATAAGGTGCTACTTTATTAGTTGCAGAATTTTTTGCAGCTGATAGTACTCGGTTCCTGGAGTAAATTTAAGTATTAAACATTATACCTATTACGATGTTTTTTTGGAGAAAACGTTAAAACAAATTTGCTACGTAAAAACACCCTGTTAATGTGATCAGTAAATGAGAACTCATTGAGCAGATTCTAGTACCTCTTTTACCTACCAGTTAACTGTAACTGGCCACTTCACGTCGATAAATCTCGACCATAATGACATTTAAGACTAACTATTGTTGACATGAGTGATATGACGGATAGCGTTAAACGTATTGTCAGTGAAATGCACATGATGATTCTTTTTAGACGAAATTATAATTTATTTTTTTTGTTCGGTAAATGAAATCAAAAAAATCATATGAAAAGATTTCATAATTTCTATTTAAAGTTAATCGTTTTAAAGAGTATCACGTGTTCAAATATCTGCAACTAATAAAGTAGCACCTTATATATGTGTGATTGTTTAAGAGTCTTGCAATATCGTAGACACCGGTGATATAAATAAAAGTATTCTAAATGCCCAAAATCATGGGACATTTTTATTCCTTTTAAAAAGACGTCCCACTAATACGTAGAAGTTAAAATATACAATATGACATTATAAACTTATTACCATACCAATTATAATTTTCGTAATTCAACCAAAAAGATGGTGAAAATCAGTGAAAATGGGGTTACAAGTTGTAAGTATAACCATTAGCATCAAATCACAGGAGGTAAGCACGAGTATGTATAGGTACCCTACGTAGGTATGCATACAAACATAATTTACCCATTTTATTTTTATAAGTGTTACAAAGTTAATATCAGATGTGTTTTAAGTAACAGGAGAGCAGAAATTCATATCATATTCATATTGATCAGAATTTGTTTTGCTGACCCTAACAAGAAAAGTGAAGTGACGTAATGTGACAATCGGATAAACGTGTTACTCGCGTAGGTATTAGATATTTAGCTGTCTCTCTCACTCAATAACAAAGATTATTTTGAATATTATTTGCTAAAATATAATATTTTCATACTATAAACAGTACTTACGAATGGAAAGTGATACCGTGAGCTTTGTTTTTGTGTCTTGAGCTGTTGAAACACTCAAAAAAGGCGGCACTCGGCATGATTCTTTAATATTCGTGCCAGATGACCACGCTGTTGACACATCGGCCGCCGTCACACGAATATTTCAATATAGGTGCAGTAACCTATATTTCGTGGCACACGAACGTGCGCCTGGTACCATATCTTCCTCTTTTACTTATATCAATGTGTTTGAATGGGTAACTAGAAAAAAAATGGTTTTTAAAGGCGTACAAATTGAAACACATTTTAAGTGACTTTGGTTTAGCGTTAGCAGTCTATTTATTTATATAGGTACATACATATGATAAACAGTTGTTTACTATACACATAGCTAGCAATTATGAGCTGTAAGACATCACAGAACAGTCGTATTTTGCTTATAAAATTAAAAATACGGTTAATAAGTAGGTACTAACAAATTCAAACTTTCAAACTGTTACGCAATGCTTCAACTGTCGCATAGGTAAACAAACTCTATTAAACTATTCAAGTATACTCGACTAGGTCTCGTTTTGTAACATACCTTTGAATTCTAAGAACTATTATTACCTATATCTCTGTTGCATAAACTACTACTTATACTATTTATAAGCCCATACAGCTAAAATTAGCATTTATTACTTTTTGTCTCATTAGTGGAATAAAAAATGCATGCTTACACGCTTATGTCAATGAAAAAGCGGGTCAGATCCTTTTATTTAAATTACTAAATTATACGAACTTGCGTATCAATGAAGTTATTTTAAATTATTTATACAGGGTATCACGATTATATCACGATTCAGAATAAATAAGATGATTCGGGTTGAGCGTTGTCGCAATCAGCGCATAAAGTTGCGTTATCTACATGCGAGACAAAATTTATGGCAAAGAGTGAGTTCTATAGCCGATAAGCGGTGATTTTGAATATATTAAAATACTTGTTTGGGCTTTTTAAACAACGGGTTCTTACTTCGGTTATTGAACTGAAAAATGTAATGTTCACATACATTGGAATATATTTACATCGAAAATCAATCAATTTTTTATATTTGTGGTAGAGGCATGCTGCTTTTAATAGTAGGTAGTTATTTTAGGTTAAATAAATATATATTGTGGGACAATTTTACACAAATCGACCTAGTCCCACGGTAAACTCAATAAGGCTTGTGATGTGGGTACTAGACGACGATATATATAATAGATAGATACATGTAAATACTTAAATAGGTACATAGAAAACGTCCATAACTCAGGAACAAATATTCGTGATAAACACACAAATAAATGCCCTGACCAGGATTCGAACCCGGGACCTCCTGCTTCGTAGGCAGGGTCACTACCGACTAGGCTAGGAGGCCGTTTATATGTGGAATGATTCCAGCTTATAATTATTTACGATTATCTAAAAAATTGTATATCCACTTGGCAACTTTTCGCGTCGCCGTGAGACCTTCACAACGCTACTTCCAGTTTTTCTTGTTCAGGTATATTTTGATAGGAGAGGCAAACCACACTTTTGCTCCATTGTATAATAAATAATGGTTTCTATCCTCCGGCCGGCAAGCTTACGCTAAACAAATTCGGCGCTTGCTAACTGCGTCGGGCAGAAAAATTGTGTACAGGGGCATTTTCAAAAATAGGGTACCGTTTCCTTTTTTTTTAATATAAGACGTTTTGGGTTTTATATAACCAGAATCACGAATACTATTGATTTAAAAAAAGAAAAAGAGTCCCGTTTTTTTGGTCAGTTTCGTAACGCATTTTTTCGTACATTTTGTGTGGGCCGTTACAAAACTGTCATTTTTTTTGTATGGGATATCGAGGACCCATTTTCATTACAATGGTGCACTTTTTTCTGAAAATGCCCACAGACAGCCAGTAAATAAGAAAGCCTCAGATCACATTATATTGATTATATGTTATTGTACAAAACTTTCTTTGAGAATAAAAAAAAAACATGTTTGTCGACCTCAGCTTCGCTTCGGACGGCAATTACACGAGATCTTAGACATTCCTTACGTATGTAATCTACTGTTTTTTCTTAAATAAATAAATAAATATTCTGGGATAATCTTACACAAATCGACCTAGTCCCATGGTAAGCTCAATAAGCCTTGTGTTGTGGGTACTAGGTGACGATATATATAATAGCATACATATAAATTCTTAAATATATAGAAAACATCCATAACTCAGGAGCAAATATTCGTGATAAACCCACAAATAAATGCCCTGACCAGGATTCGAACCCGGGACCTCCTGCTTATTAGGCAAGGCTACCACCTAGGCTGGGAGGCCGTTAAATTATTGACTTGTCTGTGTATTTCTTGCCCTCAGCAGTCTCGAGTAGCGGTAAACAATAGTCCTAGTGCATATGGTATATTGCGCAAACCACAAAGCTGATTACCCGTATCCCCCATAAACAATACGCTGCTGTAGGTCGCTACACGGTTATCATAATACCTACAAGCAGATTTGCACCACCAGGTGTGTAAGCGAGATGCTATGCACAATTGCACATACAGGGTGTAAATGAAAGGGGTGGTGATTAGGAAAAATAAGGAAATAAAACTTTTTTTTTGCGCCATTTTTTTTCTGTACCGGTTCACTATCATGGACTGATTACACCTTTAAACGGATTACCAGCATTTTTGCCTTGTCCTTCTCGTACTTGCAAAGATCACCTCTTCTCCGTTCAAGCAGTTTCTGTCCAGTTGACAAAGCAATTAATTAACCGAATGGTGGTCTTGCTTTTTATATTGTGGCATATGTCACAATATACATATAATATGTTCTTATATTATTTTACCGAAATAAAAATCCAATTGTGTTGCTCTGAAAAGAGTACATTTTTATTATAACTTTTATACCTAAACAATGTACGATGCATTTTGTATTTAACACTAAACTTAATTAAAACTCTTACCTGAATAAAGAAACAATATTTAAAGCTAATATTCCACTCTTTTTTATTATTTCTATGCTTTATAACTTCAATATCGCTCGTCATCAGCCTTTGACATTTGGTACCAATCTGTCAGTTCAAACTCACGTCTCACAGATAATAAAATGAATAGAGGTGAATGTGAACTGAATGAAGGGATAGCTTCATTTACATACACTTGGGTCTCTCGGGCTTCTAACACGTTAGAAGGGAGACGTCAAAGCGACATCTTACCGTTAAAAAAAAGTCTGTCACCTTTTGCGGGGGGAAACGTGCACACAGACGCACTTCTCACACACTACATGCCCATTTGGGCTTGTACTTTGACAGAGGGGAAACTTTTCGTACCGTCTCCCCTCCCTGTGTTGCTTGAATCATTTCCCATTGTTTCGATCCTTGCGAGAAGGTCTCCCATTTTGTGGCAGACATTCCGTAATACCTCCTTTTTACGTCACAGGCATCGCATTTATCACAGGGATTTCATGCCTCCATTATAACATACAATGTCGTCGAAATGGCCCGATAAATATTTGTATTGATCGATCAAGCTTCAAGCGAGATCCCGAACTGACGGACGAGTATTTTAATTGATCCAGAAAGCGAGACGAGAAGTTTCGGGAACGGCGAACATTCGATACATTGTAATCGTTTCGCGTCTCTCTTTCGCTCGATAAGTAAGTGCGGTGGAGATGAGATGGAGATACAAATTTTCGGTGTTTGTGGTGTGGCTTGGGTAAAAATTCTCTCGTATGCCCTGCTGTTCGAATTTGTCCGATTGTGTTTAAAATTTATGAGCGGGATCTGTAATTGAAAGGGTTTTTTGGTCCTAAGTATTGGAACTTGCTTCTTGAACAAAATGCTTCTTATCTTTTCGGTGGCGTAAATAAAATGTTAGTGCTCGATTGAAAAGCGTAATCAGTATCGTGGTCTGATTAGGGAAAATAGGAAAAAATACATATTTGGGCCATCCGATCCGACCTGCATTTTTTTACACCTTGTATGCACTAATAAGTTCGACTGATGAAGTCCGGCTTTTGAGCAATTGTATTTTTTTGTGTACCTAACCTTTTTTCTTGCAATATAACTATATTGCAAAAAAGCTACTGTACTAAATACTGTTCCAACAAACATAGCTAAAAAAACCGGCCAAGAGCATGTCGGGCCATGCTCAGTGTAGGGTTCCGTAGTAGTTTATCGTCCGCCACAATAGGCGAACATAAAAATTTGATACCATGCTCATAACAATAAAAAAGAGTAACTTCGCAGCTCTTACGACTTATACGCCCTTGCAAAAAATCAATCCGAAAATATTTACTTTAACAAAAAATGATTTTAGCAAACCCCTATTCTTTGAACACTAAAATAAAACTCGTCGTGGTTAAAAATGTGAGCAGATGACAGAATTCACTACTAAAAAGTCGTATTCTTATGATCAGAATGTTAATTAAGAACTGAAGGCCTACCACGAACCACGAACGAAGTTTCACCTCTCTGTCGCACTTGAGTGAGAAATCTCTAGTGCGAAAGGGAGGCATACTTTCGTTCGCGGTTCGTGGTAGGCGCTCTGGATCTCATACTAATCACCTAAGCATGGTGACTGTAAAGATGATAATATTATCATCCACCACCACCTTTTTGCCTCAATCTTAAATCGATTAGCTTGAATTTTTGTAATTGATGTATTTTGAATTTTTGAGGTTTATGTAGACGAGATACGTACTGTGTAGTATAGAGACGTGTTGGCTTATAATGGTACTAAAGAAAATAATTCACATAATCGTATATAAATTTCGATTTTAGTTTTATCAATTACAGTTTTATTAATTACCTTTGCGTTTTTGGTCACGTTTGTAATGTTTGGTACACCGAGATAGAAGTAGATAGAGACGCCTTCAAAGGGAAAAAGTGTAGCAACTTTTTGAAGTTTGTTTGTGGGATCTACCGTATTGTCGCTCACCAGGCGGCGCCACTCATGCATGGGTCCTGTGTCAATATAAGAGAACTGTCAGAGTGACGTTTGAAATATTCCCGCAGGTTCCACTAGCGCCCCTAGTGGAAAATCGACTCGCGGTAATCCTCATTGGTTCTAGATTTAGCTAAGTCGCTCGTTTCAGGATTGACACATTACCGCGCGGTCGAAGAATATAGTATTGATCTCTTTCGTTTGGCAAGCATTCTTGTCATATTAGTTCTGTGGGCGTTACAGGCGCCACTTGGCGACAAAAACGGCCAGTATTTCTCTTCGTCCAGCGGTCCAGCACTACAGATGGGCAAGAAGTTTCCAAAAAGTTGGAAAAAATTTAGGAAATTTCTTGAAAATTACACAGAAATTTAAGAAATTTCCATTTTACGTTGCGGAAAGTTTCAATCCCCATACAAAAATGTGAGAAGTTTCTGAAACTTTCCTATGCGAAATATTTCTCAATATTGGAAAGTTTCCGTCGGCACATCATGGCAGTGACCAGCACCGATGAGTCTGGCCCTCACAAGAAAATCCGGCACGACTCTTGAGCAATTTTAATCGCCACTAAATTACATATCAAGTACTTAACCAATCTCAACCAATCAAATACTCTTTAAGCACCGTCACAAAATTTTACGAGCCGCGGTAACGAAATCGGCTATAATTACCTTAATTACTAACGTTTTTAAAGCTTTTCTTTCGTATGCAGAACTAGTTTTCGGGAACCTAGTCTAAAGTATGTCTGTCTCGCTCTGCCAGAGTTGTGGTAGGAGTGAGACGGACATACTTTCGAAACGCGCAGCCGGTAATGCCTACGGTTACGTACAACTCGTGCGCACACTGTAGCCCTAGGACCTAGCTCAAGAATATCGCGGTCGAAAAAGACAACTGATATAATCCGAACCAGGTCTAATCCGAACAGTTAAACCAATCAGAATCATTTTACAATTCCCGTACTACACATACTTCGTCGGAATCTTCTATTGCAGAAACAAGTCGTAAAATCTTAGCTATTTTATGACTTGTTTCTCAAATAGATATGATAGATAGGACTCGGTATATCCTTATTTTTAGTGCTAAGAAAAGAAAACATTGTACAGCTTTGTTTATAACTACTCGTATAGTTATAAACAAAGCTGTACAAATTTTCCTTCCAAAATATCCTATTTTTCCTGAATTAGTTAAACATCTAAGTGTTTATTATGTCTACATGTGTGTTACTCTAAGTCATAGGTTATCTAGGATTAAGACTAATATAGTACATTGTGATACACGTGTGCTATGATGGTCATTATACACGAGGCCATATTGTGCGCGCGAGCTGAAAGCGAGTGCGCAATAAGAAAGCAGAAGGCCTAGTATAAAAGTTGAACGACACTTACCTACGTCTCGATCGCGTTAGCGTATCGAGAGTTCAAATTATGTTTGCCGTTTATTTAAATCATCCGGCAACTTTCATATTTTGACCCCTCGATACGCTAACGCGGTCGAGAAGTTAATGTCGTACAATTTTTATACTAGGCCTTCCGATGTGTATAATGACCATGCACACACGTTTCATGCGACATTTTTCAACACATCAAATTTTTTTGTTAAATAGGTTAACTTAATCGTCAGAATTACGTCAGAATACCTTCAAGTTAATTGGCATATGAGTTTGACTGACCTTTAGTGACTACATGAAGTTTCTTGCGATGCCTTTTCGATGTCGGTTGATGACAATACTTTACATTTTCAACCAATAAATCCACTTAAGGCCCAAACGGCACAAATAAGTAGGTATATTTATCACTACAACTTTTCATGGTACACTACTTTTCATGGTAACACTCGCGTTTTGTGGTTCGAGAGGGGCGTAACGTAATCCACATATTGTTATAGTTTTAAGTACTTCTAATTCTCTTATTGTTCCAATTTATCATAATAATTAAGCGAGAAGACGGTCACAAATGTTTTATGTAAACAAATTACCGTGGCGCGCCATTGGAGCGCATTTTTTCTCAAAGGCCCGCCAAACATACAAAAAAAAAATTAAAACAAAAAAAAAATTATGTTTAAAGCACTAGTTATTGAGAATTATGAATAATTTAATAAAATTTTACGTATATTAAATATTTCAGAAATACGGAGAATAAAATGAATATTTATGCCTGAGGTATATACTCTGCTTTTCACTTCCATTGTGAGGAAAATATTAGGTTTTATTTCACTTTTAATCATTGAAAATTAAATATCCATGCTTGCGTTCTCCCCGCCGCGCGCCGCTCGCAGGCGCACAGAATAAATAATAGTACAAGTACAGAAGACCCTCTGTTTTGATGTTCACGAATGCCGCCTTTTTACGTGCCTATTAATTATTATTAGCACGGACCGCACGCGAGCCGCGCTGTCATTGAGTTCTATTGCCCGGCGCAAAGGTCGATATTACTCCGCACCTTGCCGAAGATAGGGTTGTCATTTTTTTAAACGACGTCGGTGGCAAACAAGCGTACGGTCCGCCTGATCGTAAGTGGATACGGTAGCTTTGCACTATTATCTATTCTGTGGTGCAAGCATCGACTATGTCAGAAACGAATACGCAAATTATAAATATTAGATAGCACGCGTGGTATATCTACATGCATAAATTATTACACTTAACAGCTACCTAGGTAAATAACACCAAAAACATAACAGGCTTGTGATCGCGAACCGTAACAAAGATCGTAGTCTATCCCCGTCTCTGTCACACTTACTATTCGAGTGACAGAGACGGAGATAGACTTTACGATCTTCGTTACGGTTCGCGGTCGCACGCCAGGTGTAAATGAGTCCAATAAGTACCGATTTAATCAAGATCTCGGGATTTTCGTTTGATGTATACATATGTAGATATACCGTTGACAGATACCTATTTAATTCAAGTATAACACTGTGCTGTTACCCACCGCGAGTTGGGGTATTTACTTGATTCTTGTGTTCGATTTACTATGGTATGGTATAAATAAGGTGATTCGGTGAGGTATCACCTTTCGGTATCCTTTTCACGCGTCGAAACATAGAAAAACGTGCAATCCGAATTTTGGTAATTGTTTCTGCAACCCGCAGCAATGCAATATTTCATTGCCTTATTTTATTCATCGTATACAATTATAATACGCGCTTGCGACGTTGGGTTGCGGGACACACGTGCGCGAGTGTCGCGGGCCACGTTGAGGCAACCACTGAATAAGCAACCTCGAGGGTGCCGCCAGCATGTACTTATAATTTAATGCAGATCGGCGGAGTGAACCCCCCCTGGCAGGCGACCGGAAAGTAATCGAAAGTTAGTATTTTTGCCTCTCTATCACTCTTGCCTATTTGAGTGACAGGGAGCCAAGCAAATGAATGAGCGAAGGAAGTTGTTCATGGTAGGCCCATATAGTCGTGGCCGACATATCGCTTTTTGTCATTCACCCATCTTTCTGATGCGACATCTACCCCTCTGATCTTCTGATTTATATAGTTATACACATATATACATATTAATACGTGTTAACTTTTACATTTGTTCAATATACACCGAGTTATCTCTTACTACATTACGTTCAATATCAGTTCAATTAATATGTTTAAATTTTATTGCATTGACCTCAGATAAATGGTTATATCTTTGTTTACACAGTAGATAGTTTCAATATAATTCATTGTAATCAAGTCAGTATCGAAACTATAAAATTTTAATTACCAACCCATAACTGAATTATATTATTCAAAGTAAGATTGAAATACGAGCTTCAACTGTTTCCAGCAGCCACGACCATCGAAAATTGGCATTGACGAGATAACCTCTTTGTCACTCCAATATGCAAGTGACAGATGGAGATACAAATCCGCAATCGTTCGATTTTGGTGGCATAGGCCAGGGCCTATGGTTGACTGGTAGATATGGTTGACTGGTAGAGAATGCCATTTGGCATTAAGTCCGCCATGTGTACAGTTTTCTGTCTTGTGCATTAAAGTTTAAATAAATAAAAAAAATATATATATGGAACTCTGCGCGCAAACTCGAATCGATCGTCTTGCCTTGTGTCGCTAACGACTCGCGGGCTGCCCTAATACCTATCCCGCGCTCGGTGCACGCTGCCGCCAGTATTATACACGGTGCCGTGAGCATTGCAAGAGATTTTAACAGCGTATTCCTGAGGCTAAAAGAAACAAAAAATGTCATATGATTTTTGGTCATTTCGACAAAAAATAAAAAATAAAGAAAAAAAAATTTTTTTCTTTTTTTATATGCTTTGGCACATGGTAAGTTTTTAGTTTTAGTTTTAAAATTTAATTTAGAAAAGGCCCAGTTAAAATACAAAAAAAATGTTTTTTTTGGTAGAGCCGAGTTTTGCAAGACATTACATTGTCACTGTGAAGCTTTGAAGACCACATATCATTATCACATTCCAAAACGCGTTATTTACTGAGTGGCGGTAAAATTATGTTTAAATATGCAATTATCTCAGAAACTAGCCCTAATCCAATGCACTTAATATGACATTTTTTGTTCCTTTTAGCCTCAGGAATACGCTGTTAAAATCCCTCGCAATGCTCCCGGGCACCGTGTATAATATTTGTAATCGTAGGCAACCCTAGCGTTGTGTGGAGGAGAGGGGCCGAGCGTCAACGGGAGCTACCGTATTGTCGCTCACCAGGCGGCGCTACTCATGCGTGGGGCCTGTGTCAATATGAGATACTTGTCAAAGTGACGTTTATAATGTTCCCGCAGGACCCACTAGCGCACCTAGCGGAAACTCGCGGTAATCCTCATTGTTTTTTGCGTAGGATTCAAAACGGTTTGTGTTCGCTTTTTCTATTTCAGATGCAGAAAGTATTCTGGTACAAACGCACTTCCCGGACTGCGAGATACTGAACGCGGTAAGTTGGAGAGAGGTAGATACCGCTCCTACGGAGGATGAGTGGCAACAGACATGCGAGGTTATCACCCCGCAGCGCACGCACTGGGCAATAAACAGCTTTGACTCGTACAAATCGCCGGGCCTGGACGGGATCTTCCCAGCGCTACTGAAGTGGGGGCAGGAGGATCTCGCCCTCAGGCTCAACAACGTCTTGCGCGCCTGTCTGGCCCACAGATATGTGCCTAGACGCTGGAGAGAAGTCAAGGTTATCTTCATACCAAAACCAGGTAAAAGTGACTACTCGGACCCCAAATCTTTCAGACCCATCAGCCTGACCTCCTTCTTGTTAAAAACACTAGAAAGGATGTGCGATAGGTACCTGAGAGAGAAGGTGTTAACCGAGGTACCCCTACACCCGAACCAACATGCCTACAGCCCCGGCAAATCAACGGAATCAGCACTTCACGCAGTTGTAAGTAAGATTGAAGTAGCGATCAAAAGCAGGTCTATGTGCCTGGGCACCTTCATAGACATCGAAGGAGCCTTCGACAAGACCAGGTTCACCAGCATAACTGCAGCACTGACAAAGCATGGGGTAAGTGCAGTTATGGTTAATTGGATAAATAACATGTTGAGCCAGAGAATTATCAGACTCGGGACCGACGAAAAACAACAGGCGCTGGTGGCGAAAGGTTGCCCGCAGGGGGGAGTCCTATCGCCACTGCTATGGAACTTAGTGGTGAATGACCTGATCACCAAGCTGAACAACAATCATCATTACACGATCGGCTATGCTGACGATATAGTGATACTTACGAGCGGCAATCACACAGGTACGATATGTGATGTCACCCGCTCTGCACTAGCCATCGTGGAACGCTGGTGCACCGCAAACGAGCTTACAGTTAATCCCAGGAAGACTGAACTAGTACTGTTCACCAACAAACGACAACTGGGCAACTTTCGGCTGCCCAAACTGTTCAATACAGAACTCCAACTAGCAACTGAAGTAAAATACCTGGGAGTACTACTTGACAGTAAGTTGAATTGGAGCAATCATGTTAACAACAAAATCGAAAAAGCTACAATCGCATTCTGGCAGTGTCGTAGAATGGTAGGTAAGACCTGGGGACTTTCCCCGAAAATCACTCTATGGCTATACCAGGCGGTAATAAGGCCTATAATAAGCTATGGTGCAATAGTCTGGTGGCCACGAACCAGGCTGTCCACGGTGGAGGCCAAACTACAAAGACTGCAGAGATTGGCCTGTATGGCGGCCACGGGATGCATGCGGACAACACCAACCGCTGCCCTGGAAGCCCTACTGTGCCTCCCGCCGCTACACCTCCTTATACAACAGGAGGCACTAGCCGCGGCGGTACGTCTTAAGAAGATGAACCTCTGGAGACTGCCTCGGGTACCCCACACCGAAATCCTCTACGAGGCTATAGGTAAGGAGCCGCTCATAGAGGCAGCAACTGATAAGATACCCAGGCAATACATATTCGATAAGAAATACAAGATACAATTACATGAAGACCCCCGGGAAGACCTCAACCCAAGGGAGCTGAGAATCTTCACGGACGGATCAAAGACAAGGTCGGGCACTGGCTCAGGAGTATTCTCTGAGGACCTAAATATACACATCTCTACACCACTAGGTGCACATAACACTGTCTTCCAGGCGGAGTGTTTGGGCATTATACTGGCAGCACACGCAATCGTCGCAAGGAAGGTAACGGATTTCCCAATCCGCATACTCTCTGACAGTCGATCAGTACTACAGGCCCTACAAGGCTACACTTTAACCTCGGGACTAGTCCACGAGTGCCACACAATCCTGTCGGAGGTATGTAAGAACAATCACGTAACTCTACAATGGATCAAGGGGCACAGCAACTCGCGAGGGAACGATGCAGCAGACATATTGGCGAGGGAAGGTTCGGAGACGGTCGTGGTAGGACCAGAACCGATCATACCCCTGCCATTCGCCTGGCTGCGGAGCACTCTCCAACAAGACACCAGGGTAAAACACCAACTATACTGGTCTAACATAGGAACCTGCAGGCAAACAAGGTTAGCCCTCCCGACAATCACCCCCGGGCTGTCGCGGAGGCTGAGACAGCTGAAAAGGCCCCAGCTCCGTCTCCTGACTGGCGCCATAACAGGTCATGCCTTATTCAACAAACACTTGCATACTTTGCGTGTTACAGACAGCGCACTCTGCAGGGCCTGCTTGGAGGCAGAAGAAACAGCCGCCCACGTCATCATCGAATGCACTGGGGTGGCAAACTACCGGGCAAAATACCTCGGTACACCGAGGTCTCTCCCGGAAGTCGTCGGCAACATCAAGGGTCTGCTAGGCTTCCTGGAAGAGCTGGGTTGGCAGGAGTAGTGCCGGCAACCCACCACGCAAAATAGGCGCATCATTTGACGTCGAGTTGCGGAAACTAGCCCGCGTATACCTATACCTATACCTTCTATTTCAGATAAATGTCTGCTCTTAAAAACTATTTTGTCATATGCTGTTTTCTTAAGAGCGTATATACCACACAAGCGCGAAATCAATGATTTACGCGGATTTCGGGCTCGATGTACTATGTGATTGTTAGACTTTTACATTAACACTTACAATGGATATTGACACATCCTTGCTGTTCTACTGTTAGAGTAATTCTTCCACGTGGTAATGCTCGTAGATTTAGTCGGCATTTGGTTCTAGTGAATAAATAAATCATTTTATTAGGATAAATCCTGCGAAATTATCTAGGTAATGTTAGTGTTTATACGTTTGACGCAAAAGACGGGTAAAAAAGTTCATATCGTAGCTATACCACTCAAAAAATGACAAAAATAGAGGTAACTGGGATTTTCTTGTATTGAGTGAAGTTTTTCTAATTAAGTTTTGAAATGCGATTTTATAATTGCAAGATGCTTAAGTATGACATATATTTATTTATATTTTTTTTACTCTTTTAAGTATGTTTACAACTCATTCAAAATTGAGTGAGTGCGGTGTCTACTGGGAAAAGAGCACCTTAATTGATTTATTTTGCTATGTCCTTTTTGCGACTATTGTGCCTTTTTGCGTCATTTTTTATTTATTTAGGTAAACGGCCATAAAATATGTTATGTAGGTAATATAATTGATAAATGCGGTTGAATTAAGCCCAAAAAATTTAGACGTCTATTTTTCAAAAATATGCGTAGTTTTATCAGTGTTAACGATTCAATCTACATGGATTTCTATGTTATTTATTTGTCTATGTTTCAAATCTAAATTCAAATATATTGACAAATTATATTACATAGATATATGTCATTCTTTAACTAACTCTTACAACCAGAACAATTATATTTTATTTTCCTATTTAAACTGGGTGTTTTCACTACAAGCTACATCTAGTTAGCATCCCAGTAAACAATTAGTTTTTTTTTTAAGTACAGGCATTAAAATTTTTGCTGTTGTTTACAAACTCAGACAAGGTGGATCTGAATAAAACATTCAATATTTATGTAAATTTCAAATAGTATTGCCTGCTTTTACTGCTAAAAACTGGTACTGTAAAAACTTTATGATTTAACCTTTCTATATTTTTAGTATTGGCATAAGGTAACATACAATGTTGCCCGCGTTCTCTTTCCCTCCCATGGTTACTGTTAAAGTGTAAAAGGGACGAATTTTACGACTTACAGTGAATGACTTTGTTTGCAATGCTCGTTTTGGTGTGACTAATTTTATAATACCAGCCCTGGTTCCAAGAAGCAATTTTAATGTTATTTTATTAGGCCTATATTATGAACATGACTTTGTAATATGGTGATAATATTTAATACGATTATAGTACAACATACACTTGAAGTGCCTCAAATTGTTCATTTATATTTATAACGTTTAAAAACTTGACATTGTTTCCCCTCGCTTCTGAAGGACTTTATTATAAATATTGTTCAACAGGTATTATATTGAAATTAAAACACTTTAGAACGGATTAATCGCGTTTATTAACACCATGATCCTACGTTTCGAGCCCTTTTCTCTCAGTCATCATCTTAACCCTGTGAAAACGAGTGCTGTAAAGGGCTCGAAACGTAGGATCATGGTGTTAATAAACGCGATTAATCCGTTCTAAAGTGTTTTAATTTCAATGAATAACAATCGCGGTAACAGAAGACAATATTAGGTATTATATTATTGACGGCAATCTGTTTTTGATGTGTTTTGGTATTTTATTACTTTTACATAAATGCCCTGACCGGGTCGAACCCGGGACCTCCTGCTTCGTAGGCAGGGTCACTACCAACTAGGCTAGGAGGCCGTTAAGTATAGCCCTTGTACCACATTAATCACTGCAGACCAACAAGACCGATTGATTTAAACGAGTGAGGCGTTGCAGTTGTCTGACCTATTTATAAGCCCAGACGCAAAAAACAAATTGAAAATAGATGTTATATCGTCGATTGTTGTTTCAATGGGGGCTATCGTATTGGGGCGCTTTTATATTTTGTTGTAAAAAAATCATTCTTTGGAAATTTGGAATTTTTCAATTGTTTTCTATTCAGAATCGCGAGCTCTTTCAATAGGAGAAAAATAGTGTCCCAAGATTTGTTTTCCATTTCGCCACCATCATTTCATAGATTTAGTATGGCGGTAGCGCAATTGAAAGTTTGAAAAATGTTTGAAAAATTTAGATCACTTTTTTTCTCCTACTAGGATTGAAAGAGTAGAATAGAGATAAAAATTTCCAATTTAGAAAAAATAATTTTTCTACCAACAAAAAATAAAAATGCCCGTTGTCGCTCACCAGACGGCGCCACTCATGCGTGGTTCCTGTGTCAGTATGAGAGAATTGTGAAAGTGACGTTTGAAATGTACCGCAGGACCCACTAGCGGAAAATCGACTCGCGGGGTAAGCGACATGTAAATCTGGTCGTTACACTAATTGAACCGACGGTCGACGATAGACTAAAGAAAAAGAACCACACCATCGGAGGCCAAGCGAAATCGAATTCGACTTCAGCTTACGCGGCTAACGCCATAACCACGGCCACCTGGTCTCAACGTATGCTGGTGAATTTCTCGAGTATATGCAATCTCTGTAACAGGCAAGACGCCCGTGGCCGAGCTCTAAGTACATGCATCACCGCGTTGTACTTCCATCCAAACCAAACTTAGGGGTTCCGGTATTTCTCGCGATCTCTAGTATGTAGTTTACTCAAACTAATAGTATTTTAATGTTACCATCAGTCTTTTGTGTTTGTTTTTGTTGTTGTTTAGTCTTTTGTCTTATTCTGTTAAAATGCTAAGAGATACATTGTGTACTACTTATAGTTTATAATTAAGTGAATAATTAAAAATAATAATAATATTGTCCTTTTGCTGCCTGAAACACAGGGAATCCTAGTTCAGGCATTTGTAAACCACTTTGTCGTCTAAAAAATCTTAGCCGGTAAAAGTAACCTCTGTATTTATACTTTTTTGAATAAATTATTTGTATTTGTATTTTGTATAGTGCAGAAATGTCAAAATTCGCATTAAATATATGGGCATTATACACAAAATCCCAATGTGCGACAAATAAATTGTAGTCAATTTCCCACTGCGTTACAAAAATCAAATACGTTTTCGTAACTCAGTGGAAAAAATTGTAGGACATACTGGGAAATTGGGTCTATCTTGAAGAGAATAAGGAACTTCCTACCTACCAAATTTTTCTAATCTGACGCAAATAATTTTACTTCAAAGTAAAAATCCGCCCACATTGCATCTTCTAAAAAACTTAAAAGTGTAATAAAAACAAAACACAAGTTATCTTTTAAAATCGCCGAGCAAACGATGTTCAGTCTGGAGAGTACTTCATACGACTAAATTAATATTGCTTCTAACACACCGTATAGTTCTTAGCTATGTAATGAATTATGAATATCACTTATCTAGAAAAGGAAGACTTCAAATTAATTCGTTTGGAAGACATATGGCCACAAACAGCACGTCGTTTTTTTTTGCGGCAAATAAATCATTCAATTGATACTAGGGTTACCACACGCCTTCATCCGCTGTGGACGTGAAGCGAGCGTAACAGTAGGATAGAGAGCATCATACTGTCTTTTTCTTACGCTAGTATTACCACCCCGAAAAAAGGGATGGATATAGTTTTTTTTTCCACTGTTACTGCGCCTATAGACCTTCTTTAAAAAAAAAACAGTGTGTCCTAGTTTGAAACCAGTTTTTATGACAGGATTTTGAAAGTGTCCGGAAAAAGCGGGTATCATATTTTTGAAAAACAAATTATTTTCTCAAAAAACAACCCCGTCGTGTATCTAAACTTTGCTGGTTTTAAATACGAGTATTTGTTTTTATGATCTCTGCCTCGGATGTACGTATGATCCATCCTGGAATGATAGGAATTAAGAATAAAACATCTGACACTCTCCCGATTTTACTGGCATTCGAAGTCTGTTCTTATTAATTTTCCGTATTGTTCCTGTCTTAGTCGCCCCTGAAATTGGCACTCTTTTTCTTTAAACCATCAAAGTGAAATATATATAATAATAAGTAGAATGGGGCGAATGAAAAATTGTGAATTATGACAAAAAAATTGAAGGGCATTACTACTGCAAATCGTGGGATCTTTGAATTTTTCGTTCTGCAAATGCAATGTAGGTGGCATACTGGCAACCCTAGATTAAACAGACATGCAATTAATCAGTATGGTCACCACCTATCGTCCACTGTCAGACGCAAGCGACGCAGACAGAGAAAGTAGCACTGGAAGCGTTTGTTTCTCTTTATAACAGTTGTATTTGTTACGAGAGCCAACCAGTGAACCTAACTTGTAACTTTTGATAAAACGCGATTCGCATCTACAGATAATACTTATATGTATATGTTTTTGCAATTTTTAAGCACGAATCAAATCATTTATTATACCAAATCAGATCATTTGTTTCAAAATTCCCAAATTATGCAAGAAGTTAAAAACTCAATACAAAACAGTAGACACTAAACAAAGCACTAGACGTAAATCTGAGCTGTAGGATTGGCAGAACGCACCTTAAACGTTTAAATAAGAAAGGATTATTATTTAGACAATTTCGGACTTTGGCTGCCATGATCGGGTAGCCCAGTGGTTAGGGCGTCTGCCACGAAAGCAGGAGGTCGCTGGTTCGATCCCAGCCCAAACGTTCAAGGTACGTTCCGCCAATCCTACAGCTCAGACTTACGTCTAGTGCTTACAACTTTTATTACATTTCTTTTGCCGCTATAACAGCAAATACAAAAAAAAACAGAATAACATAAATATTTAAGGGGTTCCATACAACAAACGTGATTTTCTCGCTTTTTTTATAGATAATGGTTCGGAATCCTTCATGCGCGAGTCCAACTCACACTTGGTCGGCTTTTAATTTAAACTTGTTTTTTTTTTGCCACTTCTAGATAATATAAAGCGTGATGCTCACTTATTATCTTCGCCCCTACGCGGGGGTGAGTGTTTAATTGTTGTTTTAAACAGAAGGCCTAGTATAAAATTGTACGACATTTACTCCTCGATCGCGTTAGCGTATCGAGAGTTCAAATTATGTTTGCCGTTTATTTAAATCATCCGGCTACTTTCATATTTCGACCCCTCGATACGCTAGTAACGCGGTCGAGAAGTTAATGTCGTACAATTTTATACTAGGACTAGGCCTTCGGGTTGAAATTTATAAGTATTTAATTAAACGTTGTAATGAAGAGTTTTAATACCGCATTAACTTTTTATTTACAAATTGAAACGTGTTATCGGATTAGTCGCTTGGCGTGTGTTTCCCTTTCAGTCTTTTAATATAGAGTCTAAAGTTACTAAAACGTATTCATTCGTATTTGCAGTCCTTCGTCACTTGTCTCTACAATTTCCACTTCATATTAATATGTATAAAAAATAATTAAATCATGTACATGTCAATAATTATAAATGAAAGTAGTTTATTAAAAGAAATATTAAAAATCCAGCTCTTAGTTATGAATACTATAAATGAATGACCTGTAAAATATTTTTACCAATAAAGTACTGAAACTGAAACTGAAACTTCGGTCACCAGTAACATAAACGCTGGGACCCCATGGATCAAAAGGTTCGACCCCGAATGGTACAAAAAGGTACTCTCTGCCCAGGCTCTTATATTTATTACGTTTTAAAATTTCGGCGCTTGCAGCCGCTCCGCCCGCTTTTACATTAGTTCGTTGGACATGGGACGGTGCCAGCGTGTCTACGCAGGTAGCATCCCACACTAGCATCTGTCCCAAACTCCAAGGAACCAAGTACGTCATCAATTCAAGGTGTCACTTGTTCTCAGCTCACCTAACCATAACATGTGTCCTGAAAGTTTCAACCGCATCAAACAAACTCGCAACAGTTGTTCATCCAAAGTTTTATCTGTGGAAAACTTTTCACCAACACATCCCCGTTCCAACTTGAACCTAATCACCATAAAGATACAGTCGTAAATCGCTCGCCAACAAAGGTGTGAACACAGTGAAACTGGCAACAGAAGGTCGTTTGACACGAAGACTGCAGTTAGTGCCATATAAACTGTCTTTATATGTTGTATTGTTCTATACCGCGGAACCAGAACGACGTATGTTTATTAAACTTGTATGGAGATACGTCGTTTTAGTTGGGGTTGTAAAATGTCTAACTAACTCATACGGAATAATGGCAACGTTTGAGGCGACGCATTTAAACCTATACGGATGCGAATTAATGATCGTAATAAAGTGTTTGATGTCTTTATAACTGGCCGTCTCATTTCAAATTTCAAACTGTTATACAATCTGCTTCTTAGGATTGTATTTTTACTACGAGAAGTAATTTATTTGGAGTGGAATGGATGGCGGACTCATTCGATTCTTGTTTTTCCTTTTTGATTATAGACATGTCAAATTGGCAAATTTTATATTTATTTTACTTTTGTTTTATTCAAATTCAAATTATTTATTTCAAGCTTGCGCCTATAAAGTACTAAGTAATTTTAAAACGTACCTTAAAAACTATGGTTAGTAACAATATTATTCCACCAACACAAATGCGCGGAGTCGAGCGAGAGTTATACAGGATGTCTTTAGCCATTGGACAAAGCCGAAACGTCCATAAATGTTACGGTGTTTAGATCGGTGCAATGGTTACGAAGAAATTAACAAATTACCTACTATTTGTGACTTCGGAGCAACCTGTATGCAAGTGAAACTCATGACGAATAAATCCTCATAGAATACATAGTATGAAACCTTCGTCTTTTTGATTATCGTTTTTATTTATATCATTTAGAATACTTTGATTGTTGAGAAATGTCATCTTAGAATAAAATGGACAGTGTCACTTTGCCAAGCAGTGTGACACTACTGAACCAAGCACGAAATGGCATTTCTGAATGGCCTTATAAGAAATTGACTTATGTTCGGGTGTTTCTCGTAAATAATTAAACCAGTTTCAAAATATGATTCTTTCTGACTATGCGCTACTGAATACAGATGCGGAAATATAGTTTCTATGAGAATAAAATGATATAAAATTTTATAACTTCCTTTGTCGCGACGTTAACTGCGGCTGCGGCCGCGCATATACATGCACTATGATTATTGCATTCTTTGCACTTTTTGTGCAGTTTGCTACGACTGTAGCCAATAGCCAATCTATATGAAAGGGTCTTTATTTTTATTAATTCGACAATTTTCGCTCCCATACGGCCTACTGTTGTATGTATGAACTACGTTAGTGTGAAATGTACGAAAACAATCACAGCTCGGACTCTGCGCTGCGGTGGCCGCCCCACTGTCTTATTATGCCGTTGTAATTGTGTTGTGGTCACTAGAAGCGCGTTCAGAATGACAAAATATTACACTGATGAGAAAATATGGTATCACATTGAAAGGGCGAAGTCTCGATAATGTTTTGCATGCAGTATATTAAGGGTCCCTGGTCCCAAAGACCTTCGAGCTGTATCCCTTAGTTTTTAAGTATTTTTTAACAGTTTAGGAAAATAGAATTATCATATTTATTTAAATATTAACTTTCTTCAAGATATACGGATATATATAATCAAACATTGGAAATTTTAGGAATAAATAGTAGTTTTTATTTAAGTTGTTGAAGTTTAAAACCTCTCTTAAGTTATTAGAGACCTCAAATAGGAAAAGTTATATGTAGATGTCACATATATAGCAGCATAAAGGTCTTTAGAATATCGTAAAATTAGATTTTTTAGACCATGTTTGAAAAAATCTTAAAATTATAAATTATAACAATACATTTTTGTAAAAATTTTGCTTTTGCAAGTCAAGATAAAAGATTGATGAATACATGGCAGATTGTTCTAAAATTGTATTTACAGCACACATGGTGCTACATTACCGCACTTGCGGTAATGAGCACTTTATGTGCCTGCGTCAAAAATTCAAAGGGCCATATGTACCTACTGTAAAAAAGTCGTAGGATACACGTGCGAATAGGTAATTCGCAACTCGTGACGATTTAAAACACTCCCTTCAGTCGTGTTTTATTGTATCGCCCTCATTGCGAATATCCCCCTATTCGCACTTGTATCGTGATGTACTATTATAGTATTCGTGGTGGAATATCGAGTCAAAACACGTAAAAAACCGTGGAGCCCCATAAATAAAAGCTCTGTAATAGATACATCGTTTGTATTTATGTTTTTAATATCTGATAACGCTCCTTTCTGTATTCTTCAGTGTATCTTGTAATATTTTAATGGTTTTACAATCGAAATTAATGTTAAAAATTCATCATCATCAGTTCAGCTGTTTATCGCCTACTGCTGAGCGTAGGCCTCTCTTCTTGTAAGCCACTGGTCCCTGTCTTTTGCCAACCTCATACAGAAGTTCCCCGCAACCTTTCTTATATCAAACTTTTTATTGACTGGCTTGCCTTAACCGGCCGTCCAGAGTGGAGTCGCGAGAACTGTGTTCTCGAGGGTAGATGTGGAAAGCTAAGTGGCGAGTTGGCTATATTTTTAAAGTCCAGTGACACCTCTCTACCCCCAGCCCTCATACCGGTGTTGCCCTCGAGCCATCTTAGATGTAAGGGCCCATCTTATGTGGGCGAGTCACCGTCTGCCGGAAATAAAATTGATTACCATTTTGTTTGGCAGACGTCCGGTTTTATTCTCCATAACCCAGTATTTAGTCCACCACTTTCACCTAATAGTCCAGTATATTTTAGATTCCATTAAACCTCAAGTCTATACACCCTCGCGGGTGCTGCCTCTGCGTGCGTCCCATGACTCGGGTAGGTGCAACATCCGCTCGGTGTACCCCTTACATTTCATTAAATTGTCGAAAGGGCTCTGCGTGTTGGCTTCGGCTCCGCGTACGCCTCCCAAAGGTGTTTGGGTTCTGTCCCCGGGTTGGCCTCCGATGTTCTCTTTTTTTGATATCTGTTTATAACTACTTTCTAATATCATCTAATATCTACCCATCTAGCTTACGGACGCCAAGCGCTTCTTCCATCTAAAAGCGGACAAAATTATGTTAAAATTTTGGTCCACCTGCCATCACTTTGCCTGGCAACATGTTTAATAATTTGGCAAGTGCATACGAGGGCTGCTCTGAAAGTTGTTAGCTCCTCCGTCTACATTCATGCAAATCTACCGTTACACCAAAATGGGGGATATTTCAGTGCTTATTCAGTTGTCAAATACATAGTTTATAATAACAATTAGTTTTTTTTTTTAATATTTTTTTACTTTACTTTAAAGTACTTATTCAAAAATTACCAAAAATTTCCGATAGACGGATTTTGACGCGCTACTTTGGTGTAGCAATATGAGCATAATGTTTGATTGTATAGATCTTAAGGTTTGATTGTATAGAGAGCACTGTGTTGACAGCTGGGGACTCACGGAGCAAAGCTTGCCCCTTTAGCTGTCAACGCAGCGAAACCTCCTTTTTTTTAAAGGGTCGGCAACGCGCATGTAACACCACTGGAGTTGCAGGCGTCTATATTCTATGGTGATCGCTTACCATCAGGCGGGCCGTACGCTTGTTTGTCACGTAGTATTAAAAAAAAATGCTACTCCATCTGGATTAAAAGTCAAAGTATTGAATATCCAGTCCAGTATCTGAATAGGACCCTATACTGTCCGGACAGGAAAAGTCCGGTAAAGGGTTTCAGCGGTTTTCGTGTCAGTCCGTAATTGAGAGCCTGATGAGGCATTTGGGGCGATTGGAAACGCAACACGGGACAGTTTAGTCACAAATTTGAGCAATTAAAAGTTTAAATGGCCTACACAGAAGCTAACTTTGGTTTAGAGATAAGATAAGATTTTTTTTTAATCTATATGCCTCCGTTTTTCCTCACTGAAGAGAGGCATATAAATTAAAAATATATATAGGTATACATATATACGTATGAACCACTGTGTTCGTTCGATCTTATTTTCTTCTTTATCGTAAGAATTTCAAAACCGATACACAAGCAGATAACGAAATTTCCAATGTTCAACAGAACCAGTTGTTTAAATTTTTTAGGCGCATTAAAAATCTGGAGGTAGCACAATAGTATCAATTTATCGATCAGGTAAAGTTATTCAGACTAGAATACATGCATGTATATTAGAATAAGTACATAGAGATTACATTTCAAAATACAATACATCCGGAAATGCTTTTCCGGAACGGTTTACAGATATAAGCCATACGCAATAAAAAGGTTATGTAATAAAATTGGAAAATTTTAAAACTTCCATAAAACCACGATACAGGCACAACAGTAAAACCCCGTAAGTCCGATATCGCGAAAGCCGGGCATCAAAACTTTTATAGTATCCTTTGTCTCGCTCGCTCTAACCCGGTTATAAAGAGATGACGATTCGCTGGAATTCATTGTTGGATTTTATAGTTCGACGTAGAATATTTTTATGCGTCTCGCGAATTGAAAAGGTTTGCACATAATATATTGCATTATAAAGTACTTGACAATATATTGGCGTTATTTTAAAAATATGAGATATCTTAAAATAATTAAAATACGATGACGTAGAAGCATTCCGTGATAGATCCGTGGGACTAGGTCGATTTGTGTAAGATTGTCCCATAATATTTATTTATTTATTTATTCATATACAACATCACATAACACACACGTACACAAACAGAAACACAAACAGACACACCAACACACTCACACACACACGCACACGCACGCACGCACGCACACACACACGCACGCACACACACCCACACACACACACACACACACACACACACACACACCCACACCCACACACACACACACACACACACACACACACACACACACACACACACACACAACTACTGTATATGTATAGGATTTGTTAATTGTTTTGTTTTATTTTAAGAAGGTACCTACTTAGTAGCAGCTACATTTGTTTTTGTTTAATTACAAATGGAAGGTCACAAGTAATTATGTACTTACTAGGAGATTCCAACATTTGTGAACTTAACCTAATTCTTTAACGATTTTTTTTCTTTTTATCTTTATTTTTCATATCTAATAAGCGCGATGAATAGCTATTTGTATAAATTATACGAGGATCTATTATTTTAGTTTATCGCATTTATTTTTACCGACCCTCCGCGTTGAGAACTTCGCTTTGATGATTGCTGTTATTTCGCTATTAAGAGCTACATTATGTATAAGTACATCCGTTAATGTTGTTATTGAAGCGCAAGACAAAGTCGTTGCCAAGGCTATGAGCACTGTAATAATTTGAGTTTGGATGACTGCTCCTACATCCATGAATAAATAAATACATATTAAAGGACAATCTTACACAAATCGATCTAGTCCCACAGTACACTGAGAGAAAAACTAACAAAAATACACTAGTCAGTACAAAAATAAAGCTTAATCCGAGGACGAGGAGAGTCAACTAAAAGGAGCAAATCGACTTTAGCTATTTCTATTTGTAGGATACACAACTTATATATTTGTAATTTTAAGAAAGCAAGATTAATATCAGAAACTATGAATTTGTGATTCCCGCAACTGATAGTTTTGTTGTTGCAACAGATACTTTAGCAATATCGAAGGCGATGACGTCATGTGTGAAAACTAATGGTTTTGTAATTTTGAGAGTGCTTTCACAATATCGGAAACGATGACGTCATGTGTGAAAACTAATAGTTTTGTAATTCTGAGAGTGATTTAGCAATATCGGAGGCGATGACGTCATTGGTGAAAATGAATCGTTTTGTAATTCTGAGAGTGCTTTAGCAATATCGGAGACGATGACCTCATGGGTGATAACTAATAGTTTTGTAATTATGAGAATGCTTTAGCAATATCGGAGGCAATGACCTCATGGGTAAAAACTAATCCTTTTGTAATTTTGAGTGTGCTTTAGCAATATCGGAGGCGATGACGTCATTGGTGAAAATGAATCGTTTTGTAATTCTGAGAGTGCTTTAGCAATATCGGAGACGATGACCTCTTGGGTGATAACTAATAGTTTTGTAATTATGAGAATGCTTTAGCAATATCGGAGGCAATATGACCTCATGGGTAAAAACTAATCCTTTTGTAATTTTGAGTGTGCTTTAGCAATATCGGAGGCGATGACGTCACAGGTTTTACTAAGTGTACTTGCAATTCCAAGCTAGCTGTTGTTAATCTAAAGATAATGACGTCACAGGCAAAAACTAAACTGTTTGCAATTCCACCTCCCAGCCCCTAGCCAGGTGCGCCGCGAATAGACGCTTTTGTACTAAACCGTGCCGTGGTTGCGATACGGCACGGTTTAGTATAAAAGCGTCAAATGCATGCTATTACTCCATTTCTTTCTTATTAATACAGTGAGAAAGAGACGGTTATTATAGTAATTATGCGCGCAAAATACTCTCGCGAGGCACCTGTGCTAGGAAGTATAGAATTGGAAACTGTAGATTTGCCTATATCATTACCAGTAGAATAACAGAAGCTATCCAGAAATTTCAGAACAATAGAGTATTTATTTTTAGAAATCATAACTTGAGACCTGTAATGTTATCACCTCCACAATAATCAAGGGTTTTATAATGAATTCATAAGACTTCTTAATTTAAAAAAAAAGGTAAATATACATTAGAGCAGAGATAATTTTGCAATCACTAATTTGACATTTAATTTTAATTAAAGGAATTTATAAAACCCTTAGTTTTAGTGGTAGGGTGAATTGTACTCAAACCAGAGATAAATGTAATCATTTATTATCTAATATTTCGTTGCTTAAAGATACATGCGTAGGAATACAGGCATAATTATTATTGATACAAACATTTATAGATTATACTATTTTAACTAAAACATCAAATGAAATTTCGTTCTCGTTGTTGTTATTTTCATTATCATTCAATCTGCATAGCTATTCCACCGCCCCAAGTACAGTCGAATGCAGATATAGTTGACCCCCACCTGCAAACAAACTTGTACGCAGGGGGTCAACCATCTCTGCAGCCGATTTTTAATCAGGAGCGCCGAGAGTGCATGTCGCGCGCGTAATAACTACCCGACTCACTGCGCCACGAGCGCTACCACCCATCTCTTACTTTTTAATTATAAGACCTAAAGAGAAGGGCTGTTATCATATCACGCGCGCGACATGCACTCTCGGCGCTCCTGTGCTAGGGAGGCTGGAATAGCAAACAGTTCAGAACCATAACATCTCAGAACAATAAGTCGCTACTATATCCTTAGTTTTTCTACTAACTATTGTTGGTTCCAAGTCAGCATCAGATGCAATCTGAGTGATTATGCCGTCTCTTACTTCTGTTTTTCAAGGTTTCCACGTTGTCTTCTTTTTGTCTTTTAAACGAACATTGGACGATAAAAAAGGCTGCAGCAGCAAACACGCATTATTCAATGTGTCATTTGTAGCACTTGCTGTAAAAAAAAGGAACTATTAAAATCTAAATATAGGTAACAATTAAATTAATATTAGCTGGTCAATTACAGCGAAAACAATTTAGAATTCCACTTCTTGTTTACACCAAGGACGGTATTGTCCACGTGCATGAACTAAGGTTAGCCAACTATCCTGGGGTTAACCGGTTAAGTCCTGGTAATTTTAGACACCTGACATTACCCAGGTTAGTTGGCTAACCCTAGATGGTGCAAGTGACCCTTGAAGTGTAAGGCTTGAAAGGAGAGCGTGTGGCAAGCCGGCAGCGTTGCGTGTAGAGTGCTTTCAGTTAGGTTAGGGAATGCAATCGGTTAACCGTTTTGTATTAAGAAAAAGTTTTGTAAAACCGAGGTTTTCTTATACACAAAATCACCAATTGCATTCCCTAATTCAGGACGCTTTCATGCATTTCTTTGACACTTAACATGAAGTTTAATAAGGCATTACAGCCCGCTCCGCCGTATAGTATAGGTATCCCGCTCGAGCCACAACTCAGGCCCTGCACTTAGTAGGTACATCGTTTAAGCGTCACAACTGTAAAAAAATACGCGGCACCGAGGCTCATAATAAGTTTTTAATGGATAGATAGATTATGATCCTACTTATCTAAAATGCACTAGGCTACGTAATAACAATGTACAATATTATCAAAACTTACTTTTAAATTCCTCGATATACTCCTGTAAACCCCAATTACACAACAAATCGCGGGTCAATTGGTCCATGACGCATAATTTCTCCTAAATTCAATAGGTATTTTGTTTTATTTAAGCACAGCAGACACCAGAACAAAAACAAACGCCCGCAGTCTTGACCGACACACTAAACGCACAACGAGAAAATGGCGGGGAAAATGGTGGGCTCGGGCAGTGCTGCCAACTGCCAACATGTCAATCGTAGGGAACAGTGACGTTTTGTTGAAAATATTAAATTCTTACTTGAGTGATAACTATTTTGTAATTACAACAAAACTATATTATCAAAACCTGGGCAAGAGCCGTAGAAATCAATGGCGTCTTGTTCAAAATATTAAATTCATTACTTGACTTACTTGTGTCACCTCTGTTGTGTTATGTCAAAAAAGGGTAAGTGGCGCAGTTTAGGAATGCCGAATTTTTACATGAAATTTGAATATTTATTTCACGATTTATGATGATTACATCATCATAAATTAAACTACTTATATAAATACCAATTTACAGATTATTTATTTGCTAACCTTTTCGGCAGAGGGGAACGCTTTCAGTGACTGCTATGGTCGGTTGAATGCTTTAAGCCTAAGTATAATTATATACAAATTGTTAGACACTGTGTTTGAAACAAAATTTGAAATTACGTCGAATCATATCTCCATCTCCCAATAAGAACCGTTAATAGCAAAGACATAACTACAATAATATAAATAAACACAAATAGGCTCAAATTATATCTCCTATTACCTAATACCTACGTATCGATTTTGTAGGATCGGATCAAATTTAAAGAAATTCAAGATGGCGGTCATTTTTGACCTGAGATTCGTTATAAAGAACCTTTCGGATCCTTAGATATCGATTTTTATCAGGATTGGATCAAAACTGACGAAATTCTGGATGGCGGATGATTTTCACAAATTTGACCTCAGAATAATAGGACTATAGAATGTATAATTATTTTATTGAATTCTATCTTTCATCGGTATTTGACTTGATGAATATTTAAAAAGATTACCTATTAAGTATACACAACCTCATCAGTCACTTGTCAGACATTTGTCATTCTTGATTGATTCGCATTAGAAACAACATAATCAAATAGAAGTAGTGTTTTTTAAAATGCCTCATGGAAAACAGATTTTTAAAAAGCTAACAGTTATAAAAAAATTGTGAACTGATATCGGGGAAGGAGATAGTACTAGATTCAACGATATATCGCTCTACATTTGATTATTTCAGCCACCAATTACAACAGTTGTAGTCAAAAGATAAAACGTTAATTCTGTCTGACAGTGGTGAAGATACCAACTTTTTAACGTTAAATAACGTTAAAACCCTGATCCCTATATATCGTTATCTAAGTAGCCTTATTGAGCTTACCTTGGAGCTTAGTCGATCTGTGTAAGATGTCCTCATAAACATAAACATGACTTATATGGCCTATATTTCTTCAGTAAAGTGTTGTCATTGTCACACACCTGCTCCATGCTGACGGTTTACCACTTACAACCACCATCGCGAATGGAAGAATTAAGCAACGTCAGAAAACTCTGAATGGTTTTAAGAACAGATTTAACACCTGCCTTTAGGTATTCGACAGCGATACCGTCATCATCCGGGGTTTTGCCACTCTTATTCATTCAAAGCTAAGTACTCAAATGCATAGTAGTAATAACATGTTTTACTGCTAAGTACCTAATAGGGGTATTACACTAAACTATCGGCCGGCCAGTGTAAAAGGGCAAAAGAGTAACAACAGGGTACGATGGGCTCGGGAGTAGCAGGGTACTCCCGAACTCCCGACAGTTGGACCCTGTGGATTGTATAGTGTAATACGCGACCTAAGTACATTAAATAAAAACAAATCAGATCATAGATAGTAAAATTCAAACATCTAATGCAGTAAAATTACTTTAACAAATAAAAGTAATTTCATGGTTTCGCTCTCGCTTTGTCCTTGGATTACTCTAGAATTTATTTTTTTATTTTTGATAAAATCACATTGTTTTGAATACCAAAATGAATTTATGTATTAATCACAATATATTAATGTACCCTTTGAGACTTGCACACTGCGCACTTGCGCAGATTTAAATTTGCTATACAAACTTGAATATCGAAAATATCGGAAATACCGATATTCGGTGATTTTAATAAAGATATTAGAATATCGGAATTTCGCCCGATACTTTCGAATATTGGTATCCATGCTCTAGTTGTGGGCAAAATCGAACGAGGTTAACAGTTATTAAAGCGGCTAAGGATCAATCCTAGAGCGCGTCCCCAGTGTCCCTACACGCTCAAATGCCGGTTTCTGGTTCTTCAATTGGTGCTGCTACCCTGTCTAATACTGTATAAAAAAAACAAGCTCGCTAATATAACAATATATTACTTGATATAACAATTCAGTTGTTTAAATTGCGTCCTTGCAAAGTTTTACTAGTATTTAAAAAAAGACTTGTTGTATATATATTTTTTGTTTTATCAATCATTAAACGAGTTTTGTAATACCAACACAACGAACGTAACAGGTTTTAGTAAATTTTACTAAACTCATTTAGCTGTTGCAATAAAAATAAATGTTAACACAACAAATTTATTTTGTACGTATCAAATCGTTCGCTTTGTTGGAATTACGAAAGACGGTTTGTGATTAATACAACAATAAACATAAACACAACGTGTCTTTCTACTAAATACCAGTAAACTTTGTAACGTCGCGATAGTAACAATTGAAGGGTTATTTCAAATGGGATAATGTTATTCTTGCAAACTTATTTGTTAAATACTACAAAACTTAGTAATTGAGTCACTTACTAAAATCATGACTTGAAATCACAACTGCTTTTTCCAAAAATCCAAAACTTAATTCTTAAAATTTGGAGAACTTTATTAGTTATGAAAATGTATAGTAAAAAACAGTGAACTTTATTTAATGCTCCATTTACTAAAGTCAGATTGTTGAAATTAGATTTAGGATTACTGAGCTGATAGTAGAAATCAATATTTTTTGCACAGACAGTGAAACTTTCATAATTAATAGAGAAACTTCATTTTTTCCCCCAGTACATAACTGTTTTGTAATTAATGGTGATGATTTTTCTCTCAGTGTAAGCTCAATAAATCTTCTGTTTTGGGTACTAGACGACGATCTATATAAATAATTAAATACATAGAAAACATCCATAAGTCCAAAAAAAACCGCACTCAAATCGCTTCACCCATGGGGCTACAATACCACAGACATAACAGAAACTAACACCCTTTTTTCCGTGCCAAGCTTAAAAAGTTACATCTTTGAATATTCTCGTCTGAAATTTCATCATAAACGTCCGAATAAACACTGTCCAAAGTAATTCCTTAATGCAACCGTCCCATATAATTAATTAAGTAATCCAGTAAAGTTCACAATATTTCAAACTGCTTGCGTCTGGGGTAATGAAAAATGCTGCTTTACGTTCCGCAGCGAGAATCTCGTAAATATATTCTGGGGCGTAAAAGTGAAACGGGCGTATTGGGTTATAGGGTTTTTACTAGTGCTCCTGGTCGTGACCGTGTTTCGTGAACCCGTAGCCGAATCTCCGTTGCTGTGTTACTCGGCAACGGAGATCCGCTCCGTTTGCTCCGTGTGATTCGGCTACGTATAATTAAGATACGTAGCTACGTGTACACGGAGATACGTATCTTATTTATACGTAGATCGGATCCAGTCGTGACCGTGACGTTAAGTGTAGATTTTATGCGTGTTATTAAGACCCCCGAATGTAATGCAAGGGGCGAGTTTTTAATTTCAGTTTCCATACTTTTGCATTTTAAATAAAAATTTAAGAGATCAAAAATAATTAGATGCAAATATTATGTTGGAGGCAAAAATAATAGACCAGTACAAATTGTAAAAGATGTGTATTAAAAGAAGCCGAGCGGAGCCGAAGCCGAGATTCGCGGGAACGTAGCCGAATCCAGAAACGGATACGTATCTTTGACGTGACCGTGTAGTACGGGATCTTAGCACCGCCGGTGCTAAGGCTACGTAGCTACGGTTCCGCGTGTAACACGTATATCACAAGCCCTAGTTTTTACATGGCGCCGCCGTAACTCGGCGCTCGGTGGGCATTTGGAATGAACTGAAACGAAAATTGGTATTTCCTTCCCTGTTGCACTTACATGCGTATGTATTAGAGCGAAAGAGATGCAGGAAGGCCCTCGGCGTTTAAATTTGCCTTGACTGACTTGCTTGGAAATGACTAGGGGTAAGGACTGAGAGAATCATCATTCATTTGACGCTAAATAGTGAGTGCGTTCAATGAAGTGGTTACACAGCAGTTGAGTCGAATTGAAACGATAATTGGTGTCTCCTTCCCTGTTGCACTTACATGCGTATGTATTAGAGCGAAAGAGATGCAGGAAGGCCCTCAGGGTTTAAGTTTGCCTTGACTGACTTGCTTGGAAATGACTAGGGGGTAAGGACTGAGAGAATCATCATTCATTTGACGCTAAATAGTGAGTGCGTTCAATGAAGTGGTTACACAGCAGTTGAGTCGAATTGAAACGATAATTGGTGTCTCTTTCCCTGTTGCACTTACATGCGTATGTATTAGAGCGAAAGAGATGCAGGAAGGCCCTCGGGGTTTAAGTTTGCCTTGACTGACTTGCTTGGAAATGACTAGGGGTAAGGACTGAGAGAATCATCATTCATTTGACGCTAAATAGTGAGTGCGTTCAATGAAGTGGTTACACAGCAGTTGAGTCGAATTGAAACGATAATTGGTGTCTCCTTCCCTGTTGCACTTACATGCGTATGTATTAGAGCGAAAGAGATGCAGGAAGGCCCTCAGGGTTTAAGTTTGCCTTGACTGACTTAGGAGTAAGGACTCAGAGGATCATCATTCATTTGACCGTTTAATAACGAGTGCGATCGCTATGGTGTGTAGGTAGACAAGTAAAAACTTGACAGTTTACTCCGTGAAGATGGCGCTTGCAACAGTGCCGAAATATCGGGTGCTCAGTAAAACAAACATAGGTAAATATCCCGTTTTAGTCATAAGGGTCTTACAATGTCTGGAGCATTAGTGGCCCAGCGGGTAGAGCGTGCGACTTTCATTCCGAACGTCACGGGTTCAACCCCCGACTCGTACCAATGAGTTTTTCGGAACTTATGTACGAAATATCTTTTGATATTTACCAATCGCATTTCGGTGAAGGGAAACATCGTGAGGAAACCGGATTAATCCCAATAAAGTCTAGTTTATCCTCTGAGTTGGAAGGTCAGATGGCAGTCGCTTTCGTAAAACTAGTGCCTACGCCAAATCTTGGGATTTGTTGCCAAAGCGGACCCCAGGCTCCCTCAGTCGTGGCATAAACCGGGAAAACGCTAGGAAAAGATACCATTTTTGGCCACTTCATTGCAAAACTCGTTGCTAAAATTATCAACTTGATTTACACCCATTTAGAGGTTTATTACAGTAGGTAGTAAATTGGTTAGCTAAGGACCACTTGCACCACCCAAAGTTAGCCGCTAACCCAGAGTTGAGCTGCCAAATTACATACAAAAAAAAGCTTAACTCCGGATTATGTGGCTAACCCCGAGAGGTGCCACTTGCACCTAAAGGAAGCAAGGCACCGAAAAACTTTTATTACAGAAGTTAAATTTAAGGTCGTCATTTATGGATTGGGAAAATTATGCATTCATTTAAAGCCGATGTTTTTATTGTAATTATGAAAACTTGAGAAAAAGAACCCATTCAGAGCCTGGGATATGAAAAAACATTGAAAGAGTGTATTTTTATTTTATTTCAACGATCTATCTCTGACAGTATAGACTCCGCTTTGTTTGACAATCTCTAATAAGGATGACTCACACTAGAACGGGACGGGACGGGACGATCTGTTCATTTCTATAGAAAGAATTACGTCCGATTTCGGAGCCCTCGGAGGTCACGTGACGTTTTCTATAGAAACTGAGGTATGGGCACAGCGGATGCATATCGTTTAGTGTGGTAGGGTACAGCACAACGAATGTCGTCTCGCTCAAATCCGGAGCAGAGCCCATCTGGGGAAGTACCCCCTTACAGAAAACCGCAGTTAAATAGCACTAGACCCTACTCATAGTGTTGTGTTTCTGTTCGTGATTAAGGTCGCCAGAGCTCCAAGAGGATTCGCTGTGTTGACAGCTTAGGACCCACGGAGCAAAGCCCTTGGCCCGTTTAGCTGTCAACGCAGCGAATCCTCCTTTTTTTAAGGGTCGGCATGTAACACCCCTGTTGTTGCAGGCGTCCATAGGCTACGGTGACCGCTTAACATCAGGCGGGCCGTATGCTTGTTTGTCACCGACGTAGTATAAAAAAAACTGACAGATCGGCCCGGGCCGGTCACGTCTCGGCCGGTTCTAGTGTGAGTCATCCTTTACTGCTCCATCATCATCATCATATCAGCCATAAGACGTCCACTGCTGAACATAGGCCTCCCCTTTGGACCTCCATATGTACCGGTTGGAAGCGACCTGAAGGCCTAGTATAAACGTTGTACGACATTAACTCCTCGACCGCGTTAGCGTATCGAGGGGTCAAAATATGAAAGTTGCCGGATGATTTAAATAAACGGCAAACATAATTTGAACTCCCGATACGCTAACGCGGTCGAGGAGTTAATGCCGTACAAATTTTATACTAGGCCTTCTGCATCCCGCGTCTCTCGTTTACTCCTTCATATTGTACATATTTAGATATAAACAAGCGAGCTCTCAAAAAAACTCGTTTCAAAATTTCTTCAAACAACGCCTATTTCAACTAAACCATAACTCACTTCCAATAACGTTAAAACATTTACAAATCAAGCACATCTGCTAAACGGCAGTAACGCTAAGCACACATTACCGCATATTCCATCAGCCACATATGTTTACCCGGCTTAAAAGCATTGCCATATAACAAAACGTCTGAACCGGAATTGCCCATAAAAGTCCGACGGTTCCGGCGAAAGCCATGAAACTGAAACTCTGGTGGAATTTACAATGCCATCTACGTTTAACGATGGTGACGTTGCGGGGTTTAATTAAAGTGCAGGCGGAGACGGGTGATGCAGTTGATCGATAGGATTGTAACTTGTACACTAAACCTGCAGGGCTAACAGTGGGGTAGGTGTAACTGGAAGGAATCGGACTGAATGAACGACGAGAGAGCTACTTGCAGGCCGTTCTTAAATATCGATATCGTCAATATCATAGGAGGGCATTTTTATTTTTTGTTGTAGAAAAATCATTCTTTGCTAAATTGGAAATTTTTGTCTCTATTCTACTAACGCAAACAAGCGTCACGTACGTTAGTTTATCGAATGCGACTCATACTAGAGCTTCTGTACGCAAAATCTCGCAAGATTTAGCGTCTCGTCTCATTGAGGAGTCGGGTGACCAGAGGGACAGTATTTCGTCCAGCGAATAAGCATTGCCATTTAACGTGACAATGCCGCCAGTATTCTGGGCACGCTGCCCACTAGCATCGATTTTGGAGGCATGTTTTAATTAGGTAAGTATATATTGTAAGTTTTTTTCTTTGTAACATTATATTTAAGATTTATTCATAACCTGATTATTTTCATGCCGATGACAGCCAAATGACGTCAAGCATCATACATCATGTTTTAGGATTTACGTTAGAAAGAATAATGCTGTCATTGAATAGTGTCAAAACTCATTCATAATAAATGGAAGGAAAAGCCCGCCAAAAATGCTAACATCATATAAAAGGCAATGTACTATGACGTCGATTCTATTGGTTACGTTTAGTGATTAAGTCTACGAACGAATCCAGCCAAAACAGTCGGTCTTATCGCTAAAAACGACTTCAGTCAACTTAACCACTTACCTAATTGGATCGGAATCAGAAAATTGTGGATTCCCATCGCTTACCGCGACTCAATCGCTCAGAAATCCCGGCATTTATCCTTATAAAAAAGGTATTTCGACGACCGGTTGGCGTAGTTGGTAGTGACTGGGTTCGAATCCCGGTAAGGGCATTTATTTGTGTGATGAACACAGATATTTGTTCCTGACTTCCTGAGTCATGGATGTCTTCTATGTATTTGTATATTATATATTTATTTATTTATTTTAAACTTTATTGCACGTAAAAAAAAAGTGTACAAAAGGCGGACTTAATGCCTTTGGGCATTCTCTACCAGTCAACCATAGGGCCTAACAGAAATAATTAAGGTGGGTGCAGTGAAAATAATTAAATTACACAACTAAGGGTAAAAAGACAATTTACCTAATATTACTACTTTATTACTACCAATATATATACATCGTTGTCTGAGTAGGTACCCGTAACACAAGCCTTCTTGAGCTTACTGCGGGACTTAGTCAACTTGACTTGTGTAAGAATGTCCTGTAATATTTATTTATAAATTGGTTGTACTTGATTGATTGTATGATAATACACAGTATAAACTTTTATACTTGTATTTATAGTAAAATGGAATTGTTTACTTAAAAGTACAATACGCCATAGCACGAAATTGTCCAAGAAGGACGTTGAAGAAAAAAGTGTTGCCAGTTTACAAAGACAATTGATTGAATCTGATAAAATGACAGGCCATGCAAAATATTTTACCAACCCTATTATCTAGGCAACAGAGTTTGCGGATAGCGAAGCTGTTTCTGATAAAATGACAAGTTATCCAGAATATTTAACTAGCCATAAATTGAAATTAAACAATTCAGTACAGATTAATCGCTTTAATTAACACCATGCATGACCCAAGTTTGTGTTTGCACAAGTAACTTTTTTTTTATTGACGGGGAGAATTCGCATTCGCTCAGTCAGCATCTTAACCCTGTGAAAACGAGTGATGTAAAGGGCTCGAAACGTAGGGTCATAGTGTTAATAAACGCGATGAATCCGTTCTGAAGTGTTTAATTTCAATGAATAAAAATAACAGCGGTAACAGAAGACACTATCATAGCCATAAATTATTATAACCTATGCAATAGAGTTCAATAATATAAACAAAACGCCATCCTAACGGCTATTGCTGTCAATTTATCATCTTACCAGCAAGACTGTCATCTTACCGGCAAATGTCACGCTAACAATTTGGCATCATAGAGTCAACAAATTATTAGTAAACAAATTAAGAAAAAAAAAAAAAATATTTTTTTATTTCTCTTCCAAGCAAATGTTTCTCTTCTTCACTCATCGTTATGTATATATATATTATGTATGTATGTTTACGCATGTATTTATTATGTATGTATGTTTATGTATGTATGTTTTATCGTATTATTATTTTGGTATGTATATTTATTGTGTGTGTTGTTTGTGTGCTTTTGTTAATCTCTGTGCCACCTAATACATTTTTTCATTTGATCTGTACTCCACTACCCAAAGGTTGTCTGGAAGAGATCGCTCTTTAGCGATAAGACCGCCTGTTGTTACCCCTTACTGTTACTGTTCTGTTTTATTATTTTCTCTTGTAACTGTATTTCATCTGTGTGAGGTGTGCAATAAAGAGTATTGTATTGTATTGTATGAACTGTGTTATTTTAAACTTCAAAATTCTATGATTTTATAAAGTTTATCACTTTCACAGCCTGTGCTATCAAAATCTATGACCTATAAATTGAAAGAGATGTCATATACTACAGAAAAAGTGACCAAGGTCCCCGGTGAGCAGGGCTGGGATCGAACCAGCGACCTCCCGCTTTCGCGGCAGACGCCCCAACCACGTCTCGTTTCAGAAGGCCTAGTATAAAAATTGTACGACACTTACTTCTCGATCGCGTTAGCGTATCGAGAGTTCAAATTATGTTTGCTGTTTATTTTAAATCATCCGGCAACTTTCATATTTTGACCCCTCGATACGCTAGTTACGCGGTCGAGAAGTTAATGTCGTACAATTTTTATACTAGGCCTTCAGTTCTGACCACGTCTCGCTTCGGGTCGTCGGGTTTCGGGCGTCAGCCGCGAAAGCGGGAGGTCGCTGGTTCGATCACTTCGATCCCAGCCCTGCTCGCCGGGGACCTTGGTCAGTTTTTCTGTTGTATATGACATCTCTTTCAATTTATAGTTTATATATAGTAGTGTGCCGGCTTAAAAACATGAATCGAAGCATTTTTTATAAATGATTTAATTCATGCTTTGCGGTTGTAAAATCTATGAAACTTAGCATAGACGGACTACAGCTGCTGGTGGCAAAAGCATATTTCTTGGTTGACCATTTATCCTGATTTTCTCGGTGTACCCAGTGAAAAAGACCTCTAAACTATAACTACATTAATTACCCAGCTAAAGCTGAAACCCGGTGCGGAAAAACGGTTCCGTAGAGTAATCAAAACTTATTAATTACCGTAGCCGTGGCTCTTAAACTGCCGTCGTAAACAACTTTTTCCCATAAAATCTCACGTTTGGGTGCTAACTCTGGGTTTTACGTGCAAGTCTAGAAAGTACTAAGAGGGCATTTCCGAGAGAAGAGATCGAATGAACTTTATTTTCTGAAATAGGTAAATTTTATGTTTTACTAACTTGACCCAGTTGCGCAACCCGGGGGTTAGCCACATAACCCGGAGGTAAGCGGTATTCTACTAGGAGAAAAATAAGTAATCACTACATACACAAAGTCGCTTCCCGCTGTCTTTATGTACCTATGTATGTACGCTTAAATCTTTAAAACTACGCAACGGATTTTGATGCGGTTTTTTTAAATAGATAGAGTGATTCAAGAAAAAGGTTTATATGTATAATAATAACCCGTACGAGCCAAGGCGGGTCGCTAGTTTGAGTAGTTTGTAACAAAATGGAGAGTACATAAAAATGTCTAAACATTTTGGGACATTTTTGTCTCCCACTATTTTTCTCCTAGTTCGGGAGAAATCGTTATTCTGAGTAAGAACAATATAAAAGTTGATTGCATTATTTAGCTAGTTCGCGTTAAAACGGTGTTAGCGAATGGTGATAATGCCACCATTATTATCATTATGGTGGGTTTGTATGAATTTGAGCATCTCAACATCGCATACACACAACAATACAACAGTGGTGTGTTACCACTGTTTTGTGATGTTTAGATGCTCAAATTCATAAAAACCTTTCTTTCCACGCTAAATTCCCTAAGAAACGATGATTACCCGTACTTAACGAGTTTACGCAATTTTACGTACTTAAGTGAGTATTTTTATTGCTTTCAAGTATTTCTTCGAAGACGGATGACGGTTCTCGGTTTGTAATTTATCGCGTTCTCACACTCGGGATAATTGTTTGAACATGACAGCCACGGTGATAGGCGATATAATAAATAATAATAAATAAATATTATGGGACAATCTTACACAAATCGACCTAGTCCCACGGTAAGCTCAATAAGGCTTGTGTTGTGGGTACTAGGCGACTCGTATACAGGGCGTCCCAAACTTATGGGACATGAAGGGGAAGTACCTTAAATATCGTAGATAGTGAATTTTGCTCAAAGAAGACTTTATGTTATTTTTAAAAGTTAGTAATTCTGCATTCATAGATTTTCTAAAAATTACTTGCTTCGTCTGGGAATCGAACCGACTAAAATGTGAAAAAAAAAATCACCCTTTTTTTATGATGCCAATCGAAAGAACAGCTAAAAAATAATAACTCTGCTTAAGTAACATAGTATTTTAAAAGAAAGGAACAACGTGAAATTAATCATTTTAATCAAATAAAAAACATACATGAAACTGCCGTAGTCAATTAGTTAAGTAGGTATTTTTTTGTAAATTAATTAATTAAATGCTCAAAATGTGATCCCTCTTGTCTTACGCAAATCGCCAATCTTGTAATAAGCCCGCTGCCTGTTGATTTTCTTATCATTTTATGGTGAACACTCGATGTGATATGGCACAATTCTGTTTGCAACTCGCCTACGTTCTCGTATCGCTTTTTGTATAGCATATCTTTCACGTATCCCCAAAAGAAGAAATCTAATGGTGTGAGGTCCGGGGATCTGGCCGGCCATCTAATCGGTCCATTTGTACCAATCCATGTAGGAAAACATTCATTTAGAAAATCTGCTGCTCTCCGACTATTATGAGCCGGAGCTCCATCTTGTTGGAAAATTAAGTTTTCTTGCTCCGCCGCGGAAAGGTTTCTTATCTTATCCCTTAAAATTTGAAGTATCATTTTATCCACACGTGCACTTATAATAAGGAAAACTTATGCCAGTACCTATTTTATGAAGTGGGTACTTATTTACGAATAATCAATGCTATCTTTAGAATGATAATATCGCTACTTTTCGAACGTCGTCTTCGGCAATAAATAACTTTCTTGAAATTTGACTCAATCATTTTATGGTGTTCCTTTCTTTTAAAATACTATGTTACTTAAGCAGAGTTACTATTTTTTAGCTGTTCTTTCGATTGGCATCATAAAAAAAGGGTGATTTTTTTTCACATTTTAGTCGGTTCGATTCCCAGACGAAGCAAGTAATTTTTAGAAAATCTATGAATGCAGAATTACTAACTTTTAAAAATAACATAAAGTCTTCTTTGAGCAAAATTCACTATCTACGATATTTAAGGTACTTCCCCTTCATGTCCCATAAGTTTGGGACGCCCTGTATAATAGACAGATACGTACAAATACTTAAATGCCTAGAAAACATCCACAACTCAGGAACAAATATTCATGATAAACACACAAATACCTAAATGCCCTGACCAGGATTCGAACCCGGGACTTCCGGTTCGTAAGCAGGGTCACTACCGACTAGGCTAGGAGGCCGTCAATATAAACATAACCATTTGGGCTTGTTTTTTTGAATACTACGACGGTGACAAACAAGCATACGGCCCGGCTGATGGTAAGCGGTCACCGTAGCCTGTGGACGCCTGCAACTCCAGGGGTGTTACATGCGCGTTACCGACCCTTTAAAAAAAAGTAGGATTCACTGTGTTGACAGCTAAAGTGGCAAGCTTTGCTCCGTGGGTCCCCAGCTGTCAACACAGTAAACCCTCTTGGAGCTCTGGCGACCTTACTCACCAAAGAAACTTGTTTTAATCAAAAGTACCAGTCTGGGTCTTTTTTATCGTTTTATGTCAAAATTTACAAAAAACAATAATAGTAATGGTGTATAACAGTTAAGGTAAACGCATACTAGAAGGGGACGGGGTGGGACGGGACAATCTGTCAACTTCTATAGAAAGAATCACGGGATAGTTCGGAGCCCTCGGATGTTTCTTGACGTTTTCTATAGAAACTGACAGATCGTCCCCTCCCGTCCCGTCCCGTCCCGTCCCGTCCCGTATTTTTATTTCATTACGGACCATTCTATAAAATTGAGTAAGATTTGTTATCGTCGACATGTATCAAAATATGAATAATCTAAATTTAATACGATAATTATAACCAAAAAAAACCTGTTCTAAAGTCTCAATTATCTTCCTACTTTAACAGGCAGCGAAAAGACAAGTACACTAAGAATTACAGAACAAACATATGGTATTTACAAATAGTAGTATACAACTTTGTGTTTGTGTTTGCAATTCATAATGAGAGACGTACTTCACGTACCATTATCTCCACTCAAGCCAGAGACGGGTTAAATTAAGACTGTCAATACCTTAGGATGGCCTTAGACCACGGATACGAGATGCAAACGAGTGCACGCGCGTACGTACACAAAATTCACCTTCATATTAATTTCTACTAATTTCGAGATTCAACAATTAAATTGGCTACCTACGCAGCGCGAGAAAAACTTTTCCCACAAAGCCCAAATGTCAAACATGGATTGTGCCCACGGCTATCAAGCAGCAAATGATTTAGTGTTTTATATTTTATAGTATTACTATATAGAGCGAATAGGTATCATGTGACTACTTATAATTAATAAAATGTAAAATGTAAAATTTAAATGTGTGTGGTTACTTATAATTAATAAAATTATTGAAAAAATCCATTAGTCCCTTAGAAAAACCATTATCTGTAACATAACTACCGTATGTTTAGTAAAATATTACCGTTTTGATATATGTATCGATTTTGTACTGATATTGTATGAATACTGACAACTCTTTACAAACATGCTTTCGTCATCGCGGTTTTAAATGGCGTCACGCTGCGGTGTGCGTGTGTGAATGGAACATCCCCATATACAGGTTAAAACAAAAATGATGGTGATCCTTTTAAGGGTATATCAGTATTCTTCTTCTTCTTCTCAGCATATTTGCGTCCACTGCTGGACATATGCCTCTTTCGTGGATTTCTATGTTGATCTTGATGCGGCGATTCCGTGCAAGGTCGGTCCTGTCGTGTTTTTAATCTATATGTCGTTGTAATATCAGTATTCTGGTCTGATAACTCTGATTATGAAAAAGATAAAGGTAGATTTTTTGTTTATGCGCCAATTTTTATTTTATTTAATGGGGCAGGTCGTCCTAAGTATGATGTCATTCCTCCGTGCAAATTTTTTTTGCGTCAAAAAATGTGAATAGCTTTGTCACAACGGAAGAGCGAGCAAATCCTCAGTAGTGTGATAACTGATAAATATAGTCTGACAAGGCAAGGCTGTAGTAGATAATGTTGCTATGCCCTGACAGGGTAACCATGTACGCACTTAATACAATATGTTAAGACCTTTATGTAACCATGGTTCTGCAATAAATGAATATGAATATGAAAATGATATATTTTTTTTAATTATGTGCGTCATTTTTTCGGTATTTTGGGAGTCAAATAAATTTAAAAAAATCTACTGCTACATTATTAGTGCTCCGTACAAAACTTTGTTTTCGGAGCACTATTATTTTAAGGAGATTGACAGTTTGAATTTTACTTGTCTTTAATAAGTAAATATGCATTTCCTCTATTCACGACTGCTTTGCCTACAGCTGTTATAAAGATCCTATTGCGATCCTACAGCTGTGGCGGGATCCGTACGCCGCTCCGATATGTGAGTGAGACACACATATGCGCGTGTATAGCGTTGTCCCGCTCGCACTGCGGAAGCCTTTCATTCGTGTCAAAGGTCTAAGTAATATCACTAATATTGTTCAGTTTCAAGCTGTTTGAATAATGTATGGAATGTAGTTATGTAAGTTTTCATTGAGAGTGTATGTTTTTAGTTAACAAGGAAGTACCTCAAGTATTTGACTTTCTCTTTCGTTCTCTTTCGTTCTCTTTCGCACACTTACACACGCACATGTGGTGCATAGGGAGCTATGGTGGCTCAGCGGTGAGAGCTTACGACTTAATCCGAAGGATGCGGGTTCAACCTAGGGTTGCCAACTGTAGTGCAAAAGGGCATTTTAATTTTTTGTTGTTAAAAATCATTTTCTTTAAAATTGTTTTCTATTCAGAATCGCGAGCTCTTTCATTCCTAGTAGGAGAAAGAAGGTGTCCTAAATTTTCCATACGTTTTTCAAACTTTCCATTGCGCTACCGCCATACTAAATCTATGAAATGACGGTGGCGAAATGGAAAACAAATCTTGGGACACTTTTGTTCTCCTACTAGGATTGAAAGAGCTCGCGATTCTGACTAGAAAACAATTAAAAATTTTGAAATTTTCAAAAAATGATTTTTATAAGTACAACAAAATATAAAAAACGCCAGTTGTAAGTTTGCGGTACCTACATTTGGGATCAACATCGGATTTGGTTCGCGTTTTGCTTTGTCGCACCGAATTATAATTTAACTGGTGCGAGCGAGAGGCAAAACGCAATTATGCAGTGTAGAGCTTAGCATCGCGAATATCGCGATACATTCAATTTCACGTTCTGAGTTACGTTCATAAAACGTTCTGTTTTGTGCTTAGTCTCTAGTCTAGCCTGAAAATGGGACAAGGGGAGTCCCGCGCGGCCCCTTTCCGGGACGCGTCGTCTGGACCCCAGAACCGGACGTCCCGCGTATAGAGGGACGGTTGGCAACCCTAGTTCAACCCCGGCTCGTACTAACGACTTTTTCGGAATTGTACGAAATATCATTTGATATTTACCAATCGCTCCTCGATGAGGGAAAATGTCATGGCCCAGTGGCCCCGGCCTCTGGAGTCGCCGAACTTTTTTTTAATTCAGGCGGTATAATAGTTATATAGGCGGTATATACTTAGTTCTTTTTTTAGCAATCAGAATTTGGTCCGGGGACCATATTTGAAAACAGGGATCGGAACCGGCATTTAGGAAAAACCCAAATTACCCGAAATAACCCAATATTTTGATTTATTTTAAGCTCTTTAAATAACGCAAATAACAAAAAAAAATATTTTTGTATGGAAATGTTTTCTACTTTGTGTCATTATACAGCACTGTTTCATTTACGTACACACGCGTCCAAAAGTTTTGATCAAATTTTAAACGCGGTAGTACAATAAAACCAAAGATAATCAATACCTATCTACTTACAAAAAATCCACGGCTCATAGGAACCGGAAAATTCCACATTCAATGACCGGAACGATAATCATACTACAAAACTACATACATACAATTACATCCATATACATAATTACGTACTGCAACAAATAATGGAGGAAGTGCATCCACGTGGCGGGAGCGGGATGGCGATATGAGATAGCGATACTTGTTCCAAGCGGTTGGGTAGGCGCGGGCGCATGCGTTTTCATCCAAACACTAGTTAGTTCATTGTGTCTTCGCAGAACTATAGTTGTTAGAACTATTTTTATTGGTTAGTTGTTCGTTTAATTCGCAGTCACTAGTTCAGAACTCCATCTATGCTCCATATAAGGTACCGCTTTGTCGATTATTGATACGGTTTATTTCTAAACGAATCTTTATGGCATTACCGCCTTATTGGCAATTGACAAAGTTGTTCCTTTTACAAATAGTCGCATGTGATGACAACACTGACTTTTGAACTTTTTTTTAATACTACGCCGGTGACAAACAAGCATACGGCCCACCTGATGGTAAGCGGTTACCGTAGCCTATGGATGCCTGCAACTCCAGGGGTGTTACATGCGCGTTGCCGACCTTTTTAAAAAAAGGAGGATTCGCTGTGTTGACAGCTAATGGGGAAGCTTTGCTCCTTGGGTCCCCAGCTGTCAACATAGTGAATCCTCTTGGAGCTCTGGCGACCTTATCCACTAACAGAAACGCAACACTATGAGTAGGGTCTAGTGTTATTAAACTGCGGTTTTCTGTAAGGTGGAGGTACTTCCCCAGATGGGCTCTGCTCCAGATTTGAGCGAGACGACATTCGTTGTGCTGTGCCCTACCACACTAAACGATATGCATCCGCTGTGCCCATACCTCTCTAAAAGTTAGCTCAACTAGTAATCTGCAAGTCGTATCACTAGTTTTATCTGCGCAGATTAGATTAGTGTGCTTACCGTGAGTTGTAAGTAGGAGGCGTTAGAGACTGAGCGTTTCTAAAGTATGTCCGTCTTGCTTGCCAGAGTAGTGGTAGGAGTGAGACGGTCATACTTTACACACACACAGACTACTTTACTGCACATAGATAGTGTTGTCTCGTGTCGAGTACGGTAATAAATAGTTCCCAGCTATTGTCGTTTAATACATAGGTATTAATTGGCATTAGCATAGTAGGTACCTAAATATACATTAAAGACCAATAGTGACGTGAGAAATGGGTGTGCGAGTCGAGTCGATTTTATGGTATGAATTCATACCACGGCTTTGAAATCTACTGTAGAAATCTACGTCAACAAACTGTCCTTGCATCTTGCAGTAGATAGTATTTATATAGAATTTTTCTCCTTTTTGATCTACCATCGGCTCTTTAGCCCATATTCCTGCCGCGGACGCTCCGGCTGTGGAATGAGCCTGCCGAGGTTTTCCCGAAAGATTACAGTGTGGGGTTCTTCAAAAACGGACAGTACAAGATTTTAATGGGTCGGCAACGCGCATGTGACCCTCCCTGGAGTTGCAGACGTCCATAGGCTACGGTGACCGCTGTCCATCGGGCAGGCCGTAGGTATGCTTATTTGCCACCGTCGTGGTATAAATCAGATTGTTTATTTTTGCATAAAAGAAAAAACTTTACGTATCAAAGGCGTACCAGGCACCATTCAATCTTAAGGCAACGCAGAGAGATTGTTAAACACAATACTTTTCGGTTCAATTGCGAGAAAAGTAAAAAACCAAGTACAAAGTTAAAACTATTCCTTTGACATCCTATTTTTTTTAAAGGAAGCATTACAAAAGCTAGTGCATCTTGCTCGCACTCTACGACACGGTAATCTATAGCAACTCATGATAGCACTAGACGCTGGTAATAAAATCAAACTTAATGTTATTTAAATTTCCACAGCCATTAGATCAAAATCCACAGCCAACTTAGATCAGCCCGTAACTGCACCTGATACAGCATACAACAACCAAAAACGCAAAACAAACTCATACTCAGTTATAAATAAAGAACATCCATGATACATTGTAGCCGCTTACATAATTCAGTGCGATGCGCGCGCGCAATCAGTTGCGGTCAAGGTCAGCGGCACCACGTGTATATCAGCTGCAGTTGCAATAAGACGTAAGTGACTTGCACTTCTGCCATTACGAATGTATGTAACTGTAATTGGTTCATAAATTAGAAAACTATAGTCTTTCCTATTTGTTGGGCGATTGAGCTGAAATATGGCATACTATAGTATTTCTCTTCTAAACTGAGCCTCTACAAAATCGCCTTTGTTTATTGTTAGCAAACCGTAAGTGCTACTGCCTGCATAAAAAGATTCGGTCAAGTTAAGCGTTTTTTGAATTACGACTCTATGTCTATGGCAATAAGATTAAATATAAACTAATTGAGAAAACAAGATATTTAGCATGGTGGTCCCTAGGATTTACCTGAGAGAAATATGCCATGTGCGTAACTAAGAATGTATTTTTAATCTTTTTTCTTAAGGAATTGAGTTGATAATGGCAAAACAGTGTAGTTAAATTTTTTGCATATTCGGCGCCGGCGCCTCATAGACAGATAATGACATTTTTGAATAAAATTGCTTTGTTGTACGGTAATCCATAAGGGCTCAGCTGAGCAGAGACTAAGTATAAATAAAGGTATAGTAAACGAAGTATTGGAAGGAGGACTAACTCAGTGATTTTTCCGCAAGGGGCGTTAGTGGCCTTGGTCCTACCATGGGTCCTCCGAAAAGGGGTGAAATATTAATTTCGTTGGCAGTTTCTTACACTGGCAATAATTTTATTGACAAGTTGTAAGTGTCTTATGGGTTTCTGTTCCGTTATGTATCTCTTTCGCTCGAAGTGAATGCGATAAAGAGATATAGAATCGCGACTTCTTTTGATCTTAATATGAGAAAAAGAACAAAATTGGTCACTTTGAAAAACATGGCCCATAATCCCATAAACAAACTACCGTCACTGGATAATATTCTCACCAATTAGATATACGATTATCGATAAACGTACACTGTAAGAGATCGCTCTTAAGCGATAAAGACCATATTCGTAGTTTAACTGACTCTTAATCAGAAAACAACGACCGCTGAACAAACAAACGCGAACATTTTGTTTTTTATGTACATTTGAGAACAATGGAAAATGCTCACTTTGCATGGAGAGTTTCTTGGAATACGTGAAAACATCAGCCGCATAAACTGGAGCTACACAGGCAGGATCATGTGTGATACTCTCATGGCTTAAGGTCGCATTCCAGTCGCGACTGCTGCGTTGCGTAGTAGAAAAATACGGGTTGCCTCGTGCCTCGCTCGATTAAGCTCGATACAAAAAGTCACGTGACGTCCGAGGGCTCCGAGCAATCACGTGATACTTTCTATAGAAACTGACAGATCGTCCCGTATCGGATCTCAACGGAACGGACTACTGTGAGTCATCCTTTAGAAATAAGAGAATACAATTGCTTGTGCAAAGATATTTTAGCCAGACTCTCTTACACAGTCAGGACATTTTGTTCGGCATACTGTGAATATCTTTGATTAAGTGATGCACGTCTGGCTTTCCAACTGTGACAGCTCAGGAAGGGGCAATGATTGATAGCAATTGAAATCGAAAGATACACACGCGTTCAAAAGTGCATGGGCAATTTATGAATGAATTCATTCATAAACTGCTCATGCAGTTTTGAACGCGATAGTACATTCCCACTGTAGATGGGATTGTCGGGTGTCAGTTTATACGGCCTTGGGACAGGCTGGCAATATATAATACGCACCTGAGTTTAAGGGGCTACCCGGCATATTTCACTGTTTTTAAAGTGAATAGGCTTTGTTCAGCTCCAAGCACAACGCTTGAAAAAAATATATAATGTAGCTAGGTATTTGGTCTACATTTGGTTCCACTAAATTGTCGAAAAACATAATACATCAAGAGAAAAAAAAATAACCGTAAACCCTTTTTTCTACCTTAAATCTGTATCTACTCCCTTATTATGCGTCGTAAGTACAAGAAACTAAGACAAGCATTTTATATTTATGTTTACTTTAAACGCATCCACTGATTTTTGGATAGGTTTTGTACTTTTCGAGAAAAAAGCTATTACACGCATTTTTCCGAAAACGCCGGCTCGACATGCCTGCGCGGGCGACGGGGACCAGTCGTATAAGATGGCACTAGTAGTTTATAGGGTTGCGTCCTAGTACAAGCAGCTCTTCCTAGGTGACGACTTATGCTTATAACCGGTATTGTATAACCGGTGAGGAAAGGAAGCGGTAGGGGAAGAAAGCTCAAATCGCCGAGGTCATTGGGATAGGGGACGGCCTTAAAAGCCGTTGGCCGCAAAGTACCGCAAAGTGCCTCTACGCGCCATTTTCGCTACAAAGCGGAAAATGCATGTTATCGGCTACGGTGTAGCGCTACGAAAAATCCTTGGCGGTGAATGTGTTAAGAACGAGCAAGATGTAAACACATATGATTACGATGAAATCATTGTAAACACACTACGTACTATTCGTACGTAACGTACAAATAGCTATGTCAGATAAAGGTCAGTCCATACAATGTGTATGATCCTATGTCATTACCCATTCGGCAGAGGGGTAGGTATTTTAGTTTTATACTCAAAGTTTGAATGAAACAAATCAAATTATTTAGCCGCGAAAGCAGGAGGTCGCTGGTTCGATCCCAGACCTGCTCACCGAGGACCTTGGTCACTTTTTCTGTAGTATATGACATCTCTCGTAATGTATATATTTTGACTTGTTATTAAAGTAGTAACACTACTATTTATATAAATTATAAATAGATGTCATATAAGTACGAAAGGAAAGACCAAGTCCATCGCCCGCTAAGCCGGGGATCGAACCGGGGTCTTTTTTTAAAATAGTACAACGGTGACAAACAAGCATACGGCCCGCCTGATAGTCAGCTATCACCGTAGCCTATGGACGCCTGCAACTGCAGGGGTGTTACATGCGCATTGTCGACCCGTTAAAGAAAAGGAGGTTTCGCTGTGTTGACAGCTAAAGGGGCAAGTTTTTTTTTTTTTTTTTTTTATTACAATCATAGGTTACATACATTGTGTTATTTATATGCTCCACAAAACTAAGTATTTAGTTTGACTGTGGAGTCAGTTACATTATGAACATTATTACCTATATTTATTATGCATATACTATTAGACTCAAGTAATACGGGCAATTTGCTCCGTGGGTCCCCACTGTCCCCAGCTGTCAACAGTGAATCCTCTTGGAGCTCTGGCGACCTAACTCACCAACAGAAACAACACTAGCTAGCTTAAGCGGGTAACGCCATGGCGAGAAAGTCGTAATCGTAAATTATGAAATGTAATTGTGTTTAGCAAAAGTTACCAGTGTCGGTTTTCGATAAGTCGCTAAAATGCCATGAAGATTCATTTAGAAATGAATCCAATCAATCGATAAAGCGGGTCAATATTTTATTTTCTCCCTATTCAAAATGTCCTGACTATCTGCCGCAACAGCATCTTCGCTGTAGTCACAATCGGAATATTACCTTAACTTGTGACATTTTAAGAGAAGCATGCTAATAAATAAACGCATAAACATAGACATTGTCTATCCATGAAATTCCTCTATTCGCCATTACCGCCGATGCCAAGACGCATAATGTCATCTACAAATAATACTTGAACATGATATATATTAAAGTCTGCGCGTAATAATAGTTTATGCAACTGTGATATAATAAGGGTTCTTAAGACTTGAGGGTCGCCCTTACAAAACGAGACGGAATCGAGTTTTGTAATAGACCCGAGAGTTTGGTGCGAAACGTGTCGAGTTCTGTGGGATTTCGCATCGTTTCGCAGCCGTTCCTCAGTTTGCTAATGGCGTAATAATTTAAATTCTAGTGAAATGCTTTAACTTCAAGTAACTTGCATTCATATGTTACCATAACAGGGATCTATATCGATAACCCTAATGTTTTTATCTCATCTTTTCTAGCAGTGATTCGATTCTGTGTGTGTTCACGGTTCTAACCTAACCGACTTTTCTAACAGCGATTCTGTTGTGTTTGAAGTTGTTTTCGGGCAATAATTCGATTATGGTTAGTAATCGTTTGGACAATTGATCGTTAGGGATTATGATCATTAGGACAAAACAGTTAACAAACGATATAAGGGATGTCGAGGGAGGTATAGGCACAGCGGATGTATCGATTAGTGTGGTAGGGCACAGCACAACGAATGTCGTCTCGCTCAAATCTGGAGCAGAGCCCATCCGGGCCTCCACCTTACAGAAAACCGCAGTGTAATAACACTAGACCCTACTCATAGTGTTGTGTTTCTGTTGGTGAGTTCCAAGAGGATTCGCTGTGTTGACAGCTGCGGGTCGGCAACGCGCATGTAACACCCATGGAGTTACAGTCGTCCATAGGTTACGGTGACTGCTTACCATCAGGTGGGCCGTATGCTTGTTTGTCACCGTCGTAGTATAAAAAAATGATATTTATTTAAATGTCAACGAAATTACGAAATTATTTGTCGAGGTTGAAAGTAGGCTATCAGCACGCCTACCGCGATCTTAATAAATTGGCAGTCACGGAAAACCTCTTTGTCACTCTAATATGCAAGTGTGACAGAGATGGAGATACAAATCCGCAATCGTTGGGGTAACCTACTACCCTACCGTGGGGACGCCAAAGTGAATACGATAAACATACGAAACCTCAAACCACATACTACAGTATTATAGTTAATATTTACATTATGAATCGTTGGGAAGTACCGCGGTCACAACAGGACAGGTGTTCTTATTTACGTTAAAAATGATGGAAATAAAGTTTCAAAGTCACAGTTATCGCTACTCAGTCTCAGTTATTTTTATCTCCGTTTGACGTCAAACATGGACATTAAAATGTACGTTTTACCGTTTTATTTCCTATCTTTTTTGTAATGTCAGTATAATACAACATTTTATTTAACGCTACTCCAGTTCGTACTCAGAATAAAAACAAAACGTAAAAGGAAATAACATGAACGCTGCTCTTTTATTTATTTATTATTAGAATAGAATACTACAAATTTACTATGAGACTACTAATTTGGTATGAGAGCGCAATCGAGTACCTAACATTTATGTTTCATTCTTGTGTCACATTTCCATTGCCACGGTATTCATTTCATATTTACCGCATAAATACTGGCTTGCTTTGTCGTGCCACGTTTATATATGTCGCCTCTAAACGGTTTTCAACCACAGAATGACACTTAAACACGAGAAGTGAAATTATTTCAACCACAAGCAGACATACAAACATTAAGTTGTAGTTGTACTTGAATGTACGTTAAGTTTATTATAATTATCGACCGGGCGAAATGGGGTCAGAAGGTCAGTCAATATTATGACTATTATGAGTATATTTAATATTGTTAAATGTGTGACGTCACGCCAGGCTACACCTTTGAGCAACACCTTGGAAGAGAGATGGCACACCGACATCCCGTTAAAATTATTCTGTCACTTAAACTTGACGGACTGATGCCATACGTGTTCGCCTGGAGCCATATTTTCCGACTCGAAGCCACAGGTCAAACTCCGGCCCGTATTAATGAGTGTTGCAGAACATACGACATACGTTCGAAATATTTGAAATTTACCAGTCGTTTTGCCCAATCCCCGGCGGATCAAGATTTTCCCCTTCGATTCCATACTGAAACCTGTTTTGCTCTTCGGATGTGGGACTTAGAAGACAATAAAGAGTTTGACGAGGAAACTTCAAGTGTTCGTCAACAACTAGATCTGTCCTGCTGTCCTGTCTTTGATCTATCCTGCGCCGAACACTATCAGCAACGAGGATCATGGCTATATATCGATGCTGTCAAATTACAGTGAAGCAAGAGATCGCTCAACGGAAGTGGAAGTGGATAGATCACACCCTCTGTAGACCAGAGGATAATGCTGCCAGGGTCACATTCACGTGGAGGCCGGCGGGAGCAGGTGGGGCCATGACACGTGGCCCACTGTCGACGCAGAACTCCGGGCAACCGGGCTGAGCTGTGTGATTACCATGTTTGGTCCCCTTCCAGAGTAGTGGAAGGAGCGAGACAGACGTATTTTAGAAATGCGCTGTCGCTAACGCCTACGGTTCTGTACAACTCATGGTAAGCAAACAGGGCGGAAGCGAAGCGCGGGGCATAGGACGGGAGTGGATAGGATCAACACACACACGCACACACACGGTCGTTTTGCAGTCAAGAAAATTGTCGTGAGCAACCTTGTATACATCCGCGAAGATTCAAACATGGACAGTCAACCAATTGGAACCCTAAGCCACTCTAGAACCAAGTCAAATTCACAAGCATTTCTAACATTTTGATTTATAAGGTCACTTTGATATAGTCCTAGAGTGGCCGAGTGTTTCCATTGGTTGATTGTATGTGAAGTCGACCTGCTTTGGATGAAGGAGCCAGTTCAATATAGTGCTTGAGAGGAAGCCTATGCCCAACGTGGGACGTGGTGTGGGACGTTTAGCTGCAGTGGCAGTGGTGGAAGTGAGATAATTAGAGAAAACCCTTTGGTGTGTAAAGTTAGGTTATAAGCTTATAAAATTACATAAAAAACTGCACTGAATTACGAACCCAGTAAATTATTCGCATTTAGTTGTATGAATAAATGCATCACGATCTTTCACCCACTTTGTATTGTAAAAAAAGAAGGTTAGGCTTCCGAGTGAACTTATTTGCAAGTAAACGACTTCAATGTAGCGTTACCGCATTTTTAATTGTTAATCGCCACAGGTGTGAAATTCTTAAGGAGCCAACGTTGTTTGGACAATTGTAATCCCTATTACAAGGGATTAAGGTTCCCTGCTGGTCATTTAAGTATCCCGGTCTTCGGGGCTTCAAACACGTTTGAAGGGAAACGTCAAAGTGACATATTACCGAACAAATTATTCTGTCACTTTTTGCGGGGGGAAACGTGCACACAGCGGGCCTACCACGAACATCGAAAATTGGCATCGACGGAAAAACCTCTTTGTCACTCTAATATGCAAGTGTGACAGAGATGGAGATACAAATTCGATTGTCGGGGTACTAGCCCAGACGCAGTTCTCACATATTATACACAAAAAACAATCTGTAATGACACTTACACATACAGGATGTAACAAAAGTCCCGGAAACATCAACAGCTGATAAGGTCAATGACCAGCGCGATTCGAGTATAAAAATTTTGAAATTAAACAAAAATGTATGGAGTTAGGTGCTGTTTCGATCAGCAGTTCCATACAACGTAAAATTTATTTTTCCAAATTTCGAATTTTTTCCCCTTGTCTCGCACTCAGGGTCAATGACCTCAGTTGTTGTTGAAGTGTCGTTCGGGACTTTTGTACCTATGTGCATGTATAAAAAGAAAACGTCCATAACTCAGGAACAGATATTCGTGATAAACACGCAAATAAATGCCCAGAATTCGAACCCGGGAACTCCAGCTTCGTAGGCACGGTCACTACCGACTACGCTAGGAGGCCGCTTGAATATAGAGTCCGTCTTTGATAAAAATTTCATATATTTTGATAACACAGACTGTAAAACTGTTAATTAAATTTAGGCGATTACGAGTAAAATAGGTAAGACTAAAGTTTGACAGTTTATTTGCTTGGAACAGATAACGTGGTTTGACTATCGCACCACATCAGAAATATGGGCTTAATAAAGTGCCACTATTTGGCAAGTATATACTAGATACTAGATATTCGGCCGAATATAAAACACGAATACTAACAAAAAAGTAGATATAACTAGTATACTCTGACAAGCAATTCAGCGCAGTAGCAATGTACATCAAACAGAAATATAGCAACGCTCTCGGACGAAACGGAAAGCAGCGTTGCTCTAAGAAAAATAGCAATGTATATCGAACTAAATATCGTTTTTTTTTACTGCCCATGGCACTTTTTTGTCTATGATCTCAAAATGAAAACAGGCAATGATGGCTGAATAAATTATTTAATATTTCTCATATTATTACGAAGTTATGTTATAGTGATGTTAATAAGAAGCGGTGTATGTACGCCACATCGAACCAAATATTGTTTTTCTACTCCAGCACTTCTATCTGTCAATTAGATGACTGACAGCGATATTAAAAAAGTATACATTATAACGTTGTCTATGGTATTCCATAAGAACACTGCTCCTATGGATTTTCATACAATATATTTTTTAAATTTCTTTAGTGGGCACAACATCTTCCCTATTCTGCCACGTTTCTAGATTTTGCTTTTTACGCTATTTTAGCTGTCGTAGAATAACTAGCGTATGCAACAGCTAGTTGGTTCATAAAACCCTCGGGTCTATTATTACAAAACTGGACTTCGTCTCGTCTTGTAACGGCGAGTCGGCGACCCTCAAGTTTAAGAACCCTTATTATATCACTGTTGCATAAACTACTATTTTTTCTACTGCGCTCAGTTGCTTGTCAGATTCAGATCTTTGCGTTTGCCATCGTATTAAATGTCTGTTTAACTCCTACCGGCACATGACATACCGGCACGACTGTTAAATGGCATTGTAATCGAAGCCGGCACTAAACAAAAATACCTCGAAGCCAAATAGGTATTCAACAAGTCGAACATCGAGACATCGAAATCTTCCTCCTCTATCGTACTTGCATATTCGAGCGAGAGACGTTGATACGAATAGGTTCGAAGTGGGTATTCAATCGGTCTCTTCTTGTCAACGACCTGCCTGTTTAATAGTATCATGTTACCACCTTTTTGCGGATAAGCATCAGACGTAATTAGGCAAGCAGTTACAATAACTATGGTGCAACGATGTATGCCGTTCTCGCGGATAAATGTCCAGCCGTCCAGGGGGTATGCAATCACCGCGTAAATGACATACCGGGCCTTACGAGAGTGGAGAGCGTTCAGTGGCCACATTGGGAGGATTCTGTTTTCAAATATAGCTTTTCACACCACCAGGGTTTTTTCCGTTCAAGCTTGGATATCAAAGTGGCACTTTTCTGTTCAAGGACATTTTTACGTTTTCGGGCATTAACTAGTGGCATCGTGGTGTTGGTATTGGTATGGTGCTGTTTTTGGTTTTGTTTATTTCCTCTTAGTTGGTGTGAAAAGCAGTATGTGTCACACTGTATCAACATTATTTTCGTCTTGGGCGTTAATGCTTGAATCCCTCATTACGCTTAGGATTCCACGTTAGAATCCCTCACTGCGTCCGGGATTCTATTGTAGAATCCATTGTTCATTCGGAATTAAATGTACGCCATCGCCGGAAATATTAATTTTGATCCCTTGTAATGCAATCTACTATTGACAACATTTCATATTTTTAAATGATGCCAATTCAAAAACCATTTCGGTAAACATGTATGAAGAACTCGAAAAAAATATTTTTGGATTTTTTTGTTAGTTAATTTTGAAGAAAATCGTGAATTAGTGTAAATCGGGTGATGACGTCACTTTTATAGCATAATCGAGAAAGTCCTTAGTCTTGTGATAGAGAGTGAAATATTAAAAAGTTTGACGTTTGACGTTTATCATGTCAGACGTTGGTTTGATATTTCAGTTGTCACATAATTTGAAATACTCAACGCTATCATTTCTTTTAAATTCATTAATTTGCTCGTATTCGAATATCATAAACGACTTGGCACTTTCTCACTGGACTCCGATATACCTAACATATAACCTACTTTATTACGAACTTGGCATTGCTGGATCAATGAATCCCTCAGAGGGCTTTTCGCTGATAGCACCAACCTGCCGTGTGTAGAAGCATTGATGATGATGGAGTACACAATGACAAGTGATAATTATAATGCAGCTGAAATCAGAGGGGCAAAAACATAGTTGTCTTCTTGTTCTTCCTATGTCGAAAATGCTATAGGATATGTGGAAGTTGAACGAGAAGCAGGAAAATGCATAGTGCAATGCCGAATCAGTCCGGAACAAAACACTTACACAAAGTTGAATAAAGTAATTGCGCATATAAATAAGGAACATGAGACAGTTACTGAATGTTGAATGTCAAAGAAGTAGAGAAGCACCTGGAAATAAATATCAATAAATTTGAGTTTTACATTATCTCCCCTATAACGGAAGCATCACCTGATGGTATTTTTGACGAGTATGTCATCAAGGTCATATGCCCTTCAAAAGAAAAGGCTGTCAAAAACTATGTCACTGAAGATGGGCAGGTATGTGACAAATTTAAAGCCCAAATAAACCTGCAAATGCATGAAACAAACAAACAGAATGGGTTATTTTGTGTTGCAAGCCCCAAATTCGAGGAAAATAAAGAGGTTAATGTCTACTGGGTTCATAAAAAAACCTGAGAAAATCTATATTGAACACATCATTACAGCTGCTGAAAGTTTTTGGGTTACAAATGTTTTTCCAAAACTACTAGATAGCGTAAAGTAAATATTTATAGCAACTAGGTTATTCGTTACTTAGGTTAACTGGAAGGGATCCCTTGTAGGGATAAGTTCGCGTTTTTATTTTTCTATTTATAAATAGGTACCTTTTTGTAAACTCATATCCTTTTTTGTGCAACAAAGTGTTAATTACTTACTAGTAAGTAATTTAAATGATAATCTAAAATGTATTGAATAAATTATTGCTTTTACTCATGTAACAACCATACTGTTTTTATTTCATTGATGATTGATATTCTTATAACATCCCCTCTGTCCTCGGGTGCCCTATATTAAAACTTAGGAACTGTACTTATTGTATGTATTAAGTTAATACATACAATAAGTACTGTTTCTAAGTTTTGATTTAGTAAATTTTTTGGATGTTAATATGATTAACATTTTCACAGAAAATAAGAATCTCAAATGTAGAAGGTTCCTACAGGCTACTAAAGTAAAAAAAATACTTACATAGTAAATGTCTAAAACCATAGTATACCTAACATTACTATAATGTAATGAGAAAAAGAAACACAGAAATATTACAAATTTTTTATTATAGGAGATTGTATATTTATCAATCCGCAGGCCACAAGTACAGCATCACCTAAAGTATTGACAAACTTGTTCTCTGTTGAATGTCTTTTCAGAAATTTGTAAATCCTGACTCTCTTGATAACACATTCAATATGGACTCTGAGGGTTTGAAATAAGTCAGCCATTTTAGTGAATGTATCATTGTTTCTTATTTTATAAACTGTTATGATGTTTAATTTAATGACTGCATTATTTGATAGAAAGGCAATAATCCAATAATATTTACATGGGAGTTCCAAATAAGTCATTGGCATTTTCTTTATAATTGACATCATAAAATCTCTGCCGACGAATCCTTTATTTTCCAAGCCAGGTGCAGATGTTTCAGATGTTGATTCGAACTCTGTGACTTCTTAAGTACTTCCAAGGTGTGAAGGAATGGTGCCTGATGATGGACTTTTTTGTACCTTTTTTGTGTTTTTCTGTTTTTTGTTCTGAAGTACTAACTTTTTTGGTTTTAACAGAGAACACTGGGTTGTATGATGTGACATTTTTACATTAATTTGAGTCTTGTGGTGTGCCCTTCAGGAGAGCACTGCACACTTTGACAACCATGTAGGTCAGTTTTTGCTTCATTAAAAGTATCAATTTGCTGTTGGTTTATATTTGAATTTGATGTTGCACATAATGGTGTTATAAACATTGGAAGATAGGTCTTGAGTCTTGCATTTAGGTACCTTTGTTGTCTCTTTCATAGTCTTCCAACAGATATAATTTTCCAAGTTCTCCTCCAACTGAAATGATACAAAACATGATGTTATCTTCTTAGGTAAGGTACTGTTGTGATCTATTTTTTATGAAAGCAAACAAAGAATACTTACATTTAAATGTTCATCAAATATTTTAAATTACTGGATGGTGTGCCTTTTAGTCCTGTTGCATGACACCATTCTGCTCGATTCTTAACGGGAACGAAGAAAAACCGGCCAAGTGCGAGTCGGGCTCGCGCACAAAGGGTTCCGTAGCAGCAAATATAATAAACTTATTATGTCAATTTATACACCTGGTGAATGGAGCCTAAACTTATAAGGTTCAGCCATCGTTTTCAGTGTAAGCACAATAACTTAACCAAAATTACAGTTAAATCAACCTATCTCAAAAACTATAAGAGATACTTTGATCAAACCAAAAATCGTTGAAAGAGTTAATTAGCATGCATCACCTCTATTTTTTTTAGAATTTTATACCCCGTAGTTATAAAAATAGAGGGGGGGGGACATACTTTTTACGACTTTGAGAGCTGATATCTCAAAAACCGTTCACTTTAAGAAAAATGTTTTTTAGAAAACTTTATATCATTTTAAAAGACCTTTCCATTGATACCCCACACGGGTATGTACATCGAAAAAAAAATTTTCATCCCTCAGTTACATGTATGGGGGGCCCCACCCCCAATTCTTTTTTTTACTATTTAGTGTCATAATTTTGTAGCGGTTCATACAACACATATTCCCATCAAATTTCATCACTGTAGTACTTATAGTTTCCGAGTAAATCGGCTGTGACAGACGGACAGACGGACAGACGGACAGACGGACAGACGGACATGACGAAACTATAAGGGTTCCGTTTTTGCCATTTTGGCTACGGAACCCTAAAAAATGGTTTTCAGACCATGTTTTAGAGTTGTTTTTACAGTCTGACCTGACATAAAGCAATATTTTAGTAATGGCAAAGTTGACAGCCTTTACTAGTTGATGCCATCGTTTTAAACATATTAAATGACCGTTATATCTATTATGTTAATAGTTCTTAACAATTACAAACCGCTAACAAAACTAGCAAAATACAAATCTATCTCAATAACCTAACCGCCACTTTTGACAACTATCAGTGTCAATGTCACAGATAACTTTTTTTTAATTAACTTGTCTGCCCCAGATTCCGTTATAAAAGTGACGTCATCATCCACTTACGCTCTTTTAGAATGAGCGACATTTAAAAATTGTTTTTTTATATTAAAAATTGAGTTATCATGAAAAAGAAAAAACACGTGTCGCTTAAAATGCCTTCTATTTTCTGATTAGCTCATAAAATGGAAAACTTCAAAATATGAAATGTTGTCAATTCCATTTGTCTATAATTTCTAATTCTTCTTGCTCAAATTCGAATACCTTCGAGAATGCGCTAGAAATAATAAAGGAATACTAAAGAACTGACCCTCATTCGCGACCTCAGGGTCAAGAACAAAGACAGAGTTTTCTGTAAACAACATTGTATATTAAGTCTTGTTCACATCGCTCTACGAGTAGATAGTTTAACCGAACTAAAGCGAATATGTAGTTTAAAATCATGAGCAGTGATCGGAATTGGGGGAACCAAAGGGGGTTAGTCCCAGTAGTTACCACATTTGGTGGTTTAACAATTTATTTTGGTTGTAACTACTTGGGTATAACTCCATTTAGTTCACCCAATTCTGATCATCAATCATGAGTACCTGAGCGACCGAATAACTTGCAAACATGTGTTTAAACTCACAGAACCAGGGCCTATACCACGAAAATCGAACGATTTGTATCACCATCTCTGTCACACGTGCATATTGGAGTGACAAAGAGGTTTTCCCGGCAACGCTAATTTTCGATGTTAGCTTGCTGAACAATTTGTAAGGAGACCGATTGAGTATCATTTTTGATATTTTATTTTAGGGAAAATTACATAAAAATTAAAGCAAATATCCCAATAGATATATCGTTACGTATCTGATTAAACGTCACGAGATGGGATAGGTCGTCAATGTCGTATCCTAAAGATAACCAGTTTAAATTTAGGTAAATTTAAAATTGACCTTTAATTTCGACCTCACGGACAGGAAGGAATGCAAACATTCCGTAAACAACATAGTAGGCAGTCTCGCTCTAGCAGTATGTCCGTCTCGCTCCTACCAATACTCTGGGAGGAGCGAGACGGAGATACTTTAGAAACGCTCTCTTGGTGACGCCTATACGGTTATGAACTCCTGGTAAGCATGGTGCACTGGTCGTATTCACATCGTGCATCGCTTCACGACTTTCACTATCAGCTTCACGCTTGTATTTAAAAGAGGTAGGCACTACATGAAACTGGTCAGGATTCAGTGGCACTTTAAGCAATGGGTTTAAAGATTACGAATTTGTTATATTGTAGTGATTGATTGCTACGCCATCACCCACGTGCGAATTAAGTGAGTACAGGGTGCGTACTGTGTAACCAAGATGCGAATCGCTTACTATATTAGTGCGACTATGACAGCGTTTCGTTCGTGACTAAGTGTTAGCGATTGCCATCTTGGCTACGCACGCTGTTGTAGTGCATAACGTCTTGCCCTCGTATTTTTTATTTATAAGCAGAAACGTCTCCGAACGTTACTCAATTTCTAAGAAAGAAAAGTAGAAAAAGAAGAAAAGGTCCCGTATCCCAATTCTCCTTTCCACCATTGATATGCACCTAATACACTCTGCAGAGAACAAATGTACGCTGGTTACTATGCACTCGGAAAGTACAAGTGCATCGTGTCAGTGTCAAGGCCATGCAACTAAGTTGCACTGTGTATTTAACTTTTTCTGATTGTTTCTGCTGATTGACTTTGATTGTAGACTAAATCGGAGAGCGTAGGTATCGCCTTATACTGGACGGCTTAGCGTTCGCTAGAGCGATTCAGATTTTAAAAAAATGTTACACCGGGAATTACCGGGATTAGCCAAACTCAGACCAGAGTTAAGGGTCCATATCCTCAAGCGAAAGAGAGCTGGATAAATCTAATGAGGATTACCGCGATTCAATTCGCCGCTAGGGGCGTTAGTGGAACGTGGGTCCAGCGGGAACATTTCAAACGTCACTGTGCCAATTCTCTCATATTGACACAGGACCCACGCATGAGTGGCGCCGCCTGGTAAGCGACAATTCAGTAGCTCCCATTGCAAAAGCATGCGAAACACGAAAAGGCGATAGTAGTAAATATTTATTTGGGCAAAGATACCCCTGGTGGCAAAGTTGGCGCATATTACGGAACCAGTTGGAACTGACGGCCTAGTATAAAATTGTACGAAATTAACTTCTCGACCGCGTTAGCGTATCGAGGGGTCAAAGTATGGAAGTTGCTGGATGATTTAAATAAATGGCAAACATATTTTCGTTCATTAACCTCTCGATACGCTAACGCGATCGAGAAGTTAATGTCGTAGACGTACAATTTTAAACTAGGTCTTCTGATGTCCTTTGCTCGCTATGCGGTCGGTACATACACGCGTAATGGGTACACGTGCAACGCAGTGTCAAGGCCTTGCAACTTAGTTGCAGATTGCCTACTCAACACGTTATGCAATGTGAATCGATTTTCTTCGTACACACGTCGCGATTACTTTTATTTTCGCAAGTCGATTCAATAAGATAGCTTGCGGTATTTCCACGTCAATGTCCAGCGTTTTGGATTTTTGCTCATTCGTTCATTCATTTCAGATGCTTATCGCCCACTGGTGTCGTTCACGAGTGAGTGATATAAATGAACTATATCTTTTGATGCAACTCACTCGCTCTTCAACTCACTGAAGATTTAATTCGCTCAACAACTTATCTATCTTAGCGTTTATTTGCTCACTCTTTCTCACTCATGATTTGGATGAGCCAAATGAGTGAGACAGTTTCAGAGCGCTTCGGAAGAATTCAGAGGGTGTCGGGGCCCTACCCCGAGCGAAATGAGTGGTACATATCTCTGTGAGCGAAAAATATGAATAATTCCTTTCCTCCCGTGAGCGGTTTTGCGCATCTCGCTATAGATCGGTCAATCTTCCAGTTGTCAAGTAAATGTTTCCGCATTTCTGCGCGCACGCATGAATTACAATTTAGTCTCCCCTGAGACAGAACTGTAACTACATATAAAACTGTCTTGTTTTTCGTTGTTTTAATTGCGCCTCTTTCAAGTGTTATATATATATATGTAATGCATACAAGATCCAGAACAATATTTATACATATAGCTTTGCTATGGTTACCTACCTACGAATAACTATATTGATTGATTAATCTTATTTACCAGTTAGTTACTGATTGTACCGAGTCTCCTATCTCACAATAGCCCACTTAATGTAATTTTTTTTTTCAAAGAATGAAGACATGCGAAATTGACGGCTTGCTCTAGTAAATAGGCCGAATTAGATGATTTACAGCAGAGTGCTCAAAACTTATGTAAATTGAGTATATTTTAAATTTCGTTCCTTGACACAGTAACAATCGAATCAGATCCCTGGCGGCTATGATATTGATTTTCACTGTGACAATGTGTGAAATGGTACTCAAATTGTCAAATTAGTTTTCAAATATCCACTCTCGTTAAACAACAGCAGCCTTGTCCATAAATGTTTCATAATTAATGCCTTTTAGTAAAAAATAATCAATCTTAAACGATTGATAACTAATTATGATTTCTCAGTCACGCCTCCTCGCAGTTGGCCATTTAGAAGCCAAGTTTATTTAATTAAATGCAGGAACTAGGAATGGTTAAACACCATTAGGCGATATAAAGCCACTAATGGCTAGTAAAGTATGGGGGCGTTCGGGTGCCGACTTGACAGCTTGACAAATTATACTTTCTCATTTATAAATTGAAATAGATGTCATATACCAAAGAAAAGACCAACACCGACGAAGGCCAACCCCTGAGTGGTTTGGATGGAAGTAATAAGCAATGTCGCTTGTACTTATAAAATGGCCACGGGCGTCTTGCCTGTTACTAAGATTGCATATACTTACTCGAGAAATTCGCCGGCATTTCGATAAGACCAGTTAGCGTCAGCCGCGTAAGCTGAAGACCCGAGTTCCTTCGTCGGTGTTGGTCTTTTTCTTTAATATATGACATCTATTTCAAATTATAATTTATATATAGTAGTGTTACTACTTTAATAACAAATAAAATAATTTGATTTTGAGACAAAAAAGTTGTACTTTCTCATTTATTCATGTGGCTCTAAGGTTGTCCTGTCAAGTAGATAACTCTATTTACGAACCAGGTAAATGTTCATGATGAAATGGCTGATTTGGTATTTGATTTCATTTACATATTTACTATGTACGATCGAAGTAACCATAGGTACCTACTTATGGTTGATATTTAATGTTGTTACAACGATAATCAATAGAGGTCTATTGATTCTCGTTGTAACAACATTAAATATACATAGGAGGTTTCGGAAGCAATTATACTTATTGAGACATAATTTAGACTTTCGTGAGTCATACTGATATTAAATTGAAACGGTTCACACTGACGTATTTTTATCACAATAGGCAGTCATCGTCGGACAGACAGAACGACGCAACCGCAACGACGGCGCCGTATTGCTCGAATCACCCTGCTTCGTCGCGCGCTACCCGTTACCTACGCCGGTCTCGGGCAGTGATCCCCGAGCCGCAAAGGTGACAACACCACTCTGTCTGTCCGACGATGCCCGATGCAGTCGAAACATGTCACGTTTATTGTGATAAAATACGTGTATACCGTTGCAATGGTGTTAACCGTTGCAATTTGATATTGCAACTGTTTAATAAGGTAAACGTACTAGTGCTCGACGCTGTACCAATTTCCGTCATCACAATGTGAATTGCCATTAATAAGATAAGATCAACCGCACCCACCGCATTTAAACGACAAAACATGTTTCTGCCTTTGATGCTTCATATTCCAATTTCAAAATAAATTGCTTTTTTAAAGTTATTAATATATTTTAAGGCGGGCTGACATTCATTAGGACTATCAGTTAATATTTAAAAGTCCCAATATTTGTCCTTCCGTTTTGTACTGAGACATTTATTGGGACTGCCAGCAAAATCACCTGACATTTACTTGTACAATCGGATTAACTAAGAAATTTTTAATTTTGAGGAATTTCAATATAGCAAATAAATAAATATTTGTATACCAGATAGCTACTTATATTTAAGAAAAGTAAAAGATTCTTCTCCAAAAACACTGACAGTATTTTATGTAGGTATAGATGTGTAATAGTATTAATAGTAGTTTATGCAACAGTGATATAATAAGGATATTATGAGCTGTTGCATACGCTAGTTTTTCCATCACAACAAAAATAGCGTGAAAAGCAAAATCTAGAGATCTGAAGCAAAATCTGGAAGACATCGCGCCCACTATAGGAATTTATAAAATAAACAACAGTGCTCATATATTATGAAAATCCATAGAAGCAGTGTTCTTATAGAATACCATAGACAACGTTATAATGTATACTTTTTTGAATATCGCTGTCAGTCATCTAATTGACAGATCGAAGTGCTGGAGTAGAAAAATGATCATAATATCCTGATTCAAATAAATTTTTTTTTTGACATTTCGAGCACTCGGACGTTTACCTTATAGAATGTATATCAAATGTTGTGACAACGAGAATAAACTGTAATACAATATTAGCAATTTCATCATGAACATCATTCACCTGCCTTACGATGAAGAGTTACTTGACAGAACAAAGGTCTTAACTATCAAGCGCACATTTTGTACAAATAAATATATATTGTGTTTCATGTGTCGCGCCGTCTCGTTCTCTTATTGCCTATGAAAAAACAGGTTCCGTGTTTTTCTTCCTCGTTGGCATTCTGCCAGTAGCTTCTTTAATACCCTGAGAGTATATGGCAGTCACATCAAGCTAATTGTTTGCAATGAACAGCGTGCCAGCATGCCTACCACGAACATCGAAAATTTGTCAGAATACGCAATGTGACAGAGATAGAGATACAAATTCGCAATCGTTCGATGTTCGTGATATAGGCCCAAGTCTTAGTACAGACTTGGTCCTTGTAAGCCTCTCACGTGGCGCAGGATTCAGGATCAAGAGGTGATTTAAACCACCAAGTCTATTGAGTTGATCAAGTGCTGCAGATAAGATGTTTCTGGTACTTATTTTGTATGGCGAGATCCGGGAATTCCTGGTTTCCAGTACCGGCATTCTTTCTTTGCTGCATTTGCTCAATTTTGACCAAAACAGTCCTCAATTTAACAGAAAGCATTCAGTTTTGTCTGACGGAAACCTCTTGTAAGAGTTCCTTATGCAGCGACGTACTGAAGCGACAAATCAAGTTCTCTTGTATCTTCTTCTGAAGTTTTTGGAAGAATCTGATTAGTGGAATCCTGGTTGGTTGGAATCTTTTCAAAAATTCGTCGTTTTTTTTGCGAATGACATTGATCTGATTTTAATCTGGAAGAAGCCAAGCTCTTTGTGTCGCCAAGCTGCCTTGAAGCTTGAATCTTTTTATTGGATAGCTAAATGATTCATGCGCAACATCACAGTAATGCAACACAATTAGCGCTATGAAAGGGACGCGTAGCATGAACGAAAAGGAAGATTATTGAGCTAGGATTAGATCCAACCGGTGCCAACGAACACAACGCAAGCGCACCCGATATTATGCATAAGTCTTTGAATGTGTTTTAGTAGGTTAACTATTTCTTATCACTGGTTGTCATAGTTAGCACCTCCTGGGTAGATAAATCTTAAAATGTTGGTTTTATGTCGTTGAAAATCAGAAAACATGAGTTTTTGTGTTAGTTAGAAGCATGTTAGGAGAACATTTTTGTCATCTTAGTACCGGGAGTTCGCCAGGAAGCAGGCTCATATTTGGTGTCAGGTCTTGAAATATTTTTTTGCCTTGAGAGTTGTTCAACGTTTTGCTCTTGGCAGAAGTCAAGGTTACGAGAAAAAGCTATTGGCTATTTGCAGGACCACGATACGCTCTGCTACTCTTCTATTTGGTTCGACAGAAGATAGGAAATTACAGGGAATAGCGAACCTTCGCCGTTTTTAGGACAAGAGGCCCTACTTAATCTACCTTTTCTACCCTCCGGCCGACAAGAAGCCAATTGCAGGATTTGCAGGCCGCTACGCTAAACAATTTCCCACTTGCCGACTGCGTCGAGCAGAAAAATAGTGTACCTACAGACCTTGGCCAATAAATAAGAAAGCCTCAGATCGATTGTCAACCTCAGTTATACAGGGAAGAAACTTACGTCTTATCATATGTGTCGGTACCAAGTGTATAAAAAATGTGAGCCTGGGTTTTTTTTGTGTTGTCCATAAAATGTACTTAGTTCTCAACATTTAGGTTTTAAGAGGAAATCGGAGTATGGGCTTAAAATGCGCGCGCTGCATTCAAAAAGGTTGCATGTTTGAGGTGCCTCCTTCTCCTCCAATATCGAACTCGGGATTCTTTTTAGAATTGCCAAAGTGACGTTTGAAATGTTTCCGCAGGACCCACGCACCACTAGCGCCCCTAGCGGAAAATCGACTCTCGGTAATCCTCATTGAACCTATTCTCACTATCTTTTAGTAGGGTTCAATTTCAATCCAAGAAATGATAAAATGACGACTTATTATGGAATGGAGTTAGTAGAAGGTTTATGTCACGGTTAATTATGGTGATTACTTTGTAATCGTCGCAAAGATCAAAAGACGCCTAGGATTGTAATTATGTTGCCACTTATTATTTACACACTAGTGTTTGTAATGCCTGCAATAGTATATGACGCTATGAAGGCCGCAAAAATATGTGACACTTCTGCGCTCTTATGGCGGTACAAACAAGACTTTGTCAGATTATTTCGCAGCCTTCATAATATGGGCATATTTAAAAATAGGGTACCATTTTCATTTTTTTTTTAAATAGGAAGTTTTGGGTTTTTATAACCAGAATCACGAGTACTATTGATTTAAAAAAAGGAAAAGAGTGTCCCGTTTATTTTGATCAGTTTGTAACGCATTTTTTCATACATTTCGTATGGGCCGTTACAAAACTAACAAAAAATTTTTGTATGGAAAATTGAGGACCCATTTTCATTAAAAGGGTGCACTTTTTTCTGAAAATGCCCATATAGTCCTATACTATTGTAGGTGACTGTACTATCGCGTTCAAGTTACATGGGCAGTTTATTAATTCATTCATAAATTGCCCATGCACTTTTGAACGCGTCTGTACTGTACTGTACATTGTATTTTACTCAACTTCCAATGTGAAGGCGTATGGTGAAGAACACTTCACCAGTGCAGGAGGGCGGTGGGAAGAAAATGGGGGCTAAAACCTAGGATGATTGGATGGATATACAAAGCAATCATACTCCCAAGGGTGCTGTATGGGGCTATAGTCTGGTGGCACAGGACCCATATCAAAGAATACCAAAAAGAGCTCATGAAGGTGCAACGACTAGCATGTCTAATGGTGACAGGGGCGATGAGAACCACCCCTACGCACGCGATGGAGATGATGCTAGGATTGAAGCAACTATACATTGAGGTGAAGAAAAGAGCCACAGAGCAGTGGTATAGGATGAAAGCATGCAAAGAATGGAGAGGAAGCTGCATTGATAAAGGACATGCGCAGATACAGACGGAAGCGCTGTCCAATATGGAAATGATGATAGCAAACAACGACCTAATAAAAAGGAAAGAGATATTCGACAAGAAATACAGAATACATATAGGAGAAAGAAACAACTGGAAAGTGAAGGTTGAGCACCCAACGACAATCTGTTTCACAGATGGCTCTAGAAAGAGCTCGACACAGCTAGCGGGAGCCGGTATAATAATACCTAAGCTTAGGGAGAAGATATCAATACCACTGGGCAGATTTGCTAGTGTATTTCAGGCAGAAGTATGTGCGATAACGAGATGCGCACAAATCATCAAGGAGAGAAGTCAATGTGCGGAAGCGGTAGTAATATACACAGATAGCCAAGCAGCGCTAAAAGCACTGAATAAGACGTCAGTCACCTCCTCGCTAGTAAAAGAGTGCAAGGAGGAGCTGAACAGGATAGGATTGGATAGAAAGGTCACGGTGGCATGGGTACCAGGTCACCAGGGAGTAATGGGTAACGAGAAGGCAGATGAGCTGGCAAGGGAAGGGGCGGAGAAGGAGCACACAGGTCCAGAACCAGCTCTACCGCTATCAGAGGAAGTAACGAAAGGAGTTATAAACAAACTACTGGAAAAAGAAGCGGAAAAGAAATGGAAAGAGGAAGATGGCTGCAGGCAATCCAAAATGATGATTGTAGGTATAAACCACAGGAGAGCCAGGTATCTTCTCAAACTAGGTAAGAAAAATCTAAGAATATTGACCGGTATCATAACCGGACACAATACACTTAATAGACACCTTAAGATACTAGGTATAATTAGGGACCCATCCTGTCCGCATTGCGGTAAGGAGGAAACCAGTAAGCATGTACTAGCAGAATGTGCCATGTATGCAGCAGCACGATATGAAGTATTTGGGAAAGACACGTTAGAGGAAACCGAACTAAAGGATGTCGAATTAAATGATGTCCTTCTGTTCTGCAGGAAGACTGGAAGATTCGAGGAAGAGTGTGGGATGGGGAGGCAGCCGGATCAGTAACCTGCAGCTCAAACTTCAGGGAACTGGGCTGAATGAACACAACAAGTGCTCGACAGCCCGCCTGTGTCCGGCCGGGCGTCCCTACACTACATCTACATCTACATCTACATCTGTACATCCAGTTCAGGATAAACGCCACCGCCACCTCAGCCCCCTCGCTAGGCCGCCAAAGAGACCAAAGGCACCTCCCCAGGTGGACCCTCGCGAGATTGGACAGGGAGCTGGCAGAAGAGGCAGCGATAATTGAGGCGTGGGGCGCCGCCCCCCCGCATGCAGCCGGTGTGGAGGAGCGGGCCTCCCAGTTTAAAGGAAGCCTGCAGGCGATTTGCGATGCATCGATGCCTCGCGCAAAGCGCCTGCAAGCCAAGAGGAGCGTCTACTGGTGGACGGGGGAAATCGCGGCTCTCCGAGCCGCCAGTATTGCTTGCCGCCGCGCCTGGATCCACTGCAGGAGGAGAAGGCACACCGCCGAAGAAGACGAGACGCTGCACCAAGCCTACCTAGCCACGAAAAAGGCCCTCCAAGCAGCGATTGCCAAACGCAAGGACGAAGCGCAAGAGGAGTTCCTGGCCACGCTCGACCTGGACCCATGGGGGCGGCCGTACAAGTTGGTCCGCAGCAAGCTGAAAGTTGCTCCCCCCATGGACTCCATGGAACCAGGACTCCTGACGCGAGTAATTGAGGGCCTTTTTCCGGAGGCACCGGCGTTCAACCCGCCCATAATGTCGGCTCCCGCAATCAACCCCGGGGGACCGTTCGAGCCACAACTGGTCTCGGACGAAGAATTGGTGCGGGTTGACAATAGACTTAGGCGGTGCAACACAGCGCCGGGTCCCGACGGTGTGCCAGGGAGGGTAATCCCTATTGCCCTTAAACATCTCGGAAACAGGCTGAGGGACCTCTTCAACGACTGCCTTAGAGGGGGCTTGTTTCCGAGATGCTGGAAGGAGGGGAGACTGTGTCTCTTAAGGAAGGAAGGCCGTCCACCGGATAGTCCCTCCGGTTATCGGCCTATAGTGCTTCTGGACGAGGTCGGCAAGATGTTCGAGCGTATCCTTGCCGGCCGCATCCTGAGGCACCTGGAGGACATCGGCCCGAACCTGAGCAAGCTACAATTCGGGTTCCGGCGGGGCCGATCCACAATTGACGCGCTTTTCTCCCTTAGGAAGTTTTCAGAGGATGCGGCGGCCAGGGGCGAGGGTGTCGTGGCTATCTCCTTAGACATAGCCAACGCCTTCGGCACTCTCCCCTATTCAGTAATAAGGGAAGCGCTCCGATATCACGGGGTGCCCCCTTATCTCAGGGCGATGGTGGAGCACTACCTCACTGACAGGGTAGTGCTCTACGAAACGGCGGAAGGCCGTCGTGAGAGGGCCATGACATGCGGGGTTCCACAGGGGTCGGTCCTTGGACCACTCCTGTGGAACATAGGATATGACTGGGTCTTGCGAGGCGCACAACTTCCTCGCATGGCCACCATATGCTACGCAGATGACACTATGGTGGCAGTGCGGGGAAGTGAGCTCGAGGAGACGTTCAGAAGGGCGGCAGTCGCCACCGAGCTCACAGTGGGAAGAATCCGCCTCCTCGGGCTCAGGGTGGCATTGCCCAAGACTGAAGCAGTCATCTTCGGAGGAAGAGGGTGGCGTCCCCGCAACCCAATAATCCGAGTGGAGGGGGTGCCTGTCCAGGTAAAGGCCAACATAAAGTATCTTGGCCTTGTCCTGGACAGGAAGTGGGACTTCGGGGAGCATTTCTCCAAATTAGCTCCCCGAATAGTGGGCGCAGCGTCGGCCCTCGGCAGGCTGCTCCCCAATGTAGGGGGCCCCAAAACCCCGTGTAGGCGCCTCTTTGCGGGCGTAATCAGAAGTATGGCCCTATACGGGGCACCGATCTGGGCGGACCGGCTATCGGAGAAGACTCGCGCCCTCCTCCGACGGCCGCAGAGAGTGGTGGCGCAGAGAATAACGAGGGCCTACGCTACCACTTCTCACGCGGCGGTTTGCCTCCTAGCCAGCACCCCGCCCTGGGAGTTGGACGCCCAGGTGCTGGCAGAGAGGCATGCTAAGAGGGTCGAGGCGAGAGAGAGAGGAGAACCCCCGGACGCTGATGCAATGGAGCGGCTAGCGCGAGAAGCCAGGGAGAAACTCCGTGAAAGATGGAAAGACAGCTTGGCGGGCTCCCCCTATGGAACGCGCACCATAGGGGCAGTCCTCCCATCATTCGAGGGTTGGCTAGAGAGGAGACATGGGGCCCTGACCTACAGGGTCACGCAGGTACTCACCGGACACGGATGTTTCGGTGGCTACCTGCACAGGATTGGAAGAGAGCCGGGGCCCCAATGCCATGAGTGCGGCGACCCCGAGGATACGGTTCAGCACACGGTGGAGCTGTGCAGCCGATGGATGGGAGAGCGCCGCACACTTAGAGCGGAGCTTGGGAGCGCAGACCTCTCGCTGAACAGCATAGTGACAGCCATGCTGAGAAGCGAGAGGAAGTGGAAGGCAGTGGTCACCTTCTGCGAGACAATCATCTCGCAGAAGGAGGCCTCGGAGCGGGAGCGCGAGGATGCGGCTGATGCGCCTCCGCTCCGCCGCAGACGGATGGGGAGAAGACGCGGTCGGTTTGCAGCCGCAAACCGTATTCCTCCCCAGTAGAGCCAGTGGGATGGGAACCCACACAGCATGGCCCTACACGTCTGGGGGGTGAGTCAAATGCGTCACTGATTCGCCCCTCCCTCGGCGGGCTTTCCCGGCTGGCATGTCGGGACGCAGCAGACGGGGGGCATTGTGGAAGACTGCGCAAGCGTGCCTATAGTGCCCCCGTTCAATGTCCTGGAGGGTGACGCCGGTGTGTTTTTAGTGGGTAGACCTGACCTCTAGCCATTCCTCCCAGTTGAGGAAAAGCTGAGAGTGGGGAGTCCCACATACCCCCCAAAATGGCCTGCCCCGGGCCGCGGGGGGATGCGTAACGCATTTTCACACCGTCAAAAAAAAAAAAAAAAAAAAAAAGGTTGGAATATGATAATATCCCAAAGATACGTCTGCGAAACTTTACAGTTTGCAAGTGATCTTTCGTTGTTTGTGAAATGATAATTTGTGCTTACTAATGTATCGCTAAATTTTTTGCCTAATTTTCATTTCCCAAACAATTAATTCCAAACAAAACACATGTTTGCCAAATATTCATTTCCCAACTAATAATTTCGCCACCGTATCTTTCGCGGATCATATTCCAACCCTAATCTAACCTAGCTGGCAAATGAAAATAGGCCAAATGTGAATTGGCAAATAATAATTTGGTAAATGTTGATATTCCAAGTGACTCATTGGCGAAAAGTTGGTTGGCAAGTGATATTCGGCAAAGTTAAATTCGACGAAAAGGTAGGATCCCGATAATTTGCCATACAATTTTCGGCGATATATTAGTAAATCGTTAATAATAACAATGTTACCCAAGAATCAAAGTACGGTAGGTAATCCAACTGCAATAAGGTAGTAATTAGTTTTCATTGTTAATTAAGTATTCGATTTCACAATCTGACTAATGATCGTATTAAGGCTCAGTTGTATTTGATCGACCTGTCTTTTACGACATAGGTAAATGTTATGAGAAAGGTTTACTAATATAAACCACACTAAACGATATGCATCCGCACCTTTCATACTACATTACCGCCCGCCCGGAGCTCCCGGAGGACCTGCCCCCCACGCGCGCGCCGTCCCTCACAGCGGTGTACTGTGGACTGCGCTACTACACTACCACTTAACATTATTGTTTATTTAGTTGCCCAGTAAGTTTTTAAAGGGTCGGCAACGCGCATGTAACACCCCTGGAGTTGCAGGCGTCCATAGGCTACGGTGACCGCTTACCATCAGGCGGGCCGTATGCTTGTTTGTCACCGTCGTAGTATTAAAAAAAAGTTTATTTATTTCCTGTGATGAAAAACATTATATGTATCACGGGCGGTTCAAGAATTACGAACTCGTGTTGAAATTAAGCCCTCGCCTACGACACGGGCTTAAATTCACACTCGTTCGTATTTTTTTGTTTACCGCCCTTAATACACAATGTACAGTCGCCATCAGATATATCGGAGCGTTCGAGGTGCTCATAAATATCTGAACACGCCTCTATTGTCAAGACGTTAGAGTGCTTGTTCAGATATTTTGAACGCCTCGGACGCTCCTATATATCTGATGGCGACTGTACTATTACAACCCATTCGAAATTGAGTGAGTCCCATGGTCACAACCATGGCCCAACCCAACTACGGTGACTTTTTCACCAAAATGTTCGCTTATTTAACGGTTTCTAAAGGAATCTTTAGACTAAGTACCGTCCGAATCAAGCTGTGCAACAAAGTTGCTGAGCGTTGCATCCGCATCACTATGTCTTACGTTTCTCTAATGGGAGAGTCCATTTCGGCGATTTGGCTTCACTCCACAGATAAAAGAATTAAGCATTCTGAACTCTGAGCTTCACTTCCACTCCCTTTATCTCAGAATACGAGTTTTGTATTTAAATTGAGCTTGAGCTTACATCTGGTCCTGGCGTCGAATTTATAAAATAACTAGACCGATGAAGACTTCATTGTGTTTACAAACGTTCTATACATTGATTTTACCATTTTACTTACAATGATATATCCTGGTCCTGCTGGCAGTGGAATCCTGGTCAGGGCATATATTCGTGTGTTTATCACGAATGTTCCTGAGTTATGGATTTTTTCTATGTATTTATATGTATCTATCTATTATATCTATCGTCGCCTACCCACAACACAAGCTTTATTGAGCTTACCGTGGGACTAGGTCGATTTGTGTAAGATTGTCCCACAATATCTTTTATTATTTATTTTTATTTTTTTTATTTTTCTATTCCCCTTTAAAATCCTATTGATTTACCAGTCTTATAAAAAAACGCAAAATCGGCTATTCGGATATGTGGACATTGTATATCCAGTTTTGTCATAAAACTTTTATGTTTTCATAATGACGCGAGAGTCGTCATAAAAAATGTTACGTTAAGGCGACATATGTAGGAATGAACAAACATTTAGGTCGATTCACGAAAGCTGACACGGAAAATGTATGAAACTGTCATTATTTTCATAGACATTCCACTATATTAACAGGTTAACACACCCGCCCCGCTTAGGCTTTACCGCACCCAAACTAACTAAACTGTAAACTTTTTTTTCTTTCCGGGTTGGACAGGTTAAGGGTGTTGCCCAATTTATCAGTTAATTTTTAACTTTTAATTTTAAGTCAGTAATCCTACTAATCTATTTTAAATTTAAGCCAATTGTCACTAACTAACTAACGAACTATGGATCGCACATGTCAGAAATAAAGCATTTTTATTTTATTTTATTTAAACGGAAACCACCGTGGCAACCTGTTCTCTTTTCAAATATGTCGTTATTTTTGTAAACAAACATCTGTCAAACAGCTCAGTGGCGCCATAAATGTCTACCTTTTACGTCGTACTAAAAGTTAAGAAAAAATGCATTTGGAAATTATAACTACGGCGTTTAGGTTAACAACGACAACTTTCAAAGATGAAATATAAAAGAATACTTACAGTAAAAGTGCACGGGTAAGAACGTACCCTTAAGCATTTAATGAAGGATGGCGTGAGTCGGTCAGTAATTCAATACTCACTGAGTCAAGGTTTCGCAACAATGTTGCTGATCGTTGCACCCGCGTCGCTTCCAACTGGTATTAGCCGTGTAATCCTACCGATTTCCAACGGTAAATGTATAGTTGTGGTAAGGAAACCAGTTTTTTTTACCACTCCGGTGGCAAACAGTCATACGGCCCGCCTGATGAAAAGCGATCGGGTGTAAGGGAGTGAGTCATATAAAGTTGCAAAAATAAACGTTACCTCGCCTTACTCGAGCGTGATAGTTTTATTTTTTAAGGAACGTTGCGTGACTTGTACCTACATCGATATCTGACACACTCGAGTATTTCCACGTCATGGTTTCATAATTAAAAAGACTGTAGACGATTCCGCATCACTAAAAAACAGGATATCATATAACGTTTTATTCTTCCTCTCAACTCGATTCTAATAGGTCCCCACGACTCTCGAGTTACTGCAAAATTACTCAGTAAGTATGCAGTAATGTTAAGGTTAAATTACGCCGCATGCGGCTTGACTCCTGTTGCAAGACTTTTTTTTATTTTTATACTACGACGGTGACAAACAAGCATACGGCCCGCCTGATGGTAAGCGGTTACCGTAGCTTATGGACGCCTGCAACTCCAGGGTGTTAACATGCGCGTTGCATGCATTGCAATGCAGCGGCGAAATGCTGCCAGTATCGTCGGCACCATGCCGTATATAGAGGCCCAATTTTTGACATGTAGTATATTTATGTTCAGCTTTATTTAGTTTTATTTAGTATTACTTTGTAGTTTATGGTTTTGTTAGGCGTCTATTGAATTGTATATTTATGTTTCTCCTACATCCTATTATCATATGAGATACTAGATAGATTTATTATCGTAAAACTAATATATGATTTTGTTTTAAAGTGAATAATAAGTATAATAAGAATCTTTTAGAAAACAAATTGAGAGAGGTATGGGCACAGCGGATGCATATCGTTAAGTGTAATAGGGCACAGCACAACGAATGTCGTCTCGCTCAAATCTGGAGCAGAGCCCATCTGGGGAAGTACCTGCACCTTACAAAAAACCGCAGTTTAATAACACTAGACCCTACTCATGGTGTTATGTTTCTGTTGGTGAGTAAGGTCGCCAGAGCTCCAAAAGGTTTCACTGTGTTGACAGCTGGGGACCCACGGAGCAAAGCATGCGAGTTGCTGGCGTCCATTATCTCCGGTGACCGCTTACCATCAGGCGGGCCGTATGCTTGTTTGTCACCGTCGTAGTATTAAAAAAATACTTCAAAAAATCAAGCAAAAAAGACGAAATTTAAATTAAATCCTATGGCGAACGATTCATTACAGGTTAAGTCCTGCTCATGCCTTCTGAATCAAGAAATCCTATAGATAAGAATCGTACATAATGTAGGGCCTACGCTAGCTGACGCGGACGCCCGCCGCGTGCGCACGCTCGCGGATCGCGGCGGGTGGATTTATTATGGCGCACCCGCTCCGTGCACCCGCTTCACTTAGCGCTGTTCATACAATTTCTTATCAGACTGGCGTCCGCTCCGGGTAATCCGCGTCAGTTAGCGTAGGCCCGTGAAGTTTGAAGTATGGCCGAGTCAGTGTGCCGGTATAATCAATGGCCACTCAAGCGGACAACAGGCTGTTTAATGGTGACCACTCACTCGAAACGTGGCGCGGGAATGCCCACAACGAGTTGGCGTGTCTAATATGGGCCTTTTAATTTTTTGGTGTAGAAAAATCATTTTATGCTTTGAAATTGTTATATTATATGTTTTCTACTCAGAATTACGAGCTCTTTTACTCCTATATCCTAGTCGGAAAAAAAGTGTCCTACAATTTAGATACATTTTTCAAATTTTCCATTGCGCTATCGCCATACTACATCTATGAAAAAATGGTGGCGAAATGGAAAAAATATATATAATATAACAATAATATGACAATAATATGTAAAAAAATATAACAATAATATGTAATTAAAAAAAATTAAAAAAAATATAAATAAAATATATATAAAAAAATATAACAATAATATGTAATTAAAAAAAAAAGTAGAAAACATACAAAAATTTCAAATTTAAGGGCCAGAAAATTGTACTTCCCAATTCTACAGTCCCACTTTAGCTTCGCAGTCTACGTGGACATCCGGTATCCAAATCTAATTATTTTTAAACCTTTACCTATTTACACAACATTTATGTTGAAAAAAAAACAAATTATTTCATTAAATATTTTTTGTTTTTGCGATTTGCGTTTTCCCCGTTCCATCCCCGGCTTGGTATCCGATGGACTTGGTCTTTTTCTTTAGTATACCTATGACATATATTTTCAATTTAGGAGATAGAAGTAGATAGATAGAGACGCCTTCAAAGGGAAAAAGTGTAGATTTCAAAATATTTGTTTTTCGTTGCCATGGTCGTAATGACGATTAGTTCTAGTTTGAGCGACGTCGCTCATTACAGGATAGACACATTTCCACGCGGTCGAAGTATGGCATGGGCGGGCGTCTCTAGTATTGACCTCTTTGTCTATTCTACGTGATTAGAGTCAAACCACGTTATCTTTTCTCAGTAAATGTACTGTCAGACGTGAAAGTGTTATTTTAAACGTCAAACTTCGATGACATTATGACGTTTACTTAACACTTCCACATTCTGTGCTATCGAAATCTAGGAAACTTAGCATAGACTGACTCTAGTCCTCTGCTTGTCTGCCGTCCTAAGAAAAAAAGACGTATCTAACATTTTTTGCGAAATTGAGTTATACACATATTTGGAATCGGCTAAAAAAGGCGCATCTGCCAGTATTTTTAATATTGCTCAAAAACGATCAGATGTCGACTTTATCGACTACCAAAAAGGGCACATCTGCAGAAAACCTGCCTTGCTACTAGATTGAAAAGGCGTTTCTTTGCCGTACTACAAAGAAAAGGCGCATCTAGGTAGATGCGTTTTATTAGATTTATAAAACGCATGCAGGATCTTACGTTGAAATGGCGCTTCTACATTGTACTGTGATTGTACTAAGAAGAAAAGAAGTTTCTTACACACATACGCCCCTTCATTCTAGTATTTTAAAGATCAAGCCAGACGTAAGTGCCAGAAGCGTCTTTTCTACGTAGTGTTGCTAGGTTTGCTGAGGTGAAGGGGGAGCACGGTAGTATGGCGGTTGAGTCAGTTGCGCCCGCGCCACCGACGTGTTACCACAAGCATGCGCGCGGTTTTCCGTGCGACAAAAAACGACAATGGTAATAAAATATTAAATTTTTCACTACACCATTATGCCAGTCTGTTTGTGTTAATTTTTTTATAATAATAATATATATAAATTGTGAACGGCATAGTTAAAAACCCCTCCTCACCGTATGGCGGCTGCCTGTGACTGAATTTATTGAGAAGTGTTGCATTGAGATTTAAATATTGATAGCACAAAAAAAATTGACACACTTGCTCATAACGTGGATCTTATTTGTATCGCTTTTAGGCTCATAATCCTAGATATTATACACGCGTGCTTTTTCATTATATTATTACACTTAGTTATTAATGATTTGTTACAGTCTCATCGAGCGAGGTTAACACGTTGGACTAAAATACTTTCTATGGTTCCTTCAAGCAAACCATGTCATTCGCAACCGTCTACATCGAAAAGTTATTACGATGAGCAGGTGCCTTCATGCACTTCTACAGATTTAAACGAATTTTTAGATAGCCAGGATGCCCTAGACCTTAATTGTAATATCAACCCTGACCTAGATTTTGATTCAGATGACTCGCTTTTAGATAAAGATTATGTACCTCCGTGTTCAAAGCCCGCAGAAAGAAGAAGATTCAGAATTCAGAGAAGGAGATTCAGAAGATTCAGACAGTTCCACAAATACTATACCTAACTCACAGCCTGTTAACGTTATTATTCCTGAGTCACCAGAAGTCTCTGACTCAGGCAAAGAAAACTCTGACCAAATTAAAGGGGGGGGGGGGTCTAGAAAACGTAAAAGGTATGACGAGACACCAAAGCAGAGAAAAATTATGAATAAAGTACTACGTTGTAAAAACGTAACTAGCCAGAAACGTCTTTTCATTGTAGTATCGAGTATTTTTATCAGATTTTTTTACTAAGAAGAAAAGGAATTTTCGACTTTTTTTTTAATTAAATTAAATAAACATGTTTTTCAAACTAACATTTCGATAAAATAGGTGTTACTACACATTTTTGCAAATTAAAAATATTGAATTTCCGGTTTTTCGTCAAGCAGCAATTTTTTTAATTTTCTGACTACAAATTAATTTTTATCTCCGTTTACAAGGTAAAGTAGATACGTCTTTTTTCCTAACGACGGCAGATTGTTAGCGGGTTAAAAATTTCAAATGTTAATTTTATACTACAAAGTAATTAATTACAATGTCCTTATCTAATTACTGTACTAATTAATTACTACAGAGAACAGTCTGTTGAAGTATGTTGACTCGACGTTATCTATAAAACAGTGCGCTCTGTCTTACAATTTATACTTACAACGACTAATTCATTGGTACGTTCGGCCATTTGTCAAAGATAGGGGATTTTATTACTTTCCAGTGAAAACCATTCCCTTTGAAACAATAACCAGCAAAGTGATAATGAAATTGATGAATTATATTTGAACACTTCAAAATTTTGCGTTTAGTACAAATTCTTATAAACATAGAATGCAGTTATCGTGAATGCAGTTAATTTACCTTAATATTTCGATGTTTCGACACATTTTCATGTGGTCTCGGCTTGACTGATGAAGAGACAGCGAAGAGTCAACAGCGATTTTGCTATAATGTTCAAATGTAAAGTCATTTTAAACGCGTGGAGGTTGAAAAAGTTAGGTCCCTTTTACTAAGTGTTATCGGCACGACACATAACAATCGGTATATAAATAAATTAACAACATTCGCGATTTGCGTTCTATGTTTATAATAATGTGAAATTGATGAAGTATCATTAATAAAACAGTAATAAATTCAGTCTTAAAGAATTGACTCGGCTCTTTACTTCAAACTAACGTCATTCACTTTAAATAAACGTCTTATATATAAATTCTCAAGGTGCGTCTTATAATAGAAGTTTATGCAACAGTGATATAATATAATAAGGGTAATTAAAACTTGAGGGTAGACCCGAGAGTTTTAAGAACCAATTATGAACTGGATACCCAGGTGCTCCTGCCCAATGGTGACAGCTTATTTCATATTTCATATATTTTTTCTTTGGTAAGTACATAAAACATGGTACATAATACAAAAAGGTCTTACAATATAATTATTAAACATTTTTCAACAACTAAAATCCAAAAGTATGACTAAACTAAAACATATTACAAATAAAATAAAAATTTCCTACAAAAACAAACTAAATATTAAAATTAAAATCGCTCCGTAGCCCTCCAGGTGCAAAGGTGCCCATTACACTCGCCGCGTTACCACGTTGAATTGCAATGGACAGCCTCTGCAAAAGGAAAGACCCGGAGCGGGGATCGAGACCCCTTTTTTCTTTTACTTTTTTCTAATATTTATGTAATTGACTAATAATATATTTTAAAAGCATCTTGGCACAAAAAAAATAGGAAAAATAAAAAGAAATGTATAGGGTCTGATTTGCGACTTATATATATAACAGCAGTCTTTGCCCCTGACTAAAGTATCCCCTCGCTCTATTGAGCTCACCGAGCTTTTTGAATTTCACACAGCTTTTCTTTCGACTAAATACCGACCCCGGGGATCCCAATACTCTCTGACACGTAAGAGCTACGTAAGAGAATTGTGGAGCCAATGTAAATAGGGTTTTTAAGCGATGAACGCGCTATCTTCTCTCTTGTGTCATCTCGCACTTCTCGCACTTAATCCAATCGACCTCGTAGAAGATAGACCGTGCCAGATGTTAGCGCATAACAACAATGCAAGGTGTCATGCAATTGAACCGCTATTATAAAACAAGTTGTACGTGTAAATGTCAATGATTGGTTCTATTTATATGCTCCATAAATTGGCTGGGCTGCCATTTGAAGGGATTAGTGCGTCATCGACAATCGACTTTAGTTTATCTAAAATCAATTACATTTGATTGATTATATAAGGGTTTTCCTTCGGCAAATTTTACAGTCGTGATTCTGGTCCAGGTTCAGGTCGTTTCGGGCATTTAAAACGCCTCTAGCGTTTTGAATTATATCAAAGAAGATTTATAGAGATACCTACTACATTTTAGAGTTTTTGCGCTGCACATTATTTTACAGTAGTATATATTGATAAAAGCTATCATTAGATACAACAGTATAAAAACAATGAATGCATATTCCTTATTGCAACAGTTGTACTCGTATTGAAACATTAATAAATACAAGTGTACTTAAATGTAATCAGCGTAACCAATAGCTTCAGATAATTCTTACGATTCTACAAAATGAGACAAACGATTTATTTATGAACGCTACATTAAATGCTTAACGACGCGAACTGTTCTTATAACACGATGAATTCTGAGCGTTGCAAGGGCTTCAAGTGTTACCAGCAGGGACCAAAATGTAACACCTACATAGTACAATTGCGTTGCCGGTCTTTGAGTTTGGAGTACGTTCTTGAAGGTTTGAAAGTCATAGATTTCTTGCAATCTGATTTACATCATAGGTTATACATTGGTTGAGTGTACGTGGAAATAGGGTCGGCTCGGTCAAATTACAAACTTAGTTCAGATAAGATTTATTATGATAAAATAAACATCAAGGTACAGTAAGAGATGCACAAGGTTCTCTTTGACCTTTTTGATACGAAGCCCTAAAAATGCAAGTAAATACTTATTTAAATAGTGGAAATATGGTTTAAAGCGGTCAAATTACAAGCTTAGTTCAGAGAAAACTTCTGTAGGCGCTTTCGTAAAACATGCCCCTAATCTTGGGATTAGTTGCCAAAGCCGACCCCAGGCTCCCTGGGTAGTGTCATAAGCCGGGAAAACGCAATTAATAAGACATAACTAGTTAAAGTCGGATCTGTACAGTAAACCTCCAGTTTTAAATTCTACCGCAACAGCTGCACAAAATATTATGATCCGAACTAAATAGTAAAAGCAGAAGTTTCTTATATATCAAATTCCAACACGAAACTGAGGAAGCAACGGTCATGAAACGCAGTATTATATCGATCGTAAGTATCGCAACATTGTAACGAAGCTAAATTAATTCTAACAACCGATATCAGACTTTATCTATTTCTGCACTCACACATACCGCCAATTGAATTGACTGATAGTCACCCCTATTGCAACGGACATAAAGTCTACGGACGGTCGGTTAAGTGTGGTGCTGGTTGCACTAAAATACCATTTAGGAAAAAGAACTTTAAACAGTTTGAATTAAGGTTCATATTTAGTTGCGGTTTAAAGTAATGGTTGGTAATGTGTGCGCGTGAGTCGGTGTCAATGGTTCGCCCTGCCAAGTCTAGTAGACGGAGAGCTGGCTACGGAAATAAATGTACAATTTAAAGTGCCACGAAACCCCTCTAGTTAGTGTGCCGTATTATCATTATCAATGATGTCGGGTACCTGGCAGCTGTTCAGCGGTGACAGTAAAATTATAGAACAAACCCATTAATTAATTATGATAGTATAGAGAAAGAGGTTAATCGTCGAATCCGACTCGGTTGGGCAGCGTTCGGGAAGCTGCGACACATCTTTTCGTCCAATATTCCGCAGTGCCTGAAGACGAAAGTCTGCGATCAGTGTGTGTTGCCAGTGATGACATACGGTACTGAAACGCGGTCGCTTACAATGGGCCTCATAAGAAGGCTCAAAGTCACCCAAAGGGCAATGGAGAGAGCTATGCTAGGAGTCTCTCTGCGAGATCGTATCAGAAATGAGACCATCCGCAGCAGAACCAAAGTAACCGATATAGCTCTCCGAATCGCTAAACTTAAGTGGCAGTGGGCGGGGCACATTGCACGTAGAACCGATGGCCGTTGGGGCGGAAAGGTTCTCGAGTGGCGACCGCGTACCGGAAGGCGCAGCGTGGGTAGGCCCCCCGACTGATGATGACCTGGTGAAGGTCGCAGGAGTCCGCTGGATGCGGGTGGCGCAGGACCAGTCATTGTGGAAATCTTTGGGGGAAGCCTATGTCCAGCAGTGGACGTCTTTCGGCTGAAATGATGATGATGATAGTATAGCACATTAACTAGAGGAGTTTCGTGACTCTATAAATTGCACGCCTTCAAATGATTATAATACGCCATTATTGCCCATCCACTGTCACACACACAGCTGAACAGCTGCCACGCGCTCGGATTAATTTATAATGTTAGTATGGCACATTAACTAGAGGGGTTTCGTGACGCTATAAATTGCATACCTTCAACCGATTATAAAACCCGTTTGTTGCCCAAGTACTGCCACACCCACCGCTGAACAGCTGTCAAGCGCCCGGATAATGAATAATAATAGTATGGCACACTAACAAGAGGGATTTCTTTTAATAATATCAACACTAGAAGGTACGTTCTGTCAAGCGCAGTGAAGCCATTTCAATTGAGATTTTTTTTCTTAATTTCCATACATTGCCCTATAGCTATTTCATTCGAATGTCAATAGGTTTCTGGTAATACATATTTAGCTACACCGGCTCTAACCCTACACCACAGACACAAAAAGATTTAACACTTTGGACCGGCAAGAAACTCGTCACACATCTTTTCAAAACATTACATGTTATATCTCTATACACATCAAGTTTGTGGGTTCTGTATACGCAGCGGGCCTACAACGCTCTGCGCGTCCAGTTTAATAATGCTTTTAGGGTGCTGTTGAGACTGCCGCGTTTTTGCAGCGCGTCGTCAATGTTCGCCCAGGCGCGCACAGACGGCTTTGATGCTGAAAACTGCCAGACAGAGTGCGCGGGAGTAGCAACAGTATCCTAAGCATGATAGCTAACTAGCTTGATTGTCCTATAATGTGGAAAATGGGTCAGAGGACAAAATCTTTATTGTGTATCTATTATTAATTTACTAACATAGACATAGACACTGAACTAACAATATGTGGACCTCATGTTGTCTTAAATAAATAACATCATTCATTCATATCTAATATGCATAATTAAAAAAAAATACAGTTCAGTTAATTCTGTGTGTCTATTTACGTGGCTAGCTCTTAGACAAAAGTAGCCACGTGTCACCATTTATATAGTTATAGTATTGGTATGTGGCACCTGTCGGATTTAGCACAGAAAACAATATGACTAACTAATTTGATACGATCATTTTATTGAAGTTAACACCTTAGCGTAGAATGGGAGTAAGTTTGTCTGACATTTTGTATGCAAAAATATTCTGCCGATTTTTGTATGGCTATTTGTATGGTGGGATACAGTGATATGATATTTGCATGATATTTTGGTAGAGGGGAAGTAGTATGAATGCGACTCCTTAGTCCTTTTGTATTGAACTTACTTAAGAGGGCACAGAGCGTACAGGACACTCATTTGGGGGATTGTTTTCTAAAAAAACTATACATTTCTCTTTAATCTATGGTATCTTCGATGTAGTCATATACTTTTTTAAATACATTATGTATAAAAATAATATAGGGTTTTACTATTCAGATTAGTCAAAAAGTACAAAATTAAGGTTATGGTTCAGATCACATTAATATAAATCATTATTTATATTTTCATTTTATAAAATTCATTTAAATGTATAGTCTTGCTTAAGAGTAGTTAAGAGGAGATCTTTTACTTTGAAACGAAACACTGATAATCTATATCATGAATTGAATTGTCATGGAAGATCGAGTGCTGTATGGGACTCAAAACGTAGGGATGTACTGCGCGGTTTAATTAGAGGCCACAACTGTCAAGTTGTTATCATTCGGCCGTCTAGATCTCAATATTAATGACATTGTCTAAAAAAAGCCTTTTCATATTTTGTATGAAAATTCTAAACGTCCATAGAAAATGCTGCATCTTTGACATCAAAATTCCCTGACAAAAAAAACCGAAACGAAATTTTTCTGCCACTTTTACTACCACTAGCATGCTTCCATAAATATCATAGATTTTTTTATTGCTTCATTCGCAACTATCTTTTATTTTGTACCTAATTTTATAATATATTCTACGTCAGATTCACTCGTTTTGACGGACTGAAAACAAATGAAAATTTCAGGGTTTTTTTTTAATAGGTATGCTAAAAGTATTAAAAAAATTGATTTTTTTTTAAATAAAAAATACAAAAAACTTTCTCCCCGACCTAATTTTTCCTTCAAACTGTTAAACGTGAAATCACGATTAGTAAAAAAAGCCACGATACTTTTATTTTTCAAACATTTTTCTAACCGTTGATTTTACTAAAATTATTCATATAGGTATTCTGGTAAAAGCTTATATCTACAAAAACCATAGTTTAGTTCTAAGCGCAATTATCTGATTACCATACTTGGAATGACTCGGAGCAAGTTCTAGGGATTTGATATCGATAAAAAATATGTCGATATAATTAAATGAATACATGTACTCGTTGAACATTAGGTATTGATTACTGTATAAAGTTGAAATTAAACACTTTCGAAAGGATTAATCGCGTTTATTAACACCATGACCCTACGATTCGAGCCCTTTACAGCACTTGTTTTCACAGGGCTAAGATGATGACTTAGAGAATGAAAATTCTCCCCGTCAATCAAAAAAGTTACTTGTGCAAACTACCTTCATACAAAAATATAAAAATAATTAAAAACAAAGGTTGGTCTACAATGCCCAGAGGGGCTTATAAAGCTAGTAATACATAGCCTGAAGGGCATTCTATAATTAAAATTAAAATGAAAAAATTAAAATTGTAAAAAATTGTGTCTCTAAGTAAGCATCTTAAACCTGTGAAAACGAGTGCTGTAAAGGGCTCGAAACATAGAGTCATGATGTTAATAAACGCGATTAATCAGTTCGAAAGTGTTTAATTTCAATGAACAATCTCAGTAACAGAAGACAATATTACTATATAAAGGTTCGATATCAGATATGATAGATAATAAAAGTATTTGTTATTTCAATCAAAATAACAATTTACTTTCAATTTTATTTCGGACTCTAGCTGTCGTGATCGTGTAGCCCAGTGGTTAGTCCGTCTGCCTCGCAAGCAGGAGATTGCTGGTTCGATTCCAGACCTGCTCACCGGGGGCCTTGGTCACTTTTTCTGTAGTATATCATAGTATATGACATCTCTTTCAATATATAACAATTTACTGTTAGCGACATTCGTATCTTAAATACACGTTTTAATTTGTTTATTTATTATTTAAAAATAAGGAGAAATAAGTAATACTTATGTATGTCGTTGACAGTAACATCGATATATCTCTTGTCGATAAAATATTTTGATACATCACTATCTTATGCCCCAAGTTATCTCAGGTATTCTGATTACGTGGTTTATTTTGAGGCGCCCGCCTACTATAGCTTTTTCATTTTTTGCGTGCTTCTGCAATTTATCGCGCTCTCTTTTGCTCGTATATTATGTGCACACATTTCAATGATTTATCTGTACTCCGTCGTTTAAAGTAGTTTCGAATGCAACAAAACGTGTAATCGTCGGTTTTTCTGATTACGATATGTAAGCGCGATTGTTTCTTGACTAACTGATTGACTAATCATTAATTGCGTGCTCAACGGTTGTAAATCAATACATTAATAGCAAATTGTAACGAACGTGCTTTGCATATTTTCACCGATACGGCCGGGGACTAATGAAAAGGAGGTATACATAAGTGAAGTTGATATCGAACTGCATTGCACGTAGAACCGATGGCCGTTGGGGCGGAAAGGTTCTCGAGTGGCGACCGCGTACCGGAAGGCGCAGCGTGGGTAGGACTGATGACCTGGTGAAGGTCGCAGGAGTCCGCTGGATGCGGGTGGCGCAGGACCGGTAATTGTGAAAATCTTTGGGGGAGGCCTATGTCTATGTCTATGGTTGACTGGTAGAGAATGCATTATAGCATTAAGTCCGCCTTTTTACATTTGTATTTTCTTTTGTATTTTTTGTGTTTTAAAAAAAACTACATAATTTTTATCTCAGATAACTAAAGAAAAAAAATTCTTCATAAAAATTCAGTGATAGTTAATTGTGTAGAAATTTCGGTACAACATTGTTGCACTAAAAGCATCGGTATGCCTTATTCTAGCTGTGTGCTTAACTTGAGTTGTATGCAACTGTTTTCGATAGCGACTGCGACCCTCGAAAGTATCGAATACGGCCGAGTGCCTCATAGTAAGCACACTGGAGCTACTCTTGATTACCTCTTATTTTATCCTTAGTACCACACCGCGTAATTTTGGCATTTGGCCAATGAAAGGCAACAGTTTGTAGCAGTGAGATCATTGAATTTTACCAATAGATAATTGGATTATCTACGATTGTAACTACAATCTAAAACGGGATATTTACTACGTATGTTTGTTTTATTGAGCACCCAATATTTCGCAACACTCAAAATAAGCGACCCCGCTTACAACATCACTAGTAAAAAGTCGCAGTCGGTCAGTTTACTCCGTGAACATGGCGTTTGCAACAGTGGCGAAATATCGGGTGCTCGATAAAACAAACATACATGGTAAATATCCCGTTTTAGATTGCAGTTATAATTGAATTATCGATCGGCTAATATCAATTACACTGTTATTAATATTATCTACGTAGTGTCATCGTGGCATTTGTCCGATACCCGTTTTTTTGCTAACATCACTCAAATCCCATAAGGAAATCAAGTTGTCATGATCATAACATACATCACTTTGACATCTGAATGACATAACATTAATGCACTGCTGTATGTATTATTATTAGCTGTTCATAAATTATCTACTCTGCAATGCGAACTGGTACTAATTGTGTTAAAACATTAATGAGCTTGGCTATAGTTGTATATGAGGCATTACTGCATATGAAATACTATTTCCCGTGCAAACAAAGGATATATTTTGAAGACATATGTGGTGCCTCACGCGTACCATAATGGTGCTAACCATTTTTTATCTGACAGGGGCTTTTCTTTATCTGCACTACGCTTTGGAGCGTAAGGACTGTGAAGTGGAAGCCCTACTTGAGTTCTATGTAACCATACTTAAGAGGACCGACCCTCCGGTGGCGTCCTCATCGGGCCGATTGTGTATTCTAATAAATATCGTTGTTATCCAACTAATTCCCCAACTTTTGATGTATAAGGCAAAGTTTTAAACTTTTAGCTTTATCACGAAAAATTGGCCACTTTTTACAATTTTATTTTTTTATTTTATTTTATTTATTTTATTGTTAAATTTAGTTACACAGCATAACAGTCAATAAACTAAGGCACTGCGAAACTACATAGTAGGTACACATATTGTAACTTATAATTTAAACATAATAGGTAATAATTTAGAAAAAGCAAATAATAGGCAAGCACTATTGAACAGTAGAAGGACGCACATCCATCTTTTCACAAAACGCCAAACATTCATCACGCACTAAATTATTCCTGCCAGCAAACAAATCACACTCCGGTGCTGATGCTAAGAGCCCATTCAGAAGTTGCAAGGAACGTACTAGAGGGGACTGTTTACGAAACTCAGTTCGAGAGTGAGGCACTGCCAGCAGGGGACGATCACGAGGTCGAAAATCAATCCTAGTCAGAGGAGGGACGTATAGTCTTACCCATTGCGTGGCAAGCTCCACACAATCAGACTCCCCGCGAAGTATGCCGCAAGAAGTAGTAAGAAGGGCAAAATTACGTCTCACTTCGAGGGAGTTAAAACCCAAAGAACCCAGTAAAAATTTGGTTGGGTACAGAAAGGGGTAGTATCCGTACATTTTTTTGTACAGAAAACGTAAAAAAGCGTTTTGAACTCGCTCCAGAAGTAAAATGTATGAGGCTTCATAGGGGTTCCAGATGACGGACTCTAATTTACTCCTGACAAGAGCAGTATAAAGAAGTTTGATGGCACTGATATCGCTAAATTCTCTGGAATTTCTTATAACGAAGCCAAGTCTCTTATAGCAGTCACGCGTCAAGGAGTAAATATGTTCATGATAATTGAGACGGGTATCTAGGGTGACTCCTAGATCCCGTATCGAATTGACACGGACAATTTTTTCTACTCCCAGCAGATACTCGTAGTGGAGTGGGCTGCGAGCCTTACTAAAGGTAATGATCGCACACTTAGAAGTATTAAAAGCCAGTCTATTCCTGATACTCCATTGGTAAACATTTTCTACATCCCTTTGCAGAGATAGACAGTCGGATAATTCCTGCACGCCATAAATAATTTTCAGATCATCGGCATATAGCAAGCATCTAGCCGACCTGAGGACTGATGCGAGATCATCAATCATAATCCCAAACAGCAACGGACCCAGAACAGACCCCTGACTGACGCCGGAGCGAGTTTGATAGGGGTTCGAGACGAAACAGCCATGTTGTACAAATTGTTGCCTGTCACTCAGATAACTGGAGAAAAATCGTAGCAGCTTTGGTGAAAATCCAAAATTGCATAACTTACTTAATAGAACATCATTATCCACACGGTCAAAGGCTTTTCTAAAGTCGTAGTACAAGACGTCGACTTGTGTACTTTGGTCAAGATGGTCTGTGATAGAATCCACCAGAGTCAACAGATTTGTTTCAACAGAGCGCCGAGGTCTAAAGCCATGCTGGGACTCACAGAGAAAAGGCTTAATTTGCGGAGCCACCAAACCCTTCATGACTGACTCGAACAGCTTGGCTACAGCAGAGAGGATAGCGATAGGTCGATGTTCTTCGACCTGGGTAGATTTGTTCGACTTCGGTATAGGCTTAACCCTCGTGATTTTCCAATGACTAGGATATTCCCCGGTTTCTAAGGCCAAGTTAAAGATATGTACCAGGGGTGTAATAATCCACTCCTTGCACCCTTTCAAAATGAAAGCCGGGAGGTTGTCTGGGCCCGGGGAGCTCCTAGGTTTTAAGCGATTTAGCTGGGCTTCAACATCAAGCAGGGAAATCTGAGCCACGTGAATATATTGGGCATTATGGCTTTGGTCCTCAGACATTATCTTACGATAGTCCAAGTCAGGTTTATTCGGCAGGAAAACGGATGAAAAGAAATCGGCAAAAGCCTGAGCAGCATCCTTATTTTTAAATTCCTTTCCGTCGTAAGTGACCAGCGACTCGAAACCCCCTTTGGCTTTCAGATTTCCAATATGTTGCCAGAATGCACGAGGATTTGACTTAATCCTTATTTGTAACTGGCTGACATAGTTGTCATATGCAAGCGTCACACGGGTTTTAATGTTTGCCCTAGCACAGGAGAAAGCGTTATATATAGAATTTTCACCGGTACGCTTCCAGTCCCGATGTAATGCAGCTTTCCGCCTAATGTCACGAATAATATCATACGTAAACTATACCGGATACCGCCTGGAAGGTTTATTTAACTTAGTTTTCTTGGGGATGCACAATTTTGTTGATACACTATGATTTAAATTACTCTCTGTGCCAATGACCAAAAGTTGGCGAATTAGGAGGACTACAATTTATGGTTGGGTATAGGGAAATAGAAATTCAAATACGTCCTTTATTCTTACGGCGGCAGTGTAATGCGAATGACTATGTTAGTTTAAAATCTGAAATTTCGTTTTGTCAAACCTGACTTGTACATTCCAGCTTCGTGGGTGGTGCACCAATGGCGGCTGTACGAGCGCTCGCTGTGCTCGCTGCTCGAGTTGCAAGCGCGCAAGGAGTCGTTCTGCTGCTCGCCGCGCTACGTGCTCTCGCGCGAGTACGCGCCGCACCTCCCCGTGCCGCTCGTGCGCTCGCCGCCGCCCGCGCACTTGTAGCCCCACACCGCGCCGCGACAGGTACGTTTTCATATATTGCAAACGCGAAGGTACACACACACGTCAGATTTGTTTGGGCTCGGTCCAATCACTCTGGAGTATTCACGTGAAGTCGCGAAGGGGTTTTGTATTTTCCACAGGCTACCTCAAGGTCCTATATTAGTCTTACGCGTAGTACCTACATAGAGCCTAAAAATATACACGCCTCCGCGTGCGTGTGACGCTTGTCGCCGCTCGCTCGTGTAGCCCCACACCGCGCCGCGACAGGTACGTCTTCATATAATGCAAACGCGAAGGAACACACACACGTCAGATTTGGCCTCGGCCTCGGTCCAATTACTCTGGAGTATTTCAGGGTAGTAATCACATGAAGTCGCGAAGGGGTTCTGTATTTTCCACAGGCTACCTCAAGGTCCTATATTAGTCTAACGCGTAGTACCTACATAGAGCCTAAAAAAATACACAATGTGACGCTTGTCGCCGCTCGTGTGGCCCCATACCGCGCCACGACAGGCGAGACAGTCGGTAGTTATAGCAATAACCTGAAATAGATTTTCAGAGTAATATGTAATTTTTCACTCGTCCCGAGTATTTCCACTCGCCTTCGGCATGTGGGAAGATTCCTCGGGACACTTGAAGCACCTACTTAATGACATATTTTCCGCACCAGCATCGAAATGTACTAGTAACGAAAAAAATATATCGATGTTACTGTCAACATCTAAATGTTATTCGACGAATAAATATACAAAGGAAATATACGAAATATAATTTTTGGTAGAGGGAAAATAGCACGATGCCATCTTCTTTTAACGAACTTAATGGATAAACATCAACGTCTAGCGAGAAAATCTGTGCATATTTTTTCAAGCGGAAATATTTTGTAACCGATATCACCTCGATTGTCTCCATTTTCGCGGCGATTTTCCGACCGCTTGTAAACAAACAGCTGAAACTCTTAGACAAATGTTTTATGTTTATTTAAATATTTTTATTTTGTTTTTATACGTATAATAATGAAAGTATGTGCTAAAACATGGATTTTATTTTGCCCTAATTAATTTTACTATGAGAGCAATCTTAAAATTTTAAACAGAGCGATTTGAAGTGCTGTTTAAGAAAAAAACACGAGAGATATACACTATTTATAATTTTTGGATTACCTAAAGTTTATAACTGCATATTCATTAATGCAAAAAAAGTTACTGATTAGCCAGAAAACTTGGCTAATAATCGTGTATTTCTACCAAAACTTATCAATTTTTTTAATACTTAGTAATTTTCTGTGAAAATGTTCAAAACTGTTTAATTTATTCCGTAGAAGAAGACGTGTAGAGATATATACTAAACAAGAAAAAAATGATTTATTTAGATTCAATGGCAATAGGGTCGAAAACTAGATAGATGTTTGAAGCTCGCTCATCAAAAAGCATTTATTCCATTTCAATTAAAATGATCTTTCAATTTTTATATTAAAACATGTATAATATTTTTGTTCCTATAAAAACTCATGGCAAAAAGTTCACCTGAATTGGTTATATACCGGGCTCTTAAGTAATATTACTTATTCTGTGGTGTAACCGAGTTTACGTATAAGCAAGCCGAACGGTTAGTGGTCATAAAATTGCGATCATTCGAGATAAGCCAGGAGGTTCCTCGTTACGCGCGATTTATGACAATGTTGCACTTAAAACGTCATTAATAAAAGGAAAGTGGACATACGAGAGGGAACACCGTGATAAAGTGGTCAATCGGAAGGCTGTTTCCGCTGAAAATGGGTAATTTGTCACGATGTTTTCTAGAAAACTACTGAAAAGAAGTATACATCATCTAGATCAAAAGAACTATCAAACGTAGACAGTTATTTTTATTTTTTTCAAAGACATGTATTTTTATTTTTTTTATAATAAGTATATATCTTTATTATTTTACTGACTATTCAAAATAAAATGACAAATAAAAATTCGGCCATGTGAAAGTTCGCAAATAGATGCTAAGTGAAGTGAAGGCGAAAAGTTGGTTGTGAAGTTATATTCGGTAACAAGAAATTCGGAGAAAATATTAAGGAAATGAAATGCCTAAATTACTTGCTAAAGGCGAGGGCGATTCTTGAGGCTTTAGCTGTAGTTTAAGCATAGCAGCCAGTTTTGTAATAAAAAATAAAAACTACCTCCCGATGCCAAGTCATATCGAACTCGAGTGAGTCTTTGAGTACGCTAATATCTGTTGACGTTTTCTCTGCTCACTGCAAATTCTGTAAAACGATACCCCCCTCAGGATGCGAACCCGGGGGAGGTATAGCCCACTTTATTTGTGTGTTTATCACGAATATTTGTTCCTGAGTTATGGGGGTTTTCGATGTACTAAGTATTTATATGTATCTATCAATTATATGTATTGTCGTCTAGTACCCACACCACAAGCCTTATTGAGCTTACCGTCTAACTAGGGCCATTTGTGTTAGTTTGTCCCACAATATTTATTTATTTATTAATAAATCTTTGCCAAAAAAAATATATTTCGTAATCGTATCGTAATGTATCGTCAATACGATACATTACGATATTATTTAAGTTATCGAAATGATGGCAATCAGGCACACAGCCTGCGCGATGGTAAGCGGTTTTCGTAATCTATGGACGCCTCAAACGCCAGTAATGCAGTCAGAATTGTCACCTTGAATGGGCCCGAGTTTTTTGTGGATTTACAAAAGCGCAAAAAGTATAAAATATACCCCAAAGCCAAACAAAGCCAGTCCAAAGCTTCGTCCAGTATTAAAAGTAAACCAACATAGCAGTTGCATTGCATCAAGCTCCCAGGTCATAACGCAAGTAATAAAAACTGCGCAATATATCGCTGTCTCGCATTTCCACGCTCATAAAACGGGCCAGAGCGAGACGGAGCACTTTAACACCGGCTACAAAACGTTTATTAACTACCCACTCGTAAATTACGTAGTCTTACTGCAGTTTTTTTTAAGGTATCGATTTCTCTTACATTTCGCTGTGCCACGGCAAACGTCGGATTCCTTGAAAATCCTGGGACTTGGTTCAAGAGCTTGTGTTTTTTGACATAGGGTTTTACACAGAAAAAACGGGTTTAGGGTTTTTCTGTTTCTAAACTTGACCATTCAGAGGCGTTAGCTAGTCCTTCTCGCCAAGGGGGCAAGGGGAGCAAATTTGGTGTTTTCCCCGTTACCCCTGTGACCACCACCTACAAAAACTACTACCACTACGATACGATACTGATGTTATGAAGTTACCGCGTTTTTATTAATGCTATTTAAAAAGATGATATAATATGTTTTTTTTTCCCACCGGCTGCAAAACAGCCACTTGCAGGCCGAGACGCTAAACAATTTCGCCGCTTGCCGGCTGCGTCGAGCAGAAATATAGTGTACAGACCTTGGCCAGTAAAACCTTCGGACGACTACGACTACAAAATTACTTCAAAACGTTGCAAAAAGGTTGAATTCTTCAAATCCAAGTATAAATATATTATTTGAAAAATTTCGACCCTTTTACAACGTATTTAAGTATTTTTTAGGGTTCCGTACATCAAAAGGGAAATCGGGACCCTTATAGGAATACTTTATTTTCCGTCCGTCCGTTCCTCTGTCTGTCAAGACCATTTATCGCGTTATTTATTTAATCGTATGGCATATTATACACTAACAGATACAGAGAAATCACAAATCAAACTCCAAAGAATTAACCCACTTGAGAGCAGTCCGTTTTGGTACCCCGTTTCTATATGTGTAGATATAGCAAATTGAAATAAATACCACATACACAGGTCTGCATTCACTTGAAGCTGAGAAAAAACCAAACCCCGACGTCAACGCAATTAAGTACCTACTTTATTATAAAATGTAATCAAAATTGATCAGAATGAGATTGGATTAAATCGCGTTTATTACTTACATCGCTATTTCCTTTTCGAGTCTCTTACAGGTGCGGTATCTGGTGAATTATGTTTTACCGTTGGTCGTCTAGGGCTTGCGCCATTACGGAATTGCTTTTTATGGATGACTCACACTAGACCGGGACGTGGCCGGACCGGGCCGATCCGTCAGTTTCTATAGAAAACGTCACGTGACCTCCGAGAGCTTCGAACTCGGACGTGACTTTTTGTATACAAATTGACTGATCGTCCCGTCCCGTCCCGATCTAGTGTGAGTCATTCTTTATGTTTGCTTTATTGAATGATTGAAACACGGTTTATTTATATTCCTTTCAGATTACTTATTGGTTATTTATTTTTATTGTGATAGGCAGCAGTAACATGTATATTATGGTTACTTATGTTTCTATATCTCATTCGAACTAGCAAATCGATAGTGCGGCCCATCTCATTCTAGTGTGAGTCATCCTTTATGGTTAATTACGGAATTCCGGAACTGCCATACAAAACAATTCCGGAAATATAAGCTTTAGTTGGAATCTTTCGTGTTTATCTTGCTGTCTCTAATGACTAGCTTACGAAATGTCTTCATCCACATATTTTTAAATATAGTATAACTACTTTTATCTACGCACATATCTTTAGCGCTCTAAAATGCGTTCAGAAACCATAGGCAAACATTACCTCCTGAAAACTGCTAGTTATGAGTTTAAATTGGAACAGCTTCCAAATTAGAATAGGTGTCTATTCTAGTCATCATCATCACTATATTAGCCATATATAAGACATCCACTGCTGAACATAGGCCTCCCCTTTGGACCTCCATATGGACCGGTTGGAAGCGACCTTCCCGGCGACCTTCTAAAGTCATCTGTCCATCTTGTGGGTGGACGTCCAACGCTGCGTTTGCCAAGCCGTGGTCTCCACCCGAGCATGCACTTTTCGACCCCATCGGCCATCTGCTCTGCGTGCAATGTGACCTACGCATTGGCACTTCAGCTTGCTAATCCGGAGAGCTATGTCGGTGACTTTAGTTCGTTTACGGTTCTCCTCATTTCCGATTCGACCTAACTGAACTAAAACATATAATACAAAAATAAGAAAGACTGAAAACGCAGTAATAATCCGATTATCATAAGGCCCCGATGACAATAAATCACAATTATGCTGATCTGCCAATGCCAATTAATTGCTGTTTATGGGGGAGAGCCACGCAAGTTGGGTCACGCGAGTGCGTTTAGATTGTATTTACAAATGTACTAAAAAAACGGGGCTTAATCGCGTAAAACTTTGAAAACTACATAACCTCCTATTACGTTTTAGTAAATTTATAATGTATGAAAATCGTGGAGTTTAAATAATATTTTATGTGTTACACTTTTTTATACTTATCTCTTAAGTCTGACGCGTGTTACTGTTAACTATACAAGGTGTAACAAAAATGCTGGTGATCGTTTAAGGGCGTAGTATCGTGGACTGATTAGAAAAAAATACTCCTCATACACAAAAATTGTTTCTACTTCTGCTCAAAAAATTCGAACTTAAGTCTCACGATCGAAGTGAAAAGCATTGTGTACCTCAGGCATAAATACCCATTTTAACCTCGACTACTATATTGGCTATTTAATAAATAACCTCGGCTATAATGGGTTACTTTATGGCCTTGATATAGATACAATCTTGTATTATCTGACAGAAACGGCTTGCATGAGCTCGGTTATGCCTATAACAAAAATCGATCGATTGCGAATTTCTATCTCCATCTCTGTCACACACATATTGGAGTGACAAAGAGGTTTTCCCGTCAATGCCAAATTTCGATATTCGTGGTAGGCGTGCAGTTTACAGAGCGATGGAGTTGTATAGAGTCGAAACCGCCCGAGGTAAATAAAAACACATTTCCATTCTTTAAATTAAATTTAGTATCGTTCACACACGTTACCGCTTTTTTGTATTGTCTGTAGAGGACCACCGTGCAGTCTAATACCCACAGCAACCAGTCCACATACCGGTTTATTTTTAAAAACATTTGTGTTTGCTTTTAGTAACAGGTATCGCTTTGTCGATTTTAATATACTACGACGGTGACAAACAAGCATACGGCCCACCTGATGGTAAGCGGTCACCGTAGCCTATGGACGCCTGCAACTCCAGGGGTGTTACATGCGCGTTTGCGACCCTTTAAAAATAAGGAGGATTCGCTGTTTGCTACGTGGGTCCCCAGTTGTCAACACAGTGAATCCTCTTGGAGCTCTGGCGACCTTACTCACCAACAGAAACACAACACTATGAGTAGGGTCTAGTGTTATTATACTGCGGTTTTCTGTAAGGTGGAGGTACTTCCCCGGATGGGCTCTGCTCCAGATTTGAGCGAGACGACATTCGTTTAGTGTGGTAGGGTACCAGACCCTACCACACTAAACGATATGCATCCGCTGTGCCCATAACTCTCTCTTTGTCGGTTCTTTTATAAATAAATATTTATGACATTATTAGCGTCTTAATTTGTCATCAAACATCTGATTGGCGGGTGCAAATCTGTACTGAAGTTTAATAGTGCGAGGACACTTAAACTAATTTTATTAGTTGATATCGATACAAATTACGTTTATCATCCATCATTGTGTAACTTTAAGAAATCAATAAACTACTTCAATATAATATATAATTTTCGTAATATACGATTAACTTTTTTATCACATTTTCTGACTTTAATCTTCGTCGCCTAGGTGACAATATCCATTCTAGCTTACTAAATTATGTTAATAGGTGTCAACTGTTGCAATTGGAGCAAATTCAAATAATTTATAATGTAGATACTAATACATTTCTTCTGTACGATTCAGTTATATTTCTTTTCCGGAGATGTTTTAAACGTTGAAATGAAATACCAATCATCATCATACCTAATGACTAAATCATTAGGCATGATGATGATGGGTATTAAATTATTTTCAAGGGTATCTCTTAGAAAGAGAGGAAATTTAGTCTCGTTCGCTGAGTTTATACTGAAATTGTTTGTTACCGACAAACACATCTTGGACCCAGAAGTATGTATACTAATCTATACTTCGACAATACAATGCCATTTGCAAAATCAGTTGTTTTTGCAACTCCGACAACGATGTATGTTTATTATACATTAAAAACCCCATTCGCGCCATTAAAAATGCATATAAAATTGGCTCGATCCCCATACGGATGGACGGAACAGCCGTTGCACAGCGACCTACCACAAGCGAAGATACGTTTTAAAAATGGAACGCCGAGACGATCGTAAAACGAACCTCTGAGTGATGTGACGCTTGCCGAGATAAATTATCGATTTTACGATTCAAGGTTGAGGGGTTACCGGGAATTGGAAAAGTTTTATCAAATATCGAGGTTTTCGGTGTTGTATTGAATTGTTTGATTTTATTAAAGCGAAGCTAATAATGGACTACCTCAATCTATTTTGCTATTATAATAATGGAATGAAAGAGCTATATGGCAATGTACGAAAACTGTAAAAATATTCAATGCGGTGACAGAACGTTATTTCCTTTTGCATTTATTTTAAGAACCTATATATAGTTTGAACCGTATTACTTATGTATCGACTCCTAAAGTGAAGTGATCGCTTCTTGGCGATAATATCACCGGTTATCTACATTTAGTACGGGTAGTTATTATTTAATTTACATTGTTTTTATTTTCTTGTTGGAGAGCAATGAAATTAGTGTTGTACACTAAAAAATCTTTCCTTGACATTTATTAAGCAAACCCTGTAATACCAGTACCTTTCTATTTCTCTTCTTCTTCTTCTTCTTCGTGTCGAGGTTCCCTCCTTATACTTGAGATGTACAATAAATGGCGGTGTTTACAGCCCTGGGCGTCGCGTCTATCAGATCGAGCTCTGAGCAGCAATCATTATGGGCACGCTGGGCAGGCCAACAGGTGCTTCATTTATTTCTCTTATAAACAGTGTATTTTTTTTATAAACAATTTTCATTTTATAGCTATTGTTTTCTTATATGTTACAAGATAATTAAATTTACTTTTTTGACCAAGGATTTTTAGCACATTAATTAGATAATTCTGTCTAATAGTAAGAGTAATTTCTTATTAATTATTCTTAATAAAACCTATAATTACAACTAAATTACTGTAAATTAATTAATCATGTCAAGCTAACCGTTGCAATGTTGGTATGATTGATATGGAGTTTAACTACCGAACAAACGATATTTTATGAATAGGTTTATTTTACAAACTGTTCAGAATAGATTGACAAATATGTAACAAAAATAATTAACTAACATGTTTATGCTCTTCGCCATGCCTGCAATTTGTATTTACTAATATTACTTAAACATATACGTGCAGACATCTTTACAACTACAGAGATACTTGTATAAAGAAGAATGAATTTGTTTTCCTCCTATTTATTACCTATAGTTGTCACAATAGCGAGAACAATAAAGTCAAAGATTATACTAAACTATGAAGCCATAACCGGCAATATATCGATTACAACAATACCTGCCCCATCCCATCACTGTTTGACGCGCCGCGACGTCTGCGAATCATAAAACTTTTCGCGCGTAAACGTCAGGATCGACACCGGGCAGCAGCTGGAGCGCTGCACGGCGCTTAACCTTTCTCATCCGTCTAATAACTATGTTGATTTACAGCGCTTAAAACCACGCAGGGGTCGATGACCGGCGAAATTAGGTGTGCGGGTTGAATTTATTTTTAATTTGGAACGTTTTGATGTTGCAGTTTTTATTCCTTTTAAATGGGAGTTTTACTCTTATGCGTTTTATTTCTTATTGACATTTAAAGCAAATGTTTTTTTCTCTCATTGATTCGTTAGTGATTTAATAAGGGTACGTTAGGTAGTTATAATTATAGGTGTTTTGACCTGCAAACCAATCCCTGATTCCATTTTTAGTTACAAATTAACAGAAAAACAAATTAAAGTACTATTACTGAACTGGTGAGCTTCATATTAAACTATTTTCACTTTCCATTAGACGCGACTAATAGGGTCAATCGCCGGCCAGTTTATTATTTAAAAAACCATGAATAAAATTACTGTTATTGCTTATCTAGGTACCTAATAGCATAGAAAAAGCTGCACATTAGTACAACCACCTTTATGTAGGGTGTAAAGTACACAGCAAAGCACTCTAATAAAGCCCTACAATATTGTCAAATATTTTTGCAAGCCAAGACTGCAAAACTAACCTAATCCGTCCTTAATAACATATCAAAATTGATCAAAATTTACGACTCCTAACCAGATAAATTATACACTCGAATTTTATTACAATTAGTAAGAAAAGCTGTTCCAGCCGCCATAGTTGGTTACTCAGATAAATTTAAATGCTCAGACAATATTTTATGGCTTATTTTAGTACGTTTTACGACTCAAGACGAGTCTGGGTTGTCTGGCTAGGTTTTACGGCCGGGACTAGCGGCGATATTTCAAATATGGAAGGCTTAGGTTGTGTACACTTAACCTAGCGATAGGGATAGCTTGGGATTTGTCAATAAATATATTTATTAGCCTCCGAACGCGCGTAGAGATTGGTAAAATTTTCAACCTCAATTTCACTTCTTTAGGAATTCTTAGTGAAGCTTTACAAATGCAACATTAAATAATGAATAATCCTTATAATAAAATTACTGATAAAACTCACGTATTTATAGTTACTATACGCGATATCCGTAATTTTATTGTAATACTAGCTTTTGCCCGCGGCTTCGCTCGCGATAGAAAGAGACAAAGCGTAGCCTAATGTTACTCTCCATCCCTCCCTTCAACTATCTCCACTTAAAAAATCGCGTCGCTCCGTTTTGCCGTGAAAGACGGAAAAACAAACAGACACACACTTTCCCATTTATAATATTATTAGTATAGATTAATATGTCCCACGAAAGTTTAAATAATCAACTATTTCTTGTCACTAGTTGCCATGGTTACGGTCTCCTGGGTCACTTTTAATATTCCTGTGTTGCGGTATTAAAATTAACAAAACATGATGGTTTTTGGTAGTTATATTCCCTTTCCATGATGGGCCATCGACCAAGCATGTCAGTGGAACATACAACGTTTCGTCTAACAAATAATCACCCGAATAAACTATTCACTCGAATAAACTTTTCACCCGAATAAACAATTCACCCGAATAAACTATTCACTCGAATAAACTATTCACCCTAATAAACTATTCACCCGAATAAACTATTCACCCAAATAAAACTATTCACCGGAATAATCCTTTCTTGGTTTAACGTTGAAAGGTTTAGATTACTACTACTGTGCATCAAATGGCTGTGATGTTGACAGTTATCAGTTATCATTTGGATTTACCATATGGAAAACTCCCGTGAGTATTAGACATATTAATATACTTAGACCGGGTTACTCACGTCTATAAAGTCGAAAATAGCACGACATGTTTCGGGACGGTCCGCGCCCCATAATCATGAGTGAGAAGCGCTTGCGGCGATTGCTCTATGTATGTATGGGGCGCGGACTGTCCCGAAACATGTCGAGCTACTTTCGACTTTATAGACGTGAGTAACCCGGTCTAAGTATATTAATGTACCATATGGTTTATCGTTTTCAAACTGCACTGTAAATGTAAACGGTACTACTTATACATATGATACTAACGTTAGGTATATTTTTTTTCGCTGTAACATCTATGAAAAGCCGTCCATGTGCGAGGCGGACTCGCCTACCGAGGGTTCCGCACAAAGGATGCTCCCTTCTATTTTTAACCTTTGGTGGCACGGAACACTCAGGTGTAGCAATTTTACGGTTTTAGAATTTTCTCTTGTGCTTGCGCTACAAGCTCTTGCTTTATGCCAAATTTCGTGATTCTAAGTCAACGGGAAGTACCTTATAAATTTTGATTCCCATTGCTAATGTATGGGAAATGCGACATAAATGGCCGTATCTTTTGATCCCGCTGACGTAGAGGTGTGGTTTTTTCACAGCTTCAAGGGACCGCAGACTTATGTTTGTAGTATTAATTTCAACTTGCTACCTCTACGCGTTCCTGGGATAAAAGGTCTTGACAGACGGACGGACAACAAAGTGATCCTATAAGGGTTACGTTTTTTCCTTTAAAGGTACGGAACGCTAAAAGAATCAAAAACATCTATCTACTTCTCGGTAGTCCGTGTTCTTATAGCGGTTGTGTATAAAGCAAAACGGTCATAAACAATGACGTTTCATACGTCGCTACACAATTTCCTGAAGGTGGGCAGTAAAACAGGAGGGGGACAGACATATATGCACATCTGGCTGGTGCTAAAATTGCACACCTCGTGTTATTATATTACTAACGTGTAGAGGGCCCCGGTACGGACCACTTAGTTCGTTCGTCTATTTGCCTCTATCGAATATGCGAGAGTAATAGATATTGGAATATAAATTTGATACTGGCTGATTACAACTGTCATAGCCAGTAGTATAGTTTTAAACATTGTTGTACAAATATAAGGCTGGGTCCTATCCAAATTAGTTTTCTAAACAAACTCCTTCTAGATGTTATTTTATTAGCTATCTATAATTTAGCTTTGAATTTGTCAATTAATGTTTTTTGTTTGTCATTCATTTCATCTTTTTGTTTTTATACTGGCTTCTCTCTTTATGTTTAAAGTGTTAATTAAACTTAGATTGTGTAGTCACAAAATGTAAAGCGTGTGATATGTGTAAGTTGTGTTTGCCTATAATTGGGTGAATACTCTGGAATGATTTTGTACCTTTGATTAAAGTGTTTTAGTAATAGTATTGCACCTGTTGGCAAACCTGTATCAATAAATAAATAAATAAATAAATAAATAAATAAAATAAACGTTAGTTCCAAATTTGTCTGTGTGGCAGTAGTAGTCTCGCGGTTGACGTTTTGGTCGTAGTACTTACTTTACCTTACCTTGAATGAAAGTATTCTTTCTGTATAATCCGTAATAATAGAGAGGGAAATAGAGGAACGAGTGAACGTAGTGGTCCGTGGTAAGCCCTCTGGTTTTCTTTTCTATACAAATATAATACAGTACCGGAACAGGGAATTCCCGTTTCTAGCTATAGGAACAAACTCAGTACTTGGAGCCAACCCTAGCTTGAGGCTTCGTTCGCGTTAAAGTACTTTTTTTTGTTATTGGCTGGGCCGTTATCCTTTTTTATCGGCAATGAAACGAGATTTCCTCGATTTTTCATCATGTGTAAAATGATAACTGTAGAAATTATAAAAAAAATAACATATGTGTTTGAAGTAGACTATTTGATAGTGCTTTTCATGTCGGTAAGGTACTTTTCAATACAGTTGCTCAAAAAGTGCCCTTTTTTTGGCTGTTTTGCGTGCGCAAAGTTTGTTTTTGCGAACTAGTGCTTTTTACTTTTCCAGTCTTTTTAAATTTAGTTGTGTTCCAATTCATGACTGCTGACCGAAGAGTATTATTGTTCGTTAACTTTACCGAGCCGTAATAAAACTAAATACCCACTATTAACGCAATAATATTAAAGATATTGATATTTCATATTTCAATAATTACTTCTTCATCATACTAATGATCATTCATTAAAAATATTAACATTGAAAACAGTTCTTATAAATCTGTGTGTATGAAACGGAACAGTGCCTACGAAACGTCAGTCAAAGTAGAGGCGTTTTTCAATCAGGTAAACATGTTCGAAGGGCCTCTAAGACATGACGATACGATTTGTCACATGCGATTTATTATTTTGTTTATGAGAAATAATTATTATGAGATTGAAAATGAGAAAGTAAAGAAGATAAGATAAACATTTTGAAGATGTTCTTAATATACCAACTATATTACAATCGTGTCACGGAAATAATAAAAAACTTTAAATTCGTTCTTATCTATTTTAATTTTTTTCGCATCTGTATTGAAAAACGTCGTTCGATTCACGTGCGGATATGTCATTTTTCACTTGTCCCGAGTATTGCCACTCGCCTACGGCTCGTGGCAGATACCTCGGGACTCGTGAAGTAATGACATACTTTCCGCACTAGCATCGAAATGTACTATTTCTTTTCAGTGGTTTTCTAGAAAACATCGTGACAGGGTGGCCAGCGTACCGGTTGACCACTCTGTCACGGTCTTTTTAGTTATATAAAGTTAGTAAGTTTACAGTCACTAACCTGGGAAATAAAAAGTATACTGTACTGATAAGGTAATTCAAAATTTTAGGCATTTTTTGGTGGGAACCAAAAAAAAAATTAAATCAGGCAGTTTTCAGCGCGGCCTAAATAATAAGAACGGCCCTGAGTTTTTAAAGAAAAATATTACGATTTTTTTTACTTTGTAAGGCTGTGTGTCGTATGTCGTAATGCAACCTTTGTGCTTACCATGAGTTGCATTCGATTGCGAATGCGGCATTCGACAGTATGTCCATCTCGCTCCTGCCAGAGTAGTGGTAGGAGCGAGACGGATATACTTTCGAATGCCGCAGTCACCATCGAAAACAACTCATGGTACGCAGTGGATTATTTGAATGAACGAAAGCGAGGCGGTGCAGTTTTCGAGTTATTTTTTCGGTTGACAACAAATTCCGTAGACACAAAATTTAAGTAGCTATATGTTTACATTCTTTGTATTCCCAGTAAATAAATGAAGACATCAAATCAGATGAGACAATATTCAATGTCTTTGGCCGCTTGATTGACTTGATTATCCTCCGACAAAAATAAAAGTTTTGGACCACAGATTAACTAATACCATAGGAGACACGCTGTTTTACAAAAAAAATATTTGAAAAAAACTGAAATGGATGTCATATAGGTATAAGGTACTTACTTAAGATAAACCGGCCAAGTGCGTGTCGGACCACGCATAGTTGAGGGTTCCGTACCGTCATACGATGAAAATCTGCAGCAAAAAGACGTAACTGCCTTGAATATATCGAGGTACTTACGTCCTCATTTGATAAATAGGTTTTTGGCAAAAACTCAATAGCGGCTTGACCAAATATGTTCAAAATTGTTTTCGTGATAAGTTCGTCTGACAATCCATCTTCTTGATTTTTTTCACACTTTCAGAGCGGTTATTTCTGAAAATATTAACTAAACTTAAACTTTTACTTTATTTTTAAAGACCTATCAGATGATGTGCCACAAAAAGGAACATATTTGGCAAAAAAATTACATTTAGTTACATGTATGGACTGCCCCCCTAAAAATATTATTCTTTGCAATTTTTATGCAAACCTAAGTAGCGGCACACAAAATGCACCTTTGGTTGTAATATCATTATCATATGCTTTTTAGTTACTGAGTAAAACCACTGTGACATACGGCCAGACAGAGAGACAGACAGACTAGACGAACTAAAAAAACGAACCAAGGCATTTAATGCCTGGAGCAGGTTACGAACCCGCGTCTTCTGCATTCACGGCATATGCCTTAAACAACACGGCACAAAAAAATGGGGCAATGCCCCACTTTAACAAATACCATGAACACTGATCACTGATAATATACCTAATGACGAACCCATATTAAATTGCGTCATGTCTTAACGTGATTCAGTTAACGACCTAAACTGAGTCGCTTCCATACAACTGAGCCTAAACTTAACCTAAACTGAGTCGCGTTCCCAGACTAATTGTATACACTATATGTCACTATGTGTATACCGTATTGTCGCTCACCACAATAATGGAATGGAAAATATAAAAGATTTGTCAGTGACATTTGAAAGTTAACCATTATCCCCATGTTTCACTAGCGCCCCTAGCGGCTAATGATGCGGGGTAATCCGTTCGTGCTTTATTACTGCCATCACTGGTGACATAGGTTGTATTTGAGTCGCATAACTTCGAATAGTTCGAACTCGGGTATCCATCTGTCAGATTTAGCGATTTTTGTATTAAGAAAAGGTAATAAGGTAGATATTTGCTGAGAGGGTTGAATGGATTTACGAAGATTGTGTTCATCACACAAATAAATGCCCTTACCGAAATTCTGAACCCAGGACCATCGGCTTAGCAGGCAGGTTCACTACCAACTACGCCAACCAGTCGTAAATAAATAAGCACTGAATTATTGTCACTTTTCCTTTGACGTTTTCTGAAGTAATCTTTTCTGCATGACAAATAGACAATAAGCAATGATAAAACTTTGTCAAGTCCTCTAAATAGCAGTGTCGGAATACTCGTAAATCTTATCTTTCGCAGTGGATTGTACTTCAGTTTTAGAGGCTCGTAAAAGGGGTTATTCCAATCTAGACAGCTGTCGCTTTCATCTCATAGTTTATCCCTTTTTATTGAACTAAAAGCACACATTATGTAATAGTAGTTTATGTGATTGTATGTAGGTAATGAAAGACCTTAAAGTAGAGCATGGGTTTATGAAACGAGGCGTCAGCCGAGTTTCATAATAACATCACACGAGTTATTTAATGCCTAATTATTTACAGTAAGTGTAACTTACCTAACTACCTACCTCTACCTACCTTAAATCTAAAGTAGGTCCTTGAGGCATTGTACCTAGGATGCTGGCGGCATTTCCTCGTTATTTATTATTTATTTCTTCGCATTATTTACCATTACATACACTGCTTTATATGTATACACTCGTATCATGAGCTCTCCATGGCTATGGCATATGTCGACCGCCATTACGACTCTCAGAGATGAAAACTTTTCTGACATTCAAGTTTTAACATTTATATATTTTTCAAATTCAGAGACAAACTAGAGTTGGCCCCAATTTTCATATCGTTCGATATCAAAATTACGTTCGACTGACGTGCGTCATTGTATGCAATTGACAATTCGTTTCAAACTAAACTTCATCTCGACTGTTATTAGAATAGAGGTCAAATCAAATTTTTTCTTGTGTCAGATGTGTTCGAAATTTGACAAAAAAATAATATTATCGAAATCGATAACATTATTTAGCTATAATAACATTTTCACATTTCAGATATGACAGATACGAAATTTCTTGTAACAAAAAAGTTTATTATTATGGGGTACTTTATATGCGGTTTATGAACGCATTATTATGGGCTAATGATATGTGGGTATAGTTATTGTAGTAAGCTCGAGCTTTTTAACTTTTTATCAATAAATTAAATGAAAAAATTAAATTAAATTAAATCTTAAAGGTCGACAATCGCACTTGCAATTATCCTTGTATTGCGAGTGTCCATGGTCAGTATTTACTTACCATCAGGCGATCCGTCTGCTAGTTTGCCTCCTGTGTCATTAAGGAACCACCGTTTATAAAATTAGTTTAATACCTAAGTATACTGTCTTATAAACCATATATTTGCACCGAATTATTCGGCGCTCCATCCGACAGCGCAGCGTTTCGTAATAATGACTATGAAACAAAAACTATTCACGGCATTCCTCTTATAAAACTCACAAGATGGCGCCATTAAATTTTCTTAAGGTTCCTTAATTTTAAATTTTAATTCAGGACTCGCCCGACAGTTTCACAGAACAATAGTGCAACTTTGTTTATAATGTGATGCTATAAATGAACGCATTCCTTTATTTCTTTGAGACTATTGAAGATGATTGGGTCAATAAAATCTTCTTATGTCAATATTTAGTTTAATTGGTTTATTCAGCCAAGATGCCATTCGCTAACGCTCGGTACCGTAGCTCAGTTTTCTCTCTCTATGACTCTTCATAAACACACGGGATGTTTTAATACGAAATGAGTTAATGACAGATAAAGTCTCTCAACGTTCGATTCTAACGTCGAACGTAATAGTTTTGACACTATTCAATGGCAGTATTATTCTTTCAAACGTAAAACCTACAACATGATATATGCAGCTTGACGTCATTTGTTTGTCATCGGCATGAAAATTACGGGTCCTGCTTATTAGTGTGACAAAGACAGTTGCGTTTCGTTCGCAATTCAGTGTTAGCGACTGGCATCTCGGCTACGCCACCTTTCATTTACTGAACAAAGGCCCCAAAAATCAAAGCACTCACATCTGACATACAATGATGTAATAATCAAACAAGGTACAGATATTATAAAAAGCTTAAATAGAATCATCAGGACGTCATCTCAGAAACCCCCGAGGGGGATCTGGGGATGCTGGTCAGGGCGTTGGCCCCTTTCAGCGGTTTCTACCGCCGGCCATGAAAATGGCTGGGTCATTGGGGGGGAGCTTTGTGAGCTCCTGTGGTCTTGTCCGGGTCATCTTCACACCGGCGAGATCGAGCCAGCCGGGTGGAACCCCATTGGGGGAAGCCCAGCTAGCGATCGTCAACCGGTGCCAGGGTGGTGTCTAGTCCGAGGGGGGGGGTCAGTCTGGTGTGGTGGGGGCTGCGGGCGCGAGCTCGCGCGGCAGGCCCCTGTGGTCGGGTGGGCGCGCATGGTACGGCGCTATGCCACGGAGGTGGCCAAAGCGCGACTGGTCCGCGCGCCCGAACATCCGGTCTGCTAGGCGAGCTACGAATTGTCGTAGCGGTTCCATCTTCAGGTCCCGGGCTATCACGTCGTTCCGCACGTAGCGCGGGGCGTCGACTATGGTGCGAAGTGAGAGCGACTGTTGGGACTCGAGTCGCTTTCTATTACACTCTCCCACCAGCGCGTACCACGCGGGGGCTGCATATGTTAGGCGTGATCGGACGTAAGTCGCGATTCTTGCCGGAGTGCCCCAAGGGAGCTGCCTCTCGCCTGTGCTGTACGGGCGGTACACAGATGACATCCCGGTGAGCGAGGGCATAATGCTTGCGCTATACGGCTATACGCCGACGACGCTGCCTACATCACGTCATCCATCCGCCTGTCACACGCAGCGCACAAAGCCCAGAGCGCGCTAGAGGCCCTCCCTCCCTGGCTGAAGAAGTGGAGGCTGTCAGCAAACCCGACCAAGACCCAGGCGATTGCCATCTCCCGCAAGGTGCTGATGCCGCCGCGTCTCACACTCCTGGGGCAAGCCGTGGAATGGTCCCCGACGGTGAAATACCTAGGGGTAACCATAGACCGCCGCCTCACCATGGCACCGCACGTCAAGAACGTGATCGCCCAGACGCGTGCCGCTCGCACCTTACTCGGCCCGATCCTGAAGTCCCGGCTATCGCTTAAATAGAAGATAGTACCGGCCAGAGGTCATGATTTTAGGATAACTTTTAACACCGCGATGTAGGATATTTGACATGCGGTACAGCGACATCTAGCAGGTAATTAAGTAACTAAACAAACATTCTTCAACCAAAACTATAAAATGCAAACTACAGTTAGACATTTACGGATTATCATTCGTTGCGATAATTATAGTCAACTAGCATTTGCCCGCGACTTCGTCGGTGTAGAATTAGAATTTTTGGTGCCCTATGTCCTTCTTCAGAAGTCAAACTCCCATACCTTTCATCTTAAATCGTACAGCGGTTTCAGCGTAAAGGAGTATCAGACAGAGTTGCTAATCGCATTTATAATGTTCGTATGGCAGTATGGATATGTCGATTTGGCTTACCATAAATTTATTTGTGTACTTCCCCTTTTTAACAAACGCAAATGATAAACTGACAGATAAGAACAAGCAATCAATTACCTATTAAAGGTTTGGTTGACATTTACGACTAACGACATTAGTCTTTCATGGTCTTCCAGTTCATACGCAAGATGGCGAGGATGTCTCTGGAATAGTATTTGTTTTTTGCCCGTTAAACATTGTTTAATATGTATAATTGTTAGCTTAGGTATTATTCAGTGAACTAAGAAGTGTGCAACTAATGAAGGAATCCTGAAACGCGTCTAGCCACCTTTTAGTCATCACTCGCCAGTCCCGGGGTCGCGGCCGTTCCGTAACATCTAACTATAAATTTTACTAAAAGCGAGGCCGACTACCGAACAACGTCGCCTAAGTGGCAATATACTTTGACATTGGCAAAATTGTCCTAAGTCGTGGAAGTTGTGGAAAGCTACAAAATTTTACAACTACACGAGCAAACTTTTGGCGGGTATGTATAGATTCTCTTAAAACACAATTATCATAATCAAGCCCGTGCCAGACGGTTGACAACGACAGTTTCTGCAAGATGACCTTGGCAGAAGCGATGTAGAAGCGCGGCTGTCTACATGGTTTACAACAAGCCCAAAACTTCAGTGTGTTTGAAGCGCTTGTGCTGGGCTAACGTGCGACTAACTCCTACAACAACGCCATGGCTCCTTGTTTATCGAAATCTCAGGCTCTAATTCTTTGTATTTGGAAACTAAAACAAAAATTTCCCATGCATTATTTTTTTGCACTGGGTCCTTGTACGCCTCACAAGACAAGTCCCAGAGGCACGGCAGTTCTCTATATAACCCAGGAAAGATATGTACGATTTCGACAGACATTAAATTATAATAGCCTGATGTTTTCAAATTACGTTAAAATGGGATATTCATATATGATATATGCAAAAATCCTACAAACTTTTCTTCCGGAAGTAGGTAAATAGTAAAAAAATAATAATAAACTAAATCGATTTTTTTAACTGAACGATAGCAAATAGTTTTCTTGTATGTGAACATGACGACATATTTGTCTTCTACCTGTTAAAAGAGAAACCGAAGAAAACTTATTCAAGTAAAACCATTAAATCTACAAAATGTACGGCACGGGTGATAGATGTGTTATTTCGCTAGAAACAAATGTTAATAGGTAGAAACTGGTCCTGACTCATTTTAAACGGCTTAAAAAACATATGTACATATAAATCTTACAACAAAAATGTTTGTAACATGTGTGTATGTACATATTTGTGACGATTAGCGTGTAACGATATTTTGTTGGATTTTGTTGCCTACTTAATATCCGTTACGCTAAAAAAATTACCTATTATTAATTATTTCCCAAACTGTCAAAACTTCCATACAAGCTGTCAGTTCAATGACTGGATTAATATAACTCAAGCAGTTCAGTAATAAATAACATCGCATTCGTTCGCCATCCTGTAATATTGTGTGCGCGCGCGACGCGTCTGCACTCGGTGCGTGCGGCTACGCGACTGTCCTTCGAGTGGCTGACAACAAGCGGCTAGACGATTGTCAACCACTGCTTCTGCCGTTTGGTTGGCAGAGCACGCCCGTCTGCCAAGGGCGTTTAAAGGTCATGCAGATTTTGGTTTCAACCACTTGCTACACGGCTGAAAACCGCTGTTTTTCTGCCAAGGTCATCTTGCAGAAACTGTCGTTGTCAACCGTCTGGCACGGGCTTAACTTCTTGAATCAACCTGTATTAAATAAGTACAAATTTAATACTTATTAGGACATAATTTAAAAAAATAAGACGTCTTTGTAAATCAATTATCTTTGATACAAACATATTTAGGACTTAGGTATGTAATAACATTGATAACTTTGTAACTATTGGCTGGCCAATAAGATATCTCTGAACAACTTAATTATAAATATTGAACTAGATTTGATATTTAGCTACAGATAACCCAATGACTTAGGTTCTGGGGTACGGGTAATATCTAGAATTGCGAAGTAACTAGATAAGGCGTGTTATTATGTAAAACATACGGCTCTGATATCACGTTTCAAAACTAGTTTAATTCGATACAAAGTTTAGCTACTTAATCTTTCTGGCTTAACCTATTAGTTGATTGGTAGAGAACTCCTTAAGGCAATAAGCTTCATACTCGGTCGTGGCTGTCCTCGACACGATACGACACTGTAGGTGAGCAAAATGTATGGAGTTGTATGCAGAGTTGCAGACCTTTCATACTTATCGTAATCGATTTCCATACAAAAAGTGTCGTGACGACACAAAGTGCCGTGTCGTGAAAATCCACGACACAAGGCGACCTTTAAGTCCACCATTTGTATTTGTATTGTGTCACTTACACTTAGACTTAGAGTGACAAAGAGGTTTTCCCGTCAATTCCAATTTTCGATGTTCGTGGTAGGGTAGGCGAGTAGGTTTCTGGTAACTCTGTGGGTACTAATACTAATGGGTTATAAATCTAGTTAATTTATAAGGGTTGGTGGGTAGTTGGAATGGGGTGGGATATGGGTGTTCGTGTATCTGTGTAAATATCGAAGAATCTTTAACTGTATCTCTCTTATTACGACATAATAATTAGTAACTCAAAAGCCATCACAAATCGACATGTCGACACATGAATGAATAAATGAATTTTCAGTCCTCCGGCCGGTAAGCGCCACTTTACGCAAAACTAAATAGCCGCCTCCCGGCTCCGTCGGGCTGAAAAATAGTACCTATACAAACCTCGGCCGGTAAATGGGAAAGCCTCGGATCACATGTTAGTCGACCTCGGCTTCGCCTCGGCCGACAATTACATGGAATTCGAGGCTTTTCCCACTTAAACGGCCTTGGTATGTAATGTACTATAATTGTACATTACTAAGCGAATCAACGTATCGTAAACTGTCACACCAGTTCATATACACAATTACTATTAAACTTAGCGTAAAACATCCCATTTCTTGCTTACATGTATAAAATCGACTTGCCCTTACATATAATTGAATAAATGAATAACATTATTATGAATGAATAAAATTATGAATTGTAAATTAATAAGCGGATAACGTATCGTAAATTGTCACACCTATTGATACATACTTACATTAAGTATAATTGTAATCCATTATAATAAAAGCATACAAACTTAGCGTAAAAAATCTCATTTTTTGCTTTTAAATATAATATCGACGTGTAAGGGTACATGTAATTGAATACATGAATAACATTAATGTTTAGTTATTTAATAGTAATTTTTAACGTTCTATTAAGTAAATTAATGCCTCGTATATTAACACACCTATTTATATATTAAAATACAAACAAAACGCAAAATATCAGTTTATAAAAAGTGATATAATAAGGGTTCTCCGGCTCTCGGGTCTATTATTACGAAACTCGACTTGCTCTCGTTTTGTAACGGCGACCCTCAAGTTTTAACCAATTATGAGCTGTTACATACGCTTGTTTTTCTACGACAGCTAAAATAGCGAAAAAAGTAAAATCTCGAAAGGTGGCAGAATGTGGAACATGTCGTATGCCCACTATAGAAATTAAAAAAAAATCAACAGTGCAAAAAAGCAACAATGTATTGTATGTAAATTCATAGGAGTTTAACGTTATAATGTATACTTTTTAAATATCGCTGTCAGTCATCTAATTAACAGATAGAAGTGCAGGAGTAGAAAAAAACTTATTTTTTAATTCTTGCTTATAATTCTCTATTTATATTATTTAGTAAATTTTCTATAGCATACTCGGTAAACGGGCAGAATACAGAAACGTGGGTTGTAAAATCATTCATTTCAATTCCCCGAGATCGTGTGGAGGCTCGATACAGGCCGCATAATGTATGGAATGACATTCGATGACCATAAGCGGCCCAATGGTTTGCAACAAAGTTGCAACTCCTTGGTCTAAGGTGGAGGCGACAGCGGGTTCAATACTGCGAGCCAACCGCAAACATCGAACGAACGCAGTTTTTCAGAAACTTAATTTCAATGTTTATAAATTGTGTCGAAACCCGATAATATATAGAAAAACATTCGAGGACCAAGCGTGGCTTAAGTTAGAGGCGCCAGCGACAGCGGTGAATGTGTGGAGATAATGTGAAGGTTTGATACAGCCCGCATAATGTATAGAACGGCATTCGATGACCATAAGCGTCTCCAGGTTGCAATAAAGTTGCAAGTTTATGTCACAAGTTAGAACCAGAGTTAGCGAGTTGACACCAGTAGTCAATCCTTCAAGATCGGAAGGAGGCTTGATGCAAGCCGCACAATGTACAGAACGGCATTCAATGACCATAAGTGTCTCAATAGGTTGCAACAAAGTTGCAAGTGTCTCAAGTTACAACCGGTAGAGGTAGCGAGTTGATACCAGTAGTCAATACGTCAAGATCCGGTGGACGCATAATGTATGGACCGATATTCGATGGCCAGAAACGACCCAATTTACTACAAATTTGCAGCTGCGTGCCTTAAGTTAGAAACGACAGCGGGTTGAATACGTGGAAATTCTGTGGAGGGCCGCTACATGCCGCACAATATATGGGACGAATTTCGATAACCGTAAGCCGCTCAATGGTTTGTCAAACTAAGTTGTAATATAACTGCGGGGTTTAAGATAGAGGCATCAGCGATACCCAGTTGAATATAGAGATAAATGTGGAGGCTCGATACATGACGCATAATATATGAAACGACATTTGATGATCATAAGCGGCCCAATGGTTTACAATAAAGTAGGTAGCGAGTGGAATACGGAGATCGTTTGAAGGCTCGAAAAGGCGTCACAAAGTATTACGAGTAATTGACATTCGATGATAAAAACCAGCTCCGTGGTTTGCAAAGTTATAAGTGCTTACCCCAACGTGGAGGCGGCAGCGGGTTAATTCGTGCCTAATTAAATCAGAGAAAGCGTTTTTTTTAAATCGGTTGCCATGAAATAGAAAAAAAATCAGTTATTGAATATTACATTTCGGAGAATGTGCACATGGACTTAATTTGGAGTTTCTCGTTCCTAAAAGCACGTCCATAAACATTTTAAATCGAAAGTGTTATGTGCCACGCTATTTATTACTCTTGTTCGATCGAGTTACTTAATGCCATGCATTTGTCAACATTTAAGTCGGGAGATTTGCTTCAGTCATTGCGTCTGAGTCACGAATGCAAGACACAGTTTCGATTCCTTACTCGCTTTTTTAAATATATGACTTATTATATACACGGTGTCCCCGACTTAGGGGCTTTAAATCCAGGGTTTGATTTTACTCTCCAAACCGAGCGTTTTTGCTTCGGGACCAACACTGAAATAGCTCTTCGTCTTTTTTTCCTTTATACATTTCAGAAAATCAGATGTCACTTTGTCACGTTTTTCGCGATCTCAAGCTTCGTCCGTTAGAGAAAGAGGCTCAATTTGCAGAGTATAATCAAACCCTGGATTGAAAGCCCCATAATCGGAGACACTCATTATGGTTCAATCCATTTAAGTTTATAACCATTTTTGAAGTATTTCGCTCACGCCTTATCCTGTGTCTTGGGCCACAGTTTCTTGGTATGCCCAACAGGTGCGGGTCCTTGCCCCCCTACTATGCCGATTGAGTGGCAAGATCGGGACAGCTCGGAAGCAGGATCATAAAATGTACTAGCTGCATTCAGCGGCCGAATCTAAACGTTGAGCACGTTTTGTCCCTCTCCGACATTTCCGTTTCTGAGTTAGATTAGAAAGATGCTAGGCAAACTTTTGCGAATTATGTATGTATAGTTAAAATAGCATATAATGTCAAATCATGGTGGATGTGCGCAAGCAAATTTCCCTATTGAAGCTTTTGCATATTACGTATCTCAAAAAGAGATCTTTGCCTTTTTACTGCCTAGACTGGTAAAGATTTTCCACTAAAATTAGAAAATAATTATAAAGATGTTTTAATTTGTAAGCTTCAAATGGAGCCGAAATTAATCGTTTTTATTTATAATATGTGCTTATTAAAATCTTATGTTACTTCCGATTCTTGATTACGCCGATATCTCCTACCTTGACCTCAATGAGGAGCATCTGAGCAAGCTGGAGCGTATTCAGAATGTATGCATACGGTTCATATTTGGCTTGCGCAAATATGATCATGTCTCTTCTTTCCGAGTTCAACTTAAGTGGCTTCCTATTCGTTATCGTCGTAATCTTCACATTCTCAGTGTTCTCTATAGTGTACTTTTTATTCCTGCAACGCCCCGCTATCTCAAAGAACGATTTAGCTTTCTAATTTCTAGTAGGTCCTCGCAGAATTTACTTCTTTCTGTTCCTAGTTCCTCTTCTCAGTTTTATAATGGTTCGTTCACTTTCCGAGCAGTTTGTTTGTGGAACTCCCTGCCTGTTGAATTAAGACGTGCTGCGTCGCTTGCTTCTTTCAAAAACAAAGTCAAGGATTATTATTTGTCACTTCCTTAGTATTATGCTGGCTTTCACTGGAATCCATTTCAATTTTACTTTTATTAATTTGGCTGCTTATATATTATATATATGTTTTTATTTGCTTTATCTGAGTATATATAAGTATTTATTAGTATATATAAATGTATAAATATATATGTATTTTATAATTGTGTATGAGTTTTTTGCTTTAGTTCTTTTCGTTTCTGCACCTCCTACTGTTTCTTTATTTCCTGTTTTATTTGCTCCGCTACCCTAAGGTTGTCTGGAAGAGATCGCTTGTTAGCGATAAGACCGCCTGTTGTTTACCTCTACTTTTTGTGTGTGTTTTTATTTTTATTTATATTCTTTTTTCTGTAATGTTTTGTAAGGTGTGCAATAAAGAGTTATTGTATTGTATTGTATTGTAAAATAAATGATAGGTCCTCGAAAAGCCAGATGAATACAGGACCGTGGACCGTATACGTGGACCTTCAAAATCGTAAGTGCAAAAATACAGGCGCAAATCACCCCGCCTGGCGACGACAAAAAACAACTATCAAATCCACCGCTGAGCAGCTGCCAGGCGCCCAGATAAATTAATAATGTACATCCTAACTAGAAGGGTTTCGGGACTCTACAAATTGCATACCTATTTCCGTAGCTAGCTCTCCGTCTACTAGGATTCCGCGTGTCTGGCCACGTGGCCAATTCGGGGAAATACCGAAATTTGAGAAGCGCGCTCGGGCGTAAGCGCTCTTAAGGAATTTAGGCCCACTTCCACCACCCAGGGTTAGCCACAGATGTTTTAAATGTAGTTTATCGGAACTAGGGCTGCCATCCGTCCGGGTTTCTCCGGACTACGTTTGGAGCCTGTCCGGAGCGCGTCCGGACCGGTTTTTTAAAACATTATTGGGTTCAAGTCAATCACTAGCAAAATAATATATTTCCAAATTTAAAATTGTTTTCTTCTCACGTATTTTTATCACAATAGGCGTGACATGTCTAGATACGAGTATGAACTTGATTGTTTTTTATGTACGCCGCTCATTTCCCGCCGTCGCGGGAAGCTTCGACATCCGATATAACTTCCGATTCAAAAGGAACGGAACCGAATCGGATGTGTAATATTAACCGGAATTTCCGACTTAACGGAACCAGAATCAGTGCTCTACATCCCTGGTTAACCAGATAACTATCTGTGCCAGAGTTAAGCGTTTTTTGCATGGAATTTGACAGCCTACCTCCGGGTTAGCAGTAACCCTGGGTGGTCCAAGTGGACCTTAGGAAACCTTATCGTATTTCCTTTTTATGATTTTGCAACATTGTTTATACTCGTCAATAGCATGCCGAGTATACTCGTAGATCGATTGACGAAAGCTGGCACGGAAAATGTATGAGACTGTTAATTTCACAGACATTCGGTGCCAGCTTTCGTGAAACGATCTGTATAACCAATTTGTCCTAATACAAAAACATGTGCGTTTTTACGATTTCTAGTTTTATTCGCATTTTTCGTTTTGTATGGAATTTCACAAACGACACAACACCAAGTCAAGTTAGACAAAGTTTTGCAAAGTTTGTGAAAAAGCGTGGGGCCTCTAACGTTTGAACGGGAGGTCCAAAAACTGTGAATAAAATCAGGAAGATAGGATATAAGACGAACTTACCACGAAAATTATTTTATACAAATTTGGTCTAGCCGTTTTTGAGTTTTTGCTAAACCAATAAAAAGAAAAATACCTTACTGACATAAAAATAACTATCAAATAGTCTACTAATACATATGTTTATTTTTTTAAAAATCTACTGGTTTAATTTTACACATGATCAAAAATCCGGAAAATCGAAAAAATCGCGTTTTTTTGTTGTTAAAAAAAAGAACGGCCCTCCTATTGAAATAGAATAAGTACCTATATCAATTTTATAATTTAAACAAAGTCAACTGCTGCTTATCGACAGCTGCGTACTGTGCTTATGCCAACGCAGGCGAGCATTAGATAAAGTTTTCCCTATGACGGACGCAATAGGCTACTTGACCCTTTTTGAAGTTGATATTATATTATTAATTAATGACCAAGTAAGAGAAAAAAAACATATTTTATATGCCCTGGAAAACTGCAAAAATATTTTGAAAGTTTTCTTTTACGTAATCCGACGAAAACGATGTCAGCCATGGTAGTTCATAGATTATCTGTGGTATGACGCCAATAAGCAGGAAAACAACATTTCAAATTGTTATCGATATAGGTATAAATTTTCCGTTATTCTTTGTCTGTCAATGTCACAGCAGAGGTTACGTAACGAACTTCACTCGGATAAGATTCAACATGAAGTTAGCTTCGACGAGTATAATGACGTCCTACATGGCCGACAGCGTTTTCAGAGTTCAACATTAAAAATATGAACACAAATTTTTATTTGAAAATACGTAGCCTTCGTACATACCTGAAATCAATCAATATTGGGTTCTTAAGTCAAATTACTAAAAAAAATTATCATTTATTGTGCCAAATTTGATATGAGTCTATTAGCCACATTGGCCTTACTTCACACATTTTAACCAATCCCATTGTTTTTCTCCACAAATGCATGATTTATTTAGTATAAAACCTTATCAGGCGACCCTGCTGAATAAAAGTAAACGTGTACCGCTCATGGACATAAACCAGTCCCCGCGTTTACTGCTAAAACTTTGATTGAATTGTTTCCTGATATACTCCTGAGCATTCCAGAAGGTTCTAAGTCACACCTGTGCACCAAATCAACCTCGTAACTCCTCCAGAGGAAATAAGCCGATTGCAAGTTTACTGCATTGTTTTAAAGTCGCAAATCCCTTAACTCCGTTAGGTACTTACGATGTTGCCACTTTAGCTGACGATGCCTAAAGTGAGTTACGACGTTTTAGTTTAACTGGAGTTTGCAGACTTCGTTGTGATTTGTTTTGGAAGTCTCGTATAAGTAGATCAGTTTAGCAACAAATCCGGGTTTCGATTGTTCTAGGGTTTTCTAGCTTACTAAGCACGTGAGTGGCTGAATTTTACTTATTCGATTCTATCGCAATGCATTTCACTGACACTAGTATATTATAACTGAGTTACCCTGTATGTAATTCGCGAATATTTGCATGTTTTTAAATATTCGCATGAATTCGCGGATATTATTAGCAAATATTAAATTGCAACGGTTAACATTCACGTATTTTTATCACAATAATAGGCGCGAAATATTTCAATAGAGCGATGCCCGAGCCGCGAAGGTGACAACGACAACACCGCTCTGTCTGTCCGACGATGACTGTCCGATGCAGTAGAAACATGTCACGCAAATTGTGATAAAAATACGTGAGTGTTAACCGTTGCAAGTCAATATGACTCACGAAAGTTTAAATTATTGCAAATATTAGAATTTCGCATTCGCGAATATTCCAGAACCGGTATTCGTTACATCGTGCATCGCTAGTCGGACGCTCCGATATATCCGATGGCGACTGTACAACAAACCATTTAGATTTTTAATGATACCAATTTTGGCTTCAAAAGTACTGTAAGTACTTATTTAGATGTTTTATATGGGTTGCTTTGGATTGCCGTTTTTGCTACTTAAATGATAATTTTTCATAACCCAATTTTAAAAGCCATATTGTCCATATTTCATTTCATATCACGATAAGTTGTGTCCACACTATCGGTCGCGTCGGTGTTGCCCGACGAAGATACGAAACAGCAAAATGATACAAATGTGGACCCAGCTTTACTTTTGTAACCTCTTTAATAAATTTTATACAAATTATAAATCAAGGAAAAACTCATAAAAGTTACATATTTTAATATCGAACGATCCGTTTCATAGCCCGCCTTTTAAAGATGTCTTACTTACACAATGCGTTGACATTCACCATCAGTCAGAGCCATTTTTGAACACCCGGTCACACATCACTTCAATCATCATTTCGAAATTTAAAGCAGCCGTTTTCTGCGAAACATTTTTGTATATAAAATTTATGTGGTGAAGAAATTTTTCAAGCGAGCCCACTGTTGCGTTACGTTGTATTTGGTTATAAAAAAATGCGTCGCAGCACTCCCAGTGTCAACGCATGCGTCATATTTCTTACTTATGTTTTTTTTATGAAGTAGGGAGCAAACACGTCGTCGTATCGCCTAATGTTACCCGCGTATCACCGATCATGGACTTACCCCGTTATTCATAAAAGTAGTTTATGTGATTGTATACATATAATGACATTGAACCCTGAGTGTGGCTTTATGAAACGAGGCGTTGGCCGAGTTTCATAATAACATCACACGAGTTTTTTAATGCCTAATTATTTACAATTACATACACTGCTTTATATACACACATCATGGGCTCTCCATGATGCGTTCAAATCGCATGTATCTATATCCACCGCCATTACGACTTTCAGGAATAAAAACTTTTCTGACATTTAAGTTTTGACATTTATATTTTTAAAATTCAGAGAAACTAGAGTTGGCCCCAATTTTCATATCGTTCGATATCAAAATAGCGTGGGACTTGAGTGCGACATTGTATACAATTGACAATTATTTTCATACTAAACGTCATCTCCACTTATATTAGAATAGGGGTCAAATCAAATTTCCTTGTGTCAGATGTGTTCGAAATTTGAGAAAATAATGATATCGAAATCGGTTTATTTAGCTTTAATAACATTTTCTATAAATTAGTTGAGACGAAAAAGTTTATTATTATGGGGGCCTATATACTTATGCGGTTTTTGAATGCATTATTGAGGGCTAATGATATGTGGGTGTATACAAATTTTCCTTTTCCTTTCTTTCTAAGGAATTTGATATCGTTCGCAGACATTTATGCTATCCCTTTCTAACAAAGGCAAATGTCAAACTGACTGATAAAGACGAACAATCATTTAGCTTAAATGTATTTGATGTGCGTTTATGTTAATTAATAATTTTAAGGAATAACATTAGGTATTAAGTTATTTAGTTTGTAATCTAACCACCTATGAGTCATCTGATACTCGAAATATTTTTTTTTCATTTCATTCATTTCATTTTATGTTAACCCCAATGGTACTTTAGCTTTAAGTCGAGTCTCTCGTTATATTCGTATGGACAAAAGGATCTAATTACTTAACACACTGTGTGGTCAGGTTTCACTCATTATTTTGTATACGAAAAGTGGTTAAATACGATAATCGTTTAACGGTCGTGTTTTCGCCTCCTTTGTTCACATTTTGAAAACCATCATCTTTTGTAACGTCGTGGTTTAAGGTCGACGACCTTTTGACAGAGTCGGCAATCGGCATGCCTACCACGAACATCGAAAATTGGCATTGACGGGAAAACGTTTATTCGCATTTCCCATACATTTGCAATGGGAAATCAAAATGTATAGGGTACTTCCCGTTGACCTGGAATCACAAAATTTGGCTAAAAGCAAGAACTTGTAGCAAGTACAGGAAAAAATCCTAAAACCGTAAAATTGCTGCACACTGAGAGTTCCCCTTGTGTGGAACCCTCGGTACGTCAGTCCGACTCGCACTTGGCCGGTTCTTTTTTCATTCCTGCATTGCAAATATTGCAATGCGAAACTTTCGTGATCATGACGATATCTTATTGTAATTTATTTAAATTTTTTCTCCGTGTTTGTGAGCATGTCATGTGTCAAGTTGGGGCACCGTATAAGAAACAGAAAACGCTGTGACGCAGCGTCTGTTTCTCTGTTTTTTTTTAAATATACGTTCCTGTTACGTACGTCTACGAAAACGATTGCGTATGGAAGTATCTTACGTAGTTTTATAATGAGATGACGTTATAACTAGACAGTTGAATGGTTTAGAAAGGGTGTAACAATTGTCCCGAATGTCACCGTCCAATCTCCATGGCGGCGGGCATCCGCCAGAAAAAAATACCATTCACTGATTTGCAGATTTGGCGGATAATGCCCGAACGTATATAGACGGCCACGGCCAGTGTCTTGATATAAGCAAAATTGAAAAAATATATGAAGGGATGTTTATAAAAAGAGCACACCGAGCATAATTTTACAGGAGAGCGATAAAACTATTTTCAATACAGTTGCTCAAAAAGTGCCCTTTTTTTGGCTGTTTTGCGTGCGCAAAGTTTGTTTTTGCGAACTAGTGCTTTTTTCTTTCCCAATCTTTTTAAATTTAGTTGTGTTCCAATTCATGACAGCTTACCGAAGAGTATTATTGTTCGTTAACTTTACCGAGCCGTAATAAAACTAAATACCTACTATTAACGCAATAATATTAAAGATATTGATATTTCATATTTCAATAATTACTTCTTCATCATACTAATGATCATTCATTAAAAATATTAACATTGAAAACAGTTCTTATAAATCTGTGTGTATGAAACGGATCAGAGCCTACGAAACGTCAGTCAAAGTAGAGGCGTTTTTCAATCAGGTAAACATGTTCGAAGGGCCTCTAAGACATGACGATACCATTTGTCACATGCGATTTATTATTTTGTATATGAAAAATAATTATTATGAGATTGAAAATGAGAAAGTAAACAAGATAAGATAAACATTTTGAAGATGTTCTTACTATATCAACTGTATTACAATCGTGTCACGGAAATAATAAAAAAACTTTAAATTCGTTCTTATATATTTAAAATTTTTTTCGCATCTGTATTGAAAAACGTCGTTCGATTCACGTGCGGATATGTCATTTTTCACTTGTCCCGAGTATTGCCACTCGCCTACGGCTCGTGGCAAGATACCTTGGGACTCGTGAAGTAATGACATACTTTCCGCACTAGCATCGAAATGTACTATTTTCTCTTTGAATAATAACGATTGAAGCTTGATTTCAGGGAGGTTGTAGATACGAGTAAGTATATGGTCACATAGTTAGAAATATCTCTTTATTTGTTTTGAAACTTTCTATTTTGCGGAAAAGATATGATATATACTTTGTCGCTTATGCAGTTTTTGTAAAATTTAGGTTAGTTAGATTGTTTTTGTGCAAAGATTAGTAACTTATTTCCTAATTTTTTTTTATATAAAATGTTCTTATTACATCCACTAAGTTTCTCTAAATATTTTAATTTTTTTTATTTTATTTATTTCTACACATACAATTATCTTTACAGGTTTAACCCAATGCGATAATGTAGCAAAAAAATCTGAAATTATACATTTCCTTATACAAATCTGAATTTATATACCTAAGTAAATATATCCTTTATTTTACTGTTGCTTCTAATTCAGTGTTTTTAATGTCAATTTTTAAATTCAGAGTAGTATGGAGGATATTTTAATTGCATATTTTGACAAATATGTTTTTGGACTAACATTTTTTCACCTTCCGTAAATCCTTTGGACCCGAACAAGATGACATCAAAAACACAAATCGGAAAACATGTAGTTATGTTGTTTTTGTAAACATCCCTTCATTTGTTCTCTGTACCTATGTACGGAACTCTGAACATTTAAGTCGCTTCGTGTCCCATTTTTTCTCAAGCCACTCAGAATCTTACTCTGTCGTATTCACAACAAAAACGTCATTGGGGGCAAGAAACAAGGAGCAGGCAAAGAAATACACATATTTTAAGCTGTTATTCAGTATCACCTGTCTCTTGGGTCTTGGCAGATTATTATCATACTTTTTCGTGGTCTTGAACAATAAAGGCAGTTAATTTTCATCCGACTTCAAAATTTCAAAAGGGGGTTCTCAATTCGTGTGAATGTTTGTGTATTTTTTTTAAATATTGAGAACCTCAAAACTCATAGTGTTCAGAGCGATGGGTTTGTATCCCAGAGCGGGTTCGAGTCCCTCTCGAGGTCATACATTTTTCCAGTTTTACTTTCTTTCACAAATGAGTCGTTCCAAGGATCCCTAAGGAAGGCAGACCGACCAGCCTGGAGTGCACTTCAACGAAAAGGGACTTATGATGGTCACGATCCTCACCTCATTGCGACGTATAAGCGAAGAGAGGAGTTTAAAACTTACTTCTGATGGTGCTACTGCTACCTTTATAGGTCTTGGCCTCTGAAAATAATGTTACTTTGCTATTCCGCGACACGTGCTAGTCAATTAGTGCCATGCCAACCTGTTATACCAACTTGCGTATTTTTGCATGCAATTACATGCAAAAAATACGCAATGAATTGGTATTTTCGGTGTTAATATGAAATTCCGCAAAGTAACGCCTGATTCAATACATGGTCTTGGCCTCCTCCACTATCTTCCTCCAAGAGTCACGATTCCTGGTGACCTTCCTTCACTTGGTTTACTTTCTTCCTAAGGTCACCCTCCACGCAGTCGAACCATCTTTTCATTGGCTAACCCATCGGCCTTTTCTGCTGTGGCGTCCACCGCAATTTTCGCAGCTCTCATGTCAGGCACACTTACAAGATGGCCGCCCATCTCATGCCGGTCATATACGTTCGAGCAATCCGTCAGGGCCTATACCACGAAAATCGAACGATTGCGGATTTGTATCTCCATCTCTGTCACACTTGCATATTGGAGTGACAAAGAGGTTTTCCCGTCAATGCCAAATTTTCGATGTTCGTGGTAGACCCTCAGGTCTCCATGTCCGCCGGGCATTCGCCAGATAAATTTCCCATATATTCCTCGGCAGATCCGGCTGATATTTTTCAATTTTTCAATTTCAATTTATTTTATTAAGACAACAATGGCCCATAATTGTTAGTAAACAAGCTTAAACTTAAAGTAATGGTTAATAACAAATAATAATTAATAATACAGAAAAAATAATAATAATATCCAAGATATGCCCGAACGGATATAGCCAGCATTTGTCGCTGAGACTTGCAGAACCTCACAATGTTTAAATAAATAATAAATAAACAAGCTTACACAAATCGACCTAGTCCCACGGTAAGCTCAATAAGGCTTGTGTGGGTACTAGACGACGATATATATAATATATAGATACATATAAATACTTAAATACATAGAAAACATCCATAACTCAGGAACAAATATTCGTGAACCCGGGAACTCCTTCGTAGGCAGGGTCACTTCTAACTAATACAATACAATACAATACAAATACTCTTTATTGTTCACCAACAAGGAAATTAAAACAATATACATTAAACACTAAAATATAAACACTGGTAGACAACAGGCGGCCTTATCGCTAAGAAGCGATCTCTTCCAGACAACCTTTGGGTAGAGGAGTCAATACACATGGAAATCCAAACAATGTATAGGTAAACCAAAACTGAGTACATAATTAATATAACAAAAAATTTTACATAAAAGGGAAGTCATACACATACTTATATACAAAAAATATATAAACATACATACACATAAATATTACAAAAGCACAGCATAACAGTAGGAAAACCGTTAAGTAGAAGAAAAATAAAAATCTTTCAGTTTATTTTTGAAAATTGGCAATGACTTAGTATGTCTAATGTCGACAGGTAGAGAGTTCCATAAAATAACCGCCTGGAATGAAAAGGAGCTCGTGAAAAATTAATCTACTAATCTAGGAGGCCGTTTAAAATGTTTTCATGCTTAATGAGTGTATCTAGCTTATTCCTTCGTTGATGACAAACTCCGTCAGGCTCTTTCATATGACCTTTTTTGGTCTTTAAAACTAGTAAAGACATTAAATTATTACCATTACGGTTAATGCTTATTTTAGTGAGTTTCCTTAAAAATTGCCGTTTTTACGACCTAGTCGAGGTCCAGACTCTAAAGGGGTTTTACGAGCTTCTGCATTGTTATTAGTTATACAATGTGAAGTGAGCTTTACAGTGGAACTTTCCTCGTAAACTTGGATATAAAAATTTATACGTCGAACGCAACTAGCCCCGTATTTTTTCGAGTTTATTTGCTGAAAGTTGTACAGTTAACGGACACTGAATAAAAGAATAAAAAATCGATGGCGACAATTTAAAACGAACTTAATTATTTTCTATTGATCCAATCCCTTTCAATAGCCGGATGAGTCCGCCAGATGTGTCCGGTGGGAGATCTGTCAATGAACCGTCGCGAACCGTCATTATTCGTGACATTCCTCTTTAGTGATAAGTTTAGCTTTTATTTAATAACAAACTGTATGAACAATTCTTTTATTTGCCGTGTCCTGCAAATCGGTATGGCAAATGTCATCTATTCATAACGTCGGTCATTTAATACACGGAAATACAAAGATTGGCTAAACAATCCCTGTTCGTGATTTTAGGTACATATATAAATAAATAAAATAATAATAATACATAAATAAATATTCTGGGACAATCTTACACTAATAGAGCTAGTCCCACGGTAAGCTCAATAAGGCTTGTGTCGTGGGTACTAGATGACGATATATATATAACAGATAGATACATAAATATATAGAAAACATCCATAACTGAGGAACATATATTCGTGATAAATACACAAATTAATGCCCTGACCAGGATTCGAACCCGGGACCTCCTGCTTCATAGGCAGGATCACTACCAACTAGGCTAGGCGGCCGTTAAATATATGGTAGGATTTTTATCTACCAGATACATCCGCCGAATAAATCACAACCACAGAGATCGAAAAAAGATTATTTGTTAAAACCAAACAAATGTGTTTTTTAATCGGCTTAGGCCCGCTTGCACCACCCAGGGTTAGCCGCTAACCCAGCGTTGAGCTGTCAAATTCAATACAAAAAACGTTTAAATCCGGGTTATGTGGCTAACCTCGGGTGGTGCAAGTGGCCCTTAAAGGACAGATTCTCAATTTGGTTGCATGTTTTTCTTTTTTAATTGTATGTTCGTAACGTTGTGTATTTTCTCATTTAATTTAAGGCATTTGCTTTTGAAATCACCCAACATGGTAATTTGTGACTTCCATAAACGGAATTAAATAAGAGATTATGGTTGAAATCTTTTTCTTATTTACCGATTTCGGTGAAGCTCATAAAGAAGGGTATGTGTTTAACGTGTATACATATTTAAATGTATACGTCCGTTACTTCTCAACGACTCAACTGATTTTGATAAATGAATAGTTATGATACCGCGATCGCCGATCAGGATACAAAAGATTGAAAAAATGGCGGATTTTATGCGTTTTGTGGGGTTTTTTGTTTTAAGTGTGATATTAAAAAGAAGGGGTTTTATAGCAGAGTACGAAAAGTATATGTATGATATACAAAAACGTTTGGACTGACAAATTGTACGATCAGTGATCACTTCCATAGTCACACCGTAGTTGGGAATCGCCGCTAATCTGAAGGTCATTGGGTGTAGACAGCGCCTTAATGGTGTCCCATATATGTCTATACTATCACATATTTTGTAGTAAACCTTGTCATAACACACGTTTGTTTTACAATGTCCCGGGTGTTTCCATCTCTATATTAACATTGGTCGATGTTTCTCAAATATCAGCTAAGTTGTTTAATAATAACACTGCCACTGTCCGTTCAAAAATAAACGAACAGGCTTAAAACAAAACGCAATCAAATTTGAGACTTAATCCTTTAGCTTTTGGTTGAGAATCATTTGCGATTTTTTGTGGATTTATGCCTTTTTGGAATTTTTGTGTGAATAACAATAATCGGGAATTGTATAAGTAGTTACATTGGATATGCTTGAAACGCTTGTTAGATTCCACTTTTCGAAATGTATTAAGTCATAGCTGAGTAAATGTTAATAATAGTTTATGCAACAGTGATATAATAAGGGTTCTTAAAACTTGAGGGTCGCCGTTAAAAACGAGACGAAGTCGACTTTTGTAATAATAGAACCGAGAGTTTTAAGTACCAATTATGAGCTGTCGTATACACTAGTTCTTCTACGACAGCTAAAATAGGTAGCGTAAAAAGCAAAATCTAGAAACGTGGCAGAGTAGGGAAGATGTTGTGCCCACTATAGAAATTAAAAAAAAACAACAGTGCTCATATATTGTACGAAAAATAGTGTTCTTATGGAATACATTGACAACGTTATAATGTATACTTTTTTAATATCGCTGTTTTATAGATTTTGCTTTTTACGCTATTTTAGCTGTAGTAGAAAAACTAGCGTATGCAACAGCTTATAATTGGTTCTTAACACTCTCGGGTCTATTATTACAAAACTATATTATATCACTGTATTGCATAAACTACTATTAAGTACCATATTCTTTGATGACATGACTTTGCCAAAACACGATCTGAGATTACAAAGGTTAAATAACCCAGTTACTAAGGATACGAATACAAATTGCTGTATTATCCCAGGAAGCCGATTCCAAATTTGTTCATGCGAAACCAAAACATTGTGAGGATGTTTGTATTTATTATTTACAAATATTGAGTCATATTCTGTGTTAAGGGCATTCCGGGTCCAAACCGAGCTGACATTAAGAGGGCGCATAGCTTCCAGTGGCGTTGGGGAATTGTGTTTTCTTATTAACCTTTTGCTACTCCAGCGAAGCTATCTGTCAATTAGATGACTGACAGCGATATTAAAAAAGTATACATTATAACGTTGTCTAGGGTATTCCATAAGAACACTGTTCCTATAGATTTTCATACAGTATATTAGCACTGTTTTTTTTTTAATTTCTATATTGGGCATACGACATCTTTTTCTACTTTTCCTTTCGTTTTAATAAAATTTGGATCTGTTTATATTATTTATAAAAAACCATCCTTTTATTTTGACATCTTATTTTCTTCCTTTGGTCTCTGTATATCCCTACTGATGTGCCTTTGTCCACTGGACGTCTTTCGGCTAAAATGATGATTATACTTAGTTTTAGATAGTTAACTAGCTCATAAACCCGGGTTCTGGGAAAGATTGTCGTTCCCAGGCATTATTAAGTTATTTACGACTGCGTATGATATTTTTGTCTTTTACTTCTGATGGAGTTTGGCGATGGGCCGGTTAGCGGTCATTTATTTTAGCGTCATTAAATTTTGGGTCTGATTTTGGGTTATAAAATCAAAGTTTCGTTCATTGAGTTAACCATGAATCAAGGTCAACCTGCAATCACTTGTTACTGCAGAAATGTTTATATTTAGTGATGTTGGAAATGGACTAGTTTTCACTGGAAAATCCCATTATCGGTCCAAAAAAGATGCGTTTTCATTTGGCCACTATTTTGAAACCGATTAAGATATCGTACATACAACTTATACATACAACCTTATTGAGCTTACCGTGGAACTAGGTCGATTTGTGTAAGATTGTCCCACAATATTTGTTTATTTATTATTTATTTATTTAGACGGACTTAACTGATAGACGGTCTTATCTACATCGACCTTACCAACAAGCGGTTATTGTTTAGATCCTGTTGGTAGCGGAAATATATATTACCTTTAGATTTGCACAAAACAAGTTTCCAACATCAGAATCAGCATCCGTCATAAACGTTTACTCGAATCGTTACCGATTGCCCGAAAGCTAATAACAACTATTGAGTTATAACATATTCGGAGAAGTTGTAAACCGTGGACCTGAGTGCTCCGTTTATGGAGAGCTCGGGATTACGGGTTCCGTCACCATCAAATATAAAGGAACCGCCGTGGTGTTTAGAAATATCTGTACAATAAACGATGTTTTTCTACTCCAGCACTTATATCTGTCAATTAGATGACTGACAGCGATATTTAAAAAGTATACATTATAACGTTGTCTATGGTATTCCATAAGAACACTGCTCCTATGGATTTTCATACAATATATAAGCACTGTTGTTGTTTTTTTTTAATTTCTATAGTGGGCACAACATCTTTCCTATTCTGCCACGTTTCTAGATTTTGCTTTTGACGCTATTTTAGCTGTCGTAGAAAAACTAGGGTATGCAACAGCTCATAATTGGTTCTTAAAACTCTCGGGTCTGTTATTACAAAACGAGGCGAAGCCGGCGACCCTCAAGTTTTAAGAACCCTTATTATATCACTGTTGCATAAACTACTATAATGTCTTGTGGTCTACTGTTAATTTCAATCGTTGCACCGTACTGTTTCGACCAGGGATGTTACGGAGCTCCGGCTCTGGTTCCGTCAAGTCGGAACTTCCGATGAATATTACACATCCGCTTCTGGGTGCGTAGCCAAGATGTCAATAGCTCACGCTCAGTCGCTAACGAAACGCAACTGTCATTGTCACACTAATAAGGAAGAGTGATAGAGAGAGGTAGCTACGATACGTTATCAAGCGTGAGCGATTGGCATCTTGGCTAAGCACGCTGTTCTGGTTCCGTTACTTTTGAATTGGAAGTTATATCGGATGTCAAAGATTAGCGCGATGACGGCGGGACATGAGCGGCGCACATAAAAAACAAACAGGTTTATTTTAATTAGAAAACTCCCGTGAGTATTAGACATATTAATATACTTAGACCGGGTTACTCACGTCTATGAACAACAGGTTAAACAGGTTTATGGGCATTTTCAGAAAAAAGTGGACGATTTTTCAAAAAAATAATTTTGAGTTTCGTAACGGCCCATACAAAATGTATGAAAAAATGCGTTACGAAACTGACCAAAAAAACAGGACACTCATTTTCTTTTTTGAAATCATTACTAGTCGTGATTCTGATTATAAAAAACCCAAAACTTAGTATAGTAAAAAAAAGGCGATGGTATGCTATTTTTGTAAATTCCCTTAGAATAATTCGCTCATCCCCCCCCCCCCCCGTTTGCCAAGTGCTGCGCTAATTAGTTATCTTACTTAAATCGTGTAAACTTGGTTTTTTTTTAATAGGTCTACCTCATGTCGTCTACATCTCACTCTGGTTCCGATTCTAGTTCCGGTTCCACTTCCGTTTTCGGTTCCGATAAAACAACATCAGTTTCATCCCTGGTTTAGATATCCTCGTCGCCATTATATGTTGTCAACAAACGTGTTTACAAAATTTTACAAGAATTGTTTGTTAAATGAGACCTGTAGAGGAGAACAAATGGACAGACACACGAAAGCATTTCCCAAGCTGAGACGGAGACGCTTCGCTCGCTTTGTTTTTTTTTTTTTTAATAAAAATTCGTTTATTGATTTCCTTTGCTCACTCGGTCAATAAACGGGAAAGAGTGTGTGTCTGTTTGTCCCTCTTTCACGGAAAAACTTAGCGACAAAACGACGTGATTTTTTAAGTGGAGATAGTTGAAGGGAAGGAGAGTAACATAGGCTACTTTTTGGCTATTTCTAACGCGAGCGAAGCCGCAGGCAAAAGCTAGTTTATAATAAAGCGCGTTTTTAGATATGGTCTACCCCCACACCACAGTGATATACCCACTTACCTGTTTGTCGAACAATCAGCTCATTTATAGTTTGTCCTTATCCGTTAGTTTGTCACTTGAGTTTGTAAGAAAGGGACATAAAATGAATTAACTGATACAGGCTAATAAAACTTTCTGAATAAGGGGTGTACAACATAAACTCGAGGCAGGTGAAAATTACTGTTGACTTACAACCTTCTTACCCATTGCTATAGATTACTAGAGGTTAGTGATTTGTTTATATCGATATCGACAATATCGACAATCACTTAAGAAAATCGCTAAAATATTTTTTCTACGGCCTATGTTACAAACGAACTAAATTTAAAAAAATTAAATAATGAATACGGGTTCTTACTACGGTTTTTGTCAAAATTGAGCTCCCGATATTTCGGCGATGTTCACGAAAAAACTGAAGTCTGCAGGTACGTTGACACTTAAGAATGTTTAATAATCGCGAATTGTTAAATAATTTATAAATTTAAATAGATATAAAGACACGTAACGTGTCAGGAACCAGTTGACAGGTATATAATGTAGCTAAAAACATTAAACTCCTACAATAAGGGCGAAAATGAGTCGCAACGAGTGGCGATAAATTTAAATATGACCGTAGGGAGTGTTTAAAATCGACATGAGTTACAAATTACCTCTTCGCACGTGTATTGTACGACGTTTTACAGTACATATGGCCCTTTGAATATTCGACGCAGGCACGTAAAGTGCTCATTATTGCCCTAGGGCGGTAAAATAGCACCATGTGTACTGTAAACCCTCTTTGTTGGATTGTATTTTCTTTTAGTTTTTAAGTGTTAACCTAAAATGCTTAGGTAAAACACTGCTGACTTGCTTTCTATAACTTGCTTAAGACCCTCACCACGTAAGGCAGCAGTCGTAACTCCGAGCATTCGTTCCTAAACCCACTGTTTAGACTCTATCTTTACTGCCGTCAAGAACGCTTTCAGTCCCGTCAGCTCTAAGTTTATACACTTAATTTACTGCTGAAGATTACGCTGGAAAATGATTTGTGGATATCGATATCGATAAAAATGTACGTATACATGAATACATCAGCTATAACGCAGTGGACTGTGTGGACAATCGTTACGCAAAGGCGATGCGGTACGGTGCTCTCCTAGAACATTTCCGTAGGTATCTAGGTATCTACACTATCAACGGTCTGTTTCTTGACATTTATAACATTTCAACGCCAAGCAGCGAGCGGCTTCGCCATCGCATTTATTCGCCTATGCAGTACACCTAACCCCTTTGTACGTAGGAGAGAGCTGGCTATATCGTACCGCCGGTTAAATCGCACCACCTCTAGATTTCCTACTTAACAAACTATTTTACTTGCTTATGGGGCACTCAGCCTATGTTATAATCATCAGTTATCGAAATAAAAAGATTTTCGTCGTACTCAATGTAACATTTGATGTGATTGTATTACTGTCTTGTGATCTGGATAAATTAAAAATACAGAATTAACAGTGTTTAACTACAACATTTATCAGCTTTATTGAGTGGTATTTACAAATTGTCTAAGTTTTGTGGTTATATTATATTATTTATTTAACATTCATAATGCTTATCCTAATACAGTTTGAATGGTGGTGATACGATTTAACCGACTGGTGGGCTAAATCGTACCGATGGCAGTCCCTTCGGATTTCTTATTTTCTTCAGATCATTAATTGAATCCCAGAATACTCAATTTAATACATAACCTAGATAAAAAACTGGACTTTTATGCGAATAGACAATTACATTTCTATCTACTTTCAGAAAAAAGTTATCTACGTTTGAGTAAGAAGTGGTACGATATAACCGACTCTCCCCTACTTAAATGTTTATATTGTATTTTGTCGTTAGTTTTGTTAGGTTTTTGCTTTTTAATTGTTACAATAAATCATTCAGGTAAAACTGCTGCTGAATATAACCTTGCTTGCTTGACTGCCTCAATACCCTCCCTTACGTACGGCAGGAGTCGTAAGTCCGAGCATTCGTTCCTAAACCCACTGTTTAGACTTGATCTTTACTACCGGTAAGAACGCTTTGAGTCCCGTCAGCTCAAAGTTTATACACTTAATATACTGCTGTAGATTACAATGGAAAGTGATTTGTGGATATCGATAATCGATAATATCGATAGGGATTTTTTCTAAAAAGTCATATTAAAACGAATTCGATTTAATTAGTTTAGTTTTGAGATAAAAACTTATTTGTCTGAAACAAGTCTATATAATACCTATGCGGCTGAAATCTATAAACATTTTTAATGAAAATTGCTTCTGCCGCTTGCGTATCGTTAAAGTAGGTATAGAAGATACGCCTTACAGATTTCGATATTACAAAAATGGATATTACAAATGGATTTACCGGTCTTCTTAAATATTGAGATTTGGTCTAGATTCATACTACTTGAACCTTCCTCCCTTCTAAAATATACAGTACAATTAGCAGAACAAAATAGAAACATAATAATAAAAGAAGTGCCACAAAATGTACTCATCTCAGCATAAACCTGGCGACTTCCAGCATTAGCGCATTGAAATGAAATGAAATGAAAAATATTTATTTCGAGTATCAGATGACTCATAGGTGGTTAGATTACAATAGTAGTTTATGCAACAGTGATATAATAAGGGTTCTTAAAACTTGAGGGTCGCCGTTACAAAACGAGGCGAAGCCGAGTTTTGTAATAATAGACCCGAGAGTTTAAGAACCAATTATGAGCTGTTGCATACCCTAGTTTTTCTACGACAGCTAAAATAGCGTAAAAAGCAAAATATAGAAACGTGGCAGAATAGGGAAGATGTTGTGCCCACTATGGAAATTAAAAAAAAACAACAACAGTGCTAATATAAATGTATGAAAATTCATAGGAGCAGTGTTCTTATGGAATACCACAGACAACGTTATAATGGTTACTTTTTAAATATCGCTGTCAGTCATCTAATTGACACATAGAAGTGCTGGAGTAGAAAAACTAAATAACTTAATACCTAATGTTATTGTGTGGCATTGCTTCAAGCCACACAATAAAAAGTATCACTTAAAAATATGAAATATTGTCAATTCACAAGCGAATACCCTATCGATACACTAACATCGATAGCACCACAACACTAATCCACTAAGGCGTAGTGCATCTAACTCTTTAATTTACGACATTTCAGTTGAGAGTGGTACTAAATCCCGCTGACCCTACGTTTACGAGCGGTGCACAAATTGCTAACATTGCTGCATAACACGTATATATTTAGCGCGATGACTTCACTACTGGGACTCGAGTTTTCATCATTAAAGTCGTCATTAAAAAACCGGCCTAGAGCATGTCGGGCCATGCTCGGTGTAGCCCGTCAGAATAGGCGAACTTAAAAAGGGTTTTGATAGATATTGCTCATAATAATACAAAAGAGTATTTTCGCAGCTCTTACGACTTATATGTGGCGTTTTCAGGCTAAAGGTACCACATACCACATTGTCGGTTATCGATAAGGCTCTACTGTCATAAAAAAAGACTTAGAAATCAACCTTATCAACAAGCGACAATGTGGTACCTTTAGCCTGAATACGCCACATATGCTCTTTTAATCAAGAAGATACGTTTTTTTTGCAAAAAAGAAAAAATGGCTTACCAAGTTAAAAATAATTTTCCATGGAATTAAGTCTTTATAAAGCTCTATTTTCTTGAATTATTGGGACTTGCGGTTCAAAAGTTAGAGGGGGGGACACCATTTTTTTAGCTTCCGGAGCGATTATTTCCGAAACTATTCATAACTACACACATTTTTAGCAAACCCCTATAATTTTTCAAATACCTATCCAAAAATATCTTAGACTAGGGTTGAAACGAAAAAAAATTAACACCAACACATGTACACCAACTTCATGAAAAAGCTTAAATAGCCTCTCGTCCGATCCTCACCCAAGGCTCTCAAGTGTGTGTGACAGGGTTGCCTTCGCCCGAGACATTCGGCCGAGACTTGAAAACGAGTGTATACAGCCGGCATAGGTATTGAAAATTAGGATTCATTCCCATCCCTCATGCGCATACTTGAACGTACGAGTAACATTTCCAGCAAAAAAGAAATGCAATGCAACCTGTTTAAAACAACATTTATTTCAATTTCAATGACACATTGTGGGTTGAGACGCGACGTGTAAGTACTTAACGTCCATATTGAGATTGTATAAAAAAATCGGAAGTCTATCTCCCGCTCGCACTTGCGGGTTCGAGGAAAGGAGAAAAAAAAAAACGAAATACGTATCGAATGTTTGACCACGAAGACTTCCTTCGCGGCCTTCTCTGTTACACTTGAAAACTCGACTTTGTAAAGAAACTTTATTCCCAGAGTCCCTCCGAGGGCATACCGCTAGGGCTGCCATCTCGTACATTGCCGAAACCGGGCAAAAGAAAACCCGGACGTTTAATTAAAATCGCGGTCACTCCCCGAAAACTAAAGAAATCAATTTTTAATTTAAAAATTTAGCTTTTGCTAGGGATTGACCTGAACCCAAAAATGTCCGGGTTTATCCCGGACGGTTCTGAAAATCCGGGCCGGACGCTCCCCGGACGGGCTCCAAACTAGGACAAATCCGGGGAAACCCGGACGGATGGCAGCCCTACATACTGCGAATATAGAATAGTGGAAATATGATATTATCTGCATCCTTTTCGTTCAAATAAACGAGTGCGACAGGGATACCTTTAAACGTACAGTCGACCTAAAAGTTATGGTTACACTGTTGTCTTATTACAAAGAAGCAAGGAGCAATGAAACATATCGTTGACGTGGTGGATTACTGTACAATGTACAGTCAACCAATTGGAACCCTACGCCACTCTAGAACCATGTCAAAATGACAAGCAGTAAGAAATATCTTAGAATCTAATTTATAGCGTCACAATAACATAGTCCTACAGTGGCCTAGAGTTCCAATTGGTTGACTAGACATACACATTGTGCTGATTGAGAGAATTCACCTGGTCGCAACTATCACGAGATAATAAAGGTACTGAGAAGAGTAGGAGAGTCTGGCTCTTGGCTTCATGCCCTACCTTCTTCCAATTTCGGCACACTCCTAGACAACAACACCCTCAGGCTGGCTGTCGGACTCCGATTAGGTGCAGACATTGTCTCGCCCCATCGCTGCGCCTGCGGAGACAGCCTTGGGCACCACGGCCTCTCATGTGTAAAGAGCGCCGGCCGTCTGAACCGCCACGCCTGTTTAAATGACATAATCCGTCGAGCCTTTGTCAGCGTCAACATGCCAGCGGTTCTCCAGCCCCATGGCCTGGCACGTGATGATGGCAAGAGGGCCGACGGCATGACTCTAGTACCGTGGCGGCTGGGACGGCCCTTAATCTGAGACGCCACATGTGTGGACACCCTGGCGCCATCCCATGTCTCCACAACATCACTGAGAGCAGGCGGGGCGGCTGCAGTGGCAGAGTCAGCGAAATGCCGCAAATATATCGCTCTTACGAAACAGCATATATTTGTGGCTTTCGCTGTCGAGACCCTGGGACCATGGTGCTCAGGTGCCCGTAAATTAGTGGGTGTTTTATCAAAGAAATTGTTTGAGGTCACCGGGGACCGTAAAGCTGGCTCGTTCCTCGCACAACGGATAGGTATAGCCATTCAAAGGGGGAACGCAGCCAGCATCATGGGAACCCTTCCGCAAGGTTCGGATCTCGGTGACCTCAATTAAGTAGTTAGTTTTTTACCTTTTTTTCATATATATCTGTGTTTTTTCTAATATTATATCAAATATCTTAATTTTCTTAAAAATTAATGTACACGTAAACAAGGAGACGATTAAATTTAAAGACTGATTTAAGAGGCCGATATCATTTTGACATTATTAACATTTTCGACGTAACAAGAATCCTATTATTAGGGTTCCGTAGCCAAAATGGCTAAAACGGAACTCTTATAGTTTCGTCCAGTCTGTCTGTCCGTCCGTCCGTATGCCACGTTTTACTCTGTAACTATACAGCATTAGGTACCGATATTACAGCTAGAGGTGTATTTCGTGTACCGCTACTTAGTTTTGCCTATAAATTACGAAAAAAAAATATGTTTAGGGGGGGGGGGGGGTGGGCGCCCCATACATGTAACAGAATGCTGAAAAACAATCTAAGTTGGTTAAATTTCAAGTTTTATTCCAAAAAGTTTTTTTTTATTTAAGTAGAAGTTCATGAAATTAGGGTCAATGTTATATTTTTCCTGTAATGTTTATGATAATATTAACGTTGCGTAAAAGAATCATATTTTTTCCATCAATTAAAAAAATTGTGTTAGAATTTGCAAATCTAGCCCTTTCTAATGATACCCCACTTGACCCCGTAACTTTTAATTTTTACCCCCTCTTTTATCGGGCATTTTTCATTGAAAATAAATTAAAATATGTGATACCTTTTCTCTTGATGTGTCTGCGTTAACTTTGTTAATAACTATTCCAAATTTCAAATTGGTAGCTTAAGTAGTTCTCGAGATATTTAACGATGTGACATAAGGGTTCCTTTTTTACCATTTCGCTACGGAACCCTAAAAAGAGAAAATAAAATAAAATAAACAGTGAATAAAAGAAAAAATAAACCTAGAAAAGGTACAATATTAAATATATTTGGTTGTAAACTTACCTATACAGGTGAAATAAATGATATTGAATTGAATGAAATAAACAATATAAGCCGGCACATATTAAACCCGTACTCCCTATAAACAGGGTGGCCGAGAATCAGGGCAGACTTTCCGTTGGCGATCAATGACAGATTTCTTTTGTTCTGCGCCTGCGCTGTTTACTTTAAAATCACGCGCGCGTGACCGGACCAAAGCGTTTGTTTCTTAAACAATCATGCTATTGCACTTGCGCAGGACCATAAGAGTAAAGCTGGGTTTAGATCGCAATTTAAAACGCAGAAAAACTCTGTTAGAGAAGAAAATATTTGAATCGCACCATAACTTAAACTGAACTTTAATCAATTTTTTTAAAGGCCAGATATAGTCGTGCGGGTGTTTTTCATGGATCACTTGTGAATGAAATGCGCAAACATAGTATGGGACGTCCTCCTGCCAGGTGGACCGATGACTTGAGAAAGGTAGCTGGTAGTGGTTGGATGAGGGTCACGAATGACCGTACTTTGTGGCGCACCCTTGGGGAGGCCTACGTCCAGCAGTGGACTCCAATAGGCTGATTAATTGTTTGATTGAATGAAATGACCTACCATTTCGTTATGTTAGAATAAAACGTTGATAGACTTCATCTGTCATTAACTCACGTCATTATGACGAAACCGGAATGAAAATTACGGGCCCTGATTATAACTTTAATTACTAGGTTAACTGGAATGTCATAGGGATAAGTTCGCCTTTGTACTTTTCTATTTATTACATTTTGTAAATGCATATCCTGTTTTGTGCAATAGTGTTTACTTACTTACTAACTTTTCTAGAGCTATTTCTAATTACATCGTCATCATGAATAACTGGTATTTTTTTACTTTTTCGGGTTCTGTACCCAAACGGGACCCTTTACTAACATTGCACTGTCCAACTGTCACCAGCCTGTATCATGAACCCTGATAGTTCGACACTAGAAACAGATAATGTATATTTAATTTATATTGCCGCTAAAAGAACAAGGTCCCAACAAATACGGGACCCTTTAATAAGACTGCACTGTCCAACTGTCACCAAACTGTATCATGAACCTTGATAGTTCGTTGGACACTTGAAATTTTCACAGATGATGTGATGTATATTTAATTTATATTGCCGCTAAAAGAACAAGGTACCAACAAACAGAATAAAATAAATATTTAAGGGGGCTCCCATAAAACAAACGTGATTTTTTGCCATTTTAATAGATAATGGTACGGAACGTAGTTTATTAAAACAGATGGTACGGTGTGGACGCGCCCTTACTGCTTCTCGCTTATTTAAGCTCGTGTTGGCTCTCCATATCCGCTTTACGACAGTGTAGACGCGGCATACTGTATTGACTGCGATTTCCTAATTTCCGCACAGTCTGCTGCTATAATATCTACCTATAGCGAGACAACAATCTGTTCTCATCTCATCGTGCATAGTCAGAGAGACTAATACTGTCTTTATCTTACCGCTTGTATTGCCACTCCGAAAAAAAGGGAGGCATATAGAGATTTTTAAATCCCTATCCCTATTGCCAACATAAGAGTAGGTACGAAAGAGACGGTATGAATGACGCTATGCGCGAATGATACCTGCCAAACTATAGTCGTAGATCGCAGTAACAGCAGGACAAAAAACTATATCCATCCCTTTTTTCGGGGTGATAATACTACCGTAAGAAATAGTAGTTTATGCAACAGTGATATAATAAGGGTTATATAAGGGCTATATAATTATGAGGTGTTGCATACACTAGTTTTTCTACGACAGCTAAAATAGCGAATAAACCAAAATATCGAAAGGTGGCAGAATGTGGAAGATGTCGTATGCCCCTAAAGAAATTAAAAAAAATCAACAGTGCTCATATCTTGTATGAAAATCCATAGGAGCAGTGTTCTTGTGGGATAGCATAGACCACGTTATATAATGTATACTTTTTTAATATCGCTGTCAGTCATCTAATTGACTGATAGAAGTGCTGGAGTAGAAACAATACGGTATGATGATACATATGGCTTTTCAAATTGAGGTTTTCTCTGAATGCCTCTGGATCGATCGTGATCAGAACAGTCAGAACTAAATCCTAATAATCTTAAAGATTTTTATTGGACAAAAAAACATGACAGTGAGTAAATAATTAACGAAGGGATTGCGCTTTTTAATAAAAATAGTGGAGTTGAGAATCTCCTCCGTTCTTTCAAGTCACTTGGGAAAAAAAATCCCATTTTGTTTTTGTTTTATATTAGCATTTCTAGGGTTCCGTAAGCGCAGTGACCGTTTAGCACTAGAACGCTGTAATATAATATGAAGTGGTAAAATAAAACGTATTTTTTTTGTGTTACCTTCCGAGCAAGTAAAGTTAGACGTCATTTTTTTAACCCTAGATTGTTTGCATTTGAAAAAGAATATGGCTCTTATAAAATATTATTGATAAATAAAATATTATCAGAAATAATCGCCCAGAAAGTTAAAAAATGTGTCCCTCTCACTTTTGATTAGCGAGTCCTAAAATCATGAAAGTAGAGCTTTATAAAGATTTCCAAGGAAAATTGTCAGAGTGGCCTTTTTCAGCGGAGACAGCCTTCCGACTGACCACTATGTCACGGTGTTTTGAATCAAATAATCTATGTAAGATTACAGTCACCAACCAGGGAAGTAACAAGTATACTGAACTGATAAAATAAACTACAATTTCGGTAATTTACCTCCTACTTATATAAAATAATAATGAAATTCTTAATCAGACATTTTTCAGCTGATAAGAACGGATCGTTGTCTATAAAAAAGAAGAACGACCTATCTTATATTAAATTAAATTAAAGGAATTCGGTTATTTTTTAAATTGATTAATGTAATGGTGGCAAAGATCGCTTCTTCTTCTTTGTCTTTGCTTACAAAGACGAGCGAAATATTATATTGGTACAACCCTATTATACTTTTTTTATGTTTCCATTCATCTCAACTTTAATATAGGGCATAGTTAATTACATTTAAAGTTTACGCTCGTAAACTTTTACGACTCTTCCTTTGAGTGTTTCTAATAACTTGAAATATTGCTTCTCTGAATGAAAAACGTAACTAAAAAAACTAAAGCAACACATTTTGTTAATTTGCTTTAAGCTTTATTTGTATTGTTATAAAGTTGTTTTTTCAATTGACGTGGTTGAATTAATTGTGAAACATTATTGAATGGGGTATGAATGAATGTACTCACCGTACATGTTATTTGAAATCTAATAAGGAACGTTTTGAATAAATTTTGATTATTCTAAATTATTCTAAACCCGTTTAAATGTTGTTTGACATCTATATTTATTCTATCAACTCATTCTTGAGAACTTTGTTTCTTTTTACTTGTTTTATTTAAGTATTAAGAAATATTAAGTAGATAGGTATCTACTTAATATTTCTTAATACTAAATTCATAGGTGAACCTAAATAGCGTTGGAATGTGATAAGATTATTATTAAAAGCGGCTTTAAGTTCTACCTTGAAATTAACACCATGACCCTACGTTTCGAGTCCTCTACAGCACTCGGTTTCACAGGGTTAAGAAACGAAAAGGTGAAAACGAGCGCAGTAAAGGGCTCGAAATAATAATCGCTGTAACAAAAGACAGATTCAGTCCTATTTCCTTTTTTTTAAGTAACTTATAATTTAATCCTATCGAGTACTGGGTTCGTAATAATTTCTTGATATAAAAAGGTGTAATCCGATTCTGATTTAAAAACAAAAATATGTTGAGTCCCTGTAAAAAAAACTTATGATAAAAATCAGACTGCTTAAACTGGATCTTTTTCACCCCCTTTAACACAAAACATTTAACACAATCCATCTTATTTGAACCCCTCTAACAGTTTAATAATTATGTTACAATAACACAACACTATTAGTTCCATATTTATGAGAGGGACTACCAGTCGCCATAATTCTTGTGTGTCCGGTCGTAAACGCTCTTGTCAAAATCCAGTGACAGCAAAATATTATATGTAACAGTTACGAGAAATTGTAATTTGAACCTTATTTTATACGTTTTACAGTTGAAGTTCGCTTGGCGGATTTATAGTGGGTTATTCTCAGGTCACGAAATGTCGTGCAGTTAAAAATGTCGCACGGTTTTATGACGGATCGCGGGTGGCGGAATCGGGTGGTTTTATAGTTTCGTCGTTAATTTTTCGGTGGTTTTTCGTTTGATCTATTGTCACAGCGCTATTAAAGTAGATGTTATTCTTGACATTAATTGTATGAACAAATTAGACAACTTCTTTGTGTTTTTCGGCATTTTTGTGTAGCTAGCCGCAACGATTTGATTAGATTTTTTTCAAATGAATAGTTGAATTATGGCCTGCTTTGTATAAGGTTAGCAACGTATTTAAGTGTCAAAAAATTATAATTTCTTGATTGACAGAATTGTACAGTTCATTGCAAATGTTTTATTTACTTATAAATTTTATGAAAAAACATTTTTCTTTATTGTATATCTTATAAAAAAACATCATCAATTTATAGTAAGTAGAAGTTGACGTTTAAAAGTTAAATTGGTCAAATCAAAGAGCTATATCTTAGGAACTATAAATATTACCGTCTTACCTTTTCACTACGTGTCAAAGCAGGACACAGCTAATTGACAAATGTCGGTCAACAATCCTCAAAATCGTCCCCTTGAACCAGCTATTTGGAAGTTTCTCAAGCTAACATGAATGGGTTATGTTATGTTATAACGTCTGCAACATTTACTTTTATGGTTTTTAATCAAAGCATAATTATATAGTTGAAAATGTTATATAGAGATTTATTGGGGTAAGTATAATCTCGTATTCTTTTATCGTGAACTGGTATGTTGTAGACGTTGTAGTGCGTTCAAAACGGGCCAAAAAATGTATACAAATTATCCACTTTCCTTGCTCTTAATTGTATTGATGTCAGACAGGTTTTTTAAACCTGACTACAGCCAAATTCGTAAATTTTTGCGAATTGTACATTTATTTCAATGTGGCGATTTAGTTTCCATGTTTTTAAATGTATTAAAATTCCGTAATTTGCAAATTTTAATTGAAACTAATAGAATTATTTAATTAAATAGTTTGACCTGTTATTAGGGCGGGTTTTTATTTGTTTGTCTGGTTTTTTCGCGATAGATTTACACGACAACAAAATAAAAATGCACACATTAAAATAGTAACAATATGAATTATATATTGAAATAGATGGCATATATTTAAATAACAGACCAACTCCATCGGAGGCCAACCCGGGGATCGAACCCGCTTCAGCTTACGAGGCTAACGCTAATGCGTTATGCGTATGGCTTTAGCCGCGTAAGCTGTATGGGATTGGGAAGTAGCAAAGTTGGCGTATTTTACGGTTTATCAATATTACGTACCTAATTTAAATTAATAAGAAAGAGATTTGATATGTTTTAGTTGAGGTTTATTCAGTTTTTATCTGTGTTTCTTTTTTCTTTATTGTTATTACTGAAACAGACGATTTTGTTACACTTGATTTAAGGTTGATCGGCGGAGAATGAGCACTTTAGCATTTAAATATTTAAAAAAACATCGTCTTAAAAAATTTCACACAGGGTAACCATGGGAACTTTTCTCATGATCATATCTTAATTTCAAACTTCCCGCCATAGCAGCTGTCAATTTTTTTTTAAATGTCAATGGAACTGTGTTTTATGCCGACGCGCCTCATTTAAAAGTTATAAAACTTTTTATACCCAAAACTACACTTGAAAAGCGTTTTTGTTGTTAAGGTATTACGTGTGAATGGTATTCTATACATTTTTAAGGCTTATTACAAATGGTTACGGGTGTTCCCATACTATTAAATGAAGCTGTAAAGTCAGTACAATGTTTCCTTTCAATACGTATTAGGAATCAGTTTATAGCCTATTCTGTGACGAAGACTTGAGTTTTAGTGCTTTGAGCCTGTTTAAATGCGATTCGTGACGAGACACTGAGCGTAGGTTGGCGTTTTGTTACACACGTGGTGTCATAAACAAATATGGCCAAATGCGTGTCGGACCACGCATAATGAAGGATTTCAGATGACGGAAGAAACAAAAATAATGTTACTTATGATTTTTCAGTAAAAATTGAAATTTTTGACAAAATCTTTAAAAACTATGTTGTTCGTTAATATGTTCTTATATTAAGTCGTATCTTTTTTACGTACAGTTTTTTTTTTTACCTAAGGTTCAGTAGTTAAAGGGCGACAATGGAACACAATTTCTTAATTTTCAAACTATTCTGGCAACTTGAAGATATTAAAAAACACCTGATTGAAAATATCCCACAACTAAAGTTATTTGAAGAAGTGAGTAGGTGCAAGCAAATTACCTCCATTGTAAAGAATAAGTGTTGTAACCTTGTAACAAGTAGAAGCTGGTGTTGCGAGTGACGTTGGCGGTTACAACAGTGAAACCTCGATAGCATGAACCTCCAGGGAAACTTTTTGACAGCATCAACACATGGCACAGTTTTCTAGATAGAGCATGTTAAAATACGGGGTTGACATAATGATCAGAGAAACCCTAAAATAGTAGCACAATTAAAAAATGTACTTAGATGATCAGAAATTTAAAAAAATATCCTTTTTTTTTTAACAAACTAGAGTCAGAACACGTTACGTGTGCTTAGATAATTAAATAATAGAGACTGCGCAAATATTATTTTAAACGTCAATCATCTATAAAATTATGACGTTTACAACACTTTCATAGTCTGTGCTGTCAAAATCGAGAACACTACTTATTATTTTGTTTCTGAAGTGCGTAAACTGACATTAAGATAATCATAATATTTCTATGAACCACTCATAAAGTCATCCATTGAAACCAACAGGTGATATATGTAAGCGCATGTAAGCTTTCAGAGCTCTTATTTATAGCTATAATTAACTGCAATTGATGTATATACATTTGAAAATTACCTCCGACGTGTCAATTTCCACGAATGTCATATTTTGTCTGTATGTCCGTCCGCGGTTCGGCACAGTCGTTAGTACTAGAAAGCTGTAATTTAGCACGAGTAATAATATAGCACGGAGAACAGATGGCCGTTGGGGCCGGAAAGTTCTCGAGTGGAGACCGCGGACCGGAAAACGCAGCGTAGGAAACGCTCACGGTGGATGCAGGTTGCTTGCAACCGTAACACGTGGAGATCCATGAGGGAGGCCTATGTCCAACAGTGGGCGTACCACGGCTGATATGATGATGAGTAATATAAAACTGTCTATTTTAAAGGTAGACGTAAAGTGTGGGGGGGTTTTTTTCTAGTTTTCTAACCTAGAGTGTGACGAGCCGTTGGATAGGTAAAAAGAATACTTATACCCAAGTAGCAAACAAGAATAGTGATTAAATCTTACATATCTTAACTTTATCTTAAATAATAATTAGCTAAATTTAAAACGACTCAGTTTAGTCATTTTAATCTTAAAAACTAAATAGTTTTAAGCTACTCCTACTTTAGCAAGTTAAGAATACCTTAAACCTAGTTAAGTATGCTAAAAACTATTTAGTATTAAGTATGTCTACAGTTAAGTCTAAAAATGCGTATTTTACTCAACTCAGATTATTTGGAAGCTCACTTAAGACTCAATGATATAATTCAAGTATTAGTTTAGAATTGCAAAGTAAAAACTGATTTTGGTAGATGAACTTAAGATGATTGTAATACTAAGCTCTATTGATTGGGTTAATGAAGACTATTGTATTCAATTTTTGCTAAATTTAATAAAGTTTAAGTGAAAATAGGTTTAACGGGACGTTTTTAACCGAACTAGAACCATTCAAAGATACCCGAAATAAAAAAATATATTTAAAAAATCGTCAAATTGTGTGCGACCAAGTGCTTCAAACGTTGCCAGTGCGATGCGTGACACTTCGTTAGTAGTACCAAGTACATCTTCGAGTGATGCTTCGGTATCATTATGCAGGACTGGGTATGTGCCGATTTAGATATTTTAGAGTCGTCGGGAGCATTCACATTTATTACCAAGGCGCATGGATCCCGCCGTTTTCTCGACCACTGTATAGTAACTAAGGTCGCATTACGGCATTACCGAGTGTTATTGATGTTCATGTTACATACTATGTATGTATGTATGTATGTATAAGCTTTATTGTACAATAACACAAGAAATACAAGAAACACAGTAACATAGACAATTTGATACAACAAAGGCGAACTTATCCCTATGAGGGATCTCTTCCCTATGCTATGTATGTTGGTCTGATAATTTTCCACTCATAGTAAAATGCAAATTGAACGTAGCGAGGAAAATCACTAATGTCAGCTTGGTTAATAAATTATACAAATAAAGTGAAGTGGGGACAAAGAAATGTCCACCATATAACGGAATATTTGAAAATTTGTAATTTAAAGTTAAAGAATATTGATTTTCCTACTGAGTTTCAAGATTGTTGCGGTAGGTATTGCGACAGTATATGTCATAGGAGCCTTGTTGACCAACTGTGTACTGTAATTGGGGCTCTATATGTCATGCGGCTACTCTAACACATTTAAGTAATAAGTATTAGTGGACGTATAAATACTTTAGCCGGATAGAACAAGCATGTGAAGGAGGCCCACAGTCACGCCAAAAGAGCGTTCAGAATTTGGGAATGGTATGGGAAACCGGGCTCAGGGACGGTGTAATGACATGTTGGAGGCGCGTAAAGTCTTTAAAGGAAGGTTGAGGTGGTGTCAGAACCATCAGGACCAAATTAAAATGGACCTGCTGGCATCACATCACTCTAGTGGAGATTTCGGGGCCTTCTGGAAGGCCACAAATAAACTTAATCCTAAGAACGGCCTGCCTGGGAGTGTTAATGGAGTTTCAAATCCTAAAGAAATAGCTAACTTTTTCAGAGACCGGTTTAAAATTAGTTCGCCCTTAGGTCCTGCATGTCGGAATATCGAATCTGGAACTTTAACCATACAAGATGGAGTGCGGGGTACGCCAGCGAGGGTTTGAGCTCACCCTTGATGTCTATACGTACGTAGACCCACTTATTGAGCAACTGAGCGGTACACATGTCGGATCCCATGTTGATGGCGTATGCCTAAACAACATTACGCGGACGATATGTTGCTACTGGCTCTCTCCATTAGTGCGCTTCGGAAACTTTTTGCCATATGTGAATCCTACGCCTCCTCACACGAATTGCTTTATAACGGGAAGAAGAGTGAATTTATGGTTTTTAAGGCTGGTAACAAGTCCCTGACGAGAGTCACTCGCTTCAAGTATCTCGGGCATATTGTTACTGACGATCTGAAGGACGATGCCGACATAGAAAGGGAACGGAGAGCATTATATTATTATAACTACTTTGAGCTAATATTGAAAAATCCTTATTTTTTTATAATTTCACCATAATTTTCTTACCGTACGTATAGATAAAAAATGAATGATTAGCTTAATGTTACTGTAACTACTTAAATAACACCAAGAATAATATTGGCCGCTCAGATCAGTAAAATACCACACTGCAACATTCAAAAGTTCAAAAATAGAATTTTGGCCAATCCTATGTTAAAAATCTGGGAGTACACCGGGAATGCACAGCACTGCGCCGGGCGAGGCTATTATATGAAGTTATGATTCAGATTCAGAATTCAGATTCATTTATTTCTACAGTGTATTACATGATTTTGCATTACAAATTAAAAATTCGTAATTGAAATATGAATACAAGTAGAGTTAGCCAAAATGTGTTTTCATCACAGGACATACAGAATGAATATTATATACCTATTATAAATTTAATGGCTCTTCTTGCATAAAACTTACCGTAAGTTGGACGACAACTTGCATTCACTAAGTCAAAACTAAGGATTCTATTGAGTCCCTTCAAGTATTAAGTAGAACGGTTTTTAGTATAAGTTAAGTATAATATATCTAAATCGGTACTTCTCCAAATCCAATGTGTCTATACTTTATCTAAAGTAACCTTACAAAATCAGTATCGTTTAAAGTCATACTTCGCTAAGAGTAATAAGACTTAACGCCATTTTACACTTGTAATAAATAAAACAAATTTAAAATTTCGATGCTGATTCTTAAAAAATAAAGTTCATTGAAGTTAGATTTTTGTTATATCAATAATAATTGCATTTATATCTCAAATACATTTACAGAAAAGTAGTATTCTGCGCTGTATATAAGAAAATTTTCATTTTGCAACATAATATTCCAAATTTTAACTGTTTTTTTCTAGTATTTTGTAAGCCCGTCTTTTTTATAGCACTTTCGATCAATTCTACACGACAAACAATCGTGCGTTGTAGTTTTTAAATACCTACAAGGTAATAAAACGGTATTTTATAAAAATAATTAATAGTAACATAATCGCCATTTTGATAACCTTCAATGAATTCTCTTTTTAGTAAAAGAGTTAGCCATGTTTTCTCAAATACATCTAAAATACAATCCATGAGTAAAAAAAGGTTTAAAATTTTCTTTATTAAGAGAAGGTCGAATTTGTGCAACTCAGTGTTAATAGTTTTAAGTCAGTATTGTAGATATCTTTAAGTATATTTCTTGGTCTTAAATCAACCTTCAAGATATCTTGAAATCCAAGTTTAGAGATCTGTAAACCCTCATTCTTAAGTAGGGTTTAAGTTTGTCTAAACAGAAGTATTAACTCTTTCTTAAAATTTTCTTAAATACTGTGCCCACTTTGTCTTAACTGAGTCTTGGGGGATATCTTCAAGATATCTTCAGGGACATAATGGTTTTAGCCAAGACACCAGCAAGAATTTGTCTAATTGTCTTCAAGATATCTTCAATACCTTTTTAAGACATTTGATTGCTACTTGGGTAGTCTGACAACCCAGCGAGCGCAGTAACAGTAGGATAGAGAGCATCATACTGTATTTTTCTTACGCTAATATTACCACCCTGAAAAAAGGGATGGATATAGTTTTTTTGTCCTACTGTTACTGCGCTCGCTCGCTTGTCAGACTATACGTGTTTTATTATAGCATTTTTCGAAAAAGTTGATATTTTCGGGAATAATCCCTTCAGAGGTAAAAAAAATTGTGCCTCCTTTAATTTTTGAAATATGATGAATTTTTTTTTACAGCAATGAAATAAATATTTTGACTTAAAAAACAGCTTAAAATATATGACACAGACTAAAACTGTAGGTACTATGAGGTAATAAAAAAATTATCAAACAAAACCATGTGACTTGGTAACAACATTTCGTGTCCATCATCTTAATGTCATTATAGGTAATTATGTCATTGGCCAAATTACCAAATCACGTGGTTTAAGGACTTCCGGTTGATACTCAACATGGCGATGGTATCTCTGGAATCGTTTTTGGTTTTTTGTTTGCTAAATGTAATTTAATGTGTAATATTGATAGCTAATTGTGCAGTAAACTAACGAAGCAGCATGCAGCTGAAGAATTAATCCTGAAACGAGTTCAATCACTCCTTTAGTCATCAAGCGGCAGTCCCGGGATCTCGGCCCCCTCAGAAACTATATGTTAAGTCTTATTAGCTATAAACTTAACATAATTTACTAGCTCTGCTCTCTCTATGTCTAAATTTCTAACTGCACCCACTTTTGAAAATCTCTGTTTGGCCCTATGGTCGACTGGTAGAGAAGGGTGCCACTAATCCGCATCCCGCGAAAAGGCAGCCCAATAATCGGCGACCCAATAATTGGCGACCACGATGTACATGGATTACTGGGTCGCCGATTATTGGGTTGCCTTTTCTTGGGTCGAGCAATCTCGAAGCAGGCCAATAATCGGCAGCCCAATAATCCATGTACATCGTGGTCGCCAATTATTGGGTCGCTGATTATTGGGCTGCCTTTTATCGGGTCGGACATGCTCGGTAGCGGGCCAATAATCCGAAGCCACAGTTTTTACAGTACAATAATCAGCAACCCAATAATCCAAAACCAAAAAAATGGACACGAATTATTGGGCTGCCGATTATTTGGCTGCCTTTTATACGGACTCGTAGAGAATGCCTTAAGGCATTAAGTCCGCCTTTTGTACTTCTTTTAATGTGCAATAAAGTTTAAAATAAATAAATAGCGAGGCCAATTACGGAACCACGTCGCCCAAGTGGCAATATACTATTCTATTTATATTTGTGAGATTTTGGTAATACTTGACATTGGCAAAACTGTCCAACTCTCGGACAGAATCCATTCTTTAAAAAAAGAAGAAGAACGTGTTAAGGTCTAAGTACAAGGTTTAAGAGTTGTCACGCGTCCTACTGAAATCTATAGTCGCTACGCCAACTAATGTCAGGGCATCTCGCTCGGACTTGCGGGTGGAAGCGGGATGCAACTGTAGATAACGAGTCGAAATCTATCCTTGGAAATCTATGGTCGCGTGCCTTATCTCAAGTCTAGCGGGGTAGATCCTCATAATGCCAACCGCAAACCACGAACATTCTGCCTCTGTCACACTTATAATTTCATACGCAAGTGCAACAGAGAGCCAAACTTCTTTTCTCAAACCGCAAGCGTGTTTGATATTATCGTAGTTAGTATAAAGGTAAAAGTGGTACTACACATGGCGTATTTGGTCAAATATTCGTACTTTTTCTATAGAAATAGAAACCTGCACCATTAGGGGTGTTGCTTAATTTGTCGAAATATCAAATACAAAATTGTACAAAAAATAACCAATGCTTTTTAACATCATACATTATAAAGGTACACCCTGGCACGTCATCTAGCGAAAAAAAGAAGAAAAATAATGTTTGTTTTTTTACTCCAATAATGAGCATCTTAAATTTTCAATAATCGGTAGCGACGGATAAATCTCTTTTTTTTTAACTAGCGTATATGAGTGTCCCACTGCTGGGCAAAGGATTCTCCCCGTGATTTCCACAACTCCCGTGACCGAGCTTCGAGAAAGACGTCTTCGTCGTCCATTTTGTCCACAAAACGGCTCATATAGTTAACAAAACGCATACTTATATAACCTTAACCTTAACTATATTTTCAGTCCTCCGGCCGGTAAGCGCCACTTTACGCAAAACTAAATAGCCGCCTCCCGGCTCCGTCGGGCTGAAAAATAGTATACAAACCTCGGCCGGTAAATGGGAAAGCCTCGGATCACATGTTAGTCGACCTCGGCTTCGCCTCGGCCGACAATTACATAGAATCCGGGGGATTTCCCACTTAAACGGCCTTGGTATGTAATGTACTATTTTAAGATTGTACACTAACCACATATGGATCTCTGATTCGAAATAAGTAATTTGAATTTGAATAAAACTGACGTACTTACTTTTTTTATGTGAATGAACGCAACGTGGTGAACCGTTTTCCAACTTCGACATAATAAGAACACCATAATTCACATTTAATATTTGTTTTAACACATGGTGCTACGTGCATTTGTATATAAAAGGGTAGAGTGTAATCAGGTTGTGATATTTGTGATCAATAACAATAGCACGATAAAACATTTGACGGTGCGATGGCTATCGAGGACCTGAGTCCTGGTCCTGTACCACGACAATCGAACGATTCCGGATTTGTATATCCATCTCTGTCACACTTACATATTAGAGTGACAAAGAGGTTTTCCCGTCAATGCCAATTTTCCATGTTCGTGGTAGGAATGCAGAGACCACAGACGGGTTGCGAAAGTAGGAGTCGGCCAGAGCCAGATTTGGGCCCAAATTATTTTTAATTAATCTTTCAAGTAAACAAATCTTAAAAATTAACGTAAACTTAAAATAAAAACCTACTTATATATAAAAAATGCCTCCCAAATCGAAGCCAGTGTGCAGCGTGCCCAGAAGGCTTGGCCTATACCACGAAAATCAAACGATTGCGGATTTGTATCTCCATCTCTGTCTTATTCGTTGGGCGAAATGCTGGCCAGCCCTCCGGTCACCTGTCTCTGCAAGGAGGCGGGCTCTAAATCTAAGTCAGGTCATAGCTTTTTAAGAATAAAAATTCTATAAAACTAAAAAGATGCTTATTTGCGTGAAGCTTTTAAAACTACCTTTCAAGGACGTTCTCCCGGGTTACAAAGTTGTACGCGATTAAAGGATGACTCACACTTGAACGGGACGGGACGATCTGTCAGTTTCTATAGAAAGCGTCACGTGACATCGGAGGGCTCGAGCTATCAAGTGATTATTTCTATAGAAATTAACAGATCGTCCCATCCTAGTGTTCGTTGTCCTTAAGCCCCGTCTTAATACATTTATAATGTGTGAAAATCGTGATAGTTAAATAAGTGTAAAGGGAACTCTGTTTGTTGCAATCTAAACTAAGCCTAAAATGTTACTAAGTACTTCATCTTCATTACTAGAGAGAGACCTCGCAGGAGTAAAGTACCTACTTCAGAATATAAGTCCAATATTACGACGTGGTTCTGTCGGAAAAATGGAAAGTCGTATTTTTTTATCCGCTTTCCTACCGGTATGCATATTGGAGTGATAAAAAAACAAATAGACAATCGAATTAATGAATTCCAGTTGCAGAATACAAAGAACTCGTCTCCTGCCGGTTTATCTATTTGAAAACCATGCTATTATATTGCTTACTTAAAAACCTATTAAAATTAACTAGGGTTTGCCCAACGGCAACTTCCAAACAACTTTAAGCCAAGTGCGAGTCGAACTCGCGCATCGAGGATTCCGTACAAACTTTTAGTTGCTTACAACAGTTACAACTGCACATTGAAGTAGAAATTTGAAGTCAGCCTCATGTATCGACAAATTGGATCACTCGTTTGCACGACATGGAGTTAGTATGCGGGTTGGTTTTTGCTGATATTTTTGTCTCGTAAACCGTTTTTTAAACACTTTATTTCAAAGACGGTACTTACAGCAATATATAAACTTGAAAAAAAAAAACAATCTAAGGCGGTTTCATTTCAAACTGAGCGCAGAAAAGTTGTATAAACATTTCATATTTCTTCTTTCGTAAACTTCAGAGATACGAGGTTTTTTACATTTTCGTTTATAAATTAAACAAAATTAATGTAAAAAAAAGAAAAAATTGTTTTAGAATGTGCAAATCAAGCCCTTTCAAATGATACCCAACATGACCCAGTAACTAAACTTTTATTTTTTGCCCTATAGGCAAGTTTCATTAAAAATAATTCAAAATATTTCATAAATCATCTCGTTTGTAACTATTTCAAATTTAAAATCGGTAGCTTAAGTAGTATGTGGCAGACAGAGAGGCACACTGAGTCACACCATAAGGGTTTTTTTACCATTTTGTTACGGAACTCTAAAAGCATACATTTTCATAGTTCCGAGTACAATTTCGATTCTGTCGCAAGCCCTACATAATTTATGTAGGTACGCAAGGACTAAATGTAGTTCACCTGGAGTTTCATTATAATTATTCTAAATTATGGCAAGTACCTATAAATTAACTTATGTTGACCTTTTATTTCTAGTTGTAAAAATACAGTGCCGTACTATGAAAGACTGTATACATCATAGAAATAGTTTTTTTATCGTTTGAGTATTTCCTGGTTAGTTAATTCAGGTATGGGAAGTTAGATCTAGCCTTTTTGAGATTTTCTTTATTCACAACTGGTTGCCATGTAAGATTAAAAAGCCCTCATAGACAACTGGTTGTGAAACACAGTTGCGATGGCGGCCGAAAGGGCGTAAGTGACATTCTCGGAACGCACCACATCAACAAGTACTTAGCAATTCTTATTACTATATTTTATTACTGTAGCGGAATTGGTGGGTTCTTGCACATAGGGAAGATTGGATAAACAGAGAGGTCTTTGTCCAACGGGACACAAACACAGGCTAATAAAAAAATAAGCTGCCTAAGATTTAGAAGTTGCAGGTTGATTTATGGAGTGTGGTAACTGGTTACGTGTCGTTCCTGGGATATATCCTTTGATAAAATCCTTTGTTCCCTACAAAGAACGGCAGATAATAATGAAATTATGTCACTCGTAATTTCCATAATTATTATACATCATCCCCTAATTGAATCCTTGAATGGTTAAACTAAGAAAATGACTGGGAGAATTCTATCAGCAACCGAAAATCCCATTTTTTCGTGATGTTTTCACCTTGCATGGCAGCTACTTCAATAAAATCTGTAAATCTCAAGAATATACTACCAAAATGTTAGCCAAATCATGAAAAATTGCAGACACAATATCACTTTCTTAGCGTTTTCAGAAATATTAAGGCTGACTCACACTAGGACGGGACGGGAAGGGGCGATCTATGAATTTCTATAGAAAGAGTCTCGGATGTCACGTGACGTTTTCTATAGAAATTGATAGATCGTCCCGTCCCGTCCCGTCCCATCCCTGTCTAGTGTGAGTCATCCTTTAGAAGAATCGCGTCACGTAAACGACATTCTCGTGGATTGCTCTTAATGTCATTATATGTAGATAGATTAGATAGATGTAGGCGGGAGCTCGCTGGAGGTAAACCGCATTGGACGTCTTTCGGCTAAAATGATGCTAAATAATAAATAGGTACCACACGCTGACAGCAAACGGGATTCTAACGATCTGTCACAACAGGAACTGGGGATTTAAAATAATTACGGTCCTACAGTTCCACCCAAGTCCGTCCCAGGAAACTGGTTTGCAACATTGTTGCAAGCAGTTAATTGTTTATTTTTTATTTTGCTCACGATCCGGTCTATAGTGCGGTTGGCGGGGATTGGCCTACTGCGATGTAACGGGTTATCCGCGCGATAAATGGGTTAAGGGTTATCCGATAATGGGATATGTTTAGGCTCGCGATGGTTATAGACGGTACAGGGATTAGGATTTTACATGAATTTAGCGACATATTTTATGCTTGTTTGTTATTGCATCCCTGGGCTTCGTGTAACATATTGAGGAACAAGATGCAAATATCGCAACTCTATTCAAATGTCAACCCAAGTTTATACCTACAAAAGATATACAAACTCAAATATTCAAACAACAGTTAAAACTTACGTATTTTTATCACAATTGGGTGACACGTTTCGATTGCGACTGGCAATCATCTTCGGGCAGAGTGCTATCGCATCCGCGACCCTGATGAAAATACGGGAGTTTTAAAATTACGATAACTATATTTTATAAATATAATTATCGTAAGTAACCGAGATTATACATTTTATGACATACATGCTCATTATATTTAAACAATATTTTAGCTTTGGAAGACATTAGCTAGCCCTTGACACCTGTTTGAGTAAGTTTTCTAAAAAACTAAGGGTCAGTTGCACGTTGCACCACCGGGGGTAAGCCACATAACCCGGTGTTAAGCGTTTTTTTGTATGGGATTTGAAATTTTAACTCCGGGCACGCAAGTTTTTTGTAGAAATCGCGAATCGTCTGGTTGATATAAGCTGGTGACCGGAGAGCTGGTGGCTTCCTCGCACAACGTATCAGCATTGCGATACAACGAGGAAATGCCGCCAGCATCCTAGGTACAATGCCTCAAGGAGATTTAAAGTAGGTAGAGGTGGGTAGGTAGGTAAGTTGCACTTACTAATATACCTAGTATATTAATTCATACTACAACTGTCGATATATTTTAACTAAACCTACATAAAGACCTCAAATCTAAATCCTCATAAGGAACCATTTTTGGCCCGGAGGAGCCAATCCACAATGACCTCCCTATGCCGCAAGTTGCGAGTCCGTAAAAAATATGACCGAACTAGGGTGTGTGCGTGTGCCACTGAACTCGAAACGGGGGCTTGCCTTTAGTATGCGACAGGTAGAGATTAACCATTTTTAAACAGTCTACACTTAGGTACATCTTTAGCACAAATACCTACTTAGATCTTTACCAGTCGTTTTTTTAGTTCTAGTTTTCCGCTACCCTAAGGTTGTCTGGATCGCTCTTTAGCGATAAGACCGCCTCTTGTCTGCTTCTACTGTTTCTGCTTCTTGTAATGTGTTATTTCTATTAGAAATTCAATAAAGAATATTTATATTTCTTAGAACGAAAGAAAAAGTGGATAAATGCATGACCTCGGGCGAGACTCGAACCCGCGACTCTGGCTTTTCCAAATTTCCCCACCATATCCCTCGTATGTGCCTATTTTTCCACTTTACCCTTCTTTCTAAGCAATTTGTTATTGTTTACAGACGTTTCTGCTTAAGGCGCTCTTTTCCTAGGACACCCAACTCACTCATTTTTTTATTAGTCGTAAACATAATTTACAGAGTTAAAAAAAAGTAAAACAAATATATGTCATAACTTAAGCATCTTGCAATTATAAAATCGCATTTAAACATATAGGTAGGGTAGGTAGGTAGGTAGGGTAGGTGAATAAAACTTGTCAACATCAGTGTCCACATAATTTATTAAATTTTATTGAATTTTATGTTTTTTCAAAGTAAAAAGTAGTCAAAATTTATGTTTAGTTAACATATTTCACCTACCAGTGGTTGTAGAACACAATTCCTTGAATTTTTTGATAATACAATCACTCACCACTTTACTCACTTTTCACTACAATGGCGGATGTCAACTCAATCAAAGATTCTCTCGACGGGCTGGCGGAGACTTTCAACACTCGGATGGCTGACATGCAAAATCAGTTGGAGAAGACCAGTTCAAGTGACCCAGCAACTGCGGCCATAGCGCTGGACTTTGCGGGGTTCAAGTTATTTATTACTCAGTCACTTGAGATACTCCGGAAGCAGGTTGAGCTACTTTCACGTCAGGTTGATCAAGTGGAGATGCGTTCTAGGCGGAAGATACTTATTGTCCATGGCGTCCCAGAGGTGGACAATGAGGACTCAACTGCTCTTGTAGCTGCTCAGTTGAAGACGACTCACAAAGATCTGACTGTGGAGGACGTGCAGCGTAGTCACCGTGTTGGTCGTGTGCGCCCTAGTGCCCCAGGTACTCCCAGTAAACCCAGGGCTATACTTGTGAAGTTTTGTGACAGTGCCATCCGGGACAAAATATGGTTTGGTAAGGTTGCTCTGAAAGGCTCTGGGATTACTCTTTCGGAGTTTCTTACGAAGTCGCGCCAGGATACATTTATGGCAGCGAGGGAACGTTTCGGTATCCAACGTTGTTGGACCAGGGACGGAGTTATCTTCGTTCTGGGCGCGGATGGCGTGCGTCGGCGTGCAGTTTGTCTTGCGGATCTTAAGGCCATCCCAGATATTCCGGCGCAGCCTGCCTCCTCAACAGCTGCAATTGAGGTCCCACAGGAGGGCAGCGGTTCTGCCAAGCCGATTAAGGAAAGACCCAGGCGAGCGAATGCGAAATCCAAGCCGCAGTAGTTGTAGTGTATGTGAACCTTTTTCTCTTGTCCGTGTTACATTACTTTGCGTTTGTACTCAATTCAATTTGGTCGCATAAGTTAAAGTTATTCGTACCCACTTTTTAAATTACTAAATATTGTTTACATTCACTTTGTTCGACGATAAAATTACGATGACAGTTGACGTTATACTGACGTTGACATTGACGTTGACACTTTGACTTCGGTATTGTCAGTTATTAGTATTGCGTTCCGTTTCACGTTACCTATGACGCTTTATTTAAATTGTTTTTATTTTTACTTGCTCTCTTTGTAACTGTCTTAATTCTTATTATGTTTTTGTTTATTAATCTATAAGTCCCCTATTTTTTGTGTTAGTTAATCTTTCCTTTACCACTGGCGGGTAGAATATGGAGAAAATTTAATCTTTTTTTTTTTTTGTTTAAGTTACACACGTATATACATATTTTATTTTTATATTTATTTGTATATGTCTTTTAGCAGTCAAAATGATGATAGCGATCAGTTTTTGTCCTTGTCTTCTTCTTCTATTAGTTTGAGTGATGATGAAGGAAGTTTCCACAGTTTGCCTTTATCGCTTCATGATTTCCTTAACTCTCAGTGCAGTGATGTCGCAAAAAATTTTAATGCAGTTCATATTAACGCGCAGAGCATTCCTGCTCATTACAGTGATTTGGTGCATACTTTTGATTTACAAAATATTCACGCTGTCCTTGTCTCTGAATCGTGGCTAAAACCTGTCCTGCCCTCTTCTGCGTTTGCTTTGCCTGGGTTTAATTTAATTAGAAACGATCGCACTGGAAGAGGTGGTGGCGGGGTGGCGATTTATCTTCGTACTTATATTCCATATTCCATTGTTGCCCAATCTATTTGTTCCCCTTCTTCTGATATGGCAGAGTATGTTTTTCTTGAAGTCTCCTTATCTCACTCTAAACTTCTTCTAGGGGTCTTTTACTCTCCTTCTCTTCACGTAAATTATTTTAATTCACTTGAGAAACTTTTAGAAGATCTCATGCCTTCCTGTACTCATCATATTTTAATGGGTGACTTTAATACCTGTTTGCTTAAGAATGACCATAGAACCAGATCTCTTAGCACCGTGGTAGAGGCCTGCAACTTAAGTATATTGCCTTCTGGTCCTACGCATCATTTTCCAAACTCTACTCCTTCTCTTTTAGATTTAACTATTGTCTCGTCTCCTACTCACGTTGCTAAATTCGGCCAATACTCTGCAGATTCTTTTTCATATCATGATTTGCTTTTTCTTTCGTACAAAATTCGTCCTCCCAAGCCTAAGTCTAAAATTCTTTTGCAGCGCAATTTTAATCGGTTGGATGTTAATAAGCTCCGGGAAGATGCTTCCAACATGGATTGGGGGAGTATTTCACGGGCTGGTACAGTGAATGATCAAATTGAGCTTTTTAACAGTCTCCTTATTCATCTCTTTGACATTCATGCACCAGTTCGTGCTGTTAAGGTGAAGCATCTGCCTGCTCCTTGGCTCACTTCAGATATCAAGGTTTTAATAGAGAAGAAAAATTTGGCCAAATCGAAGTACAAACTTAACAGTTCTGATAAAAACAAGGCCAAATATCATACTCTGCGCAATCGGTGTAGCACCATATGTCGAGATGCCCAGAGGCGCCACATACACAGCTCTGTTGAGAATGGTGATCCAGCCAAGGTTTGGAAGTTCCTTAGAACTCTTGGTGTTGGAAAACCTCGACAGTCTACCCATCCTGTGAACATTAATTTGGATTCATTAAATCAGCATTTTTCCTCTTCAGCTTCTTTTAGTGGACCTGTTAAGGAGGATACCCTTAACAGTCTTTCTAATCTTACGAGTTCAGGTTTATCTCCTTTCAATTTTCGTCAATTCACTGATAGCGACGTTAAGAAGAGCCTGCTTTATATCAGTTCAAATGCTGTTGGTGTTGATAGCATTAGTCGTAACATGATCGTTCCTCTCCTTGATATATTAGTTCCTATTATTACCGGCATATTAAACCTCTCCTTATCTTCCAGTACATTTCCTTCTTTGTGGAAAGATGCCGATATCATTCCTCTCCCTAAAAAATCCAATCCTAGTTCTTTTTCTGATTACCGCCCTATTTCGATTCTTCCTTATCTATCCAAAGTCCTGGAGCGGCTAGTGCATCAACAATTAACTTCCTTTTTAAATAGAAATAGTCTTTTAAATCAGTTTCAGTCTGGGTTTCGTTCTGGCCATAGTACTACAACAGCTTTAGTCAAAGTCACTGATGACATTCGATTGGGCATGAATGATAGAAAGCTTACTGTGCTAACCCTTCTGGATTTCAGTAATGCTTTCAATACAGTTGACTTTGACATTCTACTTGCCATCCTACGCTCTCTTAATGTATCTACTGCAGTGCTTGGCTGGTTTCATAGCTATCTAAATGGTCGCCGGCAAAGAATTAAGGTGGATACTTCGCGGTCTTCGTGGTGTAGCACGCTGGCAGGCGTCCCGCAAGGCGGCGTGCTCTCCCCTCTTTTATTTTCTATCTTCATCAATTCCATTACTTACAATCTTTCATCTTCTTATCACCTGTATGCCGACGATCTTCAGATATACTCACAGGGTGGGCTGGGCGATCTTCCGTCCGTCATTGAGAGCACGAATGCTGACTTGGTACGCATTTCAGACTGGAGTCGCAACTATGGTCTGACAGTGAACCCTTCAAAGACCCAAGCCATTATAATCGGTAGTAACAAATTTATGACGAAAGTTGATTATAATAGTCTCCCTCCGGTTCTCTTTGATGGGATTCTAATACCTTTTTCTAAACAAGTAAGAAACCTGGGTATAATTCTGGATTGTACGTTATCCTGGATTCCCCAAGTGAGCGAGGTGAGCAGGAAGGTGTTCGCTGCAGTAGGATCCCTCAGGCGGCTTCGTAATTTTTTACCTATCGCCACTAAAATTGCGCTTGCTCAAACGTTGCTTCTTCCTATACTGGATTATGCAGACATATCTTATCTTGACCTTACCGAGGAGCAACTAAACAAACTTGAGCGTATTCAAAATCTTTGCATAAGGTTCATTTTTGGGTTACGCAAATATGACCATGTTTCTTGTTTTCGTTCTCAACTCAAGTGGCTCCCTATCCGCTATCGTCGTAATTCCCATATTCTTTCACTTCTCTATAGCATTCTTTTCAACCCTGCAACCCCCTCCTATCTCAAGCAGCGTTTTAGTTATCTCAATTCTCTTCGTTCCTCTCAAAACTTGCTTCTGACTGTGCCATCCTCCTCTTCCAAATTTTATAATACTTCTTTCACTTTTCAAGCAACCCGGCTGTGGAACTCTCTCCCTCTTGATATAAGGCGTGCTGAATCTGTTGCTTCTTTCAAATCTCTCCTTAAAAAGCACTATTTATCACTTCCTTAGTTCCTGTTCATGTAACTATTGTTTTCCTTTAATTTGACTGTGTAAAATCAGTAATCTGCTATCATCATTTCGCTTAATTAGTTTGTATTTGTATATATGTATTTATATATTTATGTATTTTGGTATGAACATATAATATGTATGTATATGTAATTGTGTGTGTGTTTGTTTTCTTTTTTTTGTAGATTTGTTTTTTCTGTTTATGTCATATATTTTGGTTCTCACATAATACTTTTTCCAGTTTTGCACCACCTACTGTATGTATACTTTTCTTAGTGTAGTGTCTCCTCTACCCAAAGGTTGTCTGGAAGAGATCGCTCTTTAGCGATAAGACCGCCTGTTGTTTGCCTCTTTTTCATGTGTAATCTATACCAGTTTGTGTTATTTTTGTTGTTTTGAGGTGCAATAAAGAGTTATTGTATTGTATTGTATTGTATTGTTGTATAATTAGAAAAACTTTGCTCTATAGAAAAAAATCCATCATTTTTTGAGTGGTACCTATAGCTACGGCTTAATAACTTTTTTTACCTGTTTTTTGCGTAAACGTATAGGCACTAATATGCTCTAGATAACTTCGCAGGGTTTGTCGTAACAAAATGATGTATTTATTTACTAGAACTAAATACCTACTAAGTACTAAATAGTTACTAAGCGCAAGCTCATTTTCCATCCCACTCCCTAATTCCCATATACCCATCCTCTATCTCATCAGCCGAAGCGGTGGAAAACACCGCCTTAAAAGTAATATTTGTTTAGTAAATTTTGTACGGATAATTCATTTATCGGTAGTAAATTACGATTTCGGGATATAGGTCGCGTCGATGACCGCTATTGAAACCTTAATTGGTTTTGAGTATAGTCCAAGTATTTGGGTTGTAAGTGTAACTCTAATTCTTTAGTCTTTCTAGAATAAGAAAGAAAAAGTGATGGGGTGTGTCGTCGGTTTGACTGGTTTTGGCTATAATATATAAATATTTATATCGCTAACTTACTGGCGAATGGCGCCCCAACCCAAAGCACCTTTTTGCCTCCGACACGAGTTGTGCCCACCGGTCACGAACACGTTTCTTCCCGCCAATTTGTTATCTATATATATATGTACTTGTACATAGCTATCTAATATAATATCTCTAAAGCGCTCGGTTTTGTGCGCGCAGTGTTAGCATAGATTATAGAAAAAGCAAACACAAACCGTTTTGAACATACGCATAAACCAATGAGGATTACCGCGAGTCGATTTTCCGCAAAGGCGCTAGTGGAACGTGGGTCCTGCGGGAACATTTCAAACGTCACTTTGACAATTCTCTCATACTAACACAGGACCCACGCATGAGTGGCGCCGCCTGGTGAGCGGTAGCTCCCATTGACGCTCGCTTTCGTTTCCTATTCAGAAGCAACACAAATGCTACGACGTCCTAATAACGATACAAAAAGGTGAAACAGTGACAATAGCCGTTGGTGGCCCGCGCGGCACGCTTCGTCGCTAACTTTTTTAGAACGCTCGGAATTCGCGTTTGAATTTCATATCGGCGCAGTGGCGCAACTAGTGTTTGAGAATGGGAATAGAGTTGCCAGGGCATAAAATTTAAAATCCAGACATGTCGGTCAAAAAAGGTTACATACTTGGTCTTTATGCATTTATTTTCCTACCGTTTTCCCAGATTATGCAAAGGCTCAGGCCTGGGGTGCGCTTTAGCAATGAATGTTAAGATTTGAGATAGACAGTAGGCACTACCTTTACGAAAGTGATTGCCATCTGACCTCCCACCCCAGATGGTAAACTAGGCCTTATTAGAATATCTTGCTCTTTATGCACATGTTCTTTATTTATTTGGGCGATTTATTGTCCAGCTTCCAGCACCGCTGGTACTTACATAACCTTACGTTGCGTTAAGTCGCTTCATATCATAGGAAGAAACGTTGGCGCATAGTTTAGTCGGGCTGTTAGACTTATTCTCATTAATAATAGACGTTGGAATTAAAGTTGGATGACTTGTCCCCATTACAGAAATTTAAGCTTAATTGTCATAATCCAACAATTTTCGTCATCTAGATTTATTTTCGGGAATCGAGAAAAGTACAGCCTTCAATTTTAGACAATATCAAATCACACGCTTACCTATGGGCCTAAAGACATTTTTTTTAGCAGCATTAAATTAGCTATGTCATGACTTACGTACGAAAAATGCTTTGTCTAAGAATGACACACCTCACCCATCCGATCTGGGACGATCTGTCAGTTTCTATAGAAAGACTTACGTGATAGCTGAGATCTCTCGGAGGTCTCATGACGTTTTCTATTGAAACTGACAACATCCCGGATATCGGTTTGGTGTGAGTCATCCTTTACTTTGAAGATATTGTAGTATTATAATAAATAAAATAAAATAAAAATAAAACAGTGTCGCATCGCATGATACGATAATAGACGATAAAATGGCAACTATTTTATCCGGATGCACTATATTAAATCCTCTTTTCAGTCCTCCGGCCGGTAAGCGCCACTTTACGCAAAACTAAATTGCCGCCTGCCGGCTCCGTCGGGCAGAAAAACAGTATACAAACCTCGGCCGTTAAATGGGAAAGCCTCGGATCACATGTTAGTCGACCTCCGCTTCGCCTCGGCCGACAATTACATGGGATCCGGGACATTTCTATTTCGTTACATTTTAGTTGTTTGCTTGCTTACATTGACGGTTTGGAAAAAAAAGTTTCGCCTATTTTTTTCCCAGGAATTATTTTCACTAGCTTTCCGCCCGCGACTTCGTCCGCGTATAATAGGGTTCTTCCTACAGATTTTCATACCTTGCCATTAATAAGTGCCGCGTAGAGTCCGTCTATGCTAAGTTTTCTAGATTTTAATAGCACAGACTGTGATGTTAAGTAAACGTAATAATTTCATAGAAGTTTGACGTTTAAAATAACACTTTAAAGCTTGTCGGTTAATTTGCTCGGCAGAGATAACGTGGTTTGACTCTATGCAAGCATGAATAGATTTATCTTTGATTCATTATTAAATCCTTCGAAAATTAATTCTGCAAATAGGCCTCAAGAGGACTTTTACAAGTAAATAAGCATTACATTAATAATTTGCATTTTCATCAGGCCGAGTAAACAAATTAATAATCTTTAACTACTACTAACTACTAACTTTTACGGCTTTTAACAAAAAAAAAACCGAATGATATTGATAACAGTGTTTCATCATGAAATTTATGAAGTTCCATCGATTCCATCTTCATTAGCAGTTCCACTTCTAGAAATGGCATTCCGCGAAGTCGATGTGTTATAAACAAAACTTAATCACGAGGTGTGCCTATAATATTTGAAGAACGAAAGGGAACTCCTCTGTTTTAATAGATATTTTTAGGGTTCCGTATTTAATTTGAAACCCCTATGGTTACGCCACGTCTGAATGTCTGTCCGCAGCTTAGCATAGTTGTAAGTTGACCATTTGAGAATTTGTACCAAAATTACTGGAAAGACGTATTGACTGCAAACTGGTTTGAATATTCACCTACCTATCTGTCCACACCCCGCAGGTTAATATTAACCTGCGGGGTGTGGACAGATAGGTATTTTGAAAAGCATAGGGTCTTAAAGAGCGATCTATTCCACAATGCTAAAATGTTCTAAAATAATTCCTCCTAAAGTGGCCAAAGCGAACCCCAGGGCCTACGTATACCACGAAAATCGAACGATTGCGGATTTGTATCTCCATCTCTGTCACACTTGCATATTGGAGTGACAAAGAGGTTTTCCCGTCAATACCAATTTTCGATGTTCGTGGTAGACATCGGCTCTCTGAGCCGTGGAATAGGTAAGCCGAGAAAACGCTAGGAAGATGAACTTTGCTCCGAAAGTTCAATAAAATGAGACCGGACGGACGGGCAACTACGGAACCTTATACTGAGCCGATGGCTCCTGTTTAATTCTTTTTCTAAAACAAAATGGCTACCGTCCTGTCCCCACAGTAACGTCACGCGTCAGCGACAAGGTTGCGGGCCGCTTGCGACTTCTTCTTCTTCTCCTTGTTTCTCAGGATGGTTCTTAGCTATGTTTGATGGACCTTATGTCCATATATTGAGCTCCAATTTTAGTAGGAAGCTCATGATTTTGTGTAGGAAGAATATTAAAACCCGCTTTCGAAAAATATTAAAAATGATTCGATATCTTTTTGCGATAATGCCCACGCCACTGATCACGGTCCTCCTGAGCCTATCCTCATTCAAAAGTGGCCCGCAATCTTAGGGTAGCTCTACACTGTGGGCATTTGCGTTTTGCCTCGCTCGCACCAGTTAAATTTAGCTTCGGTGCGAGCGAGAGGCAAAACGCAAATACCGACATTACATGATTCGTACTCACCAAGTTTTATTTTTGTTTTCAGACGGCGCACGTGCCCACTGAGCCGTCGACATCGGCCAAGCCCGAGTAGGCCCGAGGCCGACTCGGGCCGACCCGACCCGACAGCCGATCCTCACCCGAGCAAACCCTAGTGGGTTATTCCGGACTTTACCTAGTTTTATGTGTGCTATACGTGTTTCGACACGCATATTTGTATATTATCACGGACGATAAGTTAAACTTAAAAGATAAGTGGTTACCTTTCTTGTTAACTCGGTTCTTGAATCTTGAATCCTTTTCGAATACTTTAAGTATTTATAAACAGTAAAAAACTTTGTAAAGTGACCAGTGAGAATGTTAATATGTTTAAAATATTACATGTATGGGAGACTTTCGAATGTCAGAAAACGTCTAGCTAGAAACACTAAAAATCAACCATAATTTCATACAGTATTTCAGAAATATCCGATGTTTTCCGACGTACGAAATTATCCAATCCACCTAGTCGCTTTTGTACTCGGTCGTGGATTTCCACGACTCGACACTTTGTGTATAGGAATCGATCACGATAAAAGCGTCTGCATACAACTCCAATTTCCACAATCGTGTCGTGCCACGTAGAGTAGAATTAAGATTTTTTAAATGTCTACTTTATGAATTATTGGTGTGATTTTTATGATACGGAACACTCATTTACAAGTCGAGGACTGGCCAGTGAAAGGGTTAAATGTGATAAGTGAGTATGTTTGCGTGCGCGTGAAATCCGCGCGCCATGGTATCCGATTTTTTTATGTTAGCGACCATCCCAATTTATTGCCTCTGTTACCCGCTATTTTTTATTTTGTTTGGAGCTTTAATTATTTTCTGTAGTATGTAGAGCAAGAATAAACACAATCACAATATTTAATAAAGCAATTAATTGCCCATACAATAATGACAAGCTGGTTGGTAATAGGGTCAGTAGGTAGGGGTAAAAAGGACACCTGAGGCAAAATGGACACGTGGGAACTATTTTCATACTGACTTTATCTCGCCTCCAGCGTATTAAAGTAAATAAATTATGTTATCCAACTTGACCTTTGCGATATGCTGACCATAATTATATTTAGACTTCACCGACCAAGGAAAAGGTCCCCTGCAATTACGGTTTCTTAAAAATGTGTAACTATTTATGCATTTATCAAGAATGCCGATTTATTCATCCTTATTTATACTTCCATTCTTCTTAAAGTGATTTACTAAATGTTTCTCTCTTTGCTCTATATAAAAAAAATGTCTTTAATATCCTGATCAACATCAGCATTTCATTTCAATATCGAATTAAAATGTAAAATGTCCACATTTAATTTGCTTTCCCTCATCAACAGCATTTCATCTCAAAAATATTTCCAATATTGTAAACATGCGAAATATACCTACCTGTACTCGTCCATTTATCCGTCATACAAACTGTATCTTTATACATAAAGATACCATGTTACATAAACATATACACAGAATAGGTACACACGAACCCCAAAAAGTTTACACAAATTTCCGTCCAATTACAAAACGTAAGTTGGAAGAAATGGTATCAATGATAAACCAAACCATCTACTAACTCTGAGCCTACGTTGTAACGTTGAGCAATTAATATAGCCATTCCCACCCCCCTAATGTAATATATAATAGATAAAATAGGGGTTGGAATGGGCGGGACTTCATAAGCACCTCCCACTTGTAGTCCTAACGATTCAACTCGTGTAAGCCAAGCTATTCAAAATATCTATCTTTTTACCTGACTATAGTGCGACAGAAAAAAAAATACAGAGGGCATTCCTGAGCTTTAACACAACACTGTAGGTATACTGTGCATCTCGTCCATCGTATAAGTGCGAGCAGTTAGTTCATTGTTTGACAGATGTTTGTTTACATATTTGACAAGAGAACTGGTGTTGCCAAGGTTGTTAACATTTAGTTCCACTTTATTTAATTTGATTTTTTTTGTGTCGCACTGTACGAAAAGGGTTAGCTTTTTGAGTTTGTACAGATGTATAATTATAGTCAATAATGGTTTCCCATCGTACTTTATCCTTTCATCGCAATTATGCCTCAGTACCCGCTATAAGCTAGAGTCTGTCTAAGTAAAGTTTCCATAGATATCATAGCACAGACTGAAAGTGTCAAGTAAACGTCATAATTTCATAGAAGTTTGACGTTTAATAAAATACTTTTAAGTTTGACACTTAATTTGCTTGAAAGAGATTGCACGAACAGTTTGGACAAAAACGATGGGAAAACATTATTCACTTCTGGGAGGGTTATTGATAAACGCACATGAAACACAGTTCAGCTAAATTATTGTTCGTCCTTATCTATCAGTTGGACACTTGCCTTTGTTACACAGGGAAAAAACATAATTTAACTAAAACGTCTGTTAACTTTTTTTATTAATAAGGGAGTATATATGTATGCTGGTTTGATTCCTGTATCGTGTGTCCAACCGCAGCGTCAAAGCTGCTGGCGATAATTGGAGAGATAGGTGTCGGTCGGTCGATTTGCTATCATGACGTGAGCAACATAGGTCACAAAAGCTATTTAACTGACATAAAAAAAGATGAGGTAAAATCCTTTCAAACTTTTTGCTTAAAAAAAATCTGTAACGACAGACGAAAATAAGTGATTAGCGGCCGTTTCAAAACCTCTAATGTTCAGCGTGCGTAGCCAAGATGCCAATTGCTCACGCTCCGAAGCGTAACGTATCTCTCTCTATCACTCTACCTTATTAGTATGACAATGACAGTTGCGTTTCGTTCGCTACCTACTGAGCGTTAACGATTGGCATTTTATCTACGCACCCTGATTACATAGGTAGCTGGCTGATACTTTGGAATTGATCCCAATATGGTTTTTGGATTAGATATTATCGAGAATGAAAGCGAAAGACTCAGACTCGAAGGAAAATCGAAACTATAAGAAATTCACAAGATACACAATATTAAAAATGCATAAATCATTCCATCCAATGCTACGACTAACTTTTTAAAAACATACAATTGTTTTTCTACTGCTTCATCTACACGTTTTTATTTAGGTACTTGATGAGTAAGCGAAAATTCACGGTCAAGTTTAATAATTATTATTGTTACTTATTTATTAATAATTTGATATGGACGTCACTAAAAAAAATTGTTCATATAATTCGTCTAACTCGTTAACTTTCGGCCAAATTTATAAAAATATGTAAGTTATTTATTATGATCTCTTATTGTAAAAACATTTGTTATTTTTGTACCTTCTACTTATGTATCTCATTTACGAATTATGAAAAATGTTTGGTAATTATTATAAGTATTACTTTTAGGAGTTACTTGTCTAAATTTACATGTAAAACTATGTATGATTGCGTGAAACCAAAATTAAAGAAAGGAGTTCTCTATAACATTTTAGCGCTTTGTAGCGCTATAAGATACCTTCCTAAAAACCGGCCATAGAATGTATGGAACTGCCGTCCAATAAAAAAACCCTGTATCTAATTAAATGAGGATTAACGCGAGTCAACTCGCCGCTAGGGGCGCTAGTGTAACGTGGTTCTGATGGGAAGATCCAAACGTCACTTTGACAATTCTTTCATATACAAGACCCACACATGAGTGGCGCCGGAAGCCTCCATTGTTGTAAAACTATCTACTTACTTATGAAACTATATTCAAATAAGATTTGTTGATATACTCACAGTATTGTCATGGGGATAGGAGTAAGTGATGCAAGGGCAGAGTATAAAAAGAGTCTCTACAGCAAGATGTTCCTACGATTGTTATTAAAAGCTTATTATCAAAAGATTTGGCAAAAGAGTAATTTGACATTTGCGTATAGGTATATTAGGTATAGGCAATAAATCATAAATAAAATAAAAATATGGCTAAAAGTTACGCTTACTTTCATGGTTCTACTACTCCTCATAAAGACTTTTATCTTTTTTTCAACTTACTGTCATATTACTCTTTGATTCTGAAAATTTTAACTATTTTTTAAATCTTTTGTCATCATATTCAAGTTATGTCATCAACTTCACCGTTTAAATGCCGTCAAGTTATAATTTTACTCTTCCCCTAAACATTATACTATTGAGAACGGAATGTCAATGCTACTTTAAATACACTGATAAATTGTGATGGTATATCTTATAGGCCTCACAATTTGTGAATAAGACGAAAAAAGGGAAGATGAATGTAAAATAAATAAAATAAATAAAAATACCTCGCTAGCAACGGCTGTTACGAAGACTATTGCTTCTTTGCAACCATCGTAGTCTATGTAAAAGGATGGTCAATTTATCCTGGCGGTCCATGTTCCCCGGTTTTACCCTACTTGTCTCTGGTTGGATTTCTATTAACTATGATCCATTTCGGCAGAAGTGTGTTAAACACCATTAACTTGGCAATATCGTTTTTTTGTACAAAATGCTTTCTGTCTTAGAATTTAACTTTTTTGGTGGCTAAACGATGTATTGTCTTATATATACATGGTTGTTGTTATATGGGTTAGAAAAAGCCACTTTAGGTCAGAAAAAGTTCTAAAAAAGTATGTTCTGCCATGAAAAGCTTTTTGTACAAAAAAAATACTGGACCTTAATAATCAATATGTAAATATCGTGTACATACCTAAATGTAGTATTTATAGATATAACTGGGACTATGTGTTTTATTATTGTTAAGTACTGAAAAGTAGATTTACCGAATTCTAGTGTTAGTACCACAAACAGCGGAATCCTAATAATTTGTAAGATCTTTCATAGGTGTAGGTTATGTATAGGTACTATCGCGTTCAAAATTGCATGGGCAGTTTATGAGTGAATTCATTCATTAATTGCCCATGCACTTTTGAACGTGTAGCACATGGTGGAAAACTCATGAGAAAAACTTTATTGCTGGTAAATTTGATTTCCACCGTGTATAAAGTTATTCATCCATATTAGTGTTTTGAATGGTTAGTTTGAAATTTTGAGTTTATATGGTCACTTTCACAATAGTGTACAGTTTTACATAAGGTACACGTCATCTGTCAGCCGAAACGAAACGTAGGTTGGTACCTTAAAGGTTAAATTCAATTTGTGACAGCAGACAATTAAATACTCCGCCGCACTCTAAATTACACCTTAATAACAAGGATACACGGTTCAATTTGAATGGGAGCTATCGTATTTATGCTCACTTCACCTGTCACTATTCATGCATGAAACTGAAAGCTTAAATTTGGCACGAAACCAATGAGGATTACCGCGAGTTGATTTTCCGCTAGGGGCGCTAGTGGAACGTGGGTCCTGCGGGAACATTTCAAACGTCACTTTGACATTTCTCTCATACCGACACAGGACCCATGCATGAGTGGCGCCGCCTGGTGAGCGACAATACGGTAGCTCCCACTGACGTTTCAATACTTCCCGCCAGATCCAAGTTCCAGTAGCGCCCCTAACGGCGCCTTGTTAATGTCACCTGTTAATGTCAATTTGACTTATCGATCCAATTTGAGGCGCGACAGAGTGAAATCCGGTCGTTACCTGTTGTCATAAATACAATGATTTTGATGACTTGTCGTCACACACTTTGACGCGCCAAGCTGTTTCCGTTATTATTTTGAGAAAATAAGTGTTAAGTTTAATTTAAAACTCGTTTGACAATTTGTATAACATTTTATAATAACACTGGAAAACGACAGAATTAGAAAAATTTCCTTTTTTTTTAATGGAAAATTCGGTGGGTATTTTGAACTGAACATTCGCACGACGCACGCGCATCTGCGCATGCTTTTCGATACGAGTGACGCGTTGTTATATCAGTGTAAATTTACTGTTATTGCTAAGTACTATTTGTTACACATTTAACATAATCCGGCCAAAACCCGTGGCGTCACTTTGTGATATAAAATAAAATCTCCTTTGTCCAATTCGTCAGTCCACTAGGAATTTAAAAACTAATTTTACGCTAACATTAATACATAAAAGCCAAAGTTTCTAGTAGCGCTTTCCTTTATGGATTATTGTAAAAAATCGTCCGATAAATCGAACGTATTCGTCCTAAAATACATTTTTAATCTTCTTACCTGTAAATTTAGATAAGATGTAGTTTTAATTCAATTTTAAGCGAAAGTCCATCACAGTAGTATATGTAATTTAATTTAAATTATAGTTTAAGTTAGTTTTAAGAGTTTTGGAGAGGACAGCGACATCTATTTAAGAGAGAACATAACATTTTGTACATTAATATTATCTGTATTCCGTAGCTAATCGAGACTTTCTTGTTTATTTGTTAGATATTCCTCTATTTGTCCCTACTATTCGTAAGGCCCATAAATTTGAAACCTATAGTCGATTATAACATACACACATATAAAAATATCTTTTACTGAAGGACCAATCCCAAAATCGCTTATAAAATTATTGCTCGGATGTTTCGGAGTTGATAGTTATGTTCATAAAAGAAAGCCGTCAATCGATTGTCTAGCTATGACCGTCGCATTCCCTTTGGGCATTTCCTACTTAAAAAGGGGTGAAGCGTCATAAGCATAACCATCACACACAACAAAACACCACATTACAATAAAATTTGCAAAGCTGTAAAATTCCATACAACGGCAAGGACGATTGTGGAAAACGCCATCCGCCATTTATGGGCCTTCCGGATTGTTGACAAATAACATCATGTGTATATATTTTTAAATCCATCCATGTAAACATAAACAAGTCTAACCAGCCAGCCGTGTTATAACTGGCATGAAATAAATTAACCTATTCACCGTAACAGCGTGTGTAAAGGCGGAAATCCTCAGCCACTCTATTGTGATACTGCTAACTGGCTAGGCTATGCCTGTTGAAAACAGTGCTGCCATCTCTTAACAAGAACATTCGACATTAATCGGTTGACAAAAAAACTCTCTAAAACCGTCCTTGCAGGGCCTATACCACGAAAATCGAACGATTGCGGATTTATATCTCCATCTCTGTCACACATGCATGTTAGTGAGACAAAGAGGTTTTCCCGTCAATGCTAATTTTCGATGTTCGTGGTAGGCATGCAGTTCTCATCGTCCTAGCAATCCTAACGGCCCGTCCACACGACACAATCAAATTGCCAATTTAACCAGATTGTGCGTAATATTGGCTTCTAACTATAGAGTTACATGACCTCGCCAAGAAAATTAAAACCAATAGATTCCATTAAGTCACGCCTATGTTCAGGCGCAATAAAAAAAAATCTAAACTTCCTAATGGCGCGTTTACATGTCTGGTATCTACGGCAAACCTACAGAATGTATAATAAATACATGGATAATTGTGGAATTATCCGACGCTCGTTGTAGCTTTTCAATCATGTATACCTACTTATTATACTTAAACATACGGACACACATATTTACACATTTGCTAAAGAGTAGTTTACATAGTGAGAGTAGTTTGTCAACCGATGATGATTTTTGTAATATAGGTAATCTGATATTATTGCTAAGTATGTAGCATAACTTATATAATATGGTAAATGTGACCAGCATTGTACCTATCTCAAGTAACCAACAAATCTAGCTGTACGAAATTTCATTCTGGTAAATTCTGGTGTTAGGTACAAAGAATGTGAAAATTATATTTAAAATGTTTTCTCTTATCCAATAAACGATTTTTTTCGTTTATGTCTATGTTTTTTTTTCATTTAATGAATCCATATAGCCACTGCTCCATACTTAAGCCATGATACAGCTTAAAATATATAAGTCCCACTACTGGGCGAAAGCCCAAAACGGAATGAAGACTTCGTTCTCTTTGGTTGGTATATGTGAATCAACCAATTGCCCCAAAGGGTCCATCTCCATATTGGCCCATATAAAATTATGCGATTGTTTCAATTAATATCCTTGAGCGACGTATAAATCCCGCATAAAAAGAAACTACAACACTATCGCTAGACTTAAGCTACTGATACACATTATGCTCATCAATAACATGCTTATTAGCAAGCGGGGAAGTGGGAGAGGCCCCGCTCCCAACCCCTCTTGCTAATAAGCATGCTTAATAGCATGCTAATAAGCACAAAGCATGCTAGTAATGAGCATGTGTAACAGCTTAGTAGCTTTACCCCCAGGATTACATTAAGAAGGTGCAAACGGGGCTTGGGGGGCGGAGCCTTCTGCATATAAAGAAACTACAGGATTCATCATAACTAGGGCTAGCAATACCGGAGCTGGTTTACAATTCCGGAATTGATGTTCGAGATTGGCCATAATTTCGGAACTGGTTACGGAATTTAAAAAATTCTTTCGTAACCGTAAGACGCCACTGGGACGCTGTGCGGGCGTTTACTCGAAAGACCGTGAGTGAGCCCGGGCCAAAAAGTGCCGTGTCGTAGGAATCCACAACCGAGTAGGTATAACAGCGAACATTAGCCACCGTGGTACCGGCTTATCAAACATAGAACAAACAAAGAACAAAGTTGTTTAAAAAACCGCAAACCGGTTCACCCGTTCGCAAGCTAAGATCCCACAGACCGACACACATTATCCTACTTATTATAACACAAATCTTTTTTTTCGTCGGGAGTTAAAATACCACCGAGCTATTCCGAGCTAGGCTGTGTGTTCAGCATGATGGTAAATGCAAGAAAAACAAGAATTGCTACTTATCTCTCATTAAAAAAAAGGATTTTTTATTGACTTATAATTCCACTTTTTGAGAAACGTGACGTAAATTTTGACATTATAACTCTGGCAACACTGATTCGAATGCCCATTTGCCCAATACGTTTATGAAGCTAGCTAACATTTGAGAGCAAAGTACCATTTAATATTATATTATGTATTTATAGTAATATCAATGTCAAATTTCTATTAATGAATACTAACACATTTATTACGTTACCTTAAACTTCAAAGTATTACGTAATCGTAATAATAATCATTCCTAAAAGGCGAGAACGTCGTAAACATTTGGAAATTGTAACCATTTCCGAGAATGCGTTACGTTTATCTGTCAAAGAGGCAGTGGTTGAAGTGGACAAAGATTTGGAGTCGTAATTTACAATATTTACCAACGATGTCTGCAAATTCGCCACCCGGGACTAGCGATGGTAGTATAAACACTATTTTTTCATATATTCCTTGCGGCTATACTTAGGTTGAAGGTTTAATTAGTTTATTGACTTTCAGGAGAGGATTCACTCGATGCGTCGATCGTCCCGCCAAATCATATAGAAACTATGGGCGCTCGCATTCGGGATTTGGATGTAGACTCTATACGTCGATATTTGGCTCAAAAACTCGGTTTCTACGAGCCTACGGAGCCCGCAGCGCCAGTAGAAAAGGTTTTGGATGAGGTCAATCTGGATGGTATTGTCAAATGGATCAAAGGATCGCGGTGCAAAAACATTATAACATTGGCGGGAGCGGGCATCTCTACGTGTAAGTAACATTTACAGTCTTTCTAAATGTATAATTGAGGAGAATAATTTATTTGAATAAATTACATAGTGCCTTGAGTTTAGTTACTTGAGTGGAATATTTTTGTTCCATGACTGTTTATGTACAAAACTATTCAAGGTCAATTAGTGTATGCGTCAAATATTATGGAGTCCGGTTAGATTAGATTAACTTGCAAACATTGAGAATTATTTACTAAACTAAGTGTGATTTAGAACAATTGATGTATAAAGTTGTTATTTAGATTTTAGGTCTACTATATAACTTAAGCTGATTGTAAAGAAGTTATATGATCATTTTTGAGTAGATGTTTGCTTAGTTTATGGACTAAAATTAGTTATAATTTTTATGTATATTAAATACACATGATACAGACATGTGAGAAATAATTATGATTGATGGAGTTATTCATAAACGCACATCAAACACAATTTAGCTAAATTATTGTTTATCCTTATCTGCCCGTTTGACTTTTACCTTTTTAGAAAGGGAGAAAACATAATGTAACTATAATGTCTACTGACTTTTATGAATAAAGGGTAAACCATTAACAACTATGTTCTAGGGTATGCTTGTGGTACAGCATTAAAAGGGACGGTACTTTCTAATCAACAATTTGTTCTAGCTGCCGGAATACCAGACTTCAGAAGCCCAGAAACAGGACTCTACCACAACCTGCAGAAGTATGACCTGCCCGAGCCGCAGGCCATTTTCGAAATCAACTTCTTCCGCCAAAATCCTAAGCCTTTTTTCCTGTTGGCCAAAGAGTTGTTTCCGGGGAGCTTCAAGCCTACTTTGTCACACTATTTCATCAGGCTTTTACATGAGAAAGGCATGTGCTTTGCTTATTTTGAGGGTTCCATAACTTAATAGTAAAAAACAGGGCCCTATTACTATGAAACTGCTGTCTGTCCGTTGATCTTTCTGTTTGTCTGATGCGGTTTTCACAGATGATGTATTTCTGTTGCTGCTACAAAGCAATAAATACTAGAAAACTATAAAATAATATTTAAGGGGGATCCCATTTTTATTTTGTTAGTTTTTGCTCAATATTGATAAGGACAATGCTTGAAATATTCACAAAAAATTTTTTTGTTATATATTCACTTTAAAAATAAATAATAACATTAAATAAAACAAATATTTATAGGGGGCCATACAAAAACCATAATTTTTGGATTTGTTTTTAGATCATAATAGTACTGCTACTTACTCCATACTTATAATAATGGTGTGTACAAAACTGATCCGAGTGTCCATATAAAGTAGCTTACCCTGAAATGAAACGCCTGCTCAGGCTATGCTTACGTCTATAAAATATGTCTGTAAAATAACGGAACTTTCCTGCAATGGACGTTGCCACGCGAACGATGTTCCAACTCTCTGAGGAACGCAATTTTTTATGGACAGTCACCACGGAGCGACCAAGATGTTCGCCTCTATTGTCAAGGCGTTAAAATCCTTATTCGTATATTTCTGAACTATGGCTGCTAATATGGCAACTTAACTCAGTCTAATCTGCGACTTGGGTCCTAAAATTTTTTATGATTAACTAAACGAAACAATGCCGCATACTTCAACAATTCAAAATTTAAACTTTATTTAGGTATAACTATTTTTAGGGCTCCTACTTCGCCACTACACTCAGAACATTGACACCCTGGAGCGAGGCGCCGGGATCCCTGAGGAAAAGCTGGTGGAGGCCCACGGAACCTTCTTCACGTCACACTGCATTGATTGCAGAAAGCAGTACTCTCTTGAATTTATTAAAGGTAAACCAGTTTTTACGATTTTAGAGCAACACAGAAAGGGGAGTTTCCCTCTGCCAGAGTACAAGTTTTTACACAAAAATTGATTGAAGTGTTCAAGATTTGTTAGTGTAGTTGTATCTTTTTCTATGTGTTAGTGTCGTCATTACAGATTGTTTTTTGTATGTAGAGTGACAAAAAATATTGTATGGTAAGATATCCCTTTGACGTCTACGATTCAATGTGTTGGAAACCCGTGTTGTTCAGAGCCAGACAAAGATTGCGTACTAATCCTTATGTAGGTGCCGTGGGTGGTCCCGACTAAAGTAATATGGCGCATAATGAAACACTTTATTGAACTAATATGAATTGAAACAATCAGCTGTCACAAAGAGTCACATAACTGGTCAAGATAATTAGAGATGTCCAGAAGCATATATCAATATCTTGTTGATTTTATTGATATACGCTTCGGGACACCTCTCTCCGGTACATTATGTATATGTCTAGATTTTTTAAATCTTGTTGATTTTTCGAGTTATACAATCGCTATTGCTAGCAATATAATATACTTGATACATTAAAAACACAATTAAAGTATTTCGCGCTAAAATTACTGCGCTAGTTTTTAGGGTTTGATGCTTGATGGGCTGTAAAAAAATGCATACAATAATTATTTTGCTATCCACAGAGCGCATATTCACGGACCAGATCCCCATCTGCACCGAATGCCCCGGTGTAGTGAAGCCAGACATTGTGTTCTTTGGAGAAAATCTTCCGGAGCGCTTCCAGAATTGTCTGCAGGAGGACTTCCAGCACTGTGATATGCTCATCATCATGGGGTCATCACTGGAAGTGCAGCCATTTGCTTCTCTCATTGACATGTAAGTTTATTATGGTGCTACTACTTTTGTGTGTTTGTACATCATGTTCTTTGAGAAGGCCTTGCCAGATCGCTTCCAGGACTCAGGAGGATTTCCAGTACTATGATGTGCTGATCATCATGGCTTCATCGCTGTAAGTGCAGCCGTTTGCTCTTTCTCTACTAAGACATCATGTTCTTTGAGGAAACCCTGCCAGATTGCTTCTAAGACTGTCTCTGCAGGACGATTTACAGCACTGTAATATGCTCATCAGCATCACCATGGGTTCGTTCGTTGAGGTACAAGCCTTTTGTTATCCTTATTGACACATGAGTATTAGTATATTGCCTCTATTGTTGCGAATCCAAGTATCATGTTCCTTAGGAGAGGCTGTTGAAATGGTTCCAGGACAGCCTGCAGTAAGATTTGCGGCACTGATATGGGTTCCATTTCCATACCTAAAGAGTAAAACGGGACCCTATTACTTAGATTCACCAGTCACCAGGCTGTTTCTCATTAACCGTGATAGTTAGTTAAAATTTCCACAGATGAAGTATTTCTGTTTCTATAACAACATATACTATAAAACACAATAAAATGAATATTTAAGGGTATAAATATTAATATTTAAACGATTTTTTTGTTGTGTTTTATCGACAATCATGCGCTAGTACGACAACGGTTTTTTTTGGATACGTGGGAAGGATGTGGATGGACAATGTTCTCAGGAGAAGTTATCAAAATTCAATGATTACACGTTTGGGTAAATCAACTTTTTGTTTTTGTTATTTTGTTCCGTCAGCCGGGCGACAAATGCAGCACATGCTCGGTAATCTGCCCATCATAAGAAAGGAATATAACTACAAAAAAAACATACTTTGCGAATATCATATTATATGTAATGCTATAAAACCGTGATTTTAATAGTAGTTTATGTGGGTTTATGAAACGAGGCGTTAGCCGAGTTTCATAATAACATCACACGAGTGTTTTAATGCCTAATTATTTACAATTACATACACTGCTTTATATACACACATATCATGACTCTCCATGATGCATTCAAAGCGCATATATATCGACCGCCATTGCGACTTTCAGGAATTAAAACTTTTCTGACATTCAAGTTTAGACTTTTTTATTTTTTAAATTCAGGGACAAACTAGAGTTGGCGCCAATTTTCATATCGTTCGATATCAAAATAACGTGCGACTTGCGTGCGTCATTGTATGCAATTCACAATTCGTTTCAAACTAAACGTCATATCGACTGATATTAGAATAGAGTTCAAATCAAATTTTCTTGTGTCAGATGTGTTCGAAATTTGAACAAAAATAATATTATCGAAAACGATAATATAATTTTGCTATTATTACATTTTCACAGATAAGAAATTTGTTGTAACAAAAAAGTTTATTATTATGGTCTTTATATGCGATTTTTGAACGCATTATTGAGGGCAAATGACATGTGGGTATATAAAAGTGATTCATGAGATACGGTCTCCTACCATGGAGAGTGACAAGACATATTTGATGAGTCCGTTTAACATGTCAGGGTCCCGTCGTGGTGCCCCCGGCTGCTGATCAACCGCGAGAAGGCGGGGCTGCGCTCGCCGCTGCTGCGGCTGTGGGGGCTGGCGGGCGGCGGGCTGCAGCTGGACGCCGGCGCCACGCGCGACGTGGCGCGCCTGGGCGACGCCGACCACGGCTGCCGGGAGCTGGCGGAGCGGCTCGGCTGGGGCGTGAGTACTCACACGATCACATGTTTTCCGGCTAAGGGCTACCGGTGGCGGAGCGTGGATATGTTCTTTGGGCAAGCCAGAGATTTGACCTGCTTTTTCTCCGGCCTCCTAGCCTAGTCGGTAGCGACCCTGCCTACGAAGCAGGAGGTCCCGGGTTCGAATCCTGGTCAGGGCATTTATTTGTGTGATGAAAACAGATATTTGTTCCCGAGTCATGGATGTTTTCTATGTATTTATGTATTTGTATATTTTGTATATTATATATATCGTTGTCTAAGTACCCGTAACACAAGCCTTATTGAGCTTACTGCGGGACTTAGTCAATTTGTGTAAGAATGTCCTATAATATTTATTTATTTAAGGGCTACCAGTGGCGGAGCGTAGATATGTTCTTTGGGCAAGCCAGAGCTGATTTGGCCTGCTTTTTCTCGAGTCGTTAAGAAAAAAATATTGGCTCACGCAAGGGAAGCCGACAGGATTCATGTTCTATGAACGGCGCGTACGTTGTAAATAAGGCGATATTGCCATAAAAAGTTATTTTTCCACTCCAGCACTTCTATCTGTCAATTAGATGAACGACAGCGATATTTAAAAAGTATACATTATAACGTTGTCTATGGTATTCCATAAGAACATTGCTCCTATGGATTTTCATACAATATATGAGCACTGTTGTTGTTTTTTTAAATTTCTATAGTGGGCACAACATCTTCCCTATTCTGCCACGTTTCTAGATTTTACTTTTTACGCTATTTTAGCTGTCGTAGAAAAACTAGGGCATGCAACAGCTCATAATTAGTTCTTAAAACCTGAGGGTCGCCGTTACAAAACGAGGCGAATTGAAAATTAACCTCCTAAGGTTGGTTCCTAAACTAACAATGTGTCTTAGAAAATGAACTAAACGCCGGACTTTCAAGCAACAATGAAAACTATTTTCCGTAAAAGCTTTTAATAGCGGGGATTATATACAAGATATTTTTTAAACCTTCAGGGACAACTATGAAATCATATAAATCGAATAATGATATTTTTTAAACTACATCGCCTTATAGTGTTCCTAATAGGCTAGACGACTAAAAAATCTATTTAGTCCGTCTTTTACATTAAAAAATATTGTACACGTATTTTTTCTTTTGTTCGTCAAATCAAAAACTACGAAAATACAGTGCGTTCAAGTTTCGCGTAACGTTACTATTAGGAACAATTCTTACCTAGTAGTGACGTCACAAGCCCCCACTCCGGAACTTTGATGCTCTTTATCTTCCTCAATTTTAATTAAATTAAAGAAAATAATACGTGTTGAATCATTTTCGATAATCTAACTGAAGGACTAATTAGAATGATAGTTTTTCAACCTAGTCGTCATCCCTGTTATGTTTTCAGGACGAGCTCCAAGCACTTGTCGCCTCGGAGCACGCTCGCCTTGAATTATCAGGCACACTCACGGCTCCCTACGTGCCAGGCGTGCCTGGCGTGCCTGGCGGGCACGTGCCCGGCGTGCCTGGCGGGCACGTGCCCGGCGTGCCTGGCGGGCACGTGCCCGGCGTGCCTGGCGGGCACGTGCCCGGCGTGCACGTGCCCGGCGTGCCTGGCGGGCACGTGCCCGGCGTGCACGTGCCCGGCGTGTCCGCAGAGCCGAGCGCCGGCATCAGCGCGCCACTGGAACCTAAACTCTGATGGTAAAGCTATAAGGTCTAAATTTAAGTACCAAGTTGCGAGCTGAGCCTGGGAGAGACCGAAGATTTGGAAGGCTTGGAGATGGCGCTAAAAAAAGAAGTCCTTGAGTCTAGAAACTGTATTAGGCCAGATAAACAGTCTTCTTATTTCAAGATTTTTTTATCAAGCTAAGTAATTCTCATTTCAGGGCAATTAGACGAAGCAATGAGTCTCCTCTCCGCCTTAAAAAACAGGCTTTCGTTAATTGTCAGGGATTATTGGGCAAATGGATTTGTTTTAGAATATTTATATACGTTGGATACCCCAACTTGCCCTCAATATACGATTTTAAACTAACATGAGTTACATAATAATTACTATATAAAACGAGGTATATACTATTTACCATGTTTTTGTGGGGTTCCAATATTTCGGTACTGTTACAAGCGCTATGTTCACGGTTAGTACATACATGGTAAAATACCTCGTTTCAAATAGTAATTATAATATAAATTGGCATGTTAATCCCTCCCCTCAATAACATTTTTATTTCTAGCAAAACCTGATTCTTTAAACTGGTCAAATGACAATCGGTTCTGCTAAAATAAAAAAATGCGGTTCGCGGCGTAGTTTTTTTAAAAGTACGAACGTTGATGTACCTATGGAAGAGCTGGCTACGGAAATAAGTTTGCAAACAATAAAGCGCCGACATTACTCTAGTAAATGTTCCGTACTATAATTAATTTAATCCGGGCGCCTGACAACTGTGCAGCGGTGGAACAGTGGATTTTAAAATCAATTTAAGGGAAGCAATTTATGGTGCTCTGAGTTTGGTGCGATAAAGTCATATGCCCAGGCGCCCGGATTGATTGATAATGATAGTACGGCACACTAACTAGAGGGTTTTCTTCGCTCTACAAATTGGATACCTATTTCCATCATGCAAAATGTAAAAGGGGACAGATAATTACAACCTAAATTTGGCAATATGCAAAAGCTAAATGCCAATTGTCTACTGGAAATAAAAAATATGCAATTTGAATTTGTACATTGTGTTTGTGTTATTGCTATTTAAATATATTTATTTTTTTGTTAAATGATAGTCGTGATTCATTGGACACATATTTTTATATCGCGGCAATTGAAAGTAATATGCATAATTTATTTATAAATAATCGAATCAAGTACTTATTTGTGCGGATCTATTTATGGGCGTTTTTATTTTTTGTTGTAGAAAAATATTTTTGGTAAATTGGAAATTGCGAGCTCTTTCAAGCCTAGTAAGGGAAAAAACGTCCCAAGTTTTTTTTAAATTTCGCCACCATTTTTTGTAGTTTGATAAATGTAGGACAACCTAAGATACTTTTTATCTCCTACTGGGATTGTAAGAGCTAGTAACTCTGAGTAGAAAACATGTACAAATTTCCAATTTAGAAAAAATAATTTCTCTTCAACAAAAAATAAAAACGTTCTTATAATATTTTAGTCATTTAGTTAAAATATAGTGCAGGGACGGTATTTTAAGTTTTTCTTTGATATTTCGCCATATGAAAGTCGTAAAACTTCTAAGTACGAGTGGTGGAGCTTCATTAGCTACATTGTTTACTTAGGGGAACCCGGCAGGAATCGAGTTCTATGAAAGTCCCGCCACTGTTAGGTACCGTCCTAATTATTTAATTCTAGTTTAATTTTATAATAGATGCGTGCGAGAAAAGGCGTGCGAAAATATACTTTATAAGTGTACCTTAAGTTGCTTTTAAATTGTGTATTGACATGTATATAACTGTTAGGTGGGTTAATAAAAGTTGTAGGCGTCCAAAGGGATTGCAATCCAAATCCGAAATTATCCGGATCTGAATCCGGATCCGGATGTTTCGTAAATTTCGGATCCGCATTGCAAACCTTAGTCCAAAGGGTTATCTCGTACGTGTCTATTAGTCTATTGTCAGTTTCGTCAGCAGAGCGTCCGGCTTTGCGATGATCTGACTTAGCTGCACTGAGTGTGGAAACTTTATATCAATGTTATTTGAAAGAGCTTACCTTTGATATAACAGCGCCTTAATTTAAAAGTAAATTCACAAAACATGCTGCTTTGAACATACTCAAAGACAAAATAAATACTCCATAAAGGAAAATACGATTTCCGTTGTCAGTCATGTGATAATTATTGTTCATGTTGTCACGTGAAACCGATAGAATAATGGGCCCTTGTACAAGAGCCCTGGTGAATGAGTTCTTGTTCATAAAATTTAGAAAACATCATGTTACAGTCGCCGTCAGATATTTGCGAGGACCTTGGTTGCCTCGATATCGATGGCGATACATACAAATGTCGAAAGGAAAATTAAAGATAGAAATTAAGCTATTATCAGGGAGCGTACATTTCATGCGGATGACAGACCAATGACGTCAAGGTTCATAGAGCATGTTTCAGGTTTTAATAGTGAATAGGTATGAATAGTGCCGTCATTGAATAGTGTCAAAACTGATAAGTTCGACGTTACAATCGAACGTTGATAGACTATCTGTCATTAACTCATTACGGATTTAAAAACATCCTCTGTGATACACGTCATTATGACGAAACTGGAAAATAAACATTATGATGAAATGAATTGTACGCTCCCTGGCTATTATACATTTATCGCAATTCAAACATAGCGTAAGTCATGAAAATAGTGCCTCGTGATTTAACATTAATTTATTTAACTTTAGGACGTTGTTTTAGTAAGTGTTTTTGTCACTGATCTTGGGGAGAAAACAATTATTTTTTTACTAAACAATTATATATTATTCATCCTATTATAATAAAATTGTGGATAACACTAAGTCACTATGCGCCACATAAATACATAATTTTATTATAATATTATGTCTCGCGATAATTTAAATTAGATATATTCAACTTTTATTTAGAAATAGTTCTAAATTTATTGAGCAATTACCACATTGAGGGTTTTCTGATAGATTTTTTAAATTAATTGAGGTTGATTACCCAGACATTCAGATATCGAAGTTACGATCCTCCATCTTGTTCTTCCACTAATCGAGTAACAGAGATGGGTATATCTTAACCCTCTAGTAGGCAACACTGAGACGTCATGTTCTGTCATTTGTGAAATTCGAAAATCCTCATTTGTTTTTGCTTTATGATAATTACGATGCCCTAATTAATAATTGTTTTCCAAAATGGTTGTTCGTTTAATTTTGTTGTTTTTGAAAAAAAATATCACAAAATGTATGTATTATGTAATCAAATGTCTTATGATGAGTGTATGTTTACTATAAAAGTTATAACTAAGATAATATATATTATGATCATGGAATTGATAATTGTATTTATATCCTGACCCCTGTAAAATAGTAGTGCTTAAATAAATAATACTTATATGTCTATATATCTCACAAACTACACACACCATTATGAACCGTTTCCAAAGAGAATGACGTCACCACACGTATACACAGTTTTACGTACTACGATTCTATGAGCTTAATCGACCGCCCTAAACCATATACTACAATATACCAGGTTCATTCACCCCTAACCTCGTAAGGTCCAATCTATTTTTAGGACAAGTGCAATATTGACCCAGTGTCCTAAAAATAGGACATCATATTTTGAAACATTGATTTTCAAAAATTACGGTTTTAATTTAATCGATAAAGCATCACCTAGTGATCATGCCTAAATTGTGTTGTCCTAAAAATAGGACAGTGGGCATCACGAGGCTCAAACACAATAGGCTAGACAACAAAAAAAGCTAATTAGTCAGTCTGTTAGATTATTAAAAAATATACGATACGTATTCGAGTGGAACGTAGCGAATCGTAGCTATCTTGAGTTATACTTACATTGTCTAAACCGTCGTTTTCGTAATCTTTAACTTTTATGGCAGTTCGTTCTTTATGAAGAACGTCATCAGGAGCGACCACCCGCGACAGAGGCAAGTCGTACAGTGTACGACCCGTTTTAAATATTATTTAATACTAGAATGCTTCTGTGTGGACCCGCCTAATGACGAACACTATCTACTTATCTGCCTTGCCATTCTCTTCACCGTTCGCTTTTTGTTTTTAACAGCCGATTATGTGATATTCTGACGAAATTCAACAGTCTGAACGATGTCTGATAAGTGGTGATCCGAAAAGCGAATGCGCATGTGTAAATGGGTTATAATTGATATTACTAAAAACGTATCTCAACCAAGATAAGCTATTAGTTTAGTATTTAATTATGTATTTTAGCAATATGAAAATGATAGAATATTTTTTTATTGGATTACATATTAATTCAAGTCGAGTCAAAATAAAATGTTAAATGCTTCCCGCTTGTCATTTATGATATACACCTGTTGAAGTATAGAAAGCAATAGAAACTAAAGTTCAATTTATTGTCATATTTAAAATTTGTAAATAAATAAAGGATTCGTTCGTAAATACTTTATTTATCCTGCTTTATTCTTTCCTCCTCACTTCTCCCGTCACTTTTTTTTAAATGATGATTGACCAAGTGTGGGATATGAAAAAAAACGAACAACGTATAATTCATATTTTTATTAGTCGTTACGTAGTTACAATAAAATTAAATCAGGAAATTGAAGAAAATAGCGAAATAATCAATATCATTTGCTGCTTACTTTACAAAGTTTGTCCATACAAATATCACATAAAATAAGACTATTAATGTACAGTCACCTGCATTAGTATGCACTATGAAGGCCGCAAAAATATGTGACACGCTCTTATGGCTGTACAGGTCTATAAATATCTTTACACTTAGGAACTTATTGCAGGGGGAGAAGGATCAAAATTCAATACAGATGCATATATATTTATAAAGCCGACCGTACAAATAAGATTGTCGTATGTTTTTGCAGCTTTTATAACGGAAAATTACATGTGTTTTTATTTTTGTTGTAGAATAATAGTTTTTTGATAAATTGGAAATTTTGGAAGTTTTCCATTCAGAATTGCGAGCTTTTTCTATCCTAGCAGGAGAAAAAAATGTCCTAATATTTGTTATATATTTCGCCACCTTTATTGGAATTTTGAGAAATGTATGGAAATTTTAGGACACTTTTCTCCTACTAGGATTAAAAAAACTTGGGATTAAAAAAAAACATGACAATTTCCAATTTAGCACAAAAAAAAACAATCAAAAGGTGAAGAGGTATTTGTATGTCATGTCATGTCATGCATGCTACATGAAAAATGCAATGAAACTTATAATAAGGCACTTCAGACAGTCTATATTGTTACAATGGGAGCTACCGTATTGTCGCTCACCAGGCGGCGCCACTCAGTGGTGCCTGTGTCAGTATGATAGAATTGTCGAAGTGACGTTTGATATGTTCCCACAGGACCTTCGTTCCACTAGCGGAAAATCGACTCGCGGTAATCCTCATATGGGTTCTAAATAATCCCAAGTTTGCGGTACCCACTATTAATAAATTACGTATTCTAAATAGGGCATTATAAGAAATTTCTCTCATATTTGTATGGGGAAAAATTACGATAAAAATAGATTTTTCTTGAATTTTTGTGAAATTTCCGAGAACTTCTCCAGCAGTTTTGAAATTTCCGCAACTCATATGTAGTCAAGACATCTTCTCCATGCAGGAGTAACGCGAGTCACCAATTTATTGCATGCTCCCTTTATTCATGATGCAAATTCATGTGATAATTAATCTCTAAATAAGTGTTACGTTCCCTATATACTATAGTATTTATCTTTTAAACTGAGCCTTTACCAAATCGCCTTTGTTTATTGTTAGCAAACCGCAAGAGCTACTGCGTACATAAAAAGTTCGGTCACGCTAAGCGTTTCTTGGATTACGACTTTATTACTTACTTATTACTTACGGCTATGGCATTAATATTCAATATGAACTTATTGAGAAAACAACATATGTAGCATGGTGGTCCCTAAGATTACCTGGGAGAAGTATGGCACGTGCGTAAGAAATAATGTATTTTTCATCTTTTTTCTTAGGAAATAGAGTTGATAATGGCAAAACAGTTAAGTGTAGTTAAATTTTTTTGCATATTCGGCGCCGGCGCCTCATAGACAGATAATGCCATTGTTGAATACAATTGCTTTGTTGTACGCTAATCCGTAAGGGCTCAGCTGAAAAGATACTTACTATACATACATTTGCATCTGTAATTCAAATAAACACGCGATGAAGTGACTCACGTTACTTTACGTAGATTTCGCCGCCTGCGTTTGTCATGGACGACACGCCCAAATCTTCACACAAATCCTATAATCCTACTCTTTAGCGTCCGTGATGCCTTCAGTGCTGATGCCAAACATGGCTTCGGTCTCTGGCAGGCACGGGCTGTCGTAGATCTTGCAGATACGATTGTCGCCTCGACCCTGGAAATTACAACTTATGGGTTAACACCTTCGCTGCGTACCAGGCCGAAATGGCCTGGCACAGTGGTTGATTGCAAAAACGCACATAGATCGGTATAGATGGCGCTTCAGTGAAAGGTTTAAGTTACAGCATTAACTTATCAAAAGAAATAGAACAAAAACGTCAAAAAATGTGGGTCAGAATGATATTAGTGAACAATTTTGCTTTTTTGATGATAAATAAATAAATAAAATTTTATGGGACAATCTTACACAAACCGACCTAGTCCCACGGTAAGCTCAATAAGGCTTGTGTTGTGGGTATTAGACGGCGATATAATAAATAAATACTTAAATACATAGAAAACACCCATAACCCAGGACCAAATTAAAAACAAACAAACATGCCCTGACCTGAATTTTTTTATTTATACTTTATTGCACACTAAATACAAGTAAAAATGGCGGACTTAATGCCTGAAAAACTTTATAGGCTGTTGGCACTTAACGCAACGACGCGTTCCAAACAAGACTATGAAAAAGTGTTGCAAGTGCAGCATTTTTATGCCGCATTTTTTATTCATTGGGTTTTCAGTTATTTTATTCTATAGGGACTTCGCCTATCGAGTGATAGGCGAAGTCCTGGGGTTTTTGGTGTTCTGAAAATTGGGATTATATTCAGCAAAAAAAAAGCAATTTTCTTTAGGAGAATTAAATTTACTAGGCATTAATAAAAAATAATTATTAGTGGTAGTATAGTAGCGCAGTTCACAGTACAGTCAAGTGTAAAAATATGGTGGTTCACATCTTACTCAAAAATATGTCCCATAGCTCCTTATGCCGGCGTGATAAGAGCGTAGCATATTTATGAGTCGATTATGTCGAACAATATTTTTGCACTTGACTGTACACTGAGGTGAACGGCGGCTACGTGCGGCTTTCGCTTGGGTCGCCAGTCCTCCTACTATGAAAATCCATTACGGCCTAATGCGCACACATACACACACACACAGCACACACATACACACACACACAGCACACACATACAGCTCATTAAGTTTAAGTATGCACCATTTACGAGCAAGTGTGATGTAAAGTACCTTTCTTAGATAGAGCCTGGTGGTGGAGGCGTGTGCCAGCACGTGTCCGCCGACCGGCTTCTTGGTGTCTGCGTTGAAGACGCCCACGCTGTCGACTTGCGCGACCACTTGGTTCGTTATTATCACTGCCACGCCGAACTGTAACGATAGAGTCAGTCTATGCTAAGTTTCCTAGATTTTGATAGCATATAATGTGAAAGTGTTAAGTAAACTTCATAATTTCATAGAAGTTGACGTTTAAAATAACACTTTCAAGTCTGACAGTTCATTTGCTGAGAAAAGATAACGTGGTTTGACTCTTTGAAGTGGGTTTTGTCATAAACAATGATCGTATAGTACGAATATTTTCAAGTGATTTTTTCGGTTTGAACCTTAATCTCTTAAACCATGGCCTTTGTATATTTTTTACAAATCTCTGAATCATCTGTATGCCTTAGCATACAGATGATTAACTCAACTGCGCTGCACCGAAATGACTACAAAATGTATAGTATGAATCCCTTCAATGGCCTTTGTATCATTTTTTGCAACGGCTACCGGCACGCGCTAAGGTAATATAGTTAAAACGCAACTGCATGTATCGTCATGGTACTAACGTTCAAGTTCATGTAATGGACACTCTAGTTAACACGTTTTCGGAATGTAGCATGATGACCACGAATGGCCAAAATCCGGCCTTATCTAGGGTGTCTGCTACATGAATTTGAACCTTAATACCATAACTATTTAACTATATTATTACCTTGGCGCGTACCTGTAGCCGTTGCAAAAAATGATACAAAGGCCATTGAAGGGATTCATACTATACATTTTGTAGTCATTTCGGTGCAACGCTGTTGAGTTAATCATCTGTATGCTAAGGCATACAGATGATTCAGAGATGATACAGAAATAAAGGAATTTCTAGAACTTATTCTTATTCTAGCTGGAGTAGCTAATTAGAATTAATAACATATGCACCTTAATTGATCATCTCCCTAGATTTTTTTTGTAGAAATTCCTTTATTTCTACTATGCTGCACCAAAATTGCTACAAATTTAACGATCACTGGTCATAAATAATCTGTAACAATTCTAAATAAATTTTTGTACTACCCCTTTGACTGCTACGATCGGGTGGCCGTCATCGGAACCTCTTGCCTAGAACCCAACGACGGCTACAGCCAACCGCCAATGCAATAGGGACTTACGCGGAACCCCGTAAAGTTCAATTTCGCTTAAATCACGATGGCCTTGAGTCTGCTGCCGCGAGTTCAGCCCGAATAGTCTGTTATATGGGCATTTTCAGAAAAAAGTGCATCATTTTAGTGAAAATGGGCCGTCAATTTTCCATACAAAATTTTTTTGTCAGTTTTGTAACGGCCCATACGAAATGTATGAAAAATTGCGTTACAAAGCTGACCAAAAAAAACGGGACACTCTTTTTTTTATTTTTTTAAATCAATAGTACTCGGGATTCTGGTTATAAAAAACCCAAAACTTCCTATATTTTCAAAAAAAATTAAAATGGTACCCTATTTTTGAATATGCCCATATAGAGCAGCCTGTCTGCGATCAGGGAATATCTACAGCACACACCTCGTCGGCAAGTCGGAGCAGCATCCTCATGAACCGGCCAAGATGCTGCTGACGCGGGTTCAGCTCTCCTCTGCCTGAGTAGTCAGTTCTGTAAAGCGCTGTTGCACTGTCTACTATGATTAGTGAATATCTGAAGCAAATAAATATTGATCATTCAATGGGCACACACAACGGTGTGTTACAACTATTTAGTAGTTGATTTACAACTATTTTTTGTTATAAATTGAAAGCGATGTCATAGGTATACTACAGAAAAAGTGACCAAGGCCATGGAGCAAGGCTGGTCACGGGGCCTTGGTCACTTTTTCTGTAGTAGATGACATCTCTTTCAATTTATAATTTATATATAGTAGTGTGACTACTTAAAAAACAAAAAATATGAATCAAAACACTTTACATTTAATAAATGATTTTATTCATGCTTTACAATTGTATTTCTTGTTGTTACTCTGTCCCGTAAGCCAGGGGACGACTGCAGCACAGTTTGTTAGAAGAAACGCTGTAGTATGTTCTACTGACATGCTTGGTAGATGGCCCATCATGGAAAGGGAATATAACTACCCAAAAAACATGTTTTGTAAATTTTAATGCCGTAACACAGGAATTTTAAAAGTTACCCAGGAGACCGTAGCGTAAATCACCTAACTCCTTTTCAGCCGGTAAAGTATCATCGAAATTTGACACTACATAGAAGGAACTGCATCGTCTGAAAATTAGCGCGCGAAGTAACTCAGCCTTGTAGACGTGCGTCGGCCGAGAACTCAGTCATTCATATAAAACTCCTTTCTTGTGTCCTTTTTTGTCCAAATAAAAACATTATATTTTCAAGCCTCAGTATGATTGACTATATTTTTTCTAAATAAAAAATACTCTCGAGAGCAAAAGTTTCGGGTCACTATTTTTTTTAATAACTCAGTAACGAATAGAGCTAGTTTGTTAAATCAAAGTGAATTTAATAGACAATTTAAAATTACTCAAATAAAATACGTACTAATGAAAGTATATTTATCTATATATATAAAAGAGGTTGTCCTCATCTACGATCATCGCACAGCCGAAACGGCTACGACTAGAAACTTGAAATTTTTACCAAAGCTTCCTTTTAGTACATAGGCAAGAGATAAGAACGGATTTTTCGAAATTCCACCCCTAAGGGGGTGAAAAGGGGGTTGAAAGTTTGTATGGAAATGGAATTTTTTTTTTAGCTAGAGACTTGAAACTTTGTGCAAAGACTCTTTATTATAATTAAAGAAAAATGTTTTCATGGTTTTTGGAAATTCAACCTATAAGGGGGTAAAAAGGGGGGTGAAAGTTTGTAAAGGAATGGAATTTTGTTTTGAGCTAGAGACTTGAAACTTAGTTTTAAAACTCTGTATTACAATTGAAGAAAAGTGTTTTCATGGTTTTTGGAAATTTCACCTCTAAAGGGGTAAAAAGAGGGGTTGAAAGTTTGTATAGGAATGGAATTTTGTTTTGAGCTAGGGACTTGAAACTTTGTGTAAGAACTCTGTATCACAATTAAAGAAAAATGTTTTCATGGTTTTTGGAAATTCCACCTCTAAAAGGGTAAACAGGGGGTTGAAAGTTTCTATAGTAATGGGATTTTGTTTTTAAACTCCTTATTACAATTAAAGAAAAAAAAATCATAGTTTTGGAAAATCAACCCCTATGGGGGTAAAAAAGGTAGAAAGTTTGTATGAGAATGGAACTTATTGATTTTACTTGAAACTTTGTGTAAAGACTTTTAATTACAATTGAAGAAAACCGTTTTCATGGTTTTTGGAAATTCAACCTATAAGGGGGTAAAAAGGGGGGTGAAAGTTTGTATAGGAATGGAATTTTGTTTTGAGCTAGAGACTTGAAAGTTTGTGTAAAAACTCCTTATTACAATTAAAGCAAAGTGTTTTCATAGTAAATTCAACCCTTATAGGGGTAAAAAAGAGGCAGAAAGTTTCTATGAAAATGAAATTCATTGTTGAGCAAGAGACTTGAAACTTTGTGTTAAAATTCTTTATTACGAAACTTTATTGAAGAAAACCGTTTCCATGGTTTTTGGAAATTTCACCTCTAAAGGGGTAAAAAGAAGGTTGAAAATTTGTATAGGAATAAAATTTCGTTTTGAGATAGAGACTTGAAACTCTGTGTAAAGACTCCTTATTACAATTAAATAAAAGTGTTTTCATAGTTTTGGAAAATTCTACCCCTATGAGGGTAAAAAGGGGTAGAAAGTTTGTATAAGAATGGAATTTATTTTGAGCTAGAGACTTGAAACTTTGTGTAAAGACTCTTTATTACAATTAAAGAAAAATGTTTTTATGGTTTTTGGAAATTCTACTACTAAAGGGCTAAAAACTAAAAAGGGGGTGGAAAGTTTGTTTGAGAATGTTTTTTTTTAGCTAAAGTCTTGAAACTTTGTGTAAAGACTCTTTATTACAATTTAAGAAGTGTTTTAATGGTTTTTGGAAATTATGGGGGTGAAAAGGGGGTTAAATCTTTGTACGGAAATGGGGATTCGTTTTGAGATAGACCTTGAATGTTTTTGTTAAAACTTTTTATTTAAATCAAAGAAAAGTGTTTTCATAAAACTTCTAAAGGGGTAGAAAGGGGGTTGAATGTTTGTTTGAGGATGGTATTTTTTTTTTGAGCTAGAGACTTGAAACTTTGTGCAAAGACTGTTCATTATTAAATTATAAATAAAAAAGTTGTTTGCTAAAGGGGTTTGTTGTTTGTTAAAAGTTTGTATGGCAAAAGGAGATTATTTTTGAGCTAGAGGCTTGAAACTTTCTGAAAAGACTGTTTATTAGAACAAAAGAAAAGTGTTTTCATAGTTTTGGAAAATTCTCCTCCTAAGGGGGTAAAAACGGGGTTGAAAATTGATAAAGCGGGGAAATAAAGATTTTTTGAGCTAGAGACTTTAAACTTTATGCATCGATTCCTTATTAAAATAAAAGAAAACTGGTTTCATGTTTTTTTGGAAATTCCACCCATAAAGAGGTGAAAAGAGTGTTGAAAGTTTCTATGGCGGAAAGTTTTCTTTTATCAATAGACTTCAACTCAACTTTGTTATTCAAGTATGTAGGTAATCATTTATGCTATTTAACCGGATGGTTTTCTGTAAGAGACATGTTGCTTTTTAGCGATAATACCGCCCGTTGCCAACATCTACTTAGTAAAAAACTTAAACGTTATCAGTAGTATTAATTACTTTTTGCGGAGTGCAATAGAAAATATTTGTATTATATATGTTTAGGTTATATCAAGTCACATTTTGAAAAGATAAAACAAGGTATGAAAATATGTAGGAAGAACCCTATTATACGCGGACGAAGTCGCGGGCGGAAAGCTAGTTTTCTATAAAACGATAAAGTAACAACTGCGTTCTTTTGCTTGCGGCGAAAATTGAATATAGTGAACTTTTAAAATAAATAGCCGAAAAAAATCTCACATGTTTTGTGCACGAGCTCAAAGTCCAATTTATAATCAAATCAAATCAAATATTTTAATGTAATAAGCATTGTACAGGGTAGTCTCTTAAATACTAAAGAAATATAATTAGACCAGGTGATTTACAATTGCCTGAACTAGGAATTCCCGTGTTTCGGGCGATGGAGTGGGATATAGTTAAAATTAGCTATAAATTATTAACATAAAATGGTAAATAGGACAAATTCAATAAACTTATCGTTATACAGCCAGTACAGTCCTTAACAAAAACAAGTTGATACTTAAGATTTAAAATAAAAGAACAATTGTTACTACAGTAGAATCCGGTTAGTGCGACTCCGCATAAAACAACCTACCGGTTTTAGCGACGTAGATAAAGGCAGTTGGTTGGTTTTCATACAAGCCACTATGAAAGAGAATCCGTTTAGTACGACCGCTTATATCAACATACCGCTTTTAACGACGGGATTTCACACAAAACTGTTCGGTTACAACGATTACGGTGCATCGTAACCAAACAATACATACAAGATGTAACTTTTGTTCGAAGCGAATATTTTAAAACTTACGCGCGTAAAGGTTTCATCTCGTGTAAAAAAATCCTCCGCAATTTACAATGGCTTAATTTGGAATGTAGTCGGGAAGTACGAGGTAATAGGTCTATGATTCAACAATTTCTTTAGCTTAATATTCTTAATTTCAATTATTCAGTGAATTTCATTGAACCATTATGAATTATAATGCATGTGTGTCTATTTAAATCGATAGACTACTTTAAAATTGTCTGTTTGTTTAGTACGACTTCCGGTTAGTACGACGTGATATCGTCGGTCCCTTCGACGTCGTTATAACCGGATTCTACTGTATTTCACGACTATTAATAGGTTTTCTGTATCATCGTGCGTCATATTTCTTCGTTATCGGTTTCGTTATTGAAATTTAGAAGGCTTACCTAGACTCTGCCATCATCGCACAAGCCTGCAACAGCAGCTGCGTCTGGTGGTCGGTGTTGTAGGCGCGCGCGTACGCCACGTTGTCCAGCACAGCGCCTCCCTGCAAAATCGTAGGAAAATAGGAGATGAAAAACGCCGGCTCGTTTAGCAGAAGTATCGCCTGATCGTAAGTGGTTACCAAAGTATTGTTACAGTTAAAAATATGGCTGCACCTGCGCACAGTTTACGTTTGCCGTAAAAAACTACCAATTGGCAATTGTATACCTATCAGATTTTTTTTGCCAGATGGTTTACTGCACGCTTACGCTTCAAGAAAGGTATGGGCACAGCGGATGCATATCGTTTAGTGGTAGGGCACAGCACAACGAATGTCGTCTCGCTCAAATCTGGAGCAGAGCTCATCTGGGGAAGTACCTCTACCTTACAGAAAACCGTAGTTTAATAACACTAGACCCTACTCATAGTGTTGTGTTTCTGTTGGTGAGTAAGGTCGCCAGAGCTCTAAGAGGATTCACTGTGTTGACAGCTGGGGACCCACGGAGCAAAGCTTCCCCTTTAGCTGCGAATCACAGCGAATCCTCCTTATCTTTTGAAGGGTCGGCAACGCGCATGTAACACCCCTGGAGTTGCAGGCGTCCATGGGCCGTATGATTGTTTGTCACCGTCGTAGTATTAAAAAAAACACAAAACGACGTGCGAGATATCTCGCGTCATATCTGGTAGTGTTTCACTCATGTACAGTCGCCATCAGATACATCGGAGCTGCCGAGGTCCTCACAAATATCTGAACACGACTCTATTGTCAAAGTGCTAGAGTGCATATTTGTCAGCACCTTGACAGTTCCGATATATCTGATGGCGACAGTATGAAGAAAAAGTTTCAATTTAGCATCGGGCTCTAAAAAGTGATAAGTAACCTACTCGTAAATATTCCGAAATATTATTTTTCTATTCGGAATTTGAAATTTTCATGCTTTCATGCGTCGGAATTTTGATCATCGTAGTTTTGATAGGTCGGGATTTTCAAAATCGGGATTATAAAATTCGAGATTTAAAAATTCGTCATATAGTTTTTCGGAATTATGTATTATATATACGAGCATTTTCAAAAATAGGGTAACGTTTTAATTTTAGATTAAAGAATAGGAAGTTTTGGGTTTTTTATAACCAGAATCACGAGTACTATTAATTTAAAAAATGAAAATAGTGTCCCGTTTTTTTGGTCAGCTTTGTAACGCATTTTTTACCCGTTACAATACAGACAAAAAAAATTGTATGGAAAATTGAGGACCCATTTTCATTAAAAGGGTGCACTTTTTTCTGAAAATGCCCATACCTATGGTAAAAACTAATGGTGCTATTTGGTAAGCACCTTTTTCACTGTGCCCCCTAAAAAAGAAAAATTATCCAGCCTAATGTCTGGTGCTAATCATGCTGGTAGATTGAATACACAATTTGTTGAAAACTCCTACCTCCATGCCATATCGCTGTGCCACTGCCAGCAAGCGCTCTGGCCTGAATGTGCCTTCCGTATCGATGTACATACACTTGCCTTCACCACCAGACTGCTCGATCGGCAACTAGGGACAAAAATTTTAGTTAGCAACACACTGAGTTTTATAAGAAATTAGGTTGGCCATCATAGTGGATTACGTACCGAGGGCTTCTAAAGGAAGAAATGTCTAAGATGTCGTGTCATGAAGCTGACAAACATGGGATCTGCAGCTTGTACACAATTTTTATGATCCGCGCAGTCGGCAAGCGGCGAATTGGTTTAGCGTAGCGGCCTGCAATCGGGTGCTTGGCGCCGGAGGGCAAAAATAGTTATTTATTATACAAGGGGGCAAATTTTTTGTTTAACTCTCGGGCTTATATTGAAACCCGAGCAAGCGAAGAATCCAAAATTGAGCCATGAGCGTAGCGAGTGGTTCAATAACTGGAATCTTGAGCATTAAGAGCGTGTCAAGGCACGAGAGTTGAACAAACTTTGCCGCCGAGTGTAATACAACATTTTTCCCCTCACTATGGCCATATAGGACTCACTTTTATTGGACGGGTGGTAAGTGATAGGAATTAGAGCAAGGTCAAATTACTTACCCCACATGTGGATAAAATGCGTTTTTCCACGATAGTTTTAAAGTACAAAATAGCGCTTTCTGAGCTAGTGAGGTAAAAAAAATTATTAAAATGTGTAGGTACCGTAACGGCTCACTACCTTTACAGCCTCTTTGGTTTGATGGACAGGCACAATAAGTATTTAAATTTAGTACCTCTAGAGTTATTCCATTCCATTCCAGCACACATAAAGATTGTTGTGTTTGGAATTTATGGAATAAAAGAATAATTTATAATTGGTCCCCATCTCTTTACAGTTTCTTCACCACATTACAAGGGTTTAAGGCGACAATGCGTACAACTCTTTTTGAGTACACAATTCTTTTTGAGTTTAATTGCTGTCCTATGCACTGGAGGCCTTGGTTTCTATATGGTCTTTTTAGAATAGCCTATTCAGCTCTTTGTGTAACTTACTTGACAAGTGACTGCCAAAGTATGGCAGATCTGTGTTTTGCCTGTCCGGAACTCCCCAAATATCTCTGTGATGGAGCCCGTCTCAATGCCTCCGCCTAACAACCTGTCAAGTTCTTTGGATCCTGTGGTCAATTGTATAATTTCTGCCCTGAAAATTTGAATGAAAAGCTTGTTAATACAAAAATAGGAATATTCAGACAACTTCATAAGTATTACTTCTTCCGAAAACATGTCGAGCGAAAATCGACTAAATTACGTGAGTGACCCGTTTTAAATCTTATTTAATTACTTCTTCCGAGTAAACTTTGCTGACCAAATTTTGTAGTAACTGCAGAACAAAATCTATACATTCAATATTTCCATCCCATTTTTAGGTTTCTGTAGTCAACTAGAAACCCTTATAGTTTGGCTTTGTCTGTCTGTACTAAGTATGCAGATGGACATCTGCAGTTTAGCTCAGTGACCGTTAGTACTAGAAAGCTCTGTTTGGTATGAATATACATATCACTCATATCAGTCATGCCGAGAAAGTGGTAAAATAAAGTGGGAAAAAAATTGAGGATACCTCCCATACACGTAAAGTGGGGCGCGTTTTTTTTTACCTCACACTTTAGGATTGCCTAAAGTGTGAGGTATCATTGGATAATATTAGAAAAAGAATAGGATTTTGCTAAAAATGTTTGTTGATACTTCCTTTATAAGGACTTTCAAGGAAAATTATTTTGATTTCTTTTGGTATCTATTGAGACCCTTTTTAAGTTTGCCTATTGTGACACATGGTAAACTAAGGAACCCTACACTGAGCATGGCCTGACATGCTTATGGCCGGTTTTTAATTGGGATTGTAATACGGTTTGTAATATGGGAAAAAACAGTATGATTCTCTCTGACTAAAATAAATAAATAAATAATATTAATAATAATCCAAATTCTATGTTCCGATAAAAAAAAATATATATATATATATATATATATATATATATATATATATTAATTTAGTTATATTTTTTTTTGATTATATAGGTGATGTTCCTGGTCTTTTCTCTATAATTATGTATTAATCTAGGCTAAATAAATGTATGTGTATGTTATATGGGTGTTATATGGTACCTGAAATAAATGACATTTTATTTTTTTATTATTATTTTAAAATATAGACTTATTGGTGACTGTAGATTCAATTAGGGTAAAGCAATCCCTGTCCATTACATTAATTTAACTACATGAGAACACATTCTGGCGAAACTATAGCTTGAGCAAACTGTTTAGTTTAGGGAAATGCCACTATGTACGGACAAGTGTGTGGTATCCTCAAGATTTTTTGTCCATGTAATAAATAAATAAACATAGTATCCTTTGAAATACCTTTTCTGATGAAACTCTGTAGCAGTAGTGAATCCCATAGGTACGAGTTTAGAAGCCTCGGCCAGTATTTTGTCCGCTTTCTGCTCGGAAATACCCTTGATGGTAATCAACCATTTTTTAGGTGCATATGCCACTGATTCCACTGTGTGGTACCCTGCTTCCTCTAGCTTTTTGATGTCACCAGATGTGATTCCATTGCCCTGAAAAATAAATTTTAAAACTGTGAACACTTACTCCGTAACCAGGCTGTTAAAAATCTTTTTTTTTTAGAGTAGGTTTGCCTACTCTAATTTAAAATATTTACAGTGACAATAGTGGTTTGAATAAATAAGTTGGAAATTTTTGTTGGCAAAGTGGAGCTCAGCTAAGCAGTCAATTAAGCATCAATACATTAATTTTGGGTATCATTTACCTTCAAACATGCTAATATTACTGTACTAACAGTAGTATTATAGCCACACAAACAAATAAATGTTTATTTTAAACCTGAATTGGGAGGTTTTACACTAGTTGAGTTCCAAAACTAAACTCATAATAAGACTCTTCATACATTTAGTATTCACCATTCAGACGCCAAAAGCAACACTGTTCCTAAACTTGAATGACTATTCAAAAAAATTGGGTTAACTCAATGCAATAAATATTTTGTCTTCATTATCACTATGATGACTAAAGACAAAAAAATCTAGAACCTATATACAGTCTGACAAGCAAACTAACACAGTAACAGTAGGACAAAAAAACTATATCTATCCCTTTTTTCGGGTTGGTAATAGTAACATAAGAAAAAGATAGTATGATGCTCTATAAAATCAGAGGACCTACCACAAAACCACTTTGTTTGTTCTTTCCTCTATTTCCCTCTCTATTGCTCTTGCATATTTGAGTGATAAAGAGGCAAATAGACAAACAAATGAGCAAAATGGTTTGTGGTAGGCCATCAGAGGACCTGTAATAAAAATGCTTAGAGTATTCCTAGTTTCTATATTCAAGCGATAAAGAGGCAAATAGACAAACAAATGAACAAAATGGTTTGTGATAGGCCCTCAGAGGTCTTGTAATAAAAATGCTTAGAGTATTCCTAGTTTAAGTCACCAGTATCACTACATAGAACTACACTGCTGGCAACTTACTGGCTGACTATAGTACTAAACTGTAGATGAATAAAAAAAAACACCATGCACTTCCAAGCACTACAAAATAAATACCTCTAGTTTAGATATCAACTGCGGCCCGCACTCGTCGGCATCTTCATCCACTGACACGGTCGCTGCGGAGGCGGTGGCTATAGCAGACATCGCTCCAAACAAATATCACCTAGACATGGAAACAGCGCCAGCAGCTGCTTGTTGTTTTTGTTTAGGATCGAAGTGCTTATATCAAATATCACACTTGCACAAATCGTTCATAGAATTTTGTCTTCGCGATGGATAATTTGGCGATCACTTTTGTAGTCTTTACGATACGATTTATCGTTCCTTTCCTTTAAACTAATTACATTAGTTTAGTTAGCTGCTTTTGTTTGGTTCTGTCAAATATGAAGCACTATGCCACTCCACACTATGGTCGATTATGGTATGGTATTATGGTCAAAAACATGTTCTAACCGATCCAACCGGAAAGAATAGAATGGTGCAAGATTAACTGTCAAAGTTTCCCTCCAAAACTTTTAAAAGTCTTTTACTTTGAATATTTATTTTCAGCAGTTAACAAAAATTAAGCTTCAATAATCTCAATTTCCTGCCTTTCCTGGTCTTTCGGCAAAAAAGTAATAATACAGAAGTCCTTAGGAAATCACTAAAAAAAATTATTTTGCAAAAGTTTCTCGACTTTCTTTTTTTTTTTTTTTTTTATGGCTTTCATAAGATTAGCCAATGTCAAGTTATGTGATAATTAAAAGTTAGGGAAACCAGGAATTAGGAAAAACGGATGTGTCGGGAATTTGGAAAAAAAAAGGATTGGATTTGGTAAAATATATAGACTAAGTATAATAAGTACATATATTAAATCTTAATATCATTTTTTTCAAGGAACACAGATATAATTTTATAAATATCGTACGAAATATTAAATAACAAGCATTTTATGGATGTAGGAAATGGAATGCGAAGTGATTCAAGACTGGAAAGAAAGTCAGACCGATCGTAAAGTGCGCATGTAAAGAAAATATGATTCAAATCCCCATATTCACCACAAGAACATAGAGGATCTGGTTTTTTATTTATCCTGTGCAAATGTACCGGGGTACAAACATGACCCAGACGCATTCTACATAAAATAGAAGTAGTAGTTTTAGGAAGAACTATTTTGCTAAACCACGGTTTCTTTAGGATTGACTGCTGAATATGTCTATAATGTTGACCTTTTGAGGTCTCATTATTCCAAGCCCTATTCCAATCCTGATATAGATACACTTTCGATAAATTCATCAAGTCATGGCAATAATTAATGTATGGAACAATGTCTCCCGCGCCTATAGCCTCATTCGCCAATTGGTCGGCCCTTTCATTCCCAGGAATGCCCACATGACTGGGCACCCAAGCTAAAACGACAACACAACTCATCTGAGTACACTCAAAAAGAAGATTCCTAATATTAAAAACAATTGGAGATTGTTCATGAGACTTAAATGGAAACCTCATTATGGCTTCCAAAGCACTACGAGAATCAGAAAAGATTATAGTGTTGGGTATTTTCAACATGAGTATATATTCTACAGCTTTAAGTAATCCATAACATTCGCCAGTGTAGACAGAAGTTTCAGGTGGCAGTTTGATAAGCTGTATGCCTTTGTATTGAGAATGGTAAATCCCAACGCCAACACAACTATTATCGGCATGTTTAGATGCATCCGTATAGAGACAGTGCCAATCAGTCCATTCAGAATTAATAATGTTAATAAAGTCCATTTTTGGATTCAAACTATTTTTAGATAGTCCTATATCTAATCTAATGTCTGGTTTTGTAATAAGATTGTTGTAATTGTGTTGATATAAAGGAAGATTTGCGCCTCTATAAGTGGGTGCATCTAATCGTTCATATTTTTTATAACTTTGAACAAGACTAGGATAATCCTTATGAACCCAATAGTTGCTGGTTTCGACTAATTCTACTAGATGTTTAAGTTTTATGAGTAATGGCTGAGAGTTCAACTGCAGCGTACGGAAGAAAAATTTATCGCAGAGAAACTGTCTTCTAAAAGCAAGTGGAGGATCACAGCATTCGACTTGTAAACAACTGATTGGACTTGATTTCATTGCACCTGTTATTAATCTCAAAGCCTTGGACTGGATGGAGTCCAGTTTTTTGACCGCATTTATGTTACCTGCGGGGTGTAAAAGAAAAGTGCCATAGTCTAAAACACTTCTGATTAAGGCATTGTACAATAATCTCAAGGTAAAAGGGTGGGCACCCCACCATACTCCTGTCAAGCATCTTAAAATGTTTAAATTTCGTTCACATTTAAGCGTGACATGATCAAAGTGGGGAACTCCAGTGAGTTTACGGTCCAATATAACTCCCAAAAATTTTACATGGTCTTTAACTGTTAACGGGCAGCCATTGTAATTAACATTAACAGGGGGAATATTTTTCTTTCGTGAGAAGACTACTATAGTGCTTTTAGAGGGCGACAGGTCCAAACCATTAGCATCCAACCAAATATTTAAAGCACTTAAAGACATTGATAGCTCGTTACTACTGTTTTCTATAGATGGCCCAGAAACATATACAAGTAAATCATCAGCGTATTGGAGAACATTACCGTTTCCTTTAACATTAACTTCTAGATCATACGTATATATGTTATACAGCAAAGGACTTAAGACAGAGCCCTGTGGCAGACCTTTCCATACTGTTCTTTTTATGTGAATATTTCCTGACTCATCTAAAGGATACTTTATATACCTTTCGTGTAGCATATTTATTATAAAATTAGTCAAAAGGATAGGTACATTTAGTTGAATCAATTTATTTTTCAAAATTGAAATATTTACATTGTCGTATGCGGCATTTATGTCTAGGAAGGCAGCGACTAAAGAGTCATTTCTAGAAAAACTTAATCTAATATCTGTGGTAATTATACTTAAACTGTCAATAGTGGATCTTCCTTTTCTAAAACCAAATTGGTTGCTAGATAGTAGTTTATGATGTTCTACAAACCATTCTAAGCGATTTTTTACTAAGTGTTCGGCAGTTTTAGCTAAAACCGTTGATAAGGCTATAGGTCTGTATGACGTGGGGTCAGAATTTGGTTTGTTCGGTTTTTGTAATAAGATCAATGTTTGAGACCTCCACTCTGCAGGAACAAACCCTGTTATCATTACATTGTTAATCAATGAAAGTAAGTAACACAAACTGTTATCATTAAGATTTGACAAAAAAGAGTAAGGAATCCCGTCTTCACCGGGCGCGGAGTCTTTGGTTGACGAGAGAACACCCTTCAATTCATAGAGTGAAAAACGAGAATTTAAATCGACTGTATCATGGTGTAATACTAGAGGCTTTAAAATTATGGGATGCTCAGGAACATAGGGAGGCCCCAAGCGATCCAAAACTTGTTCTGCTAATATTGGAGATATTTGATTCTCTGTATCTTTAAATGCTGACCTAAACCTTCTAATGTTTTGCCAGACTATCGAAGATGATACATTAGGACTTAAGGATTTACAAAATCTATGCCATCCCTCAAATTTCTTCTTCCTAAGTAATTCTTTGGTGGACTTAGCAATATCTAAGTAGTTGTCAAAGTTGAGGTCAGTCATTTCTAGACAATATTTTTTTTCTGCTGCCTTTCTATGTTTGACTGCAAGAGTGCATTCTGAATCCCACCAAGGTGGAGATGGAATGAACTCTGATTTATTACTTTTTAATGGGAAAGTTTCATTAGCAGCCTCAATAAGAGTTGTAGTTAATGCTTTTGAACACTCTAATATATTTACACTATTTATTTCTGGTAATTGACTTATTTTATCTTCCACAGCCTCCCTGAACTCATTCCACTTCTCGTCTATCAACTTATGTTTTAAACGGGGCTGTCGGATATGTTTTGAAGGTTTGAGGAAAGGAAATGTTATAATTAAAGGGAAGTGATCACTGCCATATGTAGATTCTGCAGGAGACCATAACAGAGATGATGCAAGGTCTGGGGTGCAGATGGATAAATCTATTGCACTAGGAGTCCGTGCTAGGCGTGTTGGAGAGCCTGTGTTAAGTATGCATGAGTTACAAGAGGTAATTAAATCCAACAATTGTTCACCATAATATGATGTTTGAGAACAACCCCAGAACTCGTGGTGACAGTTAAAATCCCCTAAGCATACATATGGCTTAGGGAGGAATTTAAAAAGTTGCTCAATTTCTTTTAAAATATTATCGCTAGGTTTTTTATAATATAATGATACATAACAAATACTATTTACAAGAACTGCAATCACAGACAATTCATTACTATGTACAGGGAGTGTGATATAATTATATGTTAGTGAATTTTTGATGAGAATGGCCACACCACCATACCCATCAGGTCTGTCTTCTCTCAGACAGACGTATCCTGGCATTTTAAAAACAGAATCATTTCTCAACCATGTCTCTTGGAGACATATGAGAAATGGATCATGTTTATTAATAATGTGTATTAGATCTTGTTTCTTACTTATTAGACTTCGGCAGTTCCACTGAACCACTATGGCTCTGTGATCCATTATTATGGTGTTTTAGATTAAATAAAGCGGTTATTACTGCAGCAACGTTGGACGGTAATATTGAGTTTGATTTTTGCGGTTTAGATAATAATTTAATTAAGGATTGTATGATGTCATCAAAACTAGTTTCATCATCATCACTGTTATTATTATTAAATATAGGTTTTTCTCTATTTATTACTGGTTGTTTTATTAACTCTGAATGAGCATACCTATCATATCCTTTATCAAGCTTTGCATGTGTTTTAGGTTTAAGGAATATCGTTTTTTTGTGTGAATGAGTGCTCAATGATGGTGCTGATATTTGATTTATTTGAGAATTATTATATAGTGTTTGTGAGGACGGTGCCGATGCTGCTGTGAGCAAGGCTTCAGCATACGATACTTTTGAAACTGGCGGGTGAAATTTAGTAGCTTCCATATACGAGATACAGTTTTTGCTCATTGTTTCCTTGATAGCTTTTTGTCTACTGTATTCCAAGCATTTTCTATTGGTGGCTTGATGAGATCCCTTGCACAAGCAACACCAGTAATCGTCCTCTTCAACATTACAGGTGTCTCCAGAGTGACCTTGGCCACACTTGTAACATTTTGGCAAAGATCTGCATTGGTTTTTGACATGGCCGTAGCGGCAGCAGTTATAACACTGCACCGTGGGGTAGATGTAGAGTTCCACAGGCAAAGCCATATAGCACATGTAAACCCTAGTTGGTAGTACTTGTCCATCAAACGTTAAAATTACAGTACCAGTATTAATGAATTGGTTACTATTATTAACAACTGCTTTCCTTCTTATCCTTCTTATTTTTAAAATTGGCCCACAACCAATCGGCAAACTAATGGAAGATTGAACTTCATCATCGGTCAAATCAATAGGTACACCTTTAATGACCCCCATGCGTGTCACATTGAAAGTTGGGATAAAAGCTTTATAATTATTTTTATTTAAGTTTTCATTATTCAAGAAATTGTTTGCATCCGTAAAGGTTGCAAAAGCCATGCTGACTCGGTTTCTGCCTATTCGTTTCAAACTACCATTTTCAACTCCTTGAACGCCATTTTGTTTCATGAACCGACCAAATGTGATGGGGTGTAGAGTTGTGCCTTCACTGTTACCTTCTTTTTGTACATGCACTACAAATGGTGAAATATCAGATTGTTGGTAATGAACTCGACCAACAGGCACCCGACTGGGAGAGGGGGTAACCGTGTCAGAATTAGTTTTATCTGTAGTAATATCAACATCCGGGTTAACAATAGGGATTGAAATCTGGTTAGGGACGACTCGATTTGTAATGGTTTGACTACTACTTATATCTGCGCAAATACAATCGGTCTGTCTTATCTTTCCTGATGTACTTTTGCGTTTACGTTTGTTACACGTATTGCATAATCGTGAAAGATGTTTTCTTTTTAAACTAACATCTGTGTATGATACCGAAGCATCGGTGTCCATGGATGACTCCATAGCTTTAATTAATAACTCTATGGATGATTTATTTACATTATTTACATCATTTGACCCTGGGGGTATCAATCCCCCAGGGTCGTCGGGGGGCCGATTATCCCCCTCCAGAATTTACTTAAAATTAGCACTTACCAGGATATATATACACGTAACTACTAAATGAAATAAAAAAGTAATACTAAATCTACAAATATATACACTAAATACAAACTCCAATCCTATTTAAAATTAAATTTACAACACGAGAATAGAAAACCGCGTCCACCGCGCACGAAGTTTCCCGCCCTTTTTCTTTCTTTTTCTTGTCCGACAGTCACCGTACATGAGTCCAAACTTTACTAAAGGCTAACGTTACTAATGTAATTATATACTAACTTTTAGATAATTTGATTTCATGAATACGCTTGATCATAACATAAGTATGTGTCTCATTTAAGTAGCTAGTCGTAGTAAATTATATATTTTTCATAAAATTTGGCACTCAAATATATTAGTTTGCTTACAAATATTCTCTGAGAACGATACGGACACTCTTATGACTTTTTGACGTTTAGTTTAGTTAGTAATGTAATGTCCACTGTCCAGTCGTGAGTCGAACGAACGACTTACGTGTTGATTTGCTTTTACCCGGCTTGCATTTACGATGTTTTCAATGATGATATCGTAAATGTACTACAATTTAACAACAGCAGTCTCCTTTCAGCACTTAGTCTTATTCGTAGTTTAGCGGAGGTGTCTAAAACTTAGATATGGCGGAAATTTCTTTATTAATCGAAGGCCAGGTGTTTAAAGCAAAAAAAGAAGTTTTGTGCGAGCACAGCGATTATTTTCGCGCTATGTTCAGCGGAAACTATGTGGAAAATGATAAACAAGAAATATCCATAGACGTAAGTATACCCATACGTCTCCCATAAGTAAAAAAAAATTCATAGTATCTAGTGTATTTTTTTTTCTCAGGTAATTGATGCTGACTCTATGAAAATAATACTACATTACATGAACATTGGCTTAATTGATCTCACAGAATATTCCTTATCCACTATTGGGGAGTTATTAAATGCTGCAAACTTCTTACAAATTACAAAGTTGATTAAGCAAATTGAATATACTTTGGAGCTACAAATATCGCCCGCCACATGCATGGAAATTATGACTATTGCACAAAGCTCAGGTTTTACTCAGATAGAGCAGCTTTCCGCCACATGTGGCTTACTCTCATTCAAATCTATGAAACCAGAATACATTCCAAACTTAACTAAGCTTTGTTGGTATATATCACATCCATATTTAAATGTTACGAATGAGCTTGATGTATTCAACTTTGGACATACATGGCTTTTACAAAACGAGACTGGGGGTGATGCATTGCTGATGTTGATAGGTTGTTTAGACACTAAAAAACTTACTCTTTCCGATACAGTGCAGATCAAAACTTGTATGTCAGATTATCCCAACAGCTTAGCTGCTAAAGTAGTTGACTGTCTTTACAACTTAGCTGTTCTTGAGATGGACTTATCTATAGTCTCCGTTAAATCGCAAGACCAGATGTTGATACACACTTATACAGAAAGAGTTTATATTGAAACATTCAACATGGTCAAGGAAAGCAGACGGAGGTTGCTCACTTTAACTCCTGCTGTACCGGTATGGTTGATAAAGGATACAAAGATGGAAATGGTACCACATAACTTGTATACATTTAAGGAGAAAGTTGGCTTTGAGAACTGGTTGGAAGTTGCAGAGAAGAATCTATGGGGATGGAGCATTATTGGCTGGGGGCCGACTAAGATTGTGGTTGTTTGTGGTGAACATGGGCGAGGCACGGGGATATTCATGAAGGATGTAAAAGTTTATGATGTGTTGAAGAAGGAATGGACTCGTCATGGTGTGGAGCTGCCTCCTCGGAGACATGGAGGAGTAGCCATTATTGGTGACGTACTGTATCTTGTCGGAGGTGTAGGTGGGTTTAGGTCAGTTTTTGGTATGTAAAACTTTGATGTTGTGACAACCTATTCCTTGGTATATTGTCTTAACACCAAAGTAATAGAATTATCTGTATTTTCCTTGCATGAGTGTGTGGAAATTAGGCAGAACAAATCTTGCCGGGCATCAAGCATTGCTATTACAGATTTCTAATTAAAACTTTTGTAAATACTGTCTTCAATGACTGAATAACGGATTTTATTGTGTTCATTACCAATAATTAATCTTAGAATGACTTGCTCGTTCTTAACCGAGCGAGTTGCAAATACTTTAGAATCGCGGCTACATAACGTTTATGGTAAGTACCCAGGTGGCGACAACTCATGAGGCAGAGTTCAAAGTCAGCAATGTATCGAAAATATGGGATCATCGGTGAAGTTAACTTCTTTACTTGATAATGTAACATTTCAGGGTAACTTTGGACACTGCAGCGATATACGATCTGAAGCAGCGTTCGTACAGGAAGATAGCTAAACTGCCAGACGCCGTACAGAACCCGGCGGTATGCGCGCACGAAGGTGTCGTATATGCGGCGGGGCACCACAATATATACAAGTATGAGGACTTGGGAGAGACAGGTACCTGATATTGTTTAGTAATATAAGAAAAGTGGAAAAAACAGCCTGAAGCCAAACTGAGTCTGAACTAGGGATTGGAATCGGTTGTTTTTCTTCAAACATCTCGAAATAGCTCAATATTTAAAATATTTTATGCTCTTCATGTAAGGTTCAATCTTTGATGTAGGTAATAGCATTGTATGATATAGCCACATTGAAAGTCTGAAAGTGTGCCCCCCGCCTCTAACTTTTGAATGGGAGGCAGGGACCGGTCCCGTATCCCCTTCGAGGGTTTTTGAAAGGGTATTTCGTTCGACTTTGCTAACCAAAGCCGTTCCCGCTTAAAACCCCTTCATAAGGCTTATTAAACGACTTTTAATACGGATATCAGTATAGCAAACGGATAGTTAATACCCTTTGCTAAGCGCTTAAAAAGTCGTTCGAACTGCTAACCTCTTGAAGGGGTTTCCCTTATAACGCTTAAGCCATTTTGATCCTTGTATTAATACTAATAAGAGCAATATTACAGTATTTACGTTGTTAGCGTTTAGCGCGGTATATCGGCACGCGTTGACGTTCTTTGATAATGCCGCTCGCCGCCGTCGCATTGAAATCAAAATGCTGATGAAGAGCTAATTGCATTAAATGAATTAACAGACGTGGAACTTTCAGCTTTTCAAAGTGCTCTATCAAATAATACAGATCCAAATTTCAAAATTAGAGGAATGCTGTGTGCGGCACATACTTTGCAACTAGCAATAAAAGACGCCATTGAAGACAATGTAGAGGCTCAATCAACGTTGGATGTAGCAAGAAAAATAGCTAGAACCTTGCGAACACCTTCTAATAGAAATTTATTAAAGTTGGCTAACTTAAAAGTGCCAATTATAGACTGTGCTACTCGGTGGACATCTAAATACAACATGCTTCTGCGTTTACAAGATCTAAGAACTTTTTGTGACAGCATAGAGTCCATAGCAAGGTTGCTGTCATCTGCATTTTGGGAGGAAATTTCAGATATGTTGGCTTGCTTGGCGCCTTTTCATATTTGTACCATGGAGTTACAAACAGAGCAGCTCACCATAGGTGACTTTTATATATCATGGATAAAGTGTAAGTCAAAAATTGATTCCATGCATAACGCATTTGCTTGCAGCTTACAAGCAGCAATGCAAAATCGACAACAAAAGCTTTTGGAGACAGATGTTGTTTTAGAAGGTTTATACTTAGACGGGCGTATAAACGTGGTATTGTCTGATGAACAATGCGTTAAGGCCAGAGCCCTTTTAAAACAAACGTTCAAAAAAGCACAATATTTAGGAATCAGCGCCCGAAATGCTCCCTCTCCGATCTCGACCATTGAAGAAGAACCCGGCCCTCGTACAGGTGTTAGATTGAGCGCTGATTTGTTGCCCATCGAACAAATGTTGGCGAGGACAGAATTATTACGAGGTCTTCAATGCACAGGTACGATGGCTTCAATCGATACGTGCCTGGCGGAATTGCGAACAACACCCAGATTACCATTGGACACAAAAATTTTAAATCATTGGTGTACAAAAACATTTATAAGTTCAGACCTAGCAGGGGTTGCTAAAGCTGTCCTAGCTACCCCAGCTACTCAAGTGTCAGTTGAGAGGATGTTCTCAGCATTAAAATTTTTACTCAACCCATTAAGAAGCAATTTAGATTCCGTTCTATTGCAAAACATGCTGTTCATAAGGTCAAATAAAGATTTACTGGAGACAGATTTGTAAATTCATCGAATTAAGTATTAAGTACAGAAGGCGGGTCAGCCGTATTAGGCAACCCTACCTCATCGAGTAACAGGATTCGGCCTTTTGGGCTTTTACCTTTGAAGTCGGTTAAAAAAGCACCCTATTTTCTCAGGCTGCTAAGAATTAGAATGCATACAAGTTGACTTTGCAGTGCCCTAGATAGACGAATCCTGCAACTCGATGAAGCAGGGTTGCCTGCGGCCTACGTTTAGTCTATTTCCAACGCTCAGAAAATTATATAATGTTGTTTCGAGAAAGTTAGATTTATTTTAATATTTTTTAATAAGCGCCTTTAGAAATCAGAATCAGAATAATTTTGTTATTATTTTATTGTTAATATCATGAAAGGTAACATGAGGACATATAATGAAACAGAAACATTATAAATTAAGGTTACAAATAAACAGTAGCTGGCAAGTGAAAAAGTATAAGGTTAATTTTAATAAAAAAAAACAATGAACACTGTTTGATTTTTATTCATTCCGGTGCCTCTGCTTTAAGGAATCTATATATTTAAGTATCTCAATGTAAGCTACAGATCGCATGCAAGGAGGTACAAACTGTAACTCTCCAATTAGTAAATTTCCAAAGTAATAATTTCTTTTATCCAATTCCTTCTCAAATAGACATTTAGCACATTTTGGTTCTGGATCCTTATCCTCAGTTTCTGACTGTGAATCAGGAACTCTATCTGCACTATTACTTTTATCTTCATGCTTTTCATCTGTAGTATTATTTTTAGCGCCACCTCCGAAATTTCCGTATGTTTCACCTTCACCACGTCGTATTTTTGATGCGACCAATAACTGAGATTCATTTTGATTACCGATGGTATCCGCTTTCCTTTTATTTGGTATATCTGAAATTTTTTATTTAAATTAATGGTATGAATATGAAGTATTAAAAGAAGAGTAAAAAAAGAGGCGTTAAGACCGGCGCCAACTCAGGAGCACACATCTTGAGAACAATCGCAGGGATTCCATCAGATTCCCAGACGAATCAAGTAATTCTTAGAAAATCATTAAATATTCTGCATTTGATGATTTTCTAAGAAAAATAACAAAGTCTTCTTTCAGCACAATATCCTATGCCTATGATATTTCATAATTATTTTATAATAACCAGTCGTTTTTCGGTGAAGGAAAACATCGTGAGGAAACCTGCTAACATCCGCGAAGAAATTCAAATGTGTGTTTGAAGTCTCCAACCTCCAACACAATTCCTCTCCTGCATGAGACCAGCAGTGGGATGTATAAAGGCTAAGGATGAAATGGCTCAACAATTAATACCGTACATAGTCTACATAGAGATACAGACAGCGATTAAACAAATATTACAAATAGTTAGTAAACGTAATTTTACCTGATAATTCTTTTAAAGGTAACCGCTTTGTTTTGCTCATGTCACTATTTCTGTCAAATAGATCCGGTGAATGTAAAGTAGAGCGAGCATTAGCATTTTCAATTTCTAAAAGATATGATAAAAAACATTATTGCGCATTTATAATTACTCTAATTATAATTATGTACTAGAAGGCATGTTCTTATGGTACGATTACGAATATGCAAATAGTTAATAAAAACAATAGGTATCTTCAGCGAGAGGCTTTAATGACCAACGTAAAAAGAACTCCAGTTTGCATACACTTTGTGTAGCATCTTGAGCACTTCCTATATTTGTCGAATTACAGCAAAGCAAAGCAAGCAAGCGCGCCATGAGCGGCTCGGCTTTTGCAATATAAATATAAACTTTATTTTTTAACGTGAAATGAACCTTAAAACACATGAATGAAGATTATATTTGGTGTAATAGTGAGTGTCTCATTGCTCGTGCCAGCATCGGCGGCACCCTTTGAGTATATATTCAAAGGCGGCACCTGTATCCATGTTTTGTTTGAAATCACGCCTGCAATAATATTGCGAATAATGCGATTTCAACTGTTTGGAATAGAAAATAAAGTTCAGATTGCCATGGAGGAGCGTCAAGCGCGCGGCATTTCTCAAAAGAGTGTGTACCTACGCGTGGCACGTGCGACACCTTTGTGTTCTATTTTGGGAAATAAGCCTTCGCGCAATGAATTAAGTTTGAGTAAACATTAAAATTTACTTAATAATCTTAATGAGTAAGATTCTAAGTAATCACTGTCTGTCAGGTCATCGCTTACCTATGCTTGATCAATAAAATTAATTACATAGAAATGTCAAATGAATCTTCGGCTGTCCTGATCTCTCAAGTCATTAGGCCACATGCAGGACAGGAGGAAAGCAGGACAGCAGTAAAATCCGAAGGTTATTTTAATAGCTTACGCACTGTATATTGATACCTTCACTGTCTTCTTCGAAGTAGTTATTAAAATCCTGTGCATCGGGCAATGAGCTTGCTTGACATTCACTAGAAGGATCAGAACATTGTGTCTTATTGTCGTCGTTATCATCCTCTGTTTCCAGGACATATATTCCCCCCCTAGTACTAAAAAATAAATAAAATAAATAGGTACCTATACTTACCAAAATTATTGACAGCTTTTTTATTTTAATTTAATTCTGCGAACAACGATGTTATCCCGTTTTACCGGCATGATTAAACTGTAAAATAATTCTGTTATTTTAAAATACTTACCTCATGTTAACACTATGATATCAGACACTTTGTCGTACGTACACCAAGACCAAACTATTAATGTGCTATACGACTTCTACGGACGGACAAAAGTCAGTGACTGACTCAAGTCAAAAATAACCCCGCCTAATAAAACGAAATCAGGCCGAAATAGGTACTTATAGATTTCAAGGTTCGGAAAGCAAAGGGAAACCCGTTCCTAAAGCTAAGCAAGGCTTAAAAGCTTATTGAAAGAAAGGGAAGCCCTTTCCTACATTAAAGTGACCGCGAAAGGGAAACCCCTTCCTACGGCTAAGTCAAATGAATGGGAAAGCAATTCAAGTGGTAGGCAATGTGATTCGGGCTATTTAATGAACGGGTAAGCCATTCAATGGCTTTTGCCTGGGAAGAGGTTGACCGGTCCCTGATGGGAGGTCAGAAAGATAGGATATAACACGAACTTACAAATAAAATGATTTTGAACAAAGGTCAAGCCGTTTTTGAGTTTCAAAAAACTATTTAGTACAACCCTTTGTACTATATACTATACTTTGTTTTTACTAAGTGCCTTCATATTTTGAAGGCACTTACGCCTTTTCCTTGGGCCGACAGGTACTTGGCCGGTTTTATAATTTTCTATTCACTTTACCTGTTGAACTTAAAATGCTGAATTTTCCTGTTCTCCAGACCGTTGGAGCACGGTAGTCAGCACGCAGATCCGTTGCAACTGCATGGTGTCCTTTAAGGGCTACATCTACTGCACCCAGAGCTACTTCAGCCACCTGTACCGCTTCAGGCCCGGGGTGGACAACAGGGTCTACCAGGTCACGCAGTTCACCAATCCGCCGGCCGCCATTTGTAATTTAGGTAAGCCAAGTAATAGTAAAAACAGGAAACAGCAGAACCAAACGGACCGACCGGATCCGTAACACGCTTTATAATTTCCATGAGGCACATATAAATACCAGCGCGAAATTCAAATTCTCTACAAGTTTTTCGCGCGGTTTTCTGCTTACTAACAGAGCTGCCTGGCCAAATATGTCTCCGGAGATAGGCTTGTGTCGGTCAAGAACGAAGAACTAAAAGGAATGAAATCCCATCAATCACGGACCGAAAGGAACTAGTTCCTCGCCAAAAAGTTATATCCCTCGGTCTTTAGTTCGGTTCAGTTCCGCCCAAACCACGCCTTTGTTTAAGTTAGTTATCCATAGCAAAGTTTAAAACATGTTTGCAGTTTTCTTGTCATGGATAATCGTGTCAAGTTCAAATCTCGCTTATTTATGTTACTGTTAATAATGTAACGAATCCTGCCCTGAACATTATACTCCTTGGGGAGCGTTCAAGTATTACGTAACGCAATTTTTGGACATTTTTGACCCCCCCTCCCCCCCATGTAACGCGCCGTAATGTTTTTCTGTAACCCCCCCCCCCCCCTACCCCTAGTAAAACGTTACGTAACCACCAAGTATCGGAGAGTCGCTAAAATACCTTTGTTATTGTTTTAATTGCGTTAATATTATTAATAACATTTGCAGCAAGAGATTTCTAATGTTTTTTTTTGTTCTATAAAATTGTTACTACTAATCATACATTTAATTACGTCGTTTTCCTGACTTGGTCCTGTCCTTGCACAGATTTTTGCTTTGGGTTTAGCGTTTTACTAAAATAAATTAACAAATTTAATTTTTAATAATTTATTTTTACCTTTAGCAATGCAATTACAAACATAAACCTAACTGAAATAGAATATATTTGTCAAAATATAATCGTATTAAGGAATCGGAACGAAAATGAAAACATTTAAAATAAAATCAGCCATAATTAAAATAAGTAGATGGTAAAATAAAACAAGTGGTGTTACTGCTCCTCTGTCCACGGGTTTGCCACTTTTGCCAGCAATTCAGATTCTTTAATTACTGGCATCCGGAGAGCAGACGAAGAGGGTTCCGGAATTATTAACCTGCTTGCATCAACTTCGTATTCGTCGAGCCAATCAGCATCCTCAGACGATGTTTCACAGCGGCGCACTATGCAGAGAAGCTCATTTGCCCTTCTTGCAGCAAGTCGCTGTGGCCGTACTCGACGTTCACGGCGGTCTTGGGCAGTCTTGCCATGCATGCAACGATTGTGCACTTGCACACTCTTGTGGGATGTGAAATAAATCCCACAGGTTGCACATATTCGGTTCTTTAGATCGGATTGTACTAATGGGCAAAAAACTCGTAAGGCATCAGGCTTAAACCCTTCTAGAGGAGGCGACAGATCAACAGTCAACCTCACAAGAAGTGGCGAAAACTTGCACGATCCTTTGTCTATCAGACTAGGTACCACGAGCTTGTTTGCGGTTTGAAGGATTGGGCAGGGTGGCGGCAGGAAACTTTTTGGAAAGACAGAACTTGCACTCCTCAAGCGGGAACAGCAGGATTCATCCGCGCATTTCATAACTTGCAAGAAATACTTACTATTCAATCGGGAATCTCCCGTAAAAAATAAACGAAAAGGGCTGCCAACTTGGGAGATTTTAATTCCCTAGTTTTTTAATTAACCCTTCAGACCAATCGTTTTTCGTTCCATTATCATTGCTGTTGTGATGAGAGTATATCTCACAAATAGAAAACATAACACAATACAATAGTGTATTATGAATATAAAAATAAATATTAGGGGACAATCTTTACACAAATCGAACGAGCCCCACTGTGAGCCCAATAAAAGTTTGTGTTATGGGTACTAGACGACCGATATATGTAATAGTTATAAATACTTAAATACATAGAAAACATCCATACCTCAGGAACAAATATCCATGCTCATCAGCTCACTCATCACACAAATTGCGGTATTTTTTGTTACCTACTTTACTGGAGTGATGAGAAAATTTATCACAGCTGTTAATAAATATTTTTTTGCTTTTTACATTTTGAGTTAAAAAGTGTGAGTGTGCCTACCGTACACAAAAAAAAAAATACTTTTATGTTTAAGTTTTAAATAAGTGTATTTAGTTAATAAGTTCTTTGTAAATGTGCGCTCACCGATTATTTCAATAGTTGCATGGTATAGTATAAATTCTCATGTAAGTGAATATGTTCTGTATTCTTATGAAAAATAAAGATCTTTAAACCCAAAAAAATATATATATTCACTATCCTGTAAAGCAAGCAAGCAATTTTGTGAAGGTAAAAAAATTTCATGTGGTCGTTCCATCTGAAATTTTGAGAAAAGTAACGTTTTAAAAATGCGTGAGCGTGAGTGAATCTCTCTACGCGACCGTTCTGAAGGGTTAAAAAACAATGTTACGTAACGCGTAGTTCAGAACCCCCCTCCCGCCCCTGTAACGCATCGTAACGTTTCAGAAGACCCCCCCTCCCCCCAAATTCGTTACGTAATACTTGAACGCTCCCTTGGTCACTTTTTTTTTGTTTAAAATCTATTAAGTTTATAAGGTATTTTACCAATTTTTTTCTTAAATTTTCAGGAAACCGTCTACTGTTCTTCACCCGCTCAATGTGTGGCCAGGCAGACGTCCTCAACGTAGAAGAATACTTCGGGAAGAACAACGAAGAACAACCCAGAGTCATCTGGCGACAGAGCGAGACAACAATAAAGCTGAACGACGTAGCGGGGTCCTGCTCGCTCGTCATGTCTATGCCACCGGTGAACCCTGATAGCTCTAACTATACCAAAAAGTATTTGAAAAGGTATGAGACACAGTAATTTACCATCTCACTTCAACTGGAACGAATCTGAAACGGGTATAAACTACTGTATACATGTATCTTTCTAATCACATTTTTGATTGTAAAATATACAAACAAAATTTTTATGCAATGCAATCTATATGTCATTATTTTCATGATCAATTGACGGAATTGTCCAATAAAAGTAATTAAGGGCACAAGTGCATTTTAGACCTAATATTATTTTTTGTAAGTGAAAGAAGTTCACACAACATAAATTAAAAAAAAAACATTTGAAATTTAAATCATTAATTATACTATCGTAAGACATATTTATATTATAATAAAATTACGGATAACACTCACGTATTTTTAGTCACTATGCGCAACATGTTTCGGACATCTTGGGGTGTCATTATCAAGCGCCGAATACCGTGCGCGTCGACGCAAGCGGGCGTACTCATACACTCAGGGTTTGACACCCTCATACATACTCACACCTGTCTTCCCAATGGGAGCTACCGTATTGTCGCTCACCAGGCGGCGCCACTCATGCGTGGGTCCTGTGTCAGTTAGATATGAGCGCCGCGCCGGCGCGCCGCCGCCGCCGGTAAAAAAGCTCGCGCCGCCGCCGCCGACGCCTCCACCGGCGTGGAATCGGCGTGACCTTGATGAGGCATACCAAAATTACACTTATTTTGGAACTTTAAAAATTGAATGTTTTTAATAGCTAAAGTCGTTTTAAAAGCCACCTTTCGATATGTTTTGACGAATATTATGTTTAATACTTTTTAATTATTGATTTTAAAATCAACTTTCATCCCGGCGATGTTTTTTATACACGATAATTCATGATCATCATCAGTGATCGGATACTATTTTGTCTAACTCAGTAATTGATGGGAATCACGTTGCAGTCGAAATTACACGGATTTTGTTAAATCAGAATTTTAATTTTGAGATAAAACTTATACTTGAATGATTCTTCTCCATATTTATACATATGGTATGGTTGACGCACTGATACGACAAAGCGTCTGGACTACACAGTGGAACGTCAACCAACCCTTTTACCGTATGTAAAAGGAGTGTCAGATAAGGTTGCTAATAAAATAAGAGAGAAAACTGTTGGGGATGAAGATAGACTACGGACGTCGAAGGACAGTTTATCACTTGAACGTCCAGTGTTGAGTTTACAAAATAGTAGCTATGGTAGAACCTACATAAGACAAACTAAGCGTACAATCGCATGCCTTATAAAAAAACCCATACAAGCGTTTAAAAACAACGAACTCAGAAAATCAGCAGTCGCCGAAACCGAATATCTTTTGGAGGCAGGAAAAAATCGCTGGATTGAGTTACATAACCCTCAGGTAATCTCAACAGGTAATGGCGTGTATGGTGTGATGGCGTGGCAGTTTATGCTTCTGTGCTCAACAGGATAAAAACCGGTAGTGATCACCGAATGGTCAGTGGTTCACTGAAACTATAATACTAAACTAAACTATTATACTTGAAAGGTCCAATCTGATGAAGTCTACGCTCCGACCCACCCAAGCCCACATTCAAAACCCCGAAAGCTTTCAACTCGAGCTCTCGAAGCGCTTTTCTTGCCTAGAGAACTTTGTTTCAGTTGACGAGATTAACGACGGGCTAGTGGAAACTGTGCACGTCGTAGGGTCTAAGTTCTAAGACCTCAGAAATTGACCGAGCAAACCATAAAACTCATGGCTACAAGACGCTCACTACAGCTGCAGTCTCCAGATGACGCTAAGTCATATAGGCAGCTCAACAGACGTATATCTAAGTCCTTGCGACATGATATGCGTCCCTTTAATACTAACGGTGTTAAAGAGACTATTGAGCGAAACCAAAGGAAAAAGGAAAAATCTGCTGGGCAAAGCCAGCTGACAAAGTTGAAAAGGGAAGACGGCAGCATAGCGTCAGCAAAAGCAGAGGCTTTAGGTGAGATCGAGAGGTTCTATGGACAATTATACACCGGTCGCAAAGCCCGTTGACAGCTTGGTAGGAGACTCAAGAGCCAGGCTGTCCAGACACTACACCGAAGATATCCCAGACATCAAATTATACGAGATTAGAATGACCCTAAAGCAGCTTAAGAACAACAAGGCGTCGGGCAATGGCGGAATCGCCACAGAACTTCTGAGAGCGGGTGGAACACCGGTACTTAAAGTCTTCCAGAAGCTCTTTAATTCCGTCTTGTCAGAGGGCAAAACGGAACAGAGGAACATGGAACAGAGGCGAGGTGGTGCTGTTCTTCAAAAAAAGGTGACAACAGCCTTTTGAAGAACTACAGACTCAACATGCTCCTGAGCCATGTTTATAAACTGTATTCAAGGGTCATCACGAATCGTCTCGAACACAAACTTGATAACTTCCAGCCTCCCGAACAAGCCGGATTCCGACGCGGCTATAGTGCCATAGACCACATCCATACGCTATGGCAAATTATACAGAAGACCGAAGAGTATAACTTGCCACTATGCTTAGCGTTTGTGGGCTATAAGAAAGCCTTCGATTCGGTGGAAATATGGGCGGTGCTTGAGTCTCTTCAGCGATGTCATATTGACTACCGGTACATCGAAGTGTTTGTATAGTACCGCCACAATGTCGGTTCAAGTACAGGAGCAAAGCACGAAGGCGATTCCATTGCGAAGAGGCGTAAGACATGGAGACGTTATCTCTTCGAAACTGTTTACTGCAGCAATGGAACGTCATCAAGCTCCTGGAATGGCAAGGACTTGGCATGGTGGGAACTCACAAAAACAAATACCTATACATGGTAAATATCTTGTTTTAAATATCTCGTCTTAAATATTATTATAATATAACTCTTTCTCATCACGGAACAATGGTGATTCGGATCTTTGGGAGGTGTACGCGGAGCCAAAACCGACACGCAGAGTCCCTTTAGATCATTTAATGAAATATAAGGAGAACACCGAGCAGCTTATGCACCTGTCCGACTCATGGAACGCACGCAGAGGCAGCACCCGCCAAGGTGTATGGACTATCCAGAATTATTGGAATCTAAAATATACTGGACTATAAGGTGGATGGGGTGAACTAAATACTGAGTAATGGAGAATAAAACCGGACGCCTGCCTAATACAATGCTAAGTAATTTTATTTTTGGCAGACGGTGAGTCGCATATAACATAAAATGGACCCCCACAAAAAGCGACATCTAAGATGGCTCAAGGGCAGTATCAGTATAAGGGCAGGGGTAGAGAGGTGTCCCTGGACTTTAAACATATAGCCAAGTCACCACTTTGGTTTATAGATCTACCCTGGAGAACACAGCCCTCGCGACCCCACCCTGGACGGCTATTTAAGGCAAGCCAGAGGCAGAGGACTTGGGCGGATGACAGAGCCTCCTCAGGAGCGCTCAGGTACGTGGGGTCACTACTCCCCAACGACTCGCGGCGAGCTGCCGTGCGTAGACTGATTCGAAACCAATGGGCGATGGGATCGTCAAATCCCTAATCCCTTCTTATACCATATCAATATTGTTTTTCACTGTAAATATTTTTCCAATAGATACTTTTATCGAAGCGTAATCATTCTGCATTTTAATCGAGCAAATACTATGACTTCTATATTTTTATGTGTTGAGATTTGTTTGAAATATTGTTACATTATTTGACATTCGAATTTGTAAAATAATCAATGTAAAATAATTGATTATTTTACAAATTCGAATGTCAAATAATGTAACAATATTTCAAACAAATCTCAACACATAAAAATATAGAAGTCATAGTATTTGCTCGATTAAAATGATTATGGAACGCATTAGTTAAAGAAATTAGTGATATTTCTTGACTTTTAATCCTATAGACAAGTGTTTTCAAGGCCACGCCGCCGATTCGCCGCCGCCGCCGATTGATTTTGACCGGCGCGCCGCCGCCGACCATTTGGTCATCGGCGCTCATATCTAGTGTCAGTATGAGGGAATTGTCAAAGTTCCACTAGCGCCCCTAGCGGAAAAACGACTCGCGGTAGTCCTCATTCCCCCGGGATGGCCCTGCGGCCTGCGGGCCATAAAAATGATGAACGGTGATGGCTGACTTTTTGGTAACTAGTGTTACCAAAAGCTTCTCGAGTAGAATTGAGAAGTTGAACACAATTTTGTAAATATCAATGTTATTTCTTTCATCTATCCAATCTTAGTATAATATCGTCTTAAATTTTATGTAGAGCGTTGGTGGCCCAGCGGTAAGAGCCTGCGACTTTCAATCCGAAGGTCGCGGGTTCGAATTCCGTCTCGTACTAATCAGTTTTTCGGAACTTATGTACATTTTTCGTACACAAGTTCCGAAAACTTGATATTTACCAAGCGCTTTTCGGTGTAAGAAAACAACGTGAGGAAACCGGACTAATCCGAATAAGTCCTAGTTTACCCTCTGGGTTGGAAGCTTAAGCTCAGTCAGCGTAAAACTAGCGTCTACACCAAATCTAGGGGTTAGTTGTCAAATAAGCCAAGGAAAACGCTAGGAAGAATATAGGTAGTCTAAATTTTGGACGATTGGGTAAATAGAAATGTAGATATTGCATGAGCTTGAGACTGAATAAGGAAATGAAATAATAATCTAAATTATGGTAATAAAAATAAATTTATAGTAAGAAAAATTGTGAGACTTATACCCGACTACGGCAAAGCCAAATTACGTATGTAGATGCCTAAGTGTGACAGTAACACATTAGTAATGCTATTCCTATAATATAAACGGACCCCAAGGGCCCATACTTGATGTGATAGCTGTTTTAAAACTAAGTATTACTCATCTATTTGTAGCATTCTCTCCCACTTTTATGTACTTGTTAAAAAGAGATGTTCGTCATATGGAAAACTGTAACTTTCGTGTTCAAATGATATTCTTAAAATAGGTGTTTAATAAATTAATTAAACATTTGTGGTTTGTGTTTTTTTTTACCTAAGGCAAAGAAGGGTGTATTGTTCGAGCAAATTATTTGTATTTTTAAGTATGTTATGTAGAATGAAGGGCAACCTTCCACCAGGGACCGGACAACCCTTTCCTCGCTAAAAGCCTTTCAAACGGCGTCCCTTTAAAACGACTTACCCAAAATAAGACTTAGCCGTTCGAACAGCTAGCCCATACATTTGACTAGCCCTTACCAAAATACTGACCGAACAATAAAGCTAGCCCTTTGCAATTGCTTACCGCTAACCTATACGTCTTGTTACCCTTATATAAGGGTTACCCTTATAATTAAGCGCTTTTTATAAAGCTTTCCCTTTGGCAATTTCATTCTTTATGAGGATGCCGCCAAACAGCGGCAGCCAATCAGCATCTGCTCTAAGTAGGTAACTATTTCGTTCGGTGTAGCACATTTTTGGTTTACATTTACATTCGCTGTTTTTCTTCCAACTCGTCTGTCGTCCGTCGCGCTACTCGCGCTGTTTGAATGTTTTTAATCGACTTCGAGAATTCGACGGAGACGGTTATGTACCTATTCATCTGTTTGTATATTCAACCGACTTCAATATTCCTAAAGGAGGAGGTTCTTAATTCGGCTGAATTTTTATTATTATTATATTTATTTTTTTAATGGATGTTACCTCAGAACTCCCTCATTACTGAACCGATTTAATTTTTTTTTAGTTTCTTAAAGTAGATGGTTCCAGGTTGGTTCCATTTTTTTCAAAATCCATTTCTGATGATGAGATCCATGAGGAACTGAGGGAACTCCTCAAATTTGAAAGGTACATGCATAGTCATTTGGGTATTTTCTTGAGAACCTCGAGCATTTCTTTACAAAACCTACCAGTTTGGTGGAGCAGACCTGATGATGACGACCACGGATGTCAAAGAGGAACTGCTCTATAATTCGCGGGCCCCAGCTGTATCATTCATCTTTTGTTTGTTACGAAATGCCTTCGAGGTAGTCCTATTTGATTTTAATTATATTTCGATGATCCATCATCATGAGGAATTAATGGAGCTGATGCTGAACCCTGGCAGTACCTCATGGAACTCAGGTTTGGTAAAACTTACGAGAGTTCTGTTTTCGTCATTCAACTCGTATTAACGATCAATTAGGGGAACAGTTCTCAAGATGGAGCTGATGCTGAACCCTGGCAGTACCTAGTGGAACTCAGGTTTGGTGCAACATAGGCGAGTGCTGTTTTCATGATTCGATTCGTGTTAGCGAGCAATTAGGATAGCAGTTCACAAGATGGAGCTGATGCTAAACCCAGGTAGTACCTAATGGAACTCAGGTTTGGTGCAACATAGGCGAGTGCTGTTTTCATGATTCGATTCATGTTAACGAGCAATTAGGAGAACAGTTAACAAGATCGAGCTGGTGCTGAACCCTGGCAGTACCTAGTGGAACTCAGGTTTGGTGCAACATAGGCGACTGCTGTTCTCATGATTTGATTCGTGTTAACGAGCAATTAGGAGAGCAGTTCACAAGATGGAGCTGATGCTAAACCCTGGCAGTACCTAATGGAACTCAGGTTTGGTGAAACATAGGCGACTGCTGTTCTCATGATTTGATTCGTGTTAACGAGCAATTAGGAGAGCAGTTCACAAGATGGAGCTGATGCTAAACCCTGGCAGTACCTAATGGAACTCAGGTTTGGTGAAACATACGCGTGTGCTGTTTTCGTTAATCGACTCATGTTAACGAGCAATTAGGAGAGCAGTTCACAAGATGGAGCTGATGCTGAACCCTGGTAGTAATAAGTTTTAAATACGATTTGAGAAAAAATTAACAAAATAAAAACATAAATTAGCAATAATTCGCTTACTTTAACTTATACCGGGAAGTCCAATTGAAGTCGGTTTTTTTTTCTTTAAAATTATTTTTTTAATGTATGTTCACCGATTACTCCTAGCTCCATCGTCCGATTAAGGTGTTTTTTTTTACGAAAGGTTACCTCCAATTTAATTAAGGGAACTCCTCAATTTTCAAATGCACATGTATGATGATTACGGTGTTTTCTTAAATAAATGAAGGAATTTCATGCGAAAACCATAAATAGGTAAGGTAGACCTGATGATGAAGACCAGGGATGACAAGTGTAACTTAGGATACATTAGCCGATAATTCCGAGCTCCGTCGTCCAATTCGAGCAATTATTTTTATGTGAGAAAAGAGTCACCTCCAAATTGGTCTGGTAGCAATTCGGTGCTGATCTGATAATGAGGTTAATGAGGAATTAAAGGAACTCCTTAACTTTCAAAGGCACATTTATAGTGATTTCGGTATTTTCTTAAGTAAATGAAGCAATTTCTTGCGAAAACCATAAATTTGGCCAGTTAGACCTGATGATGGAGACCAGGGATGACATGTGGAACTTCAGATACATAAGACAATAATTCCGAGTTCCCTCGTCCAATTTGAGCAATCTTTTTTTAGTCGAAAAGAGTTGCCTCCTAGATGGCCCATGTAGGATATTGGTGCTGATCTGATGATGGGATCCGCGAGGAATTAAGGAAACTCCTCAATTTTAAAGGCACATGTTTAGTGATTGCGGTCTTTTCTTAAGGAAATTAAGCAATTTCTTGCGAAAATCATAAATTTGGGACGATAGACCTCATGATGCAGACCAGCGATGGCATGTTGAACTTTAGATACATAAGCCGATAACTCCGAGCTCCGTCATCCAATTTGAACAATTATTTTTTTGTTAGATAAAAGTTACCTCCAAGTTGGTTCCATAAGAGCTTGGTTCTAATCTGATGATGGAATCCATGAGGAATTTAGGAAACACCTCAATATTCAAAGGCAAATTAGCAATTTTGGTGTTTTGTTAAGTAACATAAGCATTTCCTTCCGGAAAACTATAAATTTGGTGCAATATACCTGATGATGAAGACCAGGGGTGGTATGTGGGACTTTACATAGGTACTTAAGCTGATAATTCCGAACTCCGCCGTCTGATTTGACTATTTTTTTCTGTTTATTAGTAGTACTGCGTTACTCATACTAGTACTTACCAACTAAAATAAACTTAAACTTTTTAACAATAAATTAAAACCGACTTCAAAAAATGTAAAATAAAATGTATTAATTTTTATTTGCTGTAAGGTTTGGAAAGGATGAGTAAGCAAATACATGAAGGTGGTCTATCGACTGATACGTTTGAAGTCGGTGCCAAGCAAAATAAACACACTTCTGGCAATAATAAAACTCAGCGTTCTCTCTGAAAAATAATAAATATGATATGATGACGTTAATGCCATGCATGCCTACATAAAATGTTGTCAATGTTGTTCCACTTTGCCATCCCTGGTCTTCATCATCAGGTCCATTCCGCCAAATTGATGGTTTTCGTAAATATATGCTCGAGTGTCTTAAGAAAACAGCCAAATAATCATGCATGTGCCTTTCAAATTTGAGGAGTTCCATCAGTTCCTCATGGATCCCATCATCAGAAATTAATTTTGGCCAAGCTGGAACCATCTACATTCAGATAAAATAAGAATTTTTAAAATCGGTTCAGTATTGACGGAGTTCTGAGGTAACAAACATCTAAAAATAACACACAAGAATTGAGAAACACCACCTATTTGAAATTTAAAAGTCGGTTGAAAATTAAACCTTATTTCATCTATTGCGGCTTCTACGCCTTCTACCACTCGGAAGCGGGCGAACATCAAAGAGTGCCGCCGCTGACTACGATCGCTTGCTATCATGTACGAATAAATGTGCGTTTTATGCACAAGGTAGACGGTTTAAATTAGCACGCCTTTACTATAAGGGTAGCCCTTTATAAGGCTAACCAATATGCAAGGTATTGGTGAGCGAGTCATAAGGGTTTCATAAGGGTATTGGGATATTGATTACTCATAAGGGATACCGCTAAGATAAGGGCTTTAAAAGCAATATGAAAGGGTTTTGTCGCGTAAGGGTATGGTGAGTTAAGCCTTATTAAAAACCCATACAAAACCCTTTATAAGGGATAGCGGGCCGGTCCCTGCCTTCCACAAGCACTAAAGCGTAAACTCGTCGACATGTGTATCCTGCCTATCCTAACCTACGGCGCCCAAACTTGGTCACTGACAGAAGCCCAGAAGTCCCGACTAAAGATTTGCCAGCGAGCCATGGAACGCAGCGTCCTAGGAATCCGAAGATCTGACCGAACTAGGAATACCGAGCTGCGCTCTAAAACTGGTATAACAGATGTGGGTGTAAAGGCCGCCAAGCTAAAATGGGATTGGGCTGGACACATCTGCCGAATGCACCCGGAACGATGGGCCAAATTAGCTACAGACTGGATCCCAGAAGGTAGTCGGGGCAGAGGCAGACCAAAGAAGAGATGGCGGGACGACCTGGATGCCTTTTGTAGCGACTGGCGGAGACATGCACTTAGCCGTGACGGGTGGAGGAAGAGAGGGGAGGCTTTTGCCCAGCGGTGGGACATAAAATACGCTATAAAAGTAGAAGTAGCTTTATCTGTCAGTAGATGGATGCCTTTTGTAGCGACTGGCGGAGACATGCACTTAGCCGTGACGGGTGGAGGAAGAGAGGGGAGGCTTTTGCCCAGCGGTGGGACATAAAATACGCTATAAAAGTAGAAGTAGCTTTATCTGTCAGTAGAAAACCACGCGAAATTCAACATTGGTATGGGCATGGGCTGACCGGCCCATAGTCATTTTGAATTTCGCGCGGTATTCTACTGACAGCAATGGTTGGCAGCAAAGTATTTTGAGACTACTATACTAACTATAGTTTAAAAGTCTTAAAACAACTACCTAATCGTGACGAGACTATAGGTGTTTTTTTGGCTCTTTCTAGTGTATGATTTACTGAAGAATCATAGTCAGACAAGCCAAGGCTGCGGTAGATTTGTTTATGTGCGTCCGTTGTTTGGTATGAAATAATATAGATTCCTAAATAAGTAAATAAAAAATCTACTGCAGTTTGTCAGACTATGATCGCTCTTAGAAAATTTACTGTCGCATGCTTTTCTCTTAGAAGAATAAAGTATTTTACTTCATGTCGGTGGCTTTTCTACTGAAATGATACAGGTTTCACTACGCTTCACAAAAAATATTATGGTATCGTAACGCATTGCGAGTTAGAAGAAAAAATCTATTGTCAAATCTGTCAAGATATTGTCATTAGTGTCAATGTCACTTACGACACGCACGACTTACTTATTGCCGTACCTACTTGCTGTTTCATTCACGCCGCGTGTAAAGTAAACGGTGTAAACAGTAAAATGTATTATATTATTAAAAGAATTATCGCAGTGTTTTAAGCAACGCTAAATTATTATTCAAAACTTTGTAAAACGCTATGGCCACTACACATATAGACGAATCCGTCGCCAAGTACGAAGCGTTCATCAACGATGTCCTTAAAGAAGACTTAAAAAAGGTAGATTGGCGGCTTCAACAAATCAACGCTGAAATCACCGACTTAATTCAACAAAAACACACATTGGAAGTAGTTACTTCAAAAGAAAAACACCCTGAAGGTTTCAAAACACAAGTGAACATAGGATGTAACTTTTTCATGGAGGCTTCTGTTCCTGACACTTCCAGTATGCTTATAAATATCGGCTTGAATCATTTTCTGGAATTTCCGGCGGAAGACGCTGTGAAGTACTTGGATGTGAGAATAAAAGCGTATGAGAGGAAAGCGGAAGAGCTGCAAGATCAGAGTGCTAAAACTAAGGCTCATATCAAGCTTATGTTGTTTGGCATTGGTGAGCTGCAGGAGAAAGCTGCTAAAAAGTGATAGTTTATATTATGTACCAATTAATTGGCAGAAAATTAGTTAACTGAGTCAGACAGGTTGGACATTAAAAGGGCAGTAAGTGAAAATGAAATACTAGTCCTACAAGTGAAGCAAGGTGTGTGTGTTGATCCTATGGTACCCCAGTAGTACTGCAGCCTTCGTGAGATGGTCCCACCCGCTCCTAGCTCCTCCGCACCTCTTCTCTCCAACTCAGCCTTATAAATTGAACTGCATGTTAAAATCCTTAACCACGGTGGACAAACAAATGTGGTACATTGTCAAAGTCGCTATGACATTCTGTAAAAGTTCAAATTCGGCTACCGCAAAAACATGTCAGTCATTAAGGGTTAAAAGCAAGTTGTAATATTACTATTATTAGTCATACAAATTGCAAGTTGATTAAGTTCTGCATGCTAAACAATTATAAAATGTTTAACCTTTAACTGATGACATGGATGTCTCACATCTCAACTTTATGCAGGGGGTGTGAGGTTGAGATTATTTTCACTCATAATCAGGTTGGTAGTTACAGGTTAAAAATACTCTCATTACAGCGAGTTTCAATGTTAATTCTTTTGAGAATTAAGTTTCTTTAACCCAACGTATTTTGAAGACATTGAAACACTGTGCATTTCCTTAAATTAAGATTAATTGTGATATTTTAAAAAGTTGATATTAAATGTATTTTTAATAACTATACTATACCTAGTATTTCTACTGTTCCCTGTGCCATCAAGGATCCTCTCACCTGGAGTTAGAAGTTCGTACGTCACAGCGGTTTTACTCAGTAACTGTAAAACATATACTATTTTGATGATATTACAGCCAGAGGTGTATTTAGTGTGGTGCTACTTTTATTTTTAGGGGGGCATCCCTTTTTTGTTTATTTGCAGATTTGTACTTGTGGTACATCATCTGATAAATCTGAAAAAATAACTTTGAGGCTTCTTGAACAAAAATGTATTAATTTTGTTGAATATTATCAAAAAAAATTGCAGCACACAAAAGCACTACAAAAGTGGAACGCGGTTTTCTCTTATTTTGGCTGTAGGCTGTACCACTAAACCAAATTTGAAGTTTAAGATACTCATTCGACGTAAAATGTAACCCTCTTGAGCGACATTTCCGTACGACGAACTATTTTAGAACTAGACGCAAAAAACGGAAAAAATTGGCAGTTATATGATTCTAGGGCTTAAAATCATCGTGAATACTGTAAACTATAAACTTTGGGATAAAAAAAATGCACCATCAGCACTTACCAGTATTTTACCTGTAGGCAGAGACACTCTAAATTGAGAGGATGTATTAGCTCCTAATTAATATGTAAGTTTCCAGCCCTCCTAAATTAGTAATCAAACCTCAAGTATGAATCTCAACAGCCCGATCATCTTAAAGGTTTGTCAGCTGAAAACCTGCCTTTAGGCAAATTGGTTCATTTAAAATTTCAAAAGCACTTGAGTACTACTAGGGGTGGCCAGTTATTGCCCTACGTGCTCAAGAAACTTAAAGGGAGAAGAATAATGAGGATAAGAACACTAAAAAGTGATTAATAATAATATTTTTTTACGCAGAAACTTTAGAAAACCGATATTAATAACTTGAACATTTTTGGAACTTTTGTTGTTGGCGTTAAGCTCAGTTCAGAGTATTAACGCTAGATGGCGACAACATGTATAAGTTAAAGCGCCATCTGTGATAAGAAGCGTGAACTTTCACAGTTATGCTTAGTATCAAGAAACTTGCTTATTTTGTAATCAGTATAACATTAGGTGCATAGATGTCGCTATAATAAAAAGTTTTGCAATATAGATGCAAACTACACGCCTTTTTTCTAAATTTTTGTGAATGTCACATTTAATATAAGGTTAAGTTTAAGTTAATTTATATTTAATTTATTAGCGAAATGGTGATAACTGTAATGTTAATGAATATTTGTTCAATAAATAAATAAATAAATTATAGAAATAGTTTTACTTTGCTACGGAATTTAATTTATTTTTACCACATTCGTTTAAAAATCTCGGGTTTAGTTTATGAAATCTGTGAGCTAAAGGAGAATGCCGAGAGACTTGGTACTATAGGTGTCAATAGCGGCCAATGCCGAAAACTTCTTTAAAATTAGACAAGTGTTTTTTTTTCAAATTAACTAAAATTGACGACAATAACAAAGTATCAAAGTTGCGGGGTGGGGGCTAGTGACGTCACTTATAGGTAAGAATCGTACCTAATTGTGACGTCACGCGAAACTTGAATGCACTGTATTTCCGTCGTTTTTCATATGACGATCAAAAGAAAAAAATACGTGTCGATTTTTTTAAAATAATTTAACAGATGGACTAATTCAATTTTATTTGTCGTATTTGTCGTCTAGCCTATTAACTGGTCAAACACCACCAATGCTTACCTGCATGATGTTTCAATAGATATAATAACATTACGGATAACACTCATGTATTTTAGCCACTGTGCGTGTCATATTTCGCACATCTTAGGATGCCATTATCAAGCGTGAAATAACGTGCGCGACGACGCGACGCACGACGCTTTATTATGGGAAACATCATGCATCCGTAATTTTATTGTAATATTAATATGTGTCACGATTCGCACTATAGTTTGAACTCGATAGGTTTCTATAGACATAAATTAAAACTTCGTTTCGTACTTATATTTTTGCGTAATTTAATTGTAACTTATTTAGGATACCTACATTAGGCTAGACGACTAAAAAAATCTATTCTCTATTATCTATTAGATTATTAAAAAATATTGTACACGTATTTTTTATTTTATTCGTCAAATCAAAAATTACGAAAATACAGTCCATTCAGGTCGAAGTATGTACAATTCTTACCTAGTAGTGACGTCACAAGCCCCCACCCCGGAACTTTGATGCTCTTTATCTTCGTCAATTTTAGTTGAATTGAAAAAGGACAAAATACGTGTGTAATCATTTTAGACAATCTAACTGACGGACTAATTAAATTGATAGTTTTTCAACCTAGTCGTTATCCCTATTGCTAAAACTTTAAATGTTGGTATGAATAAATTTATAGTGACTAAAAAAATATATAACACGACGTAAGGTGATTGGCCGGAATTGTCCTTAGATATTGTAGTTTTCCTTAAGGATTTAATTAAGCGTAACTCTTATCAACGTTCTTTTTATAGCGGGTCAAGTGCTTCATTATAGGTTCATTTAAAAACTTACCTATTACCTACATATACATTTAGTAAAGAGTGAATCGAATTTGTTCGACGGTTTCAGTAACTTATTTTACTATTAACGGGTGGCCCTCTACATCCCTAACAATTTTTGTCCTAAAATCACTTGCCCTAACCGTTTTGTCCTAATGGGCATTAGCTCTAACGATCTATTGCCATAACAATTATTTTCCATAACGTAATGGTTGCCCTAAAACTCATTTGCCCGAAGCATTTTTGGCATAACATCAATAACTGTTGCGTCCAGTGCCTTAAGTATTCTAACTTGAAGGAGATCTAGACTGCTGAATAAAACTATAAAGTACGGAACAATGTGTAATTACTGGTTACAATTAAATTTGGCTTATAGGTACAAGTCGCGGCGCGATCGGTGTAGCGCGGTTCGCGAGCGTTAGTTGAATCCGCGGACGGTTCCCCGCGGACCGCCCCCGCTGACGTCACAGCGGCTGACCGGTCCGGCTAACGGTAAACTCGTCGTCGCTGATGCCGTGGAGTTAACTGGAAGCGGCGGCGGGATTGTCGCCAACATGTACTCCCGGCGTTGAAGAGCTTAGATCTTCAAGATCTTGAGTGGGCAGAGGACAGATTGTATTGAAGGCCCGACGAACAACTCCCTTCCTTGTCCTTATGTCGGCTACTCTCGCGATGCCATCTCTGCCAGGCAGCACTTGGATGATTCGACCAAGAAGCCACAGAAGCGGTGGCGAACCCTTGTCCTTGATCACCACCATCGTACCGACGTCCAGCTTGCCCTTCGAGGCACGCCACTTGGTTCGTTGTTGGAGGCTAGAAACGTACTCTTCGGCGAATCTGTTCCAGAAGTGCTGTTTCAGGAGTTCGATGCGCTGGAACCTTTGAAGGGAGCTAATCTTGCGGTCGGTCAGTTGAGGATAAGGCAAAAACGTGAGAGACCTTCCAATTAGGAAGTGAGCTGGGCTTAAAAAGGTTAGATCAGAAGGATCATTCGAAAGAGGCGTAAGGGGTCGGGAGTTTAAAATCGCTTCAATTTTAATTAAGCAAGTTGACATCTCTTCATAAGTGAGATGTGTAAGACCTAGAGTACGTCGAAGGTGATACTTCACCGACTTCACTGCAGACTCCCAGAGCCCTCCGAAGTGAGGTGTATATGCTGGGATAAAAGAGAAATTAATTTGTGCGTCGGCCATATCTACGGCAAAATCTTGTTGTAGCAGATTGGAAAGTTCATTGAAGGTGCCTACAAAGGTGGTCCCGTTATCAGAGAATATGACCTTTGGTTTGCCACGACGACCTATGAATCGGTTAAGAGCTGCTATAAACGCCTCCTTGGTTAAATCCGAAACAAGCTCCAAGTGAAGTGCCTTTGATGCTAAACACACAAATATGCAGATGTAAGCCTTTATGAGCTTGCACCCTCTACCTTTGCGGTCGGCTATGAGAATTGGACCGGCATAATCGGTGCCTGTTTCAAGAAACGGGTATTCAAGGTGCAATCTTTCCTTCGGCAAGTTACCCATTACTGGTTGCACTGTTTCACCCTTCACCCTAACACATTTGAGACAAGTATGGACAACATTTTTTGCCAGGTTTCTACCTCCTAGCGGCCAGTAGTTTTGTTTTATGGTCGCTAAAAGCAACTGTGGCGGCGCGTGAAGTAAACGCAAGTGGAACATTTTAAAGAGCAGCTTCGTGACGCTATGTTTGCTACAGATAACTATAGGATGCTTAATCCCATAGTCATAAAATGAATTTACAAGTCTACCCCCGACTCTGATCAGTCCAGAATCAAAGAACGGTGACAGCGAGTTAAGTCGGCTTTTCTTTGGCAAGGCCTTACCTGCCTTGAGAAGTTCGTACTCGTGAGGGAAGGAATCCTTTTGTGACTTGCGAAGGAGTAGAACTGAGGCTGAATCCAGTTCAGCCAAGGTAAGACTGCCAGTTACCTTTGTATTTCCTTTTTTACAATTATGAATGAATCTACAAATGTACGCTATCAATCGTTGCAGTTTCGAGTAAGTTGATTTGTTTTTAATTAAGTTTTCTATCGGATTACAGCTACTATCAGGCAATGGAGTGGGACAAGCGACAAATGATTTGGACGGTACTATCTCTGGCAATTCAGAATGATTACTAGGCTTTGGTGCCGTTGGCCAGAATGTTTCGTCCTGTTTTAAGAAAGATGGTCCCGACCACCATAAAGTAGAGGTCATTATGAGGTCAGCCCCTAGACCTCGAGACACCAGATCTGCAGGATTCTCCTTCGAAGGAACGTAGCGCCAAGAATCTGCTTTGGAGCTTTCCTGAATCTCTGATATCCGATTTTTAACAAAGGGACGCAATGTACCCGGAGAAGATGATAGCCATCCCATGACTATCATGGAATCACACCAAAATATACATCGATCTGGTTTTTGGGTAAGTGCTTCAAGAACCTTTGTGCACAGTCTCGCACCAAGTAAGGCCCCACAAAGCTCGAGGCGAGGAATCGTTGTAGCCTTAATTGGTGCTACTTTACTTTTAGATGCTAAGACGTGAACACTCACTGAGTCATCCCCGGCCACGGAGCGGACGTACAGGCAAGCTCCGTATGCTTTCTCCGACGCATCTGTGAAGACGTGGAATTCAACGACCGCAGGTGTATCGCACAAGACCCAGCGAGGTATATCAACATTATTAAGATAAGGCAGAGTTTGTACAAATTCTTTCCATGATGTAAGAATGTCACCTGTAAGCGGATCATCCCAAGAACACTGGTTAATCCAAAGTTTCTGCATCAGTATTTTTGCCTGCACTACGCAAGGCGTGACTAATCCAAGGGGATCAAAGATTTGGGCTATGGCTGAAAGAATGTGTCTTTTAGTGACTACTTTTGGCAGAGAGATGTCTATGCGAAATGTAAGACTATCCTTAGCGCATCTCCAATTAAGACCCAAAGTTTTAGACAACTCATTTTCACTGAGATCCACACATTCCTTCAGACACAGACGTTCACCAACAGCTCTAAGGATCTCTTCATTATTGGACTGCCACTTACGTAAGTGGAGTTTGGCACTTTTAAGCGTATCATTGACATTACGACACAGTGCCACAGTGTCTTCTATTGAATGGGAGCCTGATAGGAAGTCGTCGACATAAAAGTCCCTGGCGATGGCTTCCTGCGTTTGCTTGTCACTGGACTCTTGCGACAATTGTAAGAGGCACCGTGTACTCAAAAATGGAGCCGATGACGTACCGTAAGTCACGGTATTAAGAGAATATATTTTCAGTGGCTTTGAAGGGTCTGACCTCCATAAGATCAACTGAAGTTGACGCTGTTCACTGTTAATAAGAATTTGCCGATACATCTTTTCGATGTCAGCTGACACTACATATTTATGCTGACGAAACCGTAACAAGATCGAAAATAAATCATCCTGTACTCTGGGACCTACTAACTGGATGTCGTTAAAAGACGTCCCGGATGTAGTGTCAGCTGACGCATCAAATACGACCCGAAGCTTCGTAGTAGTGCTAGACTCTCTCATTACTGGGTGATGGGGCAAATGATAGGATGGTAATGAACTGCAAGGAAGAGTTTCACTCATGTGGCCAAGTGCCTCATATTCCTCCATGAACTTTACGTAGCGCTCTTTCAATAAGGAGTCCCTATCCAACCTACGTTCGAGCGATAAAAACCTACGCCTAGCTATCTCGAATGAGTTCCCCAAAACGTCGGGAGATTCCTTAAGGGGGATAGTAACTACAAAACGCCCGTCTTCGTTCCTCTTAGTCGTTTTGTTAAAGAGATCTTCACACGCATTTTCATCTGGCGTGAAGTCATGTTTTGGGGAAATGGTGTCAAGTTCCCAAAATTTTGTAAGAGACGTGTCCGTCGATTTGTTAGTCAGGAACAAGCAGACTGGTTTGGCGGATGAGTTCTGATAAATGGAACCTGCCAAGAGCCACCCTAGCTTTGTCTCGACGAGGATGGGATCGTCCTTGCCAAAGGTAATACGGTTGGTACCGAGAACGGCCCAAAAGACCTTGGCTCCAAGAAGGACCTCAATGTCTGTCGGCTCACCGTATGAAGGATCAGCAAGGCTAATTCCTGAAGGTATGGGTATGTCCGTTGTATCTATATAAGTATGTGGTATTGGTGATGTCACAGCGGACAGTAAGTCACACTCTATGTCAGTGCTATAAGTCCCATCAAAAGACTCTATTCTAAGAGAGCAGGTTTGGGTTATCTTTGATTCATGGTTTTCAAGCATACTCACCGTGGTGTTGACGTTACGAACCGGTAAGTTTAATTTCCCACATAAGTCCTGGGTTATGTAATTGTCTGAGCTGCCATTATCTAATAAGGCCCTAGCACTATGCAACCGTCCCTCGCCATCACGCACCTTGATCATGACCCTTGAAAGAAAGACGTGCTCGGACTTATGACGAACATTGCACGCATTTACAGACAAGGCTATGTGTTCCGGTGAGGTCTTCGGTTCAGTGTGGATGTGAAGCAGCGTATTGTGTTTGACCTTGCAATATTTGCAGTGACTAAGCTTGCACTTGCTCTCATTATGACCAGGCCGTAAGCAATTCAAGCATACCTTGTACTCCTTCGCTTTGAGCACGCGTTGTTCTACTGGCAAAGACCTAAAGCTATCGCAATTGAAGACGTAATGAGCTTTATTGCACAATGGACAAGTTATGTTGTATGTTTTGGGCTTATTGTTATTACTACCTGAAGATACAAATAGACTTTTAGGTTTATTGTTATTAGATGCGTCCGCCTTGACCCTATGCTGCTTTGCTTCTTCTAACGTTTCTAAAAGATTGCACCTATTTGTGAGAAACGTCACGAAATCGCTAAGTGCAGGGGGGGTTGTCAGCTGCGTCCTATGTTCCTCCCATTCCCTACTTGTAACTCCGTCTAGTTTACCAGCCATTATGTGGATAATCAATGTATCCCAATGTTCTACGGGCTGGTCGAGTGTGGCTAAGGCATTTAAATTCTTTTTAGTATTGTCAACAATCTGTCGCAGGCCTGCACTTGATTCTTTATGTACCTGTTCAATATTAAAAAGTGCCTGTACGTGATTGTTGACAAGCAACTGCTTGTTATCATATCGTTCACATAGGAGTTTCCAAGCGGCATCGTAGTTATCGCCCCTAAAATCCAAGCTCCTAATGACTAAGGCTGCGCTTCCATGAAGAGAGGCGCGTAGGTAGTGGAACTTGTTTATGTTGTCGATACCTGTCTCAGAATGAATTAGGGAGACGTAAATGTCTTTAAACTCCAACCAATTCTGATAACCACCGCTGAAGTGTGGTAAATTAATTTTTGGCAACCTTACATTATTGTTTTTAAATGACTGTGCTGTACGGCAATCATCGGAGCCTACCTCGGATTGAACCTCCTTGGCACGTTGACTGCGATGCCTGTCAACCAGCTCCCGAGCGGCAGCAACTTCCCTATAATAAGAGCGCTCGAAGAGTTCGCGTTCGACATATAGCTCGGCCGCATCCTCAGTAAGCACCTCCAATTCGCTCTGGTATCTGTCAAAAAATTCGTACGAATCATCAAGCTTTTTAATACGCAAGTCCAATTCCACTAACTGTGAATCGCTTAGTTGCTCACATGATTTTGCCGTATTTAAGTAAGCAATAAACTGAGTAAGCTTTGCTTTAATTGAAGCGCGCTTTTTTACTAATTCTTTACATTTAGCCTCGGCCATTCTGCAATAATAAGAATTAATTGAAGCAATCTACTATTTTTATGCTCAAAGCAATATGCAACTTACTACCGAAAAAAATTAGCAACAATGAACAAGTGAATTTATGGCAATATTTTAATTTCCTATTGATTTTTATGTGCACCAGCGGAGTAACAATGTAGCATTTGCCCATGCACTTTTGGCAGGCGCTACAAATTCCCGTACTCGACCTAAGTTGTGCGATTGCTCATAAATTCGATCAGGCTATTTATTACTAGCAGCAATAAATATTATAGGTATACCCACTTACTAGTTATGGAAAATAGGTGTGGAATTTTTGTTGAATATGAAATGACTTAGCAACAAGAATGTTAAATATGATTATGATTTATGAATATAATGGATTCGTAAGCGAAATTATTATGTTAATATTGATTTATATTTGACTGATCACAATGAATTTTAAAAATAATGACAATAATGTCCTATTGTTTACCGTTAAGATTTGTACGACTTAGTTTTATTTTTTTTTAAGATAGGTTTAAATTAGGGTTGTAATTATTATTTTCTATTAAGGATAAGGCTAATATTTAATATAAATATTAATAAAGTATGTTATTATGTGATAGATCGAAGCGACGTTAAACAACACCGTTACGCTAAGTGTTGAACTCCTTTATGCAATTTGATTTTAAACGTTAGGTATATACCTACTTACGATAATGAATGTTAATCTATATGAAATGAAAATGAAATTATGATTTTAGAATGCAAAATGGAGCTTAACTTGTTTGATTTAATGAATGCCGATGTAAATATGTAAATAAGAATTGGAAAACCTCACAGTTATGCTATCCTCCGTATTTGTCCGGTAGATTGCGGGCTCCTGTTACTGTTACACTTAGGTATCCTGTTTACACTTTATGCACTAGGGCGTAATTGATGTGTTCCTCGCTCGTAAAGATTTCGCTCGCTGCCTTCGCGATGCCTAGGTCCGTCGTTGACGTGCTGGGTCTGCCGTTGCTTGAGGATCCGAAGTTTGATGCCAACTATGGATGGTGTCCTTGAATAAGCGGCTTGCCCGAAGACACCGAAGATAGACGGATGACGTTGCGGAAGAAGCTTGAAGAACTGCGCTCTCGATGCCCGTTGACCTTAGCCGAAGGTTCTGAAGGACCATATGTTGCGTCCAGTGCCTTAAGTATTCTAACTTGAAGGAGATCTAGACTGCTGAATAAAACTATAAAGTACGGAACAATGTGTAATTACTGGTTACAATTAAATTTGGCTTATAGGTACAAGTCGCGGCGCGATCGGTGTAGCGCGGTTCGCGAGCGTTAGTTGAATCCGCGGACGGTTCCCCGCGGACCGCCCCCGCTGACGTCACAGCGGCTGACCGGTCCGGCTAACGGTAAACTCGTCGTCGCTGATGCCGTGGAGTTAACTGGAAGCGGCGGCGGGATTGTCGCCAACAATAACCCTAATGTGTTTTGGCATATTCATCGCGATCCCTAATAACGTTTGTCCTCATATCACTTGCCATAACTATTTTATCCTAACCGGCATTAGTCCTTACAATCAATTGTCATATTAAATATTATCCATAATGTAATGATAAGTAGTCCTAAAACTCATCAGTTCGAAGCATGTTATCATATACATACGCAGTCTTGTTCTTGTACCAGTTTTAACCATATTTTAGTTGGACTGTACCAAAGGTGGGTCTTATAAAATTTGGTCGAAAGTGGTGTAATTATGACATATATTTGAAATAATTGTAACGTATATAACAAGTCACAATAAGCAGCTTTTAATTGAAAAACTTTTTTCTAAAATTAAAATGGCTGAGATCGAGCGCTTCAAAGATCGAAGTTTAAGGCAGGTCGGTTTAGGTACGACGACGAGCGAAGCGAGGAGGAGTGTTAGGTAGAACTGCGACCTAACAGCGCGCGAGCCGAGCGAGCGAAGCGAGCCTGCCGCGGCAGCGGCCGGCGAACCGCCAGAACCTACTTTTTTCCATAACACTGTTTACAAACTACAATTTTGTATTAATTAATTAATTAATTTGGGCTAAGAATCTTTAGGATAAATAATATTAGTTGTAACGTATACAACACATCACAATAAGCAGCTTTTAATTGAAAAACTTTTTTCTAAAATTGAAAATGGCTGAGATCGAGCGCTTCAAAGATCGAAGTTTAAGGCAGGTCGGTTTAGGTACGACGACGAGCGAAGCGAGGAGGAGTGTTAGGTAGAACTGCGACCTAACAGCGTGCGAGCCGAGCGAGCGAAGCGAGCGTGCCGCGGTAGCGGCCGGCGAAGCGCCAGAACCGACTTTTTTACATAACACTCTTTGCAAACTACAATTTTCTATGAATTAAGAATCGTTAGGACAAATAATGTTTTAAAAAATAGATATTGGGTTAACAATTTCTTTTGCTGATTGTGAAATAGGATAAACAATTACCATCGGTACGACTATTAGAGCCACTTGCACCACCCGGGTGTAGTCACATAACCTGGAGTTAAGCGACTTTTTGTAAGGAATTTTAAATAATATTACGTAGCTATTACAATAATAGGATAAACGTCATTAGGCCATATAAAATTAGGAAAAATAATGATTAGGACATATGATCAATAGGACAAATAGTCATTATGGAACATAACATTAGGATATGTAATCAATATGTCAAGTAACATTAGGACATCAAACATTAGGGCAAACTAAAATCATCCATTCAATGAGAGGGCAATCAAAAATAGGGCAAATGAGTGTTAGGACAAATGATTATTATGGCAAAAAAGTATTAGGGAACGCAAAAATAGGATAAAAAACTTTAGGGATCCCAATATAGATCCACTATTAACAGACTAAAAACTTTTAAAAGGAATTTTGACCAGTATTATAACCGAGACCGATATTTGAGATTCGAACGCTCAAATACAAAAACTTTCGTTGATCGTAAATTTTCTAACAATTTTGGTGCAGCATAGTAGAAATAAAATAATTTCTAAAAGAAATGATCAATTAAGGTATTACAAAATGGTTGTACCCCCCTGCATGCTATGGAAGGCCGGTGCCTTCGGTCACAAATATTTCACATACTTAAAAGAAGGCTGCAAGTGCCGCAATCTTATTACTAGTAACAAGTCCTTGTAAATTACCTATCACAGCTTTTAACGCAACAATGCTGCACCGAAATAGCTATAAAATTTTTGATCATTGATTATAATCTTGCCAAATCTTTTTTTGATTGGTAATGATAAGTAGCCGAGTGGTATTAACAAGAGCGATCTGCCTCGCAAAGGTTGCCTTGCGAGGCAACTTGGTAACACAGTCAACTCGAGGTCTCGAGTTAAAATGTATAGTGGAAACGTTTTTTAACATATTACTTACTTTCGATTTTGTAAATATCCCTGTAGGTACCTTCGCTTATGACACTATGATTGTAGAAATAGGAGGGAAGGACAATAAATAAAAGACAAAATTCAAATAAAAGCTTAGCTTTATTAGTTATTACTCGTTATATTGACGAAGAAACACCCCTCTGGTATCAACAAGTCACCATGCTCTATCACCGTTACTTCCAGAATTTTGATCAGATTTAGTATAGCCAATTGTTTTCCAATGTTGAGTCGCAATTCGCGAACGCCCCAAGGGGCAATTTAGACTTTTTGATACAATTTCCAACCACAATGATCCACTTTACTCTAAATACACCAACAGTGGTTAGCTAAACATTCACGGACAAAAGACACACGCTCGTAACTAAAGCATTATGACAATGTGATATTATATTAATGTATAAGTATTGTATTAAGAACCGTAATATTAATGCGTAGTTAGGTTAGGTTTGTCGTTACACTAGGTACGAGTCTGAGGCCCACAGATTACAATAGTGACCGGTAGCCATTCCAAGACCAATACCGACATTATTCCATCTTAAAGTCGCTTTTAAATTTATCTTTTTTACATCCAGAACCATATAAACATCTTTAAGTTATTTATAATATTTGTTTTATCTATAATGCGTCCCCGCCCCTCCTCGCCCTGTCTCCTCCGTATTTACAAATGGTTGCTCCTAAACTTTTAATATCCCGACACTATTCTTAAAATTAAATACAAAAAACGCATGACTTTCTAAATTTACCTAACGTCTTTTTGTCAACGCTATAATTTATGAATTTTTGATCTTTACACCCACTTTAGAAATATTCAATACAAAAATACTCTTTTTGAATAAAATTTTATACACGACGTGGGGCGACGGAGGGGCGGGGGCGCCCGAAAGAAACGCTTTGAGCCTTGTTACCTTAACATCATGAAATTTGTACTAAATACATCAGGCGGGGCGGACGCGGGCCCATACTTAGCCGAAATGCGAGGATACCGAAAGAACGCCTAAACACTAGTCAAACTTGCGTACGCCGAGCGCCGCTACTAAAATAATTTCGTTTTTAAATTTTGTAACTAATTTTTAATTTATCACTGAGTCCGCGCCCGCCGCCTGCGCGCACGCCAAACGAAACGTGGATTGCTGTCGATGAAGACCACAAGGATATTGAAAATATGTTTCCATTTACTCGTTTAAATTTAATTTCATTACAAAATTATCTTTGCTTACGACGACTCGTGTAAACATTAAGAGGACACGCCTCGCTAAATGGCCAGCGTCGGCAGTGTCAGTTTCAAGATCTAATAGTATTCCGTGCTCAATTTTGAAAACGTTTATTTGATACAAACAAATGATACTTAAGTACATTATCACCTAAATTTCAGCATTTCTTAATGATTTTTTCAAGTATAGAAAAGTTGATACAACTATTTGGTACATCTATATGTCTTCTAACTTCCAAAAATGAAATGCTACATACAATAGAGTCTATTACAATTTTCGAAAATTTAGGAACCATAATACCCAAACGTGAAACCAAATACATTCTATATGTTTTTTATTTATAATTAATTTTGAAAATAATTACATATATCTTTCATAATGATAGCCCAACGACACCTTTAGACGGAATCGAAGTACTAAAAGAGTAACATAAATATCCCATACATCAATATACCAAACAGAATACTCTATCTCTACATTACAAAGCTTCCAAACCAACTGACGTCGCCGAAAGGGCAATTTCAATAAATCTACATACATTATAGATACAAACATGAGTTTTAAAGTCAACACCGAATTTTGTACTTTTTCCGCGGGATAGCTCCCAGCATCACTGTGGACTAATATTTCGATGTTTCAAGCTTGAGTCTTTACACTAATTTAGAAAATTGTCAACCAATAACTTAGATATAAAGAACCGCGCGATCCATTGTGGTCTTGCGCAGTGTCTCGCTCAAGTAAAAAATTCGGATAAAACATGCTTGAAAACTTTTACAAATGGTTCCCCTGTCTTATAAACATATCCTAAAAGTTCACGGCTCCTAGTCTGAAAATACGGTTTCGGTTGAGTCCTGTCGATGGGAAATCAATATGTTCTATTGTAATGTGTGTGTGTAGCCTGCGAATATTTCTAGTACATATGAAGAGTCTATGGAGAGATCGGAATAACGGATTCATTACTTACTAAAGGATTACTCCGGCTGTCAGTTTAGAGCCAACAAGTTTAATCTAATGCGTTTCTGTACTTAAATCTTAAATCAATTCCATTCTTCAATTCGTGACTGAAGATGTGTCAGCCTTTAGATTCTTCTTAGCTCTAAATTGTCATTATTTATGGTAAGAACGGAACAGATAACATTTAACAAAACACCGTAACGTAACATATCCAGATATGACACCCTGCGGCGACTGACGGGAAGACGCTCATGGGAACTGAAACCGGGCTATTGCTCAATTGTTTGGTGGGTGGGGATTCAAACTTTGAATCCAGAGGACAAGGGGAATTTGGAACTTAAAACCAGCTGCCAAAAGGGGGAGGCTGCGTGTTTGATGTGATGTCTTAAAGTATCCGTATCTCTCACCTAACCTGAACGCTATTCTAAGCACACCAGTCGACGCCTGGTCCGTCCTAAACTGAGGTACTCTTATATTATTGTAATAGTTCAAATGGTTACAAATTAAACGATAACAAACGTGTCAATATCAAATGAAAAATGCTTACACCTGCTTAGCTAGGCCGGCCGCCTGCCTGACTTGGATTACATACTCGAAAATCAGGATGTTATAATATTTGTACAATTCCGCAAATCAATTCGCAATTCTTCCGTTTCTATTGTGGCTTACTTAAAACTGTGGCTAGATAGTTAACTCGGTAATTGTCATCTGTATTAAAACTATCGTATATGTACATGGCTATACATCTCTGTACACTATCTATCAATATATCTATAGGAAGCGTGAAAATAATTTGTCTTCTGTCAAACTGAGGATGTGAAAATGAAAGTGTTCCCTTGCGTGGGGCGGACGGCCGGCATCTACATGTTATAACAAATACATCGAGTTGTGCGGGCTCGCTGCCTCGCACGGCGCAAGCCAGGAGACGCCGCACTGTGCCTCGCGCGGCCGGTAGCCCGGCGAGGCAGCGTCAGAGTCCCACTGGCTCGCCCCGCGCGACGCTCGTAGCTCCGCGCTACATATATCTACGAATCAAACTAATTAATCTTCTATAGTATAATAGTGTGTGTATGTATACTGTTCGTTAGAACGCGCAGGTCGCGCGGACGCTGCGCGCCGGCTTCGGTTGGGCAGTAGGTACTATTGAGGGCCCTTTTCAATTATATTTATTACTTTTTTGTAAAAAATCAACATTTTTGAAGGCACTTCTGATCGGACGAGGTGGCCCAGTGGATTTTTGTGTATGTCAGCCGAAAGTGTTGTAGTATGATTTTGTATAGTTTTTGATGGGGTCTAGTCTATTGTGTGTTGCCTTCAACTATTGTTTTCTGTTTGGGTGTGGTTCGAATGTCTATGAGTGCATGAGAGCCGGCGCGAGGCGCCCGCCTGCAAGCAGGCGGCTTCCCTCTCGACTGTAAAAACTCCTAAATGTAATACAGAATTCGGAAAAGTAAATACCTGAACTACATGAATACCCAGTTAACTGTAATAGATATGAAGATTTGGATTAGCATATTGTATATTTGAGTGTCGAGGGGAAGAGGCTTGCGTCGCAATGCCCGGCGCGCTTTTGGAAAAGATTATTCTTCTAACAAATATAAACTTAACCCTATCTGTCGTCAGACAACTGAACTCGTGACCGACCTGCCGAGACCTGAATACAAACAAGGATGCTTACTGTAATCTCAACTAAAGATGTGTAATGTTATTTGAATTTCTGTGTCTGTCTATTTTATCGTAAAATCCTCTGCAAGAACATAAAACCGGCTATCAGTATAAAAATAATTTGTTAAATATTATTTTTATTTGTGGATCGAAAAATAACCCTGCTCTATTGTACTAATAACTATGGTTAACGTTAAATATCCCTAAAATAATTAAGACGAGGTAAGGGTTGACAATTTTGTGCCTCCGAGGGCCAACAACCAACGCAACATGCAACGCAACTGGAACTTTCTCCGAAGGAAAGGAAAAGGATAGAAAACAAAATAAAAACAACCAAAATCAAAACTTAAGCAATTAATATATTAATCGTTTTTTTCTTAAAGAATAAATCAATAAATGATTTTTAAGGTAATATACACAACTATAAAACCATTTTAAGATAATACTTAATAATAATATAATAATAATTATATATAGCGAAATATATTATGTGCAGAAATAAAATTCTAGGTGACTTAAATTTTCTCTTACTCGATAACCTAATGAATTGTCTAGAGCGCATGCGCGCGTCCCACGTCCAACTTCAAAATTTATAATTTAATTTAACTTTTTTTATTAATAATTTTGATTCTGAAGGCCTAAATGCGAGTGTCGTATAATTTTGGTGTGCGAAACATTTTTTCCAAAAGTTTTGTATTTCTCGAGTCGAGGCATGTGCCTCGAGCGGTTTTGCCTCGGGCGAGGCCTACTCGAGTTGTTCGAGGAAGTTGGGCGACTTGAAGTACTCGGGCACGGGGTCGTCGAGCCGCGAGATCACCTTGTAGATGGACTTCTTCCAGCTCTGCTCAGTATCCTTGCCGCCCTGGATGGCGCGGAAGAACTCGCGCAGAGTCTGCTCCACCACGTATCTGAAGTTGGGCGGAACCTGAAAAAAAAAGTTATAGTTAGGCCATGCGCTATTATCATTCGTGCATAGTCAGAGAGAATCATACTGACTTTTTTAACGTGGCGACGTGATGAGGGAAAATACCGATTTCGCGCAGTGTTATTTTCGATATGTTGTTTTTAAATATACATTTAATCTTTTATTATACTGGCTCTTTAGTGGGATCTGATTTTATGGGGATTTTTCGTGTCATTATCTTTCCTGTAGGTAGGTATTATAATTACTGTGATATTATATGTCATTCAACTCTATTCATATTTATTACGTTAGCTCAGAAAAAAAATCGACAGTCACATTCAAAGGAAGTGAAAGAAAAAATTGTTGCCGAAAGAAAAAATCGAAATGCAATACGTATTTATTTCGAAAGACTACGATCCATAGACGTATTTAGTTAGTACGCAGGGACAAAGTGGACCGAGAGCCGGACTTATACGTTCGGGCATGTTCGCCGGATGTGGTATGGTAAATTTGTCTGGCGGACCAGACATACCCAGTACGGAGATCCGGACGGATTGCCCGAACGTATGGCTGGTTTTTGAGACAGTGGAGTTCTTGACACATGGACACAGTGAACCTTCTAAAACAGTGGAAGCTGAGGGTCTGTTCTGAAACTCACCTCAATATGGTTATTCCGGTTATAGTGCAGGTTGAGCACCCGGTAGAGCTCGGAGTCTCCGGCGACGTGGATGTCGTCTGCCGTCTTGAGACCCTCGCTGATGGCCTGCCGGGCGTACTTCTCCATCTGGATGTAGTAGAACTCTCTGGAAAGATGGAGATACACCGTTAGTATGGATAGAAGAAAGCGGTGATACTTTCATAGAATTCTTGCCGGCTAGACACAGACCAAATTTCCTTTGGCAAGTATTCAGTGCAAACAGTAGAGAGTAGGTAAGTTAGTCGGTGACTTTTTGATTTCATTATTAATTTTTACGGAACTAAATCATATAACGATTAAGTATGTAGGTAGGTGTACCTATTAAAAAAAAATCTTTGCTATCCAAAAAGTACCTAAATATATTTCACACAAAACAAATACAATCATATCCCTCTCAAAAAGAATCATTTGACACATCAGCCAATCACACTCCAATGTTCGCCGAGTCATATGTGTATCTCTAAGTCGAGTCGACTCGATGCTCAGCTTCTCGCTCGCACTTATCTTTTTAATTGGCACTCGACGAAGGCACTAATTGACTAAGTAAATGAAGTGCCTAAATAATTAGATGTCTTTTCGCTGTTGAAACGGCTCCCTAATTAGGGGTTCACCGCATTGATAGAACTATTTTTGGACGGTTTTTAGGCTGTGCTTTTTGGTACTTGACTTTTACGACTATTTTATTATCATTATATTTTATTACCATATTATTTAGTTTTATACCTGATTTTGCTAAATACGCAGAAAAAAATACTGTTTCTATTTTTATTTTTTCAACATATATATATTTTTCAGTCAGTTAAACTGAATAAATTGTGTGTGATGACTGATGACGGTCTTTGGTCTATTCCCTTGAAACGGTTGTGAATTCCAAATTCAAATTGAGAATTGGAATGAGTGTTCTACATTTTGACAAAAGATATGTTGTCATTTGTTTATTTAGAAGAGTTACTCAATATGTTACAATATTGTATGCGTAACATCGATATTTTTTATTATAATTACTTTCAGATGTCTCCGCTTATTTGTCCGATAAACCAGATGTTGTACAAAGTTCAAGTGGGCCCTAAGTGCGTCATAAGTAGAAATAAAATGTGATTCTAATATAGTGATAAGTCTGTGCGTCATGAGGACTTTGGAATTTTAATGATTTGATATGAATGAAAATCAAAATAATTAGTGGCCATGTGTAACATGATTATTAAAATACGCGCTGTAAAAACATATTATAAAGCATATCGGATGTAACCAAACATGCAAATGTGTTTAGGTATAATCAACCATACTTTTTAAGTTTCCTTTTTCCGGCGTGTAACTGAAATTCCTTACTCGATAAAATTAAGTACCTACCATTTTTTTCATCATTGGCAGAAAACCTCGCATTCACAAAACCTAATAAAGGCAACAAAAATCAATTACAAACCGCGCGAGACTCTACGCGTTACAAGTTGAAAAGTGAAAAAAAAGGTGAATGCCAACTCGTAAGTAATTAGCCTCGCGAGTCTCGATTCGCTCTCGTAAGCGAAGCGAAGATAGCGAAGCCAAGCGAGCTGAGCGGAGCTGGCTAATCAAATCCTCGACGCCCTCGAGCCTTTTTATTCTCGTTGTCGCTCAAGTGTCAGACACACGTCAGTATTAATGTCGTTCATTAGCCGTCGTTCGGCATTTCGTCTGTCGAGATTCAATTGTTTGCCGTTACATAGTTTGATTATCGAATTAGCTGGTTTTTGGTGGAACTGCTCCGTTTCCGTTTTGATTTTCTTGTGTTACATGCTTCTTCGTTTTTGCGTGGATCTGATTTGATTTTGCTTTTGTTAGGTACATAATTATTTTTTTAACTGACGCAAAAGTGTGAGTTATTAGCCGGTCATATACCTACTTTCAGGAAATCCGTCGGATCTGTAAAGTGGATCCAGCGGATCCGGCGGATCGGATATTACCGAACGTACACGGCCGACTACTATAGACTACACTTCCCTATTATTAGATGCCACCGTAGACTATTGCTTGAAATATATAAATCACAGTCGATAATTCTCTTTAAAAAAAATCTATTTAACGAACTCCAATCTTTGGCCATCTAAAATTGACTACATACGCCATAGTGCAAAAAGCAAACTGCCAATTTCACCTTTATAAAGCAGCCAACTTTCTAGTCCGATAAGAACACGGAGATAGCGATCGCTCAAGCAATTTGTAAGCAAGTAACGTTCCGCGAGCCCACATGCGCGATGCGGGCAGAAGAAGTACCCAATTTGAGCGACATACGGGACTTAAGTGGAACAAACCTTTTGTTTCCGAAAATGTCGCTAAAGAAGTCGCTACTTGGCTTAATCTAATAATTATAATTGTTTTCATGGTGGAGGAAATCATACTTGTAGTAACATGACTGTTGTTTTGCTGTCCGATAAATATAACATAAAAAATATATCGTATATGAGGAAAAGCAACTTAGTATTTATTTTCACGAATTTACTCAACCTACAAAAACATTACACCGCGACTAGGCACGATATGATTTTTTTAAATCAAAAACCGTTACGTTCAGAATCAGCTGTTCGTTTTGCTATTTAAAAACCAACGGATTTTGCAATGTAATGTTTAAGCTGAAATGAGCTTTGACAGTTTGATATAAAGTTTAAATTGAAATATCTCAATGGATTAACACACTGATATAAAATATAACAATAGTTTACGCACGATATTGATTACGTTATTAAAAATTCAACTTTATGCTAAGGAAATTAAGGTTTAGTACCTTCTAGAGTCGTCACGATTTGTGGCGCAAAAAATGCACTGGGATTTCTTAAGAAAACGCATCTTGCTACCTGCATGTGCAACGTCTTGGGGAACATTGTTCGATGCTGGGCGTTTGCAAAAACTATCGTTTATGTCTTTAGGTCAAAGGTGCGTTCCAAATTTGAAATAGATTCTGAACGCGTTTCTTGATTTGGAACGTTTTTGAAATCGGAACTGTTTATTCTTTTTAAATTGATTTTCTAAATGGCCAGTACAGCGTATAATATTCTCGTAAAGAGTCCACATGTTCTAGGTTAGCACCGACTTGACAAATGGAAAAGTTTGAAAGCAAATTATTTGATCTAACTTGTCGTGAATAATTAGTGTTAATTATATGCAATCCATACGTTACTTTTAAACTGTATCGTAACATAGTGCGAATTTAAAGTCACTAAATAATATATGCCCAAGAAAAAAGTAAATACAATGTGCAAAGGGAGACGAGCGTCTTGCGGTCCCCTTCAAGGCATTCGATTCCCGTGAGAACTCCGTTTAAGTTACCATAGAGTTACGAAGTACGGTAGGTACCTATGTACATTATGGGATGACATCGTATTGGTAAACATTTAGGGAACTTTTCTAATGATCGCGTTAACCTAAACGAAGTAATATTTATAGGTACCTACTATGCTTACTACGGGGAGAAGATTAATGAAATATAATGACAATAAACATGAAGTCTGGTCAATGAGATGCTAACACCGAAGCGTAGGGAGGGAAAACCTTTCAAAACTAACAACAAAAATAATAACTATTTCAAATAAAAAAAATAGATTAATATTTGAAATGGCATTATTTTTAGCGATTATAAACGTTTAAAAAAAGTCTTACTTCACTGGCTCAGAGACCCAAGGATGATCTAAAAAAAAAGGATTGTAAACATTATATCGGGGTTGTAACTTGTAATGGATTTCTTTGGCCACTTCTACTCATCCTAATTCTACGCGAAGACGTTAGGGGACAATATTCATTGTTGACTTGCTCGCAAACGTACAACCCGATTTCTCGCCCATGGGCGAAATGTGGGAATCTTGTAAATAGGTTATTTATTAATAATAACTAATCGTTAGATAGGGGCGATGGGTCTGATCTGTACTGAGAACATTGTATTCGAAGAAATTGGTTAATTAAGAACAAATAAGTTTTATTAAGCGAACATTTTATTATTTCGCCTGCAGATACTTTACTTTATTATGATAATATAATAAAGTCTAATTTGTACAGATATTTTTGACGCTGACTGCACATTGATTTAAGATACATTATTTCTAAATAAGTACATTGATTTAAGAAGGACACTGGTACCTATATATGTGATGTTCTTCTGTTTTTTGGTATATAATTCTAAGTACCTACTCGTACACTTACATTACGTCATTCGTTTTCGTCACGCAATATTTCAATAGAACTATTTATTTAATAATCAACAATAGTTGTTGGTGTGACACACGATCTGAACTATTATGACATTAATATACTCCATCATATGATTCAATGTCTTATGCAAGCTTTCTTTATAAATGACTACATTTTCGTAGAATTATGCAAAATTTATTTATTTTGGTATTAAATAGTGGTATTACCAACCATTTCATGCTCCATGATATATCTTTAAGTAGGTAAGTAATCAGTCTTTCAGTTTTAATTACCAGCTATGTATATTTTTCACGAGCGATTGTCATTTGTTAGTTCCCCTACCAGTTACCACGAACGTAGCCACGTACATACGGAAACGTGCAAGTGAAAGAACAATTGACGATACCTATAAATATCACCTTATTTCCGCCTACCAACCAACCAAACATAATGAACGTCAAAACTCATAACCGCTTGTCTGGACCGTTAAAAACAAAAGGGTACTATCGCTTCAAAATTCGAACTGACTTACGCCCTTTTAATTCTAGCGTCATTGTTTCCAAACACCACTGACTTTTTGAATTTCGAAACACTCATTTCGATCGTTCCCAAATACAATGGTTATTAAAGCGCACCTGTGTGGGTGTGCCTGTGTGTGTGTGAGTGGACCGTCCAGCTTCGGAGGAGAGGCGATGACTGCATTGGACAGAGTATTTTAGAGGTTGTCTCTGATTTTTACGTAAATATGCAGTTTTTTTGCACATGTCAAAATAAATTAGGACTAAACTTTGTCGTAAACGGAGCGTTTTTCCAATAAAAAAATGTCAAATAAAAATGATATTTCTGATATATTTTTTTGTGTAAAAAGCTTGGTGTAACTACAAGTAGATAGGTACCTAGGCATGGGCATAATGAGCATAATTGAAAAAGCTAATCAAGGATAACCGTGTCGTTATCCTCGAGTGTTTATTATGTACCTACCTACAATTTTATCCAGGTAATTGCACTATGACAGCGCTAGAAACTTCATCACAAACGTGTTAACGGAAAAGTTGCCGCACTCAAACTTCATGACGTAACTTTCAACCAAATCAACCTCAATATAAAACTTCAAGCATCCAACTACCAAATATTCGTTATTAAAGAAGTTAATTTCGGCAACTTTTGATCTCTCTGTTTTTTTCAGCCTGTGCGGAAAGTTGCACGGCGCGGCGCACACACACACAACGCACACACACATGCATAGTAAAAGCGAGTAAACTAATACCGGCTGGATTAATGCCTCAGTTAGTGAAAAAACTTTTTTTCAGACTGCATCGTCCGGCCCAGGGGTGGACTCGGGAGGTTTTTTATATTGACACGTACTAGAACGCTGATAGTTTTTGACGCTAGGTACTAAACTTGTAATTGTATTTTTTTGACGTTTTCTTGGTAAGTTCTATCTATCATTGATTTAGTTAGCCAAATTAACCATAACGTTGCAATCTATATAAACCGCAAAAACACCAGTTTTGTAGAAACGATGAGAAATTGAAAGGAAAACCATATGTTCTACATATATGTATATGTATTACTTCCTCAGGAAATTTATACGTTATGTTTTTTTTGGTGCCGAGAATTACTTATAGGTAAGTACTTATTATATAAATAAAATGACTTTTAACGCATAACTACTGAACTTGTATTTTTAATAGTGAAAACGTCCATTATTTACGTATCTGCTGTCATGTAGCAAACATAAAAACATGCACAGTTATGTTTTTTAAGCCTAAACAGTTATAAAAAAGATAAAGTGCCATTATTGACCTACTTGTCTTCACATAACCACCTTTTGCTTTCTTATCGGTCGTTCTAAGCAACCAAATGCGGGTAGTTTGCATATTCCGACTTTCGCGAATACACTTATGCTATTATTTAAAATGATAAAAAACGTAAATATTATGACCTCTTATTCCAGTAGTGACCTTGCCTATAACGCAGAAGGTCCGTAGAAAAGTTCACTAAATGACTAATATTATATTTTGCTGTTTAAGTCTCATACCTATTAAATTGGCATTCTTACTCAATTTATTGATTATTTTATCAGGTTAACTTATACTTCCTGCTTGTAATGTGTCTACCATACCAAATAAGCGTTTTAGCTTTAACTTTAGGTCACAGGTAAATCGGTAAAGTGTTTCAAACGTTACCTACCGTTTAGTTATGGAATAATTTATTATAATAAGGACATTATAATATGTTACTCGTTAAGGAAATTATTTCATTTGGAGTGATGTTTCGATTCGCTATGCTCTGCATTCGGTCACAGAAAGAGATGGCGACAGATTGTTAAAAACGTATCTCGTTTCTTAAAAACTGCTACTACACTGAGTACTAAAAAAAACTTATAAATTTCCGCTTTTGTAAGGACAAAGCGTAAAGTAAAAGCTAAATGGCACAGCAATCGTTAAAAAATAGAAAAGTATATACTTTAGTTATATGACATATAAAAATAATAAGTAGATTTTTAACCCCATCACACTAATGACGCCCGACTCCGTCCCTGCGCCCCCCCGGCTGACCCGCTGTCTTGTACTCCGCTTCAAAAGTTGAGCTCATTGAGTGGCTCCGAGATTTTATTACCCCAACCAGCGAAAAAAGGGTTAAAACCCTTTAAGGCCAAAGCTGACCATTCACGGTCGCACGAACTCTAGATTAGTTGGTTATGAGACAGTTTTAAGTGGCCTTTTTGGGGAAAAAAGTTTTTGAGGTAATAAGTGTTGCGACATACCTAAATGTTTTGATTAGTAGGCATAAAGCGCTAATATGGTTAACAGACTAAATAGGTGCAACATTGCTGGTAGAACCTATGGCTACCGGGGCAGAAAGGGATTAAGTGACAGTGCGACTCATAGGAAGGCCCCCAACAAGATCGACCAACGATCTGGTTACTATCGCAATACCGGACACGATCGGTCGTTGTGACGATCCATGAGAAGCTTAAATCTAGACATATTTCTCCTAATATGATTACAAAAATAGTTACAAATATTCCCCATAGCGGAAACCCCCTATCAAAGCGCAATGCATGACACGAAAATATAAAGGTGTGTTTACACACGTGAAGTAAAGGTGTGTACACATGCGTTAATTAATTACGTCTTAGGGCGAGCCGCGGAGACAGTTAGTGGCAGCACTAGAAGTAATTTCCCATGTGGCAACGTGCCGTGCCTTTTACCGCTGATTCGTAAGGAGGTTGATGTCATCAAATCGTTATGAGCTTAATGTGGATACGCGGCAAAAAAAACTAATTCGAATTTCGTGTCGCAAAGTTTACTAGATGAAGAAATATAGCGCGGTTTTAAACTGCCAGTGTTATTCGCGATTTGTGTTCTAAATTTGATGATATGGGAACTTTGTGGGTTTGCTCTGACAGCTGTCAACGCAATTTTGAAAATAGAATTCAGTTGCTGTAACTGTTAGGCAAAGTGGTTAGTGTTTTTGCGATGAGAATTTAACTTGTTTTTAGTTGTAATAAGCGAGTTGTGTGATGAATGTGATGCGTAGGTTTTGCAATTCGTTTGTTGTGTTAAACAGAGATTACCTACATATATGTTTTTCGAGTATACTCAAGAATAAGTACCTACTAGGTATTTTGTACGATAACATAAATTGAATTTACTTTTAAACTTTTATCACGAAAAACATAGTGTCATATAAAAAGGACATTTATCACAAAAGGAAGCCAAACCACATTAAAATAATAATAACCGTCTTCGGCCATTGTATTCTGACCCGTTTGAACTTGGAAGGACAAACGAGTGTTGCCAGTGTGATGGTCTGGAAGAGATCTCCTGTGATTGGTCAGTTTTCTGTGCCATAGATAAGTCACTTCCGTCTGCTGAAGGATAATGTTGATAGTGGCCAGTTGTTAAGAATGTTATAAATATTGTTTTGTGTCTATTGTCCTTGGTCTTTGTTTATATGTTATAAAAAATATATTATAACTGTATTGAAATTTAATCTTAAAAGATGATAAATAATTTTATTACGTAGGTATATTAAAGTATTTTGCTAAATGGTACTTAACACGAAAAAACAACAGAATAACTAAGGGTCACTTGCGCCAACCAGCACGCCTACCATGAACATCGAACATTTTCATTGACGGTAAAACCTCTTTGTCACTCCAATATGCAAGTGTGACAGAGATGAAGGTAAAAATCCGCAATCGTTCGATTATCGTGAACTAACCCGGAGTTAACTATCAAGTACCATACTTAATAAACGCTTAACTCCAGGTCAGAGGCTAACCCTGAGAGACAAGTGGCGCTAGGTGTTTCTGCATTTTTGAACTAGACAGTGACGACTAAGTACATAATTACACCATGGAATAAACTCAAAAATAATTTATTAAACCGTTTCTGAAATGACCAGTTTATTTTTTGTTAACTAAAAATACATATCCTTTTTATAGTTCAAATATCAAATTCTATTTCTCCTGATTAGTCTGTAAATTAAAATTAAAACTAAATTTAAAAAGCTAACCGTAGCCACATTGAGTCGAACAGTCGCGTGACGATGTGCCCAAACGTGTGTTCATTAGAACAATATTAAGTTTTTTAGCCACGTTGTAATGACGCTCCTTCGAGACTGTAGGCGCGGCATCGCATGTGATAACTCGACTCGGTCGTATTTTTGTTTTTAATAAAGTCCTTTTTAAAGGACATAATTATTGTGAATTTGTGCGTTACGTTAAGTTAATGTTACGCTTCTGGGTTTGTATTAGGGAATACTGAGCTCGAGCGAATGTTATATATATGTCTTCTACTTGATAATACTATAGTCAACAGACTTAAAATACTAATTTATTAATAAATAATTAATATGAAAGAACGAAGAATCTACTCTTGTAATTATTAGCATTTGCAAATCTGACTATGAAAAAAGTCTCACTTAAATATCTCCACATGTATCTCATATATGTGCCATATAAATATTCTGATATAAGCGTCAGCAATAACCAGTGTAAGAGTACATGTTTTGCATTTCACGTTTGTAACCTAAAGTAGGGCCCGCAATAAAACTGTAGTGTAAGTACTTAAAGTTGATTGCCCCAGGGCGTGGTAATTAAAAAACGTAATGCCCCGAAGACAAGATAAGGCCGGAAGAAACCACCACTCTAATTACACTTTCATTAGCTGATGAACATGACTACGTAAGCAGTTTATGTCCTTATAGAAGGAAAAAATGGATGTGCCCATTTGATTGCGCTTACGACGTTTTAGCGTGCAATCAACGAATCCTACTTATGGATACACCCACTAATGAAACACAATATCAATAAACGTAGAATAGTTTCGGTAAAACTAAGCATTTTTGTCATTAAAATGTCTATCTGTTTCCAATATCACCTATACATAATTACTCTAAAAGTGATCTTACTTTCACTTATAAGTAACAAGTTGATTCGTAAAAACTGAAGCGGCGATATACCAACATTCCGTTGTTTTTAAGTACGAGTAGGTAGGTACGATTCAAATTTTGTAAGATGTCACTTCGTTGAATCATCATGGTTAAGAACGTATTGTAAGTAAAAATGAAAGAAAAATGATTCGGAACGCATCTACATTTCAAATTAGGAGCTAAAAAAGCGCCTGCTTCTCGATGACAGCGATAAGTAAGGCGCGTCGCGTTTTAATTATATTATTAACGACAAAGGCCGGTGAAAGGTGAATATTTTATAATGGCGTATATCGCAATGATATGTAAATATGGACGCACCCTGCTCCTATTAGACGATGTTTGCGTGCGTCCGAACTCTAATTCGGAAGTGAGTGCAAATTTAGTACCGAGGTGTGACGTTCTTCACGGTTCAATGGATTCTTCTTTCACGCTCTTAGCGAAATTAGATCATTTTAGTGGAGCAGATTTTGTACTAAATATAGTACACAATTATTTTCAATTATTCTTATTATATTTGCAGGCAGAACTTATTATACGAAAAAAGAAAAACAAACCATGGAAGTTAAAAAATATTTCAACACAGAATATGTGAATATGTAGGAAAAAGGTGTAGGCGCCACAAAAATAAATAAGATAAACAAGCACACATTAATCAAGGCGTAAACATGAAGTACGTTTTGTCTTTTAATTAGTACACGACTGAATACTAATAAGAAGTGTCAACTTGTGAGTAATTAGCAGAGATTTGAAGGAAAACTACTCATAAGCTTCCTTCGTAAGGGCGAGCAATTACGAGGCTCGTACGAGCGTGGCGTGAAAACGGCCGGCCACTTCGCGCCCTCGGCCTTATTAAAAATGTTAACACGTAAATTAGACTGCCACACCTGTTAAAAGTCACATCTCATGCTAAAACACTCTTTCAGAATATGTACTTTTTAAAGGACATGAAATTCTAATGCTTTTTTAATTTGTTAAGGGCGTATGTGGTTGGAATTGTGTCGTTAGTAGTTAAGACTGTTTATTAGTGCGGATATGCTGTATTAGCTGACCAATTAAATTTTATGTTTTATTCACTAAGTTTATCGCAGGGGAGCAAATTAAATACTATATGTCTGTGCATTAGGTATAGTACACAGCTATAGTTTCAGCAATGCAGGATTTAAATTCAGTTTTAAAAATTAAAATGATTGAACTGGATGTGTACGAAGCATTAAGCAGTTAACATGGCAACTTAAAAAGCCGTGTAGCAATTGCGACGTAAGGCTGGCAACATTTCTGTAAGAGTCCTTAAAGGTTGCGTTTGCTTTTACGATACCAACCTATCAGAAATTATTTTTAATTTAAAGTTAACTTTATCGGCTAAAAGGGTAAAATGTGAACGCTAAGAATGTGACTCATATATATTTCCGATTTATATATTGTGGTTTATTTTATAAAATTTTCCTTGGGGTTTTTATAGGAACTATCGATTTGAGGCAAGTCACATTATTACATATACGATTTATAAAAAAATATGTTATATTTTTTCAAAACCTTTTAAAGTTTATTCGCAATTCAAAAACAAATCCTTATTCATCACAAAGATTGATCGTGTCCGATATAAATGATAAATCGCTATGTGAAGAAAAATATATTAGACTATTTTTTTTATTCCAATGTCGTCGTATAGGTATAAGTAAAGTCAGCCACACATAACGCTACTAAACAGCATCTAAACGCGCCTTGACAATCGTGAGTCGCGCCCTCGCGACTTCCACGTAAAAAGATTAATTGGAGTACCTAACTATTTACTGTGGCAGGCTGCAGGCCGTACCTGTACCCGGCCAGCCTAGACCACTTCACCACTTAATTAAGTGAAATAACTTAAACGACTCACTAATTAGTGCTACTGGCTAATTCTACGAGTAGCTCTTTGTTAAAGCACTGCACTTCTTTGAGTTACACGCCAAAAGAATTTGTCTTTGCAGACTTTTGCGTAAAGGATGTTTGTTTCTCCCTAGAGACTTTTGAAGGGAAGCGGCTGAGAAAAGTTTGCTGCGGTTACACTTTGAAGCTTACATTCTTAATATTCGCCAAGGGGAGTAAATAAACGAAAGAATTTGGCCGCCATTTAAATAGGTACTCTCCTTTGAGGCTTTCTTAACTTTAGAGGTGCTTACCAAATTGTCATATTTTTCTTTAATCGTATTAAAACTTGGGAGAATTTTAAAAGTGGCTTTTAAAAGGCACGCGCCGCGAGGTGTTAGTAAGACGCTAGGAGAGCACTTGCTCTAGTACTCTTCACGTATACTCATTACCAAGTGGACAGTCGTGTGTGTGGAGGGCTTAAGGCGTTTGTCAACTGTTTTTAAATTAAGAATCGACCGTTGGAAGCGTTCGTTTTTTAAACGATTAATTTTAATTGCGATTTATCGTGGGTTATCGAAGGCTATCGAAAGGTTTGACTTCTGTAATCGTGTTCTCGATTAGAATGCTCATTTACCTAATTGTAGAAAGTTTCAGTGTAGCGTTTAGTTTAAATTGGAGATCGATACCATATCGGCTACGAATAATATTATTAAAAGTGGAGTCTTTAATTTAATCAAAGCATAACAAAATAATAATCATTTAGTGCCGACGGTTCCTTTAGGCGTTGATCAAAATATGTTTTGTGGTTTTTATTTTGCTTGTTGTTATGAATCATATAAAGATTTGATGACGAATCCTAAACACATGATCACCTAAACGGCCGGTTTTTATTTTGCTGTTGCTTTCTTTTCGCGACAGATTTGAATGAAATTTGGTGGGTAAGTAGAGTTCCTAAAATCCTACAAACCGGCCAAATACCTTATCAAATAAAAACAATTTTCTTGCAAACCTATTAATCTATATCCAACGTTTGTACAAAAATCATAACTAGAGAACACCTCAAGATATTATTCCGCCATATTTACCTCAGTCTTATGTAATAAAGTTCGTCCAAACAAATAAACGACGATATTTACTACCGTGTACAAATTGATGCCATAAATTTAAAATTACCCCATTCGCGGGCAAGTTTGCACCGGACACCTCCGTATGTAATTACACAGGCAACGCTGCCATTTTGAATCTTATTAGAACGAGATAAGGTCGAGGAATAGTCAGTTGTTCGTGTAAAATTACCCTCACCCTTTCAGTTCTTTCAGAGATGTTATCGGGAAGGAAATGACCGTTTTCCGTTGTCCACAATGCTGCCATTAGAGGACAATACTAATGGACGAAGTTTCGTGATAGTGGACTTGCAAGGTGGATTTTAAAAAAGAAGAGACGAATTTTGAATTTCCCGTTTATCCTTTAATTTGGAAACAAAAACAGAAAATGTTTCGAATTATAAAAAAATACATGTGTTGATTTGAAATTTTAATCTGTAATTTTTTAAGTTACATTTATTTTTGTCCATTATAAAGCACATTAGAACTTCAGTAATTTCAGACGCCTGAAAACGTTTTTATTTATAAAAAAAATACCTGTGTGTATTTGAAATTTTAATGTGTAATTATAAAGATACACTTCTTTTTGTTCTTTGTAAAACACATTTGAACCACAATTTCTGACATTTCGCAACATAACTAAGTTTTTCATTAATATTATCGTTACTTTAGATATCTGGCACTTGAGATACGCTATCAAAGCTTTTACCAAGTTCCCTATATCGCACTTAGATAAAGATAGAGATAATACTAGCTTGAGATAGCAGCAGAAAGCTTTAATATAAAATGTTGGTGATAACGACTTCGAGTGTTTGTTACTAGAATCGATATCATATTTTTACCCTAACTATATTGGCCCCTTGTTGAATTTCTTACAGACAGAAACATCCCTTCAATTGTACAAAATATTTGGCGATTTCAGTCTATAGTTACCACATTGTCGGTAATCGATAAGGCTCTACTGCCATAAATAATTACTTAGAAATCAACTTTATCAACAACCGGCTATATGGTACTTAAAAAATCCATCTATACTCATTTTTTTTAAAGATAAATAAACATCCGGACGACTGAATTAACCATTTTTCGCGACATATATTTAAGCGTGACTAACAAATATAATCCATTCGAAAATAAGGAAAAACCTTATTATGCAAGTAAACACCTTATCTCCGATGTTTTCCTTCTACTAAACGGAAAATAAATATGTTTTTAAATATGAATAAGTAAAACCACACAACACAGTCGATTTAAGATTAGGCTAGTTTTATACTGAGTAATCCATGGCAACAATGTTTAGAAATAATTTTGCCAATTGTTTTACAAATTATCCCAACATATGACGAACTTTAAGGAAATGATGCAAATAAAAGTAAGATTAACGCGGCTTTATTGTGCTTCATACTAAGTTATTATGTCAGTTAAATTATATAATACACGAAATTGTATTTGTGACAATTGGATTTTATACGTTGGTGTTTAGTGTTGTGAGTTAGAGCTAATTTTGAGTTATACAGCCTTAAAGGCTGTGAAGGCGATTCTTGTAATGCTCATAACTTGCAAAGAAAACACAAAGAATAATAAATAATAATAATAAATATTATAGGATAATCTTACACAAATCGACCTAGTCCCACAGTAAGCTCAATAAGGCTTGTGTTGTGGGTACTAGACGACGATATATATAATAGATATATACATATAAATACTTAAATACATAGAAAACATCCATAACTCAGGAACAAATATTTGTGATAAACACACAAATAAATGCCCTGACCAGGATTCGAACCCAGGACCTCCTGCTTCGTAGGCAGGGTCACTACCGAATAGGCTAGGAGGCCGTTAAAAGAGAATTAAGAATAAGTGCTCTGTCCTCAGTTCTCTATCCGTTAAGAATAAGCATAATATTGTTGAGTGTTGAGGACTCGCGAATCTTACGCCTGAGTTTTAAACTCAAAATTTAATTCACAACACTATTTGTATTCCTATATATTCAACTGCATAAACATCACAGAGTTTGACATATGTTTCATCACCACATAAAAGAAGGAAGATCAGTCTCTACTCGGTGGACCAGAATGGAGAAGGACCTAAATACCCTGAATATCCCGTCATCGACAACCGAGGACAGACGATCCTGGCACCAGCGTATAAGGAGACCCGACCCCAGTTGAAATATGAAAAGGAGCAGGAAGAAGAAGCAAACATCACATAATTTTATTCTTTGTCCTGTATGTGATATATAATTACGTTGCTCGCTAACAAAAGTAATATATTAATATAATCCTCATATGTGTAAATATTGTGAAGAAGGGGCCTTATCAGGCACGTGCCGGACAGGTGCCTTATCTCTGATAACGAGGAAATTGGCTCACACAATCAATACCTGGGATTTTTCCTACACTTAAGCTTTCAGTTTGAGCTGTTTAAATAATGTCTATAAGGGACAAATGCAACTTATAGTTCTAAATTTTTTTATGTTAAAAAAAAAGTAGAAATATATTCATAAAAATGATTTATGTTAGTTTATAGTCAAAGGCTACGTACGTGATGCTACGAAATGGCTACGAATACGCTACGAGCGCTACAGGGCTTGGTATGAATTGGTTTAAGAAAATGTACGCGTCGCATGAAAGTATACGCATTATTTCATCATTATTTAGATTTTATATAACGCAATGACCATTAGATAATTTGACTAGAGCAGGCTTATTAAAAAAACGTAGTTGATGATGATGAGTTATTTTTTAAAGGAAAACTAACTACGCTAATGAATTTTGATTCGTTCTAACCTGACTTCCCGCGTCCAAAGTAAGTACCAATGAAATTTTGGCTCTTTGTCAATTTTTAAATTGGCAAATTCTATTACCCAGTACTAAAATACACAGACACTAAAATAAGTTATCCCTAATAACCGTTTAAGACAGCCCTTTCCTTTTCTAATTTGTTTACTTACACGCAATCCACGCACCCCGCGCAAACAGGAAATAGTGAATTGACAACCCTAGCATTATTATTAGATTCCAACTACATACATTGGGATTAATCAATCGTTTTACCCTATTAAAGGGGTAATATTTTACAAATTTTAGTTTGCTTGTTGAATTAGCATTGCCATTCGATTATTAACTTTAACTTTACAGAATAAAGACTACATCGTTTTCGGTCGAGATTTTAATTTAATTTGTAAGAAAAGGTGTTTGTAATCATGTTGCGCCGGTCTTTAAATGGTTATGACTGTGTAAGTTGTGATAATTAAATAAAAAATAGCTTTTGGCGGTTTCGATACAGATATCTGCTTTCCGGTGTGAGCTAAAATAATAAGTTGGGTTTAATCTAAATAAAAGGAGGATATGTTATAGGTAGGCATAGAAGTGCTTGTTAAACAAAAATTGTCTTTACAAACTAAAACTCAAGTACTTTGAATCATTGTCAGCTGGAGTAAACTTGGGGATAAAAGTAGCCTATAATGTTTCAAGTAAAGTGAAAAGAAATATCTACATGGTACAGTAGTATTATTATCATAATTGTGACTAAAGTTAGTTGTCTAACTAGACATACTAGTTATTACCCAATAGGTATGACATATACCTAGGTATCAAGTTACTTTAGTTTATCAAATTTTCCTTCGTGATACCTAATGAATAGGTATGATGCTACATAAGCATAAAGAGGATAGGCATATTTGACTTCTTCCTGTTTTTAATACCGATAAAAACAAATTAAAGAAGTAAATTATTATTTGTTTATAGATAGCTATAATATTATTATGTTATCTCTGAAGAATGGCTAATTGATCCTCATATTCAAAAATGTCAGGTTTAATACTATAAAAGAAACAAAAACCCTACATAGGTGCTTGAAAAAAACAAAAATCGTGTATTAATTCCTGTTCCCTAACTAAAATAGTACCTGTTAAGTTATTTAAGATAAAAGGTAAAAGGAAGAAAACACGCAGAAAATACGATACTTATAGTTATACCTAATACTACATAAACTCTAATTTAAATAAAGAGAATAATACCTAAGTAGAACTATCATATGGATATTTACATAGAAATCAATTACTTCACAGTTACAGAAAAAAAATGTATATCATAACATACATTGCCGATGAAATGTGTATTATATTAAAATCACTTACCTAAAGTTAGAGAACCACTTGACTAGTTGAGCCGTGTTGTTCTTGTTGAACTTGATGTCTGGGAAGTACATCTTGAGCACCGCGGAGCTGGGGTAGCGCACCCAGAAGAACATCAGCTTGGCCTTGCGGAGGTGCATCGGCGTCAGCGTTGAGGAGTGCAATGGAGTTAAAGGATTCTTGAGCGATGTCAATTATAATATACGTATCAATTTTGTACATAGATTATAAAGTGACCAAAAGGGGGTTAATTGCGTCTTCTGGGACTATGGAAGCAATACAGTCGAATCGTCGGTAAATATTTAAAGTTTTTATGCGATCAAGCCCCGTTTTGGTTACTGAAGTTAAATTAAATAAATTAAAAATGATAGGTATTCTTATATTTAAATAACAGCCAATGGTAGCAAGTTTATGTATTTTATATTGGTGACAACAAAATTTATTATATCATTGCGGTTTATGTTTCTAAATCAGTAGTAGGTAGCCATGGTTAGTTGTTTTTAAACATGTAGGTATTTAAATCATTCTACTGTATGATGTAATAAGTACAAATTTTTTGTGAGAGGTTGTGGTTTACCCAATAAAATACTTATAGTTTTCATGTGTAAATAAAACATTTTCAAATATTCAGAATTATTTGAGTGTTGGTAATTAAATCTCTAAGTGGCATTTAAAATCGTGGATTAATCAGTTGTTTGTACCGACCCGAGATAACCCAAGGCCGCGAGCGATAGTTATCGTGTATCGTGTTATAATTACATCGCGTCGATAAAATTAACGAGGCCCAGGAAGCCGTAAATTGATTACAAATTATGGCATTGCGCAGCTATGTCTAATTCAGCCTGTATCGCTTTAATTAAAGACACATTGGTTTTCTTATAACTTTATTTAAGTGCATTTTTCCTTTTTTTTTAACTACACACTTTCGACTCGCAGTAGGTAATCGTAATAAAAATAACTTCTTCAGTAGAGGCAAAGCTGGAATGTCCTCATAAATATTATGTTCTTTGGGATGGACATTTATTTTCAGTCAAACAAAAACTAGTTACTGACGACTAGTCGCAAGAATCGTAATAGTGTACGTAAAGGAATTTGAGTTATGTACCTTTTCGTACTTCTCAAAGTACAAAATGGTCTGAAATTCAAAAAACGCGTAATTTTATTTATCTGTTTCTCATTCGTCAACTAAATTAGTGGTGAGGGTTGGCCAATCCTTTATTAAAGTGAGGAACCGACCGTTCGCGACTGTAAATAAAACAAATTACTTGACTGTACTTAACATACAGAATATTTCTTGGGTAGAGACAACGCCGGCCGTCGTGTGCGTAGTATTCCTTAGCGGGTAAATCTGATTATATGGCCTATCCTGTATCGATGATGAAGCACCACAAATACCTAATCCATTTGCATCTAATCTTATAATGTGCCTTAGCCGGTTACGGGCGATGGAGGATAAACTATTTTATACAACTGTCTATCTACAAATGTACGCGATTTATTGTTACTAAAAAAGATTACCACTATTTAATATTTGTATTGTTTTTTTCTAATTTTATTTCGTACAACAATATATTATAAAAAATGTCTTTAAAATCATCAAAATATTTTAAAGATGTTATTATGGGTTATCACAATTATTACGCGTGGAACTTATTGTTTATTTTATTTTAAGAGTTGTCTGCAACAGTTTAAAATGTAGGTACTTTAGTTTGGACGTTTTAAAAGTCTTGTTGAAATAAAAAAATCCACGAAAACGCTATTTGGGTAGGTACCTAATATATTTTGGTAAGCATTTTTTTGTATAAAAAAGGTATTTCTCATTCTCAATGCTATAGCTAAGTAATGCGTTTTTATTTCGCTGACTAAGTTGTATTGGAAGTAAATTAAATTGTGTGGGAATCGTAGAATGCGCGTAACCACAGCATTTGTGGGGTTACCGAGCTAAGTAGGAAACGAAAGGTTAAATACCTCGAAGAAATAAGATATTACGGTGTTAGAATCGAGTTTCATTAGTTTTGAGGATATTTTGGCGCGTACGTGACTATTTGAAGGAAAACTGGCTAAAGAAACCGCAATCTACCGTCACATTTATACGTAAGTTTAATCGGAAGGATAAATGGCGTATTAGGTACTTAAGTTTGTAACAATTAATATGATTAACTGGACTGGAGGTTATTGTAATGTTTTAAGGAATTAGTTTCTGTTCGGTTTTTGTACGATTTAAAACAAAATGTTTTAAACGATTGTTGTTTTTTAAATTATCAATACGTTTTGCAGTTTTAGATCTTTTGCTGGCATATTAACGGTCGAGTTTATCGTTACAGATAAAAAATTCGTCTTCTTCTTTGTAGTACATAAATGAAAGAATGTTGTTAAGTGGTAGGTATACTTGGTAGGAATCTTACATCAGTGAACGTTTATGCTGTAACTTAAGAAATATATGAGATTAGTATGTTTTTTTTTCTATTTGAAAAGGATATAGTAGGCTGAACTCCGTCGTAAGGCAGGTCTGTAGAGTTGCAGTCTGAGTGAGGGTCTTGAGCATCCATGTGGGGATGGTGCGGCACGGAGAGGTGGTGCGGCACATGGGCGTGGTGGTGGCGCAGGTAGTCGGGAGAGGAGTGGTGCGCTGCGGCAAGCAAGGCAGGGTGCAGCAGCGCCGGCGCGTGAGGAAGGGGAGGAGAGTCCCTCTCGGGCGCTGGCGGTGACCGCGCCAGGCCCCCACCCGCCCCGAAGAACGGAGAGTAAGGCGAGAACACCTGGCTCTCATGCAGCGAGGGGTTCGTTATCGCTACAGACGTCGGCAGCGCCATCCCTCCGTGGTATGGCCGTGGCGACGGCGATTCCGGGAACTTGCTCTCCGGCGAGTGCCCCACGCCTTCTCCCAAAATCCGGCTGACGGTGCGTGGCGTTATCCGCGTGTCCGTCACCTTGTGGCGCTTCTTTTTCGGTGTCACCACGAGGCTCAACGCCTCGTTCTGCTCGGGGTTCGGTTCGCGCTCGAAGTGTCCGTTCATCGGGTACATCGCTCCCATCGGCTTTGGCGGCGCCTGGAACATGCCTGTTGGAGGCCGCACGTGAGAGCCGTGTCCGGGCCCGTCGCCGTGGAGCGGAAAAGCTCCTGGCGGCCGGGAACCGTTAATTTGATTCATAAGCATTGGGTTATGCGTCAAGAAGGGCATGCCGTTTGGCGGTGGATGGACGGGTGGGTTACCTGGCATCGGTCCTGTGGGCCTCTCTGGGGGCTTCGGCTGGGGAGACTTTCTTTCTAGCATCCGCGTCGCCCGCATCAGGTCCTTATTGAGCTGATCCGCCGCTGCCGCCGCCGCTTCCGACTGCTTGCCCATGATTCTGCGTTGGTGCACGAAGCGAGTGACGATGGAGTCGATGAGGCTCGCCAGCGACGCCGTGATTTCACTTTTCAAGACATCTGCTAGACCTTCCAAGTCGGCACCAGTCACGGGCCCTACTGAATTAGCATTGCTACGTATCGCGTCTAATCGTTCAGCTAGTTCTGACGATAGGGGAGGCTTGGGCGTCTGCCCTAGCTGCCTCTGTTGTGGCGAATGCTGGTTGGACTGTGGCCTTTGTTGCTGCATGTTCTGTTGTTGCTCTGCCGCTTCCTTCATGCGGGCCTCCTGCTGTTCTAGGAACAGTTTCTGACTGACGTTGAGGTACATGGCCGCCGCATTGTTGAGCTGGTGCGGATGTGGAGGATGCATGTGTTCGGGCGGGATGTGCGGCAGCATAGGTAGCGTGCCGTTGAGACCCGGTGGGAAGTGTGCCGCTGCGTGTGCGTGCATCTTCGCGCTCATCATTTTACTCATAACCTGCGACAACATGTTTGGAGGAGCACTGGTCGGTATCGGCGGCGGGATCTCTTTCACTGGCGAAGCCGGTTCTGATTTAGGAACTGGATCTTCCGTCTGTTCAACGTCACTGCCATCATTATCGGCCGTTTCGGAATCCTGGCCCATTCTATTGCACAATTGCATATATTTCTCTTGCATTTCAGCTAATTGCTCTTGCATAGTTCTAAGTTGTGATTTTAAAGCGTTCTTTTCTACTAACTTTTGTTGTATAGGAGGCCGGTCGCCGTCGTCCTCGGAGTCGTCGGAGACGGTTTGCGCGCTGCTGCTGTGGCTGGTGCCGTAGCGCTCGGCCGCGCCGTCGTGCTGCTGCGGATGGTACAGTTTTCGCTTCTTGCATCCGTTCACTTGTGGCTGAGGTGCAGGGCTGGCGCGCATGGTCGACACAATGTTTTCAACACGGGCACGTTTCACATCCTGCGGTCGCGGGGAGGAGCGCTGTGCGTCGCTGTCGCGGTCCTCGGGCTCCGACTTGGGTGCCAGCAAGGCCTCCGCCGGCGGCGGCGCGGGCGGCGGCGACGTCCGCGAATCACCAGCACTGTCCAACGCGAGCAAAGCATCGTCGAGATCCGGCCGGGAATCTCTAGACGTCGGCCGCTCGGGCGACCTCTTCTCATTCTTCGGTTCATCATTATTATTATTCGCTATCACGTTATTGTTGTCCGGAGAGAGCCGCATGAGTTCCTTGCGGCTCTGTAGAATATCTCGTAGCACTCTGTGAGCGATGCCACCCCCGGCAGCTTCATCGCTACCGTCTTCCTGTTTAGGCGGGCGTCCGAGTAGCTCGTTAAGCATCTCGGCCTGCGCGTAACCGGGACCGAACAGACCGAAGTGTTGCCGGCCCTCGAAAATGGCACCGTAAATACCGCCACTCATCGCGGAGCGAGCGGGCGCGGGACCGTTCGGCGCGAGAGTCGAGTAAGAATTGCGCGGCTCGCCGGCGTCCACGCGCTGTCTGGCGCGTTTCTGTTTCTTTAGAAGCTTATCTGAGTAGGGGGTATCCTCCTCCTCCGATGACATCATCGGCGAGGCGCGCCGCGATTGGTCGAGCGGGCGGCGGGCTGGGCCCCGCGCTACTTGCGCCGCATTGCCCGTGCTGCAAGAGAGGGGAGCGATGAGCACCTGCCCGCGACGCACGCGCAGCGCACAATGTCTTACTTTATAAAAGGCGTGCAATATGCATGCGGTATACAATTTGTATGAATATTATAAGTATGAACTCAAATGTAAAGTAGCAACGTTCCAATATATGTAGGTAGGTACTATATTAATCACTCTTGTCTGTCCAGATTCTTCAAGTAAAAGAAAGCTAGACAACGTAATAATGCAAACTTTTTAAATATCGCTGTCAGTCATGTAGGTAATTGACATAGAAGTGCTGGAGTAGAAAAATATAATTATAATTACAGAAAAAAACTTTATGCCATTAGGTAGCTTTTAATCTACAGAGGTATTCATATAAAAAAAAAACTAATTTAGGCTTAATAGGCGTCGTACCTACTAACTTTGTTTCATATTCCTAACAACAAATTACAGTCATTTACTCGTAGAAACTGATATAATCGAATTATTAATATTCTCGAATAGTTCTTACATCGATCGTGGTTAATATCAGAAAGATTCGATTTATTATCGTCGCGATCTAAACTGCCTCTGGTATCGGTATCGATTCACTTGTAATGGCTCCAATAATTCTTAATGACTTGTAATTCACTGATATTTCGTATATTTAGGAAACTGAACCAATGACTATCATTTAAATCTATACAACTCAGAACAATTGCGTTCAATAGGTACATGGAGCGGTATTAAAACAAGATGCAGAAAAAGGCAAAATATTTTTATATAGCAAATACCATGCTTAGGTACTCCTGTCATTACAGCATGCTCAGAAGTCTCAGAACATAACATCTGAATAACGAATCAGTCAAAGATTTTGGTACCCATTCTCCAATAAGAAATAATAGTTAATCAAATGCAAGTGAATGAAAAAAAAATTGAAGTAAAAATCAAGTGACAAAACTTTACCGCCAAGTCAAGTCAATTGTAAAAATATAATTATACTATCAAGACTAAAAATCTTCGTATTTCCTTCCTTTCTTCCGTCGTATTTTCTATGTCTTAATAGTAACGCTACTTATCCAGTGTTTTTCTTTTTACCTTACCGTGCAATTCTGTGCAAATTGCGAATCTTAAAAATCACGTATCCACATGTGATTCAGTATCGTACGTGAAACAAATGACCAATGAGAACGCGGATGGTAGATACATAATGGACACACCTAACAAACAGTAACGGCATTAATTCCTTTTGGAGCGTGACTCCGTTTTCAGCGGACAATGAAGCTAAAAATGTCAGAAATAATTCTGTGAGACACGCGGTGGTTCCGTGTTTCCACTGTCCCCTGTGTCACACGAGATGTGCTATAACCACAGTAATATTCGTCCCTCTGTACTTAAAATGTTGGAAATAATTCGTAATCGAGTTTTCTAACATGGTAGGCCAAGTAGGGAATTCGTTCCCAGTACCTAAGCTGGAAATCGTTTTGATATCTTAAATAGTAAAGCGATTTTGTATACTCACACGCAGAAAACTAAAAAACCATCTAAAATTTGGCAGGTACTAGGATCTCAAAAGTTGCTCACCTTCTGGGATCGTGCTAACTCGGAATACAATGTCTTTAGGACCAAATGAAGGAATTAAAACGATTTTCAACTTGCTGGGAATTGATTCATGGAAATTATTAAATTGTCTTGGCCTGTGTAATTGTAATTTACCCTTTTTCTGTGAATAATTTTTTGTTTGTTTGTTTATACTTTATAGCAGTAATAGGTACTTACGTTATTCTCACAAACCTACTTATCTTCAAATGAATATGTTCGTTATATTTAGGTATTTTTGGTAACTTCTGTATTCTTATTAGAATATATTCTTATTAGTTTTCTAACGTTGTATTCGTTTATACAAAACGTAGCATTACAAAGTATGCGTATGCGACTACCAGAGACGAGAAAAGGCGATTGAATCCCCGCAATGATTAAGATGCGTGACGCAGTGGACATCCGTCTCCGGATATGATTACAGTGGGCGGCGAATGAGATCATTCAATTGGAATTTTATTAAATTACCTACCTACCTACCTATATTTTATATGTCTAACGGGTTTAAAACAAAAGTTTGAAATGGGTTTAAAAGAAGTTTCAATGATTTGGCATGTACGTAGTAAAACAATTCAAAAGAGGTAGCACTGATTTGTAGGAAACAGTGTGAAATATACCTACCATTTTACAAAAAAAAAAAATTGTTCGCAGATAACTATGTATTTTACGGCATTCTATTTTGCCCCTTTAACGAAAGCGGAGTTGTAAGCGTTCATGACTCCAGAAATAAATCTGATGTTACTTTCATCATTTAAACTTTTTTTTTTTACGAATTTTAGGATTTTTTAAGAAATAAATAATGTCACCATCACTGTCACTTTTTTATCCTTTACAATTGTTTCTTTCTACATGTCATCCACGTAGCCCTTTTGTAGCTGTAAATTAGACCTAATATCCAACGCCATAGAGTTCAAAATCACCTAGGAAAAAAAACAGACCTTTCAACGCTAATTGGTAAATATTTCTTTTTACCGCATAATATTTTGCCCTTAACACGTTGATGGACACTATTTTCAATTAATGATTATTAGCCATACATCGTGAACGCCTATAAGCGTACTGTCCTGCAAAGTGTTAACTTACTAACCATCATATCATCTCTATACCAGTGACGCAGTGGACATTTTAATGCTCATTACAATCAAAGTGTGACTTTTAGTGATGAAGCGGATATAAAAAGTCGTAGCCTAATGGAAACTCCATCATCTCGCGTCTCTGGCAACATCCGGTGCAATTTAGATGACAATGAGATGGTATCAATGGGGCTGCTTCCGATGGCGTGCCCGGCCACTTGCGTCCGCCGTCACGGCGTCCGCGTCTGTCGCGGAACAACACCTTTATGGTATAATAAGCTTACGGCCTAACGATTTATTATTAGGAAGTCTAAACGTTACGTCACCTTTTGTCTTAGCTGAAATTTTCCATAATGATTCTGTGAGGTAAGGTAGAAGTACTATTGCTCACCGCTGCACTAGTATTCGACATGGGAACTTTATGTCAAAACTAGCTTCACGTGACATACTTTACACTGATGAACAATTTTTCAGGCCAAACCAACATGAAAACTATAGTGATCTTATTAGAACTTCCAATTAGAAAAAAATGTATTTCTCTGAGTTCAATGTTTGTCCAAATTCCTAAAATCCTAATTCAACATAGTCCCACAACATTTCTCACACTGCCTATTAACATCAAACGAGCAGTTACTCTTAGATCATATGCGAAAAACGACATTCTTTATCCCCATACACATATGACTCACTTTAGCTTAACTACATCCTACCATCACCATCTAACTGTCAAACCCTCTCATCTTGAACCACCGCGTCAGTGAAAAATAGACTTACGCCGCTTCAACATAAGGTCCATAATTCAATGTTGGCCGGAGGAAGTATACAGGCTGTCAATATAGTAATGAACTTTGCCTGTAATTTGTGGTCATTTCGGTGGAGATTGAACAAAATGGACGCCGTGGAGCGTCTCATATTGTTCCGGTGTTTCCGGTGCTTTATGCTGAGGTTTCTATTAAGGTCGATGGACCGGCGGTATGTTGCGAAACACGTATGGGTAACTAGTGTTTCACTAGGAGTACCTATATCATGATTCACACTGTATATGGTACCTCCTATTCGACGCACTACAAAGAAAATTTGACTGAACTTTGAGACCAAGCCTGGACCACTATACTGCAATAAAGGATAATATACTATACTATAATATTACTGATTCACGCATTCTGTAGTTTTTGGGCATAGTACGAGAAGTTCTCGTAAAAATTTATTTCAGTCATGTGTCAGAAACTGATAAAAGTGACCCAGGAAACCCAACATTTTGGTTCGTGAAGTTAATTGACCTAACGGGAAAGAGTAGAAAAAGTAACAGAACTTTAAAGACATTATTTAAACAGATCTTAAAGTCCCTTTTTATACATTAATCGCAAATCGCCCTTTGAGGCTCTAAATTTTCTTCCTAGCATCTAGAGCCTGGGGCATCTAATGCCAAGATTTGGCGTAGGCACACGTTTTACGAAGTGTCTGCCGTCTGACCTTCTAACCCAGAGGGTAAATTAAACCTTATTGGACCACAGTTAAAAAACGGCATCGCTTATGGCTTCCATATTGCACATACTATAACCCTCTATTGGAATGTTCCGGTGTTCGCACCATGAATAAGCAATGGGCCTGACCCCACAAGTTCCTATACGTAGTTGCAATTAATGAGGGTGTAATTTACTTTTCAACAATATGGTGCTATTTTAACTGTTTGAAACAAAATGAACAGGCTGATTTTGTCCTATCCTGACCTTCTGAGAGGAATAGGTAAGTACTACGATTTTTTATGACAAGCCGAAAAGCCAACCCCAAAATCTTGGTGCACTTATTATATTATACGCGAGGAACGGGGCATATTTTAAACTTATTCATCAGTTTACAGCATAATACGCCGCCATATCATATTACACATTAAATAAACAACAAAAATAATAATAAATAACTATTCTTGAGACGTCTTCGCCATATTGAAGTTTAATCGAAAGTAAGTTTGTCTTCGTCTTGTCATAGGTACCTACACTACAACAGCAGTAATTGACAGACCAACAAAAAACATATTTATAAATTGAAACTTTTTCTGTAGTATATGACATCTCTTTCAATTTATAATTTATATATAGTGTGACTACTTAAAAAAAACACGAATCAAAACATTTATTACATTTAATAAATGATTTGATTCGCGCTTTACAATTGTAAAAAACATATTTGTTTACTTAGCCTGTGTAAACCAAAGTTTTTGTGTGATTTTTTTGCAACAGCTTAATTTTTTTTAAGGATTTGACCAAAAGTCATAATATTTTTTGCTTCTTTTAGACGTAGGAATGTATGGTTAAAATATTTCCCTTTCCTCCCGTATTATGCTGTGTTGTAATGTATTGTATTGTATAGAAATAATTGAGATATTATGACTTTATGAAATGTAAAACCTGCATGGTTTTGGCGCGTTCGGGATGACCCGATTATAGGTGATTTTTTTAGGAGTCTGTTGTCCATGTGGACGACTCCTGTTATTTAAAAAAAGTTGAAATTGGGGTACTTAATCGTATTGGGGGTAGGTATGCGGGGATTTTTGGTTTCAAATAATTCCGTTCCGGGCAGTTTCCATGTAACATTGTTTCACAATTAAGACCTTACTGTGAAATGTTGAAGTTGCTAATTAAATAATAATTATACAATTTTTAAGAACGTAATTTATAAATTCTAGAAATACATTATTTAAATTAATCAGATGCCTGTATAAACTTAGACATAAAATAACATTTTTCACACATTATTTGCTAATTTATTTAAATATGTATTATTAAAATGGGTTTCTTAGTACTTCAATATCAAAGGTTGATCAAGCCAGGGCTAAATTTATATTTAACTAAAGAACAACAACAGTTTGGAAGTGACATTTATCGATTAAAGTGAAGGTACTGTTTTATATCTATACTTTGGGTTCCTCCATGGATGATTCCCAGAATGCCTAAGAACCACTGTTACTATAGACAGTATGGTTTAAGGCTGGCTATAAGTACACACTGCACTGGAATGCCCGACCTGTTGATATCCACCCTTAGGGCACCACTAGTGCTGTTCCTTTAATGTTTAGAATTCATCGATATGTCGAAGGTGTTTTATAAGATACTTATTCCAAGACCGAAGAAAACAAATCGGACCTTGTTCCAACAAAGCTGGCATTTAAGCAAATTATCTTTTATTTAATATATAATTGTTAAATTAAAACACACGATGTTTTACTAATCTCACATCTCTTTATTATCATATGTAGACTTTTGAGGGTCTAATTTTTTATCGCTTGTATTTAATAATACCGTTTATTTTAATTTTATTGTATAAAAGAAACAGATGAAACAAAATGTGAACTTAATGCTATTTACCTTTTATAAAATATATTATAACCAAACGAAATTGAAACATACTAACCATGCCAAGTCTGACCATCTAACGCCACCAGTTGTATTCCAAGTACTAAAGTACTTACTTAGGTTTGGCGTAGCACTGGCGAAAACGGCACATGTTAGAAAATGCAACGGTTATCTGATTTTGTCTGAAAAACTGCGGTTTCGGTTAAAAACAAAGTTTTTCCCATACTAACAATAACCGATTGCATTCCCTACCTCACGTACAAAACCATGTCTCTACTTCATACAGTTTTGGACCTTATTGCATCTTAAAACACAATAGGGTTACGATGCAATAAGATACAAAACTGTATACATATTTTCAATGTCGACAGTTCGACACGTAGGTACTTAGGCGTGACGTATTGTCGACAGTTTCCGGAAACGCTTTCCCCGCCCTTTGGTGGAACTCCACCGCCAGGTGTCGAGGCGGAAGTCGTGGTTTAGTATGGGAAAATATTTTTCAACATGCACTTTTGGGCATATAGTACCTATGTTCGGCGCGATGTAAGGCCTTTTTTATTTAGCTAACTTTTATAGTGAGTGCTCGGTGGAATTTTCTTAACAGGTATATACCTATTTATATTATAGAGTTTATTTCCCTGAGACAATTATTTAAATATAGTTGTTTTTTAAATAGTTATGTTCTTCTCGGTATATTGTACGATATTTTATGTTTTCTGAGACAGATTTTTGATTTTTTAAGACACGATAAAGACGTTTACACGTACAGAATACAAAATAAATATAATAGAAAATGAGTGCCCATTAAATAAATAAATAAATAAATATTATAAATATTGTGGGACAATCTTACACAAATCGACCTAGTCCCACGGTAAGCTCAATAAGGCTTGTGGTGTGGGTACTAGACGACGATATATATAATATATAGATACATATAAATACTTAAATACATAGAAAACATCCATAACTCAGAAACAAATATTCGTGATAAACACACAAATAAATGCCCTGACCAGGATTCGAACCCGGGACCTCCTGCTTCGTAGGCAGGGTCACTACCAACTAGGCTAGGAGGCCGTTATTATGAAAATTATTTAGCCCATTAATGTAGATAAGTATTAAATAAAAAAATAAAGCTTTAGTCCAAAAATTTTAAGTAGTCCACCGGAAAGACTGAACATCGTTTTGTGATTGACCCTTAAGTATTTATTTAGATTCAAACCACTTTATCTTCAAGAAAATTAAAATTAAATTAAATTAAATTAAAATAATTTATTCTGTAGCTTAAGGGTAGTTACAATATCTGCACTGATGCCTCTTTTTAAGTGTACAAGACACTTGTGCTAAGAGAACACCAAAATGAACTGTCAAACTTTAAAATGTTATTTTAAACGTCACACTCCTATGAAATTATGATGTTTACTTACAGCCTGTGCTACCAAAATCTAGTAAACTACTTAATGTATTAAGTTGCATTAAATCTTATTAATATTAACTATGTTTCGGAATCCGAAAGACACTGTTTCGTCACGGCCAAAGTACACATAATAAGTACACACATAAATTATTCAACTAAATTACTAGATAATAATCTTCTACCGTTGCACCATATGGTCAGCTACCATAAGTCACCATTCTTTAAAACCATTCCAATTTAAAATTGTACTTTACGTCGTTTAATTTAGGGGTTGATACGTCCTTTTGGGGGGTAACTGAGGGGTTGTGGGGGTGAATAGTTCCCACGCATTCCTGTAAGTTCCCCTTTCGGTACCATGTGGTGCAATGTGGTATTATTATTGGTTGCAAATTGTCTTAACGGGTGGTAAGTTTTCATTGTGGTCAGAAGTAATTGGTTTATGGGAGGTTAGTTTGAGTACATTGTTTGTGGTCAAAGCATAAATAAAAACCATTTTAATATTTTCATTTAAGATGACAGAACGGGTTCACGTTTGCAATATACAGAGGTAATCGTAAGTTAATAAAAATAAATTATAAATGTAATTTATTCGGTGCTTAAAGTAAGGAGGTCTTTCTAAATAAGAAATAGGTAAACGGTCATTTTTACATGTGTGCTTACCATGGTAAGCATACTGTGCAGTTAAACTTTACAGTAAAAACTGCACAGGCATACCCTAACGTGTATGGCCTGCTTTAGACATCATAATTAATTAGTATAAAGTAAGAATAAATGAAACCTTCTATTACAAACAAATCCAAGTTGACATATTCGTTAAGCGTTTAAGTTTAGGGGTCGTATTGAAAATTAGACAAAACGTTGAAAGCTTATTCTAGATAGAATAGAACAAAGGTTCTTTTACCCTATCATTACATGTGGTATTAAAAGTGACCATTACATTTTTAATAAGCCAAAGGCCGCAGGTCAGTAATAGCGCTTAGACATGCTAGATTCACCGATAAAGCGCGCGAAGAATCGAAATTAAAATGGCGGACTGTCATGGCGTACTGTCATGGCGGCGAAGAATCATAAATTACGATGTATCGTGTAGATATTGGATTGATTGCTTTCTGAAGTTTGAGGTAGGTCGGAGAGGTTTGTGAGCATGTTTGTTGTCAATATTAATATTATTAATGTAAACAGTTGATGTTTGTTGTTACGATATGAGTATTTTCTGTTTATGGAAACATTAATCATAGTCTGGTTAAAAAGGTTGACGAAAATCTATTAATATATGACTTGTAGATGTCATTAAACTTGTACAATATTTTGTTATGCTTGTCATAAAAAAAACACAGGTAAAGACTAAACAGTATTACTTTTATGTCTATATATGTGTGTAGCTATGATTTGCAATATTTGTGTATTTTAAAATTGTAAGTTAATCTTTATTTTGACAATGATGGATCAAGCAGAAATCATGTGTATAAGCGCAAGTCTATTAATTATTAAAATTAAAATCAAAAGAAAAGATAAAAAAACTTCATAACATCGTCTAAATGTAATGAAAAACGGTTGTACCTGTAGGATTATTCGATCTTATAGAAAAATGAACTATTGAATCAATACTTCTTCTGTTATTTAGTCTTCGTGTAACACGGGCTTCCAACAGACCAACACGTTGGAAAAGGAGACGTCAAAGCGACGGCTTGCCCTACAAATTATTCTGTCACTTCTTACGGGGGGAAACATGCACACAGACTGACACATTACATACTTTTAAAAAACCATCTGTAATGACGACATTACACATAGAAAATCTACTTGGATCTATTATTGTGTACGAACTAGTCACAACACAGACCCGTGTATGCCCATTTAGGCTTGTACTATCGGCCCAATTGAATCCTCACCCACCATGTATGATTTTACTTAGCATTTGACTTTAGATGTCAATATAACACAGTTCCATGGTGGGTCAGGATTTAATTGGGCCGATAGTACCTTGGCAGAGAATTCACGGTATGTATGCTGACTTGCTTGACGGACTTAGTTCATTTAAAAAAAGCGTTCTATTTGTGTACATTTGGCTAAGCAGTTGTTCTTTTGTCTGTTTTTATTTAAGAACGATTTCAACTATATGATTTTTATAAATCAATATTCAGGCAGTAAAGGGTGAAGCGGCAATCAGCATGCATAACTTATAAGTGTTCGTGCTGGCCATTACTGGGCTTCTATGAAAAAGGACATTCCGGCTTATCGCTGGATCGCCAGAATAAAACCGGTGATAAGATCGGGTAGGGATGGGACAGTGGGCTTTATCGATAGTTCGATAGAATAAATTGTGGCCTAGTTTTGTCCTCTGGGTTGGAAGCTTTCGTAAAACTAGCGCCTACGCCGAATCTTGGGATTAGAGAAATAAGCTAAGGTTATTATTATTATGGTCGAAAATCGGACTTAGGTTTAAATATATTCATTTTCTCATAAGAATATATACAATTCACTTAAATGAGAAATTAAAACTAATTTAACTATGGTAAGGTTAACGTATGTATGCAATTTGCCTTAAATGTACTAAATTACACCTTTATAATTATCTACGAAGTGGATTAAACACTTTCATAATGGGAACTTGCAATATACAAAAATAGACGTATTTAGTATTTTTATACATATGCTGTCAAACTCCATACTAAAAACGCTTAGGGTTAAGGATGACTCACACTAGCATGGGACGGGACGGGACGGGTCGGGGCGGGACAGAATAATCTGTCATTTTTTATAGAAAGAACCCCGTTCTAGTGTGAGTCATCATTTAGTTGGCTGAGCCGCATGGTGTAAGTGGCCATTGAGTCATCGTTCATCGATCATCGATGACGATCCCCACGTCCCATCCCTACGCCCCGTGGAAGACAGGCGCTTATTAGCTGTCATTATCTACACGGTATCGCACGACATATGGCCAATACAACGAATATGGCCACGACAGCGACATGCGATCTGAACTAATTACTGGACATACTTAGGCTATTTGCCATGCTGTAAAAATGTGCTTGTTTAGTGAAAGGCACCACTTTGTCGGTTGCCAATAACGCTATAATGCCGTAAAGATTCATTTAAAAATTAACCTTATCGACAAAGTGGTACCTTTTACTTATGGCATGTGTGGACTAAAGCCCTTTTTAAGCCGTATTGGTCCGTGTTTATTGCATGCAATGGAATGACATGTCATACCTTGAAATAAATACTGTTAGATACCAACATAAATTGTTGCTAGGTTGGAAAAATGTAGATAGGTTCTGGTAACTATAATAGCCGGCTATATACGTTCGGATAATTTTACCTTACAATGATTGGCAAATTGGATATATCCAAACATATATTTATGGCCAGCTGATCCCTCAAAACTCTACCTACTTTTGTCAACGACAGTGAAAGGCAAAGAGTTTAATACAGTGTTTTTCATTGTATTAACTACCCTTAAAAAATATGGGTAAAGGTAATTCTACTGTTAGTACCAAAACTGCCAGACTATATTAATAGAGCAGAAGGGGTCCGTAAATAAAGTACGGACACTATACAGTAGAACCTCAATATGGACTACAATATGGGGTTCTTCAAAAAAGGAGTGTTAAAGTTTTTAAAGGGTCGGCAACGCGCATGTAACACCCCTGGAGTTGCAGGCGTCCATAGGCTACGGTGACCGCTTACCATCAGGCGGGCCATATGCTTGTTTGTCACCGTCGTAGTATAAAAAAAAAAAAAAATCTCAACGCCAAAAGTTGGTGTACCGTCACCGAGGTTTCACTATGAATAAAATCTGGTCACATATCAATATAGCGGGCGAGGGTCCCGCAAGGAGCGGAACTCGAGAGCAATTGCTGCCTAACGAGGAAACAATCTTGCACGCGCTCCGCTTGCGACGGAACTCTAGCCAATCTCGGCGAGCTGGGGTGGGGAAACATCAGGAGCATCCGTACACTGATGCATAGTGTCCAAGCAGGGGGGTGTCAAACGTTGTGTCAACGTTCACACAAAATCTTCCGCCTATAGGTGGCATAACCTGCCAGGGTTCGCAGAACGCGCATTACCTCACGGGTGCGCTCAGATATCCTATTTATATTTCAAACACCGCATAGTAATTTATACTTAGAAAAAATTATACCAATACTAATAAAAAACGTGGTCAATAATAGTAGTTTATGTGATTGTACCTATACAATGAAAGGCAATAAAACTCGAGTGTGCCTAATTATATACACACATATTATCTTGACTCGCCATGATGCGTTCAAAGGGCATCTATATAGAGTTATAGACCGCCATTGCCATTGCGACTTTCGGAAAAAAAAAACTTATCTGACATTTATATATTTTAAATTCAGAGACAAACTAGAGTTGGTCCCAATTTTCATATCGTTCGATATCAAAATAACGTGCGACTTGCGTGCGTCATTGTATGCAATTGACAATTCGTTTCAAACTAAACGCCATCTCGACTGATATTAGAATAGAGGTCAAATCAAATTTTCTTGTGTTAGATGTGTTCGAAATTTCAACAAAAATAATATTATCGAAATCGATAATATTATCTTATATATATGTATCAATTTTATTTTTATGACAAAACAATTGAGTATGAGTATGTAACTTCACCCAGTATGTCCCCAGCTCACACTGATTGTTTGAAAGGAAGAACCAATTTGTTGGCATGTGGAAGTGTCCTAAGTGCAAGTGCAGATGGGTTAGGGAAGTTTTGACTGCCGCTAGGATGCTCCTATTAGACCAATTGAGCCATTAAACAGATGTACAACATCCTTGATGTGGATAGAAACGTTTTTATTATGAAATTAGTCATGTTTGGACTATCGGATATTTTTACGACGGTTGCAAGTAAGCATAGTATGTAGCTATCGACTTTCGAGAGCGACTGCGGGATTCGATATGTCCGTCTCGCTCCTACCAGAGTAGTGGTTATACCAGAGAGTACCATTTGGGGTCGAAACTCTAGTTCTATGGGGTCGCACGCACGCAAGTTTTTTGTAGAAATCGCGAAACGTCTGGTTGATGTAACTGGTGACCGAAGAGCTGGTGGCTTTCTCGCACAACGCCACCAGCATCCTAGATACAAAACCTCAAGGACATATTAAAGATTTAAATAATCACGCCTCGCGTGTGGCCTCAAAGCGTCTCAGGCCTCAGGCGTCTCTAATTGACAAAATTGACATTTACGAATTAAATACTTATACATACTTTTATTTGCATTGAAAAAAAGTAAGAACTTATCCAAGACTGTAAATATTTTACTTAGACCTTTTTTTCTTAGCCATGCCAAACTAAGTTAATTATGTTTACACATCTGCTAATCTCTTGGGACCATTATAACTTTTTACAGCGCCATTTTCGCCTTCGTCTATCATTCAAACCATAACCCAAACAAACAATATTATTGTCAATTTTACCAAAAAATCTTTAGTGACGTCGTAAACAAAAATAAATAAAACACGACCGATATCGAGTTAACGAGCCTCAATAACAATAAAGAGAATCCTTAAATTGTAAAAAAAACTTTTGTTTTTATTCCTTACCGAAAATGCCATATGTCTAATGATGTATAAAATGTAGATACGTCTTTTTGAATCGTTCAGGAATGGACGGAAATATGAGTAATGAGATAAAACTGAATGTTTTCCTTCATAACAATGGCTGGTGTTTCTGTCTTGATAAGAAACCCACCAGATGTGGTGTAGTTGTGTCGCGTGCTGACTTAAGTTATGAGCGACGAGCTGTTTCTAGAGTACACAGGTTCACGACTGTACAAATACAATTTGAAGACTGCAGATGCAGATGCAGCTTAGATATTGACATGACAGCCACGGTGATAACTGATAACCCGACCACATTAAACTACCTAGAAATTAAAAAATATTCCACCTAGTGTCAGAAAAACTCACACCCAGATTCTACGTTTGGCAAATCAGGCCTTACCATATATCTTAATGCGATTCAGTTGACGGCCTAAACTGAGTCGCGTCCCAACTGAGCCCAAAACTAAACGCCTGCCACGAACATCGAAAATTAGCACTGACGGGAAAACCTCTTTGTCACTCCAATATGCAAGTAGGTATGACAGAGATGGAGATACCAATGTGCAAACATTCAAACAGCTCGCATTTAATCCATGGTTTTTCCTGGCCCGCTCTTAACACGCTCGCCTTTCATATTCTACACCAAACACTATGCAATATTAATTTGTAACGAGATACATTTTATCAATTTTCTGTGCGACAGACGACGATATGTCTTATCGTGTGTTTCGCAACAAGCGATAAACAAATGAGCTGTAATGTTTTGTAAGTGGGCGTTGGATTTTAATATTCTTGATAACGTTTGTGGAATCTTTACTGGTGATTTTTATTGGTTTGGTGGAAGCTTGTAATCAAATTTAGTTACGAAATACCATTAAATACCATTTTAGTATTTTTTTCTAGAAGCGATTTCAAATAAATTCTTATAATTTTCCGTTTATTAGGGTTAAAAGTTTTATTATATTTAGAAAAGGAGTTGGTATTAGGATTTTTTATGATGTTTAGGTAAGTATATATTAGAATTTGAAATTAAACTCTTTAGAACGGATTAATCGCGTTTATTAGCACTATGATCCTACGTTTCGAGCCCTTTACAGCACTCGTTTTCACAGGGTTAAGATGATGACTGAGATAATGCGAATTCTCCCTGTCAATCAAAAAAAGGACGTAGGATCATGGTGTTAATAAACGCGATTAATCCGTTCTAAAGTGTTTAATTTCAATGAATAACAATCGCGGTAACAAAAGACAATATTATATAATATTGTCTTCTGTTACCGCGATTGTTATTCATTGAAATTAAACACTTTAGAACGGATTAATCGCGTTTATTAACACCATGATCCTACGTTTCGAGCCCTTTACAGCACTCGTTTTCACAGGGTTAAGATGATGACTGAGAGAATGCGAATTCTCCCCGTCAATCAAAAAAGTTACTTGTGCAAACTACCTACATACAAAAATATAAAAATAATTTAAAAATAAAAACAAAGGTTGGTCTACAATGCCCAGAGGGGCTTATAAAGCTAGTAATACATAGCCTGAAGGGCATTCTATAATAAAGTGTAAAGGGCTCGAAACGTAGGATCATGGTGTTAATAAACGCGATTAATCCGTTCTAAAGTGTTTAATTTCAGACAATATTATATATTAGAAAAACTGAAAAAAAATGAAAATAATAATCTAAATTTGAAATAATGACTTAAACCAGATAATAAACGGAAGTCCGTTTTTTTGCAAATCCATAGTGTGCATTGGCGGCGATAATAGCTTACAATCAGACGATATGCCTCTTCCAAAAAAGAAAAAAATTAAGAATTTAACAAAACAGGAATAAGAAGCGATTCTGTCCAAGCCGTAGGGTATGTGATCAGGATTTTACTCCATTTATTACATTGGTCCGAGATTCGTTCCTTGTGGGATCCTCGACTTCCCTTAGTTTACTTCTTAATCTTACTCATATTAGTATCTAGTAAAGATTAAAAAGTGTAGGTAGACCGATTCATTGTGTAATCTAACTTCGAACAAAAAGTAAAAATAAGTGACGTTGCGCCAAATTGAAGCAGGTTTAAGCAAGCGGAGGATCCCGTTCGATCATTGCCGGGAAGCAAATTTTAAATTTCGAATCAGAATTTTAAAGTGTTCGAAGTTAAGACTAGGTAAGGAACTAAACGTACAGGTCTAATGAGACACCTTCCATATACTAACGATAAAATATTGATCATACAGTAGGCTGTATTGCCTACATTGGTGAAACTTTATTAAGTCCCTAGTTCTAGGTATTTGCTCTTTCTTACAACATCTAACCTACATTGCTTAAACCATTGCATTGCCATTTCCCACGCTTGGCAAGATCAGACACTGCAAGTTAAACTCCACACGATTACAGTTGAATCGGGCTGCGAACGACATCTTGAAGCCAAAAAGAGCTCTGGCCGCCGTCCAACTGAAGTATACGGACATAAGAATAAAGACTAGCTCAAAGGATCAAAACATGTGACTAAGTTGCTTACATACGGTTTTTAGTGGATATGGAAAAGGTTATTAAGGAAACCAGACTGTCCACTATCTGTTACCAACGAGTCCTAGGCTGGACATGTCACCCGGAGACAACCCGACAACTTAGACAAGTTGGTTGTCGTGGGCAAGATTGATGAGAAAAGGCAGACTAAATAAAAGACCGGATTCACCATACCGACATCCCTGAGACAAGCCGAAGACAGAGCAGGATGGAAAGACCTTGTCAGTAGTTTCAAGAAAAGCACGACCTTCAGGAATGAATAGTTCGATGAAAAAGAGAAGAAGTATAGATAGACGCGTTCGAGATGTGGTGCTGCTCCTGACATTTTGTGCTTTCACTGTTAATACGCGGAATTGCAGAAACTGGCAAATTCTCTTCACAGTCTAAATGCCTTGTAGCCCTTGTAGGCCGTGTGTATCTCGAATGACCGTATGCATATGGAGGAGGCTAACTGCACAAGTTTGTTGCAGTTTTAATGCAGTTTGTTGGTAAGTGTAATATCTGGTAATAACCGGCTTAGTGCGACTTTCTGGTAAGTTGGTCTGTTGGACGATTTACGCGTGAGTAAAACTTTACGCATGTAGGCATTGGGATAATGTAGGAACAGGAACGTTTTGGTAATCTCAAGAATGGCTAGAAAAGCCGTAGTCGCGTGTAGTCTAATTTTTTCCAGCAGCTAAAGGGGAATGTGGCGATGAGTTTTGAAAGTCATCACCCCCTTTCCTGGGGCGTCGTGGAGTTTGACGGTGGGATTTGAGTTCAATATGTTTAGAGTTGCACGCAACTGTATTCGTAAAATTTATCTTAGTATATTACGTACCTATATATTTTTCTTTTTCTTTGGCATGCTCGGGTTTTTAATATTAATTAAAATTTTGAACAGAGTATAATTCGTCGCTGTCGTATGTCTAACTCGTCGCTTTTAAGACAGAGAAGTGTGAACGGATGTATTTTAAATACGGTCTAACATAAATACGGAGAGTATTTGCATGATATCAATAGGTTCGTTTCCAGCTCTGAACACTTGGGGCCTTGGTAACTTGTTCTGTAGTATAATGACATCTCTTGCAATTTATAAGTAGGTAGACAAATAAATATAACGACTTTAACCATGTACTTACTAAGCGTCTGTGTTTTAAACATGCCTAAAAAGCTTAAAAACAGCAGTTACCTCCTAAACTTGACAGCTAATTGTTTCAACAACGCTTAACTGTCTAAATTGTCGCATAAATTTACTTTCCTTGAATTAATGCGCGCACCTCGGCGTTTACTCCTTCCTGTGGCATAATGTCGTATGTGCACGTACGCTGTAATGTCACTTACGACAATGTTTGCTTAAACTGGCAATATTTAGAACGGAAGTCGGCGACCGGTCGCGCGACTAGTCGCAAGGACGCCTATTTTTAAATGCGATTCGGATGGCCTAGGTCTCATTAGTATTAGGATAATTAGAGCTAATAACTATATTATGCTGTGCACTTTTTTTAAGCCATACACTCGTTTTTTTCATTCTGTGCCTTGTTTACTAATAGAAATAGCAATATCCTTTTAGAATTAACTAATATGTTATTATACGCACTATTTTTTTTCAGCTACAGACGTGTTGAAATATTTTATTTCTATGTTTCTTATTTAGTTTTATAGCCATAGTATTTGAAATGTATTAATACATTTTGATAAGTATAAATTTATAAATTGAAAGAGATATACTACAGAAAAAGTGACCAAGGCCCCCAGTGAGCAGCACGTCTACCACGAACATCGAAAATTGGCACTGACGGAATCGAACCAGCGGCCTCCTGCTTTCGTGGCAGACGCCCTAACCACAGTACGCTGGCAGTAGCAGCAATTATTCCATTCATAAAAAACTCGCCATGTTAGACGCGTGAACCTAGCCAAATTTAACCAAGATAATTAAACACTTGCCACAATTAGCAGTAAGCAGGAAACACGAGAGGATGTCCCGACGCATCTGCGCACAACGTCGTATCTACATATGCCATTGGAAATAGATGCGACATTGTGCCAGCGGATCGGGATATCAGCAGTGGAAACAAATGACGTAAGCGACATGTTAAAAGATGGACTTACGACATTTGAAAATGAATGGTCGATATGGATTTAACCTTTGCAACATCCGTCGTCTTTGACGAGGTTTTAATTGACCCACATTTTTATTGAAGTGTTAAGTGCTTTGTGGGGTTCGTTAGTTGAAGATTGTTGCATTTTAAGAAGGGAATAATTGATAGGATTTTTTTAATTAAAATATTTTTTTTTAATCGCCTGTTGATAATTGGAATGAATAAAAATATGAACCTTGTCTTTAGGTAATGAGGACATTAGGACCATATTACATAAGTATTTTCTTTTTAACATTGCATTTGATCATAGTAGACTATAAATAGTAAAAGTTACAATAGGCAAAAATCTTGAAATATCATAATTTCACGATTTTTTCCAATTTTCTAAGTAATTTAAAAACCTTACTTAATATACTTAAAAAATACTTACAGTTACAAAATCTACAACATCTAATATGTCCCTTACGACATTTGAAATTTCCACTCTAGAATTATAGTCAAAACCGTTGTCTTATTTGACTAGACTACAGTGTCGTAAACGGCGCGGCGTGAACGCGCACGCGACACAAATGTCACAATTGGTAAAAAGGAAATATCCTTAATGAACAATTAAGCCAAGAACAATCTATTTGCGGGCGCTAATGTGTCACACTCTCGTCTGAGCCACAGTAAATGTCACATCACGTATGGCAATTGCGAAATGACTAACGTATAACGGCATTAACGACATATAGCTTGTACGCTGATGGCAAAACAAAATAATTGAACTCGTCGAAGGTGAACGACTTATGCCTACGCTATTTAGTTTTTTTTTGCGTGATGCACTAACAATATAATACATCGCATGTGACAAATTATATCCTCATGTCTAATAGAGCCTTCGAACATGTTTACCTGATTGAAAAACGCCTCTACTTTGACAGACGCAGTAGGCTCTGATCCGTTTCTTACACACAGATTTATAAGAACTGCTTTCAATGTTTAATATTTTTAATGCATGGTCATTATTATGATGAAGAAGTACAATTAATCCTCTTGGGTAAGTGATCATGAATTGGAACAAAACTGAATTTAAAAAAATTGGAAAGTCACGCAAAACAGCCAAAAAAGGTCACTTTTTGAGCAACTGTTTTGAAAAATATGTGACGAAAAGTGTGACGCTCTTTACATTTAGAGTAAATTCTGTTTAGCTATTTTGTCTTCTCTTCAATGACCACATTCAACTGACTTACAAAACTACCGTTGTCTGTGAATATCCATACAAATCTTGCAAGAAGCTTATCATAACAGCGAGAATTGTGTTAAGTTGAAAAGTCGTATCTACACTCGACTCTAATAGTTAGATACGACATTATTCCTTGGAAGATATTAGCCCTCAGGTAAAGTTTGGAGTCCTCAGGTAAAGTTCGAAAGTTCGGTACTTAGATTAAGACGAGCGATTGTCTTGGGTCAGACTTGTGATAGTTGTTATTTAAAGATTAGATTAAAGTTAGAATTAGTAAGAATAGTTAGGGAACACAAAACCAGGAGATTAAACAGAAAAGTTTCATCAATCTGAGCGTGTAATATTTTGCATACATTATTTTAGAACTAAGTACTTGGGTTAATCAACTATTTCTTTTCACTAGTTGCCACATTTAAAATCACATTTTTTTTGGTAGTTTTATTATATTCTTTTTTTCATAATGTTTCTTCTAACAAACTGTGCTGCATTTGTCCCCTGAGCGCCTACCACGAACTGCGAACGAAAGTATACCTCCCTTTCGCACTTGTGATTTTTCACTCAAGTGCGACAGAGAGGTGAAACTTCGTTCGTGGTTCGTGGTAGGCCTTCTGGCTAACGGGACAGAATAACAACAAGAAATAGTTGATTCACTCACTTACATACATAAAAAAAATAGGTAAGATAAGGACGAAGGGAGGCCTGTAACTTAGTGTACCTATATATTTTGTTAGTTATGCCTATTTGAAATAAATTGTTTTTTAGAATAGAATAGAATAGAAATAATTTATTCGTGGACACACAAAATATACAGTACAATTACAATTAACAGAAAAATTGCCAAGATTAAAGAAGTGCCACGAAATGGACTCATCTCAGCATAATGCTGGCGACTTCCAGCGCTGATCTTCCGATGAGCCCATCCGGTGAAAAAAAACACGAAAGGTAACACAAACACTGAAATAAAAACAAATCAAAAGAAAAACAAACAGAAAGGAAGAGACGAACAAAAATGATACATTCAGAAATCTAATTTTATACAGTTAACACACAGTTAAAATAGTTAATACACAATAAAAATAATACAGTTAATAAAAATAATAACATTAGATTATACAACAAGCATTAAGGCAATTTTTATCATCGTCTCATCACTCTCATCAGACACAGCACACCTTGGCCGGGCATTATGAATGCGGAAACACTAGCGCCGACGGCAGTAAGGTGAACTTATTTAGACTTTGACATATATAAAAACATAAAACACGAAAGCAAGAAAGATTACATTGAAAACACATAAGTAATTAGTTTTTCATAAGTAATTAGTTTCCTGTTTGTTTCCTTGTATCCTGTTTATGTGGTTTTACCGTTTATGAACAATTTTGTTATGTAGGTAGGTAGCTTAGGTGCAAACGTGATGGGCCGGTAACGGTAACTACACTTTTTTTAAATTGTAAGTCTAGCAAAAGAACACCACACAGTTATTGTAATGGATGCTAATATATATAATAATCTTATATTAATCTTTCTTATCTAACTAATATATCTAAGTATTATATTTGTTGAAAAAAAAATGAAATGAAAAAATGTTATTTATGTATTTGCATATTATATATATCGTTGTCTGAGTACCCGTTACACAATCCTTGAGCTTACTGCGGGACTTCAATTTGTGTAAGAATGTCTTATAATATTTATTAATTATTTATCTTCCGGAAGCGAGATGAAACAGATAACGAGTCGTAAACGAGATATCGTTTAGTACGCAACGATAATGACAACTTGTGTTAAGCAAACAAGGTTGTAACTGTTAATAACACTTTGTATAGTATAGTTTTAAAAACAAACGCAGTTTTGCAAACGCATTTGCCGTGGTGGAAACACTAAGTCGGTGTAAGTGCGGCTCCATACAAGATAAGAACCACTTATCTTACCACGCGATCCGGGGCGCAGCTTACCTCAGACAAGTTACTTCGTCTTGCATGACTCACACTAGAACGTGACGTGACTGGGTCGGGCCGAGTTGGTAGTTTCTTTCTATAGAAAACGTCACGTGACTTCCGAGGGCTCAGAGCTCGGAAGTGTATCTTTCTATAGAAATTGACAGATCGTCACGTCCCGCCCCGTCCCGTCCCATTCCAGTGTGAGCATCCTTTAAGGTGGATGTACTTCAGGGTCATACACAGTTAAATCTAGTGTCAATTGTCAAAAAGTCTCCACCAAGAAATTATCTATTTATTGACGATTTTATTTAAATTATCGAAATGGTTGCAAACAAGCACACAACCCGTACGATGTTGAGCGGTTTCCATAGCCTATGAATGCCTGAAACGCCTTTAATTCGGTCATTTCAGCAATTGTCACACTTGACAGACTAGTGAAATTGGAGCCTGATCATGTTACCTACGCCGGTCTCGGGCAGTGATGCCCGAGCCGCGAAGGTGACAACACCACTCTGTTTGTCCGACGATTACTGCCCGATGCAGTCGGAACATTTCACGCATATTGTGATAAAAATACGTGAGTGTTAACCGTTGCAATTTAATACTGATCATGATTACATTCGAGCGGTTTTAGACTAATTTAAACTCGCTGTCGGTTTCAATGTCTATGCTAAGTCACACTCCCCATAGTCCAAATTAGGCGGCTGATCGCAACGCTTAGCACCAGATTTGGGGTTAATAGGTTCAACCCACCGTCTGCTACTGCGACTTACATGTTCAAACTTGTTAGACATGTTAAATTTAATCACTCATTTAAACTTTAACACGTTGTTAATACCGCACCAAGTCATGCAGATCCGTTTTGTCAGAGACGCGGCAAAATAGCCATAGCCAAGATGCCAAATCGTAGCTACCTCTCTCTATCACTCTTCCTTATGAGTGTGACAATGACAGTTGCGTTTCGTTAGCGACTGAGCGTGAGTGATTCTCATCTTGGCTACGCACCCGGTAGTAGTCACTAATGTTAACTTAACAGTCTGATGACTTGTGGTATTTATATCATAAAGATATTTTCAACCGACTTCAATATTTCAAAAGGAGGAGGTTCTCAATTCGACTGAATTTTTTTTTTTATTTTTTTTTTTTTTTTTAATGGATGTTCACTCATAACTCCGTCATTACTGAACCGATTTGAATTTTTTTTTTGTTTTCTAAAAGTAGACGGTTCCTGGTTGGTCCCGTTTTTTTCAAAATCCATTTCTGATGATGGGATCCATGAGGAACTGAGGGAACTCCTCAAATTTGAAAGGCACATGCATGCTGATTTGGGTGATTTCTTAAGAAACTCGAGCATTTCTTTACGAAAATCATCAATTTGGTGGAGTGGACCTGATGATGAAGACCAGGGATGGCAAAGTGGAACTGCTTCGTAATTCTCAGGACTATGATCCGATTTTTAAAAAAATTTTTTTGTCTGTATATAGATGGTTTCAGAATTGTCCCGTTTTTTTCAAAATCAATTTCTGATGATGGGATCCATGAGGATCTGAGGGAACTCCTCAAATTTGAAAGGCACATGCATGATGATTTGGGTAGTTTCTTAAGACACTCGAGCATTTCTTTACGAAAATCATTAATTTGGTGGAGTGGACCTGATGATGAAGACCAGGGATGTCAAAGTGGAACTGCTTGGTAATTCCCAGGACTATCGTCCGATTTTAAAAAATATTTTTTTTTCTGAAAATAGATGGTTCCAGATTTGTTCCGTTTTTTTCAAAATCAATTTCTGATGATGGGATCCATGAGGAACTGAGGGAACTCCTCAAATTTGAAAGGCACATGCATGATGATTTGGGTAGTTTCTTAAGACACTCGAGAATTTCTTTACGAACATCATCAATTTGGTGGAGTGGACCTGATGATGAAGACCAGGGATGGCAAAGTGGAACTGCTTGTTAATTCCCAGCTCTATCATCCGATTTGAGACATTCATCTTTTCTTTGTAAAGAAATACCTTCAAGATAGTCCTATTTGATTATAGTTCTATTTTGATGATGGGCTTCATGAGAGATTGAGAGAACTCCTCAAATTTTAACGGCACATGCATTCTGATTTGAGGGTTTCCTTAAGTAACTAAAACAGTGTTTTGGCGGAGTCAAAATTTTGATGAACTTGATCTGATGATGAAGACCAGGGATCGCAAAGTGGAACTGGTTAATAAACCTAGCTCTACTTATTATCCTAGTTGTGACATTCATCTTTTTGATTTGATTTATATTCTGATGATGGAGTTCTAGAAGAATTCAGAGAACTCTTCAAATTTGAACGGCAGGTTAATTGTGATTAGAGGGTGTTCATAATTAGCTTAGGCATTTTCTTACTGTGGCCATCATTTTGCTGGAGTGGACCTGATGTTGATAATCAGGGATGGCATAATGAATATGCTCGTTAATTTACAGTCTGTCATCCAATTTAACACATTGTTATTTTGTTTGTTTAAAGGTCTACAAGGGAGTTCCGTTTGATTATACTTCAAATGTAATGATGGAAGCCCTAGGACATTAAGAAAGCTCCTCAATTTTCAATCGTACACGTGCGGTGTATTGGATATTTGTGAAGTAAACTGGCTAACTCAAACAAATTCTTAATTTCACTTTTACCGGGAACCAAATGAAGTCGGTTTTTTTTTCTTAAAAATTATATTTTTGACGTTTGGAGGCCTTTACACCTCCAAATCCTATTAGTATAATTTTTTGACTATGGGGACCTTTTACATCTCCAAATTTTTATTCGTATTTTATTTTGACGTTGGGGGACCTTCTACATCTCCAAACTTAATTTATTATTAACTATAGAGACTATACATCTCTTGTCATATTACTTAGTACATTTAATTTAATATTGTTTACCCAGGTTTTGGCTGTTGTATTATCAGTATTTAGATTATACTTTTACTTCTCACTATATATTGTAAATGTTTGTACATGAAAATGCTTTATTGTAATGCTTACTGACTTGTAAAAGTGCCCTTGAGGCCTACTTGCAGAATAAATTTTTGAATTTGAATTTGAATTTGAATGCCTAGTTGTAAATAGAAATTACCGTAAGTAACCTATTAATAGTAGTTTATGCAACAGTGATATAATAAGGAATACGGCCTCGTACAACTCATGGTAAGCACATAAGAAGCTTTCGCTACATACCGGGAAACCCATGTCGTCAGCTACGGCGTAGCGCTACAAGAGTACTTCAGCAGTGAGACTCATTAGTAAGAAGAAGAACCAATGTCAATTCACCGTACAACTTGACGTGGATTCCGCAACAAAAAACGGAAGTTTTTCATGAAAATGTTATTATATTTTCCCAGTGAATGTGAGTTAACTAACCAGGCTGCATTAAGCGTAGAGATGCACCTCAAGAAACTGCGAAGACTGCCTCAAAGGGCGAGATTCAGTTCATTACCGCCCAGCGAGCGTAGGGATGGGACACTACTACGGTTATCGATAGTTTTTTTTTTTCAAAAGAAAGGAAAAGTGGAAAAAGTCTTGACCTCAGGCGGGACTCGAACCCGTGACTCTGGGATACAAGCCCACGCACGCAGTCAGAGGACATCGTTCGCAGACGTTACTGGTTAAAAAATATTTTATTTAAAACTTGTGAATTGATTAAATAAAAATGATTTAATTAATTTTCTCGCTCTCCCAAGAAAAAAGAAATAAATATAAACTTAAATATCTGTAAATCTTTAAAATATACATTAATCCCCACAAGCTATAATAATAAGACTTTAGAAATGTAGAAATGAATGGAAATGTAACATTTAGTATGTAGATTTTATATCACCTATTTTATTTACCTACATGCTTCAATAAACTATTAATCATCTATTGGTTCATTGAATTCTGTATAAAAGGGAATTGGTTGTTTATTTATATAATACAAATGATATAAGTTTAATAATATAATTCTATAATTAATAGCTATTATATAAATAAAGCGAGAGGTTCACAGTATGATTATAATTTATGAACCATAAATATAGCTTAACTTTTTTTTTACCGATATTCATACCGATATCGTGGAAACTTGTACAGTAATATGTGTATAAACAACAGATTAAACACAGATATGAAACATCGATTTATCATTATCACGAAACATTAAAAAAATAAGTCGAACTATCGTCGCCCGAGCTTCCTAGTGCCGATTCGAGAAAAAAATATTCTCTCTCAAGTCAGGGGTTTCCCCCACTGGGTGGACTTGAAAAAAGAATGAATGGATCCGCCCCTTAACGAATACACCGAGCGGTATAATTCATACTTAGGAAAGTGCAAGGAGTTGACATGGAGGTTTCTTTTTTTTTAGAATTAAATAGTTTTTGAGGCTTGTGTTATATTTGAAAAAGAGGTTAAGAGCAAAAGAGAGCGGGATAGATATAATTGCGGGTGCACGCGAAAAATGAATAGGCGATTAGGCGGGTGCTTCAAAATAAACGACGTAATCAGATAATTACTGTTTACAACTAAAGTACAATTTTAGTTGCCATAAGAGCGTTTCAAATATTTTTGAACCTTCATAGCAAAAATTACAATTGCAGGTACAGTTAATTAAAGGATCACTTTGTTGTCTGTCCGTCCGTCCGTCTGTCTATCAAGACCCTTGATCTCGGGAACGTGTAAAGTTGAAATTAATACCGCTTACACCTTGCGGTCTTTGAAGCTGTGAAGAGACCGAATCTCTACGTCAACGCAATCAAAAGATACGGCCGTTTATGTCGCATGTCGCATTTCCTTACAATTGCAATGGGAATCAAAATGTATAGGGTACTTCCCGTTGACCTAGAATCACGAAATTTAGCAAGAAGCAGGACCTTGTATCACAAGTAAAGGAAAAAATCCGAAAACTGTATAATTACCGCACACTGAGAGTTCCGTGCCACAGGTATTTTTAAGTACATAAGGTCATAAGAAGCATTTGTGCGGAATCTTCGGTGGGCGAGACCAACTCGCACTTGACCGGCTTTTTTTAAATAGATGCAACTGCATTTCATAGCAATACTAATACCGTTTCAGTACGCACTTTGCTGTAAGTGCTTGAAACTTCGCCGGGGAAGTCTACTCGCTGTACTTCCTGTACGCCGTAACTGAGAATGTGCTTCAAATAGTACAAAAGTCGAAAGTACTTATTTCCTAGTTAGGTGGAAGTTATTTTTCATTAAAAGTTATCTAGTTACCAACAGCCAAGTTTATGGAATTAATTGTAGGAAATGTGTGTTGAACGTATTTTAATATGTTGTGCTAAATATTACACCTCTGGAGTTGCAGGTGTCCATAGGCTATAGTGATCGCTTTCCTTAAGGCGGGGCCGTATTCATGTTTGCCACTAACATGGTATGCATTTTAAATGTCTTTACTTCATAGTCTAAACACACTGCACATTAGGTAAAAACTAACATTTTTATTTTTAATAAGTATTAAACACTAGCATTTTTAGAAGCTAACATAAAAAAAATTGACAATGAAATTTCAATGAAAACATATTTTTGATTTTATCAAGTCAAACTAACTTCACCTAATTGTCACAGTAAATACTTAATGCAGTCGCTAGTCTTAAATGAAATGAAGCCTTCCTATCGAGCAAGACGCGCGTATAATTTCCACCCACCCCCCGTCAATCTTACCGTTACGCTAGTGGGCATACAGTTTTATTTGCAGCCTGCGTTTTAGGGTTCAAGGAAATTCTAGACTTATATTATGGAGTTTTAATACACTTTATACCTATTCATTCGCGAATCCTCTATTCGTTTATCTTATTCATTAGTACCTGTGGTTTTATATCAGTTTTCGGTTTTTACTGGAAGCGTGAGCTACAAATAAAACAAATTGTTACGTTACACGTAAAAGCGCGAAGAAGAAGAGAAAAGGAATAGGGTATTTTGTAAAATACTTTTCAACAACTTTCAAGAGGTTTCACCGTTCGTAAAATTACGGCGTTGTAAAAGTACTAAGAAGTACTATTTAGTGCTCGACACAGCAGTATTGAGCACATTATGTGAAAAAGACAAGGTTTAAATTCGAATGGCGAAAAACTTCATTGTTCAAATCTAACCTATGTGACTTTGACATAAAGTGCCCATGTCGAATACTAGACCAGCGTCGAGCACTGCTACTTATACCTTACAACGTACTTACTATAAGTTTACAACGTATATTTTAACATTAGAGATACCACTTAGATATCACAAATAAGTCCAGAAGGCCTACCACGAACCACGAACGAAGTTTCACCTCTCTGTCGCACTTGAGTGAGAAATCTCAAGTGCGAAAGGGAGGCATACTTTCGTTCGCGGTTCGTGGTAGGCGCTCAGGCCCCGTAATTTTCATGCCGATGACGGACAAATGACGGCAAGCTTCATACATCATGTTTTAGATTTTACGTTTGAAAGAATAATGCTGTTATTGGATAGTGTCAAAACTATTACGTTTTACGTAAGAATTGAACGTTGATAGACTTTATCTGTCATTAACTCATTTCGTATTAATACATCCTGTGTGTTTATATACGTGATAATGACGAAATCGGCATGAAAATTACGGGCCATGCAAATAAAGAAATAACTTTTGCACACTGAATTGAAAGTTAAAATATTGGGAACCCTTCGCAGCGCAAGATCGTCGCATTTCCCGCAGTCACCATTTTAATAGGACTCGAGCCGGGAATTCTCAGAATCGATGGTTTCCCGAGGATGGTTAAAGAGCTGCGTAACCACGCTTAATGAACTCCTTTATTTGCGTAAGCGACTTCATTTTGTAGTGAGACGTTTTACTGCTATTATTTTTTACATTGTTGGAGTATTTGGATTTGATGTCTCAGAACGTACTTAAAGTCTGTACTGCGAGATATAAAATAAAAAAATGATGAAAATAATTCCGTTGCTAATTCAAATACAGTAATTCGTAATTCAAATAAGGGGAGTATGGATTTTAACAACTTCTATGCATACAAAGTCACGCGTGGTGTATAATTCTGTTGAAACCTAGAATTTTGAAACATATATTTTTCTAATATCTTCAAGCTTAACTATTGAAATTAAACACTTAAGAGCGGATTAATCGCGTTTATTAACACCATGATCCTACGTTTCGAGCCCTTTACAGCACTTGTTTACGCTCATGGTGTTAATAAACGCGATTAATCAGTTCTATAGTGTTTATTTTTTATGAAAACAGAAGACAATATTAATCGCCAGTTTATTAAATGTAACCAAGATTAATCTGTGCTTCAGTGCCTCTTTTAGCTACTGTTATATATTATAACAATTTTAAATAACGTCATTCAATTTCATACTATTCATACTCTAAGGTTAGCTGGAAGAGATCCCTTACAGGGATAAGTTCGCCTTTGTACTTCAATTCTTTTCAGTTGTTTTGTGATTTATTTTGTGTACAATAAAGTGCTTACTACTACTACTACTACTACTATTCTCAAATTAAAACGTCATTACAAATGCATCAAAACTTCGACTAAACATTTTCTTCCACCCACGTTCACGTGAAACTTTAAGAAAAGAGTCCTTAAAGCCTGTATTAATCAGCGTATTGTGGCTAGGCCAGACAGACCAGGGGGAAGAAATAAAAAAAATATCCTTAACTTGCATACACGCATAAGTAGAGAGTTGCAGACAAACGGCAGTTTCTCAGACTTTTCTGGAAACGCCTGGGATTGCACCAGGATGATCGAAGTTTATGTTTTGGGTCATATTGTTTAATGTATTAAGGTGACTTTTTTAGGCAAGAGGTGACATTTTTGATTATCTATAAGGTACATTTTGTATAGATATAAGGTTAATAGATATGGCGCTTTAATGGGCTTTCAACAGTATTACATAGTATGTAACATTTGGAAATTGGGCAGAAAAGACATGTGTTGTTATTATGAAGTTTTTATTGTTTTGGATACATGTACAAATGATTAGTAATTTAAAAAAAAGGCTTAATAAAATTAATCGTTCACGAATTATTCAGACTCATGAGTCTGTTTATGTTATGAAATCTAATCTAAATCTCGAGTTGTGTAGGTGTGTTGCCTTTCACCTGCATTTGTATTTTTTTTGTCTTTGACATACCTATTCTTTAAAGCCAATGACCCTGAGTGTGATGCAAAAGGAAAAAATTCAAAATTCGAAAAAATATAATTTTGTATACTTAGAATGGATTTTCGATCAGGTGGTCCATACAAAAACATTTTATTTTCGAATTTCGATTTTTTTCACTTGCATTGCACTCAGAGTCATTGATCTTATCAGCTGTTAAAGTATCGCTCGGGACTTATGTTACTTCCTGTACAAAAAAAAGTTCAATAAGTTTTTTCCCGAACTGCCCATTTCGCTTTCACCGCCACAACCCTCAAGATGCACCGAAGGGGTCCATCCTGCTATACAAACTTGCAACAGATAAAGGGCCTCAAGTACCCCCCAAAAGGGGTAAGACACCCCCCAAGTAGAGTGTAAAAGAAAAAAGGCAAGGGACGGCGATGGATTGTAAACTAACGATTTGGGGGAAAGTACGCGCTCTGCGTTTCGTTTGGAGGTTTTTATTTTTAAATATGCATTTGGGAATGCTGGGGATAGTCTTGCATCTTTTATTTATACAGAAAATTATCTTAGTTCGCATCTCAGTATGAACATCATATGTACACAACCATAACTAAGGGATGACTCACACTAGAACAGGACGAGGCGGGGTGGGACACCCCCTGAGTTGCAGGCGTCCATAGGCTACGGTAACCGCTTACCATCGGGCGGGCCGTATGCTTGTTTGCCACCGACGTGGTATTAAAAAAAGAATCTGCACAAGCATCGTTCATCATCATATCATATCATATCAGGATCCTTTTGAAAGTAACTGCTAACGGTCCGTTTTAACCAGAAAGGAGACAGCTTTGATGCTTAATGTTTGACGTAACTGGTGACCGAAGAGCTGGTGGCTTCCTCGCACAACGTATCAGCATTGCGATACAACGAGGAAATGCCGCCAGCATCCTAGGTACAATGCCTCAAGGACCTATTTTAGATTTAAGGTAGGTATAGGTAGGTAGCTAGGTAAGTTACACTTACTGTATATATTATGAAAATAAATGTTATACCAATAAAAATGATTGGAAAATATCAAACAATAAATTGCTAAACAACTTGTAAGCAACTCATTGGTACGAGACGGGAATCGAACCGCGATTTTCAAATAAAAAAAATACTGATCTGTAAATACAAGATACACACACACATCAAACGTGTATCAGAAAAAAATACATATTAGTTAAACTCTTCAAATAACAAAAAACTGCTTCTTTGATAAGACTTTATAATTTTTTCTTTAAATCTCTAGTCCGTCTATAATTTTACAATAACCAAGCCAAAATTGCTTGCCCAACAATTTTAAACAATTAAAAAAAACCTCAAGCGCCCCCATTGTCTCTGGCCACCTCAAATTGAAGGAAAGGGCTAGAATGCTCTGTTTCCCACACTCCAGCAATATTGTATTACTTGTATTGTCTTTCCCTTTGTTTCATAATCTTACCGCGAAGGAGTTGTTTTCAGGTACAGTGAAGTAGACAAAGCGTTAAAAGTGACAGAATAAATATTTCGCAATCAATACATTACAACCAGATTGTAATGTAATTACAACCAGATTGAGACTAGGTCGTAGTATGTACATGTATGTAGGTAGGTAGTCGTACTTAATATGTAGAAATATCATTGTGTATTACCGAATAAGACTCTTAAAATATTATCTGGGTCTATATATTTTTTTTATTTGGGTATATATATTTTCTGGGTCGTTAATTATACTCTTATGTAATTATTTATTATGTGCGTCACACGTGTTTTATAGCTGATGAGATGTAAAATCACAAAACGTTTGTAAGACACAAGTTAATTTTTAAAATATGTTATTTTAATAAAAATCTAATCAATGACAATGAAGGCTTCTACAAAATTGGCAAAAATAATTGTATTATAATATCTACCAATAAGAATACGTATTACATATTCTGTGAAGTCCTTATAAAAATAAGGCCTTTTGTAAATACAAAAGAGATAATTTACCCTTTCAAACATTGACCCTTTCAAATGCCAATGTATCTTAAAAGCATAAAAAATTAGCCAATTTAATATTGTCTTCCGTTAGCGCGACCGTTATTTATTGAAATCAAACACTTTAGAACGGATTAATCGCGTTTATTAACACCATGACTACGTTTCGAGCCCTTTACAGCACTCGTTTTCAGTGAAAAAAATGAAAAACTGAAAAAGCATTTATTGGTTACAATATTGTGTAAAACAGTTATGGTTGGAATCTCCAAATAAGTAAAATATTTACTGGTGCCAAGAGACCCCCCTCTTCCTCATAGATAGTAACCAAAAGTATACTTATTTATATGAATATGTAATTGTACGAACTAATTTTAATCTAAGACGTGTATGTGTGTGTGTGTGTGTGTGCGTGTGTGTGCATAATATTGTATTTTATAACAAATTTGTTTATAATTTTAGTAATTAATTAGTTTAAATTAGTGATTTTGTAAAAAGGCTTCAGTCATCATCTTAACCCTGCACTGTGAAAACGAGTGTTGTAAAGGGCTCGAAAGGTAGAGTCATGGTGTTAATAAACGCGATTAATCCGTTCTAAAGTGTTAGCCAATTTATTTCTCCACATTGTCGCCGACTGTACCCACGCTCGGTTGGTGTGAACTTGATACATGACATTGTGTCCTTTTCACGCACCTTGCGATCTCCTTTGTCTACTACACACTTTCTTAGTTTTTTATTTACGTTATATCTTTTACAGCTCTTTGTAGACTGAGGGCAGTATAAGCGTTTCTTTGTTGCTATTGTGCGACTTAATTTTGCTGAGTGGCTTGAATGAGGATGTCGTTTTAGATTTTTAGACAGCTTTAAACAAATTAATCATTATGCTACGTTGTTAAAGTAATACTTATTGTAATAATTTGTATATTTGGTGCTCTGGAAGTGGGTCATTTCAATGTTAACATATGAAGCGGGCGCAAAATGACACGTTTCCGCCTTAGGACGTTTTCCTTTTGAAATTCAAAAAAAGTTTTCCAATTGCAATAAAAAACGGAGTAAAACGAATGCATCGTATGAATTTCAAAATGCAAAATAACATGCAATTGTAGAAATCATGTTCAAATCCAGACCATTTTGACTGCCACTCTTTAACTCAATTTTCTAGTAGTCAGAAAAAGTAAATATTTAAATTTCGTTATCGCTCGAAACTGTTCCGCAATCATTTTTATAATTAGTTTTTAGATATTGTTTAAATTTTAGGATTAAAAAAAATCATATTTTAAAGATTTTAAAACGTCAATGTCAATTTTATATTCATCACACGTGAGCACGCTTGCATACAATACGAGAATGCTTGTATACAATATCACCATTTATGAGCATAAATTGTGATATTGTATGCCAGCATTCTTAGACTTAAGGAGCTGTGGCCTCACGCCACGCGTCCCACGCCGCACGCAGTCTCCACTCATCGCGAAGTACTGTGGACCGCACTACTACTCTACCACTAAGAATTATATAATTAATTATTTATCTGCCTATTACCTAAGTTTGTTTATATCCTCACAAATGTGATGAAAAATATTGTATGTATCACGAGCGGTACATCATTACGGTACGTAATTTCTTGTCTGCCGCCCTTAATACATAAAGTACTACTTATGTTTATCGTTGCTCAATAAAGTCCTTTTGCTCGTAATCTATTGGTCCACTGTATAAAAAGTTCCGCTCAGCTGCATATAATTTTGAACATAACCCTGCCGCTGCCGATGCAGACTGTATTAAAATCCGATGTTGTTCTTGAGGCTGTGGAGGGTTGGGGTGGTCGAGTGCCCCCACCCGCTGCTAAATTATGAGGAAAATAAAGACACTGACGCGCCGCGATGTCGATGGAATGAGGTCTTAAAACTAGTAAGATTTTGTCATTTATAAAGGACAAAACTATAAGTATGATGAATATTTGTTAAGAACATGGCTCTAACATGTGCTCCAAAAACACTACATCAATATTTGTACACTACAGTAGATTATGTCATTTATAAAGGACGGCTGTAATAAAAACCATACAGAAAATACTTATTTGTGGAGATTCGTATGAAATAATTAAATTATTCGAATATCAAGTCAAACTTGACCTAATTAATCACTTGTTTTTAGAGTTCCGTAGGTACCTCACAAGGAAACAACGGGACCCTTATAGAATCACATTGTTGTCCGTCCATCCGTCTGTCCGTCCGTATGTCTGTCAAGACCCTTTATCTCGGTAACTCGTAAAGGTAGCAAGTTGAAATTAATACCACATACACATGTCTGGCGACTGCCTTGAAGCTGTGAAAAAATCAAACCTCTACGTCAACGCAATCAAAAGATATGGCCGTTTATGTCGCATTTTGTATGGGTACTTCATGTTGACCTAGAATCAAGAAAACTGGCGAAAAGCAAGAGCTTGCAGCACAAGTACAGGAGAAAATCCGAAAACCGTATAATTACTAGTATTTTTAATTACCTAAGGTCATTAATAGAGGGGGGATCATAACTTTTTATTTTATTTTATGTTTTGGTACAGAAACTCCATATTAGCATTCCCTCCGCACATTTTCGCGTCTTCCAGCAAAACGTTTATTTATTTATTTAGGCGTTTTTCAAAAGTGCTTAATGATGTGGTTTTTGGGTTTTTTGTTATACTTTAAGATTGTTTGTGGATGGTTCTCAAAGAGAACGAAAGTTCTGGTAAATATGGGTCTGTTACACCATAAAACTTAAAATTTTATGCCGTTTGCAATATCGTAGTCTAACTTTAGAAAAATGAAATCGAAATGTTGCTAAAATTAGGTTTGTGCCTATATTTAGGCCCTGGCCTAGTAGAGGTTATTCCATCAATGCCAAGTTTCGATGGTCATGGTAGGCCCTCCGTTCATCACAAGCTAGTAACTTGTGAATAAAGAGGAAGTATCTTATTCTTATTCTAAGTATCTGTTTTACTCCTTTCATTAGACTGGAACTTGTTTTACCTACTTACATGTTACAAGTTTTTGACAAACTTTTTTTTGGTGGCAAACAGGCATACGGCGCGCCATAGCCTATGGACACCTGCAACACCAGGGGAATCACATGCGCGTTGCCGACCCATTAAAATCTTGTACACACCTTTTTTGAAAATGACTCATTAAAAGTAAATGTAAATTTTAAAGGTTTATTAACAGTATGCTACGCGTAAATATCTGTTCGCTAGTTAAAAACTCAGGTTATTCTACCACCTTATCCGAAATCGGTAAAAAGCCCTCTCTCCCGCCAAACTAGCGTATCTCAAGTTACCCCGTTAATGAATAATTAATGCTCACACCTCCAATTATTATTATAAGGAAAGCAATTAGGAAGGTGTTTGTGGCCCATTCGCCTGTAATTCTAAAAAGACTTAAGTATCTACATTTCAACGTGATTTATTATCTTTTGTAATTTGACTCGTTTAAACTCGTACAGTTGTGGAACGACGTATGTCATGTGAGTTTAGTACGACATTCGTCTTTTTGAATGCGGGCGAGTGCTTCACATGGGTCTGAAAGGACGTATGTCATTAGAGTTTTGTGAAATTTTCGCCTTTTTGGAATTATATGGATTAGCGGGTTGGGCTCAACACCTTATTGGCGTTGGATTTGTACTTTATATAGGACACGTAAGTGTTTTTGTTCATTATGCTTTAATTATATAGTTTAGAACATACTCATTAGTTTTTGTGAACAATATGAAAATAAATTAAATTGATTTTAGCATTAGAGAAAACTAAGTAAGTAGATACCTAAAACTTACTAACTAAATAGATAACTAAGACTATAAATCAAGTTAAGTTATATACAATCTAAGCTATTTATTATATTTGAAATGTTTTGAAGAAACATCTACTCATTGAATTAAATTAAATTAGGTACATTAGTTATTATAACATAAGGTTTAATTTCTTCTGGCACGTGGAATGGTCGAGGCGGCTATTGTTCCCTTATTTCTATAATTATCCACCTACACCTGACCTTCTCAAAGGACAAATATAAGTTTCTTTGTTGACTATTCCTGTCATCTCCCGCGGTTCCCTGTTTCCCCATCTTAGCGGGGGTAGACCGGGCCGGAATGGACATCAGAACCGTATTTATAAGGTGAAATGGTTATTTTTAAATCATTTTGTATTGTGAATTGAAGATGTCAGCTGTGATGTGAGTACATTTTATTTATTAGATGCTATAAACTTTATATCTATACAATGGATTTGGGAGCATATTGATATAAAAAATTGGTTAATACTTAACTAATAAAATATTTTGGGTAATTCGTAAACGGCTTTTATGATTTCCATGTGCGTTATGGGATAGCTAAGTTGTTAAACAAATTTTGTTTCTCTAAAACGTTTGTTATCGGTTTTTCACGTGTTTTATATTCCGGGGGGGTCCGAGGGGTGGGAGGATTTTTAGTTAAATACATACAACCCGTAAGCTTCAAGACGAAGTATTTCAGAACGACACTTCGGGTATCGGCGGTAACACGCGATTGTATACCAGAAGGGCTATATATAGGACGGTTGCCATTTTATCGGCTATCTAACATGATGGTTCTTAAATGTCACTGGCTGTAAAATAGATATCAAATAAAAGTTTTTTTTTCTTGCGCCCGCGCAGGCCGTCGTACAGCGGAAACCGGGTCCGGACGTCGGGATTGTGCGCCGGCTGACTCCATCCGGCGCGCGAGTCGCAAGCGCAGAGGTCAGTCCATTTTTACTTAGGGCCGTATTTGATTTTTTTTATTTAAAATAATGTGTAAATGGGAAAAGTGGGTGCTTACGAAAATATGTATGGTATAGTATACATTACCAAGAAAACGGTTAAAATGTAAGTAGGTACTGTAATATTTTTCTATTCTAAAAAACAAAATATATACATTAAGTTACAAGCTATATTAAATCTAAAATAGGCTCTTGAGGCATTGTACCTAGGATGCTGGCGGGATTGACTCGTTGTATCGCAATGCTGATACGTTGTGCGAGGAAGTCACCAGCTCTTCGGTCAACAGTTACATCAACCAGACGTTTCGTGATTTCTACAAAAAAACTTGCGTGCGCTGGGACCCCATGGACCTTGAGTTTCGATCCAATTGGTCCAAATTTCTACCCTGTCTTTGCACTCCTATATTTATAACGTTTTAAAATTTTCGCGCTTTCACGTTTACCTACTTGTTTTAAATATCTATATATTTCTCACAGCAATATAGTTACGATCGAGAAGTAGTTAATATCAAGTAACAATCAAAATAGTCCTTTTTTATACGCTTATTAACCAAGTGGTTTAAGAACCAAAGGCCGCCAAAGACGCCGCTGGGACACTTTTTTAAGAAGCCTTGACGGTCAGAGGTTAAATATATGCAAGCACGTATTGCTTACTTATTTATAACTGACCCCCTACTCTCCCGCTGACCCCTCTCCCTTGCCCCACACCCATAGGTCGTCGCTCCGATCTTCGGGTGCGACTGATCTTTTTATTGGCGATGTCGTGATTGTCTGACGCCCATTGCTGGTGATGTATCATCGTGGGGCCTGTTTGGGGATTAGATTGACCTGAGATTTTTATACCGGCTCTGGAGGGAAAAAATGACGGTATTTTACTTGAAAACGATGGTGAACGATACATTAAAGAGAAAGGAGTTTGATTACTCTTGTAATTTGACTACGAAAGTGACACGGGCCTGAAAGGCCATTACCATGAGTCCATGACGTCTTAATGCGATTCAGTTGACGACCTAAACTGAGTCGCTTCCATACAACTGAGCCTAAACTGAATCGCATTAAGACGTCATGGTAATGGCCCAAATAACATAATATGTAAATAAATAAATAAACAAATATTATGGGACAATCACACACAAATCGAACAGAACGACACAGTAAACTCAAGAGGAAGCAAATGGAAAACAAAACATTTTAGAACAAATTACGCAATAATTGCATAATACTATTAATACTAAATAACTAAATGTTTTCCTGTATCTGTATATGGAGTGTATATTATTTCATTTAAATAGGTGCAATGACCAATTGTATATTTCTCGACACAAATAATAGAGAATGGCGTTTGAAATCATTTATATTTTAACTAATTATCCTCATGTTACTCGAGGTGCTAAAATAAAACTTCCTTATAAGGATTACAGTTTAATAAATACTAGAGAATGTTGTTATAATACCATTTAACTTAAGTAAGCCTGGTACGAGTAGTATTTTGTATTCTTTTATGTTAAATAAGGTGCTTATTCAAATGTTTTGCTAAGTGAATCAGGGTTGCTTTTACCTTTTTTGTCACTCAAATTAAATGATACTTAAATATCTTTATTTTTCTATAAAGGCATATTATAATGCGCTTATGAACGTGGAAAAAAAAGCTACTACCGGTTCTAACCCTACACCACAGCCCGAGAAGATTATTACCGGCAAGAAACTCGGCGGGACTTATTTTTTCAAACAAAATTACAAAAATCCTAAAAATATAAAACAATATGTTTATTTAAAACACTTAATATATTTTGAGATACAATAGTTAGAAGTAGGTACAGGGAAATTGGGAAAACTCGCTATGAGCCACCTTTCCTTTATTCCTAAGCATCGGGATATTGTTATTCTTATTATATGTTTCAATTTAGTACAACAGTTGTTTATTATACAAGTATGCATCTTGATTTCTATACTGCGGTCTCGTTCGTTATCTACAGTGGCTTCTCGCTCCCACCAGCAAGTCCAAGAAAGATGCACTGACATTACTGACAGTGAGTTGACGTTGACGCTATATAACACTGAATACGCCCTAAACGGAACACCAGTTTGTTTGTACCTAACAGGTGTAATAACACTATCATAAGGCACCTATACTTTGTATCTACAATACTTACTACTTAGTAAGCCACCTGTCTCGGTTCTCACGGAGCATGCGCGCTTCACACGCGCTTGCCTTACGCTTCCTTCCTGTCCGCTGCGTACGCGCATGGTGCGTTCGGATACTTGCAACTTGCACTGATTTAAATTAGCTCACTTGAGAATTTGTTTATAAATGTAAACCTCTTGTAACGTGCCAAAAAGAAGGTATAAGTATTATGGGCAAAAAATTTATCCACTAAAATGTGTATCATATAAGTAACATTGACAATAAAGATTAGAGGTAATAAAACATACAAAGTCTCCTTATTTCTTCTAGCGTTTTCCCGGCTTATGCCACGGCTCAGGGAGATTGAGGTCCGCGTTGGCAACTAATCCCAAGATTTGGCGTAGGCGCTAGTTTTACGAAAGCGACTGCCATAAACCCAGAATAAAACGTACAAAACATACAAAGTGAAACTAAAAAGTTTAACTTACAGTTTCATTTGTCGTTATTTCTCATTAGATCTAACAAGCTAAACTAGTTTCGTCTTAAAAAAGTCGTTTAATATATGTCTAAATTCCTATAAAATTTGTCCGCCGCCATTCTGTTACTTTTTCTTTCCCACTAGTATCCGAACGTATAATCTTGTAGGGTCATATAGTGGTTGTAAGTGACACCAAACCTTATTATCATTACCCGCGCGGACGCCTGGGAACCGCATGGGACGTATCGGCGGTGTTGTAAGGGACCGAGGAAGTAGGAAGTGATGAGTGGTCATTGAGAAAAGTGATTTGAGGTAATGGCTATGGGAAGTGATTGTGGAAGCTTGGCGTGAAGTAAGGGTGATACTAAATGCTACGTACTTCAATCTTGTCTGTATGTACAGGATGGAAGAGTTTTAAAACTTTGAGAATCACCTGTTAACCCTTTTGTTAACAAATTTAAAACAGTCGCGATTTCAAGTCTTGGTTGCACCAGATAGAGCAAAATAAAATGTCTACAAAATACAAGCAGAGGATTTAAAATGTGTATCTTATAAGCAGGGTCCGTAATTTTCATGCCGATTTCGTCATAATGACGACGTATATAAACACACAGGATGTTTTAATACCAAATGAGATAATGACAGATAAATTCTATGAACGTTCGATTCTAACGTCGAACGTAATAGTTTTGACACTATTCAATGACAGCATTATTCTTTCAAACGTAAAACCTAAAACATGATGTATGACGCATGTATTCAAAATGTGTATGGGAAAGGGCTGACCGGCCCATAATTAGAAATTTTAAATTTCGCGCGGTTTTCTCAAGAACTGGCTTGTCAGGGTAAATTTCTAAAACGTATTGGTTATTAATTAAACGCGTGAGGACTTCATTAACGAATAATTTTATGTCCGCCTTCCGCTAATGCACACAAAACACATTTACAGAATTTTGGTACCCACTTAAAACAAAATTAGCAGAACAATGAATCCTTTTTTCAACCGCAACAACATCTTAAAATTCTCCGTGAAAAGGAACGTTTTCTTGTCATTTCTTCGCTTAAGCGCCATTGTCTTTGGGTCTCTTGGGTCGGGACCTTTTGTTTCCTTTCAACCCCCGTGGGAATTAGGGGACACTGTTTGTGTACTTTGTGTATCGTGTGTCTTAACGATGGTGCCAGAGTTTATTTCCTGTCTCATGTTAATGGATGTTATGGACAAGACATTTTGTGGGCTAATTTTTTTGTGGAACATTAAAAAATTAGTAATTGGTCTTTTCTATTGGATTGGATTTATATCCTGTCACTTTTTAATGACACTTGCATATTTATAATGGAAAATGCGACAATTTAGACTATTAAGTAATGCACGGACATTTTAGTTTGTTAAAGCCTACAAATAAAAGATTAGCATAGAAATATTTAGTGGACAAGATTTAACTATTTTGAGCATAAATATTTTTAGATGAATCTTTAAAAAATCGTAGCTTTAATTAAACGGGCTAAACATTTCGAAATTGGCTTACTATTTTTTATTTTTAATAATTTAAATATATTAAATTACATTGAATAAAAAATAAGCTATTACCTGACATAGATAGTAAATGTCAGATACTTTTTTTCAAGCGGTTTAAAAGCTATTCTCCAATTAGTCACGGAACTTTTAATAAACATATAATTATGTCTCACAGAGCCATATTTATGTCTCTTTTACGATTTACGCCAACGTATAATGTCGGTAAAGATAATTATGAATGCAAAAAGATGTGTCTAAAGATTACCCGTCGCGTGCTCGCGCGTCATTAGGGTGTGTCCACACGTGAACTCAGTTTGGATTATATTTAATTACGCTTTGAGTAGACAAGAAAAAGGAAAAATAATATATGATTTTCAGTAACGGTATTAAATGATAAATAAGTAATGGAAACAAACTTGTGAGTTGAAAGTATTCTTTTGTTTTTGTAAAAAACAATCGAATTTTGAAAATATGTACTGGGTTTAAGGTTTATGGTTTAGCCTGCTTCAGTGTCCTATTAAATAATAAATAAGTAAATATCATGGGGCAATCTTACATAAATCTACCTGGTCCCACAGTAAGCTCAAGGCTTGTGTCGTGGGTGCTGACCGACAACATATATACATATACAATACATAGAAATATCCAAGACTCAGGAATAAAAATATTAGATGATAAACACAAATAAATGCTCTGATGAGGATTCGAACCCGGAACCGCCTGCTTCTTAGGCAGTTTCACTACCAACTGAGCTAGGGGCTGTGAAACCTATTATTGGACGTAGACATATCTGTCTCAAAATTGGGCTCTGTCAAGTGCATACTTTTTGCTGTTACCAGTATTTTGCGTTACTTAACTAAATGACTGAATGGTCACCAGTATTAGTTTTTTTCCAAGTTATTTGGTAAATTTAGAACCCAGTTCGACTATTACGACCACTAGTGTAGAAAAAGTCGGTTAGTTGTGGAGGCCAGCAAAGTGCCAGATGCCGGCCGGTACGGCACGACAGCTTGCTCGGCCGTTACTTTACGTTTCAAAATTAGAACAGCGTCTTTTGATATGGTTTTAATTAGATGTTTTGTGGTGTTATAAACCTTATAGTCCTGGATGACTATGGTCCAACGTTATTAAATATCATTTTAAGTTTTGAGTGAATTTATTCTACAATTCGCAATATAGAAGATACAAAGATATTAGAGTTAATATTGGACCATAGTTTGGAGCTGTTGGATTGGGAAGTTTTACGCTACGGAAAATTTATCCAACTATACCTAGTCCGGTAATCATTTATCTTTAAATATCATGTACCTTTTATATTTCGGTATAGGTATAAGGGAGTTTTTGAGCGCGAAAAACCGATCTAGCTTGGGAAAACGCGATTGGGAACTGAAATCTTTCGATCAGTTATTGTGTAATTAAGTATATTTTTTTGGTTTCGCCAAAACTTTTTCCTTCTATTCAAACATTTGTCATTCTTTGATTCGTCATTGATTGTCTTCTTCACATAAATCTAAATCAATTTATTATCAAGTAACACCTTCGAATATTCATTAATTTGAAACAATAATGCCGACAGAAAGGGGTGAAACTATGAATCTCTGATTCCTTAATTGGAATTAACATTACAAGTCACAACGTAACCATATGTTTCATGACACGGCTTTTTCAGATAATTGATTCAATATAGGGTCTTAATTCAAAGTGTTAGAACTCAAAATAACAAACAATATGTCAGTCAAAGTCTGTTAAATGATCACTTTCAATACCGATGCTTGCAATTTCTTAGTAAGTAATCTAAAAGGATAATTTATCAAAACATACCTTATTTCTTAATAATAAAGTTTAAATACTAAAAGAAGATACGAGTTTGTTACAGTTAAAAAAACCCTATCCAATTAAACGTCTTAAAGGAAACCATTCGATTGTTCCAAATTCGAAATTCAAATCGCCCGTCATGCTGGCCGAAAAGGAACCATGAATTGACAAGTTTAAATTCCTAAGGTTGATTGACTTTTTGTATCACTTCCTGTTTTCAAATTTCGAATGTGAAATTTTCGCTTCACTTGTCTTTAGAAATTGATATTAGGATCTTAGGTGGCCATTACGGCGTATGTCGTCCGGTTGCTCAGTGGTGCGTGTTTTGTTTAATAACTTTATTCGTATTAATGAGGAGATTGAGGAGTGATCGTTTTTTTGTTTGTCTTGAGGTGTTCTGCTCGAGTAGTAATGATCGAATTTATCACAATATAATGACTACATTACTAGGGGTTAGTCAATTGCAAGAATATTCTGTGTTATTGATTATATTGGAAAAGTAAACTTAGAAGGTGCCGCTGAGTTATTACCTCAAAATTCAAATATGAAAGGTAACTTGACCTAATAGATACAAACACGTTCTGTGAAATATATTTTAGAAACGTCGAAAAGTAAATACACAGTATAGTGTTTTATTTCAATGAATAAATAGTATTTGATACCGAAAAAGCTATGTTATAAATAAGATTATTTTTTGCTGCAAATTTACATACTATTTTTTCAACGTAAAACTTCGTGCTCAAATCGTTATTGATAAACCATCCATAATTTATTTTCTGTCAATATTTATACGGATTTATTTACGTATTTTTTACGTTTTAGTATTTCGATATTTTTGAGGTTTAGTTTTGCCATCCTCATTAACATCGAATCAACATTTAAAACAAATTATGTTCCCAAAGTCAGCTTATACAAACAAATTCCCAGCCAATCACGATTTTGTGAATTCAAAATTTAAAGGCCAGTACAGAAAACCAATACCTTGTACATACAAGGCTAAAACGCGAGTGCTTGTGTGCAGAACTCACACATACACATACGGTGTATAGGTATCGCGGCCGGCTAGTCGCCACCCTATGGGATGGGGGGTAGGGGGGCGATGCGTTTTTGTGTATATAGCTCATGTAAAAGTGCGTAAGTCGATATGGTATTGGGATTAGTGAATTCGATACATTAGGTTATGAATTTTACGTGTTTCTTTTGTTACGGTGACGGTTAATAACTTTTGTTTTGTAGGCACGAAAAAGCTGTAAGAGACTTTTGTTTTGTGACTAATTTATCTGGACGGTTAACATTAAGAGTCTGCAAGACCAAATGATGATTAAACGTATTTTAACGTATTTTAGGATGTAATGTTATGTCACCTGTGAGGACCGTTACTTTATAAACTAACGCGCAAGATTGTAAACAAACGGATAGGTTAGGTTAGGTTAGTTCATAATATCTCTAGTCAAATAATAATCTGTCGGGAATTCACAATTTAACGGTGACGTATATAAGAGGAACATTATGAAAATCTAATGTAATTCTAGTGTAATAAGTGATTTTATATGTATTATATTCTCTCAAAAACTTTGAGAGAAATAGTCTGACAACCCCAGGCCGCAGTAGATTTTTTTTAGATTTATATGCCTCCCTATGTTTTTACTCGGAAAAAGAGACGCCGTGTTACTGTTGACCACCTAACCCCCGCATCCCTAGTAGTTCAATCGTTTGACACTTCACAGGAATCTCAAGCCCGGTGAACGTCCAAACCTTCCAGCCAGTCCTAAAAGGGTAGTTCTGCCAGCTTTGTTTGTTAAGCCGTAAAGACTCGGGCCGGGAATGCTGTAATTTCTCGCATACCCAGTTCTGCTAGCATTCTAATCGGTTATACCAAAAGGGTAAGCTTTATACCAGCATCAAGGTATCCAAAAGGTACTGACTACAAGCTGAGTGACTTTTTCACTGACGCCACGGTTTATGAGAGAAGTTATTTTCTTCTTCATCATGTGTACATTTATTCTTATTTTTGACGAAATCTAGTCACCTATGTATTAAATATAGAATTAAGCTGTGATATAGAATGTAAATGTAAATATAGAATGAAGCTTCAGACATTTCAGATTCTACGGAGTAATTTTTGTCTGTACGAGAAGATCGCACGTCTATAGCCAACTTAAACGGGGTAAAAAGACTAACACGCTCGTGTAGAAGTAACTTTACGGCGGATGCAGTTCCCGTGTCTATGTTTATGCGCGTACGAAGGTCATTTGGTTGTAGCTAATATTCTGTAAAAAGGAAAATATGTCGAAATTTGCTTTAGTAAATTTATATCCTGCCATAATTATACCGTGTGCAATGTCACATTTTATGGGAAGAGATAATATTTATACAAAATGTAACAAAATGCTAGTAATCCGTTTATGGCATAATCAGTGTCGTGGTCTCATTATGAAAACAGGAAGATAAAAATTGTGGTGAAAAATATCCAACCCTCCATATAAAACATTTTTTTCGCGTGAATATTATTTTCTATTTCTTCCTAAACGGATCACCAACATTTTTGTTACATCACATGTTCATCTATGTAGATCTATAGTGATAGTTGCATAAATTTTCTGTAAACTACAATAACTTGACGCTTAAATTAGAAAGCCTTACACACTGACTTACTAGACACGTCATCGAACCGAACCGCTGGCTCTTCAAGTCTCTTAGTCTAAGCTACATTCTGTGACTCACCGACTGTCAACTGTCAAACAGGCAACATGGCGTATATATTTAGTTCTGGCTGTCTCCTCTTAAATAGAACTTACAAACGATGTAAACAAAAGTTATCACATGTTTTCTCACTGTTTCTCTTTATATTTTCACACTACCTCATCAAACACCTCTGAAGACGGTCACTACTGATATGGTCGAATTTATTGTAACACGTAAGATAAACTAAATCTTGGAGATTTCATTACAAACATAAAAGTGAGGTTATTATCAATATGGCGGTTTGTTTACATTGTTAGAAAGTTGGATTGTCGGCGATCTTAGTTTACTTATTATCTCAATGCCTTCATGCCTATTATCTTTCGCGTTTGTCTGATTTGTATAGTAATGTATGGGCTAGGGTTTTTACCCTTAAGGGTCATCATGGAAGTCATGTAACAGACAGTCTGTGTTATGCGTGAGGGTAGGCTTAAAAAATAAAACACGGTAGTATTTTTAGTGGCAGACTTAATGGCGTCAGCCAAGCGTGAGCGCCTCGCCGGCCGCCCGTTCTTTCGAAACTACCCGCACGGAAATACACATAAAAGGGTAGCTGAGAAAAAAAGCCTAATATATCTTGATTCGATGTTGAGGTAGAAGAAAAAATATAATGTTTAGAGATATAGCTCTCTATACATTATACTTTTTTCTCCTTTGATTGATTTTCAGTTGTTATAATTATACAAGCATTATTGATTCATGGTTTTAGTTCGGGTAGCAGATTAGCGCAGCAGAAGCGGGCTGGGCCCATAACCTAACATATGTGGCTAATTAAAAAACATATATTTATAATAAAATATATATAAAGCAGAGAATCACCACAAAAAAAAAACAAGAACAGAATGTCAACCACATTGTCTATCATGTGTCATGTGTCATTGCGGAGTCGGTCAGGATTTAAACTAAGAAGGTTTATTGAAATTAAACCTCTTACAAGTCCAAGAATACGCGTTCTGTTGTATTTGGATTAGTTTGTATAATATGTATAGCAAATCCGCGCGAAATCGCTATTTACATTTCCAAACCACAGACAAACAAATCTCATTGCGTCTAGTAATTAAGTGAAATCTCATTTAAAATGGCTACGTAACTAACCTCAGCCAATAAAACGCGTTACGTATGTACAATCAATTTATTTAGTGCTGAACCCTCGTCCGACGTAGGTACACTAGGTACTCTAGGTGCATACAAAGCGGCAATGTCCACTGCTCTTACGAATACGAATTTTCGCACACACACTTGCACAGTTTTACCACACGCGCGTATCTGTATAAAATTTATGGTGCACACTTTTGCAGAGGCTCAGCTATACCACTACAGGGGGAGGCACTGTGTTCCTCTAGCTTACCGCGCGTCTATCTAAACCAGCGTAAATATGATTTTTGAGAACGGATGGTTTAACGAACTGAGGAGGTCCCACTTAAACTGGATGGCCGAGTCGACTAGTGACGGGAATTATAGCGCTGGTCAGCCCGTATCGACGAGATTTATAACCTCTGCGTTGCTAACTCCAGTAAGACTGTATGCATCTGACAGTTGAGGACTTTATTTCATGCCAGTATCATTGGCCGTTTAAATTTAATTTTGGAACGTAAGTTCGATTTTCGAAAACGCAGACGCGCAAAACGTTGATTATTTGAAAATGTGTGGGGAGGTTGGGGGGAGTAGGCTGACCCGAGCGTGTTTGTCTATTGCCGCGTTTTCCTATTCAACGGGCGAGTTTTCTGAGCCCATTGCGCTTCCCCCCTCCCCCCTTTGAGCTTCACTGTTTTTATTAAAGGAATTATGGCGTTCGGGATAAGTACCGGCTACTTATATTGATTAGACTGCTTATAGGATCAAGTGCATTCAGACGGATCAATATTTGCACTAACCGACGGAGCTGGAACTTTGTTAGCTTGCAAATTATCCTCTTATTTGTATCAGTGCATTTCATTAAAAGACTACCAACTTTTAGGTACTAAATAAGAGACTCTTTATTTTACAAGCAGTTACATGATATAAAAACAACATACTTTATGATGTTTATTTGTTTAATCAATTCAATATTGATAAAGATACAAGTACCAATGGAAATACATACTCAATTTTAGTATTTAGATATATTTTTATTTGATTATTTGTATTTAGAAACCTACATTTCAACCTCAACTAAAATCGGTTCGAAAAGAGAACAAGAACGATCGTTAATTCTGGCGTAGGCGTGATCAGAAACTCATAACGGCCGCGTCAAGTCTTATCGGCGACCATAGATAGACGAATTGCAACGTTCGGTTTTCGTTCGAAATTCGAACGTTCGCGTGCCTTGGCCTTATCGGATTAAAAACATTGCCGGGAAATTCGAGATTCGATTTTTAAACGGATTGATTACCACTTACCAGCCAGTAATGTTGGATTTGAATCGTTTTCTGGAAGTTCTGAGTCACACGGTCACACTTACAATCGAGTCAAATTCACACTTGAGTTACAGTAAGTGGTGAAAAAAGAGACGTTAAAACATGATGTAAAAATGTTACATTGTCATCCGTTATTCGTAAGTCAGCTAAAATAGGGTGCAGACTTACATACATTTATATGTATATGTGTATAACTGTTGCGGTACGTAGCCGCGAAAATTCAGCTCTTCAAATATTCACAACTTTTCGAATGGGGCGGCGTAATGAAAAACGGCGAAATTTTGGACATCCCTAGCCTATGCAACGGTCCACATGAACTTGTGTATACAGTTTTATACCTTCCTGCATTGTAATAGGGGGTAATGTGTATGCATGTATACCGTGGTGATTGTACAGGTAAGAATAAAAGTAGTGTTCATGTATTGGAGTTAGGGTTAAACAATTTTAATTTAGTTTTGACGTTCCCTCGCATCCAATAACGTGTAGCTAAAGCTTGACTGCATTGTTTTAATCGCTTAATAACAGAGTTACTAACCGTTACCGTTGTTCTATTGTTATGAACCATCACGTTTCCAAATTAAGTAAAGCTTGTTACAGACAGAGTTTTTAACAAAAAAAAGCCTAATAAGTGGCAACCGCAAAAAACGATCGATACTAGAATTGCTAGTGAAGTCCACTTCAGCAACATCCAGGACAGGTAAAAAAAAATTATATCCCGATCATTTTCCTGTCATATGTGGCTAAATATGAGTGACAAAGATGTACACACATTTATGTGGTATAGAGCAAACTAAACAGCACTAGCTACATATCTTTTTACGCACATACATAGGCCCAGTCTGTGTCCTGTGATTATTCGAAAATTCATGCCCCGCCTGACGGCCACAGACAAACTCGATTCCATTTTATGCCGAACAGGCCTACCGCGAAAATCGAATGAACGAAAATTTGTATCTCGCTCTCTATCGGAGTTACTACGAGCGAAAGAGACGCAGTTCGAAAATTGCGAATTTTCGATGTACCTACGCGGTTGAAACTGGACAAAAGTGGACGAAACTGGTTAGTGCTGGTGTTGGATGATTTTGAACTTTAAGGTGTATGTAATAAGGTCTATAGGTACTGGTGTAGTGAAATCCTATCACTGGTTGCCGAAGGCGATGCGACCTAAACGCGCCTTTAGATATGTGTTGTGCGTTAAAATCCAATAGGCAATGCTTTTGTTTTTACCAGTATGTGATATTAATGTTATTTTCAAAAAAAATATTTTATTTTTTATTTTTTTGTTATTAGTTTATAATGTTAGCATGTCGATATCACGCAAGCAAATAAATTCGTGGTTTTTGAGTTGCACTATAGTCAGTAACAGTAGGACTAAAAACTATAAAAAAAACTATATCCATCCCTTTTTTCGGGGTGGCGTAAGAAAAAGACAGCATGATGCTCTCTAATATAACCTACTGTTACTACTGCGTTGGATTGCTTGTTAGACTATTTTTGCATCTCTTTCAAAAGGCACTTTCAAGTGACTTAGATCCCAAGTAGCAATCAAATGTCTTAAAAAGGTATTGAAGATATCTTGAAGACAATTAGACAAATTCTTGCTGTTGTCTTGGCTAAAACCATTATGTCCCTGAAGATATCTTGAAGATATCCCCCAAGACTCAGTTAAGACAAAGTGGGCACAGTCTTTAAGAAAATTTCAAGAAAGAGTTAATACTTCTGTTTAGACAAACTTAAACCCTACTTAAGAATGAGGGTTTACAGATCTCTAAACTTGGATTTCAAGATATCTTGAAGGTTGATTTAAGACCAAGAAATATACTTAAAGATATCTACAATACTGACTTAAAACTATTAACACTGAGTTGCACAAATTCGACCTTCTCTTAATAAAGAAAATTTTAAACCTTTTTTTACTCATGGATTGTATTTTAGATGTATTTTAGAAAACATGGCTAACTCTTTTACTAAAAAGAGAATTCATTGAAGGTTATCAAAATGGCGATTATGTTACTATTTATTATTTTTAGAAAATACCGTTTTATTACCTTGTAGGTATTTAAAAACTACAACGCACGATTGTTTGTCGTGTAGAATTGATCGAAAGTGCTATAAAAAAGACGGGCTTACAAAATACTAGAAAAAAACAATTAAAATTTGGAATATTATGTTGCAAAATGAAAATTTTCTTATATACAGCGCAGAATACTACTTTTCTGTAAATGTATTTGAGATATAAATGCAATTATTATTGATATAACAAAAATCTAACTTCCATGAACTTTATTTTTTAAGAATCAGCATCGAAATTTTAAATTTGTTTTATTTATTACAAGTGTAAAATGGCGTTAAGTCTTATTACTTTTAGCGAAGTATGACTTTAAACGATACTGATTTTGTAAGGTTACTTTAGATAAAGTATAGACACATTGGATTTGGAGAAGTACCGATTTAGATATATTATACTTAACTTATACTAAGAACCGTTCTACTTAATACTTAAAGGGACTCAATAGAATCCTTAGTTTTGACACTTTTGACTTAGTGAATGCAAGTTGTCGTCCAACTTACGGTAAGTTTTATGCAAGAAGAGCCATTAAATTTATAATAGGTATATAATATTCATTCTGTATAATCTGTATGTCCTGTGATGAAAACACATTTTGGCTAACTCAACTTGTATTCATATTTCAATTACGAATTTTTAATTTGTAATGCAAAATCATGTAATACACTGTAGAAATAAATGAATCTGAATTCTGAATCTGAATCATAACTTCATATAATAAATAGCCTCGCCCGGCGCAGTGCTGTGCATTCCCGGTGTACTCCCAGATTTTTAACATAGGATTGGCCAAAATTCTATTTTTGAACTTTTGAATGTTGCTGTGTGGTATTTTACTGATCTGGGCGGCCAATATTATTCTTGATGTTATTTAAGTAGTTACAGTAACATTAAGCTAATCATTCATTTTTTATCTATACGGTAAGAAAATTATGGTGAAATTATAAAAAAAATAAGGGTTTTTCAATATTAGCTCAAAGTAGTTATAATAATATAATGCTCTCCGTTCCCTTTCTATCAGAAGTCATTTCATTTCATTTCAGAAGTCATTTATTTTCATGGTTAATGTCGTCGTGTTCTATGTCGGCATCGTCCTTCAGATCGTCAGTAACAATATGCCCGAGATACTTGAAGCGAGTGACTCTCGTCAGGGACTTGTTGCCAGCCTTAAAAACCATAAATTCACTCTTCTTCCCGTTATAAAGCAAATCGTGTGAGGAGGCGTATAGGATATGGCAAAAAGTTTCCGAAGCGCACTAATGGAGGGAGCCAGTAGCAACATATCGTCCGCGTAATGTTGTTTAGGCATACGCCATCAACATGGCATCCGACATGTGTACCGCTCAGTTGCTCAATAAGTAGACCCACTGGTCTACGTACGTATAGACATCAAGGGTGAGCTCAAACCCTCGCTGGCGTACCCCTCACTCCATCTTGTATGGTTAAAGTTCCAGATTCGATATTCCGACATGCAGGACCTAAGGGCGAACTAATTTTAAACCGGTCTCTGAAAAAGTTAGCTATTTCTTTAGGATTTGAAACTCCATTAACACTCACAGGCACGCCGTTCTTAGGATTAAGTTTATTTGTGGCCTTCCAGAAGGCCCCGAAATCTCCACTAGAGTGATGTGATGCCAGCAGGTCCATTTTAATTTGGTCCTGATGGTTCTGACACCACCTCAACCTTCCTTTAAAGACTTTACGCGCCTCCAACATGTCATTACACCGTCCCTGAGCCCGGTTTCCCATACCATTTCCAAATTTTGAACGCTCTTTTGGCGTGACTGTGGGCCTCCTTCACATGCTTGTTCCATCCGGCTAAAGTATTTTTACGTCCACTAATACTTATTACTTAAATGTGTTAGAGTAGCCGCATGACATATAGAGCCCCAATTACAGTACACAGTTGGTCAACAAGGCTCCTATGACATCATATAGGAAAATAAATATTCTTTAACTTTAAATTACAAATTTTCAAATATTCCGTTATTTGGTGGACATTTCTTTGTCCCCACTTCACTTTATTTGTATTATTTATTAACCAAGCTGACATTAGTGATTTTCCTCGCTACGTTCAATTTGCATTTTACTATGAGTGGAAAATTATCAGACCAACATTCATAGTATGTAACATGAACATCAATAACACTCGATAATGCCGTAATGCGGCCTTAGTTACTATACAGTGGTCGAGAAAACGGCGGCATCCATGCGCCTCGCTAATAAATGTGAATGCTCCCGACGACTCTAAAATATCTAAATCGGCACATACCCAGTCCTGCATAATGATACCGAAGTATCACTCGAAGACGTACTTGGTACTACTAACGAAGTCTCACGCATCGCACTGGTAACGTTTGAAGCACTTGGTCGCACACAATTTGACGATTTTTTAAATATATTTTTTTATTTCGTCTATCTTTGAATGGTTCTAGTTCGGTTAAAAACGTCCCGTTAAACCTATTTTCACTTAAACTTTATTAAATGTAGCAAAAATTGAATACAATAGTCTTCATTAACCCAATTAATAGAGCTTAGTATTACAATCATCTTAAGTTCATCTACCAAAATCAGTTTTTACTTTGCAATTCTAAACTAATACTTGAATTATATCATTGAGTCTTAAGTGAGCTTCCAAATAATCTGAGTTGAGTAAAATACGCATTTTTAGACTTAACTGTAGACATACTTAATACTAAATAGTTTTTAGCATACTTAACTAGGTTTAAGGTATTCTTAACTTGCTAAAGTAGCAGTAGCTTAAAACTATTTAGTTTTTAAGATTAAAATGACTAAACTGAGTCGTTTTAAATTTAGCTAATTATTATTTAAGATAAAGTTAAGATATGTAAGATTTAATCACTATTCTTGTTTGCTACTTGGGATGTACCTAATGGCATGTGTAAATATTACATACCAGCTATTTAATATTCATTGTTACATAGTTACTTAAAATATTGTTATTACTAATTGCAATTAAAGGGTGTTGGAACGTTGCTACTTAAAGTATGAATATAGTAAATAGATCTTACCATTAATATGATTTTTGAGACTTATGCAGACCAAAATATGCCCGTGGCCTCCGATGGATCTGAAAAAAAAGAAATACATTATAAATAAATTTTATTAGTTATTATAGACTAACTAGCTGATGCCCGCGACTTCGTCGCCGGATTTTTTTGGCCCATAACCTGACAGGAGATCCCCTTAACGTGCCAGTGAAGGTTGCATCTAAATCCATTCAGCAGACAGACAAACAGACAAAAATTCTAAAAATCATTGAAATGTATTGTATTGTTTCAATTCTAAGAGCTCCTAACTCATTGTTCTTCAAATATCTTCAATATGCAGATTTTTGAACCTACTCTGCTTTATTATATGTATAGATAGAAAATAGATATAGATAGATAGAAGACAGATAGATATATAGATAGACAGCGCAAGGTTTTAAATTGAAAATAGATGTCATATACTAAAGAAAAAGACCAACACCGACGAAGGCCAATCCGAGGATCGAACTCGGGTCTTCAGCTTACGCGGCTAACGCCATAACCACCAGTACAACTGGTCTTATCGAAATGCCGGCGAATTTCTCGAGTATATGCAATCTTAGTAATAGGCAAGACGCCCGTGGCCATTCTCTAAGTAAAAGCAACGCAACGCAAGGTTTAGTAAAGGAAGAATCAAAGTGGCACATGTGGCTCATAATAGGTACGAGTATGTGCCAAATTTGTATAAGTAAAATCGTCGCTTGTCGATAAGGTTCATTTTTAAATGAATCTTTATAGCAGCTTTATAGCCTTAGTAACCAACAAAGTGGTACATTTTACTAAAAACCTACCAAACTTTTAGAACGACTAATGTGAGAGTTATTTAAGTAAATTTATTTTAAGATTTGGTAAGCAACTTGCTAAATTAAAGCTGACAAAAACAGTTTTTTGGCTCTCAGATAAGAGTTGCACCCGTTTCACCCCTCACCCTTTATCGACTACTATCGATATCGATCTATCGATCAATAGGGGTGGCCACGTGCGGACCACCCGCCGCCGGCGCGTGCGCGCTTTTTTGTTTCTTACGCCTTTTAGTTTGAAAAGGTTGTAAGTTTGGTATGTTTTTGTTTTATACTGGGACTTTTTCTAAGTAGATGAGGATGGGATCTTTCGCCCGTATGGTGAGATGATTAATTTTATAGTGATTCTTAGTAAAAGTTGGAGTTGGACTGATATGTTTTCTAAAGTAATTTATAATAGTTTCGCATAATTCGTTTGAAGAAGAAATTGATTAGCTTTAACAAAGACTTATCTTAATGCCAGTGACAAACTGTCTTAATACGGAACCCTAAAAACTTACATTTTAAAGATCAAAATCCTATTATTCATATAAATAGCTACGTCAAGGTGTCAACAAGGCTTACGGCCACTACAACTCAAATACTATTAAAGTAGCCATCTTGAAACCATCATAAAAGAAATCAATAAAAATTATGTCAAATTAACAATACAGCTTACAACCCGAAAGATGTTTCTGACCAGGTGTGTTGACCTTTTATTACATTTTTTGCGTTAGATGAGGTTAAAGGAAACCCTTGTGCAACGGAAGTAATTTGTAGTATAAGTGTATCGTTTGTGTTTGTACTGATTTATGTATATGAGTGCGAAATGTGTTCTCCTTGTTTGTTGCTCTGTGGCATGTTTTACATGTTAAATTATTACTGAATATCAGTAATATAGTAATATACCTAGATTTTTTATTGTTTAAATGTTGTGTAATATTTTAAGTATTATATTTTGTGTTTTTAAGTGAACAATATCATAAACTTTGTCATTAAACATCTTCATATGGTTGTTACCTACACTTGGCACCATTACTCCTGATGAAGAATAAATCCTGTTGATTAAAAAAAACTTAAATCAATAAAAAAAAATCGTTATCGATCGTGACACTATTAATTGCGGATAAGCGTGACTTTGTTGCATTCTGATGGATTTTGCGCAAAATAAGAATATTGAAGTAAAAAATCTTAAGACTGGCAGATGTTAAGGCACTCAAAGCAAGTATACTTATTTAAAGTATTTGCGTTTCTATACTATAATTTGTGATTTAAATCCTATATCAAAAGGAAACATCAGAAGGTATAAAAAACATGTAACTGCTGTGACGGAAAATAGAAGATATTTACGCTGAGCTTTAGCAGCCAACACCGAAAATAATGTTACTTTGCTATTCCGCCAAACGTGCTAGTCAATTAGTGCCAACCCGTTATACCTACTTGCGTATTTTTTGCATGCAATTAAAGTTCCCACCCTCCTGCCGCAAAAAATAAATACGCAAATAAATATAACAAACCACCACCAATAATATAAACCTCGACACGGTTTTCGCCTCTCTACAAGGCCTCAGGAGATGCAGAAGATCTTGTACATTCCGCAAAGCAACGCCTGATTCAATACATTATTTAGCAGCCAACATTGGATATTGTGCATCTCATTGTGCCGCATAAGTGCGAACAGTAAGTTTACTGATTGACAGAAGTTTGTTTACGAAAATAAGGACATATTTGACAAGAAAACTGGTATTAAATTAGAGTGACAAAGAGGTTTTCCGTCAATGCCAAATTTCGCTTTTTAGGCGTGCTGTACCTACCGGTACCTGCTAGTCTATGATGGTCGGGTTTTTATCGTTTACCGACGTTGCTGTCACGTTCTAACAAGTATGTATGTGCGAAAGTGACGCACAGCGTGATAAGCGATAAAATGGCAACCATGCTAACCCTGCTGGAGTTGCTGTAAATGACAATCACTATCGACTTTGCGATTCAAAAGCATTTGCGTCTCGCTCGTTCTTAACTAGTGGTAGTGAGTTGCAAATATCTACTTTCGAATCGCGCATCGTGTCAATCGCGTGGTTAAGTAAAACTCTGTGCGTGTGCGTACCATGTGTTGTTTTCGATTGCGACTGCGGCATTCGAGTATGTTCGTCTCGCTTCTGCCAGAGTAGTGGTAGGAGCGAGACGGACATACTTTCGAATAAAAATAAAATAAATATTCTAGGACAATCTTACACAAATCGACCTAGTCTCACGGTAAGCTCAATAAGGCTTGTGTTGTGGGTCCTAGACGACGATATATATATAATAGATAGATACATATAAATACATAGAAAACATCCATAACTCAGGAACAAATAACCGTGATAAACCTGACCAGGATTCGAAGCCGGGGCCTCCTGCTTCGTAGGCAGGGTCACTACCAACAGGGCTAGGAGGCCGTTTAAATGCCTCAGTCGCCATCGAAAACAACTCATGGTACGCACACTCGTACACACCACATTACCAGCATCTCGCATAACTCTCGACGCCGAAAACCCAATCAGCCCCAAGCGCACATTAATATTTATTTCGCCAACATGCGGGCTGAGACGTTTGGCCACAATAGCCCGGAATTGGACTACTTGGCCCAAATTGGCCATAGTCCCGCATCCTTGGCCCCCCGGGGCCAAAAAAATGTCTTTAGTGTTGAGAATTTAGAGCAATTGCGTCGACAGCTCAAGACGTGATTGATTGATGTGGAAATGCTTTAAGTAATGCTCGTAACACAATTGTGTACAGAATGCGTTACTTTTTCGTTAACTTTCTGTGTTCATTCTGGACCTTATTGGGTTGAAAGGACTGTAGAAAGAATGTACCAGTTTTTACGGATTTGTTCTCTAACCTAAATTTCTTCAACCCTGCCTAAAAATTAAACGAGTTGTTTTTTTAATGTTTATTACGATATTTTGTGACGCAATAAGTTGTGAACATAATATTTTACCAAATTCTTATTTTCAAGCACAAACCTCTGCGAACGATACGATACCAAATTTCTTAGAAATAAAGGAAAAGATTATACACCATATACCTCGTAGGCGGCTTACGGCGCTTCCCCGGTGCCCGCCTTGCATGATCCTTGATCCGCCTTGCCCGGTGGATGCCCGGTGGATGCCCGGCGGATGCCCGCCGGACATAGCCACTGACGGATTGCACGAACGTATATGACCGGCAAATGGTAGACGACAGATGTATCTTCCGCAGTACCCCAGCTATCTTTAGAAGTCAATCAATTAAGACCAGATACAATTCCAACATACCTAATTCCTATCTGTGGCCTGCGTTGCGGATTTGAATTTGTCAACTGTAGATTAAAAAAAAACCTGTCTACATATTAACAGTAACATAAAAAACACCAACCACATCTTTATTAGGACTACGGATGTTTACAAGCGAACTCGTTTCTTCATCCACCGGAAAGAACCAATTTGTATCAACACTGTCTGAATCACTTGGCTTTTGACCTGCTCCCGCAAATTATAGGGTATCTTCACCCCTTTAGTTGCCAGGATTGACAGTCATAATATTGCTTCAGTGTAACCTGAGGTTTAAGGATAGGGGTCTTATGTAGCTGCCTTATGCGTACACTAATTTCACATGCAAGGAACGCCTTTGAGGCGTTTCTGAGGTATGAATACTTTAACTTCCGATAAAAAAGAATGGATGCATTGTGTTTACGGATAAATCCATTTGAGAGCTTTCTTAATATAAAGTCTTGTTTGTCGAGAAGGTACACACTTGCACTACCCAGGGTTAGCCGCTAACCCGACGATAAGCTGTCAAATTCCATACAAAAAACGCTTAAAGGATGACTCACTGAAAAGTGACCGGGCCGGACCGATCTATCAGTTTCTGTAGAAAACGACACGTGACCTCCGAAGGCTCCGAGCTCCGACGTGATTCTTTCCATAAGAATCAACATCAACAGATCTTTCCGTTCCGCCTCGTCCCTTCCCGTCCAAGTGTGAGTCATCTTTAACTCCGGGTTAGTTGACTAACCCCCGATGGTTCAAGTAGCGCTTAGAATACTTAGATACCTATGTACCAAGTTTTTCAGTCCCAATTTAGCAAATTCAAAAATCGTAAAATCGTCTGGTTACTAGATTTGGATAACTTGTTTTGGGCAAGGTACAGTCAACCAATTGTAAGACTATGTCATACATAGTGACGCTATAAATCAGGTTGTAAGGAATCTCTTACTGCTTGTCATTTTGATATGGCTCCAATTGTTTGATTTTACCTAAGTCAACACCTGATATGGTTCTGTAAACCATGTATTAATTGGATGTATTCGAAATACATACTTGTTTTTCTGTTTACAGCCTCTGGAATTCTTCTCTCCATAAATTTATAAACCGCAAACTCGTCCATTACATTGTGTTAAACGGTTGTCTTAGTCACAGCAATTAATTTAGTAAACAAATAATACCAAAGCGTACAACATGAACAGGATACCCTGTAATTACGTGGCGGTCCCACGACCACTTAAGACGGTGACGTCACAGGAACTGACGTAAGACTACTAGCACACAGATTTATACAGTAGAACAGATTGTGTGATGTCATGTCATATATTTGAGAGATGTTGATTTTGGGTAAAAACCAAGGTTAACCACACCATCACCGCAAGGTTAACCATACTAGAACGGGAAGGGACGATCTGTCAGCTTCTAAAGAAAACGTTACGTGACATCCGAGGGCTCCGACCTCCGACCTATCACGTGACATTCTTTCTATAGAAATTGACAGATTGATCGAATTTTTCACTTCACTTTTGAACGCGTGTGTACCTATATGTTAATGGTAAAGTGTAAGTTTAAAACACACCCTGAAAACCCTTTCACGGCTTTCTTTGTCACTATCACTATTTATCTAGCCTGACGAACAAATTCTGACAGTAGAAACAAAATCTATATGCCTCCCTTTTTTTCGGAGTCGCAATATAAGCGCAAGAAAAAGATAGTAACACTCTCTCTGACTGCACGAATAGGAAAAGATCGTTATCAGACTAGTTCCGAGCGCACTTACAGTTTTCTTAAGACCAGACTACTGTCTTACCTCTACCCACTACGTTCTTGAATGAACGCACACATTCTTGCGGCTTGTGTGTTGTTGTGGGACTTGTGGGTATGAATGGAACGCGTACGTTGTAGTAAGATGGGCAAACAGGACAGGCGGATCGGATCTTACGGCTTTCCGGCGAATTGCTTTGTTTTTGGAACGCAATACGATTGTCTTTTGTCACTCTTGTCATAACAATATCTTAGGTAAGATTGAGTAGACGTATGAGACTTTTTTGTTTTTAAGATCACAATCTTTCTTCATATTAAGGAATACCTACGCAAAGGTATGTTACACGCTCTTTTTGTAAAAAATACAAAATTGTTAGTTATTTATTTGGGTTACACTAAAGGTATATTTTAGTTTATTTTATTATACGACACTAAAATATATTTATGTTTGTTTGTAAACATTAAAAAATTGTTGAACTTAAGTGATCCCAAGTACATAAATTAATTTGGTCAAACAGAAACTTACAAAATTGGTGCGGAAGAGTAAAACAGAGAGATAAAATGTCACATAAATTAATCATCAAGATGCAGGAGAACTACAACAGAATTGCTTCCACTTCGTAACCTATATAGCTTCTTTGTTTTTTTTTTTAATTTCTTTAACTGCACAGCATACGATACATTTCTAATTCCTAATCCCCTTCATCTTTCATTAATACCAGTAATCAAGCATAAAATTAACACGGCACACGCCAGAGGTAAGGGCGTTGGGCCTTATGGCACCAAAGCAATTTCAAGACATCTGTCCACACACCTGCCTGAACTCCCCTTAAAAACAGAAGTCACTCGAAATTCAACCTTAAATTGATACGCACTAGGTTGAGTTTTCAAATGGGATTGTGCCCGTGTATTATGGTTTTCGCACAAGGTCCAATGCTCCCGTCATTAATGATAATGCGTCATTAAAATTCGGAAATGACTGACAGTTTTTCAAGTCCAATTGTTCTAGGCGCGGTCAAGTGTGGACTTTATATTGAACAGTTGGGGTAACGTTTTTAGAAGGACTTTACCGTTTTAGTCAAACCACCATACCGTTGGTAAGCTAAGTATATTCTTTTTTCTTTTTTTTTGACTGACATAAAATTTATTTTCGAAATATATACAGTAAGTGTAACTTACCTACCTACCTACCTCTACCTACCTTAAATCTAAAATAGGTCCTTGAGCTATATATACTTAGGTAGTTTAAGCTCTGAAATATTGGAATTAGATTGAAGTTACCAGTGACTTCGTAATACACAACTTAATAACTTTAGATTAACTTTAATTTAATTTAATATACTTAAATGATTTAATATATTTGCCAGCTGTAAAATTTGTAAAACTTAGTAATTCTTGCATCTTAAATAACATACCTACCTACTTACAGTGCAACAGAAAAAGGTAGTTGGAAAGGTAGGCTGTCCCATTTTCTTGCATATAGGTTACATATTGATTTGAAAGGGACGACACTACGATGTTGCCACTTTTTAATTTCTACCTTTTTCTGTTGCACTGTATTTTTTTTAAATAGAATGTATGTTTCCTCCTTATTAATCTTTTTAACAAAAAATGGTTCATAACTATCACTTACTCGTGTATTTGACGAAGTAACCGCATAATAAACAAAGAATATACTCGAGAATTTCTTTATTTTTATAAAATCAGTTGGAAACCGAATAGTTTACTTATTGTATGTTCGAAACGGCATAGTTAATACTCATCATTACATTTCAAGAACGCAGATGATATGGGAATACCTCTATGCCATATCACCGGTGTTACCCCAAAACAACAGAAAACCCACTGATATGTCGACACAACCACAAAGAATGAATGGACCCACTTAACTTTTTAAATTCGAAACGGCTAATCGAAGGCTGCGATTCGCATCTGCGACGCGTGCACAAACGTTCCAATTTCAAAAAGAATTAACCGTCACTATTTCCTAATTCTAAATTCGAGAGCGAGCTTCAGTTTGTTTTGTTTTTCACGCTATTATACCCCTTGTTTGTAACAGATTTTGGTCTGGAATCGCATGGATTTCTAAAAGGACTTGAGCTACTTTGATTTTCGTTTGTTTTTGTAGGATGTTTGATTCGCGGTTTGCAAAGATGCGCTTGCGATGATCGATGGATGTCTGTTTTTGGATCAAGTTTCGGCATTATTAATGGTTTTCGAATACGGTAGTGCCAATATGGTTTGTTGATGTTTGTTTTTTAAACACCTTGTCGGTTTTTTGGGTTTTTTTTAGCGATTTATTAAAATGCGGCAAGGTTTCTCGCAACAGACTGTTACTTACTTTTAGTCGTAAACCCAATGATAGCGACATGGATTAGAAGAATGCTCAGGGAGAGATCCATAAGGGCAGACTTGGGTGGTGCGTCAAAAAGTATAAGACCCAGACGGGGATTCCCGCAGGGTGGATGCCTATCACCCCTGATGTGGTGTCTACTGCTGGACTCTTTGATCAAGAAGGTGAACAAGGGAGGTGTGTATATGCAGGCATACTCGGACGACGGGGTTATATTGATAAGAGGGACGGTCCTGAGTATAATGCGAGACATAATGACAAGAAGCCTTAAACAGGTCTCAGAGTGGTGTAAAGAAAGGGGATTAAATCTCAACCCAACGAAGACGAAGCTGGTACTATTTACAACCAAGAGGAAGAAAGAGGAAATAAGACCAATAAAGATACAGAATGAGGAACTGGAGACAGTGGATGAAATTAAGTATCTTGGAGTAACACTAGACAAGACACTCAGATACAAAACCCACATAAAAGAGCAGACAGCCAAGGCCATAAGAACACTTCACCAATGCAGGAGGGCGGTGGGGAGAAAATGGGGGCTAAAACCTAGGATGATTGGATGGATATACAAAGCAATCATACTCCCAAGGGTGCTGTATGGGGCTATAGTCTGGTGGCACAGGACCCATATCAAAGAATACCAAAAAGAGCTCATGAAGGTGCAACGACTAGCATGTCTAATGGTGACAGGGGCGATGAGAACCACCCCTACGCACGCGATGGAGATGATGCTAGGGTTGAAGCAACTATACATTGAGGTGAAGAAAAGAGCCACAGAGCAGTGGTATAGGATGAAAGCATGCAAAGAATGGAGAGGAAGCTGCATTGATAAAGGACATGCGCAGATACAGACGGAAGCGCTGTCCAATATGGAAATGATGATAGCAAACAACGACCTAATAAAAAGGAAAGAGATATTCGACAAGAAATACAGAATACATATAGGAGAAATAAACAACTGGAAAGTGAAGGTTGAGCACCCAACGACAATCTGTTTCACAGATGGCTCTAGAAAGAGCTCGACACAGCTAGCGGGAGCCGGTATAATAATACCTAAGCTTAGGGAGAAGATATCAATACCACTGGGCAGATTTGCTAGTGTATTTCAGGCAGAAGTATGTGCGATAACGAGATGCGCACAAATCATCAAGGAGAGAAGTCAATGTGCGGAAGCGGTAGTAATATACACAGATAGCCAAGCAGCGCTTAAAGCACTGAATAAGACGTCAGTCACCTCCTCGCTAGTAAAAGAGTGCAAGGAGGAGCTGAACAGGATAGGATTGGATAGAAAGGTCACGGTGGCATGGGTACCAGGTCACCAGGGAGTAATGGGTAACGAGAAGGCAGATGAGCTGGCAAGGGAAGGGGCGGAGAAGGAGCACACAGGTCCAGAACCAGCTCTACCGCTATCAGAGGAAGTAACGAAAGGAGTTATAAACAAACTACTGGAAAAAGAAGCGGAAAAGAAATGGAAAGAGGAAGATGGCTGCAGGCAATCCAAAATGATGATTGTAGGTATAAACCACAGGAGAGCCAGGTATCTTCTCAAACTAGGTAAGAAAAATCTAAGAATATTGACCGGTATCATAACCGGACACAATACACTTAATAGACACCTTAAGATACTAGGTATAATTAGGGACCAATTATGTGCCATGTATGCAGCAGCACGATATGAAGTATTTGGGAAAGACACGTTAGAGGAAACCGAACTAAAGGATGTCGAATTAAATGATGTCCTTCTGTTCTGCAGGAAGACTGGAAGATTCGAGGAAGAGTGTGGGATGGGGAGGCAGCCGGATCAGTAACCTGCAGCTCAAACTTCAGGGAACTGGGCTGAATGAACACAACAAGTGCTCGACAGCCCGCCTGTGTCCGGCCGGGCGTCCCTACACTACATCTACATCTACATCTACTTTTAGTCGTTTTTTTTCTAATATTTTTATCTAAATACCTGCATATCTACATACATTGTTTTTTAAATAAGAAATTATAACATACATCATTCTCCATTTCTAAAGTGAGTTAAACCTCGGTTCAAAAACTCCACATTTAATACTTAGTGAACATACTCACTTCACAAGTACCCTCGAACAAGCCACGAAGCATCCCCTTTCTCAGCACCCTCAGGCATCGCGCAGCTGCGCGGGCGCAGGCGGATTACCGCCATGTTGGATCGATACTGTTCGATTTTTGAATGCTTTCGACGTTTTAGTACCTTACTAAGTTTATGCCAATGTTAAGGCTATCTTATTGTGAATGAAACTGGTGAAAGAAAAGTAACTTGGAAATCATATATAGAGATGGTAGCTTTAAAAAATTGAGGGTTGACATCAAACTGTGTAGACAAGACCGAAGTTTCTCTGATTTTGAATGAACTAATCCCAGTGAACCCCTTTTTCGTGTCCTATTTATGTAAAGAAGTATTAAGAATTAAAATATGATGGTGCATACTTTTTATATATCATGATTATTTAAAATAGCAACATGAATACCTTTATAATTTCTCTTCTTTTTCTAATTTTTCTTCCTTTAAGATTTCTTTATAAAATACTTCCAAATACCTACGAGAGAAAAGGGAGTTATTGGCTACTCTTGGTTTTTCATTGAAAAACAGGATTTTTTTCTTGGTAAGTAGTTTTATTTGAGCCCTAGTTTCTTAACACCTTGTTAAGTGAAACAAAAATATATTGTATCCTTGCGAAAGACGACGAATCGTGTCGTAAGAGTGCTTATTTCAATTGTTCATCATAAATCCGAGCTTACTAATCAAATTTAAACACAAATTGATAGCCACAACAAAAGACACAATAAGACACAACACCTGGCCCATCCAATTGTCTTAAGCGCCATGTTATGAAACCGTAGACATTCGATACGCCCATTTTTACACCGGATCAAACAACATGTGTACCGATCTTATCATCCACGTGCCTTTGTTTATTATTATAACTTCAACCCTAACGCTAAGTACATAAGATTCTAAATCGAACACAGTTTTTGTCTCAAGCTAATGCTGTCTTAAGTAGCGGTCAAGATGTTTTCTATCTTAAGTAGTTCGAGGTAAGACTCGATTTGGTATAACTAAATTTTTACTACGATATAGTGTAGGTGCAAGCGTAAGATCAGCTGTGCGGATGTTCCATTTGACAAGGCACAAAGTTAAAGACTACACGTTGCAAGAAAGAAATGATCTCTAATTCCTAATGCACAAGGCTTATGAGAACGCAAAATAAACATGACAGCGCAGTTTTTTGAAGACACTGTTGCAGTCTTAAAGGTGTTCTGTTATGCGATTGTGAGCTTTAGTAAGCTTGAAATAAATGTCAAGATAAACGGCAAAGAAATTCAGGTTTATATTTTTTCTTGACTGCAGAATCCGATTGATCTTTTAATGCGGTCGCAAGGTGATTTGGGTATACAGTAATTTTTTGCAGTTTTTTTATCTTTTCAGGGTTAGGTAAGTAATGTAGTTGACTTTAATTTTGCAAATGGGTAAATAGTAAATTTATTCACGATGACAAGTAATCAGTAGTATTATTATTTCTGTTCTGAACCACTAAAGTAACCTTCAATAATCCCCGAACAAAACAAACGTAGGGTGGGACTGCGCACGCGACCATAGTAATAATATCTAAAAAATAATAATAAATCCGGGTGAGGAATAAAGAATTTCACCCCCTGTTCCCTGCCTTTATCTTGCAAACAGACTTGAATGGTAAGATAATAGGGGAGGTGCGCCCCCTTTGGTGCGCACCTTTCGTGCGACGCGTGCGCGAGCGCAGGGGAGCGTCGGCGGTGACGGTTGCGTTCAAATTTTTGGAACGCGTCTTGCGAATTTTGTGTCGGTTAATTTTCGGAACGTTTTCGTGCTTTGGACAAATTTTAGGCCAATTTTCTATGTATTCTGATGGTATCTACGGTTTGTAGAGTCCCAGAGAGTTAAAAGTTTTTGTATTTCTTATATTTCTTCTTCTTCAGTGATAGGTGTATAACTAACAAAATGATCGCTAATTGACTGACGTCGGTTTTTAAGTCAGTAATTAGGTATGTTAAAAATTTGGTGTCTGCTATAAGAACGATATATCCTGGAGCATTAGTAATTTTACTGGAACTTAATACTAAAAGAGCTTTGTATCGGGAATCTAGAATGGAATTCTTTATTCTATATCACTTGTACATTTAAACTGTTGCTAAAAAGACGCAATGGTATTTCTAAAATATGAGCGATAGATATAATGCGCTCCAGTGATATTATTTTCGTTATTTTCTTTGATTTCTAGAACTTGAAAGCCAATCGTAGACTATCAAACCCAATCCGAACACCAAACCGCCAAAATCATTACTATCTTAACCGGAAACCAAAAAAAGACTTCACAAATCGAAAGCCAATTACTCCATAAAGCAAAGGACTTTGAGCCAGATACGCTTTGTCTACCTTTGATTACTTCTGCGCCCAGGCTAGAGTAAACCGTCATATGTCGCTATGGGACTTTAATGCTCATCAGACGTTTCGCCCTAGCATGGTGGACAACGTATGATAGCAAAGACAATGCCGTTGTCGACGCATTACTTTTTGTTTGTGGCAGTTTTTTCTGTCTGTTCGCGTTTATTTTAATATTTGGATGTTAGGATGTTATGAGTAGGATGACAGATATTAATTACGCAGGTTATTAGAATGAGGACGATTTATCACATATTCATTTGGACAGGATTACCTTTTAATTCAAGGCATACGTTCTATGTAGATAAGTTTACGTAGGTTTTTTTCCATATCTAATAACATCAAGTTAGTTAAATAAATAGAAACATAATACCAACAAACCCTAATAAAACAAATCTAATCGGCCAGCTTCCACCAAGAATCGCAAGCGACGCCATAGCATTCTAAAAACCTTATATTACTATTAAATACACGTCCCTTAAGCCCTTTTTCATAAATTTTCAATTCGTATTGGAGAAAGGGTGCACCTTTAGAAACTCGTGCGCAGGCAGATGTGAGCATTCGAGTTGACACCTTGTGATAACTGTAGTAGTGAAAGTATTGTCGGTCGTACTTTGTTCCGTTTACAGTAGATCGATTTTGTACTATGCTTTTGGTAGAAACAATTTGAAAAGGAGTTCTTGGTTAACCCGTGCTTTATTAAAAGGTGATAGATTTTCCAATTCGATGGGATAAAAATTGGGTCAATTTAAAAATAGGAAGTGGTAAATCATAAAGAGGGATGTAAAATTTCTCTCATTTTTATTGAAGAAGGTGGTCTTTATAACACTAATAGAGCGGTCATTGAACAACAGACCAATGTCTCTAATTTTCACACGTTTGATTGAACACACCAATCCACCGTCAATAGGCCAAGGCATCACAGATGAAGGCCATATTAGCTACGTTGGGCTGCTGTGTGTTTCTATCAACATTAGTGTGCAGCCGATATTGTTAGCGAGTGAAACAGGGGTCTGGATAACCAACATCAGCAAACAGGGCTACAGGACTGCCTCATTACGAGAATTGTCACAACTTTTCTATGAACTTGTATTCCCAGCCGACATATCGCCGACATTGTCAGCGTGGTGAACTAGGTACCATGTGCTTTGCCAATTTCGTATTGGCAAAAGTAGAGCATAATTTATCAATCCTCAAGCTCCTAAATGACAACGGAACTAGAAAAAATTGAAGATGCACTCGAAGATTTGCACCTTTCTCGAAAGAGTTCATTGTGTACTTCCACCTTGCGAACATATGTTGCCCGCATGGGATCTTTTTTGCTATGCCATTCTTGATTGAACATTTGCTATGAGAATTGGGGCATTGAATTATGGAAAAAATGCGCAGAAGCGTGGATGATAGGTTATTTATTTATGAATCGGCGTAATATCGATTTGTGGCGATAATCGATCGCTAAACATGTTGGTCCTGTTAAGATTGAGAATATAAATATAATAAATAAAATAAACAAGAGTTCATTTTTAATTTAACTTAGGATGTTAGAAAGAATGTCTATGTTAGTTTTGGTAAAATATTGCATAGTAACTTATTATTGATGTTTGATTGGGTCGAAATCTGACGAAAACCGAAGATAGTACCTAGACTATAAATAAGTCATCATCATCATTATCTAAGGCTCTAAAACCTGGGATAGGTTGGTCTAGCCGAGAGACTTTTTCTATTCAGAGCTGTTCAAACAAAACAGTCCTACCACGTTAAATTTGATATTTAGGTAATTTAGACTTCTTTTGCATAATATCTCATTGCTATTATAGACGACTCTAATGATTATATTAAATGGTCTGGCTAACTAGTTATGTCCGTAAAACTAGAATAAAAAATCGTCACTCAATCTTTGGGTGATAATACCGTAAATTCAAAGAACTATGATAGCCAAGCCAATCAGTATAATCAGTATTAATATTTATAATCAACATTAACATCTGATTTGTTCGCGCTAATTATTATAGCAAGGTCACTGATTACTAATGTATGTAAATGCATTAGTGCAAACCCACTGCAACCAATTGTGTGGAATGCATCTGTAGTTCATTCATAATTAGGGTTCCGTACCAAAATGTCAAAAGGAACCCTTATAATGTGACTCAGTCTGCCTGTCTATCGTTAAATATCTCGAGAACTACTTAGGCTACCGATTTGGAGTAGTTAACACAGACACATTGAGAGAGGATTTATCATAGTTTTTTTATATAAAAATGGCCGATAAAAGTGAAAAATTTACTAATTAATAATAATAATAGGTTTAATTAATAAAATAAAATAAAACAAATAATTTTTCTGTTCTGTTTGACGATCATGATGAGAATTTGTATACTTTGACATTAACGCTAAATTGTAGTAGTAGTAGTAGTAAAACACTTTATTGCACAAAAACAGGGGAAAAAAAACAAGATAAATAACACAAATATTTGTACAAAGGCGAACTTATCCCATTTAGGGATCTCTTCCAGTTAACCTTTGAGCAATTAAAGGAGAACTGGAGATGGTAGACATGTGTATGTGTATTGTATAAATTACATAAAAAAAAAAAGAAGAAACCCAGTTAGTTCCTACTATACTATATAGGTAGCCCAAAAACTATTAAATATAAATTACATACTATAATTTATGTAAAAGAATACATAAACTACATACATCAATAATAAATACATACATACATACATATACAAGTATATAAAAGTATATAAAACCGCATATATCTTACGTTTCGTCCGAAAGCCACAACTTCTTTAAATTCGCCTTCAGCGATGCGACCGACTGACACTGACGGAGAGAAGGCGGGAATTGTATACCGGGTGTGGCCTACAATAGGAGCAATAAATTTAATCGTAGGTTGTACTCCTCATACTGAACAACATTTGTGCAGCGACTTTTAAAAATAACGTGGATTTAGATTTTTATTTCACTTTAAAGTTTTTTAGAAGACGCAATGTACTGCAAAGTTTGACCTATTTGTACTATGACAAGAGACGTCAATTAGACTGATGTTAACGTACATTGAAAATACGATTTAATTTTTATGAAAAAGTAAGTACCTACAAATTACACAATTTTTAAAAGTTGTTGAATAAAAGTTTTTCAGATTGAGGAGTGGAACCTACGATTAAATTTATTGCTCCTATTGTAGGCCACACCCGGTATATAATTTTCTTCGTGAAATAAATGAACTAAAACTAAACTAAACTAATTGGGATATTGGTATTGATTAATTAGTACTACTGCTAATATATCCAAGAACTGCACGGCAATGAATAAGTACTACCTATAAGCAGTATGAATTTATAATGTAACGCATACTAAATCGATCGCAACACATTTTCCCTACAAAAGAAATCAATAACTAATTCAAATAAGAATCAATATCCCACAATTCTTATAAGTATCATTTCTTTCTACTCCAAAAGATAAACGGCGTAACTGCGTTCGTGGTTTATACATACTTAATGCCTTTTAGGAGACAGTTTCAACCCCTAAGTTTGGACCCCATCTGTTGGGACTAGTGACATTTGGTGGGCCTCGTGGTATAAGGGTCTTGTAATCGATTCCGTGGTTGGGATGAATGTTTAAATTTATTTGTACTTTAATATAATGAATGCTCAATGAATGAGTCTTCCTCCGGGAGCCCGGGGACAATGTCGCCCTTGAAACGTCGGAGGTTAGATTTCAAAGTTTTATTTATTTATTTAATTTTTATTGCACAAAAGAAAATACTTATCGTACAAAAGGCGAACTTAATTCCATAAGGCATTTAGTATTTTTTTAGTTTTATGTATATGTGTAAATTGAAATAAATTATATGGGTATGTCATATAGTATGACATTAGCGAATAATAAGTACAATCTAAATTATTTTTAAGAATTGGACTAAACTGATAGGTTTCAATTATACATTAGGTAAATATTCGTAAAATTCGGTTAAATTATAAAAGGCACGATCGCACAGTCATTTCTTCAATTTGTTTTTAAACATAGGTATTGTTGTTATTTATAAATGTTTTTCATTTCAGTGGGTAATGTGGTGTATATATTAAACTATCCCTCTTTATGTCTCTCATAAACCCACAATGAAAATGCCAATGATATTTATATCGCACACAAAGAATTCCGCCGGATGCGCACGCGCCGGAGAACATATAATTACGATCCGATGGATGTCACCCGATACCAAGAAATGGCGAGCGTCACTTGCTATTTCCTCTGCTTCCACTTGCTATTTCCTTTGTTTCCACTTGCTATTTCCTTTGCTTCCACTTGTGTTTCCTTCTGCTTTTGAATAGGGCTTTACATTATGTTTTTTATTGTCCGTAATATCAATCCGGTTTTTGGATTCATGTGTTGTATGACACAAACTTTGATGTTTTAACAAAAAAAGCAATTGCTTCATTTAATCTAAATTTTTTAGACTTAGTAAGAGATACATTTTAAATTTTAGATAGGTAGATACGTTTTGATAAGTAGATATTATATTTCAAAAAATGGTTTTCAAACTTTAAATTTTTTTTATTCTCGAAATTTATGAAATTTTCTAAAGAGTTTCAGCTTAGTTTTACTTACCTTAGTTAATTAAATAACCAAAACCAATCCTTATACGTAATTAAACTTTGTAACAATACTACCGACCGGAACCCGCGTGCCCTACCGTGACTAGCGGAACTCACGTATTCTTGCGCGTACGCATATTAAGCCCAAGTTATCAACCAGCGAAACCTGACCTCGGGAACCTTAGCTGTTGTATGTAATCTGAGTATGTATGTATACTGGTTAGTTTGACTGGGTGTAAAGTGGTTGGGTAAGTATGAAAGCTGGCGATATGCTTCTGCGCACATCCTCTTTCACCTTTATAGAAGAATAAAAGTTTGTAGACGCGCTTTAAGTGTCTTGTGTCGTGTTAATGAACTATTGATTGTTTTAATAGATAGAACGAAATAGATTTCTGAGAACAAAATTTAACATACTTGTAAAACTATTGGTTCCCCGGAACGTGAACTTGCGACCCAAATATATTGGCAATCCCTTTACCGATTTAGATCATATTCGTACTTAACATTTATATATATGTCATCTAACCACCTGCCAAATTTCACGACGATCCGATCAACGATACTCGAGTTATCGTCGAACAAACATACATACATACAAACGACGGAGTGTCCAAGAAGATTGGGAGACCTCACTGGCTTCGCTCGTTCGATTATTTTGACAATACAATGCAATAAACAGTGTCATTTCGAAAAAGATCCACAGTCCTAATCACGGTGTTTTTTTCTGCTGGTTTAAACTACCAATATTTATTTTCAAAATATATACAGTAAGTCTAACTTAATAACTTATCTAACTACCTGCCTCTACCTACCTTAAATCTAAAATAGGTCCTTGAGGCATTGTACCTAGGATGCTGGCGGCTATTACTAGTATTATTATGATTCGTGGTTTTAGCGATTTATTTTATTTTTTATTTTATCTAGGTTCACCAACAATTATTAACACCAGTACATGCGAATTTGATATGCATAGTGTAATAATTTCTTAAAGGTAATCATATCCATATTTATACTATTATGTAAACATGCAACTTATAGTTAAATGGTAGAATTTGGCGCTGAAATTATGCCCTTTATGATAAGTTCTTCGTCGCCTCTGTACACTGTTTGATCTCTGTTTAAGGGCAACATCCGCCCGCTTCCGCTACCACCCTCCTCTGGTCACGCCTTCGTCGTGTGCCATACGATAAAAAAAAAGGAATATGTATTTCGTCATACGTATTTTATTATTGTGTCAATTTTGCAAAGATTTAGGATTCATTCGAATTAAACAAGGCTGTTTGTTCGTTCAATATTCACAAGTGTTTTCATATTGCATCTACGTTTTATTATTTAATTTGATATTTAGTTGGTGTTTTGTTATTGGTACTTACTAATATAACTGTAGAAAGTTTTATTTTACAGTCAGCGGCTGTAACATATAAAAAAATATTTTTATTTGAAAAAGAAAAACTACGGAATGTAACAGAAACAATAAAAGCATGTAGTAAAAATATAAGATTAAAAATATACAAAATGAAAACAATATAGTATAACAGGATCAACATAACAACAGTCACTCAATTCAAAATGCTATTCCACAAAAAATAAGTCTCAAATGCAATCAGAATTATATCTGGCCAGCATCTCATTTGACATCTCGACGAGCACTACTCAGTTTCGGTTAATCCTAACTAGGTTCTTGAAACAAAAAACGGTCACAACAATGAACTCTGACAATTCGCCGTTCCATTTTTGAATTTTTCTCAACGAGTAGTGTTGTCAGTTTGAAGTAAGAATTTAAGGCTCAAAAAGATCACGCTACTAAAGCCTTTTCTCAAAGTTCTAAACTTTATTGGCTTAACACATTAGGAAAAGTAGATCGCGTATATGTTTTAATTTACATTACTCTTTGAGCTTTTTCTTGGCTGAAAATATGAGGTCAATTCTCTCAAATACTTAAAGGAAATAAAGTGGATAAAAAACTAACTTCCATGGAACATGTTCAAGATACTTCACACGAATATTGAATCGAAAATCAAATTTTGCTCAACTTAGGCGGCGCCACTCATGCGTGGGTTTTGTGTCAATATGAAAGAATGGTTAAAGTGACGTTTGAAAGATTTCCGCCAGACCCATATCCCACTAGCGCCCCTAGCGGCGAATTGACTTAACTTTAAAGTTAACTTGAAGCAACCCAAAGGCTTAAGCCTATCCAAGTATAGTTTACCCTTCCAGCACTACCTAATAAGCCAGTTCCATCCCATTTTTTCCCGAAGTCTTAAGAGCTCTAACCAACAATAATTGAAGTAGGTACCTATACCAAAAAGCTTGCGAGGAATCTGTTTTGGAAAACAAAACACACTCGTTTGAAACAAAAGAATCAATCCGATAGCTAATTCACTCAAGTCCTATTAAGCCCTTGCCGCGATTCGAAAATTAGTTTTTTTCGATTTTCATCTCTTTCGCTCGAATATGTAAGTACGATAAAGAGAGAGATATTCGTTCGATTCTCTCGGTAATAGGCCTGTGTTAAAAGCGCGCATGATAGACTCATACGAAATAACAATGTGTACTTGTAAAACAAGAGTTTTGGTCCTAAATTGGATCCTTGGGATACGCCGATTTTTAGTCGGGATTAGTTAGGGGTTTTATTTTTAGTTTATGAACAGGATTATACAAACATAAAATATGTGGTTAGTTGCGATCATGTTTGTATTTAAAAAAGTTTGTATCAATTTTGATATTAGAGACTGCGCAATGCGCAAGTGATATTTTAAACGACAAACTTCTATAAAATTATGATGTTTACTTAAATTTTAACGTAGCTTAGCCTACTTAGCTTACTTACTTAACTGTCAACGTAGCTTCTTAGCCTACTTAGCTTACTTACTTAACTTTCAACGTAGCTTCTTAGCCTACTTAGCTTAAATTTTAACGTAGCTTAGCCTACTTAGCTTACTTACTTAACTGTCAACGTAGCTTCTTAGCCTACTTAGCTTACTTACTTAACTTTCAACGTAGCTTCTTAGCCTACTTAGCTTACTTACTTAACTTTCAACGTAGCTTCTTAGCCTACTTAGCTTACTTACTTAACTTTCAACGTAGCTTCTTAGCCTACTTAGCTTACTTACTTAACTTTTAACATAGCTTTACACTTAGCTTATACTTACTTACTTAACTTTCAATATAGCTTAGCCGGACTCCAAGCATGTAGGTAATTGATTTTCAGTTATTTTCAATTTCCAGAAGATTGCTAGCGGCAGAGAGGAGTGGAAATTCAAGAAAAAGTATGTACTTGTATTTGTTCAACAGTGGAACTTGATCCGCGCGCGCGCGTACGGAGCGGACGTATTTGTCTATAGCGCAACTATAAAAAATAATTAATATAGCAGTTATAAGTGAAATACAGTATCGATGCTATGGCGACGAGATGTGGTGGATGCCAAGCAGAAATATTCGACATTTCCTTCATGGAATGTTCGAAAGAATCATGCAAGAGATTGTATCATTTACGTTGCCTGGCAATATCAGTGGAAGTGTTTGTAGAATACACGGAAGATTATAAGAAGCAGTGGTTGTGCCCAGGATGTGTACGCCCTAATCCGAAGAGCGACGATACACCGGTAAGAGGAAAAATAATGAATCAGACCTTTACCCCGTCAAGCTATATCAACACCGTGAGGGGTAGTAGTAATAATCAGATGAATGTTTCTATGAGCGAAAATGACCCAAAAGTGTTTGATGTACTCTGCGAATTCCGGGTTGAAATGGGGGAGCGCTTGGATATTCTAGTTGAAGCATTTAAACAATTCCAGAATGTTTTTGTTAAAAACCAATCGGAGTTGTGTGAATTACGCAAGGAAATGAGGGTAGTGCAAGAAAAAATAGATAATGTAAACAAGCTAGAAGATCAAATATCACATATGAAAAGTGAGAATGAACGACTAAAAGAGTACATTAGTGACATTGAGAGGAAGGATAAGTCGGCGTTACCTACAAACAAACAAACTGTTTCGTATGCGCAAGTAAGTACCAAAAACTTACCCGCGTCAACGACAAATGCACATTCTAAAAATCTACCGGCGATATCTCCAACCCCAATGATAAGTGCACAACCGTGCGGGGCCACGAAACAAGCGGATTCATCGGTGAACAAGACACATGTACGCAAAAATGTTATAGAAGAAAGTACGTCACAGGCTAAGAAAAATACAGAAATGATCAGAAATGAAGCTGAAAGTAATGACTGGATCGAGGTAAAGAAAAGGAAAAGTAGATTCCCTAATAGTGAGGTAAAACGAGGTGGAAAGGAGAACTCCACACTAATCCAGGGCTCAGAACGCAAAAAATATTTGCATGTATGGCGGTTGCATAAGGAAACGACGGAAGAAAGTTTAGAAAAGCATGTGAAAGAAATATGTGGGACAGAGTGTGGGGCAAAAGTGGAAAAAATAAGGCACAAAACAGAAAGGGACTATGTTTCGTTTAGAATAGGTGTACCTGAAAGTTTGTATACATTACTGTGTGAACCGAAAGTTTGGCCTATTAATGTCGAGTTCTGTGAATGGGTGTGGTTTCGTACCCCCAAGGATTCTAAATAATTCTCAGCATAAAACGGTGGAAGTATACTACCAAAACGTCAGAGGACTTCGGACGAAGTTAGAAGAGTTCTATACGGCCCTGGCGTCCTCTTGTGGGGATTTGTTCGCGATAACCGAAACAGGATGCAACGAGTCCATCAAAGATGCCGAATTAATCCCGCCCGGCTATACAATCGTTCGGTGCGATCGCTCGGACGGACGTAAACACGGAGGCGCGTTTCTCGTGGCCACACCGCGCGTCGAGTTGCGCAGCGTACCGATACCCGGTGACGTCAGAGTCAGCGATAAGGTGTTCGAGCTAGTGTGCGAGCAGGTGTATATGCGCGGCCGGTTTCTATTCATGTGTTGTGTTGTTTATATCCCACCGAACAGTAAAGATAATGATTACATGTTATTGTTTCATATTATAGAACAATTATGTGTTAAGTATAAAAGTGTATTAGTATTAGGTGATTTCAATTTATATTCTTGTACTTCATATATTAGTGACTATTATGAATACCTACTAACATTTTGTGGATTCATTCAGAGAAACAAGATAGCAAATTGCAATAATCGTCAGTTAGATTTAGTTTTAACAACATTAGGCGAGAAGGTGAGTGTGCGCGCTGCGTCTGAGGCGTTGGTACCAGTGGACGCGTATCATCCACCGCTCGAGGTACCGGTGGCGGGAAGTGAGAGAATCACGGCCGCACCGCCGCCCGCACATACTGATACTAGGGACGTGCATAACGATAGACAGGCGTGGAACTTCGCGAAGGCGGACTTTCCGCGGTTATATTCATCACTAGCCTCTATTGACTGGACATCATTGTATAATCTGGATAAGGCAGAGGAGTGTTCGTGTTACTTTTATGACGTTATCAATAACGTGATTAGCGAATGTGTACCTAGAAAAACATGTAAGTGTAATGAGTCGAGGTACAATTATCCTGAGTGGTATAATAGAGAATTAATTTACGAAATAACATATAAGGCTGCTCTTCATAAACAGTACAAAAAAGTCCAATCTAAAGAAAATTATTTAGCGTTCGCTGGATCAAGAGCGCGGGTGAAAAATATGATTAAAATAGCCCATACGCAGTATCAAGATCGCGTTCAAAACCATTTGACAGAAGATCCGAAAGCTTTCTGGAATTATGTTAGGTCTAAAACTAAAGGTAGGAGCGCATTGAAGGTATTAAAAGATGGGGAGGTACTTGATGGGAGGAATGGGGCGAAAGAGTTCGCAGAATACTTTCGATCCGTGTATAGCACTAATCCCGCAGTACTGAATGTGAATGAGGCGATGAAAGAGGCAGACTACAAGGGTGAGGCGGCGCGAATTCATCTTGACAGGTTAGGGAAGTCCGATGTGATGAGGGCACTTTCGAAACTGAAACCTAAGCGGTCGGCTGGACCAGATGGCATTCCGGCGTTTATATTTCGAGACTGTCGATTTGTATTAGCCGACCCGCTAGTGCATGTGTATAATAGGTGCTTGGATAATGAAGTCTTTCCAGACCTGTGGAAAACAACCCGAGTTGTCCCAGTTCCGAAAGGAGGAGGGGGTAATAGTGTTGACGGGTATAGACCTGTTGCGGTGCTCTCTACTGCAGCAAAAGCATTCGAATCGGCGTTACAAAATGCTATATATAACCAGATTCGAAGTCAGTTGTCAGACGCTCAACACGGTTTCCGAACAGGCTGTAGTACAACCAGCAACTTGTTGAGTTACGTGTCACAGATAGTACCGGAGGTGGACGGTGGGGGGCAGGTCGACGCCGCTTACTTTGACTTCCGGAAAGCGTTCGATGTCGTTGATAACGACATCCTGTTAAGGAAGCTAGCCGGCGTCGGCTTCACCCCTCACCTGTTAAAGTTCTTCGCAAGTTATATGAGCAACAGGCGACAGTACGTCGAGTATGCAGGACATAAGTCTGAGCCCTACATTGTCAGATCTGGGGTAAGTCAGGGAAGTAACCTTGGCCCATTGGAGTTCATTATAATGGTTAATGACCTACCCCAGGTCGTCAATGACGCCGGTTGCTTACTATTTGCGGACGACTTAAAAATTTACATGCCTATCAAAAGTGCTGACGACTGTGTACGATTACAAAGGGATATAGATCGTGTGGTGTCATGGGGTATGGCTAATAAGTTGCATTTTAATAATTCAAAATGTCTGACTATAAGTTTTACTCGGGCGCACAAACCTATAGTCCATGATTACGAAATTAACGCAGAGAAATTGAATAGGGTCACAAAAGTTAAAGACTTAGGACTAACTTTTACATCTGAATTAAGATTTCGTGAGCACATTACTCTTGTTTGTAAGAAAGCGTACAGAATGTTAGGTTTTGTGCTGCGCCGGTGTCAAGGTTTTAGTAGTACAAAGGCGATCATCGCGTTATACAATGCAATGGTCCGCAGTAACCTTGAATGCAATTCAGTTATCTGGGCTCCACATGAAATTAAATATAATCTCATGGTGGAGCGGATTCAAAATAAATTTGTGCGATTTTTATATTTAAGGCTCTATGGGGTCTATCCATTTTACCCGTTAATGTATCCGACTCAGTTTGTACTAGGTATGGTCGGATACAACGAGCTGCGGGTTCGGAGAGAGCTATGTTTAGCAACATATTTATTTAAATTGATTAGGGGAAAAGCTGACAATAGCCAGGTTCTGAGTTGTGTGGGTTTATACGCCCCGCCCGGGTACGTGTGGCGGCGGCTGCGGCCGCGGCTGCTGGCCGAGCCTCGCGGGCGCACGAACCTGCTCCGGCAGGCGCCGATGACGCGCGCGCTGCGCACCCTCAACCTTGTCTCGGAAAACATTGACTTGTTCTCGTGCTCTCTGAATGAATTCACAAGGTCAGCGTTAAACAATATTTGTTACAACCGTGATAATTATGTATAAATAGATTAGCTAGATGTAGTTACACTATTGTCTTAGGCATAGTCCTGTAAAGATAGCTGTAAGTGTTGAAGTAAATAAAATAAAAAATAAAATAAACTTTACCAGGCCAAAAAGGCTATAAAGGGATTCGTGAATTTCAAGACCACAATCTGTGTAATAAGTATTTACATGTGGATTTTTAGGTATCAAAAGGATACGAAATAGTATTTTATACAATCGTGATATAATGAAGAGTTTTTCAGTCGAGTACCGTGTTTAGGCCACGAAGCTTGCTGAGTGGCCTAAGTAAGGTACGAGATTGAAAAACTTAATTATATTACGATTGTATACAATACTTTTTCTACGAGTCATCATCATCATCATCTATGGAGGAACAATTTCATCATTCAATTTCATTAACTTAACAAGGATGTAACACAAAAAGATGGCCGGCAGGCCGGCGCGGTCGGCGCAGGCGTGAGGCGCGCGCTCGGCGAAGTACCAGGCGGCATCGCAAATAAGTAAAGAATTTGTATGAAGTTCTATTATAGTTGCCTACAGCGTATCGAAATGAAATATTATAGTTGAGTTGGACTGTCTAATATCGAAAAGTATGAGCTTATAGTTTTGTCTATGTACTCGTAATTGGCAGATTAAAGTCGGCGAGTAGAAAAACAAAAAATACGTCCGGTTCCGCTTTGCGGAATATGACATATCTAAGTGTCAAAGAGTTACTTATAAAATAATGACTATGCAATATGCAACTCACAATATACGCTCAACTCATACTAATCATCATCATCACCCTCTTGTCATCCACTAATAAGCAGTCTCCAGATCTCGATCATACCTGCGCAAATTTCAATTTGCACAAGCAAGCATGGGCGTTAAGACAGCAAAACGGTATCCCGCACAAACGACTTGCACAAAACGCTGGCACAAACTAAATTTGCACGAATAAGTATGTGCGTTAAGACGGCAAACCATGCAAATGGCCTGTACAAAACACTCACTGACCACATTTTGCACAAACCGCTGCGCAATTTTCTTGCGCATGCAAGTCGCTGTGTGTACCGGGCTTTAAGTCAATCTCATACAAAAGTAACCAAGGATCTTTCAAATTAGGGTGTGCAACCCGGTTCATGTGTATGAAATTTCGGTTAATAACTGGTTATTAACCGGTTTTTCCATACAATTAAAAACTGGTTTGCACGCCTTATTCCGAATATCCACCCAACGAGCCAGCTTCCAAGCGTTCTCATATGAAACCCATACTAATATCGCTCACTAACCCACAACAGCCTCATTAAAACATACAATTAATTAATTAACCCACACAATAAAAGCATAGACGAAATAGGTTAAACAAAGACTCTAATGTCTTTTGTTTCAAGCCATCCGTACTCCGTACAGCGGCTGAGCCTCGCTCATCGCTCAAACGACTAATACCGCATCTCTGCTCATAATGAGCGACTCAAGTACCCCTAACTTGTTTACATTGTCTTTATTGTGTTTTTTTTGCGGTTTTTTCTCATTTTTTGCGCAATAACGAAAGCCTTTGTCTTTAGTGATTTATTTTTAATTAGCGGTTGTGACGTGGGCCTTTGAGTGCGTTGCGTTTGTCTTTTAATATAAGATGTTCTCGTGTGTATGTTAACATGGGGCTTTACTATTTGCTTTGTTGACCTTTAGAAACTTGGAATTTACGACAATATAATTCGAGATAACGCAGTTTAACTCTAGTACTACTTGGCTATTGCACAGAAGTGTCACACTACTGCAGTCTATTTTCGGCTGTGGGCGCTAGTGGAACGTGGGCCCTGCGGGAACATTTCAAACGTCACTTTGACAATTCTTTCATACAGACACCGGACCACGCATGAGTGGCACCAGGGTAAGCAACAATACGGTAGCTCCCATTGACATGGATTTTAGCAAATAAACACCAGAAGGCCTACGTCTATATTTCTCTCGCATATTTGAGCGATAAAGAGGTAAATAGACGAACGAACGAACGAAGTGGTTCGGAAGGCCTCCAGGACTAGTACCACGAAAATATAACGATAGCGGATTTGTATATCCATCTCTGTCATACTTGCATATTAGAGTGACAAAGAGGTTTTTCCGTCAATGCCAATTTTCGATGTGTGATGACTCAAAAGAAAGATTTAAATACAATTTCACACTAAATAAAAATATGTTTGCTTTATTAAATTCTATGAATAAATAAATAGGTCTTGTTAATTAATTGTTTTAAAGTCTTCTTAAAGCAGCTTAATTTAAATTCCATTACACTGAACATTGATTTTAAAATTGAAATACCTAACGGTTGATCCTACATAAAAATTACCTGTCTGAAATCTTAAAGACGCGTACCTATAAAATACACGAAGATATAAAAAAAATATATAATATAATTATTAGTTTCTAATTACTTCGTGCAATCACAATGGCGACGACTAATCAACGCATGCGTGGCCCCGTTCCACACAATGTCTGCCGCTGATTAAGAGGATTGTCTCTCGGAGGCCTCGGAGCCCGTCTTTGGTAGGGATGGGCGTTCTGGAACGTTCTACAACGTTCTGGTAAAATCCAGCAGATATGTATACGTAACTTCTAGAAGTATCGGCTCCACGCAATATTTGTCCCTGATTAAGGAGTGTCAATAAGTCATAAGGAGATCATGGAGCCCGTTTATGGCAGGGATGGGCGTTACATAGATATTTAGGTTAGGGCGTCTGCCGCGAAAGCAGGAGGTCGCTGGTTCGATCAGCCCTGGGCACTGGGGGCCCAACTTTTTCTGTAGTATATGACATCTCTTTCAATTTATAATTTGTGTATTAACTTAACGTAATTTTCATATGAATCATCATTGGAAGCGATAGTTATAAAAAACATGGACGGGGTAAATATACCGGTTTTATCCCATCACTAGCGCTTGCAGCACACACGCGAAACGTTCCAGTGCGTTTTATTCTATTATGTGTGTATTTTGTTTTAGAGCTCATAACCGTAGTAATCATTACCTAGTTGTTTATGACGTCCGGCTACGTTATGACCAAATTAGCAATACTTTAGTACGTACAATTAAATAATGGGGAATATTTGAACGTAGTTTACCGGTTATACTGACCGGTCCCATCACTAGCGCATGCAGCACACACGCGAAACTTTCGCAGCGCGTTTTTAGGGTTCCGTAGCCAAAATGGCAAAAACGGAACCCTTATAGTTTCGTCATGTCCGTCTGTCCGTCTGTCCGTCTGTCCGTCTGTCCGTCTGTCACAGCCGATTTACTCGGAAACTATAAGTACTACAGTGATGAAATTTGATGGGAATATGTGTTGTATGAACCGCTACAAAATTATGACACTAAATAGTAAAAAAAAGAATTGGGGGTGGGGCCCCCCATACATGTAACTGAGGGATGAAAATTTTTTTTTCGATGTACATACCCGTGTGGGGTATCAATGGAAAGGTCTTTTAAAATGATATAAAGTTTTCTAAAAAACATTTTTCTTAAAGTGAACGGTTTTTGAGATATCAGCTCTCAAAGTCGTAAAAAGTATGTCCCCCCCCCTCTATTTTTATAACTACGGGGTATAAAATTCTAAAAAAAATAGAGGTGATGCATGCTAATTAACTCTTTCAACGATTTTTGGTTTGATCAAAGTATCTCTTATAGTTTTTGAGATAGGTTGATTTAACTGTAATTTTGGTTAAGTTATTGTGCTTACACTGAAAACGATGGCTGAACCTTATAAGTTTAGGCTCCATTCACCAGGTGTATAAATTGACATAATAAGTTTATTATATTTGCTGCTACGGAACCCTTTGTGCGCGAGCCCGACTCGCACTTGGCCGGTTTTGTTTCTATTATGTGCCTTTTGTTTTTTTGTTCCGTTTATGATCTTGTAATGTGGCCATTGTTTTTGTTTAGCTTCGGTTTTTTGACACGTTTTTTTTGCTTAGCTGTGATTAAAGCTTTGTTGGTCAAACATTGGGTGTTTGTATCGTATCTGTTTTTCGTACTAGCAATATTTGTACAGAGTCAATACTCATTGGTGTCATACATATTGGTGCTGAATGATTAATAATTACATTTAATTAACTGGTAAAAAGTATAGGTCCATAATCTAATAATTTTAACAAAATGTAATAGTTTCTCATTTAATTGTTTAATATTTTAATAATTGAAATAATTATTTTTAAGTTATTATTGAACTATATTTAGAGTTAGTTGTGGTTGGTTGTCATGGAGATGTAAATTTATGACTATCTGTTTCTTTTATGAAGATTTGTAATTTACATTTTTTATCATACCTAAATAAGCTAAATAAATAACTTTATCAAGTTAAATATGGCGATGAATTATAATTTCATTTGGTATCGAACGGTGTTACGATTTTTTTTTGGTATGTTGCCGGGTAAATAACCGGTTAATTTCACACAAAATGTTCAATGGCTGCGTTTCCGTTTTAAGTTCCGAAAACATGTAATCAAACGAAAATGCCAGAATTTCCGGGAATATTTATCCGTAATAAATACTTATTTATTTTTGGTGGTGATATGCACTAACTTGCACTTTGTAATTAATGCTGTATTTTTTAGAGATTCATACGTCAGCGGATGAGACTAGGAAAGTAGTGAAAGGTGAAAGGGTTAAAATATAGATCTATTTTAGATAAAACACTTTCTCCGGAAGTCTATTATTGATGGTCGATTTTAGTTTTTATTTCCTCATAAATGATTTTAAACGCCTGGGGGAATGTATTAAATAAAGTGCAATAAAAAGCTTTAACAGGTGTAAAAATCTCAAAAACAGCAATCTTGATCACCCTAATCTCAAGAGAGGGATCTCAACACTTTAGGGAAGAAACTGTTAGGGTTGTCACAATATTTAAGATGAATAATCTACTTACCAATTGAATAATAATCTTTTCAATTGAATACGATGTGAAACAAAAATACTCGTTTGAGAGGAAAATCTTGGAATATAAAAGTAGAAAATATTTTTTTTAACAAAATAAAAATGTGTTGAACTTGGTCGATTAATATACTTAAATATGTACTTAACTAAATGTTGTGGGTCACGGTAAGCTTAATAAGGCTTGTGTTGTGGGTACTAGGCTATGATATAAGTATATAAAAGATAGATATATTTAAATACTTAAATTCATAGAAAACATCCATAACTTAGGAACAAATATTCGTGATAAACATACAAATAAATGCCCTGACCAAGATTCGAACCCGGGACCTCCTATTTCGTAGGCGGGGTCAATACCAACTAGGCTAGGACGCCGTTAAATTTCCAATCGCCAATAAATTGGAATAACACCAAAACAGGAATTTAACTTACAAAAGATATTCACATTAAACACGTCATAAATTTTCCAACAGGAATGTCTCAATAAATCAACAAACACCGATAGCGTGTTCATGTTAACACGTTATTAGCAACCCTAGCTCCCCTAACGTCTTACTGCACAAGACGGTAAACAGTTTGTCGGCGATTACCCATGAACGTAGGGTAAGTCTCCTGTAAGAGCGGGTAACGCATACGCGATGTGGAGCGCGAGTGTGAGAGGCAACCCTAGCGTAACGTCTTAGTCTTACTCCTCAAGACCGTAAACAATTTGTCGGCGATTACCCACGAGCTCAGGGTAAGTCTCCTGTAGGAGCGGGTAACGCATACGCGATGTGGAGCGCGAGTGTGAGAGGCAACCCTAGCGTAACGTCTTAGTCTTACTCCTCAAGACCGTAAACAATTTGTCGGCGATTACCCACGAGCTCAGGGTAAGTCTCCTGTAGGAGCGGGTAACGCATACGCGATGTGGAGCGCGAGTGTGAGAGGCAACCCTAGCGTAACGTCTTACTCCTCAAGACGGTAAACAGTTTGTCGACGATTACCCACGAGCGCAGGGTAAGTGTGAGCGGAAACTCTAGCGTAATGTCTTACTCCACAAGACGGTTAATAGTTTGTCGACTATTACTGAACATAGGGTCTCCCGTAACAGCGGGTATATGAATTTCATAAACTATTTAGAGCGTCAGTGTAAGGGATTATGGTCTAATTACATGTCATTAGCAACCCTAGCTAGCCTGATGTTTTATTGTGCAAAGCGGTAAACAGTTTGCCGCCACTTACCCTTCTTTGGACATAAATCATATTACAATGCAGGCAAATAAACAATTTTCATACATTGTGGACTTTTAGTGTAAACTTTTGGCGTCATTCTATGACATTAGCATATGAGTAGATGAGCCAAAGTTAGATTACGGAGAATGGGCATCGTCATATATCATCAAACGAGACCCTCCTCCGCCTCCGTTGCCGAACTTTGAGAACCTCCAATAAGGTAAACATCTTACTTCCGCGTAGTAAGTTTTCTTACCGCTGACACTGGCGCCGTAGTGGGCCTTTTCCACCCCACAGAGCGTGACAAGTAACCTTAAAGCGTATGCCTTTGTTGGCTGTGGTTATTTTTATATTAGGGCTAGATTTCAGAGGGACGTTTACACGTCCAGGTTATATTACACATGAACTCTCTCCAACCAATCAATGACTCAAAATCCTGTGTATTTTCTTTCCGCCAACACTGACACCCCACCCGAATTCTTAAGTGGGCCTTTTCCGCCCCACAGAGCGTGACATGTGCAACCTTAAGGCGGCGCCCTTTGTTGACTGTGGTTACTTTTATTAGAGCTTCATTTAAGAGGGGTAATACACGATTAGGTTATGTTAACTTGTTAAAGAAGGTTATTGGGGTGTTTCTGATTAGGTTTTAAATAATTATTGGCTTAATTCAAGGTTTAGGTCAATATTCATTATAGGTATGTTGATTGTGGAGTATTTGAATGTAGGTTTTTTACACAAGACATAAATAGCGTTTATTTCATAAAAGGGTTTTTTTTCGGTTCAAGCTAGGAAGGATCAAAGTGGCACTTTTCTTTTCTGCTGGGAGAGATCAAAGTGGCACTTTTCTTTCCTGCTGGGAGGGATCAAAGTGGCACTTTTCTATTCTAGAACTGCACATTTTCACGTTTTCTGGCATTAACCAGTGCCATCGTGGTGTTGTTATTATATAGGCGCATACGAGGGATGGAGAAATTCGGGGCCACGGGTGTGGTCTCGGTAGCTCAGTTGGAAGAGCGATGAACTGGTATCTTTGAGTCACGGGTTCGAGTCCCGAATTTATCTACTTTTCCTTTCTTTCTCAGACATTTTGTTTCTGTTTAAAAATAATAGTTAAAACGCAATTTGATATCAAATAAATGTTGCCATAGGCAACGTTGAGTCTATCAACCCTTTAACCGTCATATGGAAGTATTTGTCAACAGCAAACAGATGCGCAGGCGGCGCGATCGGGACGTTGAACTTTGGTTTTTAATTGGGTAGAGTGGGGTTGGTAGGAAAGGTGTTCTTAATTTTTTTATTTTGATTGACTTGTAAATTGTGATTCAAAAATATTCTTGTTCTTCATGACTGACCAATGCTTTTGATTGACTTTGGTAGTTTTTAATTACTTAAGAAATCGGTTTGTTTTGAGTAAGTTGAGGTCTTACATTACTAACTTAAGTACCTATAAGTTTAATGATCAATTGATCATATTTAAAGGATGGTAATAAAACGTCCGGAAAAATTCTAACCTAACCTACGAAATACTAAACGTAACTGACTGAAATACCAGAAGAGATATCAGTATTTGACACAATACAGTTAGTATTCTATTCACACGTTTAGTATTTCTGTGTGTCTTTTTATTATATTCCATAATTAAATACATCACACATAGGTATTTATAAAAAAATAACTCCTTCATATCTCAACCAGGTAGTAATCTCATGAACTGCTCTCATACAAACACATTACTTTTTTAATTAAAACTTCCTTGTCCTTTTGTTTAGTCTGTGTAATCAGAGCCGGGGGCAGACGGACAAACATAAGAAACCCCACACCCGGCCATCTGGTCCGCGCACTCACCAAGTCATTTTGATAGGAAAACGTTTCACACGATAGGTGAAGTATTTGGGAAAATGTAAAAGAAGACAAAGTACGAGTAGGTACCTACTTTGGCGACCGGTTGGCGTAGTTGGTAGTGACCCTGTCTGCTAAGCCGATGGTCCTGGGTTCGAATTTCGGTAAGGGCATCTATTTGTGTGATGAACACAGATGTTTGTTCCTGAGTCATGGATGTTTTCTATGTATTTATTTATTTGTTTATTATATTATCGTTGTCTGAGTACCCGTAACACAAGCCTTCTTGAGCTTACTGCGGGACTTAGTCAATTTGTGTAAGAATGTCCTGTATTTTTTTTAAATTGTGTGAAACTCATTTGAGCTAAATAAATACAGCATTTTAATAAGTTCTTTATAGAAAAAAAGAAAAAAAAACAATGATGCGTGTTAGGATATGAATTATGTCTTAATTAATATCCTAACACGCATAAAAATCAAACAAGGAAATAGGTTATTTAAAAGCTTGATTTACGTTACCGAATCAAGTTTAAATAAACCAACAGATTTCAGTTTAAAACCCAAACACCAACTAGTACCTACCTTAAAAAAATAGTATCATAAGAAATCAGCCAGCATTTACGGCAAAAAGTCAACATTCCAATTTTAAAAAACAAAAACTGCCAGTGACATTAAAAATTGCGGGAAAATAAAAAATTAACCTCTTTTAAAGCAATCTTGCAGACAGCAGCGCGAACAATAAAGGCCATTAAACGAAAACAAAAGCAAAAGGTAAGGGCACAATTAAAACAAGAAATAATAAGGAGTTTGCTATAATAAGTATTATCGTTGTTGGGAAAATAACAGTAGATGTGCTTTTTGCATATTTGAAGTCAGAAATTTTATTATACGTCCGATGTTTGGACGCACGGTAGTCGCCAAGTCTAGCAAAAACAGTCAAGTTTGTCTATGTAGATCTACATAGACAAACTACACAGACAGTGTATGTAGGTACCTATACAGGTACATACCTACATACACCGATTTCTGTTAAATTCGCATGCCTCAACATTTAATGTTGAAGCTTTTTACAATAGGTTAAATTTATTAACAAAAAAAATTAAAAATCCAAATAGTGAAATAGAAGCGGAAAATAATTAAAATTAGTACCTATACTAGTTGTGAATATCGTCAGTTACATCAAAATTTTTGCAATCCACTCTAATTTATATCCAAAAACATATTTCTTTCCCGTAGTAAGAATTTAGAAGAATCTACAGCTAAAAGCTAAACTACAAGAATCCTGTTGCTATATCAGTAATTAAAACCCGCGTTACAAGCAACTAAGAAAAGAAATGCCCTACTGTATTGTGCAGGGGGAGCTCGCACCTGGCGCTTCTGCCGAGGTGCGATATGCCGCGAGGAATAATAATACGTGCAACTGGTGACTGTGTTGTAAATGTTGTAATTGTAAACGGTATGGACATAAGCTTGCAGTATGCAAAATATGAATATTTTGTATTAAATCGTACCTTTAACTGAGTTACTAGAATTTAATCCTACTAATATTATAAATGCGGATGGAATATACGGATGTTTGTTACTCTTTCTCATAAAAACTACCGAATGGATTTTTATGAAACTTTACAATAATATAGCTTATACATCAGAATAATGTAGCCTATGTGTCAATTTATAAAAATATTGCGCAGATGAAGTCGCGGGCACCACCTAGTACAAAATAATTTATTTCTGGTTGATAATCTGTTGGTTTAAGTGAAATGCAACATTTCGTTCCCAGTTCAAGTATGCGAATAAATGACAATTTTTCTTCAAAGTTATACATATTTCATATCTACCCATAATTCAGCTACTTTTTAAGCATGCTTTTGAATTGAACATAAAGTATAATATCATATTTAATTCTATATGACACTAAATTATTATAGGTAATTAATTGTGATCTTCAAAACATATTACTGATTCTGAGGTAAGTATTATTTATGAAATGATTAGTTTTTAGTATCATTATTAATAAAATACTATTACACGTACTATTAAACAATTAACAGGCACGCGCGCGCCCCTGCCGGCGTGATTCTAATAAGACTTTTAATAATAAATAATAATAGCCATTTATTATCCGAAGTGGGTGATTAGGGCGATATTCATGCGTGCATAATCGCACTCGTTATTCTTGAATAAGATTAAACGTTTATTGTATGAACTTTATTATATCAAGGTATATTTTTAAACGAGATATTTATTTTGTTCGCTACTCGAATATTTTTGAATGCCGCAAAGGATCATTCTTTGGTTAAGTATTTTTAAGCAAAATAATCTTATTAATTTATTGCTTTTGGGATTTTTATTTTAAGTTGTCAAAGTACTTACATATTTCACTTGCAATATTTGCATTTAAAAAAACGTTAATAAACAAAACAATAATTAATTTTTTGACAAATCGATGTCTAATACTAGTAAAGCTTTGGCTAAAATATATATCGTGGGAGAATATTTCTTGATTTAACCTTGTAAGAAAATCAGTGCTACTAACTACAGCACATACAACTGGAAACCAGAGTCAACATAAAAAGCTCATTATCAAACTATTTCTAAAACTAAATTAATCTTCAAACCCAGGACGAGCTGAGCGCTTCTTCAGTGTTACAATTCCAAACACCCACTGAAAACAAGCTAGACGAATTCTTATATGAACCAATAAGTCCAATTTCTCGATAACCCTAGCATTATATGCGATCTAACGTCAATTTACACTGGTTTGTCTCAGCCTTAAAAAAATGGGATGAACTGCCAAAGTGTTTTATCTCGTCATCGCGTGCAAAGGAACGTGAAAGGCCCGCGTCAAAGACTAGAGACCTCTCCATTAACGGCTGACTAAAGTCCAAAAAGACGTGTACTCTTGTATCGTTGAACAGTCTTAAGACTTTTTGGAACTGTGGATAAAGGAACGGTAAAGTTAGATACGGAAGTATAAGTGGAGTGACGAAGATTCTTAAGAATATCTCCATTAATTGAAATTCAGATGTAGAAACACGTTTAAGCGGTGATGATGAAGGAGGCCTTGTTTGAGGCCTTGCAGTACATACATGTTGGTAAGATACTTGGTTGGTAAGATGCTTCAGAATAGATAGGCGAATAATTTGCCTACTGAGATGCGTAGTTGAAATATAAGTCGGATATTTTGAGAAACTTAGACATTTTAAAGTAATCTGTTAAAATGTATTTATTGAATAAACTATTTGACATCTGTTAAAACCATGTTCAATTACCCACTATCAGAACAGGTTTGTAATTTTAATTTGGTTATTAACATTTTGATCAGCACAACAACCTTAACAAATTTCTGTGAAAAGACACCTGGCATTTCTTATTTCGCTACGTCAGCTACGTTGCATTAAAAAGTAGTTTATAATTAAGAGTTAGGTTAAACGAGTCGTACCTAACCACTAACTAAAAACTGCCTACCAACCTTTCAGACGAGAATCATTACTTAAACTCCATCTTTTAAAACGCTGGCTGAATAGGCGTTGAGTCAACGTCGAAAAAAGTAAAAAAGAAATAAAAAAAGAAACCTCACGCATCATAATCCATTGTACGTAGACACGAAGGTGGATCTCATTAAGGAGCGTTCGAATTAAGAACCGAGCGCGATGGAGCGGGAATCTTAGCGATCATTACGTGCAACGGAACGCGCTTTATGTATTTGAATGTGAACTAGATATTTCTATGCTTCCGAACGTGCAAATAGACGTTGGGTTTTTGAAAAGAGAATTTGGTTGAGTTACTTTTTTATAGATAGTGATGCGCCAAGTTGTCTTGAAAGGTGATTAAATTTTTTTACAACTTGTTGAATCGAGTCCTTTGTTTTGACGTATCGACCAAACTCTGTTGTATAACTTAAATCGTACTTTTGTGTCGAATAATTATCGTGTTTTAAAAGAGCTTTTTAAGAGAACGTTTAACCTTTGGCAATGTTTTTTAAAAAGCATTAAATATTTACGCATTTTCCATGGATTAGATCGCGTTTACTCAAAATAACTTCACCAAATAGTTTCCGTATCGGCACCCCATCTTCACACATGTGATAAAATTCGCAAATTGCCTTAAAACTTTAAGATTCCTGCGAACCAAGACGCTTTGTTAATTAGGTTTTTGCCGCAGGCATTTGAGGGTAATGCGAAAAGTTGGCAACTATGAGCGTTTATTCGCGGGTGACGGTGCGGAAGTGTCAGGCAAGTTGGCGTGTAAGCACACTTGTGGTGGGGACACACGGATGCCTGCGATGCGCAGAACCGCTCAGAACGCCTACAAACGTGTCATATTTACAATTTTGTATTTGTGCTTCTTTCGTTTGAGGCAGAGAGCTAAAATACTAAAGTAAGATGCAAATTTTCGATGTTTTCAGATAGTCCAGACTATACTACTAATGTGCTTGGATGAGGTGTGCTTGGAAAGCACCATTTAAATAAAGTTTTTTTTTTCTGAATGTTACATTTTTTATGAAACATTTTTCTTCGCGTTTTTAACCCGCCGCGTTATTTTCCGGCCTTGCGCCCCTCCGCCCGTTCGCACCTCCGTATTCAATTTGCGCCGCCCCGCGAGCAATTTGCGACAACTTGGCCCTTTGTTTAAGCGCTTCTTTTGTGGCATCTTGTGTTGTTTAAGAGCTTAATGTGTTAGTGTGTGATTTTCCAATACTCTGTAGACCAGTGGCGGAGCTAATTTACATGTATTTTCTATGAGTCGCTAAGAAAAAATGTGCTAAAGCTCACGCAAGTGAAGACGACAGAAATCGAATGCCCGGCGCTGTTGTAGACTAAAGAAAACATAAACTTGGACTATAAACATTTTATTAGATAAAAATCGTCCTTTTTAACAAAAAATTAAGAGGAACGAAATTTTGTTTGCTCAATCAATATAAATTAGGTACTTAACGTGCTTATTTTTAGTAAAAGGTACCACTTTGTCACTGGTTACTTATAATAACCAGTGACAAAATGGTTTATTAGAGAACACAATCGGCCCCATGAGGGCGCCACCGGAGCATCGGCCTCCTCTTAAGGTTCATTTTTAAATTGGTGCCTTATCGGCAACCGACAAGATGGTACCTTTTTACTAAAAACAACTCATGTACAGTCTAGATAATAATGCCAGGTGGTAAAATGTAATTCATATGAATTAAAGTTGTGCTACTAAATATATTGTAAAAATACTTGTTATTTTAAACATACTTTAAAAAAAGTAGGCACGGCAGAATTAATGCCTTTAGGCACTCTCTCAACCAAACACATATAAAAAAATAGGTAGGTATTAAACAGGTATTAATTATTACCTATATAGTTATAATAATAAATACTTTGTAGATTTAGGAATTGGCAAATCGGAATATTCGCAGTGTCGGTCTGTTTGTCTATCTCACTATCCCGAAAACTAATTTATGCAACAGTGATATAATAAGAACTAATTATGAGCTGTTGCATACCCTAGTTTTCCTACGACGGCTAAAATAGCGTAAAAAGCAAAATCTAGAAACGTCGCTGAATAGGAAAGATGTTCTGCCCAATATAGAAATTTAAAAAAAAAACAACAACAGTGCTCATATATTGTATGAAAATCCGGAGCAGTGTTCTGATCAGTGTTCAATGGATACTTTTTAATATCGCTGTCAGTCATCTAATTGACAGATAGAAGTGCTGGAGTAGAATAAAATATTTAGAATACAGATAAGATTCATATGAGTGTGATATGAGTCAGTAATTCTAGGAAGTACATATCTTCCATACATACACATAAATAATATAAACAAAAAGGAAGCACCGACCCCTCCCATACACATTCAGGTGTACCAACCTTAACGTGGTAATCACCGTGGCTTCAGGAAACGGAAGTGAGCGGCCAATGGCGGGCGTCACGGTTCGGACTTACACACGTACATACATACATACAACGGTGAAGATCCGGTCAGTTATTAGTTTTATACTTACAGTTTAATTGGAGACTCTCGTCTCGTCTAACTATGTAAAATTAAAACGCAACTGTTGATCCCACATTCACACTGTTTTTGGGGTAGGTATTTATCAGTGGCGGGGCTTTCGTAGATTTCGATTCCCGCCGGCTTCCCTTGCGTGAGCCAATCTAGCGCTATTGGCCAAATCAGCTCCGGCTTGCCCAAGTAACATTTTGACGCTTCGCCACTGGTATCCTAATAATATTATAAACGCAAAAGTAAGGTAAATGGCCCAGTGGATGACACTTTAAGGAGGGAATTCACACATTTTTACAAATAACTTCTGAACCATCAAACATAGCGACTGCATTCTTGTGCAAATACTTAATCCACTTCTTTTTGCATGCTATGCGGGCTATAAAATGTATTATATTTTTACCATTGTCAAGGTATTTTAGTTTTCTGCTTTCTCTGAAATTGTACCACTGAATGACAGGCAGATTTCCTCTATCCACCATCCGGCCTCCAAAATGGTAATTTAATTTTAATCAAAATAATTGGATACATACACGCAATATCAATAGTTTTATAAATAATTACTAAAAAATAATTAAATAATTACTAAAAACACGCGTAATTGTGGTTATGATCTTGACTTTCACGATAAAAGTTTCTTAACAGATTCGCTAAAACTACCTAGTTACGGAAACTGTCTCTTAAATAGTAAATTATTTAATGAATCGACGGATTTTTTTGAACACAATTCGCAAATATCACTCGCTGTCTAGTTTTGGTTAAGTATATTAAAAGCGATATCTTTATTTTTTCAAATAAACTGCAAAGATCATCCACTGGGTCAGTGTCACTGGGCCGTTCACCTTATGGATGTTTGTTAGTATTTCACGTATAAACTACTGAATGGATTTTAATGAAACTTTACTATAATATATCTTATACATCAGAATAACTATGTGTTATTCTGATACACTTTATTAAGATATTGTGTGAAACAGAAGAAGTCGCGGGTGCTAGCTAGTTTGGAATATAATAATAAGGAAGTACTTAATAAAGTATAATAATGGAATAAGGTTAATAATTATAATTACCAAAATAAACTTTATAAATTGTTTGATCTACCCAAATATGTAAAAAACTATTATAAATAATAAATATGAATCCTGGTGGAACCAAATGGTTCTACCAATAATAGTGTGTATGTACAGTCAATCAATTGGAACCCTCGGCCACTGTAGGACTATGTCATAGTGACGCCACAAATTCAATTGTAAGAAATCTCTTACTGCGTGTCATTTTGACCTGGTTCTTGAGTGGCCTAGGGTTCAAATTGGTTGACTGTACGTGACAATTTTACGCAAATATAATACTGTAGTATATTTTTGTACCACTGTTCTTCCTTTTTGTCTCAATAAATACTTTTATTTTACGCATGACAAAATTCATATCCCCCTAATATATACTCGAACTTGGTTGATACGCTACCGTGCCTGTGTTTATAAGTTCGAATCATCGTACGCGCATACAACAAACAAGTATGGCGTCCAAATGGACTTGCAAGATGACATTTTGCTGGGGGTTGTTCTGAAAGGTCATAATTACAATAATAATAATCGTGTGTGGGTAACAATGCGTCTTGCACGAGAGGGACGCAGTACGACTAGAGTGACCAGTATTCTGACTTCATACTAGAATACTTCATTTCATACATGGACAGGCTGGTAATAGCCCAATGTCAGAGGAAAAAAGAGGTATTTTGGGAATGAAAAAAATCACCGTGCCAGTACAGCGAAATTTCGAAATTTGAAAAAGGATTGTGTGATATTTGATGTTAACTACTGGCGATGTTTGTCCTATCAATACAGTGCGACAGAAAAAGGTAGACATTAAAAAATGGCAATATCGTAGTGTCGTCCCTTACAAATCAATATATGTATGTAAGAAAACAGGACGACGCTACGATGTTGGCTGTTTGTTGCCACCTTTTTCTGTCGAACGGAACGGAACTGTAAGTTGAAATTGGTGTCTTAAAGTACCTATACATATTAATATTCCAGCATTTCGAGTCTTTTACTGAACTCATTGTCTTGGGGTAGTTTGAGAATTACTCAAGTCTTCATTCCAATACTAATCACCGTAACCGAAGAAAATATAAAAAAAAAGTATATTGTTGGTCAATCAACAAAAACTCAAACACAATATTTTGAATTGAATTAAATTAAATTGAATTGAGGGTCAATATACTGTGTATAAGTGTGTTGTGTGTCCAGGTGGCGCCGGCAGATGGCGCGTGCGCCGTAATTGGGGGAAAGAGAAAAGAAAAGATTACACTATGTAGGAGAAAGATATATGGAAATGCTTAATTTTGTAAGCGATCCGGTAGTATTATTTGTTTTATTATCCCTTTTATTGAAGGTATCTAAACTATCTAAGTATATAAGTCGTCTTGAGACAATGGCACTGCATGGCCTTAATAATAGAGAATGCCTTAAGTACAAGTTTTTTGGGTTTCGGTTTCTTTCGTTTTTAAGCTAAACTAAAAAAAAATGGTCTAGAGTCAAATTTAAATCGCTAAAAAGGCATATTAAGACGTTATTGTAAAATGTAAATTATAAAAACTGACACTTACCTTTTTTTCTAATTTTACGTTGTGTGGAGTCGCCCTGTGGATGCCGATCGACGGTTATCTGTAAAAAAACTGAATTTTCAACATCATGCAAATAATATATAATAAAATAAACACTCGTTCATATTCTAAAACGAGTTAGGAAAGTATAGTAGGTATTAAGAGTAAGTACTTATAGGATTCTGTCTACACGAACATTTCTGGTACAATCTCAAAATAAATAAACAAGCACAGGCACAAAGGTACAGAGAAGTTGCGGGGTGTCTATAGAACTCGACTCAAAGAAAAAGCAGTCCAGATCGGCTTGCACAAGTGCCATTTTAAGGTGATTCAAGTTTTTCAAAATTCATAATTTTTATTCAATTTGGGCACGGGTCATTTTTCATACAAAAGTGGCGAGGTTCGCTAAATAATTATCTTGATTACTGCCTTATTTTTGTGTTTTCCATACCTACAAATGAAACATTCACATGTTATTGTATTTGCCCAAATGAATGCGCACGATTGGTTATATTCGTCAATAATAATAAGAATAAGTTTCCTAACTCAAGCCATTTGTATGTAACATAACATTCTATAGGTATTCATATATAATTCCAAAATACCATTGTGATTGATTGGATGAGGGGCTGTAACGTCTTAAGAAAGTGGGCGTAGCGGTGGGCGGGGCGAGACGCGGCCCGCGGGCGGGATTATGACGTTACATTATAATGTTAAAAGTTATTTTATTGGTTGACTGTGATTGTGAAAATATATTATCATTTCATTCACTTATTTAAATGGCCAGGCGATGAGATTCAAATGTAACAATCTAATTGTATTACAAACAAAAATACCTATTTGGAAAATTGCTGATACATTTGATATCTAATTTTATTCCCTATATCAATCAATGTTTTATTTGACAGAATACTTAAAACATAAGTGTGGTACAAGATGTTAAGGTGCAGTAGATATAAGTATTAGGGAATATTCGACACGTATTTTTTCTTTTGTTCGTCAAGTGAAAAACGACGGAAATACAGTGCATTAAAGTTTCGCGTGAGGTCACAATTAGACACGATTCTTACCTCTAAGTGACGTCACTAGCCTCCACCCCGGAACTTTGATGCTCTGTATCAAATAAAAACATTTGTCTGATAATTTTGGATAATCTCACTGACGGACTAAATACCTACAATACTTAATCATTTTTCAACCTAGACGTCTTCCCTATTCTAAAGCATGAATTTAAACATTTATTATTTAAAATAAATGTTTCGATTTTTTGAATTCTTTCTTTTCGTATATATTTGTTTGTCTTAATTAACCGAACAAAAAAATATACTGTTAAATAAATTAATTCAATGATTCAGTCATAACACGTATATATTCAATAATCAGATTGACAAGCAAACAAACCCGTCAACCGCTCGTAGGTAACTAGGTTACGGCCTGCGAAGGTTGGTATATGACATATACCTAATCAATATTTACTGATAAGATGTTTAGCATGACTTGACAATCAAGCAAGTAAGTAAGTAGGTAAGTAGGTACTTATAGTTTGACAACCGCAGAATGCAATAGATTTTTTTTAAATACATTATGTGCGTCCCTGTTTTACGAGTGGAAAAAAGTAGAGAGTATTATAAATAAAATAAAATTTCTAGTGCGACCTGTGGTTCAGACTAAGTATTTTTGATTTGACGTGAAGTGGCCATTACAGTTCAGTGTTACGTAAAATCCTCAGTTACTAGAATCTATTCAAAGAGCTCTCATATAATAATCACATTTACATGCTGTTATACGCAGGAAATTTGTTTTTCAGTTTTATAGTTGGAAGAAAAATCGAAAAATTCCTCGCGTCGAGCGGGATCGGAACCCACTACCAGTTTGAACACCGCTGAGTTTTTTTTGTTTTTCAGTTTTCTACAAAACACCATCGTTAAAGCATGATAAGTATAATATTTACTATCGTCTGTTAAAATATCGATAATTTACTATCATCACCTTCCTCCTCTTTTACGTTATGCACAAAATATAATAGGTACCTACTTAAGTTAAAAAAAACAATTTATAAACCGCTTAACCATCATTATATAATGAATCTCAAAGGTGCTTATAAATAAAAAATAAATGTAGCTTTCCACATTTCCTAGTATTGACATATCCTTCACCAATAAAGCGGTCATTCTGGAAACATTTTGACGTGACAACGTCTTAAATTAGGTTGCGGCTGGGAGTCACTTATGAAAAAGTGTAACGCTCGGTAACGTTACGATGAGTCACCGAACGAGAGAGAGGCCCGCCGAATGCCTTGCGTCTCTCTCCCACTCAACTATGATCGGTCTGCCGCGCGCGCAGCACTAGAGAATTAGGCGCATTGAATCGGCGCATGCTTGTGTCTCTGTCTTTCTCGAACGTTGATAGTGTTAAGTAAGTTCCTATTGTGCAATTTAATTATATTCATATCAATAAATATTCTACCGAGAAAAAGACGTTGTCACGTAAAATCTTCGCCCGTAAAACCGACTTTATTTACTAGAATTTTATTCGTAAAACCGAAGTTACGAGCGTCCAATACCGCGTCTTGCCGCCACGCCCCCTTTCTTAGGAGTTCGGCTCCGCCCACTAAACTTCTAAGACGCCTACTAACGTTAGGTAAACTTGAACAGTAAGTCATTCGACTTAGCGCCTGTGAACCAGAGTTAAATTGCATATGAAGTAAATGTTTAACTCTGGGCTAGTTGGCTGCTTGAGGCCCACTTGCACCACCCAGGGTTAGCCGCTAACCCGGCGTTGAGGTGTCAAATTCCATACAAAAAAACGCTTAACTACGGGTTATGTGGCTAACTGCGGGTGGTGCAAGTGGCCCTTAGACATTGAGCTTTACTTGTTTTTATCACAATTTTTTTATCATCGAAATCAAAGATTAAAACCTATTACTCGTAGAACGAAAAAGTAAGTCTCATTTACTAATCGGACATTGATATGTGACAACTGCTAACGCCATCTATAAATTAATATGCGCACTGTTGCTTTGTGAATGTTGAATAAGTTCATACTTTTAGATATAGATGGCGCACAAATCATTAATACGTTATTAGTTATAAATATGATTTGTTTCCGATTTGAATAGCAACAATTACAACAATAAAAACAAGATTTTAGATATATATATATATATATTACTCTTTGTGTTAGGTTAACATGCCTAGTTTTCTTTATTTAGTACGTGCTTTGACTTTGAGGGATAAAAGTAAAACTGTAAGTTACGATATTTATATTTAACTTAAGATAATGAATCGTTTGTATATTATAAATGAATAATATATTGTAAATAAAGTACAAAATATAATTACTTAAGTTAGTTAATTTATTTTAGACAATTGTTGATAAATCGCATGGTAGTGACATCTATAAAATGGATTGGAAACGTCTAGCGTGCGCATGCGACTTTGGTATTAGCGCCATCTATGAAAATTTGCGCGAACTAAGATAGCGGGGCTCGCATTACCGTTTACTATGGTATACTTAATACTACCGTGCTGGTTCCGCTACTACCCAATAGGTGGTGCTATTTTCAAATGTTTGTTAGATTTTATTTTATAGTTGGCCCATGTCCCACAAATAGAACAAGATAGGTGTTAAAAATTGTACGTAGTCTGTAAAACATTTTTAATAGTTAATTTCAGTGTACATATTTACAAAAATAAATTATTTAATAAATGACATGAGAAAATAAACTTCTACCAGAGACAAGAAAACAGAGACTGGCAATCGATTAGCTCATGCGTGCATGATTTCCTCAAATGCGTTATTTCCTCAAATGCGTGTTTCTATGAAGTTGCCGTTTGTGAGGTTATTACATCGCTATGGATCCGCACGCCGCTCCGGTGTGCGAGGGAGATAGAGATAGAAAATTCAAGGTATAACCAAAATGCTGGTGATACCAAGTGGTACGTTTAAGTGCAAAATCAGTATCAAAATTAGAAAAATAGGATTTAACCTGCCACAAAAAATGTTTTTATTGGCGTCAAAAATAAAACTGATTTTTTGGCACCAGACCACGATACTGATTACGCCCTTACATGGACCACCGTCTTTTTTGATAATTATAGCGATCTACAAGGCCTTATTTACCCTCAGGGTAGCTTTAGTAAAACTAGTACCTTCGCCAAACTTTAATAATTTGGTTTGAAAAAATAAGTCCCACTGAGTCTCTTGCCGGTAATAATCTTCTCGGTCTGTGGAGTAGGGTTAGAACCGGTAGTAGCTTTATTTGACATTCACAAGTGCATTGTAATGTGCCTAAATTAAAAAATAAAGATATTTATAATTTATCATTAAATCTTGAGAAGTCATCAAAGCGGACCCCAGGTCCCCTGCGCAATTGCATAAGCGTTTTGAGCGGTAATTAAGTTTCTATACTTACTATTCTTTCATTTATCACGTGAGTGAAGGCTTTTTACTTTGACTTTACTTATTATTCTTTCAAACTACGAGCAATGACGAATCAATATCAAATCATACATATTTAATCTGACCAAATGTTACAAAGACAAATTAATTCAGATTTTCTGATTTTACTAAATAAAAGCCCAGCTGGAATTTTTGAATGTCTGACGCTCAAATTTCTCATGTGCAAGTTTTGTTGAAACGACGAAACTGTATTCTTAAACTTAAAAATTTAGGTAACTTTACTAATTTAAAATGACAATTAAATATGTCTCCTATTATTTTCTTTCATTCGAGCGCTTATTATTTAAATCGTGGTTATTTGATATAAACTTTAATTCATATTCCATGAGAACACACAGGCTGCCCTTCTGTGACTATTGAACAAAATCATCTTTCGACTGATATAGTTTTGTAACGTTCTGCGTTTTGCTTTTAAATAAAGTAATTTAATTTGTTACGCAGTTGACTACGTGGATGAAAGCGATGGCGACGCGGTGCGGCGTGGCGCGAATAAAACAAATCTTTGGTATATATGGAAGTATCCTACGTGGGCGATTATCAGGCGGATGTCACACTCGACAGGTTTCCGAGTGAGGTAACGCTACGCGCGTGTACACGCCGATGCGGTGCGAATCGCATACAGCGTGACATCCGCGATACGCGAATGCGAAGCGGCGTGGCACTCACCTAGGACACTCCGTGTGTCAATGGATTCTTCCTTGACGTTTATGACATTTCAACGCAAATCGGCGAGTCGCGTGTCATCGCATTAAAATGTCACCGCACCGCGGCTGTTCGCTATCGCGTTCGTCCGCTCACTAGTACACGGACTAAAAATATTAAAATACGCGGGAAAAAGTCCAATGTATTTAAGCTCTTTAAACCGATATTTAAAATTAAATAGCACCTACCTTAGGTAACCTATCGCTTGGCTTGTTGTTATAGAACAGCTGGTGAAGCATGCTGTCTTTTTTCTACTGCTAGCGATAAAATTTCTTTTCCAGACTAGGATAATAGATTTCATTTTTAGTTTCAAATACCGTGTCTTGAAGCAAATTTCAAATTCACAATGATTTTACCGTACAACCACCCAACTATGATCCAAAGCCTCTCAACTCCATAGTTAAGACCAACATTAACTTTAAATGTCTTTGTTTCGATGAAACTATTTTTAAAATTCTTAGAAAGACGCTGTTATATGAAAAAAATAATAGTAAATTGTAAAGTAAACTCACGCAAAATAAAAAAGAACTTATTTGTATAGGTATATTGATATAATTTAAACTTTCGTGAGTCATACTGACATTAAATTACAACGGTTAGCACTCACCTGTTGTCAAGCCTATTGTGATAAAAATACGTGAGTGTTAAGTTAACCGTTGCATTGTGATGTAGGTATATTGATGTCTAATTACGTTGGACCATAGTTGTAGTACTGAACTATAGACTAGTTAGCATTTCGGAATAAAAAAATATATATGAATTTTGCTCCTAATTACTACTAATATTTCATTGGCACGAAATTACATACTTACAAGAAAACAAACTTACTATTTTTGGTAAAATCTGCTCCTTTTATTATTTCTGTATTCATTTACTTACATTCAGCTCTACGTAATGAACCTGACAAGTATTTATTTTATAATGGGCTGTAAAACGACTCTTCGGGAAAAAATATTACTAGACACACTCTAGTTATTACTGAAATAGGGAGATTTTGTTTTTATGGCAAGCAAACATATAGTTTCCGTTTCTGAACACCTAAAATGGAAACAAACTGTAGTTTGTAATCTAAAATAATGAAGAGAAGGTTTTATAAAACAGCTTGATTCTTTCCCCTTCGGGACGCTACGCTAAGAAATAATAATCTCATCCCGTCGGCTTCGGGGATGCGATAACCAGTTCTCGTGAATATTTATTTAATTTAGGGTCCTAAACAGGTTTTTCGTCTCTCTCTGTTTAATAAATCACTTATATTTTCAAAAACTAGACAAAAAAAAAACAATATCCTAATGGCTTACTGAACTTAATACACTAGTACTTACGTTTTTATATAAGTAGGTATTTCTAATGTTTAAATTGGCTTTGTGATTTATGTGCATTATTATACTAATTAAGATTTGGTAATGAAAAATAATACGTTTCTAAGTATCTGTAAGCACTCTTTCCACACACTACAAAAAATAAAAACAAACCAAAATAAAAATAAATTTATTTAAAACAAACAACATAATAAACAAACAATAAATGTAGCCTACAAATAATCACATCCATACATTAAAATGAACTTAAAACAACAAAAGAATGCGAACTTATGAATATTTGCAATAAGAAACCCGTCGGATTCTGTGAGCGCGAGCTCAAACGCGCCTTTTGCGTTTACAAAATCAGAAGAATTACTTAATTAAGCTATAATCTAACGACATAATTACTACAAAATAAAATAAAATTAAAAAGAAGTAAAAAAAATGTTCTACGTTAAGTAACAATTTTTAGATCACAACCTTGGTCCAAAGATGATGTTGTATAACACTTAATGTCCGTATGATGTATCACATGAGTCCCAATAACTAAGTGTATCATAGACGAGTATATTTGTGGCAGTCTTTATTACGAACTAGTCCTTAACATTATTTCAACGCTTACACTAAACTATGCTACCAATCGTTCACTCGAGTTCGGTCCGATACGAAAATAAAATATCAAATAAAAATATTCTCGATAACTGCCAAACGTTAATTCTCTTTACAAATATAACCGACATAAATATTAAAAATTTTGCAAAAAACTTTTTCCACCAACAGTTTAGGTTAAAAAATTTAGGGTCGAGGGGTTTAGCCTAAAAATATTTTCGATTAGACGCGGTTAGAGTTTTATTTTGAATTTTGTTATTTAAATTTTATGATCACAAGAGCACGAGGAACGAATATTGCGCCGCGCGGCCCGTGCGGCCGCGTCGACTCCAGACGGACGACTGAGACAGCCCCGCGGCCGGCCGCGCCGCCACCCGCGCCCCCCGCCCCGCGCGCCCGCGCCACCCCGCCCGACCCGACTTCGTTACGAGCCACTTGTAATCGCCGAGCGATTTTTCCGCCTAAGACAAATTAGGCCCGAGCCGCCCCCACCGTCTCGACCGTTTGGGCGTTTTCTTGCCGCTAAGACGTTGCCGCCTTATAAGAGTTAACTACACAACTTTATCTACATGCTCCTGAATCTCATAACTCAACACTGATACAAATGATATTAACATAAAACTACGTTCTACTTAAAAACCAGGCCAATACTCTCAATTCAACAAAAAATAAAAAAAAAGCTATGTACACATGATCGCGCGTAAAAGTTAAATCATTGACATGGCAGTAGTAACGCGGGCTGTTTTATTTTTAAATGGCATTTAATCGTCACTCTCGCTTTCACCGCCGAGGTCGGCTTAATTGTAAATAAAATTCAATCATTCGCAAAAAAATCTCGTAATCACCGACCGACAATATCAATGAGCGCACGAGCGCGGGCGGAGTGACGTCACTACACATTTTTTTGGGAGTACATCTTTTTGAATAGGTTTCCATCGAATGCAGTAATCAGTAACCATGTTTCTAAATAGTTTTAGGAAATTGGATAACATGTATATTTAAAAAAACAGTAAAGAGAAGTTTTTTTTGCTTTTTAAGTGCACCAAGTGCGCATAAAAACGAATTCAGGAACTCTAATCATCTACATTTCAAAATGCGGAAACGATTTCGTTAAAAAGGTAATGGGTTCAGGCCATGGCTCCAGAAAGATTTATGGTGATTCTAGGAATTGTATATAAAAAAAACAATGTTTAAATTTTTACTTTACAGTGACAACTTTATATACATATATTTTCTTATTATTTGCACTCTATACAGTGATAAATAAGAAAAAGTCATTTATTTCACACCATTAACAATTATTATAATTTAACTATTACGTATGACTAAGGTTGATGGACCTCTCCGCGAGTAAAGGCGATATAAAGCGATAAATGCTACACCTACTTAATAAAAAAAAATTTAAAAAAATTTTGATTATGAAATTTTTGAAATTCGTGTCCTCAAAATAAAAAATATGTGGCAAATGATCTCACAAATGGAATGATTACTATAAGAGCCGCAATTTTAGATCTCTATCGCTATTTGAGTACTTATATTTCTAACATGCCATTTCGTCGTTACTGAATTTTTTTGCCAGAAACCAACCTAGCGCTCTAATACCAAAATTTGGTTTCAATGAAATGCAATTATTAAGAAAATAAACAAAAATATGAAGTTTTTCGATTTTAGGTTTATTTTCCAACAATTTCGATTCCATAAACAAAACTATCGATTAGAGTCTGGCTAATGAAAATAGAGACTGAGATTATTGTATAACTTTTTTGATAGCAATGTTGCCTATAAAATGAGCGGTTTCAAAACTGTCATTAAAATTTCATGTTATTTGTAATTGTCGTGTAGTTTTGCTTTGGTTTTTATTTAATTTACAGCATTATTTCAGTCTCTGCTTTCATTAGACAGATTCCAATTTTCTACAACTTAGACGACGTTCGAGGACAAAGTAACAAGAACAATTTGAAATTCAGTCCTTAGTATTATAAGAATTTTACAGAAACCAATAAGCATTTCTTTAACACGTACATTTGGTGTTAAAATAATTAAAATATTTTTGTCTAATTTTACATTCAAATGTTTTAAATTACTATTGATAATGAAAAGTATTTTTTTTAATATGTAAGTAAACTAGTCAATTATTTGCGCCCAAATTGTTACACAAACCTTCCCGATTTTCCTTTAACTCGGTCGGGGAAGCGAAATTAATTGTAGTACAATTCTTTCGCCAATCGCGGGGTTAACGCACCCGGGATTTTAACGAGGCTTCGATTTTTAAAAGTGGACACAATGCGGAGATTCATTGTCACCCTACAAATATTTTAACGGTTTTTTTGCAATTTCAATGGACTTTACAATTTATTGAAAATATAGTGAAAGGGAGAAATTGGTATTTAAAAATATAAAACTATATAAGTAATACTTTTTACTTATTAAAATATTTTGCCATTAATAATTTGAAGGATCAAAATTTGCTAACGGAGGTGTTTAATTTAGAAGTGTTTGGATGTAAAGATTTTTACTACATTTTCAGCTGCAAGGTTTAGGAATTAAAAAATTATAATTTCATTTTTAACTATAATTTTTTTTTATCAAAAAAGTTATGTTTCGATCTAGTTACATTTGAAATGTTAATTTCTATTTCGAACCGAACCTATCATCATTAAAAATTAGATACAATATTTTAAAATATCTACGATCGTTTACTTTTTTAGAACAGAAAAAAAAGAAAAAAAATATTTACACGATTGCCACAAATTACCTGTTGTCACTAAATCCGATTCTTCTTGCAAAACTTTCTCGTCGATGTCGAACTAAAGCACCACAGAGTTCTAATATAAAATTAAACTTAAAATAATATTTACAAATCTCCCAGTCCTGTACAGTCACTACACTTTAAAAAGTCACTATTCACTAATTAGACTACTGTAAAAAAAAACGCCAAGGAACTTAACACCACTTATAGACTATGCGGCAGTCGAATATTTACATTGAAGAAAAAAAATGAGGTCATTCGGAGGTTACGGGCAACGCAGCCGGTCGGCACGGGCCATGTCGGGATGTGCGGAGTGTCGCCCCCGCCCGCCCGCCTCAACCACGTGCGCGCACCCCAGAAAGAGACCAAAATACAAAAAACCCCCCAGCCAGACAGTGACGCCGCTATACTTTTTTTAATTTACTATATTTGCCATTTTTATTATTTTCCCCATTTCGATATTTTATTTTTTAGTTGATGCGCCCGCAACTCACCTGTTGTGCTCACATGATCGACGGTTTTCGATACGTTCGTAGTTTTTTCGCGCTCTGAATGGGACGTAGTAGCAATAAGCAAAAAATCAGCACGCGCGGGCGTTTTGCGGTCTAAGTTGCCGAAACATCTGGTTTGGAAAAGTGTTTAGGGTCACCCTGTAGTTAAACAAATATTTACAATCTAATTATAGATGAACAATGCTCTAAACATTTATAAATATAAACGTATATGAAAAATACATTAATGCTTAATCATACTCATTATACCATAAAAAAGTTTAAAAAAGATAAAAAAAAAATCTAATTAGGAAAACAGTGCTGCCAGTACTCGCGGCGTCGGGTAGCGGAACTAATGTTGATTAGGCGACGGCGCTACTATCGCGCGGCGGCCACGCGAACTACCGCCGGTTCATTTCGGCGCATCTTTTATTTTTTCCTTTCGATTAATCGTGAAAGTGCAACGTTCACTTCGCTTGGCATTCATCGGCCATTTTCGTTCAGTTTCTTTTTCGTTTCCATTGGTTTTTCGCAGACGTTTTGATCGAAGTGTTGAAATTTTCACGTTGGCTCTGATCGTTGTAAATCGACGTTGCACGTACAGAATAACTTCAATAACACGGTGTTTGGTCATTTAATTTTTCATGTTACTTGTTTACTTTAAAACTTTAGGCATTAAATCAATTTACGTTGATTTAATGCCTCATAATGAGCTCATTATTATTTGATTGCAAGATTAGCCGAGAGATGGCGTTGGTAGGCTCAAAAGTGTTAGATTTCCTTTGATTTTCCTTACAAATAGAACAAAGATATGCAAACGTAGTAAGGTTTCTATTTAAGAAGGCTTTTTGTAATATTTTTCTTGTGATATATTAGTAAATGTTATGTCTTTCGCGATCCCTTATTCATCTTGAGACATATTCATCTTACTTAAATGATTGTTAATTTTTATCCATCTCATGCAGTTCTTATTTATCAATGTATGCAAGAAATTAAAACAGTCTAATTAGAATTCGCTTATAACCGAACAAATTCGTTTCTTGTACGTTTTATTCTTAATTGAGTTCTTCTAAGAACATTCTAATTAGATACTTTACTAATGTTCATAATAGGTGGCGCTAGCTGTACTTATTATAACATGCATTTTGATAACAGTTCTGCAATCTGGACAAATAATCGTGAATTAGTTTTTAATTTTTAGATTACTGATTTTCAGTTATTAAATATAATGTGCGATGTCTGCAAATTTACTTGGATTGATTTTTGGATTTGTTTAAACTTGTGTACCTACTGTAGCAAAATTAGGTGTGTTGGGATAATTTTGAATGTCAGAAAATGTGGGGTTATTTCGTTTAAATGAGACCCTTCAGACCCTTGAGACGATATAATTTCCTGTGATTTTGGAAATCATCCCAATTCACATATAGGTATATAATAATATGAAATATAGAAAAAGTATTACACTATCCAGTACTTGTAGGTTTGCTTTTCTATGTACTATCGCGTTGAAAATTGCAAAGGCTGTTTATTAATGAATTTATTCATAAATGGCCCTTGCAATTTGTTGCAAATGTGTTGCTTGAAGTAGTTAGATAAAACATGAAAAAAATAACCGGAGGCAATAAACTAAATTGATACATACATACCTATATAATATACACACGTTCAAAAGTGAACTTTTGAACGTGATAGTACCTCTATATACTCGTACTTATGTTTAAGTATGAATATAGTTCAATACCTCCAGAACCTCCAGGAGCGCGTAACCTTTTTAGGGTTCCGTAGTCAACTAGGAACCCTTATAGTTTCGCATTGTCTGTCCGTCCGTCCGCGGATAACCTCAGTGACTGTAAGTACTAGAAAGCTGTAATTTTGTACGAATATGTATATCGGTCACGCCAACAAAGTGGTAAAATAAAAAGTGTTTTTTTAGGGTACCTCCCGTACACGTCAGATTTTTTTTTCGTTTAAACCCTTGAGTGTGACATATTATTGGATAGGTATTTGAAAAAGAATGAGTTGTACAAAATAATTTCTGTTTGTAATTTAACCGTATATGCAAACAATTTTTTAAATCTTGAGTACTTAATTTATCATCCCGCACGTATTTTCCTTCTAATAAGAAAAGAATGATTCAAATCGATTCACGCTATCAAAAGTTACCCCCGAAAACCCAACATACATAATCCCGTCTAGTTTGTATAAATTAGTAGCCCAATTTCCCGAGAGATGGCGCTGTACCGTAGTCTACCTCGCGCTATTAAGATTTTTTCGGCGGTGATGGGATCGGGACGGGTGTGATCGAAAGTATCATCGAATTGTTAATTATTATAATCATATTGAGCATGGTATCTATTATAACACTTTTTAAGATTGTCTATTATGACGGACGGTAAACTACGGAACCCTACACTGAGCATGACCCGACATGCTCTTGGCCGGTTTATTTATTGATAACCCAGACACGGCGTTTAGTTACCTCGTAAGCAATTCCAGGGGTCGACAACAGTGGTAGGAACTTGTACTTAACTAAAAAAATCTAAGTATAAAGGAACGATCAGAAGCGCAAAACCTTTTCACCTTATTATTTTATAGATAACAAGATGACACGGCGTTAACTTACCTCGTAAGCAATCTCAGGGGACGACAACAATTTTACGAGCCGTTTTCGGTTAACGGGAGTTTACGAGCGACTTACGAAGAATGAGATACAGGTTTATTATAATTGGATCGAGTTCTTTATTCTTGTGAAGGAGTAAGTGCTGTTGTGAAAAAAATATAAGATAGTAAAAAACCTAGAAGGTTTTTTTGTCATCTGTTTAAAGTGGTCAATGGAACTTTAATTGAGTAAAACATCTTTCGATCTAGGACATGAAAATGTAAAAAAATATATTGTGAGGAAAATATCTACTAGTAAAATCGTTTTAATTATAAATGTAAATTATATTTCACTATTGGATCTTATTGTCTAGGGTAAAACATAGTATTTTTTATTTGTTTAAAAATTTTAAGTACAACAGCTAATTGTTCTCATACAAATAATTATCATAATGATTAACGAAACATTAATAACAAAGATCAGCTAAATTATACACTTATTTAAAAAAAACATCGATTTCAAGTACTTAAATATTTCGATCCTATTACAGGTAAGCTCTTACAGTACAGGTACAGGTATACTCTTGTTCGCCACAACTCTACATTGTAACACAATCAGCAACACCAATTCCTTTATGACCCCTGTCCGCCATAACTTTTCACACCTCACATTATGACGTCACATAAGAAGCTAACTCCTTTTTTATTGACGCACCTTTGCCTTCAGCATTCCAACTTTGAATTAAGAACGTTTTATTGTGGACAGCCGTTTTCTACATTCAATTTCCAACCTTAAGTCTCTATATAAAAAGATCAATTTTGCTTGTACGTTTATAAGATTTGAATGTTGTCAATAAATATAAACTTTTTCATTTGTTTTTCATTGACGACGTATCTTTTTTTAACAATGTTTGGAATTTGAACTCTATTTCGTTAATGATAAGGTTTAATTTTTGGTGACAAGATGTGAGTTTGGAGACAATGTTTTGGCGTTCGAAATCCAAAGACTCGCACATTTTGTTTCAAAATAATTGTCGTTTTTGATGTCTCGGGTATACGGAATGTTGCGACTGAAAACTTTATCACCCTCATTTTTAATTCTATCCATTCTTTTGAAATTTAAACTTTATTGTTAAGAGTTTAGCGTTGCTTTTGCATCGTACGATTGAAGAAGATAGGAGTGTTGGTAAGTAAGAGCAAACGCTCTTATAATGTTAGGGATGAACCTAAAGTCTTTTTATGACTTTTCTATGAGACCTGTGTCGGATGGAAACGGATGGAAGTTTTTATACGTTGTTTTTATTTAAAACGCCGTCGTAAAACGTTTCTTATGGAGATGTAAAGTGGGACAATAATTCGGGGATTGTTAACAGGTAATTTATGGGTTCCTGTTGACATTTGAAGAGTCCAGGGAAAATCGATTCTACTGGGGTATTTATTTTAAGGATGACTTCTGTGAAATTACACGGCCTTACAAAGTTGGTACTAAGTAGGTGCACTTCTTTCTTATACAAATACCAACCAAGCATCCAAAGTAAATGGTGACCATAGCCTATGGGGGCCTGAACCTATACGACCTGTGCATTGCTGTCTATGTAGAACCCTGTACTCGTTGGAAGTCACATTGGTTACTTACTTTCCCTATTTACTTTTTCTTTCTATAAACTATCTTGAAATGAATATTTGTTTCTTAGAAGTTAGAAAGAAACGAAAAGTGGAAATACTCGTGAGCTTGGGCAAGACGAGAGTTTTTGATACCAACCAGTATTTCCACTTTAAGAAATTTAGTTTACTTTGCAGACGAATCCGCTTAAAAAAGAGAATATTTTTTTTATAATGAACTGACCGGTCACACCTAATGTATATAAACTGTATAAACGTTAATTTGCATTTTTTTACCGTTTCCTCTATAACTAATAATTTTCAAAAGAGTCTAATGTGGATGATGATCCCTGCCCTCTTACTCAGACTTCTATAATTCCCTTTTTAAATATTGAAAGGACCAAATCCTCAAAATATTACAAGTGCTCGAACGAAAGGGTTACTTATTGGCAACTTAAAGGTCCTGTGGTTTTTACCCTCAAACATTGAACAAAAGATTCATATTTTGACAGCCAATGTAAAGTCAACCTTACCATAGTAAAATTAAGATTGAAATCACTTGCATGGTTAAGTAAGACTTAAGCCTTTCTCTAATAATCTCTTGGAATGTTCTCGATGGAATCTTTGAATGAAATTTAATACAGAATTAACGAAGGACTTAAGGAACTTTTTAATGAAGTTCTTTTTAATTAATTTCCTTGGTCTCTGGCGTTTTTACACATACAAAAAAAGTAAATGAACCTTGCACAACAATTGTGATGTATCAATATGAATTTGATCTGGTGAAAACTAAATTAAATACTTATTAAAAATTCTTATGTTCTGACTATAGTATAATCCATGCGAAATCAGAAATATCTACTGAATTTTGAAGCAAGATTAATTTACAGTTGGTTAGGAACTTATTTAACGTTAGTGATAGGGATGTTGCAATATTCAACCCAAAAACGGTTGAAGTCTAAAAAAAAATGTACGTTTTTTAGAGTTCTGTACCCAAATGGCACCCTTTTACTAAGACTCCCCCGTCTGTCTGTCTGTCTGTCCGTTCGTCTGTCATATAAACCTGTATGTAATTCTGTTGCAGCTATAATACCGATAATAGGTTGTTACAACGCTATAATGGGGCTCACATATAACAGTAATGATTTTATAGATAATGTAAAAAATTGTATGTAAGCCTTCGTGTACAGTTCAACTTGCACTTGACCGGTTTTTATAAACACTTTTCAAAGTTGGTTATTAACCTTAACCGCTAGAGCATACTACAGTTAAACCTAGGCTCAGATAAACCGGAATAAACACAGACCACTTAGCCATACGCTAAATAAATCACGAGACCACACTGTCCACGGCTAATTTATAGCGAACTTTCAATTTGGCTAAACACGGCGCAATAAATCCGAGCTCCTTGCGGCTGCGGTTGACCACCCCTGGACAATGCGTGTACCTTTCGCATTGAGATGGTTGCGTACCCCTGGAATTGATTCGAGGTATCTTATTATTAGTTATCGTTTTTGATTGATATTGGATTTATTAGCGAATTTTGTAAGTATTTTTGAGGATTATGTTATAAATTCGGTTACAATTACGTAAGTACTTATTTAATATGAAGTGAATTAGATGTCAACCGTATACAGGATGTTATAAAATGCTGGTGATCCGTTTAAGGATGTAATCAGTATCGTGGTGTATCAGTAACGTAAGGAACAAAATTAGATGCGAAAACTTTTTTTTTGTACCTATCCGGTTGGCCTTTTCGGACGACCTACATACAACTCTTTTATTTTCGCGTCAAAAAAATTTTTTTCCTCCTTTATCTATGCATGTGTTTAAAAATTTTTAAGACTTTGCTAAGTTTCATTTGTTTTTGCTAAGTTTCATAGATTTCGATAGCACAGACTGTGAAAGTTAAGTCAACGTGATATTTTATAAAAGTTTGACGTTTAAAATATCACTTTAAAGATTGACAGTCAATTTGCTTGGAAGAGTTAACGTGGTTTGACTCTAATCTAAGCCGTACCATCAACCATCTTAATGATTTCTGAAGCTTGGTATAGTATCAACACTTTCTCAACTACCGTTCGCTACGCGCTACGCTCGTAGCGGAAAGATTGTAGAGGCGTAGCATTGTAGAGGAAAACGTCTACAACCAGAACTCGCCTGTCGGGTTCCTAGCCGTGAAAGTGTTTTTAATATAATTACATTTAAAACGGGATAATTACCATGCGTGTTTGTTTTGTCAGCACCCGATATTTCGACACTGTTGCAAGCGCCATGTTCACGCAGTGTGTTACTCCGTGTGTACTCCGTGAACATGGCGCTTGCAACAGTGTCAAAATATCGGGTGCTTAATAAAACAAACATATATGTGACCATGTATCCCGTTTATCCCGTTTAAATATTAGTTATAAACTGTTAGAAGTCTTGGCTACGGAATCCTAAAAACTATATCCATTCCTTTTTTCGGGGTGGTAATACTAGCGTAAGAAAAAGACGGTATGATGCTCTCTATGATGGTCAGAGTATTTGAAATTGCACGCAAATTCTTGCACCGTCTAATCTAAACGGACCTGAAGGGTTAGACGGCTGTCAAGATTTGGCTTCCAAAATTAAAATCCAATCAAATGAGAATAGCATTCGAAATTTAAAAAAAAACGAACTCGTAAACAGTGGCGACCTTGACACGTTATGACGCGGCAGTGCATTAACCCCGGCGGAATCAATAACTGATTACTTTTTTATTTCGTTTAACGTTTAAAAATACTTTTTGTGCTGCCAGTAATTGGGTGAAGGTAGCGCCATTATCGTGACGTCACGTAGTGCTGGGACACGGATAATCGTATGTTGAGAAGTGTGTGTGCGAAAAGCTATAAAAAGCTAATGGTGCTAAATGAAAAAGTCTTGCTTTTTTAGTAAAAGGTACTTACAACTTTGTCAATTGTTGATAAGTTTCATTCATAAATCAATATTTATGGCGTCGTATAGTTTACGACCATAATACTCTGCTTATTCCTTACCGTTGTCTTTCCATGGTCCTTGTCGAATGAAGTACTTAGGTACAGGCAACCAATTGGAACCCTAGGCCACTGTAAGACTATGTCGTAGTGACGCTATAAATCAGATTGTAAGAAATCACTTACTGCTTTTCAATTTGACATGGTTCTAGAGTGGCGTAGGGTTCCAATAGGGATGACGACTAGGTTGAAAAACTATTATTCTAATTATTCCGTCACTTAGATTATCTAAAATTATTAGATACGTATTTTTTACTTTTTCAATTTAACTAAAATTGACGAAGATAAAGAGCATCAAAGTTCCGGGGTGGGGGCTTGTGACGTCACTCCTAGGTAAGAATTGTACCTAGGAGTGACATTACGCGAAACTTGAACGCACTGTATTTTTGTCATTTTTTATTTGACGAACAAAAGAAAAAATACGTGTACAATATTTTTTAGTAATCTAAAAGACGGACTAAATAGATTTTTTCAGTCGTCTAGCCTATTGGTTCACTGTACTCGTAGTACTGGACAGCTTGAGACATCCTTATAGCTTCTTCTTCCTAGCGTTATCCCGGTTTGTGGCACGGCTCAAGGAGCCTGGGGTCCGCTTTGGCAACTAATCCCAAGATTTGATGTAGGCGCTAGTTTTATAAAAGCGACTGCCAACTGACCTTCCATCTTCCATCCCAGAGGGTAAACTAGACCTCTTTGGGATTAATCCGGTTTCCTCACGATGTTTTCCTTCACCGAAAAGCGATTGGTAAATATCAAATGATACTTCGTACATAAGTTCCGAAAAGTGGTACGAGCCGGCAGGATTTGAACCTGAGACCTTCGAATTCAAACGTCATATCGCTTGGCCATCAATGCTCTCGACATACAAGTTACCATACAACTGAGCATATCTGCCTGCTCTTCTTTCCACGTCTTCCTTCTAGAGAAGCTTCTACTGAACCATTTCTTGATGTGATTGCGTTGTTTCCTCGGAGAATAAAAATGTGATCTTCCGACAGAATCATCATATCAGCCTCCGTGTTACCATATTATTGCATTATTTACGGTTAGCACAACATCGGTCGTTACTCGAGAGAGACACCTGTCAATGTCAAATCAGTAGTCATGGCACTAGAGAAATACAACTGTCTTTGTCTAATCCGAGCAGTTAGAAAATGACAGGTGTTTTGTGATAGCGAATTACTGTCTCAGAGCCAGCACCACCTATACAGGTTTAGTGTTGCTGATTTTGTGTGCGACGGTAACCACCAAAATACGAGGCGCGTGGAGTGTTAGCGACGTTGCGATTGGTCGATTCAAGTAAGAGTGGACAAAAGTCCAGCGCGACATGACCCATGTGCTAACCGTGCACATTTGATCCAACGGAGATTACTTAATTTAAAAAGTAATTTAGATTATACAAAATCAAATATCCTGCCATACAAATGGCTTATTTGAAACTTTTTGTTTAAGCCATTGCTATTCTTAGATTTTAGAGGCGTGTACAATAGACGTCAAATATATTTACGTAAGTACCTATATTTTTAGACCTTTGAAATAAGATGCAAAATCGTAAATCTATCATTGTCAACGACTTCACAAAATACCTAAAAATAATGTATTTGTCGGGGTATCGGGAGGCCGAATAGGCGGGACTGAAGGCGTGTCCGACATATTGATGTCGTGTGGGCGTGCACGTGCAGGTTATCACGAAATAGTAAACTCACAGTACAATCAAATCACTGTATTACTGGTATTAATCGTTAAACAACAAAAATATTCAATGATTGCAACAATAATTCACGATTAAGAGCCAATGGGTTTGTAAGCGACCATCTAGTCCTAGGCGCTGTCAAGGAATGACGTCCCGCGCCGCCATGACACTTACAACTCCATTCGGGTCATTCATTCATTCATTCGAACCCGCTCTTAAAATAAATCAACTTGTCAATATCAACAATAATCAAAACTAAAACTACCCGAGTTAAACAATTTAAAAAAATAATTAAATTAAATCTATCACGCGCCGTTACGGCCGTCCTGCATCATCACACGTCCTCGTGTGTATCGTCTCTGCTTTCTGGCTCATCTGTGACCAATAAAACCACCAATATACACACAGCTACCTGCTCGGTCATTCTGACCGTTATTATTTCCGCTTAATTCCAGCGTAACAACTTTCAAGGGTAGTGTGTACCACCAAAACCAACGTATGCACCCATTATACTAAGAAACGCCACCAAGGCCAAATTAATTACACTTAGGCCACCAAGGCCACTAATGCCACCAAGGCGAACTATGCCACCAAGGCCAACTAATGCCACCAAGGCCAATTAATGCCACCAAGGCCAACTAATGCCACCAAGGCCAATTAATGCCACCAAGGCCAACTAATGCCACCAAGGTCAATTAATGCCACCAAGGCCGAATTATGCCACCTTGGCTAATCTTTGCCACCAAGGCTAATTTTTGCCACCAAGGCTTATTTGTGCCACCAAGGCTAATTTTTGCCACCAAGGCCAGTTTGTGCCACCAAGGCTTAAATAGTAACAATCTACGTGCAACTTTGTGGCGAATAATGCCACCGAGGCTGTCACGTTCCATCTCACCCCCGAGGTCAAACAAATGCCACTCAGGTTATGATTACCAAAGTCTCACCACGCATCATAGAGTAAAACCCAAAATAACACAAACCAAAACTCCATTTAACTGTACTCACCAGCGCCAATAGGGCATCCTGACTCTTTTGAGTCTTCGGTTGTTTCTAAAGCGGTATTCAGCTCTAAAGGAACGTAACACTCGGGCATTCGTCTGAGACGGTCGGTACCGTCTTTCTTTTTGACCAATAAAATAGGGCTCGCGAATGGAGAACAACTTTCCTGAACTATACCTGCATCCAAAAGGTCCCTGATTTTACCACGCACTACTTCCCTTTCTTCTGTACTCCACCGATTTGGACGTCTTTGCACAGTACTATTTCGATCAGCTAATCTAATTTCTAATTTCCCAGTATTAACTCTACTAGATGGGGTTCCGTCAACGAAATGATCTGCATTCTCTTAAAGTAAGGTAAGTAGCTGACCCCGGAAATCAGAGGGAATTTCGGTATTGATGCTTTCAAAATCTTTAACTTTGGAGCCAACACCACAAACTGCTACTGTCTTTGTTTCCCTCAGAACAATCTGGCTCTCACTCACTTCTATCGAGAACCCTAACCATAACAAATCCCGGCCTACCATGACAGCTTGAGAGATGCAATCATCAGGTACTAGAGGGAATAATAATTGCAACGCGGACCCCTGTATATGAACCGTGGCTAAAATTTGAGTATTGCACTGCAAACTAGATCGGCCTATACCTAATAGCGTGATAAGGCTATGCTGCCGTTTACCGGCGAATTTTTCAGCCATACTTTCCTTAATTAGAGAGCACTCGGCACCTGAATCGAAACTAAATGAAAACTTCTCACCAGATAAAGAACTGTGTTTGTGGACGCACAGTGTGGGTTGTTGCCTTATACCAACGATTCAGCATTGCTCTCAGTCACCTCAGCTTCTGCTACGTCAACGTGGCACAAAGGTGGCGATCAGCAGCAGGCGGGCAGCTCGAAGTAGTTTATCACAGCAGACTGAAATCATCGAATTGTATTGCATCAGTTTCTCCACTAAAATATTTTGAGAGTGTCCCCGCTCGTTTATTCACTGTATCAAATACGTTGAGCTGCGGAGTAACTACCTTCCAAATAAATAATCAATCTCTTTATCTTTGATTAAATTTGATACTTTAAACAAAAACAAACAACAGTTTGTTTCATTGCAATTATTAACAGCAAACTTGTATTGCTAATAAAAACAACTTTAGTGACATTCGAAACCAAAATCTGCAATATTTCGTACTATTGTTAACTACCTTGTTTTTTTTTTTCAATAAAAAAAATTCATGGAACGAAACCTGTCCTTTTATTTCCCTTTGTCCTCGAGCCTTCCTTCCGAGTCCTTCAATCCTAGCAGGTCTGCTCGACAACCACGGCTAGCAGTAGCACCTTCCACCGCAATACCACAACAACGGCCGCAATTACCGCATACTGTCAGTTGTAGTGCTGTATGCCACCAACGAGAAAGAGCACGTGGTGCATTCGCCAAGCGCCACTCCTTGTGGACATGATCTTCTTTATCCCACATTCTGATGTCGGGGTATCGGGAGGCCGAATAGGCGGGACTGAAGGCGTGTCCGACATATTGATGTCGTGTGGGCGTGCACGTGCAGGTTATCACGAAATAGTAAACTCACAGTACAATCAAATCACTGTATTACTGGTATTAATCGTTAAACAACAAAAATATTCAATGATTGCAACAATAATTCACGATTAAGAGCCAATGGGTTTGTAAGCGACCATCTAGTCCTAGGCGCTGTCAAGGAATGACGTCCCGCGCCGCCATGACACTTACAACTCCATTCGGGTCATTCATTCATTCATTCGAACCCGCTCTTAAAATAAATCAACTTGTCAATATCAACAATAATCAAAACTAAAACTACCCGAGTTAAACAATTTAAAAAAATAATTAAATTAAATCTATCACGCGCCGTTATATTGAAATCGGACAAAACTTGATAAATGTTAAAAAGTAATTATTTATCTCATATTAGATGACAGAGCTCGAAATAATTGGTAAACATACATAAGTACCTGAATGTAGCCCATACAGATATAAAGTACATACCTTACGGCATTAAGTCCGCCGTTTGTACTTTTCTTTATTGTGCAATAAAGTTCAAATAAATAAATACCTACAGCAGTACTTTTAACGTCTCAAAGAGCTCACTAGGTGGCGCTGTACTTAAACTTCTAAAGATTTCGCTCGGCTCTCCAGTGTGTGAGCGAGATATCACTACATACGTGCATAGTGCTGTCCCACTTACGCACCGGAGCGACATACAGAAGAACCGCATCAGTGCAACCGAGTAACTTGCCTATGGAATCACTTTTGGCGGGATTCGAACCACACACCCCTCCTATAACAGCTGACGTTTGTTTACGCCAAGTTTTGTTTGTCAAGTCATGCATGACCGTTAAAAAACCGGTTTATTGATAAATTTGTTAGCTATTCTGATTACTTTTTTCTTATCTTGTCTGTATTTTATATCTGTCAGTTGATAACCAAATCTCAGATGTTGAATTTTACGCAAAACTTTTAAAAACTTTTTCGTGAGAAGTGCAATTTATTCTTAAAATAATAAACAATGATAAATATGAGTTTTTGTTGTCAAAAGACACTTTAACTTACCTTAAAATCACTATAACAGAACAGATGATTTCCAATAACACTTAAACTTTTAAAGCACTATCAGACTTTTGGTTTCACTTCACAAAAATATTGCACAATAAAACAACACTGGCCGAATACTGATTATAAAGTTTCACAGCATTAAAAATAAATCGAAAACGATTTAATATTGGCACAAAAGAACTCAATATTTGAATTTCGAATAAAGAATTCCAAATTTGAATTTGGCCGGAGACCGCTCGCGCGGGCGGCCGGTTAGGAACTCAATAGGAACTCGTCTTGAGGGTGAAAAGACGTTACGTTCCCTGCGATCCCCTTCGGTGAGCTTGTATGGTGATTGCGGTTTGGTGCTTTTAAGTGGCCTGCTAATATTTTGGGCAATATTATAGGGAAGTTTATTTTGAGTAAAATTTAGTTGTTTTCGGGTGACATTACATATTTATTTAATGATTTACCCAAAATTCATTAATAGAGTTCATACCTATATTCGTGTTGCTTGGGGTACTTTAGGTTTATTATAACAACTGACATGATACACACTATATACACTAATACAGTATCACCATTTAACGGTTCATACTAATTAATAATTTACCTGTCTACAACGAAGCAGGTCGTAAAACTTATTTGGGAGCGATCTAGATATTTGGCTAACACTAAGTTAATTAACTATAGACATTTGAACTATTTTAGCTGCTCTCTGGTTAGAATTGCGTGCAACTGGATTGCTGCCCAGATTATTTTACATAAAACAGCTTAACTGTTGGTTTTAGTGGCGGAATGAACTTACCTTTCTATCAAAAATAGGTAAGTAATAAGTTAATTTTCAGCTACTTTTAAATTTGCAGGAAAGGCGACGGTCTCAATCCCATATGCGGTAAAACTCAACCAGTTACCTCAAGTTAAAATTTCGTCATTCAAAATGCGCTTTTAAGTCATATGCGTTAAAGTATAAGCTTTTGGGGGCCAGGTAGCAAAAAAGCTCTATTGAGGAGGGTAAGCTTTCTTAGCACTACTGTTGTTCCTAATCATTGTGTACATATAAAAGACGACAATGGGCGCAGGGACGTATTTAGGAGTATATTTTTAATGTTTAGCTTTATAGTTTTTGGTAACAGTTTGTTTGTTCAAAACATGCGGGTCAAGCTAGATTGACCGGTTAAAACTAAGGTACACTTTATTGTGTTTTTTTACTTAATTCTGATTACAAACTGTCATTGCATTGAAAAAAAAACAAACATCTTATTGCTAAATTATGACACTCAACATTTGGTACATTACATATTTGTTCTAGTTTTTATTAAAATATACTACTTTATCGATTTTTGAAAAGCTTTCAGTTCTATTTGAATTCTTTATGGCATTAGCGCCTTTTTGGTAATCGTCAAAGTGGTACCATTTATTAAACATGATCACATTTGTCGTGTAGGTACAGTGCAACAATACTAATGAAAGTTTTAGTGCCCTTTTAAAATTATAAAACACAATAATACGAGTATAAAAGAATACTAAATGATAAACTATAACTTTTTTTAAAGCAGAAACAGAAAAGTCTGCGACCGATGCCAAATTTCTGAGATAGAAAGGATAAGTGGAAAATCCCCCTCCCCCCAGAATTCCCCCCTAACATACGCGTGATATGGTAGAGATATTTGTGGCCACGGGTGCGGTCTCGGTAACCCAGTTAGCAGAGCGATGGGCGTGTATCTCAGAGCAGTGGGTTCGAGTCCCGCCCAAGATCATGGATGTTCCACTTTTCCTTTGTTTCTAAGAAAGTATTAAATATTATTATATTAATTTCTCAGAACGAAAGGATAAGTGGAAAAGTTCATGACCTCGGGCAGGACTCGAACCCACGACTCTGAGATACCAGCTCATCACACTTCCAACTGATGTACCTTATTTAACTACTTAAAAATAGTTTTTACGGTAGATGTTGCTAAGCTAAGGCGCATACAAGGGATATGGCGGAAAATTTCGAGGCCACGAGTGTAGTCTCGGCAGCTTAGTTGGAAGAGCGATGAGCTGGTATCTCAGAATCGTGGGTTCAAGTCCCATCCGAGGTTATGAAGTTTTCCACCTTTGGTATCGTTCGCAGATGTTTCCGCTTAATAATAATAATTATTATATTTATTGCCAGATGCTGGTGAAATATGTGTTACCTATTTATTATATTGTCTGACCATCTTATGTACCATGTTTCTAGCGAAATAAAGTTATTTGTATTTGTATTTGTATTGTGCACGCCCATAGTCCGGCCCTGCGCTCGGAAGTATTGCACGGTGACTTATTTTAACGGTCATTCTGGCACGAGCCCGCGCGACTCCCAACTGGGGCCCGCTTTAAAACTTTGATAGTGGCAAACAAACACACGGCAAGTTTGATAGCGGATACCAGGTTTCGTAATAGGAATAACGGTATAACATTTAAAACTTTCGCGATTTGAACACATATTTAAACATAATTATTAAACGGGTCTAACGCGAATTTACTTATTTACCTTATTTACCGACGTTTCGACACAGGTTTCACTGGTCATGGTCGCGGCTAACTGATGTCCCAGCAAAATGCCAAAACAGAGATACACAAATCTCTGTTTTAAGGAATAACGGTGTTAGCTACAAAAATTGCTGCTAGCTGTTTTTTAAGGCTAATTATTACCCAAGATATTATTGAGCTGGTTCAATGTTATGTTGGTTACAATGTTACCTTTTTATTTGTTACGAAAAAAAAATGAATTACTAGGTATTTGGAACGAGGTACTTACCATGTATATTAAAACCTGTTTATTTATCCCTGCAAAATAAAATTAATTTATACATTTTTGTAGATTGTAATTTAATTTTCATCAAATAAATGAGTTTCTGTATTTATCTAAATCTAAATGTATAACATAATAATAAAATGAATTAATTAAAAAGAAAGGTGCATTTTTTATGCACTCAAGTAAGAATAGAAGGATCAATCACAGTGAGAGATATTTTCCAGTACATTTGTAAAAAGTTGACTGTGACATTCAAGTAATATCTATATACAATACAACATAGATCACTGCGACGAGGCAGTTACGAAGTGCCTTTCTGCAAACACTATTTAGATGGTTGCATAGGTTCGAAGCGGCCCATGAATTGAAACCCCTGCAGTTTGTACGTTGAACGTTATGCGTCTTCGAAATTCAAAAATGTTCACTCGAGTAAAACGGAACTTCTTTAAATACGCCGTAGGTAATTTTATTTATTTTGATGAGAATGTTAAGTATTTTGTTTTTATTATGTAACAGTTTTTAATAGTTAGTACAATATTCTTTGTGTTTACATAAAAAATAGCAGGATAAAAAAACAAAAAATAGCCTATCGTTAGTGGATACTTATTGTAGGCGATAGATTTCAACTTAACTGTTAAAATGTAAACATATAATTTAGGTATTTATCTTATTGTTACATTTGTTTTAGAATAAGAAAGTCTTGGATTTTTCCTACTGTAAAATTGACACATAAGTCTGTTCAACCCTTCATTTCATACTTTTTTGCCGTACCTAATCATTAAGATTAATTTCGCGCATACTAACTCCATCTGTTGTATCTAATTTACTTAAACATGTAATTAAAGGTGCAGAGGGCGCTGGCGTGTACACATAACCTTTAACGTATCGATGATTTACCGTTACCTATCTGCTCACCACGCGACACGCGAGCACTCTCTTACATTTCACTATAAAACCTAGTTTTTTATCATTCTCCCACCTGCGTACCCTACAATAAGCTGGTCATTCAAACCGGATCTAATGTGAACAGTGCTTATCTATGTTTAAAACGCCACCGAGAATGGTATTAACCCGACGACAACGGGAAATGGCCGACGCAAAAGCAAACTCGGAGCCGCCGGCGCCTGCTGAAAACGAATTACCTGGGACATCCAACTCCAAAAAAGAAGTCAAGTCTTCAGCGTCCGTTGCAAGTAGTAAAAAATCTACGGCATCCTCAGTAGCGAGGCGTAAGCAGCTAGAACTGCAAGCAGCCGAGGCTAAGGCTCAAATCCAGTTGCAGTTGATCGACAAGCGTCTAGAAGCCGACCTTGCCGCCGTCGACGCCGAAGAACCAGACGACGCTAGTTTGAGTGAAGTGCATGAAGATCGAGTGTCTCACTGGTTGGACGTCCAACAACATGCTGACGAGTACCGTCAACTTGTGCCCCCCGAGCCGGTCGCGCCCGTCACCGACCGTGCAGCACCAGCACAACATGTTGACACCGCCGGCAGCATCCTGGAATTAGCGAACACTTTAAAGAGCATGATGGGCCAATCGTCATCGCAGCGCGAGGAACGTTTGCTCAGCCGTTTGGCTACTCCGCGCGACCTACCCGTATTTAGCGGAGACAGTCTAGAATGGCTACATTTTAAAAGTGCTTACGAGGAGTCCTTATCTACATGTAAATACTCCGAATATGAAACCCTGTCTAGACTTCGACGAGCATTGCGAGGCGAAGCTAAAGAAGCCGTCACTGATCTACTGATTGGCAATACCTCGTCGAAGGACATCATGGATGCTCTCGAACTTAAATATGGGCGAGCAGAAATCATTATTTGCAATATAACTGCACAATTACGTAAGTTACATCCATTACCTACCCACTATCAGCAAGATTTAGTTAACTTCGCCACAAAGGTAAACAACTGTGTTGCTACTATACGTGCACTAAAACAAGGTGATCATTTACGCAATCCCGAGCTCGCGTCCGCTATCACAAGCAAATTACCGAGCACTCTTTTGGGAAAGTGGACTGAATATGCTTACGAGAAGATTTTAGCAGGAGAATCAAAACTAGAATTGTTGGCACAATTTCTGAAAAAAGAAGCCAATATGACCCTTGTCACCGGAGCTGTGCAGCCGCGAGAAGTAAAAAAGCCAGCACCGACAGAGCCTAATTTTAAACGAGATAAAACTGACGACAAAAATCGCTATATGCGCCCCATACTTACCACTATATGCACCGACAATATAACGTGCTTATTTTGCAAGAAAGGCGCACATGCATTGCCTGAATGTCGTACATTTAAACGTGCAATGCGCAGAGATAAATGGAAGTTTGTAAAAACACAAAGATTGTGTTTCAAATGCTTGACCGCACGCCATGATATAGACACCTGCGAGGCACCTGAATGCGACATAGAAGACTGCAAACTGAAACACCACCGTTTACTTCATTGGAAACAACCTACATCATCGGATCACGTGCGCAACGAGCAGCCACGCGCGCCGCTCTCGCCGGACCCGGCACTTGCTCAGCCGGGCGACACCGCCGCCGACACCGATGCTACGGTCGCTCACGTCGCGACGCCCAATAGTGTGACAAGTAACGCGAAAGATAACGCACTTTGTAAAATTGTTCCAGTGACATTGTATGGACCCCGTGGTGAAATACAGACGTATGCGTTGCTCGATGACTGTGCTTCTATTTCGCTGTTGGACTCTGGTATAGCCGATGAACTTGGTTTACCCTGTGAAAATCCTAGTGCGGTAAAATTCGTGGACGCGTTCGGCCTTGAAGTGATCCAACCGTACGCCCCCAAGGTTCACGCTAAGATATCTGGACTGGACAAAACATTTTATGATATAAGTTTACGTAAAAGTTCTAAATTGAATTTACCACCGCAAAACTTGTCAGCCATAAATCAAATTTCTTGTGACAAACTAACTAAAATAAAGAACGTTGTTTGTAAAGAGCGCGTAGTACCTCGCTTGCTTATAGGTGAAGATAACTATTATCTAATAGCACCGCTCGAGATTATTCATGGTGGTATAGACACTCCCTATGGAACACGCTGTCGTCTGGGATGGTGCATCCACGGCCCCTGCAGTCGCGCTCACTCCTCCGCGTCTCAGGTAAGTCACCATGTTTGCCATCTTGCTCACTCTCACGATGGGATCGACAGTACTACTTTCGATAGTAATGCACTTAATGACCTAATAAAGCAATCGTATTGCCTAGACTCCATAGGAATTTCGACCTTATGTCGCGAGAATAAGGCACATCTGCGTGCTACTCAAATTTTAGATCAAACTGCACGTTTGATTGACAACCGGTGGGAAGTAGGTTTACCTTTTAAACAAGATGATTTTACAATGCCCGATACTTATAACTATGCATTATTTCGCCTGCGATCCTTATTACGTAAATTTGAACTTGACCCAGTTTACGCTAATCGGTACAAACAGGAGATAGACAAGTTATTGTCTGAGGGGTATGCGCGTGAGTTACAGGAAAACGAACTCTCGGCCAACCATGTATGGTATGTTTCACATTTTGGCGTACAAAATATAAATAAACCCGGTAAATTAAGATTGGTTTTTGATTCTAGCGCTCGCGCTAAGAACAACATGTGTTTAAATGATTATCTATTGACCGGGCCTGATTTATATAACTCGCTTTTAGGTATATTGTTGAGGCTACGCGAAAAGGAGTTCATTATTATTGGTGATATAAAGGACATGTTTTTACGCATTAAAATTCGTCCTGAAGATCAACATGTCTTTCGTTTCTTATGGCAAGAGTCTGCCAATGATACGATTAAGACATACGTTATGCAAAGCCTTATTTTTGGTGCAAATTGCGCACCGTTTATTGCGCAATACATAAAAAATAAAAACGCACTTAAATACGACGACCAGTATCCCGAAGCCGTTCAAGCAATAATAAACTCTCATTATATGGACGATTGTTATTATTCCACTGATAGTGAGGAAAATGCTATTCAATTAATTAAGGACATCACGTTCATACATAGCATGGGTGGCTTTGAGATACGCGGTTGGTCTAGCAACAGCAAAAAGGTTTTAAACGCAATACCTACCGCTGCGCTCGCCCAGTCAGCTATTCAGTTCAAAGACGGAGCTACGAATATGACTGAGCGCGCTCTCGGCTTGATGTGGCATCCTGCTGACGACACATTTAGTGTTAAAGTGTCGACTGGGCAGATTTTATCAGAAATATCACATGAAAGCGCTCCGCCTACAAAGGCTAAAATGCTTAGCATTATTATGTCAATTTATGACTTACACGGTTTTCTTACACCGTTTGTTATAAAGGCTAAAATATTATTTCAAGACGTACATCGAAGTGGAGTCGATTGGAAGTGCCAGATCCGACCCGAAGAACATACACGTTGGATGGTTTGGCTCGCTGAGTTAAAACAGCTGGAATCGCTGCGTATACCGCGCTGGTACCTCCGGGCCGGCACCTGGACGCCGTGCTATGACTCATCGCCTACCTACTCGTCTCGCGACGAGATAGTGGACACTCAGATTCACATTTTTTGTGACGCATCGATTAAAGCCTACGCCACGGTGATATATTGGCGTTTTACGCGTGCTGATGGTTCCGTACTTGTTTGTCTAGCTGCCAGCAAAAGTCGCGTCAGTCCGCTACGTCCGATCTCCATCCCAAGACTCGAGCTGCAAGGATGTCTTCTTGGAACACGCTTGGCGAAGACCATCGGCACTGAACAAAATAATCTGGTGCCAAGTAAGCGGTACTTTTGGACAGATTCAAGCACCGTCTTACAATGGATAAGAAGTGACCCCAGAAGCTACAAGCCCTACGTTGCTCATAGGCTTGGGGAGATTGATGAGCTCACTAATATAAATGAATGGCATTACGTGCCATCTCGTTTGAACATAGCCGATGTTGCTACCAAAACGAATAGTCCTCCACTGAACTACAGAGATACGTGGTTTCAGGGTCCAGCGTTCCTGCGTCAACCCGAAGATCAGTGGCCGAAGGACTTGAAGAGCACGAAGGTCGTCGCAGAGGCTACCTGTGAAGAAAGAAGCGTACATGTTATTAACACAATTGAAATACACTTACCTGTACCCGATGAAGGGCGGTTCTCCAGCTGGATCCGTCTGGTGCGCACTGCTGCAAGAGTAATATATTTTATAAAAATATGTAAGCTAAAGTGCAAGGAAAGAAAAACACAGCAAAAAGGTAAGAAGAAGAAAGAAAATAAAGATTCAATTTACCTCGATTCGGAAATGATGAAAACGGCAGAAAAATATATAATAAAAAAGTGCCAAAGCGATGCATTTGCCGCTGAGATTGCCTGCTTAACACGAGGCGAATCATTACCTTCGAACAGTCGCCTACTAAAATTGACGCCATATTTAGACCACGACGGAATACTTCGTGTTGGCGGCCGCATAGATCAAACTGCAGGGGTAGAACTCTCAACTACGCGACCGCCGATCTTGGATGGTAAACATAGAACTACTCGGTTGTTGGTTGAATACTACCACCGGCGTGCTATGCACGCAGCGCATGAACACGTCGTGAATGAGTTACGCCAGTCTTACTGGATCGTGAACCTACGCCCGACTGTACGCAGCGTCGCCGCGCAATGCTTGTTTTGCCGCTTTCGGCGCGCTCGGCCTCAACCGCAGCGAATGGGCGACTTACCCGCTGCGCGCCTGCAACACAGTCGCAGGCCATTTTCGTACACTGGGGTTGATTTTTTTGGCCCGATGGAGACGACTATTGGCCGGGGAAGGCAAAAGAGATACGGCATGCTCTTTACATGCCTAACCGTCAGAGCCATTCACATAGAGATCACAGAATCTTTAAGTACGGACTCTGCAATAATGGCGCTCATAAGAATGTCAGCTCGTCGGGGAACCCCGCTTGTTCTTTTCTCCGATAATGGGACAAATCTACGGGGAGCCGATAACGAGCTGAAGAAGAGTCTTCAGCAACTGAACGTCGACAAACTGCGTGAAGATGGAGCCATTCGAGGAATTGAGTGGCGCTTTATTCCCCCTGCAGCCCCCGAAATGGGAGGTGCATGGGAACGCATGATTCGCACGGTAAAGACGGCGCTGAAAGTCGCCTTGAAGGAGCGTGCACCACACCCTGAAACTCTTTCCACACTAATGGCCGAAGTGGAGACACTTGTAAACAGCCGGCCTATCACACACGTGTCAACGGATCCTGGCTATCCCGAAGCTTTAACACCAAATCATTTTTTAATAGGTAGTTCATCCTCTGGAGCGCCAATCGGTAAGTACGATGATTCCGACCTCTGCCTCAGGAAAAGGTGGCGCGTAGCTCAGCGCCTCACTGACATGTTCTGGGCAAGGTGGATAAAAGAGTTTTTACCCACACTTTTACCTCGTCAAAAATGGACTAGGGAATCTAGGCCGTTAAAAGTAGGAGATTATGTAGTACTTGTCGATCCCCATTTAGAGCGCGGCTCCTGGAGACATGGTGTAGTGAGCGCGACACACGCTGGTCGCGATGGTCGCGTTCGAGTGGTAGATGTGCGCACACGCCTAGGTCAACTGCGCAGACCTGCCACACGCGTCGCATTACTTTCCTCAGTTGATGGCTAGTGCTTATTAGCACTAAGGGGTGGGGATGTAGGCGATAGATTTCAACTTAACTGTTAAAATGTAAACATATAATTTAGGTATTTATCTTATTGTTACATTTGTTTTAGAATAAGAAAGTCTTGGAAAAAATTATTGTCCAACACTGGAATAACACGCACACATAGATAATTCAAAATAACAGACGCATTTTCGAAAAAATACTTATAAAAACAAGGTAACCGGACAACTGAATCACTGTCATATCATAACAATCACTGACTTTGACGCATATAAGGCAGCTGAACAGCTGTCAGTGTCAAAGTGTCAAAAGGTGGTATCGTTCAGAAACGACTATTACGTGAGTTTACGAAGACTAATAAAATAAAATGTCAAGTCCACAAAAAAAAAATGTATGCTCCAAATGCACACAACAAATTAAAACAAAGACTTTTCTGAAATGCAGTGATTGTAAAGAAGTTTTTCACCTCGACTGCACTTCAAACGTAACATTTAGCAGATTTAGGCTTATGACAAAAAATGATAAAAATAACTGGAAATGCAAGAAATGCCGCGTTCTAGTACCAAGCCCAATGGAAACTCCAAGTAATAAAAATCAATTAAAGGAAACTCCCCGGAAACAACTAAATTTTCCGTTAGCATGCAACTCTGAGAAGGACTTTGAAAAGGACTCCACTGTGGCACAAGAAGAAAAAAAAATTCAAATAAATAACATTACAAAACGGAAAAAACAGTTAGAAATAATTAGTAACTCGCCATTAAAAACTCCAAGCTCATTGAATAATTCTACAAGAACACAACATAGCAGCGGCAGTAGTGCTCATAGTTTACCCAACCCCACAGAAAATGCTCAGATTTCAGATCTAAAAGACGAAATAGAGATTTTAAATTCCCAACTAGAAAGTGCGCATGAAGAGATTGCAAATTTAAATTTAGAAGTTACTCGATTAGGAAAAAGTCACACGGAGCTCGAGAGACAAATTGCGACACTGAAAATCTTACTGGGTGAAGAAAATCATGTTGCTGGTAAACGACAAACTCCAAGACAAGGAAAGAAAAAAGAAAAAGACTTCGTGTCAAAAATGCTACTAAAAAACAAAGAAAACAGCATCAAGAATGATGATTATGAGGATGATGATACCAAAGTTAACAGGTCAGAAAATACCCCGGTGACAAGTATGACGGATGCAAAACAAAATACAAATCCCGTCCCGCCACCACAGCTGGAAAATAACATATTTATATTTGGAGGAAACCAATGTGTTGGACTTGCATCCAAACTTGCACACATGCGTGAAGAGAGTGAACACAAGAAGTACAAAATATTTTCAGTCACCAAACCACAGTCGTCTACTAAGGCAATTATGGAAGAAGTAAAAAAATACGATTTTGTTGAAGGCGACAAAATAGTACTATCAGTTAGTGAAAGCGACGGTAATGTAATAGAAACTATATGTGAACTTAATAATGCTTTGAAATATCTGGATAAATACTCAGTTTTAGTTTTAAGTTTAAGACGAAGTGGCAATGTAGATTCTGATCTTATGAACCATTTAATTCACCAATGCTGCTTAAATAATTCTCATTGCTTTATTGATGTCTCTAAACACAACTATAAAAGCAAAATAAAATATCAAAAATACGCTTCTATAAACATTATTAATGTTATAGACCAACAAGACTATAAGGAAAGCTATTATAAATTCGGTCTCGATGAAAGCAGCGCTGTTTCCTCTAAAGCAAGAGCTCCAAAAGACAAACAAAACAAAATTACGTTCTACTTTAAAACAAAAGATAAAAATAGCCAAAATTCTGTACAGAATGACAAAGTTCCCGAAACTTGTTCAAAGTATTTACAACATGATCAAAAAAATGATAACTCTCTTTTTTGTTCGAGCCAAGAATCAAGAATTCCAGTTTAGAATCCTACACCAAAACATTGCAAGTATCCTATCTAAAAAAGATATATTAGAAGTAAGTTTACGCCGTTTGGCTCAGGAAAATAAAAACCCTAATGTTATATGTCTTACCGAAACATTTATAAAATCTGGAAGCGAAAATGACATCAAACTACAAAATTACGATGTAGCTGCGTCTTTTTCGCGAACAACTAAAAGAGGAGGTGTATGTATTTTGGTTCAAAAAAACATAAACTTTTGTGTCTTAGAGGGCCTCAAAAAATTTACGACGGAAAGAATATTCGAGTGTTGTGGAATAAAACTAGACAAACATGATACTGTCATTGTTTGTCTATATAGAACTCCAAACTCAGATCATCACACCTTTTTTCAAAAACTTAACAGGATGCTTCATGAACTAAGTAAAAAATTCAGCCAAATTGTCATATGCGGAGATTTTAATATTAATATTCTTGTCAGTAATAAAATTAGTAATGAATTTAAAGATATCGCTCGAAATTTTAATCTTACATTTCATATAACATGCCCAACTCGAAATAAAACTTGCATAGATAACATAATGAGTAATATAAAAAATGCTTCTGCAGCAGTTTTACCCCTGGGGTTGTCTGATCATGATACTGGTCAAATGTTGAGCTTCGAAGTAAATGCAAAAGTAATAGGACCAAAACATTACTATAAGTTCAAGCGGGACTATTGTGAAGAAAACATGGCCTTATTTCAAAAATGTCTCATAAGCCTATCATTTTCAGAAGTGTATATTGAAAGTGACTTTAATACTGCATTTCAAAAATTTCATGACCTGTTATCTGTATTTTATAAACTCTGTTTTCCTATTCGGCGAATCAAAATAAATTATATAACACAGAGAACTCCTAAATGGATCTCAAAGGGGATCAAGATAAGTTGTAATGTAAAAAGGCAGCTGAGACTTAATTATTACAAAAATAAACCAACTGAACAAATGAAACATGAATATTATAATTACACTAAATTGTTAAAAAAATGCATTTATAAATCGAGACATATTGCAAACACAAAATACATACTACGATGCAAAAACAAATGTAAAGCGTCATGGCATGTGATAAAAACGGAGACAGAAAGCCCAAAATTACCAAATTACATCGATAAAATAAAAGTGAACAATAAGGTTATCATGAACCCTTCTGAGATAGCAGAACATTTTAATAATTATTATATCGATTTGACTCTGCATAACAAAGCATCAACTCGCCCCAGTAATATCACAAATTGTCAAATTAACGCAATGCAAAATAGTATTTTTCTAAAGCCATTCACCGAAACTGAAATTGGAAACATAATCATGTCCTTAAATAGCACAAACTCTGTAGGATTTGATGAAATTAGCACTGAGGTTATTAAAGTATGCAAATCCTATCTGGTTACAATTATCACATATTTGGTGAATTTGTCTTTTGAAACTGGTTGTTTTCCAGAAATTCTAAAGACTTCAGTAGTGAAGCCCTTATTTAAAAATAAAAATAAAAATAAAATGGATATGGGAAATTATCGCCCTATAACCCTTATACCAATTTTATCAAAAATCTTCGAAAAATGCATGCAGAAACGATTGATGGATTTTTTTGTAAAATATGAAGTTATAAGACAGGAACAACACGGATTTCAAAAAAATAAGTCTACCACACTTGCAGGTTTTAACTTGATCCATCACATATCAAAAAGTATAGATGAAAATAAACACACAACAGCAATATTTGTAGATCTGACTAAAGCGTTCGATTTTGTTGATCATTGTTTACTTCTAGACAAATTGGATAAATATGGCATAAGAGGCCCTGCATTTAATTGGCTGAAAACATACCTAACTGGAAGAAAGCAATATGTAGATATTGCCGCCTTAAATGACCAAAACGAAGAGATCCACTACCAATCTCTGACTCTAAAAAATTATTCTGGTGTACCTCAAGGTAGTGTACTTGGTCCTCTAATGTTTATAGTTTATATAAACGACATATGTGACGCTATTAAACATAAGTCCATCCTGTTTGCCGACGATATTTCAATTGTTGTGACTTCATGTAAAAGCGTCAGTATTAAAGATCATGAAGAAAAAATTAATGAAATGTTGAATTCCACTATTGAATGGCTTTACAGACATAATCTGCAGATTAATGTAGAAAAAACGAACTATGTACAATTTAAAACAAAACTTAGTGAAAGTCACGAATTGAATATAAACTACCAAAATAATCCCATTAATGAAATGGATAATGTAACTTTTCTAGGTTTAAAACTAGACAAATATCTTGATTGGAGTGAACAAATCGAACATGTTTGTTCTAAAGTAAACAGATTTGTATATGTTTTACGCAGACTAAGACGTACATCTGGCCTACAAGCCGCTTTAGCCGCTTATTATGGATATATTGGATCTAATTTAAGGTATGCACTAATTCTTTGGGGGGGCTGCTCGGACTTTGACAGAGCATTTATTTCACAAAAAAAATGTATCCGAGCAGTTTCTAATTCACACCTCTTTGCCCCATGTAGGCAACTGTTTACACGGCTAAAGATTCTGACACTTCCGAGTTTGTATATTTTTGAATCATGTGTTTTTGTTAAAAGTCATATGGATTTGTTTACTACGGCTCAAGCCGTTTTTCCACGGGGCACAAGAAACGAAGGTCGTCTTGTACATAATAACATTCCCAGGACTGCATTGTATGAGAAACAGTGTTTTGCAATGTGCATTAAGATGTATAACATTTTACCAACAAGCATGAAAGAGCTTGCTATTAACAAATTTAAACGTAGTCTTGTAAATTATTTATTAGATAAAAATTATTATTGCCTCAAAGATTTTCTTACCGAAAATTCGTAAGTGCTGAACAGTTCGTAGGTAAACTTTATAATAATAATTAGAATTGTATACATTTTTTGCATGCTAGTATTATATACATATAGCAGAATAAGCCACAAATTGTCTCAATTTCACCTGTTGACATAATGCCTGTACGTACTTATTCTATGCAAATAAAGTTATCTTATCTTATCTTATCTTATCTTGGATTTTTCCTACTGTAAAATTGACACATAAGTCTGTTCAACCCTTCATTTCATACTTTTTTGCCGTACCTAATCATTAAGATTAATTTCGCGCATACTAACTCCATCTGTTGTATCTAATTTACTTAAACATGTAATTAAAGGTGCAGAGGGCGCTGGCGTGTACACATAACCTTTAACGTATCGATGATTTACCGTTACCTATCTGCTCACCACGCGACACGCGAGCACTCTCTTACATTTCACTATAAAACCTAGTTTTTTATCATTCTCCCACCTGCGTACCCTACACTTATAGTCTAACAAGCCGACGATCGCAGTAGGAAAAAAAGTTTTCAAAGTTTCAGAAGTAAAAGAAAAAATATAGTCACTACCCATTAAAATCAGGGTCATCACACAAATGAAATGTTAAACTGCCAAGTTGGTAATATCTAGAAGTGTCAAGTTGCCTGGAACTAGTAACTTGGCCAACTTAGTTAGCCTTCGTTAGCAGTTCGATCACTTGCGACAAATGACAATTGTCGCTGTCTCCGTTTAAGTTGGACTTAGTTGTATTACTTGGCAAATTGTGACAAATTGACTAGGATACGGTATTAATTGAGTATAATATAGGTAGTCTGACAAAACTAAATTGCGCAAATGTAGTAGTGGCAATTGGCAATACAGGCATTAGAAAGAGACAGTGCGATTATTTCTGACTATGCATGAATTAATTGAAATTTGTTATTAGGTTAAGAGTACGTTTCCTTGAAACAAGTGTCTTGACAGATGGACGGACGGACGGACGGACGGACAACAAAGTGATCCTATAAGAGTTCCGTTTTTTCGTTTTTAGGTGCGGAACCCTAAAAATATGAATTTACTACTTTTTCGGTGTGATATAATCTTAAACAGGGTTTTTGTGGTCTAATGGCTCTTTGTATGTATTTTAGAAAAAATTTATTGAGAAATCTCGATTCAAAAATCAGGCGAATTTTAAGCAAAAAGTCGATTTTTCACAAGTCACAATATTAATAATTATAACCATATTTAAGGATGACTCACACTAGAACGGGACGGGACGATCTGTCAGTTTCTATAGAAAACGTCACGTGACATCCGAGGGCTCCGAGCTATCACGTGATTCTTTCTATAGAAATTGACAGATCGTACTGTCCCGTCCCGTCCCATCCCGTCCTAATGTGAGTCATCCTTTAAAGACATTCATGAATAATACATGAATATTACTCACGTTGTATTTGTAATAGAATTTACAAAATTAGAGAGCGACTTCATCATTATTTATGAGTAAAATTATTGCAAATGAACAACTTGGTAAATAAAAACGGATTTCGAAATTCGAACTCAAACCTAACCGTCACCTGTGTGCGTACCATGAGTTGCATTCGATTGCGACTGCGGCATTCGATAATATCTCCGTCTCGCTCCTGCCAGAGTAGTGGTAGGAGCGAGACAGACATACTTTCGAATGTCGCAATCGCAATCGAAAATAACTCATAGTACGCACACTGGCCAAGCATAACGCCACCCGGCCACGTGCAAGACACACGAACGGAAATCGTCTATTTCCAGAAGCGTGCCAACCCTAACCACCTGACATTTCAATCTCAACCTTAAAACTAGCTCTTTAGAACTTAGTTTACTTATTGGAAATAGTCACACTATTTGGTTACAAGAAATGTAAGTTGCTCATTTGTGTATTACATTTTGAACTTTATTTTATTATAGTTAGGGTAGAATTTCGTATGGCGGGAATGGCACGCGTCGATAGGGTCTGTTGACTCCAAGACAGGATGTGCAAGGAGTTTTTAAAGAAGTCTAACGAGAACTATGGGTTGACCGGTAATTGAATATTTTGAATGCAAACTGCTTACCGGGGTAGGGTGAAATTTAGTGAAATTTCACCCTACTCCTGTAAGCAGTTTGTTTGTTAGGTACATAGTGATGTACCTACACCATTTTCTAACAGCTGTTTTACCATTTTTTGATGAGCGAGCTTCAATCATCTTTCTGATTTTCGACCTTATATTGCTATTGATCTTAAAATCTAAATAAAACATTTTTTCTTGTTCAGTATAGTCTTCTACGGAATAAATGAAATAGTTTTGAACGTATTGACACGAAATTATTATGTATAAAAAAATAAATTTAGTAAGAAATTCACGAACATTAGCTAAGTTTTCTGGCTAAACAGTATTTTTTTTACATAAATGAATATGCAGTTATACATACAGGTCATACTCTATCTAAAAATTATAAATAGTGTATACCTCTCTCTAGTGTTTTTTTTCTTAAACAATACTTCAAATCGCTCTGAATATCGCTATAAAATATGCGACGCTATGACATTGGTTTCATATGCTCTCGAAAGCTCGCAGAGAGAGGCCTGTCGCTCCGCGCTCTGACAATATTTACAAAGATGAGAGACTGAGACTACAGAGTAACGTGTAAGTGGTTGATATCGAGATATTGGGTGGCTGAGTAGCCCCTTGTATAGTTGTAATCCTTTGGTATGCCTATTTAAGAAGATAGCGTGTAAATGTAATTGTGCAAAAGTCGTATCTCGCGCGTATCTGAACATATACCGAACTCTTAACAAAAACGTCGCTTCTGTGGACAAAACATTGAAAGTTAACGTTTCGACCTACAAGATTATCAGGATTTTCTCATTTTTGCAACGAAATGTATAATAATGTAACTTGCCTTTAGGGGTGCCGCGTAAGAATTAGCATTTAATTCTCTTAACTTGTCAATGTCCAATGTCCACAGAAGATATATAACGTGTAAACCATACAATGAAATCTGTATGACCCAAGTGCGTAATGGACCTAACAGTCAGTCAGTTAGTCCTGTACAGTACGAGAATCGTACAAGCAAAAGGGCCTATCTTCAGGACATTTTTTGCTTCATTCCATTGTTACCTATCGCTTTCTTATGTCACTGGATTGAACCTGCCACCCTTAACTGTTACGTAGACCAATTAATAATGAACTGTTTTTATAACCCGGGCTCCGCCACTTGTCTCTAATGATGACTTAATCAAACATATGTTGACGACATGTTGTCTATTGATTGGTGTCATAGAAGAAAAAAAAAATTTATCACACACTAGGGAGGCTCGCATAGAGAACCGTTGAGTAGTTACTGCTGGCCACCAGTGGCTGATTTTAATCCAAAGGTCCCGGGTTCAAAACCCGGCTGGTGCCAATGATTTTATCGGTAAAGAAAAACGTCGCCAGGAAGCATAAGAAAGGAAATAGTAGTTTATGCAACAGTGATATAATAAGGGTTCTTAATGAGGGTCACCGTTACAAAACGAGAGGAAGTCGAGTTTTGTAATAATAGACCCGAGAGTTTTAAGAAACAATTATGAGCTGTTGCATACGCTAGTTTTTCTACGATAGCTAAAATAGCGTAAAAAGCAAAATCTAGAAATGTGGCAGAATAAGGAAGATGTTGTGCCCACTATAGAAAAAAAAAACAACAACAACAGTGCTCATATATTGTATGAAAATCCATAGGAGCAGTATTCTTATGGCATACCATACACAACAAAGTTATAATCTTTACTTTTTAAATATCGCTGTCAGTCATCTAATTGACAGATAGAAGTGCTGGTAGAAAAAAGTGCAAAAGTTATTGACCTCGGGTGGGACTTGAACCCGCGAGTCTGAGACTAGCTCATAGCTCTTCCAACTGAGCTACCGAGACCACACCCGTGGCCCCGAATTACTCCACCATATCCCTCGTATGCGCCTTTACTTGCTAATTAAAAAGTACTTTCTTAGACGTAGCTAAGCGCCCCCCTCAGTGGGGGGGGGGGCAGCCAACGTAGAATTCTTGGTAGCACAGTTGGTTAGAGCGATGGGCATGTTTCCAAGAGTCTCGAGTTCGAATCTCGCCCTAGGCCGCGACTTTTTCCATGTTGCCTTGATTTTCTATTTTAGGGCAGGGCAGTGTCAAGGACTGAAATATCTAACCTTTTCTTGTTTGAAAAATAGTAAAGGCCATATGTCAATCGATTTTGTCGTGACATGGTCATACACTTAATGAAAATTCCACATTGTTTTTTGATGACTGGTAATATTAATTAGTTATTTATATCCCACGGCCCCTGTCTATATTGATAGGGGCTTGATAATGGTTATTTAAATTATTCAATGCTTACAGCAGGCAAGATGGCAAGATGTCGCACAAGACACGGAAACAGCTAAAGGATGCTTTTATCCACAAGGGGTTGAAAGAGTAACCAAGAAATTACAACATAATTCAACACATTTCCTGTCTGGAAAGGAATTATGTTGTACTTTTTTGGTTTCTTCTGTCAACCTCTTGTGGGTGTTGACAGAAGAAGCCAAAAAAGTACAACATAATACAACAGATTTACTGTGAAATGTACAAAAGCTTTAATAATATCAATAAATCCCGCAGTCATTTCGACTTTAAATTAAATGAATTGAAATAAATTGAAATAATTTTATTGCACAAACATGCATGGTATACAAAAGATACTTCATTATAATTAGGTATATATGTTTTCTTGGATCAGGCCTTCCTTAGACTGGCGATTGGGGGTTTCGGTGTGTGCATCACACTCATGTCCTTGTGGCAAAGACGTGGACCGACTGGGACACCATGGATTGTGTCGGTCTCGTGCCACCATCAACGTGCCTGCTCTCCTTAAGCCGACAGGTATTTTCAAGGATGATGGCAAGAGACCCGATGGGGTGTGCTTGGTTCCTTGGAGTTTGGGACGGAAGCTAGTGTGGGATGCTACCTGTGTAGACGCTGGCACCGTCCTATCTCTAACGAACTAATGTAAAAGCGGGCGGAGCGGCTGAAAGCGCCGAAGTTTTAAAATGTAATACATATAAGAGCCTGGGCAGAGAGTACCTTTTTTACCATTCGGGGTCGAAACTCTTGGTGTCTTGGTCCATGGTGTCCCAGCGCACGCAAGTTTTTCGTAGAAATCGCGAAACGTCTGGTTGATGTTACTGGTGACCGAAGAGCTGGCGGCTTCCTCGCACAACGTATCAGCATTCCGATGCATCGAGGAAATGCCGCCAGCATCCTAGGTACAATGCCTCAAGGACCTATTTTAGATTTAAGGTAGGTTGAGGTAAGTAGGTAAGTTACACTTACTGTATATATTTTGAATATAAATGTTCGTTTAAAAAAAAATAGATAAGCATCTTCCTCTTATAATATGTAATCTTTCATAATAAATGAAAGAAAAAACTAAATTGTTTCCGTGCATATACACTTGATTACACAATTATAACTACCTTTATACGTAATTACAATTTAATTTAATTTAATTATCGATGTCCGCAACTAAAGAATGTGTTTCAAAAATGTGTAGTGACATTCCATCACTGAATCAGCCTACTGTCTTACTGCTGGTCATAGGTCTCCTTTCATGCCCGGGAAACTTTGCTAATAATAAAAACTAGTCAAAGAATCACCATGTCACGAGTCATAAATAACGAGTCGAATGGACCTTGTTTGTATGGTTATGACGTCAGAGCAGGAACACTTGTGTAGACTCACTAATGAAGACGTTTCATCGAACATATGCTGTCGCCAGTTAAACATTTGTTCAAGATCACGAATAAAGAGGTTAAACAGTTCGACATCATAAATAATGATTTAGAGCAAAAAAAAAATTAATTAAAAATATGTAGGTACTAAATTTTGTGTTTTTGAAAAAAATGTGGGACATACTGGGAAATTGGGTCTATCTTGAAGATTATAAGGAACTCTTCTTACCTACCAAATTTCATTCGAATCTGAGGCGAAAAAAACAAAAAGTGCAAAATAAAATCCGCCTAAAATCTAAATACGACTATATTATAGGTGTTTATAAATTAAAGGATACTGCTACTCGGTAAGCAAAAAATGCTATAAGGGCATTAATCAGTTCATGATATTTATTAGAATAAAAATTACTTCATAAAAATATTGACCAAAAAAAACTATGACGCACGCAAGCCACCTATTGGGATGACCTTAAATAAATAAAAAACATACCAAAAAATCTAATTTGCGTAAAATATTTTTTTCCTCACTAAGCCAGGATACTGCTTACGTCCTTAAGCAGTTTTGTTACGTCCTTTAAAACTACGGAAGTATGAGGGTTAATAAGACAAGTCTCTTATAGGTTCGATAAACTTTATAAGAAAATAATCGATTTCTTAAACACTTCGAAACCAATTACCAAGATCTCAAACATACCATATTAGATCGATTGTTTAGAGAGGTCCGTACACATCGTTAGGGGTTCTTCGCTCGTAAACGGACCCTCTGTCTACGGAACCCTAATTAAGTGCTGAGATTTACGGCGCCTTAAGCAAACCCCTCGAGGGTGCAAATATTTTGATAAAAAATAGATTAAGGTGTGACGGGTTATTCCGTGAAGTGATTATTACGAAAAATACAAACATCAATAAAATTTTAAAAATGCCAGCCAAGTGCGAGTCGGACTCACCCACTGAGGGTTCCGCACAAAGGATGCTGGGTTGCTACTTGCTGGGCCATTTATGACCTTAGGTACTTAAAAATACTGGTGACATGGAACTGTCAGTGTGCAGCAATTATACGGGTTTTGGATTGTTTCCTGTACTTGTGCTTTAAGTTCTTGCTTTTTGCCAAATTTCGTGATTCTAGGTCAACGGGACGTACCCTATACATTTTGAGTCTCATTGGCAATGTATTGGTAATGCGACATAAGCGGCCGTATCTTTTGATTGCGTTGACGTAGAGGTTTAGTTTTTTCACACCTTTAAGGGGCCTAAGACTTGTGTATGTGGTATTATTGATTCCAGCTTGCTACCTCTACGCGTTTGCGAGATATAGGGTCTTGACAGACAGACGGTCGGACGGACGGACAAAATGATCCTATAAGGGTTCCATTTTATCCTTTTGAGGTACGGCACCCTAAAAGTACAATTAAAATACCGGCCAAAAGCGTGTCGGACCACGCATAATGAGGGTTCCGTACCGTCATACTATGAAAAAATTGTTCACGCAAAAAGGCGTAAGTGCCTTCATCACATCGAGGTAAAAAATAGTTTTTTGACAAAAACTAAAATGCGGCTAGACCAAATTTCCTATATCCTAATCTATATCCTAACATGCTGATTTTTTTCACATTTTTTGGACCTCCCGTTCAAAAGTTAGAGAGGGGGCCACTCTTTTTCGTAGCCAACTGACGCCTGTAATGTCAATGTCACTCATGTCAGGTCAAGTTTGACCTCCCACTGCCGTTCGTGACTAAATTGACTGTGATTAAATTGCAATGGATCAAAGTGGTCTGAATTTTTATTTTTTTTATAGCAGAGCGTGCTTTGGATTCAATAAATAATAAAGATCGTCTATGGCCGGCTTATAGTAAAAAAGCTATACGGCCGGCTTATAGTAAAAAAGCTATACATAATTAACATAAGCCCACCCCCAAATTGAATTAGAAAAAAGTATCGCCTCCACTTTCCCTACAGGTTTTTTACTAAATAATAGATAAAATTTCGCCATATTGATAACGGTTTAACGTATAAACTGCCAAAACAAAATGCAATTCATTTTTCACAATGACAGACAAGCAGACGAAATGGCAAATATGAATTTTAGGGGTCCTTGTTCGTGGGGTTCCTTTTGGGTGGCCAACAAACATTTAGTTTAACTGCGCTTTTATTTAAGAGAATATAATTTCATCTCTTGATCATCATTGTCTGCAGATACTCTTGTTTTATTCGTGGATGGTTCATACTAAAAGGGGAAAGTATATTTGATAGCGCCTGCAGTGTTCGGGGGTATGTCTATCTCGCTCTTGCCAGAGTAATGGTAGGAGCGAGACGGACATACTTTCGAGTGCCGCAGTCGCTATGGAATACAGTTGCGTGCAACTCATGGTAAGCACAAAGGTCCTAGATTCCTCAATATAAAATTGATTTGCTCTCGATTTTGAATCCAACAAAAACATCTGCTAACGATACCATGATGTTTGTAAAGAAATACGAATTTTTCGAAACATAACTCATAAGGTCGAATCTCGCCCGAGGCAGTGAATTGTTCTAGTTTTAATTTATTTCAAACAGGTCCCATGCCCGCGACTTAAAGAATCTGGGGCCTTACCATGGTAAGGCCAGGTTATAAAGCGCTTAATAACGTATCGCAACTTGGCATCTTGGCTACGCACGCAGGTCGTAAACGTAGATGCTACTGGAATAAGCGGTCGCGCTGCCATTCTAAATTATGACGGGACTGCATAAGTGGTGTATCCGGTCGTCTTATATGTTCCGCCAATGGTTGAGGCGATATCTGCGCGCTTGGTTTTAGGCGCTAAGCAAGCCGCCTGTCAGTGCGTACGTGACCTTACGCTACGCGACGTTCCCAGAGCGTTCCTGAGTTCTACCTTCAATTGTTTTTAAGAGTCCACATGCTCGAGCAAAAGAGAGCGGGATAGATCTAGACGCGAAAAATAAAAAGGCGATAGTAGGCGGACGCGTCAAAATAAACCGCGTAATCAGATAATTGCTGTTTACAACTAAAGTAAAGATGTTGAAGATAAAAGCTTTTACCAGATTTTAGAACTAAATAATACTCAACTATTTAACTAAGAATTATGTTTGTAAATTTAAGGGTTACGACGTTCTGACCAAAACATGTAAAAAAGGAGCTGTGTTTGAAAAGTAAAAGTATCGAGGCTTTTGTTAAAAATCATGTTTTCACGTTTACCAGTTTCAAGGAGATATGTTGAAGTTTTATGTATGTCAATATCAGGTATCTAGTGGTTATCAATATTGAGATCTAGACGTCTGATTAATAACAACTTGCCAAAATATAAGTAATGCGTTGTCTAATACAACAGTTCTCTTAACACAGATGACACGGAACGCAACCCTCGATGCGCGGCGACTCGCTCTTGACCAAACTGCCATACGACATACGATTTGGCTAGAACGAGAGAATCTTTATATCCCCATCATTACCTTCCTAATGATGTCTATAGTGAACCATTGACTACTTTATTAGACCCAACAGTTGGTAGAGTCGTTCCGATTTGTACAAAAACTTGTATAAAAACTATTAATACGGTTGTTTAATCAATTTGACGACAGCTTTGTGCTACTTTCTTTTTTTACGGTTTGTTAATGAGGAACTGTGGATAAAAAATGTTACAGACTTCTAAAAAAATATTTGAATTCGATTTAATCATATCATTAAAGTTGGTAGGTATTATAAATACAATTTTACCATAATATACATAGAATCTTGTCTTTTTGTTTGGCCTGCTGTAGTTTGGCTGATAGATAATACCTTCTGGTGATGGCATTTCTTTCGCCTATTTCGTGACTGTGCCATGTGTGCTGATTTTTACTGTGCCATAATGTCGAAATGTTCAAAATTAAGTGAAAAATCAACTGAAATCGATTGATCAGTGTTAAAAACGGGTTTATATAATTATAAACAATGTAAAAAAAATACTACTTTTTTTAAATAACGCGCACGCGTCTTCATAATTTCCTTTACAAATGGTCAAGACGTTCACCGTCTTAAACCCCCTATTCTGTCACGGCTTTTGCCCAAACAAATGACAGTCGATACAGGTGACTTACCAGCGACCGTTGCTTATGGCACGCGCCCAACAACCACTCAAATAGGACCCCTCTGTCTCTTACAATTCAAGACGACTTCCATATTAACTAGAGGTCACAACAAAATGGTATCAAACCACTGTAGAAAGACCTATGCTGTAGGTGTAGCTTTGAAAATAGCGTAAATGCTTAGGATTTTTCGAGCGCTTACGACCTTTTTAATATTAATGAGAGTAATGTATGAATAGTCGGGGTCAAGATAAAGTGGTAAGATGTAGATAAGAAAGCAGATGTGCAGTACCCCGTTGAAACAGATGGTGTCTTAAGCAATTTCACTGGCGCGATAAAAGAAGTTCTTTATAATATCGTTTTTGTCGTGGGTGTATTTAAATCGGTAATATGTTAATCGTTTGTCGGACCGTTTAGTTTTATATGAAGTTTTGAAAAAACATACCTCTAAAGTGCTCTTTTTCTGGCTGTTTTGCGTGCGCAAAGTTCGTTTTTGCAAACTAGAGCTTTTTACATTTCCAATTTTTTTTAATTTAAAAATATTCAAATTCGTTCTTATGTATTTTAATTTTTTTCGCATTTCTATTGAAAAACGTCGTCCGATATATGTGCGGATATGTAATTTTTCACTAAAAAATTAAATAATTTATTGAAACAAATTACACTTAAAAACAATTGTCTAAAATCTGCAACATAGGCATTTTTCACTTGTCCCGAGTATTGCAAGATACCTCGGGACTCGTGAAGTAATGACATACTTTCCGCACTAGCATCGAAATGTACTATTATTCCACTACCTATGTCTTTTTGTTAGACCTTGTATGCATATTTTTACCAAGATACAGGCTTAGCCTAGTTTGGAGCTCGCCGGACATCTATGGTGTAATATGTATGTGTATATTATTGATAATAAATTTATTCTTATTCATATATTTATAATATTCGAATCAACATAGTTCACCTGTATGCTACTAGGGAGACGTTTGGCTGTAGCTTCCCGCTCGCTCGTTCAAAAATATATTTCTAGGTATCGCTTAAAGCAACCCAAATTTATCGCATTGAATAAAATTACCTAAAATCTATTAACCTTCACAATACACATTCAACCAATCCAATTACCTGTAATGTACGTATGGCTTCATACATTGTTATGTATACACTTAAGAACAAAAGTCGTTTCTTAATACACCCTCGAAGAAACGACTCCTTTCATTAACCCCTTAAGATCGGGTCTGTGATAATACTTACGTCGTCTTGGCGCGCTACACTTTCAATCTTTATTGACAATATTTATTAAGGAAAGAAAACCTTATTTAGTTTTTTCGTATTTTAAATCATCATTTATTTCTCATTATAAATAGTTGGAAAACAAGGTTTGAAGAAATGTAAAGGTGCACTGATTTGTTTACCTTACTTTTTTTATGAAGGTAATTTGCACTTAGACAGTAGCTATATCATCAATATCATGATACATTTGACAGTATAAACTCTTGTCGGTACAGCTGTCTCTGAGCACTTCAAACAGCTATTCAAAGCTGCTTCCTTGACCTCCATATACGACATAACTGCTGCCTTTTCTTTTATTTGTTTGATGTAGCTTATCCTTGGTCTTATACGAACTTTTTTATTTCCGAATTAAATAAAAAGAACTACCTATGCCATTCTGTTTCCTTAATTATACCAAGCTACCTGGCGAAGTTAAAGCAAATACTTAAAAACACTCTGTAGTTTTCATATTTCTGACTCGGTATGACTGTATTTTTATGTGATAAACTTATGGTGGCGTGTTTGGTCAGATCATTATGAGCACCTTGGCAGCTCCCATATATCTGATGGTGACTGTCCATTGCTTCCGTTGCGTGTCGTTGTATAAGGGGAGGGCGTAATAACAAATTACAGTGGAACCTGGTTAATTGGGGCTAGAATAAATGGAAAACCTCAATGATTACAACCATCATTCAGCACTGGGTTTATCGTAAATTTGGTAAACCTATATACTTACTGCAAAGGTACTTCAAGGTAGCCTGCTGCATAACAATCCTGTGCGGCCTGGCCTCACATAAAATCTTGAATGATGACCAAAGCGCTATAAGTATTTATTGACAGAGATATTTTACCTCCATCAATAAATACTGACCGTGCGTAGCACCCTTTACTTAGAGACGCACGATAACCATATTACTTACTTGCGACACAATAGAATTTGCATATGAATTTCTTAACCCCTCCTGTGCATGCTAGTTTTAGGATAGGCATTAATGGACATGGCATTTTGAGGACTTATTTTACTAATAACGCGTTTAAGTCAGAAACCCCAGCTATTTAGGGTTAGCTAGGGCCTATTTTAGGTTCTCTAAATTATCGCCGAAAATCATTTACTTAGTCGAATATCACTTTCCAACAAACTAAGTAATATGCGGCAAAATGTAATTCAGAGATAACGCAGGTTCAAATTTTCAAAAAAAAAATCAAATTTGAAAAATTGTACATTCGAAAACATAATTAAATAGGGGTTTAATTATGCTGGAGATTTTATAATTTTTCAAATTTGAATTTTTTAATAATTTCCAGTCCGAAACACGAGCTCTTTCAATCCTTATAGCAGAAAAAAGTGTCCCAAATCTTACATTATATTTATAAATTTGTATTGTAACTTATTGGAAAAAAAACTTCAAACTCTTTTTCGAAAGAGTGATTTTGAATTGAAAATTCGTCACTACTTGAAAATCTAACAAAAACAAAAACTGAAAACAAAATAAAAATCGGCCCAGCGGAGTCGTAGGTAAAATCATAACCAAAAAAATAAATAATCAAGCTATCCCTACATCTGTTATGCAGCGCTATCTATTGGGACTACCTTAAATTATTTTGACCCAAATAATTCAACTTGATCTCAATAGATGGCGCCACGGAAATGAACCAGAGAGCCTGAACATATCGATCCGTATCACAGGGAATACAGCAAAAGTACCAAAAATATGTATACGGGCCTTTATTGCCTGAAGAAGGGGGTGCAAATATTTTTTTCACTTTGGCTATATTCATATCTTTGTTGCTGACTGTACATAGTTAGGCTTTAATACTTGACATTATTAATTTTTTTTTTATAAATTACACGATGAGGACAATATATTTTTCATTGAAGATAGTCAAATAATCTGTGAAAACTATGAAAAAACTTCCTAATACCTACTTAATACATATTGTATTTAAAATATTTATAAATTGTTGTGTCCGTCCACGGCATGTCTCAAATAATTCACACGAATTGAGAACCTCTTGCTTGCGTTTGAAATTACGAAGTCGGTTGAAAATGATATTTATTGTAATTTTACAAAGTTCAGGTAATATAACACTAAGTTATTTAGAATTGTGAAATCTTATAGCGAGGGAGTATATTTTTTTCTTTTCGGTCGGTTAACTGAAGACTTGAAGAGTCGATCGACCAAAAGTCACAAAGTCACAAAACCACGTCTACATGTTACGAAAAAAACCTTTGAAAATCTACACCACGTGCTTTTATAGCTTCGTATTAAAGATGTAACAAAATATTTTAGATTCGGAGTGTCCATTAAGGGGCTGACAACACCTAATTCAAGTTTTTTAAGCAGTCAAGAAAAACTGGGAATTTTAATTGTGCATGAAAGTATGTGTTAAAATTCATTATATTTCAAACATCCTAGACGGAGCCGATTTTGAACTTAACGAAATCGGCTCGATAGAAATTAATTACAAAGATTGATCTTTAATTCGTCATTTAACGGTTTTATTTTGTCTTTATTTTTTTTACTAGACATTTGCAATTAAAATCACCAATCCACTACACTCATATCTAAAATTGAGACCGGTCACATTTCACAAATAGTCCACGGTTTTGTTTACTTGAATAGTTTTCGTGTTTTTCTTTCTAAAACCAGGCCGGCCTCAGTGCGATCTCGTAGACAGCCCAGCATAACTAACTAACAGTGCGCGATGATTTAGCTTGATGATTTGTCATCCTCTTAATCATAGTAGGTACCTCTTCATTGAAATTAAACACTTTAGATCGAATTCATCTCGTTTATTAATACCAACTTTAACACAAGTAACTTTTTTGATTGACGTCATGGTTTTAATAAACGCGATTAATCCGATCTAAAGTGTTTATTTTCAATTCTTAACAATCGCTGTAACAGACGACAATATCATAGTAGGTTTTTTTGTACTTCTCGATTTCTGTTTAAAAGGAGACTAAAGCCGCCTTTACCTATTTGAAGAACATGCTTGAAACATTATCTATGTATATTGTTATATCAGGTATATCGTAGTATAGTATAGTGTAGTAATACCAGTATAGTGTAGTAGTATAGTGTAGTGTAGTAAAAGCGAAGTGAGCGCCTATTATTAATTCTGAGTTATGTTACTTTATCTTATTATACTGAATTGTCAATATTCTTTACCTCCAATTCTATTCTTCAGTTCCTCATCTTGTATTTACACTTTTCTAAAACAGCTCCACGTTTGGCAACTACAAACTGTTTAAAGTAACTCGTGGATAATGCTGTTGACTATACATATTGTAATTCTTATTTTTTGCTACTCTTACTGTAACTAATATTGTATAGTTGTTTGTTATCCCTAAAATAAATAAAATAAAATAAAAATAAAATAAAATACTTATGTACCTATATTTTGATTTGTTGCAAACGTATGCCTCTAAAAATGTAAAGGACTCCCGTTTATTATATATAGCGATTACCTGTAGGCTGTAGCAAAAAGTTTATTTCTCACCTAACTACTACTGGATTTTTATATTTTTTATTGAAGTGTCGGTTCCCATGTAATTTGAACCTACACCGAACGATCACTTTAAGCACGGCTCGCATCTACCATCAAATGCATCTAAACAATACTTCGATTCAAATAGGAAACCTCGCGAAGCTCGTATCTTTTCCCTGAAATGCGACTTTAATCCCATACATTAATGTTGAAATTGGAATGCTCACAATAACAGATAAAAGTTTTTTTAAAATAAGTATTCCCGTGTGACGTCATTTAAGTCTTGAGACAGTTAAATATATTTACATTTATTAATAAAGACATTGTTTCTTGTATGCGTAAAATCGCACAAACAATATAGAGTATACGTTCGTCGACTAAATAAATACAATAGGTTTTAGTTGACATAGGTGCATTAAGATAATACTTTTATTCATAACCAGGATCCAGAAGATTCCTTTGTTTGTCAATGTTGAACTGTATGGCATTTGATTTAAAGTTTATTTTTGAACTTCCGGTTGATACTCAAGATGGCGAGGATGTCTCTGGAATAGTTTTTTCTGTCTGTTTAAAGTTGTTTAATGTGTGATATTGATAGCTTATTATGCGGTGGAGTAATTGAGAAGTAGGCCGCGTCCTACGTAAGCGAAGCGGGGGTGGTGCGGTTTTCACGCGTCGCGGGGGAATCAAACCTTTGATGACTGTGGAGGTACTACGTGAGCGATTGATTCGCGAAAGCGAAGCGGCGCGGCGCGACGCGGCTGTCACACGTTTGTCATGAATGTCATGGTCGCAAGATGGCGGCAAGCAATCCATCTTCTATCTATATTAATAATTCCGTGCAGGGGTCGGTAGACACGAATCAAACTATATTAAAATGAAAGAACGTAAAAAAATAAGAGTTTTGTCCTGCTGTTACTGCAATCGCTGGCCTATCAGACTATTATGTCATACACATTCGGCAGTTCATTCATACCTACCCACATAATAATCATAATAAACGTAAGATATATGCTATTTTTTATACTTGTATATGTATGTATGTATTTATTATTGATTTATGTAGTTTATGTATTCTTTTTTATAAATTATAGTATGTAATTTATATTTAGTAGTTTTTAGGGCTACCTATATAATAGGAACAAACTGTGTTTCTTCTTTTTTTATGTAATTGATACGATTGATCCTTCAATTGCTCAAAGGTTAACTGGAAGAGATCCTTTAAAGGGATAAGTTCGTCTTTGTACAAATATTTGTGTTATTTATCTGGTTTTTTCCCCCTGTTTTTGTGCAATAAAGTGTTTTACTACTACTACTACTAATATATATAATCTTACCCTATGTCACAATAAATCAATACAGTCTCAACGTAATACTGACAATTAAGAACATATTGTATCTGTGGTATTGTTCAACCACATTCTTAATCTAATTTTGGTTATTGCACACAATTCCCACCAGTTTGCTTATTCTTATTCTACGAGAATAGGGTTTGCAATATGGATCCGAAATATTTGGAAGATCCGTCGGATCCGGATCCAGATAATAGGGATGACGACTACGTTGAAAAACTATAATTCTAATTAGTCCAGATTCAGATTCCTTTTTAAATTTAGCTAAAATTGACGAAGATAAAGAGCATTCCGGGGCGGGGGCTTGTGACGTCACTACTAGGTAAGAATTGTACCTAATAGTGACGTTACGCGAAACTTGAATTTCTTTGATTTGACGAACCAAAAGAAAAAATACGTGTACAATATTTTTTAATAATCTAAAAGACGGACTAAATAGTTTTTTTTGTCGTCTAGCCTATTCCATATATTTCGGATCTGGATCGCAAATCGTTTATATGGGAACATATTGCAAGCTTTTTCTTTAAATCGAATGCTTGAATTGTTCCAATTTATCTTATATTTTAAGTACTTATTTTTTACGTACAAGACGACTCACACTTGACTAGTCAAATCTGGGTTGGCCTATATTTGACCGTCCTACATGCGTCACGTCTTTAGCCACGTTGTATTCGCTAATAAAAATCAAACCAACTGATCGCTCCGGCATCGCGAGACACCGCGCCGCTTCGCCTTCGCGTATCGATCGCCCACGTAGGACTGTTCCATAGGTGTCAGTCAACGGCTTGTGACTTCCGCGTCGAATTTTCATGCCTTTTTTCTACTCCAGCACTTCTATCTGTCAATTAGATGACTGACAGCGATATTTAAAAAGTATACATTATAACGTTGTCTGTGGTATTCCATAAGAACACTGCTCCTATGGATTTTTATACAATATATGAGCACTGTTGTTGTTTTTTTTTAATTTCTATAGTGGGCACAACATCTTCCTTATTCTGCCACGTTTCTAGATTTTGCTTTTTACGCTATTTTAGCTGTCGTAGAAAAACTAGGGTATGCAACAGCTCATAATTGGTTCTTAAAACTCTCGGGTCTATTATTACAAAACTCGGCTTCGTCTCGTTTTGTAACAGCGACCCTCACGTTTTAAGAACCCTTATTATATCACTGTTGCATAAACTACTATTATTATATATAATACAATCACATAATAGTAGAAGAGTTTTTCAGTCGAGTACCGTGTTTAGGCCACGAAGCTTGCAGAGTGGCCTAAGTAAGGTAAGAGATTGAAAAGCTTAATTATGCTACGATTGTATACAATACTTTTTCTACAAGTCATCATCATCGTCATATATGGAGGAACAAGTTCATCATTCAATTTATGTCCATAATATACGGTTCCATAATAAACAATTCTAAGCATTAAATAAAAAATTGCGGTTAGACACATTTGATCAAAATTGCAGGGCTTTTTTGAACCTGTACAGCTGGGTTTTGGCACAAAAGGTGGGTGCGAGGCAGCCTTTCCTCTGATGATTGTGAAATTGTAGTCAAAATTGACGTTAAAAATGCTTTCAATTCGGTTAATAGGGACACTTTGCTGACAGAAATTACAATTACGAGTACCTACCTTTTCTTTTGCTATTCGGACTCTTCTAAATTAATGTACAAGTCCTATGAATTATCTTCTGAGGTTGGATGTCAGCAGGGTGGGAGGGTCGGGAGGGTTCCCGACCCAGCAATTTTTAGTTTGGCTAATAAATCCGATCATCCAAAAATTGAAATCAAAATTCAATGTCTGGTACCTAGATGACGGGACCCTACGAGGCCACGTGAATACTGTGCTCTCTGACTTGTCTCTTATTAAGAGTAGTTTCAAAAATATTGGGTTAGAACTGAATTTCGCAAAATGCGAACTCTTCATTCAAAATTCATCTTGTATTTTTGCCGAACACAAATTTGACGATCTGGCTCCTAATATCAAGTTAGTAGACAAACGTTCTCTTTGCCTCTTGGGCTCCCCTATATTTGAAGAATCTTTTCCCGACTATAGGTACTCGTATTTCTAACTCGATATCAAAATTCAAAAGTCACACGACCCCCCCCCCACGTTTACTCGAAATTAGCCCTCATTATGCTCTTGTGATTCTTCAATTCTGTCTTTTTGTTCCTAAATTCACGTATGTGCTCCGATGCTGTCCTTTTTGGAAATATCACCTGATGATTTGATCAAAATTAGTTTAGAGACGATTCTAAACATTCAGCTGAATGAGCCTTCCTGGTCTCAGGCGTCCCTCCCTATTCGGTTCGGGGGTTTAGGAATTCGCAAAATTTCCAGTGTGGTATCCCTAGCCTTTTTAGCATCCACTCATAGCACAGCCGGTCTCATAGAAAATATTTTAAGGGCTTTGCCCACAAACTGTTTCATCGCAAGCTTTGAGGATGCTTAGAATGCTTTTAAAATTTCCTGCCCGGGCAGAGACTTTCCAGACAACCCAAAATCACAAAGGAGTTGGGATAATGTTTACTGCGATTTAACTTACAATACTCTAATATTGTCTTCTCTTACCGCGATTGTTATTCATTGAAATTAAACACTTTAGAACCACCACCAGCACCAGCTTGGGATCCTGTTTTACATCTCATCAAGGATCAAGCACGACACAGAACTGGAAGACCTTAGTGTGGACTTTGTTTGAAAAGATTGAAAACGGATAAAAGAGGCAAAATGGGGTAGTTTTCTTGTCGCTTCTTTCTGCTCCATAAGCCAGTTAGGGAAGCGTTCGTAAGTTGTATGTATGTTAATCCTCACAGGGTTTAAACATTTTTTATTTTAATTATAGAATGCCCATGTTATGTTCAGGCTATGTATTACTAGCTTTATAAGCCCCTCTGGGCATTGTAGACTAACCTTTATTTTTATTTTTAAATTATTTTTATATTTTTGTATGTAGGTAGTTTGCACAAGTAACTTTTTTGATTGACGGGGAGAATTCGCATTCTCTTAGTCATCATCTTAACCCTGTGAAAACGAGTGCTGTAAAGGGCTCAAAACGTAGGATCATGGTGTTAATAAACGCGATTAATCCGTTCTAAAGTGTTTAATTTCAATTACAATACTCTTTTAAATAACTCTACAGGTCCACATAGCGCGAGGCTTTTGGCGGTCGGATACCGGGAAGCTGGTTACTGGCTTCATGCCCATCCTTCGCCTAATACTGGTACTTTCTTGGATCCGACCCCCCCTCAGACTGGCGACTAGTTTGTGACTCGGGGTTCCGGTGTGTGCGCCACACTCATGTCCTTGTGGCACAGACGTAGACCGACTGGGACACCAGGGATTGTGTTGTAAAAAAAGTACAGGCCGGTTTTCGAGACATGCGTCTCTTAATGACATAATCCGGCGGTCTCTTGCCACCATCAACGTGCCTGCTCTCCTTGAGCCGACTGGCATTTTCAGGGATGATGTCAAGAGACCCGGTGGGGTGTCCTTGGTTCTTTGGAGTTTGGGACGGATGCTAGTGTGGGATGCTTCCTGCGTAGCCACGCTGTAAAGGATGTAACGAACTAATGGTAAGGTATGATGCTGTTTTCGGTTTTGTCTATTTCCTCTTAGTTGGTGTGAAAAGCAAAATATGTGTCACACGGCATCAAAATTATTTTCGTCTTGGGCGTTAACGCTTGAATCCCTCATTACGCTCAAGATTCTACTCCCTCACTAGTTTCGGATTCTATTTCCAAATCCATCGCTTCATTCGGAATTCAATGTACGCCCTCGCCGGAAATATATCATTTTGATCCCTTGTAATACAATCTACTATTACCACCCCCTATCTCCCCGTGGGTGTTGTATAAGTTGATTTTTAAGTTTATAATCCAGTCATTGAACTGACAACTTGTATGGAAATTTTGATTATATCTTTAAAACTACGCAACGGATTATGATGCGGTTTTTTAAAATAGATAGTGTGATTAAAGAGGAAGGTTTATATCTACGTAATAACCCGTGCAAAGCCGGGGCGGGTCGCTAGTTTATGTATATATGTTTTATAAGTCGTTTAAAGTTGGTCAGGGCCAGTTTTTATCTATAACCATTTGTTACAAGTGAAATAATAACACACCTATCTATCACCCGTGCTGTAGGTACATTTTGTAGATTTAACGGTTTACGAAAATAAGTTTTACGAATAGAAAACAAATATGTCGTCATGTTCACAAACAAGAAAAATATGTATTGCCGTAAATTTAAAAAATCCACTTTGTTAAGTTTTATTTTTTTACTATGTACCTACATCCGAAAGAAAAGTTTGTAGAATTTTTGCATATATTATCTACATATAAATAACCCATTCGAAAGTCATTTGGAAAAATCAGGGTATCATAATTTAATGTCTGTAAAAACCGTATTTCCTGGGTTATTATAGAAGTTGAGTTCGCAAGGAGAATTCCTTAGGCTTGCCTTAATGGGAGCCACATTGTCGCTCACCAGGCGGCGCTACTTATGCGTGTGTCCTGAGTCAATATGAGAGAATTGTCAAAGTGACGTTTGCAATGTTCCCGCAGGATCCACGTTCCACTAGCGACCCTAGCGGAAAATCGACTCCTTATTGCTAAAAGTAACAAGGAACCTCCTTCGGGAATTTAGGCATGAATGTACGAGTATATATGTATATATACCCGTATGTATGAAATGAAAATGAACATAGGTAAGCTTGGTATGTTCCCGAGTCAAACAAGCGCGTGACGAGCGCATTCAGTAAACAGACGGCATATGTACACACAAATTATTATTGTCCGCGAAACTACAATATCTCAATCAATCCACAATTAAACTACATTGTTCTTAATCGCAAGGTAACTTTGACATTGTTCTTGTTTTTCTTCCGAGCGTGTCAATATTTGAACATGTTTGAAAAACGTCATTCCTCCTCGGGATTTCGAGTATAAAAAGGCCGAGACGCTCTCCATCGGCATCAGTTCGGTTTCAACTCTCACCACCATGAGAGCAACCACCCTCGTGATCTTGGCCTGCGCGGTTGCGGTAAGTCCTTCCATTTTATCTTATCTTATATTGTCTTTTTCTCCATCGTGAATAGTCTCAATCTACTTCATTGCTTGAGCCCCACTTTTCAACATGCTCTTAGAAGAGGCAATATTTTTCTGCCTTTTCTACGATTAAATCATTTATATCAATAATTTTCTTTGTTTCGGACAGATGAATTACAAACATACAATATAAATGTTGTAGTGATCCATTTAATATCTTCTGCATGATCTCTTTGTGACTTACTTGACTCTGTTGGATAACAAATAAAAACAAAATTTTTACTCACTGCTCGAAAGTAAGAATTAATATCAACGATCTTTTACTTTTTTTTAACATCATGCATTATGAAAAAGTTTCAACATTGCTTTTATGGATTCACCTTTCACTTTTTCACCACAAAGTTAACTTTTTGAAATGAAACTCTATCTCCGTCCTTTTACATTTTCTCAGCCGCAAAAATATGTGATGACTCTACAAATAAAATTCTGTCAGATATTTTTGCGAGATTACGATTACGATATTTAAAGATAGACAATATGGGGACCCTTTACTAAATCTGCTGTTGGTTACGCTTTTATCAGAAACGTTGGGAGTGCTCTTTCCTAAATATGTCAAGATATTGTTACCTCGTGTATAAAAGTAACCATTCAAGTTCTGATATACCTACTAAAACTGACAATTAAAATATTAGCTGGTGGTTGATAGATAAATATACATGCAAAAAGTTGTGCAATGGTACAACTACAATGAGTTTAATGAAACTCACTGTAAAATCAAAACCGAAGTAAAACTTTTAAAGTACACACTTTAGAAAATGTAACATTGAAGTGTGTAAACATTTAAAACCCAAAAAGAATTATCAAATCTTCATTGTCCAAAATCAAAAATGTACGACCTGCAATAAATAAATAATTACAAAAATAATTATATTCTTTATTTTATAACAGTACGTAGCAGCCCAACAAGATGCAGATGCCAGTGCTTTAGAAAGCTTTTGGCGGCTCGAAAACACAATGAACCAAACTGACTACAAAAGAGAAGTTTCAGACACCGTCCAAAATGGAACCACATACGAAACCGAAAGAACGTCGAAAACTTTCCAAAGACATGGTGCCAAGCCAAATATCCAAGATGGAGAAAAGATTGTGAGGACCTTTGTCATCGAGACTGACGCTGACGGACAAGAGACCATTTATGAAGAAGATGTGATCATCCACAAGGTCCCAGGAGGCGGAAGCACTACTACCACCACTGGACGCCGCGCCGTGTCCGGGTTCGGTGCGTCTTCGGCTAGCTCCGGTGCCTCCGCTTCCGGTTCTGGCTCCTCATCGGCTAATGCTGGTGCATCAGCTCAATCAGGACCACAAGGACTAAACGGACCAGTAGGACCACAAGGACCATGGGGAACAGGATCATCAGCTAGCGCTGCTGCTTCAGCTCAATCAGGACCAAACGGACCATATGGACCACAAGGACCACAAGGCCCACTACAAGGACCATCAGGACCACAAGGACAACAAGGACCACAAGGACCACAAGGCCCACTACAAGGACCATCAGGACCACAAGGACAACAAGGACCACAAGGACCACAAGGCCCACTACAAGGGCCACAAGGACCAGGATCATCAGCTAGTGCTGCTGCTTCAGCTCAATCAGGACCAAACGGACCATATGGACCACAAGGACCACAAGGCCCACTACAAGGACCATCAGTACCACAAGGACCACAAGGACAACAAGGACCACAAGGACAACAAGGACCACAAGGTCCACTACAAGGACCATCAGGACCACAAGGACAACAAGGACCACAAGGACCACAAGGCCCACTACAAGGACCATCAGGACCACAAGGGCCACAAGGACCAGGATCATCAGCTAGCGCTGCTGCTTCAGCTCAATCAGGACCAAACGGACCATACGGACCATACGGACCACAAGGACCAGCTGGACCACAAGGACCACAAGGCCCACTAGGACCACAAGGACCAGGATCATCAGCTAACGCTGGTGCTTCAGCTTCATCAGGACCACAAGGACCACAAGGCCCACAAGGACCACAAGGCCCACTAGGACCACAAGGACCAGGATCATTAGCTAACGCTGCTGCTTCAGCTTCATCAGGACCACAAGGCCCACTAGGACCACAAGGACCAGGATCATCAGCTAGCGCTGGTGCTTCAGCCCAATCAGGACCAAACGGACCATACGGACCATACGGACCATACGGACCATACGGACCACAAGGACAAGCTGGACCACAAGGACCACAAGGACCACTAGGACCACAAGGACCAGGATCATCAGCTAACGCTGGTGCTTCAGCTCAATCAGGACCAAACGGACCATACGGACCATACGGACCACAAGGACCAGCTGGACCACAAGGACCACAAGGCCCACTAGGACCACAAGGACCAGGATCATCAGCTAACGCTGGTGCTTCAGCTCAATCAGGACCAAACGGACCTTACGGACCACAAGGACCACAAGGCCCACAAGGCCCACAAGGACCACAAGGACCAGGATCATCAGCTAGCGCGGCTGCTTCAGCTTCATCAGGACCACAAGGACCACAAGGCCCACTAGGACCACAAGGACCAGGGTCATCAGCTAACGCTGGTGCTTCAGCTCAATCAGGACCAAACGGACCATACGGACCATACGGACCGTACGGACCACAAGGACCACAAGGCCCACTAGGACCACAAGGACCAGGGTCATCAGCTAACGCTGGTGCTTCAGCTCAATCAGGACCAAACGGACCATACGGACCATACGGACCACAAGGACCAGCTGGACCACAAGGATCACAAGGCCCACTAGGGCCACAAGGACCGGGATCATCAGCTAACGCTGGTGCTTCAGCTCAATCAGGACCAAACGGACCATACGGACCTTACGGGCGACAAGGACCACAAGGCCCACTAGGACCACAAGGACCACAAGGCCCACGATCTTCAGCTAGCGCTTCTGCTACTGCTACTGTCTCAGAGGCCCCAGAAGAGATCATTATTATTGAGGAGCAACCAGAAGTAACTGTTACTGCCACCGCCAACGCGAACGCGAACGCTGGACCATACGGACCATACGGACCATACGGACCATACGGACCATACGGACCACAAGGACCACAAGGCCCACTACAAGGACCATCAGGACCACAAGGACCACAAGGACCGTCAGGCCTATTAGGGCCACAAGGACCAGGATCATCAGCTAACGCGGGTGCTTCAGCTCAATCAGGACCAAACGGACCATACGGACCACACGGACCACAAGGACCAGCTGGACCACAAGGACCACAAGGCCCACTAGGACCACAAGGACCAGGATCTTCAGCTAGCGCTGCTGCTTCAGCTCAATCAGGACCAAACGGACCATATGGACCATACGGACCACAAGGACCATCGGGACCACAAGGACCACAAGGACCGGGATCATCAGCTAACGCTGGTGCTTCAGCTCAATCAGGACCAAACGGACCATACGGACCACAAGGACCACAAGGACCATTGGGACCACAAGGACCACAAGGACCGGGGTCATCAGCTAACGCTGGTGCTTCAGCTCAATCAGGACCAAACGGACCATACGGACCATACGGACCACAAGGACCACAAGGCCCACAAGGACCACAAGGACCACTACACGGACCACAAGGCCAACTAGGACCACAAGGACTAGGATCATCAGCTAGCGCTGCTGCTTCAGCTTCATCAGGACCACAAGGGCCACAAGGCCCTCTAGGACCACAAGGAACAGGTTCATCAGCTAGCGCTGCAGCTTCAGCTCAATCAGGACCAAACGGACCATACGGACCACAAGGCCCACAAGGACCACAAGGCCCACTAGGACCACAAGGACCACTACACGGACCACAAGGCCCAGTAGGACCACAAGGACCAGGATCATCAGCTAGCGCTGGTGCTTCAGCTCAATCAGGACCAAACGGACCATACGGACCACAAGGACCACAAGGACCACAAGGCCCACAAGGCCCACTAGGACCACAAGGACCCGGTTCATCAGCTAGCGCTGCTGCTTCAGCTCAATCAGGGCCAAACGGACCATACGGACCATACGGACTACAAGGACCAGCTGGACCACAAGGACCACAAGGACCACTAGGACCACAAGGACCAGGATCAGGACCATACGGACCACAAGGACCAGCTGGACCACGAGGACCACAAGGACCAGGATCATCAGCTAGCGCTGCTGCTTCAGCTTCATCAGGACCACAAGGCCCACTAGGACCACAAGGACCGGGATCATCAGCTAACGCTGGTGCTTCAGCTCAATCAGGACCAAACGGACCATACGGACCACAAGGACCACAAGGCCCACAAGGACCACAAGGCCCACTAGGACAACAAGGACCAGGATCATCAGCTAACGCTGGTGCTTCAGCTTCATCAGGACCACAAGGACCACAAGGCCCACAAGGACCACAAGGCCCGCTAGGACCACAAGGACCAGGATCATCAGCTAACGCTGGTGCTTCAGCTTCATCAGGACCACAAGGACCACAAGGCCCACTAGGACCACAAGGACCAGGATCATCAGCTAACGCTGGTGCTTCAGCTTCATCAGGATCAAACGGACCATACGGACCATACGGACCACAAGGACCACAAGGCCCACAAGGACCACAAGGCCCACTAGGACCACAAGGACCAGGATCATCAGCTAGCGCTGCTGCTTCAGCTCAATCAGGACCAAACGGACCATACGGACCACAAGGACCACAAGGCCCACAAGGACCACAAGGCCCACTAGGACCACAAGGACCAGGATCATCAGCTAACGCTGGTGCTTCAGCTTCATCAGGACCACAAGGACCACAAGGCCCACTAGGACCACAAGGACCAGGATCATCAGCTAACGCTGGTGCTTCAGCTTCATCAGGACCAAACGGACCATACGGACCATACGGACCACAAGGACCACAAGGCCCACAAGGACCACAAGGCCCACTAGGACCACAAGGACCAGGATCATCAGCTAGCGCTGCTGCTTCAGCTCAATCAGGACCAAACGGACCATACGGACCACAAGGACCACAAGGCCCACAAGGACCACAAGGGCCACTAGGACAACAAGGACCAGGATCATCAGCTAACGCTGGTGCTTCAGCTTCATCAGGACCACAAGGACCACAAGGCCCACTAGGACCACAAGGACCAGGATCATCAGCTAACGCTGGTGCTTCAGCTTCATCAGGACCAAACGGACCATACGGACCATACGGACCACAAGGACCACAAGGCCCACAAGGACAACAAGGCCCACTAGGACCACAAGGAACAGGATCATCAGCTAGCGCTGCTGCTTCAGCTCAATCAGGACCAAACGGACCATACGGACCACAAGGACCAGAAGGCCCACTAGGACCACAAGGACCAGGATCATCAGCTAACGCTGGTGCTTCAGCTTCATCAGGACCACAAGGAACACAAGGCCCACTAGGACCACAAGGACCAGGATCATCAGCTAGCGCTGGTGCTTCAGCTCAATCAGGACCAAACGGACCATACGGACCATACGGACCACAAGGACCAGCTGGACCACAAGGACCACAAGGCCCACTAGGACCACAAGGACCAGGATCATCAGCTAACGCTGGTGCTTCAGCTCAATCAGGACCAAACGGACCATACGGACCATACGGACCACAAGGACCACAAGGCCCACAAGGACCACAAGGCCCACTAGGACCACAAGGACCGGGATCATCAGCTAACGCTGGTGCTTCAGCTCAATCAGGACCAAACGGACCATACGGACCATACGGGCGACAAGGACCACAAGGCCCACTAGGACCACAAGGACCACAAGGCCCAGGATCTTCAGCTAGCGCTTCTGCTACTGCTACTGTCTCAGAGGCCCCAGAAGAGATCATTATTATTGAGGAGCAACCAGAAGTAACTGTTACTGCCACCGCCAACGCGAACGCGAACGCTGGACCATACGGACCATACGGACCATACGGACCATACGGACCATACGGACCACAAGGACCACAAGGCCCACTACAAGGACCATCAGGACCACAAGGACCACAAGGACCGTCAGGCCTATTAGGGCCACAAGGACCAGGATCATCAGCTAACGCTGGTGCTGCAGCTCAATCAGGACCAAACGGACCATACGGACAACACGGACCACAAGGACCAGCTGGACCACAAGGACCACAAGGCCCACTAGGACCACAAGGACCAGGATCATCAGCTAGCGCTGCTGCTTCAGCTCAATCAGGACCAAACGGACCATACGGACCATACGGACCACAAGGACCATCGGGACCACAAGCACCACAAGGACCGGGATCATCAGCTAACGCTGGTGCTTCAGCTCAATCAGGACCAAACGGACCATACGGACCACAAGGACCACAAGGACCATCGGGACCACAAGGACCACAAGGACCGGGGTCATCAGCTAACGCTGGTGCTTCAGCTCAATCAGGACCAAACGGACCATACGGACCATACGGACCACAAGAACCACAAGGCCCACAAGGACCACAAGGACCACTACACGGACCACAAGGCCCACTAGGACCACAAGGACCAGGATCATCAGCTAGCGCTGCTGCTTCAGCTTCATCAGGACCACAAGGGCCACAAGGCCCACAAGGCCCACTAGGACCACAAGGACCGGGATCATCAGCTAACGCTGGTGCTTCAGCTCAATCAGGACCAAACGGACCATACGGACCATACGGACCACAAGGACCACAAGGCCCACTAGGACCACAAGGACCAGGATCATCAGCTAACGCTGGTGCTTCAGCTTCATCAGGACTAAACGGACCATACGGACCATACGGACCACAAGGACCAGGATCATCAGCTGGCGCTGCTGCTTCAGCTTCATCAGGACCACAAGGACCACAAAGCCCACTAGGACCACAAGGACCAGGATCATCAGGCCCATTAGGACCACAAGGACCAGGATCATCAGCTAACGCTGCTGCTTCAGCTCAATCAGGACCAAACGGACCATACGGACCATACGGACCACAAGGACCAGCTGGACCACACGGACCACAAGGCCCACTGGGACCACAAGGACCAGGATCATCAGCTAGCGCTGCGGCTTCAGCTTCATCAGGACCACAAGGACCACAAGGCCCACTAGGACCACAAGGACCAGGATCATCAGCTAACGCTGGTGCTTCAGCTTCATCAGGACCACAAGGACCACAAGGCCCACTAGGGCCACAAGGACCAGGATCATCAGCTAACGCTGGTGCTTCAGCTTCATCAGGACCAAACGGACCATACGGACCATACGGACCACAAGGACCACAAGGTCCACAAGGACCACAAGGCCCACTAGGACCACAAGGACCAGGATCATCAGCTAGCGCTGCTGCTTCAGCTCAATCAGGACCAAACGGACCATACGGACCACAAGGACCACAAGGCCCACAAGGACCACAAGGCCCACTAGGACCACAAGGACCAGGATCATCAGCTAACGCTGGTGCTTCAGCTTCATCAGGACCACAAGGACCACAAGGCCCACTAGGACCACAAGGACCAGGATCATCAGCTAACGCTGGTGCTTCAGCTCAATCAGGACCAAACGGACCATACGGACCATACGGACCACAAGGACCACAAGGCCCACAAGGACCACAAGGACCACTACACGGACCACAAGGCCCACTAGGACCACAAGGACCAGGATCATCAGCTAGCGCTGCTGCTTCAGCTTCATCAGGACCACAAGGGCCACAAGGCCCACTAGGACCACAAGGACCGGGATCATCAGCTAACGCTGGTGCTTCAGCTCAATCAGGACCAAACGGACCATACGGACCATACGGACCACAAGGACCAGCTGGACCACAAGGCCCACTAGGACCACAAGGACCAGGATCATCAGCTAGCGCTGATGCTTCAGCTCAATCAGGACCAAAAGGACCACAAGGCCCACTAGGACCACAAGGACCACAAGGACCATCAGGCCCATTAGGACCACAAGGACCAGGATCATCAGCTAACGCTGCTGCTTCAGCTCAATCAGGACCAAACGGACCATACGGACCATACGGACCACAAGGACCAGCTGGACCACACGGACCACAAGGCCCACTGGGACCACAAGGACCAGGATCATCAGCTAGCGCTGCGGCTTCAGCTTCATCAGGACCACAAGGACCACAAGGCCCACTAGGACCACAAGGACCAGGATCATCAGCTAACGCTGCTGCTTCAGCTCAATCAGGACCAAACGGACCATACGGACCATACGGACCACAAGGACCAGCTGGACCACAAGGCCCACTAGGACCACAAGGACCAGGATCATCAGCTAACGCTGATGCTTCAGCTCAATCAGGACCACAAGGACCACAAGGCCCACTAGGACCACAAGGACCACAAGGACCATCAGGCCCATTAGGACCACAAGGACCAGGATCATCAGCTAACGCTGCTGCTTCAGCTCAATCAGGACCAAACGGACCATACGGACCATACGGACCACAAGGACCAGCTGGACCACACGGACCACAAGGCCCACTGGGACCACAAGGACCAGGATCATCAGCTAGCGCTGCGGCTTCAGCTTCATCAGGACCACAAGGACCACAAGGCCCACTAGGACCACAAGGACCAGGATCATCAGCTAACGCTGGTGCTTCAGCTTCATCAGGACCACAAGGACCACAAGGCCCACTAGGACCACAAGGACCAGGATCATCAGCTAACGCTGGTGCTTCAGCTTCATCAGGACCAAACGGACCATACGGACCATACGGACCACAAGGACCACAAGGCCCACTAGGACCACAAGGACCAGGATCATCAGCTAGCGCTGCTGCTTCAGCTCAATCAGGACCAAACGGACCATACGGACCACAAGGACCACAAGGCCCACAAGGACCACAAGGCCCACTAGGACCACAAGGACCAGGATCATCAGCTAACGCTGGTGCTTCAGCTTCATCAGGACCACAAGGACCACAAGGCCCACTAGGACCACAAGGACCAGGATCATCAGCTAACGCTGGTGCTTCAGCTCAATCAGGACCAAACGGACCATACGGACCATACGGACCACAAGGACCACAAGGCCCACAAGGACCACAAGGCCCACTAGGACCACAAGGACCAGGATCATCAGCTAGCGCTGCTGCTTCAGCTCAATCAGGACCAAACGGACCATACGGACCACAAGGACTACAAGGCCCACAAGGACCACAAGGCCCACTAGGACCACAAGGACAAGGATCATCAGCTAACGCTGGTGCTTCAGCTTCATCAGGACCACAAGGACCACAAGGCCCACTAGGACCACAAGGACCAGGATCGTCAGCTAACGCTGGTGCTTCAGCTGCATCAGGACCAAACGGACCATACGGACCATACGGACCACAAGGACCACAAGGCCCACAAGGACCACAAGGCCCACTAGGACCACAAGGACCAGGATCATCAGCTAGCGCTGCTGCTTCAGCTCAATCAGGACCAAACGGACCATACGGACCACAAGGACCACAAGGCCCACAAGGACCACAAGGCCCACAAGGACCACAAGGCCCACTAGGACCACAAGGACCAGGATCATCAGCTAACGCTGGTGCTTCAGCTTCATCAGGACCACAAGGACCACAAGGCCCACTAGGACCACAAGGATCAGGATCATCAGCTAACGCTGGTGCTTCAGCTTCATCAGGACCAAACGGACCATACGGACCATACGGACCACAAGGACCACAAGGACCACAAGGACCACAAGGCCCACTAGGACCACAAGGACCAGGATCATCAGCTAGCGCTGCTGCTTCAGCTCAATCAGGACCAAACGGACCATACGGACCATACGGAACACAAGGACCACAAGGCCCACAAGGAGCACAAGGACCACTACACGGACCACAAGGCCCACTAGGACCACAAGGACCAGGATCATCAGCTAGCGCTGGTGCTTCTGCTCAATCAGGACCACAAGGACCACAAGGCCCACTAGGACCACAAGGACCAGGATCATCAGCTAACGCTGGTGCTTCAGCTTCATCAGGACCAAACGGACCATACGGACCATACGGACCATACGGACCACAAGGACCACAAGGCCCACAAGGACCACAAGGCCCACTAGGACCACAAGGACCAGGATCATCAGCTAGCGCTGCTGCTTCAGCTCAATCAGGACCAAACGGACCATACGGACCACAAGGACTACAAGGCCCACAAGGACCACAAGGCCCACTAGGACCACAAGGACAAGGATCATCAGCTAACGCTGGTGCTTCAGCTTCATCAGGACCACAAGGACCACAAGGCCCACTAGGACCACAAGGACCAGGATCGTCAGCTAACGCTGGTGCTTCAGCTTCATCAGGACCAAACGGACCATACGGACCATACGGATCACAAGGACCACAAGGCCCACAAGGACCACAAGGCCCACTAGGACCACAAGGACCAGGATCATCAGCTAGCGCTGCTGCTTCAGCTCAATCAGGACCAAACGGACCATACGGACCATACGGACCACAAGGACCAGCTGGACCAGCTGGACCAGCTGGACCACAAGGACCACTAGGACCACAAGGACCAGGATCAGGACCATACGGACCACAAGGACCAGCTGGACCACGAGGACCACAAGGACCAGGATCATCAGCTAGCGCAGCTGCTTCAGCTTCATCAGGACCACAAGGGCCACAAGGCCCACTAGGACCTCAAGGACCGGGATCATCAGCTAACGCTGGTGCTTCAGCTCAATCAGGACCAAACGGACCATACGGAGCATACGGACAACAAGGACCACAAGGCCCACTAGGACCACAAGGACCAGGATCATCAGCTAACGCTGGTGCTTCAGCTTCATCAGGACCAAACGGACCATACGGACCACAAGGACCAGGATCATCAGCTAGCGCTGATGCTTCAGCTCAATCAGGACCACAAGGACCACAAGGCCCACTAGGACCACAAGGACCACAAGGACCATCAGGCCCATTAGGACCACAAGGACCAGGATCATCAGCTAACGCTGCTGCTTCAGCTCAATCAGGACCAAACGGACCATACGGACCATACGGACCACAAGGACCAGCTGGACCAGAAGGACCACAAGGCCCACTAGGACCACAAGGACCAGGATCATCAGCTAGCGCTGCTGCTTCAGCTTCATCAGGACCACAAGGACCACAAGGCCCACTAGGACCACAAGGACCAGGATCATCAGCTAACGCTGGTGCTTCAGCTTCATCAGGTCCAAACGGACCATACGGACCATACGGACCACAAGGACCACAAGGCCCACTAGGACCACAAGGCCCAGGATCATCAGCTAGCGCTGGTGCTTCAGCTTCATCAGGACCACAAGGACCACAAGGCCCACTAGGACCACAAGGACCAGGATCAGGACCATACGGACCATACGGACCACAAGGACCAGCTGGACCACAAGGACCACAAGGCCCACTAGGACCACAAGGACCAGGATCATCAGCTAACGCTGCTGCTTCAGCTTCATCTGGCCCACAAGGACCACAAGGCCCACTAGGACCACAAGGACCAGGATCAGGACCATACGGACCATACGGACCACAAGGACCAGCTGGACCACAAGGACCACAAGGCCCACTAGGACCGCAGGGACCAGAATCATCAGCTAGCGCTGCTGCTTCAGCTCAATCAGGAACAAACGGACCATACGGACCACAAGGACCACAAGGCCCACTAGGACCACAAGGACCAGGATCATCAGCTAGCGCTGGTGCTTCAGCTTCATCAGGACCACAAGGACCACAAGGCGCACTCGGACCACAAGGACCAGGATCAGGACCGTACGGACCATACGGACCACAAGGACCAGCTGGACCACAAGGACCAGAAGGCCCACTAGGACCGCAAGGACCAGGATCATCAGCTAGCGCTGCTGCTTCAGCTCAATCAGGACCAAACGGACCATACGGACCATACGGACCATACGGACCATACGGACCACAAGGACCACAGGGCCCACAAGGCCCAGGATCTTCGGCTAGCGCTACTGCTACTGCTTCTGTCTCAGAGGCCCCAGAAGAGATCATTATTATTGAGGAGCAACCAGAAGTAACTGTTACTGCCAACGCCAACGCGAACGCTAACGCTGGACCATACGGACCATACGGAATACAAGGCCCACAGGGACCACAAGGCCCACTACAAAGACCATACGGACCACAAGGCCCACTACAAGGACCATCAGGACCACAAGGACCACAAGGACCATCAGGCCCATTAGGACCACAAGGACCTGGATCATTAGCTAACGCTGGTGCTTCAGCTCAATCAGGACCAAACGGACCATACGGACCATACGGACCACAAGGACCACAAGGACCAGGATCATCAGCTAGCGCTGCTGCTTCAGCTTCATCAGGACCACAAGGACCTCAAGGCCCACTAGGACCACAAGGACCAGGATCAGGACCATACGGACCATACGGACCACAAGGACCAGCTGGACCACAAGGACCACAAGGACCAGGATCATCAGCTAGCGCTGCAGCTTCAGCTTCATCAGGACCACAAGGGCCACAAGGCCCACTAGGCCCACAAGGACCAGGATCATCAGCTAGCGCTGGTGCTTCAGCTCAATCAGGACCACAAGGACCACAAGGCCCACAAGGCCCACAAGGACCAGGATCATCAGCTAGCGCTGGTGCTTCTGCTTCATCAGGACCACAAGGGCCACAAGGCCCACTAGGACCACAAGGACCAGGATCATCAGCTAGCGCTGTTGCTTCAGCTCAATCAGGACCACAAGGACCACAAGGCCCACTAGGACCACAAGGACCAGGATCATCAGCTAACGCTGGTGCTTCAGCTCAATCAAGACCAAACGGACCATACGGACCACAAGGACCAGCTGGACCACAAGGCCCACTAGGACCACAAGGAGCAGGATCAGGACCATACGGACCATACGGACCACAAGGACCAGCTGGACCACAAGGACCACAAGGACCAGGATCATCAGCTAGCGCTGCAGCTTCAGCTTCATCAGGACCACAAGGGCCACAAGGCCCACTAGGCCCACAAGGACCAGGATCATCAGCTAGCGCTGGTGCTTCAGCTCAATCAGGACCACAAGGACCACAAGGCCCACAAGGCCCACAAGGACCAGGATCATCAGCTAGCGCTGGTGCTTCAGCTCAATCAGGACCACAAGGACCACAAGGCCCACTAGGACCACAAGGACCAGGATCATCAGCTAACGCTGGTGCTTCAGCTCAATCAGGACCAATTGGACCATACGGACCATACGGACCACAAGGACCAGCTGGACCACAAGGCCCACTAGGACCACAAGGAGCAGGATCAGGACCATACGGACCATACGGACCACAAGGACCAGCTGGACCACAAGGACCACAAGGACCAGGATCATCAGCTAGCGCTGCAGCTTCAGCTTCATCAGGACCACAAGGGCCACAAGGCCCACTAGGCCCACAAGGACCAGGATCATCAGCTAGCGCTGGTGCTTCAGCTCAATCAGGACCGCAAGGACCACAAGGCCCACAAGGCCCACAAGGACCAGGATCATCAGCTAGCGCTGGTGCTTCAGCTCAATCAGGACCACAAGGACCACAAGGCCCACTAGGACCACAAGGACCAGGATCATCAGCTAACGCTGGTGCTTCAGCTCAATCAGGACCAAACGGACCATACGGACCATACGGACCACAAGGACCAGCTGGACCACAAGGCCCACTAGGACCACAAGGAGCAGGATCAGGACCATACGGACCATACGGACCACAAGGACCAGCTGGACCACAAGGACCACAAGGACCAGGATCATCAGCTAGCGCTGCTGCTTCAGCTTCATCAGGACCACAAGGGCCACAAGGCCCACTAGGACCACAAGGACCAGGATCATCAGCTAGCGCTGGTGCTTCAGCTCAATCAGGACCACAAGGACCACAAAACCCACTAGGACCACAAGGACCAGGATCATCAGCTAACGCTGGTGCTTCAGCTCAATCAGGACCAAACGGACCATACGGACCATACGGACCACAAGGACCAGCTGGACCACAAGGCCCACTAGGACCACAAAGAGCAGGATCATCAGCTAGCGCTGCTGCTTCAGCTCAATCAGGGCCAAACGGACCATACGGACCATACGGACCACAAGGACCAGCTGGACCACAAGGACCACAAGGACCAGGATCATCAGCTAGCGCTGCTGCTTCAGCTTCATCAGGACCACAAGGACCACAAGGCCCACTAGGACCACAAGGACCAGGATCATCAGCTAGCGCTGGTGCTTCAGCTTCATCAGGCCCACAAGGCCCACAAGGACCACAAGGCCCACTGGGACCACAAGGACCAGGATCATCAGCTAGCGCTGCTGCTTCAGCTCAATCAGGACCAAACGGACCATACGGACCACAAGGACCAGCTGGACCACAAGGACCACAAGGAACACAAGGACCATCAGGCCCACTAGGACCACAAGGACCAGGATCATCAGCTAACGCTGGTGCTTCAGCTCAATCAGGACCAAACGGACCATACGGACCATACGGACCACAAGGACCAGCTGGACCACAAGGACCACAAGGCCCACTAGGACCACAAGGACCAGGATCATCAGCTAGCGCTGCTGCTTCAGCTCAATCGGGATCAAACGGACCATACGGACCACAAGGACCAGCTGGACCACAAGGACCACAAGGTCCACAAGGACCATCAGGCCCACTAGGACCACAAGGACCAGGATCATCAGCTAACGCTGGTGCTTCAGCTCAATCAGGACCAAACGGACCATACGGACCATACGGACCACAAGGACCAGCTGGACCACAAGGACCACAAGGCCCACTAGGACCACAAGGACCAGGATCATCAGCTAGCGCTGCTGCTTCAGCTCAATCAGGACCAAACGGACCATACGGACCATACGGACCACAAGGACCACAAGGCCCACTACAAGGACCATTAGGACCACAAGGACCACAAGGACCATCAGGCCCATTAGGACCACAAGGACCAGGATCATCAGCTAGCGCTGCTGCTTCAGCTCAATCAGGACCAAACGGACCATATGGACCACAAGGACCGGCTGGACCACAAGGACCACAAGGACCATCAGGCCCACTAGGACCACAAGGACCAGGATCATCAGCTAACGCTGCTGCTTCAGCTCAATCAGGACCAAACGGACCATACGGACCATACGGACCATACGGACCATACGGACCACACGGACCAGCTGGACCACAAGGACCACAAGGACCAGGATCATCAGCTAGCGCTGCTGCTTCAGCTTCATCAGGACCACAAGGACCACAAGGCCCACTAGGACCACAAGGACCAGGATCAGGACCATACGGACCATACGGACCACAAGGACCAGCTGGACCACAAGGACCACAAGGACCAGGATCATCAGCTAGCGCTGGTGCTTCAGCTCAATCAGGACCACAAGGCCCACTAAGACCACAAGGACCAGGATCATCAGCTAGCGCTGGTGCTTCAGCTCCATCAGGACCACAAGGCCCACAAGGCCCACTGGGACCACAAGGACCAGGATCATCAGCTAGCGCTGCTGCTTCAGCTCAATCAGGACCAAACGGACCATACGGACCACAAGGACCAGCTGGACCACAAGGACCACAAGGACCACAAGGACCAGGATCATCAGCTAACGCTGGTGCTTTAGCTCAATCAGGACCAAACGGACCATACGGACCATACGGACCACAAGGACCAGCTGGACCACAAGGACCACAAGGCCCACTAGGACCACAAGGACCAGGATCATCAGCTAGCGCTGCTGCTTCAGCTCAATCAGGATATAACGGACCACAAGGCCCACTAGGACCACAAGGACCAGGATCATCAGCTAGCGCTGCTGCTTCAGCTCAATCAGGATATAACGGACCATACGGACCACAAGGACCAGCTGGACCACAAGGACCACAAGGTCCACAAGGACCATCAGGCCCACTAGGACCACAAGGACCAGGATCATCAGCTAACGCTGGTGCTTCAGCTCAATCAGGACCAAACGGACCATACGGACCATACGGACCACAAGGACCAGCTGGACCACAAAGACCACAAGGCCCACTAAGACCACAAGGACCAGGATCATCAGCTAGCGCTGGTGCTTCAGCTTCATCAGGACCACAAGGCCCACACGGACCACAAGGCCCACACGGACCACAAGGCCCACTAGGACCACAAGGACCAGGATCATCAGCTAGCGCTGGTGCTTCAGCTCAATCAGGACCACAAGGCCCACTAGGACCACAAGGACCAGGATCATCAGCTAGCGCTGGTGCTTCAGCTCAATCAGGACCAAACGGACCATACGGACCATACGGACCACAAGGACCACAAGGACCAGCTGGACCACAAGGCCCACTAGGTTCACAAAGAGCAGGATCATCAGCTAGCGCTGCTGCTTCAGCTCAATCAGGGCCAAACGGACCATACGGACCATACGGACCACAAGGACCAGCTGGACCACAAGGACCACAAGGACCAGGATCATCAGCTAGCGCTGCTGCTTCAGCTTCATCAGGACCACAAGGACCACAAGGCCCACTAGGACCACAAGGACCAGGATCATCAGCTAGCGCTGGTGCTTCAGCTTCATTAGGACCACAAGGCCCACAAGGACCACAAGGCCCACTGGGACCACAAGGACCAGGATCATCAGCTAGCGCTGCTGCTTCAGCTCAATCAGGACCAAACGGACCATACGGACCACAAGGACCAGCTGGACCACAAGGACCACAAGGTCCACAAGGACCATCAGGCCCACTAGGACCACAAGGACCAGGATCATCAGCTAACGCTGCTGCTTCAGCTTCATCTGGCCCACAAGGACCACAAGGCCCACTAGGACCACAAGGACCAGGATCAGGACCATACGGACCATACGGACCACAAGGACCAGCTGGACCACAAGGACCACAAGGCCCACTAGGACCGCAAGGACCAGGATCATCAGCTAGCGCTGCTGCTTCAGCTCAATCAGGACCAAACGGACCATACGGACCACAAGGACCACAAGGCCCACTAGGACCACAAGGACCAGGATCATCAGCTAGCGCTGGTGCTTCAGCTTCATCAGGACCACAAGGACCACAAGGCGCACTCGGACCACAAGGACCAGGATCAGGACCGTACGGACCATACGGACCACAAGGACCAGCTGGACCACAAGGACCACAAGGCCCACTAGGACCACAAGGACAAGGATCATCAGCTAACGCTGGTGCTTCAGCTTCATCAGGACCACAAGGACCACAAGGCCCACTAGGACCACAAGGACCAGGATCGTCAGCTAACGCTGGTGCTTCAGCTTCATCAGGACCAAACGGACCATACGGACCATACGGACCACAAGGACCAGCTGGACCACAAGGACCTCAAGGCCCACTAGGACCACAAGGACCAGGATCATCAGCTAGCGCTGCTGCTTCAGCTCAATCAGGATCAAAGGGACCATACGGACCATACGGACCACAAGGACCAGCTGGACCACAAGGACCACAAGGTCCACAAGGACCATCAGGCCCACTAGGACCACAAGGACCAGGATCATTAGCTAACGCTGGTGCTTCAGCTCAATCAGGACCAAACGGACCATACGGACCATACGGACCACAAGGACCAGCTGGACCACAAGGACCACAAGGCCCACTAGGACCACAAGGACCAGGATCATCAGCTAGCGCTGGTGCTTCAGCTTCATCAGGACCACAAGGCCCACAAGGACCACAAGGCCCACTAGGACCACAAGGACCAGGATCATCAGCTAGCGCTGCTGCTTCAGCTCAATCAGTACCAAACGGACCATACGGACCACAAGGACCACAAGGCCCACTACAAGGACCACAAGGACCACAAGGACCATCAGGCCCATTAGGACCACAAGGACCAGGATCATCAGCTAGCGCTGCTGCTTCAGCTCAATCAGGGCCAAACGGACCATACGGACCATACGGACCATACGGACCACAAGGACCACAAGGCCCACAAGGCCCAGGATCTTCGGCTAGCGCTTCTGCTACTGCTACGGTCTCAGAGGCCCCAGAAGAGATAATTATTATTGAGGAGCAACCAGAAGTAACTGTTACTGCCACCGCCAACGCGAACGCTAACGCTGGACCATACCGACCATACGGACCACAAGGCCCACAAGGACCACAAGGACCACAAGGACCACAAGGACCACAAGGACCACAAGGCCCACTGCAAAGACCATACGGACCACAAGGCCCACAAGGACCACAAGGACCACAAGGCCCACTCCAAGGACCATCAGGACCACAAGGACCACTACAAGGACCATACGGACCACAAGAACAACAAGGACCACAAGGACCACAAGGCCCACTCCAAGGACCATCAGGACCACAAGGACCACAAGGACCACAAGGACCACAAGGCCCACTACAAGGACCATCAGGACCACAAGGACCACAAGGACCACTAGGCCCACTACAAGGACCATCAGGGCCACATGGACCATCAGGACCACAAGGCCCACAAGGTCCACAACATGGACCAACAGGACCACAAGGACCACAAGGCCGACTACAAGGACCATCGGGACCACAAGGACCACAAGGACCACTACCCGGACCAGCAGGACCACAAGGACCAGCAGGACCACAAGGACCACAGGGACCACAAGTGCCACAAGGCCCACTACAAGGACTATCAGGGCCACAAGGACCATCAGGACCACAAGGCCCACAAGGTCCACAACAAGGAGCCGGATCATCAGCTCGTGCTTCAGCGTCAGCTCAATCAGCACAAGGACCATACGGCAGCCCAGTCATCATCATCGAGGAGGTTCCATCTTCAGCTAGCGCTTCTGCCAACGCTTATGCTAACGCTGGTTCTTACGGACCACAAGTGGCTCCATACGGATCTTCAGGATCCGGATACGGTTCAGGATACGGCCAACCATGGTTCGGTGGACGCAAGGTGTGCCGTCTCTCACGCAGACAATTCGTTGTCAAGATCGGCACCAGGCGTCAACCATGCCTTACCTGCTAGAGATAGTTCTCTAATTTCTTCATTTGTTTTTTCCTTGGATACATCTTTTTATTCTCTTTTATTTTAATAAATTCTGGCATCTCAGTTCTTTCTTTTATTTATTTCCTATTTATTATTTAAAAAGTTTTACCTTCTCAGTCATAGTCATAGTATTTTTTTTCAAGTTTAATACAAGATTGTTTGAATATTACCTAAACAATAATTATTATTTCAAACACAATGTAATATTGTTACTGAATTAAATAAATGAAAATGAATAAATGATAAATATCTTTCTTTTTCAATTTAGGCACATTACAATGCACTTATGAACGTCAAAAAAAAAAGCTACTACCGGTTCTATCCCTACACCACAGCCCGAGAAGATTATATAAGATTATATACTGCTTCGTTAGTTTACTGCACAATTAGCTATCAACATTACACTTTAAACAACATTTTGCAAAAAAAATACAAAAAAATATTCTAGAGACGCCATCGGCATCTTGAAAAACAAACGACAATCGATTAAAGTTTTACTACAAACAATCAAAGATGGCATTAACAGTCAAATGGACGCCGTTTGGGATTATATGAACAACCGTTTTCGGATATTTTTTTAATAAACTGTGAAAATGTCATCCACTGGGTCAGTGTCATCCACTGGGCCCTGCCTGCCCTGGGCACTACCTTTAATACATACCTATTTAAATAATAAATTGAAAGAGATGTCATATTATACTACAGAAAATTATCTGTAGTATACAGTGTGTTACCGGGACCCAGGTTTTTTAAAAACTGCTAATAGTATGTCCAATTAGGAATAGTTTGCACGTATTCGCAAATGTTACATTAGTTAACTACACAATTCAATTTTCTAAAATCGTACTTTACGTGTAGGAGGTGTATTGCGTAATTGTCGTAATTCATATCGTTGATGACTTGGTACGGGGCCACGCCGTGGTACGGGGGTACACAGATGAGACAACCCAGCCCAGAATTATTGTTGTTGTTATCATTTAGTTCACGAATAAAGATTTTAATACATTATTTGAGGAGTTTTTATGTGAACTTAGTCATGACATTTTCAAAAGCCGTTGACGTCGACGTGTCAAATAAGTAAACAAGCCAAATTTTTCCCAAACTGGACAACATAAATATTGAAGTAAAGAAAGAGTGAAATTGGTTACGTTACGATGCACGAAAACTATCAGATGTGAATTGTGATTTTATTATACGGCGAGACGCATGGATATGCAGTTCATGCCTAATCAAGAACGCTTCCCAAATCGGCGGCATCCACAGATTCCTGGATTAATAATAACGGCTCTCCAGTGAGTTCGGAAGAATAGGCCAATCGTTCTTGGTCAGCCTGAAAGGGCCATGACAGAAATCGTGATCGTACAAATTGAAGAAAGGGTTCTTGAAAGTATGTGCAAACAAAGTGTTCTAACCGACATTGATACTGTAGGTGTAGATAGTTATTAAGAGAAACAACATTGTAGCAGCTGTTCGCAGTTCGTACGGCTCTCCAGTGAGTTCGGAAGAATAGGCCAATCGTTCTTGGTCAGCCTGAAAGGGCCATGACAGAAATAATGATCGTACAAATTGAAGAAAGGGTTCTTGAAAGTATGTGCAAACAAAGTGTTCTAACCGACATTGATACTGTAGGTGTAGATAGTTATTAAGAGAAACAACATTGTAGCAGCTGTTCGCAGTTCGTACGGCTCTCCAGTGAGTTCGGAAGAATAGGCCAATCGTTCTTGGTCAGCCTGAAAGGGCCATGACATCACCCCAACACACGAGGGATGCGGCGCAGGGAACTCTGTACCGAGCACCTCAAACACAATCACCACAACACATCGTGACGGCGCTGCCTCGGCAGTACCGCCACTACCCACACACCACGCTGGTACTGCCCCGGCAGTACCAACACTCACTTCACACAATGGCGGCGCAGCTCCGGCAGTACCGCCATACCACAAGCAACACGGTGGCGCTGCTCCGTCGGTGCCACCACTCACCACACACCGTGGCGGCGCTGCTAAGACAGTACCCCCACACAAAAAACAACGTGGTGGCGCTGCTAGGACAGTACCCCCACGAAGACAAATACTAAAGGCTGCACATGGTGCCGGGACCCCTGAGAAATCGGCGGTACAAGCATCGCGTGCGCCATCTCTACCAGCAAGCTCAGCACAGGCCCCGGGCCGTAAAGAGCCACTGCTCCCAACACCGGTCCAACTCACGGCGGCCGTTCCGATGGGGAAATCCCCTGCTCCGGAGCAGCCTCCTACTGTAGACCTGGGCACTGACAACGCGACTGCGTTGCTGGAGGCTGGATGGACCACCCAAGGCGCGAGCAGGAAGGCGCGTAGGGATAAGACCGTTAAACGGGCGGATCCCCCCGTACCCCCTGTTTCTGCCAAGGTACACAAGCCCAACAAGAAGCAGCGCAGGAAACTTCGTGAGAAGTACGCGGCACAGACACAACCCTCCTTGGCGCCGCAGTCGCATGCGGCCCCTAGCAGCGGTGCCATACAATCAGCCGCTGGCACCCCAGTAGCTGTTATAACAGCGAGTGGCAGTAGCCGCGGGCCCAAACCTTCTGCCAAGAGGGCCCGGCTGGACGAGACTATCTCGCCCAGAGGCGAAACCAAAAAACAAAGAACCGGTGAGGCCACTCGCGCCTGTTATGCGGAGGCAGCAAAGGCTGATCTGCTGGTGGCCATCACGGTGGACACCACGGGACACCTTAGCCAGCAGCAGTCAGAGGAGGTACAGCAAAAACTGCAGGACCTCCTCATGAAAGAGGCTATGCAGCCCACCAACAGCCTGTCCTCAGGCCCGAGATTTCGGGGCAAGCCCACACTAGCAGACGGTTATCTGCGTCTGTGGTGCGAGGATCAGGCCACACTGACCTGGCTCAGGCACAATGCGGCCACAATCACCCTCGCGAAGGGGGAGAAAGTGGTCGTAAAGAGCCAGAGCGAGATAATCAGGAGGGTACGGTGTGGGATCCTGTTCCCGGGCGTCTGGGAAGACTTTCGAACAGTCGGGAAAACTCTTCGGTACCAGAACCCGTGGGCAGAGATCAACCACTGGCTCGTCCACCGTACAGATGTGCAGGGAACGGAGACGTTCGCTGTCGTCAGCATACCGGAGACGATAGTACAAAGCCTCGTGGAACACGAGCGCCGGCTCGCATTCATGCTGGGCTCGGTGTACGTAAAGTTTCAAGGACCACGAGGCAAATATGTGGAGCAACCGCCCACAACCACTACCGTCTCCCAGGACCCCACGGAGGCTACACCCACCGAACCAATAGACGTTACAAGGTCGGAAGACGCCGAGGCGCCTAAGACCCCAGCTCCAGCGCAGTCAACTTCCTCTACCGAGAGGGACGAAGATGAACTTCTTCGCGATCCTCCGGAGGGTGAAGGGACATGCGCACAAGAGCTGCGTAAGCTGTCCATCGGTAAGGAGGACGAGGAGGACAAGATGTCGGTCGAGGATGTTGATCTCGATGGCGGCGTCCCCTTCCTCGACTTGTAGCTTCCTTCAGACAAACCTCCACCACAGTGAAACCGCCACGGCACAGGTCCGGAAATGGTTGGAGGTCAACAGTACAGCCGTAGTACTGATCCAGGAGCCGTGGGTCAGGAAGGGCTCTGTCTGCGGACTCCGCAACGCAGGAGGTAAGCTAACAGTCTACACAGGACCGGATAATCCCCGGGCCTGCATTTACACAACTAACAACATACAGGCAGAACCATTAACAAGCTTCTGTTCCAGAGACATGAGCGCCATGAAAATTCGTGGTGCACAATACTCCGGCCTGCAGGAGGTGGTCGTGGCATCAGTCTACATGGCAGAGGCGGACGACCCACCACCGCACGACATGACAAGGCTGGTCAAACACTGCGAAGAGGCGGGGCTGGAACTGATCGTGGCCACCGATTCCAACGCACACCACGCCCTATGGGGCATGAGAACGGGTAACGACAGAGGTAAGAAATTAGTCGAGTACCTATTTACAACTAACCTTAATATACTAAACACAGGTTCAGAACCGACATTTGTCAACAAGCGTAGCAGAACGATCATTGACTTAACGCTAGCAACGCCAGAAGCATCGGAACACATCTCAAACTGGCACGTCTCAAACGAACTTTCGTGCTCAGACCACAGATGGATCCGTTTCGACCTCCTGGTAATTACACATACGGCGGTGCCGAGACGTAACCCACGCAAAACAGACCGAGCTCAATACAACCGACATCTGAGCTCGGCCTTAGGAGCGATGGAGAGTCCAAGCCGAATAAAAGGCACCGCGGAGATAGAAAAACAGGTAGGTATTCTCACAGACACTATCATAGAATGCTACCACCATGCATGTCCCCTATCTACTCCCACAGCCGAAAGCGGCAGGAACACCAGCTGGTGGGGCCCTGAGCTGGAGAGACTTAGGACTAAGATGTGTCACGTATAGCGTGAATGGTCCTTATTACCTTAAGCAAAGAAAGTTATTTGTTGCCTTATACATTAACTTCTTTTGAAATTATGTAAATAGTTACAATAGAAAGTGTATAAACAATAAACTACATAATTAACGTAAACTATTGTAAAAACATAACCTTAAATACTTATCCACTTACCTATACCTATATCATAACTTGTACTTACTATTAAAACTAAACGTAAAATTACAATTTTATTTTCAACACAGACAGATTTACTACGCCGTGCTAGGTATTTTATATGTACGGCCGACCGGTCTCTGCCGCCTCGCCCCTCCATCGCGGCTTCCGCCGATGCCTGCGCTCGCGGCCGCCTGCCACGCATTCGCCCGGTCGCTGCTACAACGCACGGCTGCGCGACTTGATTTAACGTTTTGCCCTTGGAGCGCTCGCGGCGCCGGCGCTGCCGTTATAAGTTAATTAAATATATTTTTAGTCTAGAGCCAGTGCTATTCCCAAAAAGGGAACACCGTAGGGGCTCGGCATATTGCCAGCCTTTGACCTCGGACCTCGAGGCCAACTTACTGCCCGGAGCATCCTCCGACCGCCCGACTGCTGGAGAGCGCTGCCTCTGCGTCGACCTTGAGCAACCGTCGATTCCCTGTTTCACCACGTTCCTGGCTACCTGATCGGACCCCGCCACGTTAAGCACGACCGAGGGACGTGGGGTATCGTACTGGAAGACCGTCCAACCCTCTCGTAACCAGACCATGATCTAGGCTTCGACCCCACTCTTAAATCTAGACCTTATAAATAATCTTAATCCTAGAATAAATAACCTTAAAAACAACTCTAAATACTAGCTTTCCTATTCTCTTAAACTACAACCTAGGCAAATTAAACTAGAGTATTATAACTACCTAAATCTAATTAAATCTAAATTAATACCTACAATCAACTAGTGTTTATATAATAATTACTAAGATAATAAAATTAAACTAGAGTATTATAACTACCTAAATCTAAATTAATACCTACAATCAACTAGTGTTTGTATAATAGTTACTAAGATAATAAAATTGTTATTTTCTACTTAATTCTAATAATTTACGTCCCATTAGCACCTCCCTATGTATTGAATAATTAGGTAGGATATTAATAGGTGACAGTTTGGCGCCCATACGTTTTGTTATAGATTTTTGGTCTACCAGAGGGTTGGTAAGTTTCCTTTTATTAGCATTCTTGGTGTTGGTGTGTGCATGTCGCAGATTAGCATACATTTTTTAGTCTTGATGTATCATTAAAACGTACTTGTTCAAATTATATACCCTGTTATTGTAGTAAATCTGATTATTGCAATACTTACTCACTTGTGAACTGCCCAAAGAGAGCCTTATTTATAAACAAAAATGTCTCGTCCGATTAAATATTTACAATTAACAAAAGCAGAGTTGATTTATGAAGTTAAAATACGCGCAGAGGAACCGAAGGATAAAGTAGAAGAGTTAAGGCAACAAATATCTAAACTCGCGATTCAGTTTCCATCTGAGGATATACTCGATTCCTGTTATGAGTTTGATGATGACATTGCCGGTATAAAACACACCTTAGCAAAAGCAGCAGTTAATTTAGCTTGTCTCAAACAAGACCCTCAACAAAGAAATTTAATCGAACGCACCCAAACCTATCTTAACCATGTATACCACAGATTTAATAGAATCAGTATTGTTGATGCCAACCCTGATAAAACAGCCTTGCTACAGGAGACACGAAAATTTTATAACGAGCAATGTTCGTCCCTTCAAGCAATTTTGTCGTCACTGCCTCAGGCCGACGCGAAATTCAATCAACCACAGGGGACAACCACCTCTCCAGTCCAGGGCCACGTAGCTAACGGTTTTGGTGAAAGTAATTCTAATGCTGAACACTCAAACTTAGATAGCACGAGCAACTACAACATCAAGGTTACATGTGACCGCGGTTTAAGCTCCGACATATCAAAGCTCAGGTATGATGGCAAGACTTGTGTAAGAGCTTTTATTGCACGCGCTAAAGAGTTTCGTCTAGCTAAAGACGTTACCGATAAGAAAATGCTCTCATTGGCTACAGAAATATTTACCGGAGATGCCTTACACTGGTATCGCAGTGTTAAAGACTCAGTGCATTCTTGGGATAACTTGCTGGTTATGCTACAAGCAGATTTTGATATAGCTAATTTCGACTATCTCATGCGCAGGGAAATAAGTAATCGTAGTCAGGGACCCTCGGAATCTATTACTGTTTACTTGGCGATCATGCATGGCATGTTTAGTAGGCTAGATAAAATGCCAAGTGAATTGGAACGACTCGAAGTTATTTTACATAACATACGCCCTAGTTACTCGAGCGTACTTGCTACTTGCCCTAATTTAGACTCGCTTTCAACCTTGCGCACCCTTTGTAGGAATTACGAACAAATTAAAGCTCGTTCGGATAACTTCAAAGAACCACCGACGGCTACTTCTACTACGCTAGCTCCGGAATACTCCTATCAGCCTCGAAAAGATTATACAAAGAGTTCCCCAAAGATCGGCTCTACAACCTACCAAACCCAATCCGCTGCAAGCTATTCTCAAACCTTTTCTAAGTCTGGTCTAAACAAACCTCAAAATATCTCAGCCATTCGGGAAAACAAATATTGCTACCGTTGCCGTGTTGACACTCATTCTATGAAAGAATGTACAGCAGAGCGTACTATACTTTGTTTTAAATGTGGCCTACAAGGTTACCGTTTTCCCGATTGCCCTCGGTGCAACCCCTCGAAGGGTGCAGTAGCTTGTGCAGCCGTCGAAACCTCAGAGGAATCTATTTCAAAAAACTGAATGATGAAAATTGTTGCACACCACGACACGAGAATCCAGACTGGAATAATTGGCTCGTGACTATTCGACATTTCTTTAGTACATACAAGGTGGCAACAATTTTCAACTCTAAACCCACTGATGACCCTCGGCCGTTCATTAAAGTCACTTTTACTCCGGATCTTGAAATTTACGGCCTCTTAGATTCTGGAGCCGCTAAAACTTTTATTAGAGATGACACCTACATGCATCTGTCTAAAACCAATCGCGACTTACGATTAAAAACCGATTATACTACAAATTTTATTTCAGCAGGGCGAGACAAATTACATTGTTTGGGTTATGTATCCTTACCGATCAAATTCAAAAATGAAACCCGCGTGTTAAAGGTATATGTGATACCTAATTTAGAGAGCTCTCTCATCCTAGGTATTAACTTTTGGAAAGAATTCCAAATTTTACCCAAATTTCTAGATGAAATCGCTTATCTCAGTCTACCTGAACCTAGTTTAACAAAAATTGCTTCTATTACTCAGGAAATCCATTTACATTCTTATCAAAACCTCGAACCTTCACAAAAACTTATAGCTGATGAAGTGATCGCACGATTCAACAACATTTCATTTGAAGCAAAGGGCTTGGGGAAGACATCTTTAATAACTCACCGCATAGACACTGGCACTGCGGAGCCTATTAAGCAGAGGTACTATCGATTGTCACCTGATAAAAAACGAATCATAACGGAACAGGTTGATGAAATGCTAGCCTTAGGAGTTATTTCTCCATGTGAAAGTCCTTGGTGTTCCCCAGTCTTAGTTGTAGGTAAGAAAGACGGTAACCCGCGCTTTTGCCTAGATAGTCGTAAACTGAATGCGGTCACTAAAAAGGATGCTTATAGCTTGCCTTACGTCTCTGAAATCCTAGACAATTTGAAAAATGCTAGGTTCTTATCTAGCATCGATCTCTCTAAAGCCTTTTGGCAAATACCTATACACGAGCCAGATAAGGAGAAAACAGCTTTTTTTGTGCCCGGGCGCGGAAGTTTTTTTTTTAATGTCACCGCCTTTGGCCTGACTAATGCTCCGGCAACCCAACAGCGATTGGTGGATTCCCTCTTTATGCCTGATTTTGAACTTAAAGTTTTCTGTTACCTAGACGACATCATTGTTATAAGCGAAACCTTTAAGGAACATGTCTCCATCCTCAGGCGTGTCCTAGATAAACTTATAAAAGCTAACCTCACTATCAATTTCGAAAAATGTAGATTCTTTAGGGAATCTTTGAAATATCTCGGTTACGTAGTTGATCAACAAGGCTTACGAACAGATCCAGATAAGGTTTCCGCCATAGTAAACTACCCGGTCCCGACTAACAAAAAGGAAGTCAAGAGTTTCTTAGGCACAGCCTCCTGGTACCGTCGTTTCATTCCCAATTTCAGCACCATAGCAGGGCCACTTAATAAATTAACTTCTACAAAGAAAACAACACCTCCGTTTGAGTGGACGACAGAAGCGGCTACTTCTTTTGAAACCCTTAAGAAATGTCTCATTCAGGCACCGGTTCTAGCATGCCCCGACTTCAGCCTCCCTTTCGAGGTACATACGGATGCTAGCAACTATGGCGTTGGCGGTATGCTCTCGCAGACCGTTAACGGGGTTGAGCACCCGGTGGCCTTTATGAGTCGCGCACTCACAGGTCCGGAAAAGAATTATAGCGTTACGGAAAGGGAAGCTCTTGCCGTGATAACAGCGCTTGAGCACTGGCGGTGTTACCTCGAAAATGGCCAGCCTTTTACGGTTTACACCGACCATTCTGCGCTCAGGTGGTTTCTATCTTTGACGAACCCTACAGGGCGTTTGGCCAGATGGGGTGTTAGGCTATCAGCCTTTGATGCTATTATTAAGCACAGAAAAGGTAAGGACAACGTTATACCAGATTCTTTATCCAGATGTGTCCCTGTAGCCAGTTTATCCGCTATAACTACTTCTATTGCCCTACCTGCTACGACGGATAAATGGTATTTAGGAATCTTTAAGGGCTGCTTAAACTCACCAGCTAGTTACCCAAACTATATGATAGACGGTAATAGGCTGTTTCGGCATATGAAAAACAAAAACCCCCTTACTTCTGAGTTTAGCTGGAAGGAGGTCCTCTATCTAGAACAACGCGTCGATGCAATGGCTAAATGTCATAGCGAACCTACAGCTGGTCATTTTGGCATTTTCAAAACCTTTAAGCGTGTCAGTCTTTCTTATTACTGGCCCAAAATGTACGCGGATGTTGTAACCTACGTCGCTAACTGCGAGATATGCCTAGTGCATAAGAACCCAACTCACGGGATTCTTGGCAAAATGGGTAGGCCCAAAGACTGTTGCAGGCCTTGGCAAGTAATTTCAGTTGACTTGGTCGGACCCTTGCCTATAAGTAGAAAACAAAATTGCTACATCCTAGTTATAGTTTGTTGCTTCTCAAAATACTGTCTTATGTTCCCTCTACGTCGCGCTACGGCTGAAACCACTTCCAAAATACTTGAGGACAACGTGATCCTGGTACACGGGGTTCCTCAAACTATTATTTTGGACAACGGGTGTCAGTTCGCAAGTCGAGAAATGGATAATCTATTTAGGAAGTATAAAATCCCAAACGTTCACTTCACCCCTAAGTATACTCCCCAAATTAATACGGTCGAAAGGTACAATAAAACTATCGTCACAGCTATATCAACCTTTGTTGGAGAAGACCAGAGATTATGGGATGTGAACCTTCCAAAAATCCAGTTCGCGATTAATTCATCCACGAATGAGGTAACTGGACAAACACCTGCACTTCTCGTGTATGGTCGGCAGTTAGTGACATGCGGGTCGCATTATATAGACAATGACAACCCAAATGAAGTGATTTTTGCCCCACGAGATCCTTACGCAGAAAACCTCGGCCATTTAGCTGTTTTGTTTGACCGCGTGCAGACTACTTTATGGCGAAGTCACCAAAAGAATGCTGCGCGGTATAACACTAGACGCAAAGACGTCGAATTCCAAGTCGGCGATATTGTTTACAAACGAAATTATTTCCAAAGTGACAAGAGTGCGTATTTTAGTAAAAAACTCGCACCCAAGTTCCTGAAATGTAGAGTGAAGGCCAAGCGTTCACCTTTGGTTTATATAGTGGAGGACATGTCAGGGCGCGATCTAGGTGCCTGGCACATAAAAGACTTTAAATTAACAAATAAAGCTAATTCACCCTGATTTGAAATCCCCGTGTAGGGACGGGGTTAGAATACGTCTCCCTACCGCCGCCAGATAGCGTGACGTACAAGCCGTCTAACTGAGCAGCTGCGTTCAAACATCTTTCTAGGACCGGGCTGTAGGTATACGTACGTTAAAATAGGCATGTTTTTTTTTGTTACTAATAGTATAGTATAGTATATGCTCACTCTTCATATTTTATGAGTATAACAAGCCTCCACTAAGGGCATTCTGTCCCTTGAAGGAATGTCCTAGACTGAAGCGGGTAGTGACTTCAACCTGAAGTTCTTTTTATGAATATCAATATTTAACTTGCTAGCTTACAGTTATTAAACTTTAGACGGATTTTTATTAGGAAAAATCCTTCTCTGAAGAGAGGGGGCACTGTCACGTATAGCGTGAATGGTCCTTATTACCTTAAGCAAAGAAAGTTATTTGTTGCCTTATACATTAACTTCTTTTGAAATTATGTAAATAGTTACAATAGAAAGTGTATAAACAATAAACTACATAATTAACGTAAACTATTGTAAAAACATAACCTTAAATACTTATCCACTTACCTATACCTATATCATAACTTGTACTTACTATTAAAACTAAACGTAAAATTACAATTTTATTTTCAACACAGACAGATTTACTACGCCGTGCTAGGTATTTTATATGTACGGCCGACCGGTCTCTGCCGCCTCGCCCCTCCATCGCGGCTTCCGCCGATGCCTGCGCTCGCGGCCGCCTGCCACGCATTCGCCCGGTCGCTGCTACAACGCACGGCTGCGCGACTTGATTTAACGTTTTGCCCTTGGAGCGCTCGCGGCGCCGGCGCTGCCGTTATAAGTTAATTAAATATATTTTTAGTCTAGAGCCAGTGCTATTCCCAAAAAGGGAACACCGTAGGGGCTCGGCATATTGCCAGCCTTTGACCTCGGACCTCGAGGCCAACTTACTGCCCGGAGCATCCTCCGACCGCCCGACTGCTGGAGAGCGCTGCCTCTGCGTCGACCTTGAGCAACCGTCGATTCCCTGTTTCACCACGTTCCTGGCTACCTGATCGGACCCCGCCACGTTAAGCACGACCGAGGGACGTGGGGTATCGTACTGGAAGACCGTCCAACCCTCTCGTAACCAGACCATGATCTAGGCTTCGACCCCACTCTTAAATCTAGACCTTATAAATAATCTTAATCCTAGAATAAATAACCTTAAAAACAACTCTAAATACTAGCTTTCCTATTCTCTTAAACTACAACCTAGGCAAATTAAACTAGAGTATTATAACTACCTAAATCTAATTAAATCTAAATTAATACCTACAATCAACTAGTGTTTATATAATAATTACTAAGATAATAAAATTAAACTAGAGTATTATAACTACCTAAATCTAAATTAATACCTACAATCAACTAGTGTTTGTATAATAGTTACTAAGATAATAAAATTGTTATTTTCTACTTAATTCTAATAATTTACGTCCCATTAGCACCTCCCTATGTATTGAATAATTAGGTAGGATATTAATAGGTGACAGATGAGGAGACAATTTAACAGAGCGATGAATACTGGAAGCGACCTAGACTGGGACAGCTATAAAAACACCAAGTCTAAGTACAAGAAACGTCTCAGGTACAGAAGAACGAACTCGTGGCGCAGCTTCTGCACCAACATTGAGACCACTATACAGGCCAATAGGGTAAGGAAGATTCTCTCTAACAACTCAACCATATCCCTAGGATCCATACGTAAACCCGATGACACCCTCTCCACCTCAAGGGAAGAGGCAGAAAGTATTCTGGTACAAACGCACTTCCCGGACTGCGAGATACTGAACGCGGTAAGTTGGAGAGAGGTAGATACCGCTCCTACGGAGGATGAGTGGCAACAGACATGCGAGGTTATCACCCCGCAGCGCACGCACTGGGCAATAAACAGCTTTGACTCGTACAAATCGCCGGGCCTGGACGGGATCTTCCCAGCGCTACTGAAGTGGGGGCAGGAGGATCTCGCCCTCAGGCTCAACAACGTCTTGCGCGCCTGTCTGGCCCACAGATATGTGCCTAGACGCTGGAGAGAAGTCAAGGTTATCTTCATACCAAAACCAGGTAAAAGTGACTACTCGGACCCCAAATCTTTCAGACCCATCAGCCTGACCTCCTTCTTGTTAAAAACACTAGAAAGGATGTGCGATAGTTACCTGAGAGAGAAGGTGTTAACCGAGGTACCCCTACACCCGAACCAACATGCCTACAGCCCCGGCAAATCAACGGAATCAGCACTTCACGCAGTTGTAAGTAAGATTGAAGTAGCGATCAAAAGCAGGTCTATGTGCCTGGGCACCTTCATAGACATCGAAGGAGCCTTCGACAAGACCAGGTTCACCAGCATAACTGCAGCACTGACAAAGCATGGGGTAAGTGCAGTTATGGTTAATTGGATAAATAACATGTTGAGCCAGAGAGTTATCAGACTCGGGACCGACGAAAAACAACAGGCGCTGGTGGCGAAAGGTTGCCCGCAGGGGGGAGTCCTATCGCCACTGCTATGGAACTTAGTGGTGAATGACCTGATCACCAAGCTGAACAACAATCATCATTACACGATCGGCTATGCTGACGATATAGTGATACTTACGAGCGGCAATCACACAGGTACGATATGTGATGTCACCCGCTCTGCACTAGCCATCGTGGAACGCTGGTGCACCGCAAACGAGCTTACAGTTAATCCCAGGAAGACTGAACTAGTACTGTTCACCAACAAACGACAACTGGGCAACTTTCGGCTGCCCAAACTGTTCAATACAGAACTCCAACTAGCAACTGAAGTAAAATACCTGGGAGTACTACTTGACAGTAAGTTGAATTGGAGCAATCATGTTAACAACAAAATCGAAAAAGCTACAATCGCATTCTGGCAGTGTCGTAGAATGGTAGGTAAGACCTGGGGACTTTCCCCGAAAATCACTCTATGGCTATACCAGGCGGTAATAAGGCCTATAATAAGCTATGGTGCAATAGTCTGGTGGCCACGAACCAGGCTGTCCACGGTGGAGGCCAAACTACAAAGACTGCAGAGATTGGCCTGTATGGCGGCCACGGGATGCATGCGGACAACACCAACCGCTGCCCTGGAAGCCCTACTGTGCCTCCCGCCGCTACACCTCCTTATACAACAGGAGGCACTAGCCGCGGCGGTACGTCTTAAGAAGATGAACCTCTGGAGACTGCCTCGGGTACCCCACACCGAAATCCTCTACGAGGCTATAGGTAAGGAGCCGCTCATAGAGGCAGCAACTGATAAGATACCCAGGCAATACATATTCGATAAGAAATACAAGATACAATTACATGAAGACCCCCGGGAAGACCTCAACCCAAGGGAGCTGAGAATCTTCACGGACGGATCAAAGACAAGGTCGGGCACTGGCTCAGGAGTATTCTCTGAGGACCTAAATATACACATCTCTACACCACTAGGTGCACATAACACTGTCTTCCAGGCGGAGTGTTTGGGCATTATACTGGCAGCACACGCAATCGTCGCAAGGAAGGTAACGGATTTCCCAATCCGCATACTCTCTGACAGTCGATCAGTACTACAGGCCCTACAAGGCTACACTTTAACCTCGGGACTAGTCCACGAGTGCCACACAATCCTGTCGGAGGTATGTAAGAACAATCACGTAACTCTACAATGGATCAAGGGGCACAGCAACTCGCGAGGGAACGATGCAGCAGACATATTGGCGAGGGAAGGTTCGGAGACGGTCGTGGTAGGACCAGAACCGATCATACCCCTGCCATTCGCCTGGCTGCGGAGCACTCTCCAACAAGACACCAGGGTAAAACACCAACTATACTGGTCTAACATAGGAACCTGCAGGCAAACAAGGTTAGCCCTCCCGACAATCACCCCCGGGCTGTCGCGGAGGCTGAGACAGCTGAAAAGGCCCCAGCTCCGTCTCCTGACTGGCGCCATAACAGGTCATGCCTTATTCAACAAACACTTGCATACTTTGCGTGTTACAGACAGCGCACTCTGCAGGGCCTGCTTGGAGGCAGAAGAAACAGCCGCCCACGTCATCATCGAATGCACTGGGGTGGCAAACTACCGGGCAAAATACCTCGGTACACCGAGGTCTCTCCCGGAAGTCGTCGGCAACATCAAGGGTCTGCTAGGCTTCCTGGAAGAGCTGGGTTGGCAGGAGTAGTGCCGGCAACCCACCACGCAAAATAGGCGCATCTTTTGACGTCGAGTTGCGGAAACTAGCCCGCGTATACCTATAAGGGCCATGACAGAAATAATGATCGTACAAATTGAAGAAAGGGTTCTTGAAAGTATGTGCAAACAAAGTGTTCTAACCGACATTGATACTGTAAGTGTAAATCGTTATTATGAATTGTGCGGTGCGGGGACGGCCGATGAATTGTAGTAAGGTTGGTAATAAAACGTGTTTATTCATGAAAAATGCATTTAATTTGCCATAGTTATCTTAAGGTTCAAATATTTGTTAAACATAAAAAAGACATCTGTATGAGTGTAACTATAAAAATAGATAGGTACCTAAATGCAAACATTTATTTTGATGACGCGTCGTACGTAGTAAATAAAGTTGCTGTCATTTACACTTACTTGTCAATCAAACACTTTGCTGTAGGTACATTGCTATTAAAATTTTGTTAGAAAATTAGGCATGTCAGAATTTTAGTAGATAATTTATTTAAAGACACAGTTAAGTTAAGGAACTACGTTACATTAACCTCATTAAAAGCCCAGGTGCTGGTAACATACTGTATGGAATATGACATTTCTTTCAATTTATAATTTACTAGCGACCCGCCCCGGCTTCGCCCGGGTATTATCAGTGTTTTACTACTATAATAATATTATGCATGTAATTGTATTATTGTTATCAATAATATAAATAATAAATAATAATAATAAATATTATTATTATTTATTATCCTCTCAGCACCCTGTTGAAGGATTCGAAGATAGGTTGCCGGCTTCGGAGAGGGGGTGAAGTCATTTCTCACCTTCTGTACATGGATGATCTCAAACTATTTGCACCAAATGACCGAGATTTGTTGGAGCTATTGCAAACCACTGCAGTTTTCAGTAGAGCCATCAAAATGGAATTTGGTGTCGATAAGTGCGCGAGTACAACGGGGGAAAGTAGTAAATTCAACAAATTTACAACCTTCTGAGACAATGTCGTTCAGATCTATCTCTGAAGCAGAAACCTATAAATACCTTGGTATGTCACAGTCGTTGGGTATTGAGGACGCTGGTATTAGACAGACGACGAAGGAGCGCTTCTTTGGTCGGCTGACAAAAGTACTTAACAGTCTTTTGTCAGGTGGCAACAAAGTGCGCGCCTTTAACGCTTGGGTAATGCCTCTGCTCACATACTCCTTTGGCATACTAAGATGGACCCAGACCGAGCTGGATGCCCTGGATCGGAGAGTTCGCCTACTGCTCACCACACATCGTATGCTACACCCGCGCTCGTCTGTTATGAGATTGTACATCCCACGGAAATGTGGAGGTCGCGGCTTTTTAAACGCCAAAAACCTTCACAACCGTGAGGTGTACAATCTTAGGAATTATTTCCTTAACAACGAGTGTGGGATGCATCGTGATGTGGTGGCAGTAGACAGAAATCTCACGCCGCTCTCCTTGGCAAAAGAGAATTGGCGCAAACCTGTGGTATTAAGCACCGAGGACCGCAAGACGGTATGGAAGAGCAAATGGCTACACGGGCGGTTCTACAAGGCCCTCATGGGCCCCGACGTAGATCTGCCCGCGTCGGTGAACTGGTTACGTTTCGGGGACCTCTTCGGAGAAACCGAAGGTTTTGCCTGTGCAATTGCGGACGAAGTTATCATGACGAATAACTATCGGAAATATATCCTGAAGGACGGTACGGTCGACATTTGTCGGGCATGCCGCCGTCCCGGAGACTCACTCAGGCATATTATTTCTGGTTGTTCTCATCTTGCTAATGGCGAGTACTTGCACAGACATAATCTCGTAGCCAGGATTATTCACCAGCAACTTGCTCTTAAATACGATCTTGTGGACCACGAAGTGCCGTACTACAAGTACGCACCTGCGCCAGTTCTCGAAAATGGTCGTGCCACGCTCTATTGGGATCGATCTATCATCACGGACAGGACTATTGTAGCCAATAAGCCTGACATCGTGCTGGTAGATCGATCGCAGCGCCGGGCCGTGCTCGCCGACGTCACCATTCCCCATGACGAGAATCTCGTGAAAGCCGAAAAGGACAAGTCCAGTAAGTACCTAGACTTGGCTCACGAAATAACCGCCATGTGGGATGTTGACTCGACGATCATTGTTCCGATAGTCGTTTCAGCGAACGGTCTCATAGCGAAGAGTCTCGACCAACATCTTGAGAGACTCTCGCTAGGTGGATGGATCAAGGGTCAGATGCAGAAGGCAGTAATCCTGGACACAGCGCGTATAGTCCGGCGGTTCCTTTCTCTGCGGCCCTAACCACCGGTAGCCTGGGCCCTGCCCCGTTGCCGGCGGCACTCTAGGTTAGGTTTTTTATAATATGTTTATATGTATTTTGTATTGTTTTTGTATGTGTTTTTGTATTTTACTTTTATAATCATATTATAAAATTACCTAGCCTAAGAACTAAAGAAAATAAAGAGAATAATAATAAATATTATATCAGGTAGACCGGCACAGGTCGACGAGGCACCAGATCACCAGAACTAGTACACAACACTATGGAGCTCCGTCCATTGACTAGTTTTGTGGGAGTTATAATGAGCAACAACAAGCAAAAGTCACTAAGTACTACCACAAGTTCATAGCAATAGTGACCCTTACATACATAATAACAAGGTCGATTTTTGTTTAATTCTTTTATTGTAATTAATGAGTTTTGCTTCTTACCTGAGTCACCTGACGGTATGTTGAAAATATTTCTACAGTCTGTACTCGGTATTATTTCTTTTTTAGACAAAATATCAAAATTATTATCTGCTTTGAAATCATGTATTCACAAAACCGGTCCCATTTTGACCCCTGTAACACGTGCTAATGTATGTGAGAATCTTCTTAACCGGCGCCCTCTTAAGGTGGCCGGTCCATTCGGAATCTGGGATTCATGAGTGGACATCGTGCTATCAAAAACTGTGTATTAATTTAAGTTTTTTAGCAAGAAATTTTAGAGAATGAGGAAAAAGTGGCAAAACGGCCTCAGACGAGTTTCCAAGAATTGTGGTCTCGTTGGCAGACGTTTTAAGAAAGAAAAAAAAAAAGAATTTGCAAGATTTTGTAAAAAGCTACAAAGTGATTTTTTTTGCAATTGAAATTTTTGCAGTGCTAGATTGTGTTATCGTTTTTATTTGAGTGATGTCGTGGAATGAAAAAGATGTTCAAACTGCAGCTGGAAATCATATGAACGGGATATATGCAGAGGTAAGATTGCGTTTTTTTTGTGTGGAATTTGACAGCTTAACTCCGGCTTAGACAATAAGCAGTGTTAGCGCTTGAGAGGGATTTCTCCCAGACAACCTTAGGGTAGTGCGGGGTAGCAGAAAACTAGTAATATTTAGTATAAAAACAAATTCACAATTTAATAATATTTCCAATAAGATATAGTCATATTTCTCTTTAGTTAGAATTCTCATTAGAATGTTCTCATTAGTTACCAATTGGTACTCCTATTAGGTAAAATGTATTATTTATTATGAGTATGAGGTATACAGGGTGTTCTTGAGCATTTGCTTTAACGTCTTCATGTGGCTTGGTATATTTAAGGAAACAGAATGGCATAAGTAGTTAGTTTTATAAAATTCGTTAAGCAATTTTTTTTTTAAATTTCTCATACAAAACAATTACATGTTGCATCAACCGCTAATGTAAAATTTACACACATGCAAATACCATACGAGATAAAATTAAATTAGTAGTTATTTTCTAAACGGAGCTACTGAGGATTACCGCGAGTCTATTTTCCGCTAGGGGCGCTAGAGGAAAGTGGGTGCTGCGGGAACATTTCAAACGTCACTTTGACAATTCTCTCATATTGACACAGGACCCACGCATGAGTGGCGCCGCCTGGTTAGCGACAATACGGTAGCTCCCATTAGAATACCAGGGTCTTTGAGAAATTAACTTAATGTACTTAAGCTAAAGAATGCACCTTTGAATTTAAAGCAATTGCTCAAAAACACGTTGTATAGATATAATAAATTATTCTTCGTCTTAACTTACCTATTGTTTTTTAGTGTGCCTAAAATACAAACAGTCCTATTGTTTTAAATGCAATATTTTGTATCAACTCATTTTAATCTAATTTAAGCGCTAAATATTATCTAATCTAATTTAAGTCTATCTTAACGCGATTCAGTTTATTTAGGACCTAAACTAAGTCGCTGCCATACAACTGGGGCCTTACCATGACGTGTTAACGTGATTCAGTTGACGACCTAGACTGAGTCGCTTCCATGCAACTGAACCTAAACTGAATTGCGTTAAGACGTCATGGTAACGGCCCCAGCGTTATCCTCTGTCAAAATTCATACGAAATAAACGCTAAACTCCGGGTTAATTATCTTTTTTTTAAATAAGTATAATAGTTTTTTTCGATACCTGCATTAAATCGATTAAAACCAAACAGGTACCCTAATTCAAAATGGCGGCCTAGTGGAAAGTATGTGGATACTAATCGCGTCACTTTGATAGATGGCTTGCGAAACAATGTCGCTTACGCCGTTCTACCTTTGGCGTTGTACTCGTCATCCAACGGTTATATAATGGGACGTTCGACACCAAAAAGGGGTAAGCGCGGGACAACGCTACATAGGCCTATGTGCAAAAATACGGGAAATGTTCACAAAAGTGTGTGAGCTGTGCGCGGGACAATGATTTTTATAGTTCAATGATCTTTGATGATTTTGAAAAATTAAAGAGTGATACATCGGTAGTGTAAGGAGTAAGGATACATGTGTCATTATAGCGAATTTTGATAGTAAAAATGACAAATATTTCTAAACGAAATTGATACCTACATATTAACGTTGGTGTTCGTAGCATATGTTAATAGCGTTGTTGTCAAATTTAGTCAAAAGTAGCAACTGTTAATATTGTATAATCATATGAATAATAAACATAGCTTTAGCTTGTATGGGTATTGCGTAATTTTAACTACTTATGCATGTAAATTGTGTGTCTAATCGTATTTTAAATTATTACTATTCATAAACGCACATCAGACACAGTTTAACTAAATTATTGTTTGTCCTTATCTGTAAGTTCGACATTTGCCTTTGTTAGAAAAGGAGAAAATATAATTTAAATAAAACGCCTGTTAATTTTTTTATGAATAAGAGTACGTTTAGAAGTTCATGCCACTTTTACCTAATAAAAAAGTAATTTTTTAACAAACCCACATACCAAATCCGTTGCATTTGAATATCATGTTTGACAGTAAAAGTAAACAAACCTAACAAAATTACCGCTTGAACAGTTCGCAATCTAAATTATTTTAGGCCGAAATCATGCAAAAAAAAAATGGCGGCGCAGTGATCGTCAAGGGGTGGGCATTTTAAATGTTCACTCTAACACAAGCGAACGATGACGCCGGGGGTGGCGCTATGCTCAAACTATACGCACACTAGCTTATAAACCACTCAATGCAGACCTATCTGTACCCCGCCGCTCGCTTGTTTCTTTCCAGTACCTCACCCATTTTGCGTGTGGGCAGCTCTAGTTACACCAGCCACTGTTCTCGACGAATGTCAGCAAAAACTGCACACTAGCGCGCAGAGGGGGATGTACGTGGTAGGCATAAAATTTGAAAATGCACGTAGGCGTTGTATGTCTCGCGGCAAATGAGATGCTTGCAAGTTGGGTTTGTCGATGTGCTGTCAAACTATTTTGACGTGGTAGGAGATTTATCTGGTCACTGATATGTTACCTACTCATTTACGGATGATAGAGTCAAGATAGGCGCGACGCCGAGCGAAGCGGAGAGAAGGGTGTTAGGTTAACCGAGACCTAACGCCGCCAAAACATACGTCTTTGTCCAATGTGCATATGAAATAATTCCGCAACCTAAAATATTTTATTTTAAGAATAGTAGGTATGTTATGCCAAACAATCCATTTGACTAAATAATATTTTGGTAAAATAAAGTTTGGCAAATTAATATTTGGGAAACATAGTTTGGGATGTGATATTTTGGGAACACATGGGTTTCATCATAACACAACACATGGGTTTTTGGTCAAATGTTAGTGAACCTTGATATGTACTACCACACAGAACGTTACAGCACGTTGACAACCATAATGTCTATGGATTTTTGACATTTGCACGATTTCAGGTTGACGGACGTACACTCTTACCGCTATAGGTTGCCAACACACTCTACCTTTTTGATTAGTCTATGAACTAAATAGGGATTCAAATTTATTCGTAATTCCTTTCCTCATTACATATTTCGTGAGTGCGCTGAGTAATTTGCTGAGTTTGTCTCTCTACCTTTACGAGTATTAAATTATGCAGCAATTGCAATATTAGGGCGGCATTCGGCTGTGATAAAAGATAGTTGGTGACATGACTACATAACTCGACATAATATCGAATCCAAATTAAGCAAAGCTGGTGCTATCGGCATTAGAGGACGATTTTAACTAAATAATTGCAGCATCCCAAACTATGTTTCCCAAATTAATATTTCCTAAAGAATCAATTGCCAAAACAACTCCTCGCAATTTTTTAGTTCGCAAAACTTTCTTTTCCAAGAAATTGTTTCCCAGATAATATTAATTTGCCAAACTTTATTTTACCAAAATATTATTTACTCAAATGTAGGTATTGTTTGGCATAGGTTGTGGAATTATTTCATATGCACATTATACCACAAATACGTATGTTTTGGCGGCGTTAGGTCACGGTCAACCTAACACGCTGCTTCTCGCTTCGCTCGTCGTCGCACCTATCTTGAGTCTGTCACTTGAAAATATTCTGTATTTATATTTAGAAATTCATTTTTTTAATTTGTGTGTAGTTATAGATAGTAGTTATAATGTATATGACCTTGTTAATTTAAAATCGTAAAAATACGCGTGATTTGTTTTCATATGTACGTACTAATCAGTATCCTTTGTAAATTTCCAATTGTAAAGCACGAATCAAAATATCATTTATTATTTCTAATTCATGCTATGTTTTTTTAAAGTAGTCACACTACTATATAGCCGTAATCGGGTAGCCCAGTGGTTAGGGCGTCTGCCGCGAAAGCAGGAGGTCGCTGGTTCGATTCCTTACCTGCTCACCGGAGGCCTTGGTAATTGTTTCTGTGATTTTATTTTTGGTTTAAGGTATTAATTTCTCAAAAAAAAAGAACATAAATCACTTACAGAGAAAACAATGTGTTGCTTAAATCTAGGTAAGAGAGGGTAGCATGGAAATCTACTAGAGATAACATACAATATTAACTCGTCGTAGCAACTTAACAAGTTCAACAACTAAGGCCGGTTAAACTGCCGTTTCAAATCATGATAGTTCCATAACTATATTTTACTAAAAAGTCAGTTGTTTCCATGTATATATTAATATTTATACGTATTTCAAGTTTTGACTCTATTGCTACCTTAAATTAAGATCAGAGTATCATATAAGTATTATAAATTAAACTGTTGGTAAAAATTACTTAAAGTCACCGGTATCGGAGCTGCCGAGGTGTTCAGAAATATCTGAACACGCCTCTATTGTAAAGGCGTTAGAGTGCTTGTTCAGATATTTTGAACACCTCGGACGCTCCAGTATATCAGATGGCGACTGTATCTATAGTGTCCTATAATATAATTTAAGTTAAAAAATCTTTCAAAGACGTACAGACTCTTAAGAATGTGGAAAAATGGAAAGCAATCTCTACCTAAGTTAGCAGGTAGTGGAAACATATTATTTATATTGAAAAATAACGGCTAATACTCACGTATTTTTATCACAATAGGCGTGACATGTTTCGGCAGCATCGGGCAATCATCGTCGGAGACAGTGATGTTGTCAACTTCGCGGCTCATACAGCACTTTCTCCTTCTGTAAAGTTTAAATTGTGTAGTGGATAGAGTTTAAATGTATCTTTTAAATTTAAACGAGCAATTTTTGTACCTCTATGTAGTACCTCAATATATACCTATGTAGGTATGTATATTTCGGCAATCTCAGAATCTTAGAGATCTTAGAGCCGCTTCGTTTTCAATGAAAATTGGTATATGGGGATTTTTTTTCGAGTTTTCCGGGCTTCGCTTCGCCGCCCAGATAATTAACACACTGAGCGCCGGGAACCCGCTAGGGGAGTTCTCTGTGGGTGGTCGCTTTCCGCTACAAAGCGGGAAAACCCCGGAATCGGTTACGAGCGTAGCGCGTAGCACTCGCCGGCACTCAATGTGTTAAAACGTATATCACACATAACTATCATCTTGAACGCGATATTCAACCTTATCCCATGTCAAATCTCAACTTCAACGTGGCCAAACTATTGTAAACTATGCCGGTTTTAATGAAGGCCCGTATAATTAGAATCACGCTACATACAGACAGCGCGCCGTAGCAATTTTTGGTAACTCTCAATATATCACGTCGACTGCACATCACCGCGTGTGTGTGCACGCTCACACGCGTTCCCGTCATCGTCAAGTTGGGTGGTACGGTAGGGAAAAAAGAAAAAAAAAAGAGATATTTGGAAAAGAAAAACACGCGTCAGCAGCTTTATTCTAGCTGTGATCTGCTTCTTTCTTGTTTCGTGTTGCTCAATGCTGAGAATCGTGACCTCCATGTGGACAATCGCTTCTCATTTGTTTCGGTCTTTGGCAATGCACGCATCATGGATTGTTGCTCAATGCTGAGAGTCGTGACCTCCACGCATCTGTCTGTGGACAATCGCTTTCCTTTTGTTTCCGTCTTCGGCAATGCACGCATCATGGATTCAACGCTGCTGCTCGAAAATGTGGCCAAAAATGGTCTGAATCAAAGCTGGAAAGTAGACTTTAACACCTGAACCAACTCTCCGACAATATTATTGTGGAGTGCTACGGACGAAAACTAAAAAAGGCCTTTTTAGGGTTCCTTACCCAAAGGTTACCTATTACTAAAACTCCGCTGTTCGTCCGCCTGTCTGTCATAAGGCTGTATCTAATGAAATGTGACAGTCAGAGAGTTGAAATTTTCACAGATGTTGTATTTCTGTTGCCGCAACAACAAATACTAAAAAACAAAATAATATATATATTTAAGGGGAAGCCCCCTTAAATATTATTATAAACTATAAAACAAACGTAAGTTTTGCTCGTTTTTGTTCGATATCGATAACGGTAATAAATAGACGCTTGAAATATTCAAATAATATTTAGTTTTATATTCGCTTTAAAAATGAATATTTCAATTAAAATAAAACAAATATTTAATAATCCCGTAGCACAACCGTGTTTTTTGTCGCTTTCATATGTAAGTAGATAATGGCACAGAACTCTTCATGTCCGAGTCCAACTTGCACTGGGCGGTTTTTATTTACACAAATGTTAAAACTACACTTACACTAATGAAGACGTTAAGAGCCCGGTATATAAATTCAGCCGATTTAGCTCAACTTTTTGATATGAATTTTCATTGTTATAATAACATTTTTACACGTTTTTATACAAAACATAAAAGATCATTTCAACGTGAATGGAATAAATGAAAAATATTTTCAATTTTGTAGTCAGTTTTCGAAAAATCCACCATTTTCTAATAGCTGTTTTAGTTTTTTTTGCGCAGCGAGCTTTAAACATGTATCTTATTTTCGACCTTATTGCTATATACTCGTATAAACAGAAAAAAAAAGTTTTTTACGCAACCGTGAAAAGTACACATGTAAGTACGAAGCCAAACATATAAAACGTAGGTATAGAGATCACAAAAAAAGTTAAAAAAAATATTTTCTAAGCAAACCTTATTTTCCCCTGTTTCTGTCGCTACCCCCACCGGGTATTGGCGAGTGTGAGGCGCGTTATTAGTTCGGCCGTGTCGGCTGCGGATAGGTTTTCACAATTTTGAGCGAGCACAATGCCGCCCATTTCTATGATTAATGGCTGTTAGCTCAAGTTTTAGTTATAGACAGGCAAGACTGCGTTTGTCATACAATATATACTGTTACGTTTTAAGGCGTAGTAATTTGTATTGATTTAAAAAAGGGACGCGTAAAATGACGTTTATGTCGTGGTGTAATCAAATAATAGGGATGACAGTTGAAAAACTTTTATTCTGTTATACCGTCAGATTATCCAAAATTCTTAAAATTAAGTAACTAAAATTGACGTAAGTGAAGAGCATCGATACGAAGCTCCGAGTGGGTGACTTCACTATTAGGTAAGAATTGTACCTAATTATGACGTCACGCGAAACTTTAATGCACTGTATTTCCGTAATTTTTCATTTGACTAATAAAAAAATAAATACGTGTCGAATATTTCTTAATAATCTAACAGGGAGCAAACTTTTCCTTCATTCATAAATTTCATAATACATTTGGTATTTTTGGGATTATTTTAGCTTGATGATAGTAAATTGAGTAAATTTACAATTTTATAATTGAAAGAAAAATGGAAAAATTCCCCGCGTCGAGCGGGATTCGAACCCACGACCTCCCTGAATGCCGGTCAGATATTCCCACTCGACGCGGGGAATTTTTCTATTTTTCGTGTAATTATTATAATTTTTTGCATGATAAATATGCTAAAGCTGTACTCAACCAATCCAAATCCGTCTTTCAGCCCAATCGATAACTCTAAACTATTAAACCGACGTTAATATTCTAAAGTCGCGGTCGTCAAGTGTCGGGGGGATAGTTTTCCCCCCCATAGGGGGGTGAAATCCAGTTTTTAGGCCTACGTTTTTAGCATTGTGTACGTGCTCGCGGTCCGGAAAATTGTGTGTTTAAAACGCTGTGTGCGTGAGTAACGCTTGTGTGAAATCAATGTGTTTCGGCCTATATTATGCTTACCTTTGGGAATTATATATATATACGAAATGCAAAAACGAGTTGCCTAAATCGTATTTAGCCTAAAGGCTTTATACTTGATCATCCGCGACCATTCAATCAACTTTTTATGTAAGTGAATACACAATAATGTCCTTTTCTGCCTTCCGGCCGGCAAGTAGCCACTTGCAGGCCGCTACGCTAAACAAATGCGCCGCTTGCGAACAAATGCGAAAAATAGTGTACTGACCTTGGCCAGTAAATAAGAAAGCCTCAGATCACATGTTTGTTGACCTCAGCTTCGCTTCGGTCGACAATTACACGAGATCTGAGACATTTCTTACTTTACAGGCCTCGGTACGTAATCTACTATTAATTTACCTTATTTGGCAGCTACTGCAATGAAATCCGTAAAGCGCGCGAAAATACTACCAATTTCTTAGCTAATTCATTATCAGACACTTTCTTAGTATAATCAAAAGTATTAGAAGAATAGGGATGACGACTAGGTTGAAAAACTATCATTCTAATTAGTCCGTCAGTTAGATTATCGAAAATGACTATTGACTATATACGTATTTCTTCCTTTTTCAATTTAACAAAAATTGACGAAGATAAAGAGCATCAAAGTTCTGGGGTGGGGCTGGTGACGTCACTACTAGGTAAGAATTGTACCTAATAGTGACGTTACGCAAAACTTGAACGCACTGTATTTACGTAATTTTTGATTTGACGAACAAAAGAAAAAATACGTGTACAATATTTTTTAATAATGTAAAAGATTTTTTTAGTCGTCTAGCCTATTGCATCTCGCAAGGGACATTTTCATGGAATGCCTCTGTTTGGGGAGTTTCATAAGTTCTCTACTGAGTTACGTAACGCTGATAACTCACGCTAACCCGAGACGAGACGGGCCAGGCCGAGCCCAATCTGTCAATTTCTATAGAGAGTGTCACATGACCATCGTAGATCTACCACGTGACGCTTGCTATAGAAATTGACAGATCAGGGTGCGTAGCCAAGATACCAATCGCTCACGCTCAGTTGCTAACGAAACGCAACTGTCACTGTCACACTAACAAGGAAGACTGATAGAGAGAGGTAGCTACGATACGTTATTAAGCGTGAGCGATTGGCATGTTGGCTACGCACACAAGCTCGGCCCGGCCCATCATCCATAAATCGATTTGATCGGTTCCTTTAAAAACGTCCATTAATGACATTTTCAGTGTGATTTAGTGTAAATCTTAGTATTTTCCTCCTTTTACGATCCCTCCGCCCCGTACGTAAACCTGTGACCCCCATATCTCTCTCGACCGAATTGACTCATATTCAAACATATTTTTTTTATAATCTCATCTAACCACCTGCCAAATTTCAGGATGATCCGATCAGCAATACTCGAGAAAACATACAAACATGCGTTTCGTGCAACCACTTTCTTTTAGAGACCCGAAACGGCATATTTGTATTGTGGCGTTCAGATCAAACTTCACGGGGTATCGTGTAAACGACAATTCACTGGCAATCCGGCAGTCCTTTATGCGTCGTAACTTCTCTTTTCGACGCCTGTAAGGGCAAATCGTCAGTATCTGTGACAATTGTTATGATGCCGTGAATCCTGTAATTATTGATGTAGGTTAGTTTTAGATTTTACCTATTGAGCGAGTCAGCAAAGCGAACGAGCCTACGGCGGATGACCCTACGTTTGGAGCCCCTTACATCACGTGACCGTAACTACGTTGACTGTTTAGCGGTAATCAAGTAAAACGAAAAATGCTCATTAATTTGGGTGTAATTTAACGTTAACCATCATCATCATCATATCAGCCATAAGACGTCCACTGCTGAACATAGGCCTCCCCTTTTGAACTCCATATGTACCGGTTGGAAGCGACCTGCATCCAGCGTCTCCCGGCGACCTTCATAAGGTCATCTGTCCATCTTGTGGGTGGACGTCCTACGCTGCGTTTGCCAAGCCGTGGTCTCCACTCAAGCACTTTGTGACCCCATCGGCCATCTGCTCTGGGTGCAATGTGGCCTGCCCATTGCCACTTCAAATTGCTAATCCGACGGGCTATGTCGGTGACTTTAGTTCGTCTACGGATCTCCTCATTTCTGATTCAGCCTTTTGAAGAACTACAGACCCATTACGCTTCTGAGCCATGTTTATAAACTGTTTTCAAGGGTCATCACGAATCGTCTCGAACACAAACTTGATGACTTCCAGCCTCCCGAACAAGCTGGATTCCGACGAGGCTATAGTACCATAGACCACATCCATACGCTACGGCAAATTATACAGAAGACCGAAGAGTATAACTTGCCACTATGCTTAGCGTTTGTGGACTATGAGAAAGCCTTCAATTCGGTGGAAATATGGGCGGTGCTTGAGTCTCTTCAGCGATGCCATATTGACTATCGGTACATTGAAGTGTTGAAGTGTTTGTATAGTAACGCCACAATGTCGGTTCGGGTACAGAAGCAGAGCACGAAGGCGATTCCGTTGCGAAGAGGCGTAAGGCAGGGAGACGTTATCTCTCCGAAACTGTTTACTGCAGCAATGGAAAACGCCTTCAAGCTCCTGGAATGGCAAGGACTTGGCATCAACATAAACGGCGAATACATCACTCACCTTCGATTTGCCGACGACATCGTAGTCATGGCAAAGTCGATGGAAGAACTCAGCACGATGCTCGATGACCTCAACCGAGTTTCTCAACGGGTAGGCTTGAAAATGAACATGGACAAGACGAACATTTTGTCAAATGCCAATGTTATGCCTATCCCAGTCTCTATTGAAAGCTCGGTTCTCGAAGTTGTCGACTCGTACATCTACCTAGGACAAGTAATCCAATTAGGTAGGTCCAACTTCGAGAAAGAGGTCAACCGCCGAATCCAACTCAGTTGGGCAGCGTTCGGGAAACCACGCAATGTCTTTTCGTCCGACATACCTCAGTGCCTCAAGACGAAAGTTTTCAATCAATGTGTGTAACCAGTGATGACTTACGGCGCCGAAACGTGGTTCTTCACTATCGGTCTCATCTCAAAACTCAAAGTCGCTCAACGAGCTATGGAGAGGGACGTTAATCATAGTATTTTTTTTTACTTTTCTTAATCAGGGGTAATGGTCTAATAGCATACAGCATAAGTGTGTAGTAGTAGTAGTTTTTTTTTCTGGTTATTTTTAAATTACGTGAACTTTTTTGAAAAATCTTACTTCTAACATCACTCTCAATTCATAGGTCATGAGCAAAAAATAGGTTAATATTATTAAACAATTTCCACTCTTTTTTGACTCTTCTACTGCCTAAAATTAAAATCAGAGTATCATATATATTGAACAGTTGGTTAAAGTGACCTATACTAAACATGACGCCACAGGAAAGATTGGCTCTACAGTTCAGCTGAACACACACTTTTTCTTTCCTGTGGTCAATAGTTAACAGCTTGTAGACATGTAGTAATGATTCTTATCAAACAATGCAATAGAGAAGGAGTACCCCTTAAATGCAGATAAGGATTGAATAAGAAAATCAATCTGTAGTCCACCGGAAAGAAATCGTTGTGTGTTTGTAAGGCCTCTGAAATAATCCACGCGAACGGAGTCGTAGGAAACCACTTTTTGCAAGGTTTTATCCAAACTATAGCAGAATTATAATACATTCCCATATGAATACATTACAGAACTATTCGTCGTCAGACCAACTTTTAATATTCACCCCAGACAAACTAAGCTATTATTATTTGAACAAAGCTAAACGCAAGAGACACACACAGCCAAATACATCCAAGTGAAGGGGGTCCCGGTCAGTTTCGTGTACTTCCCCCCTTCACCACTATAAGAGGGTGGGGGGACCCTTAAACAGCTAAAGCGGGGCAAAATGTTAAAATTTGGTCTCGCTTGCGTCAATTTGTTAAGATAACATTGTATGGGTTCTATTTGAGACAGGAAATTGGAGTCCGTTAATTCGTTTGCTAAGTTTCGAGATTGGATATTTCCTGTAGTCTGGATAGTGGACTGTGAAGTAGTTGAGTATTACCGGTCAAGTCGTATTTGTGATAAAGCCGGTAAGTATGCTAAATACGATAGTGAAGCGAAGTAGTAAATTGTATTTATCTTCAATTAAAAATAGATATCATTTACTTAAGAGAAAGACCAACACCATCTGAGGCCAAGCCGAGGATCGAACTCGAGTCTTCAGCTTACGCGGCTAACGCCACAGCCACGGGCGTCTTGCCTGTTTACAGATTGCATATACTTGAAAAATTCGCCAGCATGCGTTAAGACCAGGCGGCCTTAGTGGTTATGGCGTTAGCCACGTAAGCTGAAAACCCGAGTAAGATCCTTTGATAGATCTTCGATGGTGTTGGTCGTTTTTTAGTATATGACATCTATTTTCAATTTATAATTTCCTAGCGACCCGCCCCGGCGCATATTACGCGGTCTAATTCAGGCTTTAAGGTTGACTTACGCCAATCGGATCCGATCCGGGACGATCTGTTAGTTTCTATATAAAGAATCACGGGATAGCTCTAAGTCCTCGCAGGTCACATGTCGTTTTCTATAGAACGGTTTGAACGGTCGGATGACGATAGTCTAGGCAATTAACCAACTGCTTAATATATAATTATGATACTCTGATCATAATTAGGTATATGTAGTAAAAGAGCTAAAACTTGAATTTATATATCGTGTGAGAATATGTTCATATTGTTGATACGCGAAAGAAACGATTTTTTGCTAAGGTTGGGTCAATTTTGAGTAATTTTATAAGTGAGATTTTTCAATTAAAATATCAATGAATACATGTAGGCGAATCTGTTCTACCTCATACAGATTTTAAAACACAGGTAACTAATAAACAATAATACAATAAATTAACAAAACCAAATACAGCATCATACCAACTCCACAATGCCACCAGTTAATGCCCGAAAACGTAAAAGTGTTTAGTCCTTGAACAGAAAAGTGCCACTTAGATGCCTCCCAGCAGGGAAGAAAAGTGCCACTTTGATCCATCCTAGCTTGAGCAGAAAAACCCTTTTATGAATACGTGGTGTGATAAAAAAAATATATTAGGTAGTAGCACGGTACAACATATTCTTGGTGTCTGAGGTACAACAAATATTATTTTGACATTTTTTTCTGTCAAGTAAGCTTCGTATTAGCAATTCCAATTAAGATTAGGCCGAAAGAATCCTACCATCGAGTAGCTAATTAAGTAGCTTGACTTTATCTTACATAAAAGTCTTGTTGTCTAGTAGTCAATGATCATACTTGATGTAAAGTTTTAAATAGAACCAACTTTTTATGACACAATTCATTTTTGATTATTTTTCTCGAGGTTAGCTCGCCCTCAAGTTTCGTTGATAGTTGAGTTTATTAGTAATTCAATAACGTTACAAATAATATAAATAAGATATCTTAATTACCGTGGCAACATAGAAATATTGCCCACTGTTCAAGGTAAAACTATGTCCGAGGATCAACAGTTTCCCCTAATTTGGATGATAACGCTGTTTGAGATCGCACAACAAAGAAAATACCTATAATGATTTGCGTTAAATCGCACAAAAAAGTGAATGAATGAGTATTTTTAATAGAAGAAGGTCTCTGAATTCAATAAATGTATGGTCTTTGTAAACCGTGTCAGAATGTCTCACCTTTTAAATGAAACACGTATCGCACATTCCGGCGCGATTTGTCCGCCAATAAGCAACAATGGCGTAAAGGCATTCCTTGGCGTTGGGAGCCGTCATATCGAATGTGTTTATCCCACGCCGAGACCCCTGGTTTGTTACACTTTGCTCCTGTAATAACATAAGATTGTTGAAAATAACAAAATATGCCACTACTAGCGCCATCTGTGCGCAACATGTATATAACTTGTTCTCGCTCAATAAAGCAGTTACTAAAAGTCATTCGTACTAAAACCGATGTTTTATTTTAAAGATAAAGATAAAAAAGATATGAGTGTAGGCGCCGTAGATGTCTCGAAGACTTTAACTTAAATTATCAGTAGGTATAATTCGAAGGTATAAGTAAAACGTATGCTAATTTAATACAAATTTTCTGCGAAAAAGTGTATCTGGTGCGCTGCTATCGGAGCATAGAAGAAATCTCCAAATACTAGCAGAGCCCGAAGGAGCGTTTAGCTGCTGCATATTATATAGTAAAAAGTTGCATTCGCAACTATTGGACTATATTATAGCATCAAGCACTGCCTTTCTAAGGGGTCCGTTCTTAACCAACACCCTTAAATAACTTTTATAATGCTTTTGCTCTTATATGGGACAGTGTCCAAGACATTTTTGCTAGTTGGGTAACTACTTTTATCTTATCTAATAAACCTTAAAAGGACAGTGTGCCACAGGAGTTACATCGATCAACATCGATCGTCTTATAATACTTAAGGCGTTTTTTACACATATATGACACACGCCGAGTCAAGCCGCGAGCATGACACATGAAAGTGCACGCCTACCACGAAAATCGAACGATTGCGGATTCGTATCTCCATCTCTGTCACACTTGCATATTGGAGTGACAAAGAGGCTTTCCCGTCAATGCCAGTTTTCGATGTTCGTGGTAGGCGTGCTGTATCGAAACGTCGGTATATTAAGGTAAATTAATTTTAACGTATTCGCGATAGCGTTCTATGTTTTATAATAATCGATCGTCTTGTTCCTTTTTCAATTCGAAATCATTAGTAAGTGTAGTCTCTTCTTCAGTTAAATTACTTTATTACAATTTATCAATAAGTGGATTTTTGAATTCTTTGAACCATCTTTTTGCTTTCTGTTTAAGCAATATCGATATGCACATATTGTTCCGTCGAGGCGTCGCGGTTTTTTGTCAAATTCAAGATTTTATTAAAACACTGGTACAGTGAGGAACAAACCTGTTGTTTAGTACGGTCCGTCCACATTCGTCCGCCGGATTTAATATTCTATTTTACTCGGCGATAAGACCAAAGTATGTAATTTCTTGCCCGCCCAAGGGTGGGCATTTGAATACGCACTACCCTAGGGATGGGGTGGAATTACTTAAGGGTGATTTTAGTAGGCCTTGATATGGTATTAAAGATTAGAAAAGTTATTTGTTTTAATGAAAGATAAAATAACACGTTCGCGGACGCTTGGTCACACCTCTGGGACACCTTAATTTTGTATGGGAATTTTACGACTGCTATTGCATACCTGTCACAATAAAGCTAAAATCAGGATTCTTATGTGACGCGAAATTCTATACAAGTCGAATGCAATGCAAGTCCCGTCATTATGAAACCATTTCTTTTACACTATGTGACACCAAATGCTATACAATTCGGATGCTTGATATAATACCTAGTCAAAATATGATCTTATATGACACCGCATGTTATAGCATTCGACTATGTTGGCATGTCTGTCATACCGTTCACTCGGGTGAGCTGCTACGTCAACAACTATGATAAATTCTTTGCCATAAAGTAAAGTAGAAGTAATATTTCATCTAATACTTATAGGATTTAACGGCTAGGGCCTTCTTCACCAACCAGCACATAGCAAGTATCCGAACTTTGAATTTAATCATGTAAACTGCGGCCCTACACAAACAAAATACATGCCACATGCTTACCATAATGTTAGCGCTCAGCATCGACTACGAATAGGCACAATATTCACGATTATATGACCAAAATAATTACTATAGAGTAGTAGAATAGTAAGTATAAACATGCCTCACTTTTCTTTATTTACAGTAGTCAGAATCAAGTTGCACTACAAAAAACAATCAGTAAAGAGATTTGTTTATAAAACCACAACCAAAAACATACATAAACTGTAAAAAAACATTACTAACGATGTTACAAAAAATCCGTAAAATAGCGTGTGCATGCGAAATTTGGCCACATTTTACGCGCCCACTCCCAGACGCACGCGAAGGGCTACTGAGGAGTCTTCCATACAAAGACGAATGCTATAGCATACGCGTCACAGAAAGGGGGGCACAATTTGAGATGTCACAGGATAATTTCTAACCGTCATAAACTATGAAATATAACAGTATGCATTCTGTGATTTTAGTGAATGGTAGAGGAAATGTTGGTTAATAATATTATACTGTGGCCAAGCGGATTGGTAAGCATACTGACGCAGAAATCTAAACCAAATAACGGATTCAATAGCAGGCGCGTCACCAGATGAAGTACAAAAACGGATGCTATGCAATCCGCGTCCGCGAACGTGTTAAGCAATATCGATATGCACATATTGTTCCGTCGAGGCGTCGCGGTTTTTTGTCAAATTCAAGATTTTATTAAAACACTGGTACAGTGAGGAACAAACCTGTTGTTTAGTACGGTCCGTCCACATTCGTCCGCCGGATTTAATATTCTATTTTACTCGGCGATAAGACCAAAGTATGTAATTTCTTGCCCGCCCAAGGGTGGGCATTTGAATACGCACTACCCTAGGGATGGGGTGGAATTACTTAAGGGTGATTTTAGTAGGCCTTGATATGGTATTAAAGATTAGAAAAGTTATTTGTTTTAATGAAAGATAAAATTATTCAATCTAATACAAACGTAGTGGGAACATTGGCTCGTGGGTTCAAAATTCAGCTCGTAGGTACCCATGAGCAAAACACTAACCATTAATTTGTAGTTCTCCATAGACCTAACTCACTAAAAATCTATATAATATTAGATTAAGAGTTTTGTTAGTAGCACTTCTAATAGTTTGGTGAAATAAACAGTTTAATTTTTTTTTTATGAGCTTTTTGGAACTTATGTACGAAATATAATTTGATATTTACCAATCGCTTTTCGGTGAAAGAATACATCGTGAAGAAACCGGACTAATCCCAATAAGGCCTAGTTTACCTTTTGGGGTGGAAGCTCAGATGGCAGTCGTTTGCGTAAAACTAGCGCCTACTCTAAGGATTAGGTGCTGAAGCGGACCCCAGGCTACGTGGTCCATGGCATAAGCCGGGGAAATCCTAGGAAGAAGAAGCAGATGGATTGTCAATATTGTCATACAAAGGTAAAAAGAGCCTAAAAACTAAAACTATCTTAACCTATTGGGCACAAATATCTTATATGCCGCTGCTTGGCAGTGTCCCCATAAGGCTGACTGCATTCCCTCGCTGAATGGTAATGCTAATGCGCTGAGCGAGGAACGAGCCAGCCTTATTATGGTCACCGGTGGAGTGGATGAGTGAAAACTTTTAATTTTAGTATTACCTACGTGTGTTGTATGTTTTATTTTTCGTATCTTCCGTGCAGCCTCAGCAGTTTTGCCGTGCTAACAGCGAATGCAGTAGGTAGGTAGTCACATTTGATGACTCATAGAGTTGTTTATCTTGTTTTCTCTTAATGAGGTTATTTGAACGATAATTTTCACGTTTTCATTTTACTGCGTACGAACGTACGTAAGTATAACGTACGTAACGTATTTTTACTGCTTAACGATAATTTTCACATTTTCATTTTTACTGCGTACGCGATAAGCAGGGCAGAGTAACTAAAAGTTTTAAAACTTGACTTTGCGAAGGATACCTACATTTGCAATAGGAATCAAAATGTATAGGGTACTTCCCGTTGACCTAGAATCACGAAATTAAGCAAAAAGCTCAGCTTGTAGAACAAAACCAGAAAAAATTCCGTAAACCGTATGCTTGCCGCACTCTGAGAGTTCCGTGCCACCAGTATTTTAAAGTACCTAAGGTCATAAACGGCCCAGCATCCTTTGTGCGGAACCCTCGGTGAGCGAATCTGACTCGCACTTGGCCAATTTTTTTAAATATAAATGAGTACCTACGCCATAAAAGTAGAATTTAAATACAAAACTTTCATTTGGTTTTTCCTATATAGACTAAAACGAGTCACTCACATTCAGTAGTGATTTTCTACGAAAGCGTGAGTGACTCGAGTAAATAAATAAGTAATCACATATGAATATAATCCATTTAACTGTCTAACATCATCTCATTATAAAACTTTCATACAAACTTTGATTAAATACCTAGATCTAAAGCGCCCGCCGCGCAGTCCCTCCCCTCTACCGCCCACAAGACAGACTTATTGGACATTTCACTCGATTAACATTGCAACCTCGTATCTTACCCAATCACGGTATTCTGAAACCAACTTTATAAGCTTTACTTTAATGCTCAATTTTCGATACGTTGTCAGCTGAAGAGGTGATGAATTTAAGAAGTAAAGCATTTCAACGGAATATTCCTTCGAACTCTTATCATTTTACACAGTTGACATTCTAAAAACAGCCTTATTTTTACAGGACAGAGTTGATTTTCCAACGATTTCATCAACGTAGATAGGTGGGTCATACAAAGGTTCTTTGGTGTAGAATCGTGACTCGCTTAGCAATTTAGATATTATACAAGTTTGTCGACAATTTCGAATTAAATAGAATAGAATTTGTTAATATGGCGTTGTATACAATTAGATTTGGCAAGTATATTTGTTAAATTATACATTTTAACCCTAGTTCGTTAAGCATTGAGCATCAGGAATAGGTTTTTAGAAATATATACACTAATTTAGGGATGATTCACACTAGGACGGGACGGGACGGGGCGGGAGCGGGACGAGATGATCTGTCAGAACAATAAATATCCGTAAATGCAATTGTAAAGCACGATACGAATCATTTATTATTTGTAATAAATGTTGTTATCGGGTAGCCAGGTAGGTTAGGGCGTCTGCCGCGAAAGCAGGAGATCGGCGCCTTGGTGGTCACTTTTTCTGTAGTATATGACATCTCTTCACTAAGTCTGAGATGTAGAATTGGCGGAACGCACCTAAAACGTTTAAAATAAGAAAGGATTGCACATACTTAAGACATTTCGGACTCTGGCTGCCTTGATCGGGTGGCCTAGTGGTAAGGGCGTCTGCCGCGAAAGCAGGAGGTCGCTGGTTCGATTTTAGCCCTGCTCACTTGGGGGCTGGCGCCTTGGTCACGGTTTCTGTAGTATCTGATATCTTTCAATTTATAACTACCTAAGTGATTAACCTTGATTATTTATTATGTTTATTTTTAGGCATAAACGTCTACGAATGATATCAAATTTCGAGACTAGAACTCGCGACTCTGGGATACGCGCCCATCACTCTAAATTATAGAGTGATAAAGTGGAGAAATTCGGGGCCACTGGATGTGTCTTGGTAGCTCATTTGGTAGAGTCACAAGTTTTAGTCTTGCCCGAAGCCATGAGTTTTTCCACTTTTTCTTTTTTTCTCAAAACATACCTTTCTTATGTGCCCCGGTTTTCTTCACTTCCAACATTACTAATAAACACACCTTAATCTTAATAACTTATTGCTGATAAAGTTTTTTTACATACAAGTAAATAATTGGTAACAGTGCTGTTCTCAGTTATGTTAACATTTATCTGCGTGTTTTCGGGATACAAAGGTTTCGTCCAGCTCTTTCCACTCTTCTATGTATAAGGCAGTCCTTTGCCATAACGTGCAGTTTCCTCGTTTCCATCTTACCAGAATAAACACATATATAGTTTTAAAACAATGTAATTAAACCAAAATGGCGGCTAAATTCATGACAACGCCCTAATAGTGGCGCAAGTCGGCACCAATTAAAACTTCCTTGCGCTCTCCACGTAATTGGAAAAGTTGTGGACCGATAAAGGTTCCTTGTGACACCCCGGCCGGACATGCTTGTTTAAATGAGTTTAAAACGGAAATCTAGATTGTTGCTTTAAAACTTAAGTAATCGTCTGTTTAGAAGTATGTAGTGTATCATGTGTAGCTAACATGAATCTCCATTTTGGAATTGCAGTCGGGTAATGAATTGTCAAACGATACCCTAGTTCACAATCGTATTAACTACAAATTTTTCGATATTTGTTTTTTTATTGCTACGTATACAGAATGAAATTCTGCGTCGATTGACATTTTCAAAAATCGGAAAAACTTTTTCCTTCTATTAGAAACAGGGTGTCACAATCGTACTAAGTGCGGCTTAGTCGTGCGCCATTGCACTAAGAACCATTATTTTTACAAAACTTTGTGCACGTATGTATTAAGTGCTTTTAGGTCGATATGCCTAAATTTAAGAACAAGTAGGATCATCTTAAAAGCACTTAGCCCTGTCAAAAAGTTAGTTTTGTCGGTCTGCGCATATGAATTAAGTAGTTTTAGTTCAAATCTTTACAACAGGTTTGTTACGTGCTTGTGGTAAGTGCTTTTAATTCGCTTCGATATTTGAACTTTCTGTTTACCTCAAAGTGTTAAATTATTTTAACACAAAATGTTCTCAAAGGTATTAAAGGTGCAGTGTTTTAAGTGTGGATAGTTCAAACGTGTCCAATTATTTTAATAAGCAAAGATGTATTTACTTCCTTTAATACAATGTCATCCAATAAATTTGACCACCTTTCCTATGTCTTTGTCTCCTTTTCCCCTAAAATACCTGTCTTTGTCGCACACTGCGTAGGAGTGGTCACCCGGCGTCACCTAGCGCGAGTTAGTCAGTAGTTACGACACAACGTTGAAGAGTTGTTTAGTAATAGACGAAAGTTAGTAATTTTAAGTAATCAAAATCATAAAAAATGCGACGTGTCTGGACAAGATGCTATCAACGGACAACAGGACACTGGTCAACGGAGTAAGATTCCTTCCCAAAAGCCGGTTAAACGTTAGGAGAAAGTACATTTTTTTCTTATTGGACCTACATAAAACTCTGCATTTGTACTAGCACCGTTAATTTATTTTTTAATAATGACTAAAATATTTCTGTAATGTTATTATGCTTTTAAAGCTGATGGTGGGAACGTGTGATGCAAAGTACCTATAATTACGGATTAAAAGATCCTTACCGTATGGAATACAGTTTTTTGCTTGCATTCTATCATTTTTCATACAAAATACGTTGTGTTAAAATCACTTAATATGTGTGTGCATGCAGCAAAGGTTGGGGTTTGAGGATACTAACCACACTTAATACAGTTGTGCCCTTACGTTTTATTCTTTTGAACATGTGCTAAAAGTACTTAGTACGTTTGTGCATAACGAACTGTTTATTGTTTGTGGATAGTACCCGCCCTTAATACAGCTTAGCATGAGCATTTCATTTTGATGGCGTTTCGATAACGTATTTAAGACGTTTGCGCATAAATTTGTTTCAGGTTTTTTTAAACCTAAACGCACTTAATATGCTGTTTGGTGCTAGCTTTTAAGTTTAAGTGCATGTTTTGACCCATTACTGGCCATTACAGAGACTAAGAGACTGTGTTAGAAAAAAACTAAATGTATGAGGCAACGACACCGCCTGGATACTAAAAGGGGAAGTGGAAGTGCGATCAACGAAGCCACTGTATTGGTCGTTGAACCTCTAAACTCCACTGCTTGGGAACAGAGGAAGGTTCTAGAATCAAAAAATCGTAATTTCGGAGTCACCGGTTCATAATAATATAAATTTTGGAACCATACTGGATAATTCAACCCTTCAATTAGACACAAATAGGTCGCTCCTCCCTCTAAAGTACATCTGGATAGAATGACGTAGTACGACCTACAATATTTCTTCTTATATCAATATTCTGAATCTTCTTTTCAACCTCCATTGCCTTCATCGGAGGACATCGACAATGCTAAAGAAAATAACGATGCTAATGCACCAAGAAGAACACGGAAAGGTCAGCCTCAAAAGTTGCAAATAATGTGATCCATGACTTACATCAAATTGGTCAAAGCTAAAATGTAAATTCTTCAAACAAAATAAAATCATTCCTACAGATTTTTCAAAATGTCCTGTCGCAATTATACATAATACATAATGTACAAGTTTCAATCAAGAGTATTGTAAACAGACTGATTTATTTAATATTTCCACAAAATTAAATGTACTCCCAAATAGATCCAGTAATTACTTACTTAAAGCTGTATATACGTATGTATAAGCATTTCGTGGGACTTATTTTACTTAAATTGTACTGTATTTTGTGTGTGTCATCAAATTAATTATTTCTATTCTATTCTACCTGTCCGTTTGTTTTTTTTGTATATTATTAAAAATAGTCTGTTTGTTCTTATTAATTATTACGTCAAGCAATGGCAGTGAGGTTGCGTATCGGCATTTTTGTGTTTAATTCGTTCGGTGATTTTTATGTTTAGAGTTTTATTTGTTTTAAATAGGTAGGTATGTGTAAAATGTGACACTAATGATAGCCAGTAAAAATCCTTAATTTTGAATGTAGTTGTTTTGTTTATCACTTCTAAAACATACTTTAAATTAAATCATCAATATCTTAACTACATCGAGTTCACCGTTTTGGTATGCACACTTGTACTAAGTGAGGGGATGGGTTCATTTAATATTAATTTTCACTACGAAATCGTTATTATATTTAAATAATTACTTGATAAAGGTAATCTCAAAGGTCTATTCTACATTTAAAAATCGTTACTAAATTGCTTTTTTGTACAACTACTGAGATATTCATTTGCAAACATTAAAATTACTCTCCTGTAAAGTTTGCAAAAACGCACTTAATACGATTGTGAACTAGGGTATCGAAATTAAAACCATGTCGGACGCTTTACGTAGGTTGTTTCCAATTCAGATTTTAATGATTTATTTGATATAGACTTTTTTTGGTAACAAAACGGATTTCTTTTCGATTATCTATAGTAGGTAATCCTTATCTAACAAATACTTTTTTTTTAAATACGGTACCTACACCGCTAGCGTCCCACTAAGCTAAGTTTGCAAGTTTGATAGCACTGTAAAAGTATTGAGCTTAAGGATAACTCACACTAGAACGGGACGGGACGGGACGATCTGTAAATTTCTGTAGAAAGCATCACGTCCGAGCTCAGATCCCTCTTAGGTCACGTGACGTTTTCTATAGAAACTGACCCGCCCGGTCCAGTCACGTCCCGGTCCGTTCTAGTGTACATGACTCACACGTCACAATTTCATAAAAGTTTGATGTTTAAAATATTGTTCATTTTCCTTTTTTGTTACCTACCTCAAACAAACTACATGGAAAAATGTTAGCACAATAAGAATAATGCTTATGGACACATCAGCTCACAGAGCTCATGATTTTGGGTAGAAATAACGAAATATCACAAGAAATATCATATTAAGTACGTTCCTTGCAACTTCTGAATGGGCTCTTAGCATCAGCACCGGAGTGTGATTTGTTTGCTGGCAGGAATAATTTATTGCGTGATGAATATTTGGCGTTTTGTGAAAAGATGGATGTGCGTCCTTCTACTGTTCAATAGTGCTTGCCTATTTTTTGCTTTTTCTAAATTATTACCTATTATGTTTAAATTATAAGTTACAATATGTGTACCTACTATGTAGTTTCGCAGAGCCTTAGTTTATTGACTGTTATGCTGTGTAACTAAATTTAACAATAAAATAAATTAAATAAATTAAAAAGTATACAAAAAAAGAAACGCTTCAGATTTGCTTATTTCATGATAATTCAGCACCCTATCTACGCTACCTAAAATGTAGGTCTATTTCGCCCAAGAATATAAATACTTGAACGACCTGTCTTCAAAACACCACATAAAATACCTCTCATCTAATTACAGCCTCCCAAATTTAATCAAAATTAATTTCCCCTCGTTACACTACGGGTCAAAACTAGCAAATTAATTATAAAACCCGTCAAAACAGCGCACAAAGTTTGGACGCTCTGAGACACAAAGGGCGCCCTTAATTTTAGGGCAACCCACCCTTATCGCGAAGTAATCTGCCCCCCTCCATCGATCTTAAGTAGGGTGACTTGACCCCTGAAGGGGGAGGGATGAAAGAAGATCGCGGGGGTGTAGATTTGGGACCGTTGTTAAGAGAGGTTGGAAGGGTTAGTTTTGGAAATGGCGGCGTATTTGGAGATTATGCGGGCCTTTATACATACTTACTTTATATCGGCAATATCTATCTGTTAATTTAAATCAGAATTGAGTTTAATGTTACACAAGATTTAAATTGAAATACGATCGACGTAGTCACTAAACCCGGCACGTTTTGGAGAACTTAGGTCTCCATTTTCAAGCGTCAAGTACAGCTGCGAGTGTGTGAGTCTTGTTTGTAATGTTATTATAATAATATGACTACACATATACACCTATCAATCTCGTCCTATAGATAGAACAAAACGAAATGAATGAAACCACTAATTGTAAACTGTTTATAAATAAGAACTCCAATTTAAAAATGACGCTGAGGTTTTAAGGGCAAACACGAATCACTTATTTCGTCCGTTCGTATACATTTTCCTCTCTATCGCTCTTTCAGAGAGTGATAAAGAGGGGAATAGATGAACGAACGAAATAAGTGGTTCATGATAGGTCTCCAGGTCCAGGACCGTTGAGTATTTGACCGCTTTCTAAATAGCGAGAGCAGCAGAACTTTGGCAGCAGGAATAGTTGATATATTTTGAACTGAGCTCGTTAACATGCAAAGGCATTATATTAAGATAAAGGCATTGTTTTAATACAATAGTATTGTCTTCTTTTGTGTTCGTAAGCGCTAAGTAGTCATAAACAAAGGTTAGAAGTAGTTAACATGCATATTGCAGAGTGGTAAATGACCACTTTTATAGTTCCTTAAATACATAGATATTTAAGGAACAATATTTTCGACTTTATTGACGTGAGTAACCCGCTATGAGAATTTTAATATGTCTGATACTCACGGGAGTTTTCTAATTAAAACAATAAAATGGTTCTTTTTATGTTCAAATGAACCCTTACCCGTCCATTAGACTCAGTTACGACAACAAAGACGTCACAAAACTAAACTATAATACTATCTCCAACCATTTACAAACCACTACGCACAAAGCACTTTACATACACTAAACAAAAAAGATGACTATCACGTCTATCACTACAGTGAACCTTACTCATAACGACATAAGGGTGTATTTAGCTAGTATGTTACGTCCTTTAGAAGATATCAGTGGAATAGGTTTAGTTTTAAGACAATGGTTGTGAATGGTCGTCTCAGACAAAGGAGGCGGCGGTGACAATACATAATTAAAGTACTATGTTGCGTTCTTGAATGCAGTGGCGTAAAATGTCGTGTTTTCATAGGGATGTGATGGCGCTTGTCCTTTTGTGGTTTGACGCAGCTTTCAGAATATACCGCGGTGAGAACATGTTTCTCTATTTAGTAAGTAATATTTATCTACTATCTGTACGGCATACAGAAGTGTAAGTGATATTTTCACTATTTTCACATTATTAAGGGCCTGCTATTAGCCTAGTCGGTAGTGACCCTGCCTAGAAAGCATGAGGTCCCGGGTTCGAATCCTGATGGTCAGGGCATATATTTGGGTGTCCAGCGAGAGAAACAAGCGTGGCTCTTCGAGTCTACTAGAACAAATCGACGTTTATACGTTTGTGTGTATATTGGTTCGACCATAACTTGACCCGAAGCCCCGCTTTACCCCGCGCCTCCATCATGAAAAGGGTTCGGCCTAGTGGTGAGGAGCAATACACGTTTTATGGATAACTAATAATCTTTCTATTAATATATTATCAAACATAGAACCTTACGTGTTGGCTGCCACGCATGGAATCCCTCATGAACAATCGCCCCCTTGGTGTGACAGCACTGGCTAGAGTTCTCAATTTGAAATACTCATATAGCCAGTCCTTCCAACAAACCAAGGCGGCTGTAAAGGTAAAACCGTTACAGTATATTGATAGGATAAAAATAATTTCGGTTAAATCGGTCAAGCGGTTGCCGAGATATAGGAGTCGAGTTCATTTTTGGGATGGGGAAAGTGTGTGGGTCTGTATATGTCCGTCTATCACGGCAAAACGGAGCGATGAATTGACGTGATTTTTTAAGTGCAGATAGTTGAAGAGATGGAGAGAGACATAGGCTGCTTTTTGTCTCTTTCTAACGCGAAGCCGCGGTCAAAACCTAGTTTAATATTATCTTAGTCTTCATTTGTTCTGTTATCACCAGCCACTAATATAACAGAGACTTCACTCATTTCCCATATAAATATAGCTTGCCAAATGAATTTCCGTGCTAATTCTGAAATATTCGTGCTCAGTGCTAGTACACAACAGCAAGATAAATAATGCCAGCTATCGCCATCCAACTTTATAAATTACTTTCTCAGATAGCTCGGGTTGTTCCACAGTGGACGAGGTTTTTGCATACATTATAATATACTTAGGAATATAAGGGGTCACTTTATCCCGAAGATAAGAATGATGAATTGACATGATGTCAACGTCCAGGTTTCACCATCGCACCGCCATCGACAGGGCGCTCATCCACACACCTTGCAACCAAAATGGTCGTGCACTGCGGTTTCAGAGGAATTTCCTCCCGCGGACACTCCGGCTGTGGAATGAGCTTGACGAGGTTTTCGCGAAAGATTACAGTATAGGGTTCTTCTTGGGGTTTTCAGGGTTGGGTTTCATATGGACACCCTACTGTGTGAAATAAAATATTTCATTTTCATTTTTTTCTCCAAAAAAGGAGTGTACAAGATTTTAATGGGTTGGCAACGCGCATGTGACACCCCCCCCCCCCAAAGTTGCAGGCGCCCATTGTCCCCGGTGACCGCTTTCCATCAGGCCGTATGCTTATTTGCCAACATCGCGGTATTAAAAAAAAGATAGAGTCAGACCACGTTATCAGTTCCAAGCAAATTAACTGCAACACTTGAGTATTATTTTAAACGTCAAACTTCTATGAACTTATGACGATTACTTAACACGTTCACAGCCTGCGCTATTAAAATCCAGGAAACTTAACATAGATGGAATCTATCAGCAGGAGAGTTGAGTGTCTCTACCATGTCATCAGTTGCTATACCTAGATTTCGAAGGATGAGTCACTCACTACATTTTGGTTTTTAATTGAAGATTATTATCAAGAGCGCCCACATTTGCTTGGCAAGGCGTCGTAAGTGATTCCTTTTAAATTTAATTTAACATACTAAAAGAAAAATATCCCAATACTTATAAGTAAATATTGAATGCGTCCATTCCCCACGAGCCGTGGGCGGCACGGAGCAACTATTGCGAACTTTCCGCCTTCCGCCCGCCACACGCGCCTTCCACACTCGCCAATCCCGGCCATCCCGGCCTGACCCGAACTATTCTATAGTTGCTATAGATACCTAGTAGATACTATACAACCACGCCACATTGCAACTTTGAAACGTAAAGGTTATATTTGAAAGGGTATGTCTCACTGGAAATGCTGGTGAAATATATGACCGGGTTTGAAAATCGTGTTACAGACAATGTGAGATTTCGAATGTTACCTTTATTCGGTAGTGACCTGAATCAGCCTCCTAGGTTGCTAAGTTAGATGGCAGTATCAACATTTTAAAATAAATATTCCCCCCGCGGCATGGTACCGTAGACGCTGGCAGCGTTACCTCGCTGTATTGCAATACTAATACGTTGGGCAAGGAAGCTGCCAGCTCTACGGTCGCCGGTAGCGTCCACAAGCCTCTTTGATATATCTTTAAAGAGGTTGAGGGCGCTCGAACTTTCGTAAATCTAGCGCCTACGCCAAACCTTGGAATTAGTTGTCTAAGCGGACCACAGCTAGGCTCACCGAGGAGAAGAAGATAAGTGAGCTGGATCACACATAAATCAGAAAAGTCATCCAATGACGCAACACGTAGCTTATATTTACAAAAAACCTAAAAAATCTTTTGGTTTAAGAAGGAAACGTACTCCACAAAACTGATATCACGTTTCATTACTTTCCATCATCATACCTACTCGTATAAAAGAATGACTTGATTACAAACCGATCGATTTGACTTATCACAAGGTTCTCAAAACTCAAGCTACTCGTAAGCCAAGCCGCGGCCATCACACATGAAACTACCTATGTCGAAATGTCGGTATATTAAGGTAATTTAACTGAATTCGTTTCGTCGAATTTGTAAGTTTTAAAAATAATGTGTATAAAACGCAAAAGTTTAAAGTGTCTTCCATACTTAATATTATAAATGGGAAAGTGTGTGTGTCTGTTTGTTTGTCCGTCTTTTGCGGCAAAACGGAGCGACCAATGAGGACTACCGCGAGTTGATTTTCCGCTAGGGGCGCTAGTGGAACGTGGGTCCTGTGGGAACATTTCAAACGTCACTTTGACAATTCTCCCATATTGACACAGGACCCACGCATGAGTGGCGCCGCCTGGTGAGCGACAATGCGGTAGCTCCCATTGACGTGATTTTTAAGTGGAGATATTTGAACGGATGGAGAGTGACATGGGCTACTTTTTGTCTCTTTCTAACGCTAGCGCAGCCGCGGTCAATAGCTACTAGGTTATAATCTACGAGCGTGATTTAATATTGTATATAATGTATAATATTCATCCTAAGCTATTCCATGACTATGAAAGCCAACTTCAAAACTCATTACGCCAGAACTTTGTAAACGGCCGCCATTTTCCTTATTTTCTTATTCTGCCAACTCTCCAACTCATTTGCATAGGAAAGCAGATAGTGCTGATGTGCTGATATGGTCCGCGGCACGTACCTTTGTGGTTCCATAGTCTAGAAAGTTGTGGAAAGTTGTGGAAAGTTGCGGCGCCTGGTTCCGCTTCAAGCGGAACTTTCTACGCTTGGAGTGTTGGCGAAAGCACGCTAGGTTTAACAATTACCTAAGCAGCAGTTGGTAGTTTGTTTGTGTTTTTGAGCCGTAGTTTACATTGTTATATAGGGCCTTTGTTAACGTTAAGCGTTGTCTCATTGAGTAGTGTACAGTAGGTACAAAAATAAAGTTATACGCATCTTACTCAAAAATATGTCCCATAGCATTTTATTCCGGTGTAAGACCGCGCAATGACAGAGTGTGTTTCATTGAGTACAATAATGAAATTCAATGAGTACAGTCATAGGTTCCTCTATAAAGACCGTAAAAATATGTGACACACTCTTATGGCTGCATAAATAAGATAGTCTCAGATAGGTATTCTTGCTCTTTCAATAAATTATCCCATATAGGTATGATTAGGTACAGCTCTAGGATTCGTATTTTAAGATTCCGTTGCTAGCCTTATTGTAAATTATAAAGGCATCGCCTTTGGGCGTTTTTCTTTTTTGTTGTCCGAAAATATTTTTTACTAAAATTGAAAGTTTTAATGTGTTTTCTGTTCAAAATCGCGACTTCTTTCATTTTTAGTAGAAGAAAAAAGAGTATCAAGATTTTTTCCCTATATTTTTTATTTAGTATGGCGGTAGCGCAATGTAAAGTTTGAAAATTGTATATACGTATATATTAGGTGACTTTTTTTCAACTAGGGTTGAAAGGAGTCCCGAATCTGAGTAGAAAACAGACAAAAAAAATTAATTTAGCAAAAAATATTTTTATACAACAAAAAAAGCCCGTTTGCAAAGTGAAATATTGAATTGAACACAAGATGACAATTTACTTGATACAAATCTAGAGCCTTAATAAATTAATGTTCTTACTGAGGATTTGCTTAGAAATGAACTAATTTATTATGATATCTAGTTTAAGATGCAACAAAGGACCACAGCTGCATCTCGTAGACATGTGACATGAAGATTTAGCTCAGTCTGTCTACTAGATTATGTAGTCGTGTCCACGTAATCGCATATTACTTACAGTACGACCAACTTAAGCTTCCAACACGTTGGAACGGAGACGGCACAGCGACATCTTACCATATTCATTACTCTGACACTTTGAGGGGGGGGGGGGGCTTGCAAACAGACACACTTCTCATATATTAAATGAAAAAGACAATCCGTAATGACGACACAAATACATAGAAAATGAGACAAGTACCTACACTAACAGATCTTGCACACTTCTTTTCTCGTGTACGGACTAGTTGCAACACAGGCCCGCGTATGCGCATTTGGGCTTGTACATCGGCAGACGGGATACTTTAGTTAGGGGAGTCGTTCCCTGTGTTGCTTGAAAACAGTAGGCGACAGTACTGTAGGTAATATGGCCATTTTCAGAAAAAATGCACCATTTTAATGAGAATAGGTCCTCGATTATCCATACAAAATAATATTGTCAGTTTTGTAACGGCCCATACTAAATGTACTGTACTATGTGTAATGCGTTACGAAACTGACCAAAAAAACGGGACACTCTTTTTCTTTTTTTAAATCTTAAATCAATAGTGCCTACCTACTTACTTGTGATTGTGGTCATAAAAAACCCAAAACTTCATATATTTAAAAACAAAGGAAATGGTGCCCTGTTTTTGAAATATACAACTTTTTCAAAAACACGCAAATTTCAGAGATAAAAAATTAAGGAAGGGCGACCGATTATGGTTAGCAATTTTATAACAGTTTAATTATACTTTAAATGACACGGGTCATGTTTACTTATAATTATATGTCGATTCCATTTATTTTATTAAATTTACCTAATTACATTTTTTGAAAATTGTAAAAATATAAAAACAACGAAATCGAAGGCTTCTGCAATAATATCTTACACGTGGCAACATGTTCTTTTGTTTTCGAAAGGTGATTATGCCACCTCATTTTGCGTGCTTCATTGTATTCCATATTATTGCAGTTGACTATACCTAAGCCCTAAACTAAAAGAGGTACACTCATTTCGTATTCTAATTCGGAAATTCATAAAGTATCTTTGAAAACCGTTTTTTTTTAAACGTTCGATATTTTAAATAACTGTCCACAACTCGATAGAAATCATCCAAAATTAGAGTGTACGACTGTTTTACCCTATTTGTACAGAATAGCTACATACGTGTACTATTTACTTTGTTAAATTCAACGCTTGCGGTGCGGTGTCCAATTGTTTGTTTAGCAAATTATGAATTTTGAAACGTTTGATGTGTGAATTCTCTATAGTGTTCCCTGAAAGTCCATAGACAAATCTGTTTTAGGCAGGAATGCTAAAAAGACTATGTACTATATTAGTCTTAGATTCTGATATGATTTCTGATCCTTCCAATACCTACATATAAGCTGTAAAAATTGTGTATTTTTTTTTGGTTGATTAATGTTTTTTTTACATTTTTTAACTGGTAATATTTTTGTTAATATTTTTTGTTGTCAGAAACATGTAGGTATTTTATTGTTCCGATTTAAATCGAATTTAATTACGTAGTATTGAACTACAAAGATCTTAGCATCTTAGTGTAGGCATTTTAGTCCAGTTTAGTAAAAGTAATGCTCGATAATTGCGAAAGTTGATTATACATACTTAACATAACTGTCTTTTCTTCAGTCTTTTGATATGGTTTCTTGTAGAACCACAAATTGTAAATATCGTTATAACTTTTTATAATTTGTTTTGAAAAAAAAAAGTCTAGCCTAGTTTCTTGCTGGTAATAATCTTCATTCATAAGTGCATTGTAATGTGTCTAAATAAATAAATAAAGTTTTTTTTAATTTATCATGTAGGTATACAGCCAGCCATCAACTTCCGTTATTAAACTCGTTTAATTAAAACCCGAACCGTTACAAGCCCATAAATTCGTTATTTGGGTACTTTACGCATAACGATCGCTTTCTTCCCATCTTAATTCGGGGCACTGACCCCGGGCCCTTTAGATTAATGTCCAGGGGCAAGACTCGGTAATACACTGAAATTAAGAAGACCCCTCGACATCTGTGACCCCCGCGTGTCCCCCTAACTCTTACCCCCTAAGTTAGCAACCCCTAAGTTCGCAAATGGTCGTCTTTATGGTTCTAAGGGTTAAAATAACGCTATTGTGTAGGGTATTGATTTGACAATGGGCGGTCGCCATTGCAAATTTGTTATGTATTGCTGGAGTGACGCGTGACGCTATATCTTTTTCATTAACAATTAAATGATGCCATATTTTCCCCGTTTTGAACTGCTTGTGTGTTGGATTCTTATTCTAGTTATTATTTTTTAAATATACCGGGTGGCTCCTATAATACGAGCATAACATTTAATCGTAAGTATTCCTCAAACTGAACAACATTTGTTCAGCGATTTTTAAAAATAACATGTGTTTGTTTTCTATTGCACTTTAAAAGCTTGTTTGACAAACTGCGAATGTTGACATTTTTTTACTATGACAAGAGACGTCAATTAGGCTGCAGTTAACGTACATTGAAAATAGTGTTTAGTTTGTATGAAAATTTGAAAACCTACAGAGTACATAATTTTTAAAAGTTGATGAACTTAAGTTGTTACGTATAGGTAAAATTTTGCTCCTGTTGTAGGGCCCACGCGGTAATAACTATGGTGACCGGCAACGCGCTATCGAAGCCATCTAAGGTAGAACTTTTCTAAGGACCCATCTAAGGAATCATTTCTTGAAATTCAACTCCTAACTTAGGAGTTGAATTTCAAGAAATGATGTTTTCACCACTTAGGAGTCCTAAGTGGTGAAAACATAGTTAAAGGTTTGATAGACTTCTATGCGTCTTATATAATATTTTCCCATTTAATACACAGCTTAATCAAGTAGGAAAAGTAAGTTTTGGTAGTCAATACGTAGGCTTTGGAAGTAAGTTTCTACTTACCGAGATTCCACTGTCTAACATAACAACAACGAAAAAATGACTAGCTTGTAAATAACCTGAAATTTGTTCAGCTCACACAATTCAAAAGGACCTATCTGCAGACAGTAGGTTAACCCGAAAATGCCTCAGTTTAGTCAGTCAACACACCGCAATCCTTGTGAATAAATCGATACGCCGAAAGGCAGGAAAGTGTTATGAATGGCGCCATGGGGCCGTGGCGCGAGAATGGCGCGCGCTAGGCGCAGGGCTGCCTTTAGCTAGGGAATGCAACCGGTAAATACTTTATATGAGAATTACCGGTAATCTACCGGTTAACCGGTAATCCCCATACATTTTTTTACTGGTTTGCATTCCCTACCTCTAGCGCGTACCTTACAATAAAAAGGTTTAGACACTTCCATGGAAAAAGGTGGCAATTTTAAAACTCGAACCAAAGACTAATGACTAATACAGAGAGAGAATTATAAATTGAATTGAAAGAGATGTCATATACTACAGAAAAAGTGACCAAGGTAGTGAGCAGGGCTGGGATCGAACCAGCGACCTCCTGCTTTCACGGCAGATGCCCAGTATACAGAGAGAGAAGATAGTTACGTAGAAAAATTTAGGTATTCTAAAATGTAGTGAAGGACTACTAACTGCCTGTATGAAATTTGAATTTCGACCGCTATTTATTATTCGTCAAGCAATTAATCGCGTTTAGTATCAATGTTTTAGCCACGAACACCAGCGTGCGTAGAAAAGATGGAAATCGCTCACGCTCAGAAGCGTATCGTACTGGCTACTGATCTCTCTCTATCACTCCCATATTAGTGTGACAATGATAGTTGCGTTTTGTTCAGCGTTAGCGATTGGCATCTTGGCTACGCACACTTAAAACATTCTAATTATGTAACATACATACAGGATCGGTAAATAATCCTATAACATTTATATAGTTCTATTCGTTGATGATGATAAATAAATAATAAATAAATATTTGCGGGACAATCTTACACAAATCGACCTAGTCCCACGGTAAGCCCAAGGGCTTGTGTTGTGGGTACTAGACGACGATATATATAATAGATAGATACATATAAATACTTAAATACATTAGAAAACATCCATAACTCAGGAACAAATATTCGTGATAAACACACAAATAAATGCCCTGACCAGGATTCGAACCCGGGACCTCCTGCTTCGAAGGCAGCGTCACTACCAACTAGGCTAGGAGGCCGTTAAAATAATAATAATATAATATTAGGTTAAAATATAAAAGTATTCTAGATCTACATTCTTAGCTAAAGTGTTAGATAAATTACGCTTTTCAACACGGCCAGCCCTCTGGGCACCTTAAAGGTTTTTGGTTAAAGAAAAAAGAGTGAGAAAAGAGAAACCAATTTACTATCACGAATAAAATATAATAATTACTACATTTAAGGGTTAAACAATTCGCACATAAAGCTAAACTATACAACCGCAACCTATTAAAAAACTCATTTAAACTTTCACAATTTTCACATAATATAAATTTATTAAAACGGGGGCTTAGTCACGCAAACCTTTGAAAACTAACCTCCGAAATTTCAAGGGAGACATTGCCCCAGTGGTCCCAGAGAAAAACCTTTACGCGATTAAGTCCCGTTTTAGTACATTTATAACGCCACCTGTCATTTACCATCAACTTTTGCAACTATAACCAGCCATCGCACAAATATATAGGTATGTATATAGTAGGTACATTACTGCAGAGGCCGTGAAGTAAGGGATTGCAGGACGAGTTTGTCGTAGACCGGATAAAACAAGTCCTGCAATCTCTGTTCCGGCCGAGGCTTGTACTCGTATAGTGCTTTTTCTCAAACATTGTGAGGAAATATTAAAATTAAAATAACTACTAGGTAAATAGTTAATAAGATTTTTTTTTATTTATTTGCCACCCTTTTTTATTTTTTAAAGATGCCATTTGAATGAGCTGTTCAAGCACCATGTTTAATGTTGTATGTTTACCAACAATAGAATTTGTTTTTTTAATTTCGCAATTATTTAGTGGTCGTTGGCTGTATGTAATTTTTTCTTTGTCAGTTTAGTGTTAGTACGCAAATTTAAAAAGTTAGAGCAGCGGACAATAGTGTTTCGTTCACACTTACGCCATACAATACTTCACGGCCTACGGCCAAGAAGTAAATGTCTGTAACATAAGTATACCACGACAAAGCACCCCAGCGCGCCAGCCCTACTCGACGCGAATATCTCGCGTGCCTCCTGTAATTGAAAACTTGCTATAGTTTAGGTATCCCGACAGTTTTAATGGTCCTTGTGTGACGCTGCGCGGGATTTACGGTGCCACCACTTGATTATACGTCACTGTAGCTTGTGGGTTAACGTTAAGCAATTACTAAGTACTATACAGAATGAAATAAAAAAGACCGTTTATACTTTACACATAATCACATAATATACAAGTCATACTGAATAACTTTTATTATGGGGCCAATGCCGAAATGGCGAAAAGAAAATTGGCTGTTTCATACATTCCGGTGGGATGCCGCCAATTTGTATGGGACAGTAAATTTTTTTCACTATTTTAGCATTGGTCCCGTAGTAAAAGTTGGTCAGTATGACTTATACATTCACCAAGTACAGTTTTTTTGTATTTATAATACAAAAAACACAAATTAACATAAATATGCCAGCGACCAAAGCAAAATAGGCTTAACTGCCGCTGTTTTCTTTTCGATCTTATTATTTATACATTTATAAGTATTTATATATATTACATTACTAGTGGAACTGGAAAGTCAATCACAGTATTAACAGATTTTTCACTCGTTATTACATTTATATCAGGTATAGCTACTATTTTAACTATAAAAACTCTCGTGAGACTCGAACCTGTCGAACCTATTATAAACAATATTTAAAAAGTTTGAACGGTTTTTTTATTTCAACCTGTATATACCTAGTTTGACCCCATGGTCAAACTAGGTATATAATCCATGATCTGTTATCATTCGTCCATAAGTAGAGAGAGTCATACTGTCTTTTTTACACTTATATTGCAACGAAAAAAAACAGGCTAGTGTTTTTTTAATCTACTGCGCCGTTCAGTTTGTCAGACTATAAGTATTATAATAATACCCTATAGTTATTTTCAGGTAGCGTGGGTACTATGACACCTGTCAGTTACAGATAATCTATAACCTATTTTGCGTTTTGATGTTATAAATTCTATGGAAATGACAGCTGTCAACGTACCCAAGCCATCTGAAAAATATTATGTTAGGTGCAGACTGAAAAAAAAAACCAATTTGTGTAATTATTAATACATTGAGTGCCGGGAACCGGGGAGTTCTCTGTGGGTGGTCGCTTTCCGCTACAAAGCGGGAAATCCACGGGATTGGCTACGAGCGTAGCGCGTAGCACTCGCTGGCACTCAATTTGTTTCATAGAGAAGAGACGCGTAGACGGTACTATGAATTGTGCTTAACTGTAGCTCCGAGCTATCACGTGATTATTTCCGTAGAAATTGACATATCGTCCCGTACCGCCCCGTCTAGTATGTACCATGTACCCTTCAAATTAAACACACATACATTGTATTAAACGCTGAATTTTCAGTAAAGACCATTTGAAACGGAATTCTTCCTCATTAACTTTGTTTTTCCTCTTTTCTCAAACCAATTCAAAATCTAGGACCTCATATTCATATTCATCTTGCAACTATACTGACTCAAATGCTCTAATAATAGAGGATTACCCATGTCGCTTAGACCTAAGCTAGGGTTGCCCCTTTCCTTCATTAATTCATCTATCCACGACTGACTTGCGGTATTCATTAGGGAGTCCCTAATACATGTTACTTTGTGCTAATCTTCTAACAAAGGAGCTGCATCGCAAGCCAAATAGAACTTTATGACAAGGGGTTAGAGATGATTTTGGAGTGATACGGGATAATAAGTCGGTTTGACAATTTGGGACTAAGTATTTCGCCACATTGTCTCGTGGTTTAGATACACTGGCGAGCGTTATAGCAAGACTATAGGAGAGGAAAAAACAAAATTACTATATATATTTTGGGAGTATTACATAAGATAAAATACCTATGAGTACAGTGTATGTACGTGCTCAAATAAGTATACAGGACTTTATTGCCTGAACATAAAGCTCATGTATTTTTGGCCCTTTGACTGTATTCATATCTTTGACTATATCTTAATGCTTATGACAAAGTTTAATCTATTTACTTTTAGGTACTAGGAAACAAATAAGTTATAAGAAGTAATTCCACTTAAACATTTCTTTAACCTACAGCAAATAGAGAAGAAACTTCTCTAATAAGCAGAATTATTGTATATGTATATATATAAACGAGTAGATACCTGGGATATGGACCCATAAGTTATTAGTACATAGAGCCCAGAGTATATATAGTGTAGTTCAGCTTTTAATTTAAAAAAATCGAATTTAGACAATGTTATCCTGTTTTTTCATGAAAAAAATATAAATATGTTAGTACCTACGTATCCGGTACCTAGTACTCTTGGTTTACCATTCAGATAAGCCTAGATTAGGATCCGGGATTTTCGGAGAATTTAATTTTCCGGAATATCACTTGCCAACCAACTTTTCGCCGACGATTCACTTGCCATATTAACTTTTACCAAATTATTATTTGCCAACTCACATTTTGCCGATTTTCATTTCCCAACTAGGTTATGTTAGGGTTAGAATATGATATTCGGCGAAAAATACGGATGCGAAACGATTATTTGGGAAATGGATATTTGGCAAACATGTATATTGGGATACATTTTTAGGAAAAAATGAACAATTTTTTTCGATAGGTACATTAGTAACCCGCCTAGATTAGGTATTTGACTAAAGCACGATAATTTTGTCCGCCAGCGCCCGTCTGTTTAGAATTTAAGAGGGAATTCGTTAATTTCCAACATGGCTGCCGAATAGTTGTGTTTCTGAGCACGCGCGCTTAGCCGTAAGGTGGGGTGGGTTACACAGTTCATTCGGAAACTCCTGTGAAAGGTACATTAGAATGACTGTTTCATATTGCATCGTAAATAATTAATAGTTAAAAATAATGCAATTTTTTTGTGAAATTATATAAAAAGGGATGTGTAGGGATTGCGAGGGGAGTTACTTCATGAGCTGACACAATCGAAAATTATGCTCTCATGTCCTAAATATTTAACAAAAATAAACTATGATTGGACGTGATTCTTTCTATACTGACAGATCGTCCCGTACCGTCCCGTTCTAGAGTGAGTCATCCTTAAATCATTGAGCCCTCTTTTATCTCTTCAGAGGTTGAATTGCAAAATTAAAAAAAATCGAGAACATTTTTGCTTGTGAATTTTGCTGAAAATAAAGTACAGTTTTTCGGTGGTTGATAAGGTTTATTTCTAAATTAACCTTCGTGGCTTTACAATCACATTTGACGAATATAAGATGCAAATATTTTAAGTTCAATCAAACACAATGTAAATTGTTTATGAATAAACTACTACTACTAACAAAAATGCATATCGTGAATATCGTGGTCTGATTGGGAAAAAATAGAAACATACATTTTTTACGCGAATATAAAACGCGATTTTTTGGACGTACCTATGGGGCAGGATGGCCAACTTCATTGTCAATTAATTGTTCCCAAAAAATGTCCGGACAGTATCTTTTTTTTTTTTCTAAACATACTACATAAACAACTTGGCTGGCTTCCGATTCGTCGTCGCGCGTCGTAGAGATGTGCATGTCCTGTCATTGCTTTTCAATGTGTTATTCAATCCTGCTTCTCCTTCTTATCTATCTGAGAAATTCAGTTTCCTGGCTTCCGGTAGTGGTCACCGTTTACGTTCTAGCACCAACCTTTCTCTCACTTTTCCGTCCAACAAGACGCGTATTTACAGTAGATCTTTCACTGTCCATGCTGTAAAGTTGTGGAATGAGTTGCCGGTGTCTGTGAGGCAATCGCAATCTGCAGCATCGCTCAAGGAGAGGCTAAAGAAGTTGTGGCTTTCCGACCCTTGATTGGAGTTTGTCCTTTATGCTCTGTTTAATAGTTTATATATATATTTATTATTTAATATGTGTATATATGTATTGATGTTTAGTGTTTATTTATATATGTAAATATTATATATATTTTTTTATTGCGTATTTATTTATAGTGTAGTTACAATGTGTATTCAATATTTACTTTTTATTTGAAGTTTTGTTACTGTACAATTTTTGCTCTTAGTTTGTCTTTCATCGTTGCCTGTTTTTATCTAATTTCCTCAAAGGTTAACTGGAAGAGATCCCTCATAGGGATAAGTTCGCCTTTGTTGTATCAAATTGTCTATGTTACTGTGTTTCTTGTATTTCTTGTGTTATTGTACAATAAAGCTTATACATACATACATACATACATACCTACGACTGATTATCCCTTTAAAAGCTTCACCAGCACTTGTGTTGTGATGTTACCCTGTATTCCTAAATGTTTCTTCAACGGCTTAAACTGCGCGTTGTCTTTCCGGCGGTACATAACGCCTGTTTTATATATTTAGATAACGGTGGGTTTATGTACACATCGCCCTAAAACTAACATCTTCAATCAGCAAAAATCAATAAAACACACATGCCGTCCCCCTCGCACGTAAGATAAGCGCAAAGGATGCGACAATAATGAATCCGGGACTCACAATTAAGCAGGGGAAGTGTGTTCGGATGATCTTGGCGATCTAGGGAGGGTGCGGGTTGGTACAGGGTATGCATATCTTGACATTTTCTGCTAAGTATTACGCATTTTTATTTATTATTATTTATTATTTATTTATTGGAAAACCAACAGCACGTAACACAATGTTAACGATTTGTATAAAAACAAGAGGCCAATTACAGGTTTTCACTGATAGCAATCTTATAGAAGTTTACTTCACTGGTTAAACATATAAGGATGATTTATTTAAAAAGTCAGATACTTACATTTGTAAAATTAAGCCCATACTGAGATCTTGCGACGAGCCTTCACCAGTGCCAGTAAGTACTCCCGGCTTGGAGCCTACAAGTCTTGCTAGGGACGACCGCAAGCGAACTGACGGCATGACCCTCGTTTTTTGGAAGTTGAGTCGGCCGTTGTAGATACTCTTGCGCTGTCCCACCTTCTTGCGACGTCGGCCAGAGCTGGAGCACCTGTAGAAGCGGTCGAGTGTCTTGGGGTAGAGACCCGGAGGGGCCCTAAGGGCATGGAACCGATTTTTAGGGAGTTAGGGCCTCAGGAGCTAGACTGGCTCCTATCAATCGGCATCGCTATTCAGCGGGGCAATGCCAGCCTTCGGGGCACCCTACCATGTGGCGCCAAGTTAGCTCCTAGTTATATTTACTTTATTAATCTGACATCAACCCATAATAAAACTAAACGTAACTAAATGAAACTAAAATAAATCTATAAAATGCCTATACTAAAGATGCTGGCTGCATTTTTTGATGAAATGTTGAGTGAGGAAACTGCCAGCACTTCGGTCTCCTGTTGCGTCTTTAAGTGTAAATTGTAAGAATTACATTACAAGATAACTTTTTGGTGATATATCTACTTAGGCCTATTGGACTATCTCATTATTATATTTCCTATAAATATTATATTACGGTATTATCTTATTGGCTAATTGATCTCGTACTCATTATATTTTTATAAATATTGTGTTCAGCATTACTCAGTTATATGCTTTTTTTTAAACATTATGTTTGCTAGAAATTCCTAATGCTTTAAATGCTCGATTATATATAAGTATTGAACATTTAGGAATTTACTACAATATTTACTTCAAAATCCGAGCTAAATTATACCATCAAGTTCTCGAACGCTTGAAAAACAAACACAATAACGTTGCTAATAACTTTATGACCTAATGAACATGATAACAATGGATTAAATGAATATGAATATGAATATGAATAATATCTGAACCTAAGCCAAATTTTCCTACTCTGTGCCTTCTTTCTGCCAAATATGTAGGGAGGGTCGTCAAAGGGGGCCTGCGGAGCGTGAATGGCAATTTCTTGAATAGTCGGGGGACTCAAGAGGGTCTAACGCCGCCTACATAATTACGCTATTCGTATGTTTGCCTTTCATGTGTACGTAATTCGAGGTTTTACTTGGGTTTTAATTAAGTTTTTATTGAATGTTCTAGATTTTTTTTTGTGAGTTTCATTATTTGAAGCATCAATATGAACTTATGTCAACACACATATTTATTACTTGAAAAAGGTTAAATTAAGGTGACACAAAAAACTTACAAACATACACGAACCCCTAATACATAACACTACTTTTGTTTTGGGCACTCGTGTAATAAGTAAATATATTTTTGGCATCGACTGATACTTTTAGTTAAAAATATATACATTTTTTAAACTCAAGTCATAGAAATCTCTTAATAACTACACAATTTTATGGCAGAATGATTAACGACGCTATTTCTTTAAAAAAAATAAGGAAACAAAATGCCTTTATACCACATTTTTTCTAGCAAAAAAAAAAGCTTATTTCAATAGAAGTAGAACACTAGTAGCCAGATTTGTTTAAATTTATATATATATATATATATAATTATAATTTTACAGCCATTTTAGCTCACCGATTCGCACATTTTTCTGAGACATGGTGTGACTCAAACGAGCACATTATCAGGCTATACTATGTTACGACTTTTAATATTTTAAACCGAAAAATTTCGAATGCCATGTTAACAGTCGGCAAGAGGGGAATCTCTTTTATCTAACGTAATGATTTAACGACGGTTTGCGACTGCAAAAGGGGTATAAGTAACCTCTGTTAGGGCCATAGAAGCGACCAATCGCAAAAAGCAGCAGTTGCAAAAATGCGTGCCTGCGAAAATATTTGTGTAAGCAGACCTAAAAATCTCACATGTGAATATAGAGAACATCCTAGATTCGTCCTAGTACCCTCCGATCCTCGCATTCATATTATTTTTCATCGACGTCTAGAGAGCAAGTAAACCTTACTGTAGTTGAGTTTCACATATTCATAAAAAATATCTCGCATTCAATTCCCATAGTAAGAAAATCACTTCATATTTTTTCTATTTCTTAAATTCAAGGAAATTTGGCAATGGTGTAAACTTATATTCCAAATTCATTTATAGATTTCGAGAATCTCAAAACTTTCCTAGTGACCTAAGGTATACAACCGTGCCATGGCCGAGTAGTTACTATAGTATGTTAGTATATAGTATATACTAACATACTATATGGTGGTGGTGTATGGTGTAGTATGATAGTATGTTAGTGTATGTATAGTATGTGTATAGTATGTTGTATAGTGTGTTGTTAAGTATGTATAGTGTGTTGTTGTAAATGTTTTGTTCTTTCTCATGTACCGAGGTGTGCAATAAAGAGTATTCTATTCTATTCTATGTTACCTACCTTACGTACCTATGTGTTAGTCTCAAAGGTCCCGTACCACATGATCCGTGTTGAATCACTAAAACAAAACCTTCTCACCTGTATCTTTGATCGCAGGCATGGTTGAATGATCTCCAATGAAGCGGGCATCTAAGCGATCATTTGAATGGTTTACTATTCGCTTGTTCTACCTACATATATAACACCTAGGAGCATTAGAAACCTAGGTGTCTATGTAACACCTAGTTTTTAACGCCTAGCGTAGTCTAGTTTGAACACAGGATTCCCAGCTTCGTAGGCACTATCAACTGGTAGTGACCCTGCCTACGAACAAAGCTGGAGGTCCCGGGTTCGAATTCTGTAAAGGGCATTTAATTATACGATTATCAGGAATACTTGTTCTTGAGTTATGGATGTTGCTATGTATATGAGTATGTATTTATCTATTTAAGTATGTATATCGTCGACTAGGAACCATAGTCCTCGTCCAATCGGAGCATTAAATAACTTTTCTGGCAACAGTTTGTTTTCTGTAGGGGTCGCGGTTCTAACCTAACCTAACCTTTTTTTTTTTACGTGGAGGAATGCATTTAGGCATCCCGCCTAGCCGGGGAACTAGGACGGGTATGTGGGACTCGCAGGTCCGGACCCGCACTACCCACTAAACCATCCACGGTATGCCCATCTTGCAGCGTTGGTGACGGTGACACGGGATTGCCCTCGGCTCACAACCGCGAACACCGCCTGCTGCGACAGCCGAAGCTGTCCCCTTCTTGAGGCTGAAGCCCCTGGAGCCGAAGCTCCCCCGCCCGAAGGTAGCGTGCAGGGCGACACCACACGCTGGTCCCTCATAACAACCTCCACTCCGGGAGCGAGATGGAAAAACCCCGGGTTCCACCCCCTCAGGTTGCCTTTGCGATTTTTTATAGAAGTGGTCATCCTCGCAGCCACCACGCAGGCGCCGGCCAGCAGTGGCAACCCCCGGTCCGTCATCATAGGCCCTCTGCCTAGACAGGGTACGGGACCGCAGTTTTATACAGGACAGCGGCATTCCTGTCGGCAGACCCGGAGGCCCCCTCACGCCAACACTCAGAAGTTCTCTCCCTCAATGAGAGTACTCTCTGTGCGGAACCCCCCAACCCCCCCTGACAGGATATTTGCAGCACCAGTAAGAAATCCTCGGAATCTTCCAAGAGATCGCTTACCGTTGCCCCCAGGAAGCACCGTCCAGGAACCCTTCCCTTTTTCCCGGATCAACCGGAACAAGGAGAATGGGAAGAGCCCTGGCACTCGAGGAGGTTTCCCGTTGTAGCCCCCCAACCTAACCTAACCTACTTTTCTGGCAGCAGTTTGTTTTCTGTAGGGGGGCGCAGTTCTAACCTAACCTACTTTGCTGGCAGCAGTTTGTTTTCTGTAGGGGTCGCAGTTCTAACCTAACCTAACCTACTTTTCTGGCAGCAGTTTGTTTTCTGTAGGGGTCGCCGTTCTAACCTAAACTAACCTACTTTTCTGGCAGCAGTTTATTTTCTGTAGGGGTCGCAGTTCTAACCTAACCTACTTTTCTGGCAGCAGCTTGTTTTCTGTAGAGGCCGCAGTTTTGTATACAGCAGTTCTGTAACAGTTTGTTTTGTATACAGCAGAGCAGTTATAACCTATATAGTACATCATACACTATTCTATTTTATAATCATTATACTAAAAGATAGTATATACTATGGTCGATATACGTTATGTATACGATTTACGTTATATAAACTGAATTTAGAGTATTTGAGTGGTTTATAAAAAAACATTTGCCAAACATTGACCGTTATTCTTAAATATAAATAAAAATATTGATTTTGATGTTATAGCAAACGTTTATTATATCTTGTGAACGTTATTAATATGAAATTATATGTTATGTAGTTATATCTCCTGGGACGCACCCGTCCAGCTTCGTAGGCAGGGTCACTACCAACTAGGCTAGAGAGGACGTCAACAATAAACCAATCAATCAATAAATCAATCTTAAACAATAAATATAGTTAAGTCAGACTTTTTAAATTTTATAACTAGGTACATAGTTTTATCATAGCTCGTTAAAATTATTTTCTAACTTCAATTACTTTATGAACAGTTATGACAGGCCGCCACGCGAATAATTTTCATCGCCCATTCTAGATTATTTTAGATAGTTTGAAAATATCGAATTACCCATGCCGTCGAAACACATTTATTTACCGAACTCCATTTATAAAGCTCAACGCTATTTGTATTACGTTTTTTAGTAAACTCGTATTTTTTACTAGTGCTCAAATTAGAGCTTTAAAAACCCGGTAACATTTGTTAGGTACTTATTTACCTATTTTATTTTTATACATAACACGAAATTCGGCTAACCTACAAGGGGCGCTTATATACCTATATACTTAAATAAAAATACAATAAAAAAGCTCGAGAAACGAACATCATTCGTCATTCGCAGAGTAGCAACAGTATTGTATACAATACTCGTCACTTAACGTCAAATTTATCAATAAAAGCTCATAACGGCATAAATATAAATAACGTTAAATAAAACTGAAAAATGTACTAAATATTTTAGCGTTTTTAGAGTAATAAGGAATTCTTAAACGAAAACGTTTAAACCGTTTTTTCCTGGCCCTCGTGTATACTAAATACGTTTAGCGCGGGTTTCCGAGCGGGACCCTAAAAATAATCAACAGTAACATAATTGATTCCGTCTTTTTGTGTTTCCTCTCCGCTGGTATCCAATCAAACACATCTGCAATAAAACTAGACTTTACCATTAGGGTTCCGTACGGTAAATTATCCTAGGATGTTTGATAAGTTAATATGGTGAAGGAGTTTTCTAGATTTTTTGCAGATATTAAGTTGAACATGTGTTAGTTAAGTACTTTCCTTTTATAGTCCACATATGCGAGCAAAAAAGAGCGGGATAGACCTAATTGCAAGAGCACGCGAAACATGAAAAGGCGATAGTAGGCGGGCGCGTCAAAATACACTGCATAATCAGATAATTGCTGTTTACACGTAAACTACAATTCCTGTAGATAAAAGCTTTTATCAGATTTAAGAACTAGTTATAACTTAATTATTTAACTAAGAATCATGTTAATAAATTCAAGGATTTCGACGTTCTAACCAAAAACATGTAAAAAAGGACCTATGTTTGAAAAATAAAAGCATCAAGGCTTTTGTTAAAAATCATGTTTTCACGTTTACCAGTTTGAAGGAAATATGTTGAAGTTTTATGTGTATGAATATCAGATACCTAGTTGTTATTAATATTGAGATCTAGCCGTCTGAATGATAACAATTTGGCCACTGTGGCCTCTTAAGTATTAGGTATATTATAAAAATATGACAAATCCAGTTTATACTGCTGCCGCTGCTGAAAGGTCGTGTTTTTGATAAACAGATAACGATGTTTTTTTAATTCCGGCCATAATATAGGTACGTTTAGGCAATCCGTCAGACCTCCATAGTGGGCATGCCCGCCGGTATAGACTCTCCCATACATTTATCAGCAGATCCGGTAAATATGCCCGAACGTACCTACATGGCCAGCTATAGCTCTGCTCTTTTGCACTGCACACAGCCTAAATAATACCATTTGACGAATTACGTTTGAGGTGTCATTAGATTTGTATCAGTCGCGGGAGTGGCATAGGGTATATTAAACTTGCGAACGAAGCCTAACAGCAGTCATGTTTATAATTGACTTAATCCGACTCAGTACTTACATATACATTACAAACTGAAATATAAATGAAACAGTCCTACAAATAAAGGAAGACTATAGATTGCGGCCAATAAGTAATGTACAAAATTTGATATTAAAAGTAGAGTCAGACTACCTTATCTCTTGCAAGCATTTCAAGTGTTATTTTAAACGGCAATCTTCTATTAAATTATGACGTTTACTTAACACTTTTAAACTTAGCTCAGTCGGACATATATCCAGTTGCTCTGACACACTATTAAAAAAAAACAAAAACAAAAATGTAACGCAAAATATTAACACTAAAATCCCGCAAACCGGCTGGATCAATACATGACGTGAAACTTAAATCCCCCCCAAGAAGAAGGTTGCGCGTCCAAATTCGTATGTTAATACAACCCACCCCGGCCTCCCCCGAGGGGGGCCCAACTATTATAAAGGGTAGCACGAAAGTTAGATTAATGATGTTAGGAGCTGACCAGAGTACACGTGCAGGGGGTGTTGGTTAAATAACTTGCGACCCGTTTGTCATAAGGGTTTGAGCTGGCATGAGAACACTTCATCTTCCAAAAGTTCATCTTCGACGGCCTTCTAGCCTAATTGTTAGTGACCCTACGAAGCAAGAGGTCCCGGGTTCGAATCCTGGTCAGGGCATTTATTTGTGTGTTTATTATGAATATTTGTTCCTGAGTTATGGATGTTTTCTATGTATTTAAGTATTTGTATGTATCTGTCTATGATATATATCATCGCCTAGTACCCACAACACAAATTTTATTAAGCTTACCAAGGACTAGTATGCTTACCATGAGTTGCATTCGATTGCGACTGCGGCATTCGACAGTATGTCCGTCTCACACTGGTCAATTTGTGTACAATTGTCCCACATTTTTTTTACCTATACCGACTATGTGACTTGCGAGAGCACAGCTATGACTTCGCCCGATGTCAATTGCCCGTTTCGTCGCATAGTTTACCCAAGCTATGTCTACTTAACACATTTCTTGTCACAGATTGTTACGATACGATGAGTTTGATCTTGACTACGTGATGAATTGAGGTAGCAGGTCGCTTGGACTACATCAACGTGGCAGTTGTGACGTTGCAGCTGCATTAGGAAACGTGTCATGACACCTGCCAATGTTATTGATAATTAGAAACTTTTGTTTAAATAAAGGCACTCAAACACAAAAATATACACTAGCACTAAAATAACCTAAATTAAAACTTGCAAAGTGATAAACACGACGCCACGCCACGGCATCGGCATTGCGATCATCACTTAAGAAAATTTACTCTCGCGATGGTAACAGACAATTTCATTCTAATGTCATACTTTTAGAGTATATCTTTACTTTATTTTTTTTAACTTGTCGTAAAATTATGACATAATATTTTACGACAAGTTAAAATAAAGTGACCCCTTTAACTTTTGGTTACCCGTTTGACGTGGCAATTGAGTCGATCTTACGCGACCTTTGGCTCTAGCTACCCAGTTCGGCTCGGGGTCAAATGTCCCCTTAGATATGATAATGACCTGTCTGGTAGTCTCTTTCATTTATTTTAACTATAAAACTCTCGTGAGACTCGAACATATTAAATAATATTTAAAACGGGTAACCGGGGGGGGCTCTTTCATTTATGTTTGCAAACCGGATTTTGTACCCAAGGTTACAAGTGTATTGATTTAAAACAGTTAAACTGGCTTCATGGATTTGTATGAACAAAATGTTATCAATTTTAATTATACGGGATTAAAAATAAACTTTTTATTTTATCTACGGTACTAGGAGAAACTTAAAATAGAGGTTATGTTTGTATGAGCATACGATTTATGGTTCTGCTGAGGGCTAACCAAAAATGTCATATTATTTCTAAAATTCCCACTTTACCATAACCCCGTCGCGCTGTACACCTCCTATTGAGGCCCGCGGTAAAGTGTGGACGATCTAACTTCGCCTTGCACACACACACACACACACACAGCACACATACACACCCTAATGTCGGGTTCACATGGGATTAGATTCGCACAAAGACAAGTTAAGTGGAGGACGGAATAGATGTTTAGTATATACGAGTATATACGTATATAGGGGTTTAATGAGCGTCGCCTGAAGTTTTGATTCTAATGCTTGAGGGATTTCGCTTATGATAGATAATTTGTACCCTTTATATTAAAAACGGAATTTTGTGACTTTAATAGATGATTAATTTTCTAAACACATGTATTTTTCAATGCACCTATATTATCATCATCATCATCATCATCATCAGTCTAACGCAGTGTTCGATCTTCGGCTTCGGCTGCTCACATCCAGCTCCTGCCAGCCATCTTGCGCAAATCGTTACTCCACCTTATATATATATATATATACACTAAAACTATATACCTACTTATATATATATATAAATTTAAATCTCATTTCAAACAATAAAATAGGTAGGTAAGTATTTTCACTTTCTTTCCTTATTAATCGTTTTGCATTTTGCAATTGATATCTTCGGCTAAGAAAAATGACAAATCAGTATCAAATCAAGTTCATCTTAATTGCCGCCAGACAGCTATTTTAAGAATTCGATAAGTAAATCCTATTTTGGTATTAAAAATATTCGTGTATTTTTTTTCTGTATCAGGGGTTCCCAATCTTTTTAGTCCGTGCACTTGCAACTTTAAAATTTAGTCAAGGCGCTCCAATCTAGCTACGCTATAAGAAATAGGGATCGCGGCGCAACTTTGTACTTGGCAGGGCGCGGCGCCCCTCTGTACTGTACTTGCCACGGCGCCCCAGGGCACAGATTGGGAGCCCCTGTCCTATGTAAAGAAATAGGTACAAGGCAAGATGTGACATTTAAAAAGCTATTAGCACGCTCGGGTTCGTCTGTCGATGAAAACAGCGCCTTAAATCCTTGCCATCTCGAACGAGAAACCCCAGATACGATTGTACACAGAAAACTCAGATGAAACAGTCAAATTCAACATGCAATGTACCTAAAGGAAATATAGTTAGTTAGGGTTAAGGATGACTCACACCAGTCCGATCCGATCCGATACGGGACGATCTGTCAGTTTCTATACAAAACGTCAAGTGACCTCCGGCTCCGAGCTATCACGTGATTCTTGCTATAGAAACTGACATCGTCCCGGATCGGATCGGACTGGTGTGTCATCTTTTACGGATCCATAAAACCCGCGCGGCTAGCAGATGTATAATGTATATGTCAACCTTACCTTATTAGCCACTCTTTCTCCGGGACTACGGGGGCAATTACACAAATCGACCTAGGCCCACGGTAAGCTCAATAAGGCTTGTGTTGTGAGTACTAGTCGTACTAGACGACGATACATATAATAGGATAGATACATATAAATATTTAATTACATATGTAGAATAACATCTATAACTCAGGAACAAATATTCGTGATAAACACACAAATAAATGCCCTGACCAGGATTCGGACCCGGGATCTCCAGCATCGTAGGCAGGGTCACTACCAACTAGTCTAGGAGGCCGTTTAGAATCTTGTAAGCGATTAAAAACCATCCAGATATCCCTTTCACCAAGATTCTTAAAAAACATAAATTAATTCAAAACACAAAATTTCACACATAAAATAAAAATTAAAAATTCACCGACCGTGTGAAACTATTCACTATCGATTCCCAAAACCGTTGAATCAACATAATCATTACCAAATTATAATAAAAAAAGAAATCTCGGGAGATGACCGGTCACCGTGGGATCAGAGTTCGCTGCGCACGAGTTTAGTATAAAACGGCTTATGTTGTATGAACTCCCGTGGCGCATAAGCCCTTCTGAGCGCGGCACGCGCGCAGCGACCTTGCGATGACCGTTGATCTGCCATTGTCAATGACAATGAGAACTGGTTTGATCTAATACACTTTGATCTTCTTGACCGGTGTAAAGGGTCTTGAGAATTAGAATTTATAATTTTTGTTTTAATGATTTGTAGACGTGGAGATTATTTGAATGTTAGAATTTTCACACACAAGTTTCAATTGAGTTTTGTGATAATTTACTTGTAATATTGTTGTTTTAATAATGATTGATTAACGGCCTCCTAGCCTAGTTGGTAGTGGCCCTGCCTACGAAGCAGGAGGTCCCGGGTTCGAATCCTGGTCAGGGCATTTATTTGTGTGTTTATCACGAATATTTGTTCCTGAGTTATGGATGTTTTCTATGTATTTAAGTAGTTTTATGTATATGTCTATTATATACGAGTATATCGTCGCCTAGTACCCACAATACAAGCCTTATTGAGCTTACCGTGGGACTAGGCCGATTTGTGTAAGATTGTCCCATAAAATATTTATTTATTTATTTATTTATTTATTTATTGATGAAACAGATTTATTATAGTTACTTGAGCTACGAAAACTGTAAGTTTGCGTCTGTAGCGTAGCTCAGCGGCGCTTAAAAATGGAGTGTATCTACGTAAAACGTTGGAACAATTCGTTATTATGAGTTCCTAGAAAAATCATTAAATTTACATTTTTTTGGACCATTTCTCGTGAAAATGCCCAGATTGCTAACCAAAGGTCTAGAGTAGGATGGTATTGTGTAAGTACTATAAATTTTACACGATTGTCGTGAATATCTATACTACTCGTAGGCACCTATTTCAGTCGACCTATTTTGGCGCTAGGGCGCATATAGTCCGAGACTGAAATAGTGTTTTACCCGAGTTAAATACTCTACTTTTCATATCGAATACGAGGAATAGGAAATACACGTGTATTTATAAAATATATCTAAACATGACCTTTATAAAACTTTTATTTACAAAAATCTATTAAAATGTCGTCATTTATGAATTCGGGAAATAAAATCAGAATGGAAATCGTACAATGGATGCCCATTTTGACCCGATTTTTTATAGCAATTAGTAAAACATAAGGAAAAACGTATTTGAAAAATAATATGTCCTAGGGTGGACGCTATAGTTTCCACCTCCCAGTCCATAGGTTAACAATCACCCACTTTCAGAGCATGAGATATGAATACAAGTTTACAGCGATTTTTTGCGGCAACGTCAATTTAATTTACATTATTTGTATTTGTCACATTAGTTTTATCTGCGACTTTCACATATTCACCTCACACGATTCGCCAAGCTTCTAAAACTATCCTCACACCACGCTCATTACATACACACGCGATGCAAATTTCGAATGATCGTGTGTGCGCGCCCTAATTGCATTTACGTCTTAAACAGCCATTAGGAAACATGGATTTTTCATTGAATTTACACGCTATGGTTAATGGAATAAGGTGTATTTTTCAATGGTGGAGTTTTAAGGATTTTTGGGAATCAAGGGTGCTGTTAATTGACGTGTGATATTAAATGACTTGATTTGATGTGATCGGATTTTGAGGGTCTTATAAAATTATGAATATAGATCTATAAGTATAAAGATCATGTTTGATTTCTGCTTGGATTCTCGTCTGGGCGAATTTTATTAAAGTAGAAAATTGCGTTACGTCAAATTGCGTCATTCTAGCATGGGTCATTTTTCGTAAAAAGGGTTTTGTTAGTTTATGTTTATATTACGTGTTTGCTAAATATTTTTCAGATATAATTGTTTCATGTAGTTTTCAGTCGATCACATTAAGTTAATTGAGCGAAGTTAATAAACTTATTGAATATTCTAAAAACCTGCAATGCCTAACTTTAGTATAAGAATGTACTGGTACACCTTAAGTAGGTATGAATATAGTCGACATGACATTAAAGTTTAACTTTCCTGTATATTTATATTTGGCTTTATATGCGTTTGTATCTGTAGTATACCTATTAGTTTAATAACTTTAATACACCGCCGGAATCCCCGCGGGCAGTAAATTTCAAGCTAAATAACTATTCGCACATTACTAACTATTTACTGATAGTTGAACCCTCGGCAGCGGTAATTCGTGTGCGGTAATAAAAGTCATTAAAACTTGATCGGGCTTTGATCAGACGTAGGTACAGACAGAAGTTGTAATACGTGTATATAGAATGCATTCTAGTCTTTATTCATCATCATCATCATCATTTTTTCAGCCGAAAGACGTCCACTGCTGGACATAGGCCTTCCCCAAAGATTTCCACAATGACCGGTCCTGCGCCATCCGCATCCAGCGGACTTTGCGACCTTCACCAGTCCACCGTAGTCTTGATTATGAGGTGCAAAATATTCAATTTTGGATGTAGAGAATTTCGATCTGTGTAGTTGTAGACGTTGTAGTGATGGAACGAAGATGGGCTTAGAATATTCGCGATTGTGGATGGGAAAATTGATTTCCCCTATATTTCACGATTATGTTATACACAAAAATTTCGTTCAGAAAGCAAAATGTTTGCACATGCGCAATGGACCGCAAAGACCGCTTTAGTGACGATATCTGTTTGTGCAACAGTGATATAATAATAAGGGTTCGTAAAACTTGAGACCCGAGAGTTTTAAGAACTCCTGCTCCTCCAATATCGAACCTACGGAGGTTCGATATTAGAGGAGCAAGGGGACAATGGTATAGGTCGATTCACGAAAGCTGGCGCGGAATGTCTATGACATTAATAACAATTTCATACATTTTCTACGCCAGCTTTCGTGAATCGTGTACCTCAAACATGCAACTTTTGGTAACTAATATTTAAAACGATTTAATTACCATGTATGTTTGTTTTATTGAGCACCCTATATTTCGAGACTGTTGCAAGCACCATGTTCGGAGTAAACGGATATTAGGTATTATGCAAATTACCATGTTAGTTTAAAATCGTATATTAGGCAACTTTTTGTATGGGGCGAGCGCAAATTGAGCCCATGCTCCCACATCCTCTTACTCGTAATAGTCATAATACTTATAATATATTTTATCTTTACAGGGAACTGTTGGATTCTGGTGACGCCACCGTTTAAGGAAGCTCCATTTGTTGGATATTTTATGTCCTTACCTACTCTAGATGGGTAAGCCTCAACTTCAACACTTATTTTATAAAATATTAGAAACGGTTTTAGAACAACTTTTTGTTGAAACTGATGTATTTTGAACTGAGCCTCTACCAAATCGCTATTGTTTATTGTTCGGTTACGCTAAGCGTTTCTTGAATTACGACTCTATGGCTATGTAAATAAGATTAAACATGAACTATTGAGAAAACATCATATTTAGCAAGTGATCCCTAGAATTTACCTTCGTAAAATATGGTACGTGCGTAAGAAATAATGTATTATTAATACTTTTTGCTTAAGGAATAGAGTTGATAATGGCAAAAGTTAAGTATAGTTAGATTTTTTGCATATATGGCGCCGGTGCCTCATAGACAGATAATGCCATTGTTGAATACAATCGGTTTGTTGTACGCTAATCCGTAAGAACTCAGCTGAAAAGAAACTAACTATTTTTTTTATAACACAGCTATGTATATACTGAAATAGATATCATATACTAAAGAAAAAGACCAGCATCATCGGAGGCCAAGCCGGGGATCAAACCAGGGTCTTCATAACCTCTAGGCCACCTGGTCTCAATGACAGACGGCCAATTACTCAAGTACTTATATGCAATCCCATTGACAGGCAATACGCCTGTGGCAGTACCCGGTTATGGCGTTAGCCAATTTAATTAACTAAATATTTTGATTTGTTATTAAAGTAGTAACAACTATACATATATGTAGCTATAAATTATAAATTGAAAATAGATGTCAAATACTAAAGAAAAAGACCAACACAATGGGTCTTCGATGAACTCGGGTCTTCAGCTTACGCGACTAACGCCATAACCACTAGGCCGGCGAATTTCTCGAGTATATGCAATCTCTGTAACAGGCAAGACGCCCGTGGCCGAGCTCTAACTACAAGCATCATCAGGATGGTGTTGGTATTTTTCTTTAGTATATGACATCTATTTTAAATTTATTTCTTAAATAATCTTTATTATTTATAATTTTCAGTGCGCCAGACGTCTTATGGAGTCCATCTTCCTACAAATTCGTGTCATAATAAGAGGATCTGCGCGATTAGAGGTACCTAATTAAATTAAATTTTATTTTAAGGTGGATGTGCACGGGTCATTTTTCATTAAAAAAATTGCAGGTTTATGACGAATGTGCGAAATATTATTGTGTTGTTATTTCATTTTACAATCGGGAAGTTGATAAAGGATGACTCACACTAAAACGGGACGGGACGAGGCGGGCCTAGAAAGAATCACGTCCGAGCTCGGAGCCCTCGGAAGTATTAATAGAAACTAACAGATCGGCCCGGCCCCGTGATTTATCGTGATTTTTACCTTATTTTTGTGGTTTTGAAATTTCGATACAAAACTAAAAGTTTCCTAAATATCCTTAAAAACTGCAATAATTTTATAATTAATACACTTCAAACTTTCGCGTTTTATACATATTATTAGAACGGGTCTATTGAGTCAAGCCGAGACCATGACACAGTATGAAAGTGTATTGAAACGTCGGTATATTAAGGTAATTTTACTACATTCGCGATAGACCTTATATGTTCATAACATAATAATGTGCAATAATTTTAGTATGAGAATGCTTGTGCAGATCCACCTTAAGCATACCACCTGACAACAGCTAAATCATCGCGCACTGTCTATTTGTATTGGAGTAAACGAGATCGCACTATCACCGGCTGGTTTTAGAAGAAAATATCACGAAAACGATTAAAATAAACAAACCGTGGACTATTTGTGCAATGTGACTCGTCTAAACTTTAGATATGAGTATAATTTTTAAGCTTATGTGAGGAGTACGCAAATAAATATGGATTAAGATACAATGTTAATAAGAGCGAGTATATGGTTTTTAGGGCCGTCGGAGGCAAGTTACCGGAGAATGTCCCTGTAATAAAGCTTGATAATAACGAGCTCAAGCGCGTGTATAAATTTAAGTATCTTGGGCACTATGTCACCGACGACCTTAAAGACCAAGTAGATATAGAAAGGGAGCGCAGGGCACTGGCGGTCCGATGTAATATGCTAGTAAGGAGGTTTGCACGATGTAGTCAACAGGTTAAGATTACACTATTCAAAGCCTATTGCCAAGTTTTCTACACGTGCAGCCTATGGACTGGTTATACGCAGAAGACCGCCAGTTCCCTGCGCGTCCAATATAACAATGGTTTCAGGATGTTGTTGGGGCTGCCCCGTTTCTGCAGCGCATCGGGCATGTTTATGCAGGCTCGAACGGACGACTATTACGCCATAATACGCAAAAGAATCGCCTCGTTGCTCTGCAGAGTACGGGCCAGCTCCAACCCCATCCTGGATACGGTAGCGGGCCGATACGATACGCCTATTATGCGGCATTTCGCCTGTATTATGACCTCCACTAGGTGAATGCCATAAGTACCTACCTACTTGTATATTATTATTATTTTTTCTGTATTATTAATTATTATTTGTTATTAACCATTACTTTAAGATTAAGCTTGTTTACTAACAATTATGGGCCATTGTTGTCTTAATAAAATAAATTGAAATTAAAATAATTAAAAATTGTGATTTAAGTTGCAGACGCCTAAGTAAAAAAATAAAGACAGAATCGTTTAACGATGAATTTAAGACCAATTTTTGTAATTAATTTTTATTAAGATTATTTCGATAAATTAAAAATCGGCTTCGTCTAGGGTGTTTAAAATATGAATGATATTTTTTTTTAACTGCTTAAAAACATGAATTATGTGTTGTCAGCCCCTTAAGTGTTAATATTCTTAATTCAGAGATCTAAACCCTGTAACTATACAACTTACTTACGTAATCGTTTACCATTTCAGGTGGCGTCTGCGCAGAACCGGAGAACAGTAAGCTCCCCCACTTCTTCGCTGAGACTGCTTCGCTGCGCGAGACTATGCTTCGCTTCGCAGCCCAGCCTCTGCTTCGCTTCTGCCCACGCTCTAGATTCGTTACAGTCCTTCTTAATGCTGGCCGTTAACGTTAGATGTTAACGTTAAACGTTAGATGCGCTAGCCAACATGACAATCCCTAATACTTATTGAAAAAAAAAACGGTTATAACTCACGTATTTTTATCACAGTAGGCGTGATAAATTTCATCCGCATCGGGCAGTTATCGTCGGACATAGTGATGTTGTCACCTCCGCGGTTCAGATAATAACTGCCAGATGCAGACGAAACATGTCATGCCTGTTGTGAAAGAAATACTTGATTTTTCAGGGGGACTCGCACAAGAACGGGGCGGGACGGGACGGGATGGGACGATCTGTCAGTCTCTATAGAAAACGTCATGTGATATCCGAGGGCTCCAAGCTATCATGTGATCCTTTCAATAGAAATTGACACATCCATCCCGTCCCGCCCGTGAGTTATCCTTTAACCATTGTGTCAATATATATGTCAGGTATGACTTACAAAAGATTAAATTATATGATGAAGATCCTTTGCAGAAAACTTTAATCGAAAAGTAAAAGATGTAAGTTTTGATTGTTGTTGTCGATTAACAAATTCCACTGGTTAGGCTCGGAAGAATAAAAAGTAATGACCTCTCGAAACGTGTACCCAAAAACTTGGCTCTAGCTAGCTTTAAGAGCACAAAATTTTATTTTATTTTTATTTTATTTTTAAAAGACACACCAACAGTACATAAACATGACAAGTAATTGACTTAAACATAATAGACATGAAGAATATTTATGCACCGGCAAAAAGCAAAACAACCGACCTTTCAGTACCTACACCATTTTAATGATAACTAAAAAATAATAAATCATACAAAACGTTCGTCCTCAACACTTATTATTCATATTTATTAATCGTAGGTAACTTTTTTTTAACAAAATACATATAAACTTACAACTAATCCATAATACATTTGCCAGTTCACCAGTGTTTACCAGTATTACGTAAATATTTTCTACATGAGACTCGGATACCTCCACAGTCACACGAAGTGAAACAGTTTAGAGCAAACAGTTAACATTAATATCATTAACTAAATCGGCATTTTGGTGAATAGATAATGGTCAGATACCTAAACCAATTAGCTTGTTTTACCAACAATTAGTTTACGTGTTAATGTGGAAACGCCATGCCAGTTAATATGTTTGTGCAATTTGGTTGCCGATTTTATGATATACCTACCATATAGCGTTTTAGTCGTCCAAGGCTCGATGTGCAATACAATGTATAAATAAAATCAAGTAAAATTGTTATTTATAAAACAAAAGAACTAGTATATCTATTGTTTCATTAATTTAAGCTAATATAAAAATTCAGACGAATTGAGAACCTGCTCCTTTAGAAATATTGAAGTCGGTTGAAAAGAAAGCAGGCGATCGCTGGTTCGATCCCAACCCTGTTCATCGGGGGCTTTGGTCATTTCTCTGTAGTATATGTCATCTCTTTTAATTTATAATTTATGGATAGTATTGTGACTATGTACTTAAAAATATGAATCAAAAGATCCTTAACAATTGTACAAATAAAAGAATTCCAATCCCACACAAATTTTTGAACTGAAAGATGCTTGTCCATTTCTTTTATGAATGGGCCATGCTAGGCTGGCTAGACGCAGATATGCGAGTAGAAGTCTTGGTGGCACGAATAAAATGTAGCCACACTATATTATTTTATCGATAAACTGTACTTTCTTGCCTAAATTAGCCTTTTATGCAAAACAGTCTTGGTTCTTTTACTTAATTGATTGAATATCATTAAAATATTTTTTGAGCAAGAAACAAGTTAATAATTAATTAAAAAAAAATATGGATACCTAGAAGTCGGCATGTTTTAGTGAATTTCTGTTTTATCTGGTGAACTTAATAGCTAGAGTCAAAACCATATTATCTCTTGAAAGCAAATATACCGTCAAACTTTAAAGTGTTATTTTAACGTCAAGATTCAATAAAATCATAATTAAAAAAAAAAAACAACGTTTACTTTCAACTTTACAGTCTGTGCTATCAAGATCTTAGATTTACTTAATCAGACTTTAATATGAAATGTCATTTCCAAACACGTATTCAGTTATTAATAAATTTAATATCGAAAGGAAGTCCTAACTAACGTTATTGTACTTCTTTCTCTGGTAAGAAGTTACATATCTCGGCAAACCTGTATTTTTTGCCGTAAATGATAATCCTTGCTTGCGTATAAACGATGACGGGACGCGGCGGGACGATCTCTCAATTTCTATGGAAAAAATCACGTGATAGCTGAGTCCTCGGATGCCACATGACGTTTACTATAGTAACTGAAAGATTGTCTCGTCCCGCCCCGTCCCGTCCCGTTCTAGCGTGAGTCATCCTTAGAATGGTGATTGGAATATGAGAAATATTATTAAATGGGATTTGAATAAATAATAAAAAGTTCGATAGTTGTTTTATTTTATAGGTACCTTGCTTTGCAGAGTGGCGCTTTAAAATGGCTTCTCGCTTATACATAAGCTTATACATTAAGTAAGTATATGTATATACAGATTAGCTATAAATACAAGTCTAAACAATATGATAAGTCACAGACACTTATTGAAGCATTTCTTAGCTTTCCCTGGTACACTTATTTGTTATTGTTTAAAAATAATTAGAAATATAATATTTACGAATCGGACTCATGCATTAAGGGTTCCGTACCATTATTAAAAAAACGGAAAAAACTGGTTTGTTGTATGGGAGCCACACTTAAATAGTAGTTTGGTTATACTGAAATAGTCTATTTTTAAAGTGGATTTAATTTAACTAAATGCTCGATATTGGTAGATGCTTCAAGCATCTACCAATATCGAGCAAAACAAAAAAAAACACGTGTGTTGTTGGGAGCCTCTTTCATTTTTTAGTATTTGTTATAGCGGCAACAGAAATACTTCATCTGTGAAGATTTCAATTATTTAACTAGCACGACTCATGTGATACCGCCTGGTGACAGATGGACAGACAGACAGACGGACGGACAGCGGAGTCTTAGTAATAGGGTCCCGTTTTTTCCCCTTTGGGCACGGGACCTCAAAAATATAGATTCAGGCACAATGAAGGTCGAATGACTTGAAATAAATTTAAAAATAAAGAATATTAAAGATAAAGTAACAATAAACCAGAATACGGTGGGTACCTATTTTAATGTCATATTTGACAAACAACTGGCAAACATTATTTATCAGCGAATTAACTTGTTTACCTTATTTACCGACGTTTCGACACAGGTTTCACTGGTCATGGTCGCGGCTGACTGATGTCCCAGCAAAATGTCAAAACAGAGATTTGTGTAACTACCCAACGAAAAGTCTATGTAGAAATTTGGGGTAAACACACAATTTTTAAACTACCCACAAAACATATGTTAATTATTGTCAATAGTCCGACACACGACACTCACAATATCCCCGCGCACATCCGAAGATATATCCCGTGGCTGCAACTTCTGGATCACTGGTCCCCAAGTTGGTGATAAGTTAAAACCATCCTCCCTATTAAAATTTCTAGGGTGTTTCTTGATTTCAATTGCCTCTCGAACTACTCGAGGATAATAATGGCGTTCAGTGGAGACAATTTTTGGTTTATGGAGTTCAATCCAGTGATTTACGCCAGATGTAAGAAGATGTTCGGCGATCGCGGATTTGTGTACTTGGCGGTTTTTAACTGCCGCTATGTGCTCCTTCACCCTCTCTTGCACGCTCCGTTTAGTTTGGCCAATGTACACACTTCCGCAACTGCATTCTATTTTGTACACGCCCGGGTTTCGGTATGGAATGACATCTTTTGGACTGCGTAAAAGATCTGCTACTTTGAATAACGGCTTGTGTATACAAGCCGAAGAAATTCTCCATCAAGACTGTATAGTCTTGATGGAGAATTTCTTAAGTAATACTGTTCCAATTTTGTCCGTTACTCCTTTAACATACGATAAGAACGCTGGCTGTCTGTTGACCTCTGGATGTCTTTTCGTTCTCTTCGGCCTGCGATTCATCCTCCCACGGTATCCATTCCTCTCTAACACACATGGGACCATGACCAGTGAAACCTGTGTCGAAACGTCGGTAAATAAGGTAAACAAGTTAATTCGCGTAAGACCCGTTTAATAATTATGTTTAAATATGTGTTCAAATCGCGAAAGTTTTAAATGTTATATTATTTATCAGCTTCAAAATTCCAAATAGGTACATGAATCTGAACATTTCAAATAGTAGATTATACAATACCGCGTACTCAGCGGACATGTTCTCGTATTCAGCTTCGGCAATCATTAAAGCGTTCGGTAATAACTGTAGTTAATTCAAGACCTACATCATATACAGGACCTAATTGAATGTAAGATATAATTTTATTATAATGTTGCCTTGTGTAAAAAAAACATAATATAAGATTCTGACGAATTGGGAATCTCCTCCTTTTTTGGAAGTCGGTTAGAAACATCAAATGCACCTAAACCAGCACCATAACTAGACTACTACGTAACATCTTCGAGCCGCCTACAAAAGTCTGCCAAGGCGAGCAGCAGCACCGAAGCGCCACCGCGTATTTTTTCCCTTAACTAAAAACCTCGGAAAAAAACGCGATCGCAACGTCCTCTCTTAGCGGACGCCAGCATTTCCCCCCCGGTCATAACAACCGACCACGTGCATTTGTTTTGGTTGGGTTTTTTTCTCAAAAAAAGAAGCATACATAACCTCGGCCCGCCGTAGATGCGCCAAGCAAAATGGTCGTCATTTTTTTCTTCTCTTTTCAACCATCTGTCCGTCCTTTTCGGTCAAAAATGCGATCGTTATTTCTGTTCCGGTGCGGATGTGTGCGTCTCGCGACCGACGCGTTTGAAAACTGTCAAGCTAAACTGGTTACAATTTGTAGCCGGTCAGCAGCGTTTAAGGGTGAGTTTCGATTGTAGCCGTTTTAGTCTTACGTCTAAACGTGGACGGAGAAAAAATGGAAATATAGGAGGCACGGCGAGTAGGATAAAGAGAGCGGGAATCGCTAACGATTGTGCGCGGGGAAGTTGCGCAGCGAGCGTTTTTGGTGCTTTTTTTGGGGTATCGCCTCACACCAAGCGGGTGTTTTTTATATCTATCTTTTTCTAGCATGCGGGTTCTTGTCCTAAGTGGCGTAGGGTGGCTGTGCGCTAGTGTGCCTATGCCAGCACCTAGCACTAGATTTTGTGCGTCCCAGATAGTTTATCGCAATATAGGATCGTTATATAATGAGGTAAATAGACGGACAAAGGTTCTAAATTGGATGCGATTTACGAACTGTACGTTTTTATTTGCATGCTCGCTCTAATTGCGAGTTTATTGACGATATTTAGAAAATATATGATATTATATTGTAGTTACTAGCGCATTTTTACTTTGTTCTTCACGAATTTTTGTTCAAGATTTTTGTAATGCCTATTTTGTCCGATGAATATTGAAAGGACCGTTTTAGTCAGGAATAATGCAGGAAATTACCGTTTTAGTAGGTATTTAGTCTAAATGCAGCGTATTCCGAGTTAATTAGAGGTCTCATTATGAAGTAACATGATTATTGATGGTGAACGGCATTCAATGAAATAATTATTCTGTACCAGTTCGGTGGTGTGAAGATTGCCCAAATATTAATTTCATTCATTAATCTAAAATGCAGTTAAACAAGTCACGATTATCTTTTAAGGTATATAATATAAAATACTGACATTTATAGAGTTTATCTGATATTTCCGAAGTTTGATTGGTAGAAAATGCCGTAAATGATTGATTCGCCTTTTATTTTGTAATTCCATAATAATTATACAAATAATTTGTGTATCTGATCTTTATGTGAAACATTTGATATGCTTAAAAACTTCGTAGCATATTTTGCTAGTGACCCTGCTTCGAAATCTGGAGAGGTCCCGGGTTCGAATCCCGATAAGGGAATTTGTTTGGGTTTTTATCGCGACTATTTCTTCATTAGTCGCCTACTTACTCATAGTAAGTAAGTAGGTGCCTATGTATGTACAAGCTTTCCTTAGTGTAGGATTATACCGATCTGCGTAAGAATTTCCTTGAATATTTATTTATTTGTTTGTTTCATGCCTATAATCTACTTCAGATATGTTTTACTTATTACAAGTATTTGGAAAGATGGGCATAGGCACTATATAGGTACTTAATGAGAACGCAGATTAGTTCTGACTTCAAAAATTATGTCAGTAAAAAACCGAGAAGTTAATTTAACGTAACATCTTATGGTATGGTATGACTTTTTTATATTCATTCAACATACTTACAAAAGTCATACTTCTGCTACATAATAACTTTTTGGTTTACTGACACATACTATGAGCATGATTTTAAGCACAACACGCACCACAAAAACAGAAATCACACTTTAACTTAAAAAATATATATATATTATATATACCTATATATATTATATATACCTATATATATCAAGCTATTGTCTTTAAACGAATGAAAAACATTTTCAAAATATATACCTACAGTAAGTGTAACTTACCTAGCTACCTATCTCTACTTACCTTAAATCTAAAATAGGTCCTTGAGGCATTGTAGGTACCTAGGATGCTGGCGGCTTTTCCTCGTTGTGTCGCAATGGTGATACGTTGTGGGAGGAATCATCAGCTCTTCGGTCACCAGTATTAAACTTAATATTACTAAATACTTAATTCATATTAATATTGCATATTTTTGGGAAATGTCCTTTAGGTTAGCGTGTATTTTCCTATTGGAATTCAGGACAATACTATTTCTATACGAAGCAGCAATAGTGGTCTACGTGTTTGCATCAACATTTTATAGAACAAACAATTGAAATATAATAAACCATATAGATTGTGTACCTAAACACTTTTTTGCCAATAGTTGATACTACATAAATTAATAATGTGAAGTAAATTTTTCAAATTGTATAAATTTAAGTACTGGGGTTGTAAAACACCCAAAACAAATACTAATATAAACAAATATAATCGTCAATGGAATTTACTAACGATGTAAACAAAAGGTGTAAAATGTTTTGTTACTGTTTCTCCTTGTGTTTTCACACTAACTCCACTGAAACCATTTACTACTGAAACTTTCGTATTATCGTAACATACAAAAGATAAGGTAATAAACTTAATCTTGGATAATTTATTGAATCAGGCGTTACTTTGCGGAATTCCATATTCCATATTGAAAGTGAGTGTTTCACTTGTCGGACGCCAGTACGACAAGATCTCCTGTGTCTCCTGAAGATGCCTCGTAGAGAGGCGAAACACGTGTCGAGTTTTGTGTGTGGTGGTGTGTTGTATCTATTTGCGTATTTATTTTTTGCGGCGGGAGGGTGGGAACATTAATTGCATGCAAAAAATACGCAAGTAGGTATAACGGGTTGGCACTAATAGACTAGCACGTTTGGCGGAATAGCAAAGTAATATTATTTTCGTTGTTAATATGGATGTTTCATAATAAACTTAAAAGTGAGGTCATTACGATCAATATGGAAGGCTTGTTTTAGTACTTACATTACTATACAATGGCGAAAAAAAATACAAGCAAGTGTATTGTCCGACGTTTTACAGTAGGTACATATGGCCCTTTGAATATTTGACGCAGACATGTAAAGTGTTCATTATCGCCCTAGGGCGGTAAAGTAGCACAATGTGTACTGTAATAATTGTTTGCAAGTTCCATTGACGGCGATTTTAGTAGCCAAGCAGTCAATGGGTGCGATACACTAAATATGTCCATATATTATCAAGTAAATATTAGGTCAGATTTTAATAATTATAGCTATATATATACCTATATTTTTTTAATAATGAAATAATGTGTTTTTCTTAATGTTTTTGTTCAGTAAATATAGCAAATGGTATGAATTTAAGTAGGTAAAGGGTTGTAAAACATCCAATGAGCTCAAAATGTTCTACGCTAGGCAATTAGTATTACCTACTATAGTACTTACGCCTTAGTTTTGCGTTGATTTATAGAAAACCATGAATTAGGAAGAAAGCGAACTAGTCCGTAATTAATACAATTTCTACTTTCTTTGAACTTTTTAGATTGAGTAAGTAAAGTCAGACACATCAAATAATACAGTAGATTAAAATAAAACTCCATATGCCCCCTTTTTTCGGAGTGGCAATAGAAGCTAAGGAAAAGTACAGTATGAGTCCCTCTGACTATCACCGGCCATACAGGCAATCCATCAGATCCATAGTGAGAATGTCCGCCAGACATCCCCCAGACAAGTTTCCCATACATTACTTGGTACATCCTGCAGATATGCTTGAACTTATATGGCCACCATATGCACGAATGAGAAGAGATCCTGCGTGCGTAGCCAACATGCCAATCGCTCACGCTTACTAACGTATCGCAGCTACCTCTCTCTATCACTCTTCCTTATTAGTGTGACAATGACAGTTGCGTTTCGTTAACGACTGAGCGTGAGCGATTGGCATCTTGGCTACGCACTCTGGTCAAACTTTACATATAGACTTCCTGAAGGAGATTACTAGATGGCGCCATTAAATTAAATTAGGCACGTACGCCTAACAAAGCAGTTAGTTAATAGTAGTTTATGCAACAGTGATATAATAAGAACCAATTATGAACTGCATACGCTAGTTTTTTACGACAGTTAAATTAGCGTAAAAAGCACAATCTAGAAAGGTGGCAGAATGGGGAAGCTGTCGTGCTCACTATAGACAAAAAAAACAACAGTGCTCATATATTGTATCAAAATACATAGGAGCAGTGTTCTTATGGAATAGCATAGATAACGCTATAATGCATACTTTTTTAATATCGCTGTCAGTCATCTAATTCACAGATAGAAGTGTTGGAGTAGAAAAAAAAATACCGACAAAACTGACACTTAAAACCGAATATAGCGCCACCTACAACATGGATAAAACATGCGGTGCATGCGACGTTATAAATAGTTTTTTTTTGTTTTCTAACCTGGGTTACGCAGTTGCGTATACGGAATTGCTTTGTGACAGGGCCATCTATTACAAGAAGCTTGAACTGTTTTAAATAAATATAGTATTTTCTTATTTTTTTAATTATATCTTATTAAAAGATTTTATCAATGGGCACGTAATAATTTTTTTCTTTTGTATAGTGATAAACATACTTTTTCAGTAAAGAAAATTTAGTTTGATTTAAGCGCCCTCTGTCGTTGAGTAGCGGAGTTATTAGGAGCGTTGTAGAAAACCGGTCCGCTTGTGGTGTAGTAATGTTTGGGGTGCTTTGGGGGTCGATCCTCAAAGCGATATTTGTTATTTAATATTTGATGGATTTTTTAAATGATTAGTTTTTTATTTACATGCACCATTTCCTTAATTTTGATACATCTGTTAAAGTAAATGTTTGTTGTAAGTTACGTAGACGGGTAAATCAACTATGTCTTGTCACCAGCTGCCATTTCTCATGGGTCACTTTTAAAATTACGGTTTGATGGCATTAAAATTCACAAAACATAAATATTTTTTGTAGTTATATTCCCTTTCCAAGATGGGTAATATCTACCAAGCATGTCAGTGGAACATACTACAACGTTTTATCTAACACACTGTGCTGCACATGTCCCCTGGCTGACGGGACAGAATAACCACAAGAAATAATTGATTCACCCAGATGTAAATTTTCCATAAATTAAATTAAGTACGTTAAAAAAATATAATTACCATTTATAACGAGATATATAACCATGTATATTTGTTTTTGTGAGCTCCCGATACTTACACCGATAATTACACTGTGAACGTGGCGCTTGTAACAATGCCGAAATATTGGGAGCTCACAAAAACAAATATTCATGGTACTCGTATTGGTATGGTAGCTTAAAACGTTAAAAAAATACCAATATCACATATTGCGGTGAGGCTGCATACATAAGTATCACAATTGTCACGCCTTTCTACGATTTGTAAATACATAATGCTTCAAAGGAGTTAATTTGTAATTTGTGGAGTCTTCTGTTTATTTTTTTTTAATATTGTTAGTAAACTTTTTTAATATTAGTGACGTAATATTGGCTAAACCAGTTCAAACCTAGTGTAGCATAATTATTATAATTGTATATAAGTTTAGTTATTTATTAATTAATATTGTATGCCCTAACTAAGACTAAAATGTAAGATGTTTATGACAATGGATTAAATGAATATTAACGTGTATAAAAAAAATTTAATAACCAGGTAGCTAAGTATTTACTTACCTGGTTATTTATTTTTTAGATATTTATCTCACCTTAACAGAAAATGCGGGTTAAAACACATCTGAATCTTATTTGAACTAATATTTATTATTAAACTTGGTTACAGTACAAAAAAGATGGTGGTTTTTTGTCAGTTAGGGCCTAAAAACTTTGTTTTGTTACTACAATAATTAAGCTCTATCCGATTAGTGTTATACCTACCGTATTTCGCGTGTTAACGACAAACATAATGTAAACATTTTGTCTACCAGGAAACTTTATTTCACGAACAAGCGTTGTCGAACGCTTAAATAATAGCCCCCTGACGGAGCGTCGAGCTGGTAGTTATTCCAGTCAAATATAAACCTTTTTTCATCGACTTACGGTGTATTTTCACTTGCTGAATAGACAATAGAAGGGTCGACATATTTGTGTGACCCTTTAACAGGGATAGTTTCTAGACTGTTCGTCTTATTAAATATGGATATTTTTTTGGTATTGCAGTCGATTGGATTCTTTTATAGGTTGGCTGCTTGTATGTGTGTTAGTCAGTAAATATTTCGGTAAGAATTTTGATATTGTAGGGAAAACTACTTTAGGTTGTATCTTAATTTATTTAAGAAAATATTGTGTTTTTACCTGTTAAGTCACCGTGTTTCAGAAAAGTTAGGGCCGAGTAGGTGTCGATAGCTCAATTGGCAGAGTGATCTAACCCGCTTTCAGAGAGGTCGCAGGTTCGAATCCTGCTCGACACGGGGAATTTTTGTAAATTTCGTTCGCAGACGTCTCTGCTTGAAATAAAATTAATTCAAGTTGAATCAGATCTCCTCGATTCTGATCTAAAAAAAGAATGTGATACCAAAATTACCAAATTATTAGATAGGCCTTAATACAGTCCAAGATATCCTCTACATTGACCAAACCATATTCGTTTCCTAGTTCCTCTTCATCGTCATAACCGCTTTACACAAATAATTCACAGAATAAATAACCGTTTAAAAAAATCCATGTAAAATGTTCTCAAGACTCCACATGCTCGAGCAAAAGAGAGCAGAATAGATCTAATTGCAAGAGCAGGCGAAAAATTAGGCGATTGTAGCCGGGTGCGTCAAAATAAACCGTGTAAGCAGATAATTGCTGTTTACAATTAAACTACATTTTAAGCAGATAAAAGCTTTTACCAGATTTAATAACTATTTATTACTCAACTATTTAACTAAGAATCAGGTTTATAAATTCAAAGGTTAACACTTTCTGACCAAAACATGTAAAAAAGGGCTGTTTGAATTAAAGTATCGAGGCTTATATTAAAAAACATGTTTTTACGGATGTCACGTGACGCTTTTTATAGAAATTGACCGATTTTCCCGTCCCGCTCTGTCCCGTCCCATCCCGTACCGTACCGTCCCGTCCAGTCCCGTTCTAGTGTGAGTCATCCTTGAGAATAGTTCATTTGAAGTAGGTATTTTAGTACCGTAAAATGCGCAAACATTACACGCTTTTTTCGAATAATCTCGATCTAGGGTAGCCTATACGTAAAAGTGCCTATCTTGTATACAAATATCAACTCTTCAGCATGTAGGGTAGCCGAGATATGTCCACTGCACGAAGCCTCCCGATGTACGAAGCCTCTCCACTTTCCCCTATTTATACTTTTTTTTGGCTACTGGATACATTGTGATCAAGCGCGTGCTTGCATGCAAAAAAAAAATTTTAAACAAAATATGACCCACTTTTTTGACAATTTTGAAGGCGGATAAAGTTATCTCGAGTTTTTGACAATGAAATATCGCTCGTAAGACGTTGGTCACTATAAGAGAAAGGGTTAACTTACCGTTCCCTTCGATCGAATGAGTGTTTAGTGTGTAAACTTCCGTATAAAATGTATGGGCAAAGTTACCTGGCTGTTTTTGCTCTTTTCCATACAAGTCGCATACAGCAATTCCAAAAGTAGTCCAAAAGTAGTAGGGTTGTCAGCTTTCAGCAAGTTTGTATCATAACGTTTAAGGACAAAAATATGTACCGTACTACTTTTAATACGCCAAAGGCCTAAAACATGTTATGAAAGTATCACTAGTTCATTGAAAGACAGTATGCATTAGGGTAAACTACTTTTATATAAAAGCATTACCTTCTTAACCGTACGCAATCTGGTAAATAATTCCGAGAGTGCCAACCCTAGGCAATTGTTGATGATGAGCAATGTTGTCATTTACAAGTCTGGATTTTACAGGGTTATATTACCCATCAATACGTATCTTTGACCCATTTTAGTTTCCATCATGTAGAAAATATTCTACGCTTAATTTTTTATATTACAAACGCAGAAAAATTGTCTATGTCTAACTTTCTTAATACTTGCATATAATTTTTATCAAATTTTGTCCATATATTATGTCATAATTTTTATGAAATTCGAACTTCATTTACAGTTTATTCTACGGCTTGCTGAAAATTCCTGAGTTGAGTTAAACACAGATGTGGTATACTCATACTCATTTATTGATAATACAGAAATATTACATGTCAACATTTTTTAAATCTAAGAATAATATTAATGTCATAAATTCAATTTACTAGTTATTTGTAGGTATGTCAAAAGTAAACAATCCGTAAACATTCTTAATAATTATTTTTACATACGTCATAGAATTCGTCCATAGTATAAAATGCATTACCAATTAGCCATTTTTTCAGTGTGTTTTGGAAAACATTGCAATCTTCTAATATCCGGATGTCAATTGGTAGTGCATTATAAATAGTATTATTGCCTATTTTATATAATATAACCTATTTTCTGGCCAAAACAGTAGTATTGTTATAGAGTGTACACACTGAGCTGTATAAATAAATTGAATAAAAATGTGTTTCTGGGCAAAGATACGCCTGGTGGCAAAGATGACGCATTTGACGGTAGGCAATATTCATAATATGGACATTGTATTTAAGTTCAAAATTGTACAAGTGTTTTACTACTAAATATGATATGATAGCGTTAACTCAAATCCTACAATTAGTTTTTGCATTAAGTCCGCCTTTAGTAAACTAACATTTTCTTTAGAGCAATAAAGTTTAGATAAAAAGCAAATAAATCTTACAGTGAAAATAGTTTACACACCAGGGGCCATACCATGACGTCTTAAACGCGATTAAGTTTAGATTCAATTTAGGTCTTCAACTGAATCGCGTTAAGACGTCATGGATAGGCCTCTGAAAAGAAAAACAATATATAAACCAAAGTTATAAAAAAGAGTTTAACAACAATAGACAGCTTATCAAACATCAATAATTTTACGAAATTAAAAGAAAGTGGTATTATTTTAAACAAACAATTATAAACAATGTAAGCCTACGGTTACATACTGCTAATACTTCAAAACTTTACCCTAAACATATTGGACAAGTCGTTATTCTAATGGATACATAATCAGTATGATTATTAATCAAACATTAATCATTATACGAAAATAAAATAAAGTTTCAAACAAACAATTATAAACAATGTAAGCCTACGGTTACATACCTACTACTAATTTACTTCAAAACTTTACTCTAAACATGTTTGACAAGTCGTTATTCTAATTTATACACGTTAACTTGTAAGTATATAATATGGGTGCCTATCCACTAGTTATTTAACTATTCATTTCCTTTTCACCCTCACAAACACTTTACATAAGTACATCTATGCAATAAGAAAGCGCACATGCCCCAGCCCTATCACGGAACATTGTTGCGCATAAATAAATAATAATGCGTTTTATGTATTCCTAATAATAGGATAGGGCAGCCCTATTTTGCTAGGATAGACGAGGGTGTTCAGTATAAAGGAAATCGAACGCTATTTTCAAGAGTATTAGGTATAACATTGATTGATTCGCTTACGCTAGGAGTTTTTTTTAATAAATTATATAATTTGTGCCCCTCGAGTTTTGGGAAGAGTTCAGACGTTCTTGTAGGTTTTTTAAAATCATGTTTCAGTCTTTTGTTATTCAACAAAATATAAGTAATATTGTCTTCTGTTACCGCGATTGTTATTCATTGAAATTAAACACTTTAGAACGGATTAATCGCGTTTATTAACACCATGATCCTACGTTTCGAGCCCTTTACAGCACTCGTTTTCACAGGGTTAAGATGATGACTGAGAGAATGCGAATTCTCCCCGTCAATCAAAAAAGTTACTTGTGCAAACTACCTACATACAAAAATATAAAAATAATTTAAAAATAAAAACAAAGGTTGGTCTACAATGCCCAGAGGGGCTTATAAAGCTAGTAATACATAGCCTGAAGGGCATTCTATAATTAAAATAAAAAATGTTTAAACCCTGTGAGGATTAACATACATACAACTTACGAACGCTTCCCTAACTGGCTTATGGAGCAGAAAGAAGCGACAAGAAAACTACCCCATTTTGCCTCTTTTATCCGTTTTCAATCTTTTCAAACAAAGTCCACACTAAGGTCTTCCAGTTCTGTGTCGTGCTTGATCCTTGATGAGATGTAAAACAGGATCCCAAGCTGGTGGTACCGAAAAGCCATCCTCTCTATTGAAATTAGGGACCTTCTTGATTTCAATAGCCTCGCGCAGCATCCTGGGAATGTAACGCTTCTCCTTGGCGAGGACCAGAGGTTTGTCAAATTTAATTGATTTGATTTAGGCTTATCAGAGACATGTTCCCCGACTGCAGACCTTGGTCGACGATGCTTGACATCGGCTATATGTTCCTTCACCCAAAATATAAGTACTTATATTGGAAAGAACATTAACCTTAAAATAGGCAATTTTTATTATTTTACATTTTACTTAATAAATTAACCTTTTCCATACAAAGTGACTAGTTTTATTTGCTCCTTTCATCGTCGCGTGTCTCCCGGGTTATTCCACGGCTCAGGGAGCCCTGATAACTATTCCCAAGATTTGGCGTAGGCGCTAGTTTTACGAAAGTGACAGCCATCTGACCTTTTAAGTTCAACGCAGAGGGTAAACTAGGCCTTAAGGATGACTCACACTAGGACGGGACGGGACGAGGCGGGACAAGACGATCTGTCAATTTCTATAGAAAGAATCACGTGATAAGCTCGGAGCCGTCGGATTTCACGTGACGTTTTCTATAGAAGCTGACAGACCGTCCCGTCCCGTCCCGTTCTAATGTGAGTCATCCCTCATTGGGATTGCCCCGGTTTCCGCACAATGTTTTCCTTTACCGAAAACTGATTGACAAATATCGAAAGAAGGTTTCGTACATAACTTCCGAAAAACGAACAGGTTTGAATTTGGGACATTCGGATTGAAAGTCACACGCTCATACCGCTTGGCCACTAACTCTATATTAAACTATAATAATACAAGTACATAGGTTGTATTCAACCAATACAATTTCGATCAAAAAGAAATATATTATAAGTCTGTGTAACGGGTGCAGACGTAGACAAAATGATGTTCTTATATAAATTATTCTATTTCGAAGAAAGTTACGTATTAACATTTCTATTGTTTAAGTTAGTAACAACAGTCCTCTCCGCTAAAAGTCCGCTAAACAGTATACTCTAAAAACCAATATTCACATCATAACCTAAAAACTTCCCTTCAGTATTTTCCCAAACCCCGTTTAAGCGTTTCACAAAAAGCGGGCGCCATCTTGCTTTCGCGTTAGGCGTCACAAACGGCCTTTTTGTGAAAAAAACTTAAGTACGACACCATTATACATACATAATATACGAAGATAGCGGTGATTATGACCGCGGCACACTAAAACAAGCCTAAGATAAAAGGAATAGGGTCGGTAATGGCGTAGAAGGGAAGGGGCGTTTTTTTGTGCTTATATTTTAGCGCGTAGGGGTCGTCGAGCCACATTTAGCCGCCCCCTACCGGGCGTCTTCCACTGGTTATATTATTAATATCACTGTATAGCGAAAAAATGGCTCTTTTCACAAGAAAACTGTTGTTTACGTTGTGTAAATAATGGTCGATTATATATAAAGCGATGGGGGTATAAATTAACGGCTTTGTATGAAAATGTAGCATTAATTCATGTGGTTTTTTGCTCTTGGGTAAGGACTTTATTTTGCGGAGCTACTTTGCGCTATAAAAATGGCGATTGAGGCTGGCCTTTGTTTTACGGTAATGTTTTGATACCCTCACCTGGCGTTTTGTTCGTTTTTGGGGATAAATGTCTCGTTTATTTTGTTATAATGGCGTATGGGAGAATTCGGTATTGGCTGGGTTTCATTCTAATTGCGTGAACTTAATGTTTGAGATGATACTTAGTTTACATTATGTATGTTGTTTTTAATAGTTTGAATAGTCGTGGCTTAGAAAGGTAACGGGAGTAAGCTTGTATGACAATTTCTATACAAAAATATTTTGCTGATTAGGTATGGGTATTCGTACGATTACGTAGTAATAGACTTATCAGTCCGTAAAATGATATGATATTTATGCATATTGTTTTGACAGAGGGGAAATATTGCGAAGGAACCTAATTTACCTAATGTCACGTGGTGACAATCATTCCCGGATAACATAAGCCGGTTATCACAAAAAGGCAAGCCGGTGTCGGAAAAAGGCAAAACAGTTTTATGGACAGTTTCGCCGGTCTTCCTCAGCTCTCATTATCATGACTGGTTTATATTATTGGGAAAGCTGCATTTTTATTTTATCACTTATCGTTCGCTACTGAGTGCTGTGCTGAATATTTTTTCAAACGCAAATCTCACCATTCAGAGATATGTTACAAAAAATTAGTCAGCGCTTACTTCCCGATAGTTGTCCAAGCCTAACACCTCGAAAATCGAACGATCGAAAATGTGTATCTTCCTCTCTGTCGCACTTGCATATTCACACTAGGTCTCTCTGTCTCTCTGTCATTTTTTATATATTTTTTTTATATTCCGCCAACGCACATTTTCGATGTTCGCCTTCAGTTACTAGTCACTGTTACACTGTCTATAGGATATATCTTATAGACGAGGACGTTCAGTGTGCTTACCATGAGTTGTAAGTAGCGGAAGGCGTTAGACACTGAGCGTTTCTAAAGTATGTCCATCTTGCTCCTACCACTACTCTGGCAGCACATAGCAAAGCAGACAGGAAGAGATCAGGACAGCTCTGTCAAGAGCTTACGCCTAAGAACCAAAGGAAGAACCCTATGGATTTCCTTTTCATTCTTTATTTCTTTCATAATATAAGAAGTAGGTATATAATTGGCCCATGACAGGATAGATGATAAATTACTGTTCTAACCATGCCGTGCATCCAGAATTTGTCACTATCTACTAATATTTTTTTCCTGCTTCGCACAGCTAATCTGTGGTATGAACTGTCGTCGCCTCCGATATTTTGAAGCGATAAAACCTTTTAACTTCCAAGAAAAGAGCGTACTCTCATCTTAAAAACCTTTGCAATCCGGTATTGCAAGTGTCCAAAAGTGACGGTAAACGCTTACCATCAGATGATTGGTCTGCTTGTTTGCCTCATAAAAAAATGGCTACATCTGTACTTCGAGCCAACAAAAGACTCAAAGATTACTAATTAAACAAATTCCGACAGAACCGTTACAAACGTAACCTAAAACGAGCCTATATTCTCGCAGCCGGCAAAGCCTCAAAGTTTGTACAACTGCCTTTGTCAAACAATCGATTATCAGTTTACAGAAATCGATAAAGGCAGTGAAATCGATATAGTTTTGTTTGCGCCGCGCGTCGTTAATGATCAAACAGAGCTTTGTAAACGGAAATAGATACAAAGAGACTGCGGGGATAATTATGCGCGATTTAAATGACTGCGTATGTAATTATCTGGTAGGTATGTATTAAATTATCTGCAAAAATAGTACATTTCGATGCTAGTGCGGAAAGTATGTCATTACTTCACGAGTCCCGAGGTATCTGCCATGAGCCGTAGGCGAGTGGCAATACTCGGGACAAGTGAAAAATGACATATCCGCACGTGAATCGAACGACGTTTTTCAATACAGATGCGAAAAAAATTAAAATAGATAAGAACGAATTTAAAGTTTTTTATTATTTCCGTGACACGATTGTAATATAGTTGGTATATTAAGAACATCTTCAAAATGTTTATCTTATCTTCTTTACTTTCTCATTTTCAATCTCATAATAATTATTTCTCATAAACAAAATAATAAATCGCATGTGACAAATCGTATCGTCATGTCTTAGAGGCCCTTCGAACATGTTTACCTGATTGAAAAACGCCTCTACTTTGACTGACGTTTCGTAGGCTCTGTTCCGTTTCATACACACAGATTTATAAGAACTGTTTTCAATGTTAATATTTTTAATGAATGATCATTAGTATGATGAAGAAGTAATTATTGAAATATGAAATATCAATATCTTTAATATTATTGCGTTAATAGTGGGTATTTCGTTTTATTACGGCTCGGTAAAGTTAACGAACAATAATACTCTTCGGTCAGCAGTCATGAATTGGAACACAACTAAATTTAAAAAGATTGGAAAAGTAAAAAGCACTAGTTCGCAAAAACAAACTTTGCGCACGCAAAACAGCCAAAAAAAGGGCACTTTTTGAGCAACTGTATTGAAAATGTTTTTTTTAAGACTATAATCTGTTGGTCAGCAAAAGTCAAAAATTCTAAATTCGAATTGTTACCTAACCTATGATAACTATTTGTCTGCTGAACAAAGAATAATATCTGGGATAATTTTATTACTTCACTTACTTTTTTTTCTTTACCGGGATTAGTAATAATTATAAATAAAATACTTTAAGGAGGATTCAATTGCGTAGGTATATTTACTTCGTCTAGATGTTTCGAATCCTTTACAGTATTTGTTAAACAGTGTACGGCGCAAACTGACAAGATCAAAATTATATTCCTTCGAAGGTTTTATAAACCTCTATTTTCATGTTTTTTAGGGCACATTTCTTTAAACTTTCGAAGCCATTATCTCGACTAATAACGTCTTTTTTTATCGGCATTATTGATATTCACCTATATGCACGCCAAATAACAGCTGGTTTTGTTGATCGACACGGAAATCATTCTATAAATGTTTTGGTAGTTTGTGGACCGAATTTAGAACTTTTTATGTGAATGCACGATGGCCTGGCTCCGTACATGATTCGCGGGTTTTAAGGTGCTCATAATTAATGTAATGTGTATAAAGTTAAACTACCTTCAACATTACAGAAGCTAGATAAATTGTTACATATTTGTAGTTGTAACATTACAAGTGTCGCTTGTATATTTACAAATCAACAATCCTACAATTATGTGGCTGTCGCGACATACCTTTATTCTTTGTGATACGCATTCCCAAAAGTGACATATTTGTATACTGCAAATTTGTAACGAATACATATTTGTAATTATTGTGGTACATTTTTTTGTTTACAATTACACAATCTTGTCGAATTGTACACTTGTAAAGTTTTGTGGGATAGGCCACAGCTCTAACGGTCACTGAACTCACTGAGCTATGCCGCAGAAGAACCTACTCCTACGGACGGAGAGACAGATATGGCGAATTTTATTTTCAAAATGATGAAAACATTAGAAGAACTTGACCTTGGTAATATAAAACAAAAATTTACTGTGACCATAACTATGAAGATGATCTACGTCTTTACATTTTTTTCTTTATTTATTTCAAAAACAGTTTACAGTAGTCTGCAACCATCAAATATGTGAAAGGTTTCAACTGAAAGTGGGATAAAATCGACCACTTTATTGCTATTGTTACGTTTGAGGGGTGGGTACTTTATAAAAAATGCACTAATTAACCACTAATTAAAACTGAGGCTTTATTGCTACTTACAAGACACTAAACACAGTACTTGAACACAATTATCACACACTAATTTAACGCACTCGTCACTTTTACTTCACTCCGATTCGCTCTTGATCCGCACTGTATCGCATTCAGAATTGAACTACTGTGTGGCTGCAGGCTGCCGCTATATATACCCGTCGGCGGTACTCCTGATGGTTCCAGAATGTTCCAGCCAAATCTCGCCTCGACAGGTCGGCTTCGATTCTAGTAAGTTCGCGAGTAGGTACCTAAGTACTTCTCGCGATGCTTCTAGACGCGGCTGGGTACTAGGCAGGTGTGTCCGCGAGTATTCGAGAACATTCTCGACTCTTGCCGTCTCTTTCTATATTTCTCTTTCACACCCTTCTCGAATGTTCCATATAGCTATCTCTTTCTAAGGGTGGTCTCTTTCACACAGTTCTCGAATGTTCCGTATAGCTATCTCTTTCTAAGGGTGGTCTCTTTCACACAATTCTCGAATGTTCTGTATAGCTATCTCTTTCTAAGAGTACTGTCTCTTTCACTCCTTCGAGAAATTTCGCCATATACTGATTTGTACTTCAGGGGCCCATAAGGGGTCCTGAAAACGCCTGAAAACGGGTTTTCAGGTTATTGTGCCATCTGGTAGAGGGTGGTCTGAAACGAACTGAAAACATGTTTCAGGCGCCTGAAAACAACGGTAACTGGGGTAAATTTTGAATCTTCTAGTATGTGAAAGAGGCACCTCTAAAACGGCCTGAAATCACTTTTCAGCCTGCTGAAAACGCTTCTAAGGCATGAAAAATCACATTTGAAGTTTTGTTCACATGACCGGCGTAACACTATTTTGGGCAACATTTTAATAAGAAACAAACAACATTGTCCCCGACATTGGTTTTACAAATAACTCTCCATTGGCTGGACACTGGAGCTCAATGCCATGCCGTTTCGGGAACGCAAGGTGTTTTCAAATTATAGTATTAAAAGACAAGAAATCAGCGGAAATACTATTTCATCGCTGCTATTTTTATTGACCTTTACCATTCAGCCATGCTTTTGAATAGAGCAAAATCAATTTAAAAAAAAACTGTGACATGGCGGCGCATTATTTTGATTCTAGAACTATACGTGTAAGTATAGAATTTACAACAACAACAAGCCTTGTAGGTTTTTTTATGAACATTATTTACACGAACTTGTTACAGTTTTATTGTAAAGTGTAACTTGTGAACTTGTAGACTAAGTTTTGATAAATAGGGCACATATACTGGCCGAACTAGGGAGTTCGGCTTCAATAAATCTAGTTTGAGTTAAAAATATTTGAGACGACTATAGTTACCGAGGCTACCAAACATATTTATGAACCATCTTGACAAACAACGCTTTCGATTTAAAACTTAATACTTTATAGGGCAACGGTCGCAAAAAATAACACCTTCTAACTTAATACTCAAAATTTTTAGTTCTACATACATAAATATATGGTGACAATGAGACTCGAACACATTTTTTTTTAGTCTTGACCTTTAAAGGGCTAAATCGGTTCACCCGTTCTGGAGATACACCTCAGGTAGACAGAAACTTATGAGCCTTATGATACGGGGTCTATTTCGTTTATCAAATATACTTGTCAAATAAACTAACTATTGATATTTAAAAATGTACGAAGTCATAGACAGTGAGAGTTCCCGACAACTGTTCCCACGCGCCGCCACAGATAAACAAAACTCATAAGACACATTGCATAAGCAAAAAGTATCCCGGAATCGATAGAATCGATACGTGTCAATCGAGCTTCGGCCATCGACTCCGCTCGACTGTCGGATCGTCAACATTCGGCCTTTTTCTTTTTTTTTCTTTTCCGCGCCCGTGGCCGAGTTGGAGGTTATTGTTCCGTTTTTAAAATGCGCGCCAATTTCAACGGTAATAGAATGGAATTTTTCGGCGTCAACTTTTCGTTTCTTCGTTTTGTGCAATGAATCGGTGCTTGCGTGAGATTTGGCGAATAAAAAGGTGAATAACAGTTTACTGTGAATTTTTGAAGAAGTGAAGTTATTTTAATATTGGTATTTCAGGAAACAGCTTAGTGATGTTCTAAGTCAATACTATAGCGAATTTCAGTATTTTTTGTTATTTCTACTATAAATTGTAACTGTAAATGTATAATTATATGAATTGGTTTTGATTTACGGCGGTGGTTAGGTATTAAACGTTCTTTGATTTAATAAGCGTTTGTGTATTTATTGCCTATATATGCCTCTGTATTTATTTTTCATATAATAATGAAAAATAAATACAGAGGCTACTTTTAACTGTTTTTAAGAATTGGATGGAGGAGGTTCTCAATTTGTCGTAGGTAATTTAATTATTTTTTTAGCATTTTTATGTATTTCTTAAAGACCGGAACACACCCACATCAATGAAACTCCTAACAGAACAACTTCTATTCTTTTTTCGTTTTTCTATTCTTTTTTCGTTTCTTTTATACTCATTCCATTTAAATTTATGTACCTAAGTATTTTTTTTTTTTATAATAATACACAGGTATGCAAATGCTATCCAAAGATTATACCTTACAAACTAAGGAAAAAGTGGAATAACAAACATTTCATACAAAAATAAAGAAATAAGAATGGTTACCATGGAACGTGTAGCTCAACAAGCCTTCGAAACGGGCCGCGGCAAAATAAAGTTTACACGTTGTCGTGCTCCTTTTAGGTTGGAAATCTCTGCATTTCGTAGGTAATTGTACAAAAATCAGAGTGCATCAGTAGTAAGCCAGGGGTAACAAATCGGTGAATAAGCAGATTATTAGGTTACGTGGGTGGTAGTACCTAATATTAACGTCGTTTTTGAAAACATTAATATGATATTTATTTGAGTAATTATATTCCGATGATATTTTTAATACTACGTCGGGGTTTTTTATGGGGTTGTTTGACTACTTGCATGGACAATCATATCTCTTCACTAAAAAATCCTGATACATAATCCTGACATAAATTTAATTATTATCATTTTTATAGGAGATTAATGGCAGAAATTTTAGTTTACCTTTATCAGTACAGTCAAATTGTTAGTTCCCGGTTAGTAACTGTAAACTTACCTCCATTACGAATATTTAGCTCAAAACACTGTGACAGAGTGGAAGGCTATCTTCGCTGAAAAGACTCTGTCACAGTATTTTCTAGAAAACTACTGAAAATAAATATACTTTACCTACATTAAAGGAACTATCAAATTATCTACTTCATAGACATACCTATGTTGTTTTTTTTTAATTATTTATATCGTTATCATTTTACCCAAGATCAAAAACTGAAATGAAATTTAGAAAATGGCGTTTCATTGTCGGTAAATAAAGAGAGCAGCCCAAGTATCTTATTATATTCAGTTTTAATTGATTATAACCGGGGCTCGAACTTCTAGTTCTAACTGTATACCTAAGTATAATGTCGGTTACATGATTACAACACTTTTTTTGACTTAATCTCTTTCTCCCTAATGATTATATTATAGGTAATCTGGGGCCTTACCATGACGTCTTAACGCGATTCAGTTTAGGTTTTTAATTGTGCTCAGTTGTATGGCAGCGACTCAGATTAGGTCCTAAACTGAAATACGTTAAAACGTCAGGGTAAGCCCCAGATTATATCATTAGAAAATAAGAGATTAATACAAAAAGTACTGTAATCATGAAACTGACAATAATGTCAGTAATAATTTATACTAAGTATAAAGTTAGGTATAAATTTAGAACTTATGTATGTAATTGGCTAAATGCAGTATTATTTATTGAAATGTACATTTTGAGCCTGAGCATACTATTATTATTATGCTTATATGACTCATAAATATCGATATCAGTCTGATTCACATGAAGTTGGTTTTCTTTTAATATTTTAACCGCCATAGTCCGATATATGCATAAGACAAACGCTTTCCAGTTAATTTCACCGAAGTCTGATAAATAAGATAAATCTTCGTGTAATTTCGTGTGACGCGGCGACACGAGCACGCTCAATGAAAAATTCTAAGCGGTTAATACTTACATATTAAAATGTATCAAGTATACTTATAGGTGTTTGTATTATCTTCAGTTTATTTCGTCTGAGCCCACCGTTCCCAATAAATCATTCAGCCGGCCGCCATGCAAAGCGGCGTAAGTACAAAATCAAAAAAGCAAGTCTGTGTACACGACAACAATTGTCCGCCCGATTGTTTTGCGTGCGCCGCCAGGTGGCGTGCGTCGTCTGCGCAAATAAATAAACAAATTGTCGCTGTGGTTTGTCTTTCGTGGTTTAATTTTTGATTTGTATGGATTGTGTTGTTACAATAGCCGTCTGTATGACCCTGGATGTTTTGTAATTTGATTTCCGTTAGTTTGACTATTTTTAATAAATTTATATTGGGGACAATCTCATACAGATCAACGTAATCCCAAACTAATCAAAGCTTGTACTATGGGTACTAGACGACGATATACTTATAAAGATAAATACAAACATTTACACATAGAAAACGTCCATTACTCAGGAACACGTGATGAACACTCAAATAAATGCCTTAATCAGAATTCGAACCCGGAACCTCCAGCTTCGTAGATAAGGTCACTACCAACTAGCCAAAGGAGGCCGATAATTTAATACAATACTATGAGGTCATTGTAAAATTGTTTAAATCGTTTCTGACTTTCTAAACGGAAAATACACTTGAAAAAGAATTGTAATTGCGCGTTCGATATGCGTATATCGATGTCGGTAACACACTTACAAATATACGAGGAATAAATATTACTACTAATAAGTAGTTAGTTTAAAAACATTAGGACTTTCAACAATGTTTTAATTGAATACCAGAATCAAAGTCTTAACCTATCACTACTGTAATATATAAAACTTACCTGCAGATGAGTTTTGTGTTATAATATAACCACACAAAACACCTATCTGTGATAAACCTAACTTACTTACTTACAAATTTACTTAGTACTACTTAGTTTAGATAAAACTTATGTAAGAATTATTTGAATATAACATTATAATTTCTATGCACATGTCCACTTTTATAAAGGAAATTCTTCTTGTTCTTCTTAACGTTTTCCCGGCTTACGACACGGCTCAGGGGTCCGCTTTGTCCACTTTCATACAGGAAATTGTATAAACAAATATAAATACGTCTGCCATACACAATCTCGCGCTAATTATCGATCATTATCAAAAATCACTTACATATACACTTTTCACTTACGTAGCCTCTAAAACTATTGTAGATTACATCACATTTTACTGATAATCAAAATACCTATGTTATAACACTGCACTAAAACGCACTGTGGTACCTTCATTATAAATTATCGACTACATCGAAACCGTATCAAAATCGACCACTAAATCTGCCATCCCCACTTAAAAAAATAACAATTGAAAAAGGTAAACAGGCTCGCCGACGAACAAAACACTCCCTTATTGCAACGTTTTTAAATTCAATTTGATTTAACAAAAGCGTAAACGGGCAAATCAGGTTGCCACAATCTTTGTAACAAAAGTTTGCAGAATTACAAACTTAGGTTTGCCGTTCTCGCGGCGCTAGTATTGTGAAATCAGTATGAGGGTTTGTTAGTTTGTTGCTTTGCCGGGTGCATAGTTTAGTTGGTTGTGGGTATATATCGAGGTAGGAGTGTGCAGCGAGGTCTGACGCTGCAGCGCGAAGGGTGCAACCCTTCTGGAGATGTAATGTTATGGGTATATAAATGTGTGGAAGTAGAACATAGGTCGCTAAGTATCCTCTTCATTTGAAATTCCGTTAGAAATAGAGGAGTGAGCTTAAAGTGGGATGACAGTACTTAAAAGTTAGAACTAAGTAGGTCATACCTAGTACTTTGCGAGTCGAAATAATATAAATTTATACAACATTTATAATACGTTACAGTATGTAATGTACATCTAGTGCTACTTTACGACACCGGTGGTATAAAAAGCACTTTACGTAGGTAACTTCATCGAAAATGTTAAAGTAAAATTTATTGTAAATCATTGAACCCTCTTATTCATAAAAAGTTAAAAAACATTTTAGTTAAATTATGTTTCCACTTTTTCTAATAAAGGCAAATGTCAAACTGACAGATAAGGAGAAACAATCATTTAAGAAACTGTGCTTGATGTGTGTTTATGAATAACGCCATATTTCTTTTATTTTTAACCTTCGACCGAGTCGAAACAGTTGAAAGTGTTTCAAACTAATTATGCATTTAGGGGCTTCACTTCATAAAATACGTACTTTGTAAAGTTTTGCAACTTTTCAAAATTGTATTCCAAATTCAAACCATCAACGGTTGGTAATGTCCTGGATGCGGATCTGCATTGCTGTGATAACTGCCTAAATCTGGATATAAGCTTGCTTTATTCTTTAAAGCGCACCCTGAAACAAGCGAGAGAGGAAATGGCGCACACCAAATTCCACTTGGACAAGCATTGTTATTGTTTTGACTTATACAATTTTTCACCTTATAATATTATTTGAAACATAATATAATTTTGTTCCTTTTGGCGTCGAGACCTTTGGTTCGTGGGGCTCTAGCGCTCTAATAAGTCTCTTCAAATACCTATCGAAGAGACACAGAGATGCCACAGGACACCAAAGAACTGGCACTGGCAGCTTTCTTGCTCAACGTATCAGCATAGCATAGCAATCCAGCGAAGAAATGCTGTCAGCGTCCTCGGTACCCTGCTGTTTTTATTAAATTTTAATTTAGTTATTAATTTTATATATACATTTGTATCATTTAGTTTATTTTATAACAGTAAAATATATCTCTAGAATAAATTGATACCTATAACAGAGGTTCAGAATACGTAATTTTTTTATTATTGTGTTCGTAGTCTGATTGTCTTTCAGAAATGTGCTCTTGCAAAAGATTGATATCAGGTAATTAAAAAATATTCCTTTCTTTTTTATCATCATCTCATCCAACAAACGTCCTCTGCTAGACAAAGGCTTTCCCAAGGATTCCCACAAAAAAACGGTCATTCATCGCCCTCACTAAACAGTCTCCCGCGACCTTTACCAGATCGTCGGTCCATCTTTCTTCTTCCGTCAACCTAATTCTAATCATAATTTTGGAAAAAAATGTTTTCTTTATTTTTATGCAAAAAGCTAACATAATTTTATAAACTTCAACAACACTTTTTTTATAAAATTACTTGCACACAAACAGAAAATACACAGTATAAAAACATACAGGTCAAATTTCCTTATCTTCATTTGAATTTCCATGCTCTTAAAGAGCATAAAAGGCAACAAAGGATAAAATACAGCTTAAGACCGATAAGGTCCTAACTGGGTACCATTTCCAGTGACATGCAACCTTGTTACACCGAAAAGCAGGAATGGCTTTGGTGGTACAAGGTCCTAACTGGGTACTATTATCGTAGTGAAATAGGACTTTGTCTGGGTAAAAGAGTAATGTTTACGTTAACAAAGGCTTTGGTACACCTACAGGGGTGTGTGGCGAAGAAATGACAGCCTTATTAAAAGTGTGCCGCTTGCAGATGGTTACGTAATGGTTTTCTTGTAATTAACATGTTTTTGATCTATTCCGAGGAAATGTGGATTGTAATAGAAAAGTCAGTTTTAAATAACTCAAACGTAGGAATTAAGTAGAAGTAGTAATTAAGCTAGTATTAATAAAGAAAATCTTATTATTAGTCTATTATTTTCTTCAATTGTCTAATTATTTTTTCATCACACCTGCTCGTAAATGGTGATATTATCTGCAAGCATACTTACACTTAAAGAGCTGTATTATTCCCATGGTTTTAAAGGATTCTCATACTACTTTACCGCCCGCTTGGAGCTCGCGGAGGACCTGCCCCGCACGCGCTCGCAGCACGTAGTCACTCCGGAGTACTGTGGACTGTGCAACTACACTACCGCTTATCATTATTGTTTCTTTACCTGTATAGAGTTTATTTATTTCCTCGCAAATGTGATGAAAAACATTGTGTGTACCACGGGCAGTAAGGGGATTACTAACTCGGGTCATTTAAAGCCCTCCGCCTACGGCGTCGGGCTTCAATAGACCCTCGTTAGTAATGCCCTTCTTACCGCCCTAGATGCACAATGTACTATTACCTGAACCCTAGCTGTCTCGTGACAGTTACATTTACATCATCATATCGATAATATAGGCCCGTCTGTGTTTTTATATTTAAGTCATGTTTAGTTTTATAATATACAGAAATTATATTCGATATAGTAATAATAATATGATACAAAAATTCTTCGAATTTCAAGTAGGTATGCATTAACTTTCTGAATGTTTATGTATATATTAGTGTTATGCCTATCTTCTTTGGCCCACTTGCACCACACAGGGTTAGCCGCTAACCCGGAGTTAAGCTGTTCAATTCCATACAAAAAACGCTTAACTCCGACTTATGTGGTTAACACCGTGCGGTGACAGTTAGTAAATAAGATATTTTTTGTTGGATCTGACAAAAGAAAACGACATACCAATAGAATTCTTTGCAATAACGATATATGTACCTGCATAGCCAATTAAAATTTATATTAGCCGGTCAGCGTAGCAGTTCAGACGAAGTGTCCATGCGGCACTAATCTATATGCTAATGGGGATATCGGCCAAATCGGCCTTACTTATTTTACCCCTCGGCAAAACGGCGTCGCGCAAAATTTCAGATTTTACGGTTGTGACGATTTCGCACCGGGGGGAGGTAGTGTCAATTTGACAAAGCTTCAGCTCCTTATGAAATGTCAAAATGGTCTGATAATAGAGATAACAATAACATAACATAATAAGGGATGACTCACATTGGAACGGGACGGGATGGGACGGGGCGGGACTATCTGTCAGTTTCAATAGAAAACGTCACGTATGACATCCGAGGCCTCCGAGCTATCACGTGATTATTTCTATAGGAATTGAAAGATCGTCACGTCCCGCTCCGTCCCATCCTGTCCCTAGTGTGAGTCATCCTTTAGTCGTAGTACCTATAATATACCTACCTACTTACATGTGCTAGTAATTTGTGTTGAATGAAACTCACTGTCATCGATTTTTACTCACTTATTTAAAATAAAACAGACTGTCACCGACACTTACTCCCTAAAACCTTTACATATGAGTTAAGCCATTTCATCGCCATCGTTATAGTAAGCGAGGCCACAAAGCTAAATATGTAGTAATTCGAGCGTAGGGGGACCCATTCGGATTGAAAGATTAGTTGATAACACTAAGTGTCGTGGTACACTTAGGTGTGTCACGGCTCATACTGAGTGGCATCCCTTTTGGTATATTTATATGCAACTTGTTTATCCTGAACCTTGCAATGTTTTTTTTAAACCAAATAAATAATTTCTTTCTTTCTTTCTAAGTCAACCAGTAATTAATCCACTATTCGCAAACAAGTATTTTTGACTATATTTTTTGGACGCACTTTCCTGTATGGACTGATATGCAGTGGAAGTACTTTTTCTTATTCCTAACGTTTCCCCGTCTTATATGTCATGGCTCAGGCAGCCAGGGATCATCTGACCTTCCAACTTACAAGGTAAACTATCAGAGTACAAGGTATCTCCCTCATCTTAATCTGCCGTGCCCGAGTTACACGAAATTCCGACTTGACCTCCCTTACTATTAGTTCACGTTTATAAATAAAGGGATTGTAATAAAAAAAACTAACCTAACCTAACCTACGAAGTACTATACGTACTGGCTGGAATACTAAATTTGCGAATGCTCATTTACTTACTACCAGTATTTGACAGGTAGCTCCCGGAGGACCTCGCGCGGCGCACCCCACGCCGCACGTAGCCGCCGCTCACCGCGGAGTACTGTGGACTGTGCTACTACACTCCCGCTAATAATTATTGTTTATTTATTTCCTTACAAAAGTGATGAAAAACATTGTATGTACTATTCCACATTTCGCTATTCAAAACACGTTTGCACGTAATAACCGTACACACGTACAGTCTGCAACGAACTTACAACAATTTAAATAAAAGCTCTTAAAAGTATAATAATCGACGTAAAAAACCCTGCCAAATTAGGTCTATTAACAGTAAAAAGCCCGTCTGTAAGTATGTGTGCAGCTAGATAATTGCAACCATTACCATTCTCTCTAATGCTTAAGCTGTGCCGTAATTGGAGGACTCATAAAGGGGGCAGAGGGTCCGGAAAGGGGGGAAAAATGTTATGGAAATGACGCACCGCCATTTCCCCCGTTTTTGTATTTGATTATCCTTTCAAGACAATATTTCGCGGCCCCGGAAATTAATGGGAGCAATTTATGCGACAGCGGGTGGGTTTTTATTTAAATATATTTTTGTATTTTTGCCTTACGGGCCTTTTGTAATTGGGGTCGGGGCTTTGGGAAGAGTTATGTTTTGAGGTTAGGGGCGGCGTGCTTACGAGGTATATAGCTACGTTACTCGGATATTTACATATTATGTAATACATTTTACCTAGAAAAAGCATTAGTAGCCCAGTGGAAAGGCTTTTAAATCCTGAATCCTTTTTCGGAACTTATGTACGAAATATCGTTTGATATTCTCCAATCCCTTTTCGATGAAGGAAACTATCATGAGAAAACAGAAGTAATCCCAATAAGGCCTAGTTTAACCTTTGAGTTCGAAGGTCAGATGGCATTCGGTTTCGTAAAACTAGCTCCTACGCCAAATTTTACCTAGCACAGTAAATCTAAATTCGTTATTGTTTTTAGAACTTGTTTTTTTTTCAAATATTAAATATACATAAGTCATGGCTGATTAATATACTTAGACCGGGTTACTCACGTCACGGCGATTGCTCTGCGCACATCATCGCCGCAAGCGCTTCTCAGTTCTCACTCATGAATCATGATTATGGGGCGCGGACCGTCCCGAAACATGTCGAGCTATTTTCGACTTTATAGACGTGAGTAAATTTAATTAAGACAGGGAAAAGGCTAATATATATTTTTGATATTTTTTTTTATTTCTACACTTACAATTAGGGAAATTAATTAAGGCAGTTGAGTGCGTAGAGCAGCCGGAAGGGTCGGACGCATGTCTCATGAATAAAGGACATGGAGTGTTCCGGATCATATCAAACTATTTTCCACTGTATTGACGTGAGTAACCCGATCTAAGTAATTTAATACGAACGAGGTTATTGCGAATTCCACTGCAAGGAATGCATGAAGAGGACAATGCGATTAATTTCGCCTTTATAAAGATCCGTATAAAAGCATATTTTTCCATGATTTACGAAGAAGGGTTACCTATTATGTTCGAGCATATGTATGCCTTTTTTTTTATCATGCCCTACATACAGTCTGGATCGTCTAATGAATTTTAATGTGTAAAATAATTAAAAATGAACATATTACATAATTATATATACCTACGTACATTATTTGGCATTGGCATATTTCCTGGGCCTGATAAACCCTTAAAATATATAATATTTTGGTAAAGCAATATATATATATATATATATATATATATATATATAGTCTGACAAGCCAACGATTGCAGTAACAGTAGGACATAAAAACTATATCCATCCTTTTTTTCGGGGTGATAATACTACCGTAAGACAAAGACATCAGTATGATGCGCAGTAACCTACTGTTACGTCCTGCCAAGTTTTACATGTAAGTAGTACGGCATTTTCATTCAATGTCACTTAGAAGTGTTTCAAATCAGTGCAAAGTTAGTGTGGTTACATTCTATGCGTTTACGGGCAGCTGAAGATTACTTTCCATTAATTCCAGTTAATGGAAAGTAATTGGTGCTGGACGCATCCACGGCCGAAGACCTTAAACGCCGCAAATATGCTCTTGGGAGCGGCGACATATTCGAGGAGTTTGGGGTTGAATCGCTGGGGCCGTGGGGATATGGTGCGCACAAAATCTTATAGATTTAGCGTCCCGCCTCAGTGAAGAGACAGGTGACCAGAGGGCTGGCCAGAGTGGCCAGTATTTCGGGCAACGTATAAGCATTGCAATTCAACGTGGCAATGCGGCTAGCCTTCCGGGCACGCCGCCCACTGGCATCGATTTGGGGGGGAATTTTTTATTTGTAATGTTTTAATGTTTTGTAAGATTATACTGACAATTCTCTTAATACATTGAGTGAAGTTCCGACAGCAATGCGGCAACGACTCATTTCTTCCAAGAAATTGTCAATAGCAGCCAGTTTTCGTCTGGATGACGCAAGCATACCTACTACAATAAGATACAGCATTGTTGTCGCAGCATATAAATATTGTTTTAGGATTAGAAAAATAGTCTGATTGTCGTTGTGCGATTTTATCACGACATTAACAACGATAATAAGTAATATTTTTTTAAATATTTTGTAGAGTTAACTAAAACAATTGAAGAAAGGTACGCAACATCAGCATATATGTATATTTGTAATCCTAAAATAATGAGGTATAAACCTAAGAAAATCTTGAAAAACTTTATAAAATTTCGCCATCACATTACCAACATGAATTTCTGCCATATGGCTTTGCGCATGTCAAATACGGCAGCGACGCCCGGCGAAATCCCTCTACTTAAAATTTTGCACCAGCCCTTTTTATACACAAGGCACATCTGTACCGGCCACTCAAACAAAAACAAACCTAAAAACAAGCGCGCTAAGGCTAAAATTTAAGTGACTCGAAAGGAAACGATTCCCTGAAATACTGTGATACGAAATTGAGTCCTATATGGACGGAATAAGCTATGTTTTGAATTTTAGATAATAGAATGAGACTCTGAGAAATTCGCATTATGTAATAAAACATTTATTTTGTACGTTTGCGAGTAAATACTCCTCTTCCCCTTATATACTGTGATTTAGAGCACCGGAGATTGCTATGATAATTTCTTTCATACTCCCACTTTTATTTTACTTTCTGTTAATGTCGTACTTTTTTAGTTTTCCCTCCGTTTCTTACCTTTGTAAGGTAAACGTTTGTTTTCGTTTTAAAAATGTATTCTAAATTCAAATTTCGCAAATGGCGTCGGCGCCATCGTTTTTATACGTAAATGTGTTGCAGCTGGTATTCTTTTCGTTGCGTTATAATTCAAAATAAAATAATTAAAAGGCGAGTTTTGACAATGTATTTTGCATTGAATAGTAGAAACCTGTTTGAGCGGTTTTGCATTCCGTGTAGCTGTTTTGAGCTATCTTCAAAACCTGTTTGAGCTCGGTTTTGCAGAACGGCGCTGCAGTTTCAATAATACGGTTGAGGAGGGTCGAGTTTCAATGACTTGCAAAAAATCGGGTTGATTGTAACACAATTGCATCTTTTTTTGGTAAGTTATTGTACTATTGAGTGGTTTAAAGGATTGGTTACAAAGTTGTACGCTTCTTTCTTATAAAAAATATATTGTTAGTCATTTATAAATTTAAGGGAAGGAATAATGCATTTTAGCATGACATATTGTACATGGGCATATTTTTATTTTGTTGTCGTTTTTTTTTCTCGTCAGATTTGAATGAAATTTGGTGGGTAGGTAGAGTTCCTTATTCTCTTCAAGATAGACCCATACGATATACGAAAATTCCATACGATTTCGTAACTCAGTGGAAAAAAATGTGGGACATACTTTGAAATTGGGTCTATCTTGAAGAGAATAAGGAACTCTACCTACCCACCAAATTTCATTCAAATCTGACGCGAAAAAAAAAACGACAACAAAATAAAAATATGCCCACATACAGTTTATGAATGAATTCATTCATAAATTGCCGATGAACTTTTGAACGCGATTGTATATTTTATTATTTTTTAATGAAATTGAGATTAATGTGATATGCAGGCACCTACTTAATATAATTTTCTTAATATTTAGAGCGATATGTAGAGCAGGGATGTTGCGGCTATTCGCATCCGATCCGCAAAAGCAACGCATCGTTTATAACATCCGCATCCGCATCCGCATCAAATCAATGCGGAGCTTATGTGGATGTAAAGAGAGGCACGTGCTAGGTAAAGTAAGTACTTAGGTAATTTCACCATTGAGTACCCAATATGAATATTTTTATAGAGATTCATCGATCTAGCTCTTACATCATTGACGGATACTGACATTACTGACAAGATAATTACAAGTTTGTTAAAAAAAAATTACGAAAAAATAGCGCAAAATGTTAATTTTGTGGGTTTTTATGTACTTAATCTTAAATCCGCATATGCATCTGTATCTGCGGATGTGAGCGTTTTAATATCCGCATCCGCAACCGCGAATGTTAAAAAATCTGCATCCGCAACATCCCTTAATTTACATAACCGCATATCGCATATACTAATATTATGCAAAGACCATCTACAACGGACAGACAGATAAACAAAAAAGGGTTGGGTGTGTGTTTGTACACGCTTAATTAATTTCCTCATACATTCGCCCTCTTAGCTGGAACTTGGGGAGAGGTATCTTATATATTCCTATACCAATTATTCATAAAATAGTGTAATATGGGCCTGAGATAGAAATAGGTAGGCTGAAATTCACAGAGACTATGTACAACAACTAGTAATTAACAATTTTAAGCGCCCTGTATACAATAAAATTTGGTCAAGCGTAAACTTGTGAAATTTTTAAACAATTATATTTTAAATCTGTGCGTAAGCTTGTAGGTTTATAGCGTGTTCACATACAATCCGATATGGAATGTAGGATCCAACATTAAAAAGTTAAGAGGCAAAGAGTGTGTATGTATTTTTTTTTAAATTGTTATATTATAAAATTAAAACGGGGCTTAATCGTGTAAAACTGAAAACTAACCTCCGACGTTTCAAGAACGTCATTGGCCCCGTGGTACGTCACACACTACACTCCATAAACACATCTCTAGTGCGCAAAATGTTCAAGTTGATAATCAAGACCAAGTGCGGCAAGATGTTGATGTCAACCTCAGTCAGTCTTTCTCCGGGACTGCGGGGGCAATGTCGGCTTTACATACCTAAGCCTCGTTTTAGTTATTTTATAATGTGTGAACATCGTGAAAGATAAATACATTTTTACATGTATAATTTTTGCTTACAGGTGAAATAAATTTCTATGATGTACACACCCTCAAATCAGTAAACAATAGATGCATATATCTAATTAAGAAGCCCCCCTGCTATTTATTTATTATTTCCCCCCATCTCAATTAGGGCCTTCAGCTTACCTCCCTTATATACGCTTATATTCATGTACCTATACCTTTGTATACCCTTTCCCAATCTCAAATTTCCCTGCCGTCCCCTAAGGGTGGTTTTGATTAAAATGATTAATTTTTAACGAAAATTAATAGGGGTTGGCCTGTTTGTATTATCTGCAAGAGGGTGTTTTGTTTTGTTTTGTTTTATTTTGTTGGTAAAAAAATATATTTACAAGTCATAAAACATCCTAAATTCAATTACATATCTATCAAAAATTAAATAGATTCTTACATTATTTATTAATTACATTATTCAATATAATATAAATTTAATTTAAAATTATAGAGTGATAAGATATATGGTTTTTTTGGAAAGCGATCTATTCTTTTAGCTAATATTTGTTTAATGGAGATATGGTTTTGAGGGTTAGTTATGAAAAATATATTCGATAAGTCGATAGAATTTTTCGATAGTTTTTTTATACGCTGGACGGTTATGTTTAACAGTTTAATTTGCGAAAGGTAGAGTGAAAAAGTGTTGGCAGTAAGTCATACTCATATGTATACAAAACACGACACGACGCAACTGGCGATGGGGAATAGTAATATTTTTCAAGAAGGATGGTAGGTATATAGGTGCATCCTTAGCCTATATATCTATGTCATGAATCAATCAACGCCTCTTCAAGCTTTATAAATGAGATTGTTGAGACACTATGTAGATCGACTTGTGTAAGATTGTCCCATATATTTTAAGTATTTATCTATGAATTTTTGTTCTTATCTGTATGACTGCTAAAACAATTGAAGTTGGTCGCAACGTCGACCGAAGTGTATTATTTTATATTGTTACGATTCTTTCGCTATTTTGCATTACCTAGTGACATATACTGTTTTCAGAAGTTTCCGCTACTCAAAAGTTGACGGTAAAATTCAAATTCAAATTCAAATATTTTATTTCAGACAACATGGTCCATTTTGTGTTAGATTAGATTAGATTAGGTTAGATTGTGTGTTTTGTGTGTGTAAAAGATTGCTTTTTAAGCGATATAACCGTCTGTTGTTTACCTCTTTTTTTGTTTGATGTATTCTTTATTCTCATTTCCGGTGTGCATAAAAGAGTACTTGTATTGTATTGTATCTAAGCAAATTCATACGGAATTTCATATTTAGCTTCACTTATTAAATTAGATATTTCTCTTAATAAACACAGTCAAAAAACATAGTTAAGGTTATTCCGGCGGTAGACCGTGTATGCCGTATGTAATTTTATTTATACATCGCGACATCGTTTCGTGGCAATTTGTCAAAAAAGTTGGCACCGTCGCGTCATTTATTACAGTCCCCCTGTCGGAATTATCCCTAAGGCCCTAATTGTCCCTTCGAAGCCTTCGCGAATGCGTAATGCGTACGACGTGACGTAAATCGTAGGGATTTAACCCTTATTCAACCCTTATCTCGCTGGAAAGTATATATGTGTGTTGGGATTACATGCTTGGAGTTATGGAGACGGGATTAATATGGATTTGTTGGTTTGTACACGTTTTTAACCGACTGTGATGAAAGGAAGGGAATTGTTAGTGCATGTGAATAATTCTTTGGTACCTATTCTCTAGAAATCTAAGATAGTTTATTTTAAAACTGATCCAAATTTTTGTACAAATATCTTTTTATGTTAAAGATATTTACCTACAGACAGTGTCTATGCTCTAGTTATCATTTTTCCGTGAAACAAAACGTATATTTTTGTCATAGAACACAATCGAAGAAGAGAGTAGAATGAAAAAAGTCTCTAAACCAACTATTATTAAAAATTATTGACACCATTGCGCCGTAAATGTTTTTAAGATTATGATATTTATGATAATATATAGATACAAAAATGGTGCTTAAAAGGAAACTGCGTATTTCTGGAAGGATAAGAACAAAAAAAACTGACAAATAATTTATAAATTGGAAAGGATGTCAATAACTAAATTACAGAAAAAGTGACCAAGTTGATGACCTATCCAGGGTCATCAAGTGGGGTCCTAAACAGAACCTAAACTGAATCACGTTAAAACTTCATGATTAGGCCCCATGAATTGCGTTAAGACGTCATGGTAAGGCCCGTGAGTCGCGTTAAGATGTCATGGTAAGGCCCCTGAATCGCGTTAAGACGTCATGGTAAGGCCACAGCCCACAGGTTTAAAACAGAAAATGGCTCGTTGTTCAACTATTAACTGCTCAAACTCCACCAGTAACTCAGCTCAAAGCACTGGTTTTCAAGCCGGTGGCAGTGATGCCCAAGCCGCACAACAGCACCACCACTAACAACACCACTCTGTCTGTCCGACGATGACTGCCCGATGCAGTCGAAACATTTAACGCCTATTGTGTGTGTGTGTACGTGAGTTGTAACCGATGCAATTATATATCTCTATATACTTCTGTGTTCCATACCAATAATTTATCCCGCTCTACGTACAAAGCACTGCGTTCACTATTTTTATTTTGACTTAACATGCAAAAGTCGCTTGTTCCACAACAACTAAGAGAAAACTCATTTTCTCCTAAAATCCTAAGTGTAATTTCAAGCGAAGCTAAACTTTTGCAAAACCCCGCATTTACATAATGACTTTATATTATAGCACGGCAGAATGTTAATGTCGAAATTTTTTACGCTTATTTTCGTTTTATGCCGCGGTATAATTTTGAATTTAAATGCATACTTACGGGTATAATGACTTGGTTCTTTGGCCGTCATATTTTCCGGACGGGGTGGGCCCTTTTGATAATGGATCGTTGTGCGACGTGCACTTAATAATTCTGAAAATTAAATGCTATTTATTATTTTCAGCCTGAAATTGTAGGTTTCATGATTACAGGCTGGATCAATTCTGTCGGTATATAGGAGAACCAGAGCAGACTTAAGGGATAGGGTTTTGTGAATTAGTATGATGTTTCAATAGCCAGAATATTATTTAACTCACGAATCAATTTACTGTTAAATAAAGTAATAAACTGAAAAACTTTTTTTCTGTTTTTGCCGAATTTACCTTTAAATGATGGTTTGGTTGCGATAGGTTGCAAGCGGTGATTATATTAGTTAGTTCTTAACTAAAACATCTACCAACGCATCTTCATTCAAATGCCACCAGTTTAGAGCCGCATTGACATTTGAAAAATCTACCGTCAAAATATGCGACTATGTTAAGTCTAATGCACAGATACCGACTACCAAATTACAATGATGTATTTTTTTGGCTGCTTGGATAAATTGAGGCAGAGATGGGTCAGAAAAACTGTGGCATCCTACGAAATCAAAGAAATAACTGTACAGGACGTAAGTAAAAGAAAAGCCGGATAATGATAACACTACTTAAATCCTATCTTTATTTTCGGTTTTTGAAGTACAAAATAACATTTCTTTGCAGCCTTATATATAAATCTTGGAAAAATCTCAACACTGCTATGTAATGAAATGTTATGTATGGGATGTTACGAGCGACTTCTATGAGGAAATTGGGGCAACTTTTACATACATATACATACATACATACATTTCTTTTGGACACTTTCTTCACTTGGTAAGGAAATGAAGGACGAGTGTATGACTTTGATGTTGACTTTAATGGTGAGTTTTGACGGGGGGCTTTGCTCCCACACTATCGAGAAAGACACATGTCATTTTCTATCTGTTAGGATTAGAAAAGGACAGATGTCTCTAGCACTCTAATCTTGTGCTAGGCCTAAGAATCGAATTCTTTGACCGCCCGCTTCCACATGATACAGTACGATCATAAAACACATCTACATATGTAAATCACGTAATTTAAGCGAGAAACATAGACCACATTCCACCTTTGATTAAAGGCAAAACCGTGTTCGACCCTTCCCCCTAAACTTCCAATACATACCCTATGTAACATAGACCCTGGAGGCAACGTAAATGGAATATTCATAAAATACCCCGTTTACGGCCTTATAAAGGGCCACATAAAAATTTAGAGGCAAAAAGTGCCTACGCCCTTTCTGCGTACTCTTGGGATGGGCCGAAGTTGGTAATTGAATTTTTGCCTGGAGCCGCAAAGGGCGTCGCTGCTTAATTTGGCGTATTCGAAAAAGGGTTCGTGGAAGGTGGACAAGATAGAGGCGGTCGCGGAGTGTGACCCAAGTCGAAGACCATTTGATTGTATACACAATGATTTTTAATCGGTGATTAGGTACCATTTTTTAACTCAGTAATTAATGGGGATCACGTTAAAGTCGTAATTACAGTGCCATAGAAAAAAGGTAGAAATTAAAAAGCATCGTAGTATCGTCCCTTCCAAATATATGTAAAAAAACAGGACGATGCTACAATGTTGCCGATTTTTTATTTCTACCTTTTTTTGTCGCATTGTACATGAAAACAAACTTGTTCTTTTTTTATCATTATTTTAATTTTGAGACAAATTGTATCTCAAATTCCTTGTCACTCTACTAATCTGTTTCTTTGCGTTGGCAATTGAATATTTATGAGTAATAACTTAGCATCCTGAGGATGTTCGCGGAGAGATTTGACTGTCAGTACTTGAATCATTGTTAAATGATCCATGAGCTCGCATCCAAGCCCCGATCTGATATGATTAAGTATAGTTTAATAGTTATGTTAATTTAACTTATGCAATTTCTTAATTTAAAATGATCCTTTTTGGTTCAATAATAAAATATTATATTCTATAGCCATTATCATATGTATTAATTATTGACGTGTAATACGTCAATTTTCCTGCCATAGCAATGGCGCTTGACGTATCGTAGTTACTTCTCGTATAATTATGTATGACCATGTATTCAGTGGTTGTTCGTTTTAATTATGTTTTAAATTTTCATTAATTAACCAGTGACGTAATTGCGTCTCGCCTACTACGTTTAATTTGGGGTAGATATTAATATTTTTCTAATCCTGATCGCCGGAGCCGGCTAAACTTTTGAACGCCAACGCATATGACTAATTTGAAAACGGGTCATCATAATCCCTCACGATCAATTATCATTACGATTATTTTCCGTAATTGCATTATTGCTCAAAAATGACTCCACGCAGAATCGAATTGCCGGCTATATACGTCCAGGCAATCCGTTGGATATCCATAGTGAGCATGTCCGCCAGATAAATTTCCCATACATTGATTTGCAGGTCCGTCCCATACATTGATCTAGAGAATGCAGTCAGTTATTATTTGTATGGGAAAAACTTGGTTTTTACCCGAAACCGCGGTTTATTCATACAACATCGGTTAACAGTTGCATTCTCTAGTGTCGTCGCATTTTTTACGTCGCAGACGCAACTTGACACAATATTGGATACAATTTTAAAGACCGTCCCGAAACATGTCGAGCTATCTTCGACTTTATAGACGTGAGTAACCCGGTCTAAGTATATTAATATGTCTAATACTCACGGGAGTTTTCTATTTAAAACAATTTTAAAGCATGAATAAAATCCTTTATTATTTATAATAAATGTTTTGATTGATGTTTTTAAGTAGGCACACTACTATATATAAATTATAAATTGAAAGAGATGCCATATACTACAGAAAAATTGACCAAGGTCCCTGGTGAGCAGGGCTGGGATAGAACCAGCGACCTCCTGATTTCGCGGCAGACGCCCTAACCACTGGGCTACCCGATCACGGCAACCAGAGTCCGAAATTTCCTAAGTTTATGCAATCCTTTCTTATTTTAAACGTTTAAGGTGCGTTCCGCCAATCCTACAGCTCAGACTTACTGTCTTACTTTAAGAAATCAGGAGGTCGCTGGTTCGATCCGAGCCCTGCTCACAGGGACCTTGGTCACTTATTCTGCAGTATATGACATCTATTTCAATTTATAACAATATTGAATGTTACTTTATATTTTATATAACTAAATCTGCTTTATCTCATGACTCGATCTGGTTCGATCCCAGCCCTGCTCACAGGGACCTTGGTCACTTATTCTGCAGTATATGACATCTATTTCAATTTATAACAATATTGAATGTTACTTTATATTTTATATAACTAAATCTGCTTTATCTCATGACTCGATCTGGTTCGATCCCAGCCCTGCTCACAGGGACCTTGGTCACTTATTCTGCAGTATATGACATCTATTTCAATTTATAACAATATTGAATGTTACTTTATATTTTATATAACTAAATCTGCTTTATCTCATGACTCGATCTGGTTCGATCCCAGCCCTGCTCACAGGGACCTTGGTCACTTATTCTGCAGTATATGACATCTATTTCAATTTATAACAATATTGAATGTTACTTTATATTTTATATAACTAAATCTGCTTTATCTCATGACTCGATCTGGTTCGATCCCAGCCCTGCTCACAGGGACCTTGGTCACTTATTCTGCAGTATATGACATCTATTTCAATTTATAACAATATTGAATGTTACTTTATATTTTATATAACTAAATCTGCTTTATCTCATGACTCGATCTGGTTCGATCCCAGCCCTGCTCACAGGGACCTTGGTCACTTATTCTGCAGTATATGACATCTATTTCAATTTATAACAATATTGAATGTTACTTTATATTTTATATAACTAAATCTGCTTTATCTCATGACTCGATCTGGTTCGATCCCAGCCCTGCTCACAGGGACCTTGGTCACTTATTCTGCAGTATATGACATCTATTTCAATTTATAACAATATTGAATGTTACTTTATATTTTAAATAACTAAATCTGCTCTATCTCATGACTCGATCTGGTTCGATCCCAGCCCTGCTCACAGGGATCTTGGTCACTTATTCTGCAGTATATGACATCTATTTCAATTTATAACAATATTGAATGTTACTTTATATTTTATATAACTAAATCTGCTCTATCTACTGACTCGATCTGGTTCGATCCCAGCCCTGCTCACAGGGACCTTGGTCACTTATTCTGCAGTATATGACATCTATTTCAATTTATAACAATATTGAATGTTACTTTATATTTTATATAACTAAATCTGCTCTATCTCATGACTCGATCTGGTTCGATCCCAGCCCTGCTCACAGGGACCTTGGTCACTTATTCTGCAGTATATGACATCTATTTCAATTTATAACAATATTGAATGTTACTTTATATTTTATATAACTAAATCTGCTCTATCTCATGACTCGATCTGGTTCGATCCCAGCCCTGCTCACAGGGATCTTGGTCACTTATTCTGCAGTATATGACATCTATTTCAATTTATAACAATATTGAATGTTACTTTATATTTTATATAACTAAATCTGCTCTATCTCATGACTCGATCTGGTTCGATCCCAGCCCTGCTCACAGGGACCTTGGTCACTTATTCTGCAGTATATGACATCTATTTCAATTTATAACAATATTGAATGTTACTTTATATTTTATATAACTAAATCTGCTCTATCTCATGACTCGATCTGGTTCGATCCCAGCCCTGCTCACAGGGACCTTGGTCACTTATTCTGTAGTATATGACATCTATTTCAATTTATAACAATATTGAATGTTACTTTATATTTTCTATAACTAAATCTGCTCTATCTACTGACTCGATCTGGTTCGATCCCAGCCCTGCTCACAGGGACCTTGGTCACTTATTCTGCAGTATATGACATCTATTTCAATTTATAACAATATTGAATGTTACTTTATATTTTATATAACTAAATCTGCTCTATCTCATGACTCGATCTGGTTCGATCCCAGCCCTGCTCACAGGGACCTTGGTCACTTATTCTGCAGTATATGACATCTATTTCAATTTATAACAATATTGAATGTTACTTTATATTTTATGTAACTAAATCTGCTCTATCTCATGACTTACTCCGCCAGAAGGCACAATATATATTGTTGTAATCAAAAAGAAATATTCAATTTTTTTGCAACGAAAGGGTCTGTCCTTTTTTCCTGCCTACGTGCTAAAATTTAATTCGTACCTTCCGGATTACATGAAATGTTTGCGCTTATTTTAAAAACAAACCCAAGGGTCTTTTATATGTAGACGTGACAATAAATAATGGAAGGCTGTAAAAAAATAAAACGTTTTTTTTTGTTTTAAATGTTTAATGTTTTTTGAGAAAGGCTTTTGAAATAAAAATTTACAAAAATACTTTTTACAATAGGTTTCCTTCGTAAATATACGGCATGTTTCAGGACACGGGATCAAAATCCATCATTTTAAAGATATGTAGAGGAAACTTAGTCAAGTTAGTGTATAAGTTAATAATTGGTTTTTAAAGATAACCTTTCAAATTCCAACTAAAAAAACAAATTATTATTTATAATAATGTTAATCCAAATGTTGTTAAAAGCACATAGGGATGCACCTGGCGCTTTAAAAAAAACACGTCTTGTATCTTAATGATATTCTATTGGTTCCTAACAATTGAAACAATCTGTAGCTGAAGTGTGCGTGACTAAGCGAAGTTTGCATCGAGTTTGATAACCCAGACTGTAAAAGTGTTAAGTAAACATCATAATGTCATAGAAGTTTGACGTATAAAATAACAATCGATGCAAACTTAGCTTGATCCAATTTTAGGTGTTAAAACTTTCAAAGTATCTAGGAAAATCATTTTTTGTCGGTAAATTTTGTTGATATTATGGTAAACTTGGATACATATATATATATATATAAGATAATATAAGACTCTTCCGCGGACAAAATTGCGAGTATATGCTCTGGTAACTCTGAGGAACCTGATAAGTAAGTGAAGTCCAATAATTGTCAGTTTTAGAACACAAATATAATTATTTATTATTTAGATTTTTTTTTTGGTGAAGATTTTATGACAATTGTCACGAGAAATTGTAGTGTTTTGAAGAATGTTTGATGGTTTTCGACATAAGACTATTCCTGTGTCGGAATTTCGTTACATTTGTCGTTTTTTTTGTGACAATTGTCAAAAGTAACTACTAGTTTTTGGTTATAATAATGATGTTTTTATTTATAAATGACATGCTGGTGGCAATAAGCGGTATAGCAGTGGTAATAAGCGGCGCCCGTAACAAGTGGCCGCTTGCAATATGAGTAACGATGATGCTGACAATTGTCACATTGTCACCGTGGTGAAAAACCTGGGCACTAGAAGCTTTAGTCACTTTTTCTTTCGTATCCGTACATCCAGTTTCTATCATTAAATTATGTTATGACTGTTCTCTGTCGAGCCTTTGTTGACCGGAGGGAAAAGGGGGTAACATGATACCTACAGTTGTCGTTCCTAATGAGTGTTCTGTTTACTTCTGCCACCGGGGTTAGGTAACTGTGGGATCTACAATTTTACAAGCTTCTTTATTACGATTTATAAGCGACCAAAAAATAAGTTACTTATAATTTTTCTTTTTTTGTGTATGGTCCTCGACTTCTTAAAGCACTTACATGTTTGAGAATGTTAGAAGTAAGTAATAAAAATATTCAAATAATTGCTTTCCTAAGATGCAGCATTGGGATTTATATCTATTGTCACAGGGTCAAACGAAGCACAGACGACATCGCTGAAGGCTAGGAAAGATAGAACATTAAAAATTGGGACATGTCGTCAACCGTTGGTTCAATTCTACTAAGAGATATGGCAATACCTGTGCGTTACATACCTTGATTGAACCTCAGTGTTTTTTTTTTTTAATTTTTTTTGGAGAAGGTATACATATTATTGGTAAGCATTCGACTACAAGCTCACCAATGGTAAGTACCGATACAGTCGAGGATGCAGATTAAATTACAAAATGTACTGTCTATTCACTCGCGATTTTATTGTGCAGGTGCGTCTCGCCAAATATGGCTTAAGTCTAAAAACCACCCTGTATAGGTAGGTAATACCTACTAGGTTGTACATACGGATTTGTATGACATATTTCATCCGAACCAAATGTGTTATACAGATTATTTTTCACATAAAACCATAAAAAAATCTTATATCATACGCACAAAACAACCCGGCTCAAAATCTGTCTGCCCGCTTTCTGTCCCTCGTCCAATGTAACTTGAACTATCCCCCCTTCGGAATACGGTTTAGAATACAAAGAGGCTGGCCATCGGGGAGGTCAGGGCAACGTGGTATACCCGGTAGCGTCGTATGACAGATGATTATCTACGGAACGTCAAAGTGAATAATTGGGCTGGAGGAACGCCCTCCCTTTTGAAGAATACGCTTGTTTCGCGAATTCCCTTTTTTTGTGTAGGCTTGCTTATGTAAGTTGTCTGCAAATAACGCGTTGTCTTTTAGGTAACGAGTACATAGTTTACTATATAATTGATAGAAATTAGTTTTTTTTTTCTAAATCAGAAAAAATCTACTTGGTACAACAAAAACTCGTTTATTTAATTAAAATCTTACTTCGAAAATCACTCGTAATTTTTTAAACTAAGTTTTAGCATAAAAAATCTATTTTAGCAAAAAAATAGTTTTTCCGCTTGTATAAAATTATGATTCATTTCATTTCATTTCATTTATTTATTGCAGAACCATGGTTACATAAAGGTGTTAACATAAATTATACTTCGTATCCAAATCGAAGATTACATATATTTACTAGCAGCAGTACACGGTTATGTGCTGTCCTTGTCACACATTTAGAGTTATAATATTATTCAAAAAAAAAACTGTTCTCGCTCTCGCCCGCCGGGTAATTAGGAACGGCAGCGCTCCCAGCGGCGTGGTTGATCATTACATGTTTTTGTGTCTGTCCGAGTCACACGTATTTTCTCGCAAAAATAGTGTTTTAGTGTATATCTATTTCAGATTGAAGGATTAGGGTGAGTGATTTTACACATCTTCAGAACGATGAATTCAAATTACAGAATAAAACCGCGGCCTAGTTGCCGTTTAACGAATCTTCTTTCGGAAAGTGATTTTGTCCAAATGTTTGATTTTGCTTTCAATATATGTGTGGTAGATTACAATTTAAAACCGAATGTTAGTGTGGTGTATTAATCATATAATAACTAAAAGAATAGATCAAGGAATATTTACTTTGTTCGAAATAATGCTTTTACATCTACCTTCTTTTTTCTAAGTAATATAAGTAAAGTACATGTTAAAGGCACGGGTTGTTGTTCGTAGATTAACATACAAATTTAAACCTAATTAAGAGAACTTTAAGGTTCGTTATGTATTTACGCGTTATAGTATTTACGCGTTATAATTCGTATCAGGTTTGTGTACCAGACCGTATACTAAAAATTGCGCCACACGCCATACTCGAGGGTTAGCCACTTACTTCTAACCCTGGTATTTAACGAAAACAAATGTAATCTCATCTACGCAATGATTTCATCTACCTTTCCAGAGTTCTGAGATAATTATAGTAATAAGTATTGAAGTATGCAATGCTAAAAAATTATGAAAGTCGACATGAATTTCACAAATTGTAGTAAATTCGGTTAACAAAATGGCATCTAAAAGTAATTTAAAGTAAAATAGCCATAGAGGTTCCCTCATTTATCTATAGTTTTGTTAATAAAAGCTAGCTTATGATCCGGATGTTGCCGTTTCGAATATCGTCGAGCCTTCGGGACAATATAGGTATTTTAGAGGTTCCCCATTTTATCCCTAAAAGGGAGGTATGACCTCTTCAATTCTTCATGTTTGTCTTGTATTATTCGTGAAAGACAGCCTCGATTTGTCAGCTAAGAAGTACACATACTTATAGCGCTTCTTGTACGTCGTCTACCTACTTCATTTATATGAACTGTCATAAAAATATACTCGCTTATAAAGAATCATGAGCTCGCTGAAATAAGTAACAATGACTACAATCAATAATTATCATCATAATGTTGCAGAGAAAAATTGTAAAATAAAAATAAGATAGGTTTCGTATAAACTACGTTCCTATTTACGAGTAAGCCTATTTCAGGTTCTATCAAGGAAATACTACTTTAATGAGTCGGAATATATAATCTTGATCATGTTTTAATGAAGTCAAAATACTATGACATTGCGATTTTGAGTCAGTTAAGGCTCTAAACTAAAGGGAAGTGTAACCGCAGCGGCAGTGCCGTATTACCCTGTTCCGCTAAATAGCGCGAATGCTTGCTGTAGCCGCTGCAGGGGTTTAATTTGCGACCTAGTGTCTATACGATTAAAGAAGGATAATTTATGTTCAGAGGTGTATTCTTTGAGTATAGGTAAGTTATTTAAGGTAAAGAATAACTTTTTTGTTTTGTTCAGACTCGAAAGAGGTTATTATTTTTTTTCCCTCATATTTTAGATACCGTAAACCGTTCAATATACAACGATATAACCAGGTCAAAAATATGATATTTTGGTTTATGTAAAAATTTACAAAATACAATACCTACATAATATGCGGAAATTACAGGTATATTATGATTGGTGGTTCTTTAACAAATTGCACACCTAAAAGGTGTTCAATCGCTTTCCTGCATGCTCGGAGCGAATAACGAGAAAACTGGTTAAAGACACAAAATAGTTAAAGTTTTTTGTGGTTTTTTGCATAACAATAATACCTATACTTACTGATTTTCTTTATCAACTTTACGTATCCCCATCACGAAACAAGGATAGTTTGGTTCGGGAATTTGAACCAATATCTGACGGCGCAGTCTTGCGAATTGTTGCGGTTAGTAAAAACGAATTACAATGCAATGCAATGCATGAAATTATATAAATCATATGATTTTTACATATACATATTATAATAGAAGTATTGTAATTTGTACATGTAGGTAGTGAATGTTGTGGATCACATTTTTATGATACCTACATATAAAATTGTAGATGATATCTTTACGATAATAGGACTCAACACGACTTAATTAAAATTAAGTCGGATATTAATATGGTCGTACGTACCTACTATTAAAACCTCACCGTTTAGGAAGGTGGTAACCAAAACGGAATAATTTTACGAAGCTGAGTGAGTTTGCTAACAAAAACCTCATTGGAGAGTAAATGGTTTTAACCCAATTGAATTATCACGAAACTAATATTCCTGTTTATTGAAAGCATGAACCGATATATACTGAAGTAATACAAACAACGACTTAAATTTTGATTTATAGTTTCCTAGAGAAACTTCATATCATATATATATACACATATATATATACGAAACGAAAATATATTTTTTTTCGTAGGCTATATCGATGAAATAGGCTTAATCTTATTAAATACCCTACGCTGCTCCGCTTTAACAGCGCCGAGTTACGTGACATAAATCGCGTGTAAATTTGTATAATTTTGCTCCGTTTCAACAATTATGCCACAAAAATTGTGTCAAATAAGCTTGCTTTAACAGCGTTGAGCTTTAACACGTTAATTATGTCAAGGATCGTCCGCTTTAGCAGCGTTGAGGTACTCCACATTAATTGTGTCGAGGATTCCAGAACTTTGCTCCGCTTTAACAGCGTTGAGGTACTCCACATTAATTGTGTCGAGGATTCTAGAACTTTGCTCCGCTTTAACAGCGTTGAGGTACTCCACATTAATTGTGTCGAGGATTCTAGAACTTTACTCCGCTTTAACAGCGTTGAGGTGCTCCACATTAATTGTGTCGAGGATTCTAGAACTTTGCTCCGCTTTAACAGCGTTGAGGTACTCCACATTAATTGTGTCGAGGATTCTAGAACTTTGCTCCGCTTTAACAGCGTTGAGGTGCTCCACATTAATTGTGTCGAGGATTCTAGAACTTTGCTCCGCTTTAACAGCGTTGAGGTACTCCACATTAATTGTGTAGAGGATTCTAGAACTTTGCTCCGCTTTAACAGCGTTGAGGTACTCCACATTAATTGTGTAGAGGATTCTAGAACTTTGCTCCGCTTTAACAGCGTTGAGGTACTCCACATTAATTGTGTCGAGGATTCTAGAACTTTGCTCCGCTTTAACAGCGTTGAGGTGCTCCACATTAATTGTGTCGAGGATTCTAGAACTTTGCTCCGCTTTAACAGCGTTGAGGTACTCCACATTAATTGTGTCGAGGATTCTAGAACATTGCTCCGCTTTAACAGCGTTGAGGTACTCCACATTAATTGTGTCGAGGATTCTAGAACTTTGCTCCGCTTTAACAGCGTTGAGGTACTCCACATTAATTGTGTCGAGGATTCTAGAACTTTGCTCTGCTTTAACAGCGTTGAGGTACTCCACATTAATTGTGTCGAGGATTCTAGAAGTTTGCTCCGCTTTAACAGCGTTGAGGTACTCCACATTAATTGTGTCGAGGATTCTAGAACTTTGCTCCGCTTTAACAGCGTTGAGGTACTCCACATTAATTGTGTCGAGGATTGTAGAACTTGCTCCGCTTTAACAGCGTTGAGTCTCTCCACATTCATTGTGTCGAGGATTGTAGAACTTTGTTCCGTTTTAACAGCGTTGAGTTTCTCCACATTAATTGTGTCGAGGATTGTAGATCTTTGCTCCGCTTCAACAGCGTTGAGTTACTCTACGTCAATTTTGTTGATGATTGTACAACATTGCTTCGCATTAACAGCGTTGAGTTTTTTCACATTAATAAAATCGTGTTGAGGATCGTACAACTTTGCTCCGCATTAACGGCGTCTCCTATTACATATTCTACAGGAATTGTGTAGAATGTAATAAAATTTTACTCCATCAGGTTGTTTTTACCATGATGAGACTTCTCTTCAATAGTAGCATTCCGATTATCAAGATATAAAACACTCCACGTGTCTGTTCTTTATTATAACAATTATTTACAAAAATAGTAATTCTCTTGCTGCTGTAGCGTACTGGTCAATATTTCGTTATCCTACAGTAGAATCGAAGACACCTGCCACTTTTTTATTACAACGTTCTACTCAAAAAGGAAAAACTTACCGTATTAACCATTACCAACCACTTGAATTATTGTTTGGTCTCAGTATAAATCTGTATGTATATTTTATAACAAGATTTCTTTAGTACTAATCTTGCAATGAAGAAACTACTGATAGCTTGTTTTACTAATTATACAACTTGTTTTTGTCTTCCTTTTTTACTTCGATATGAAATACAGGCATATCTATAGTATACAATCACTATGCAGGGATTCGTCAGTAGAGTTCAATTAAATGAACGAAGTATAATTTAAAGCAGGTATATTCAAGTAATGTTAAAATTATATCGACGATAATACACACTCCAGTGTTTTGTTTCACCTAAAAGGTTATTGAAAGTAATTTCATTCTTTATTAATGTCGTTCCTCACTTGGACACGCACAGCATGTCATGCATAAGTCCAATCTAATAAAAATATTCATATAATATTTACATAATAGTACCGTTTTATTTTATTAGGCACTCATGTATGAAGCTAATTATCAGGAACCCATAGGAGCGTACGGATTTGACTTCGATATTTTATTTTATTTTTCCTACTTATATGTAGTATTACAATTCTCTAAACATCTGCTAGTAAATATATGTAATCTTCGATTTGGATACGAAGTATAATTAATAATCAAACGAACTTACCTGTGAAGTTTGATTGGAATTATACGAGTATCCAAATCGAAGATTACATACTCCCACCCTCCCAGACCCTAAAAATTAAAATAAAATCGTCTCTGGTCCTAACACAAAAATATCTATGTGCTCTAAAATAATGATCAACCACGCCGCTGGGAGCGCTGCCGTTCCTAATTACCCGGCGGGCGAGAGCGAGAACAGTTTTTTTTTTGAATAATATTATAACTCTAAATGTGTGACAAGGACAGCACATAACCGTGTACTGCTGCTAGTAAATATATGTAATCTTCGATTTGGATACTCGTATAATTCCAATCAAACTTCACAGGTAAGTTCGTTTGATTATTAATTAAGTGCATGCATGATTACCTTGTCAGGGCATAGCAACATAGTTGATACTTATTCTAAAAACTAATTATACTACATAATCAACGTAAAAGCATTCTAGAAAAGTAGATTATTATTATTTGTATGTCTTTCCCATCACGGAACAATGGTGTTCCGGACCTTTGGGAGGCGTTCGCGGAGCCGAAGCCAACACGCAGAGGCCCTTTCGACAATTTAATGAAATGTAAGGGGTACACCGAGCGGATGTTGCACCTGCCCGAGTCATGGGACGCACGCAGAGGCAGCACAGGTGTAAAGACTATTGAGATTTAATGGAATCTAAAATATACTGGACTATTAGGTGAAAGTGCTGGACTAAATACTGGGTTATGGAGAATAAAATCGGACGTCTGCCTAACAAAATGGTAATCAATTTTATTTCTGGCAGACGGTGACTCGCCCACATAAGATGGGCCCCCACAAAAAGCGACATCTAAGATGGCTAGAGGGCAACACCGGTATGAGGGCTGGGGGTAGAGAGGTGTCACTGGACTTTAAACATATAGCCAACTCGCCACTTAGGTTTCCACATCTACCCTCGAGAACACAGCTCTCGCGACCCCACTCTGGACGGCCGGTTAAGGCAAGCCAGAGGCGGAGGACTTGGTCGGACGACGGAGTCCCCCAGGAGCGCTCAGGTACGTGGGGTTTATTATTATTATTATTTTCCAAGTAATAGTTGGTTAAAATTAGATAAGTACCCAATACTTTCAAGGGCGTAAGGCCTCAACCCATTCAGCGCTGATCACAACACGTTGTCGTTATGTCTACACGCGCCATTTTCGCTACAAAGCGAGAAATGCATGTTATCGGCTACGGCGTAGCGCTATGAGAAATCCTTAGCGGTGAACGAGTTAAATAGTCTTCAGCCCTGAAACAAAATACCCATTTTGTTTAATGTGAAATACGACCGATCACGATCCTCGCTCCGGGTCTTTCCTGCTGCAGAGGTTGTCCATTGCGGTTCAACGTGGCAACGCGGCGAGCGTGATGGGCACCTTTGCGTCTGGTGGGGCGTGGAGCGGGCGTGGTGACAGTAATAGTTAGTAGGATTGTTAGGCTAAGTTTTTTTTTTTAATTCTTTTGTTAAGTTAAGGTAGAAATTAAGAATGTTTTTGTAAAACTATTTTTCATTGTGTGTAAAATAAAAAAAAAATTGTGTGAAATAATATCAGTTTTAGTATACATATAAGAACAATACACCCTACTCTACAAACACATATTATAGGCAAAGCCTTTGTTTCTCCCCACAGTAAAAAAATAATGAATTCCACATCAAACCCTCTTGACCAAGATAATAAACGTGTTTGGAAAACAAACAGCTCCCTCTGAAAATTAAAATCTCATATTAACGCACTCAAAAGCCCTGTCTCCCCTATATATTCGAAACCACTGAATTATTCCCACGTCAAAGGAGCCCAAGAAAATGTGGGTGAAAAATCGTGCCTATTTCCCCCCAACTGCCCCAAGTGCCGTGTCCCCCATCCGGGGGGTGGGGTACGCACATGCGTATTTTGACGACGCCCCCCTTTGAATTACCTAAACGCCAACCATTTTGTTTTTGTGGAGTCTTTTTGTAGCGCTAGTGAACTTTGGATAGAGATTATGTGTGAAGTTATGATCGATATTCTTTTGTCTTTATTTTTTTAGGCTACGTAGATTCGTAAGTTAGATTTATTTTTACACGTAGGTCGTATGTTGTCTTTTGGTTGATCTTTTACAATGTTCTATTTGTTTTAAACAATGGTAATCGGGCATTTTTATTTTTTGTAGTAGAAAAATATTTTTTTGCTAAATTGGAAATGTTTTATCTTTATTCTACTCAGAATCGTTCAATACTAGTAGGAGAAAAAAAGTCCTAAATTTTCCATACATTTTTCAATTGGCGGTATACGCCATACTAAATCTATGAAATAATGGTGGCGAAATGGAAAACAAATCTTGGGACACTTTTTTTTCCTACTAGGATTGAAAGAGCTCGCAATTCTGAATAGAAAAAAAATTGACGATAAAGGATGAATCACACTAGAATGGGACGGAATGGGGCGGGGCGGGAAAAATCTGTCAATTTGTATAGAAAGCGTCACGTGACATCCGAGGGCTCCGAGCTATCACGTTTTTTCCCGTCCCGGGATTTTTTATACCAACATACACACCTTACAAGCTTTTAAATGCATGTTACCAATTTTACCATCATCATGGTAATACATAAATAAATGGAATAAGGGCAACCAAGTGCACCAACACAAAGAATAGACTGAAAATAAATAAAAAAACGCAAAATTGGAAATTATCATGATTTTTCTATTCGGAATCATGATATTACAATCCTAGTAGGAGAAAAAAAGTGTCCCAAGATTTGTTGTCCATTTCGCCACCAGTTTTTCACAGATTTTGTATGGCGGTAGCGCAATGGAAAGTTAGAAAAATGTATGGAAATTTTAGGACATCTTTTTTCCTTTTAGGAATTAAAGTGCTAAGTGGCTTAGTAGAAGAAGGATTTTTTTTTAAAGTTTTATTACAATATAAAATAAAACCACCCAGGTAATCAAAGTATCTTTCCGATGTATGTATGTAGAAATTGTTAACTCACACACCAGCCCCGGACCGATATTCTGATTTAACCCTTAATCGCCCATCGGTATGTGTAGACGATATACACGGTGTGCACGAGTAACCCGACAAACTACTTCGAAGGTGTTTTCATGGCTGCATTTAGAGACTGAAAACGGAAATGTCATACATATAAAGTTTTCTAAATTCGCGCTAGTTTTAGGGTTGATAATTGTGAAATTTTGTTTGAGATACCTCGGTGAAAAACGCCTTTTTGGCTGTGCTAAAGTCAAACCACGTTATCTCTTTAAACTAAATGAACTATCAATCTTTAAAGTGTTATTTGAAACGTCAAATTTCTATGAAAATATGACGTCTACTTAACACTTTCACCGTCTGTGCTATCAAAATCTAGGAAACTTAGCATAGTCGGACTGTATACCACTATGTGACTTGGTCCAAACGTGAAATTAATCTGTAAGTACCTAAATTTAGAAAAAATACTTGTCGTAATTTTGTTTTTCACTGAGATGTAAACAGAAATAACTTGTGAAGTCCAGAGAGAAAAACAAAACAAATAAATTATACATTTTTTTTACTAATTTGACCGAAACTCATTTAACATTATGACCACACGAATGCATGAGATAAGATAAGATCATTATTATTGGTAACATTTAGGTACAAATCAGAGTACAATTTGTAGTGGGTACTTATTGTAATATGAAAGTAAAACTATCATACGAATTATATAAAATTACAGTAGGTAATAAAATTATTCCATGGTTATAATATATCGAGTTACTCGTTTACACAGTGTATATATGTAGACACGCGTGTCGTGCTGGCGATTACATAGACAGGCTTTTGAGGCGAGGCGGCTTTCTTCTCGTCCTAGCTCCTTTACATTGTTCCTGTCACTCAGATTGCAATTTAGTGACAAGTTTATGGCATACTACATACCACTTCGTTCGTTCGTTCGTCTATTTGCCTCTTTATCGCTCAAATATACGAGAGCAATTGAGAGGGAACGAAACAGTTCGTGGCAGGCCTTCTAATTCGGCGTTATGGCGGCATGTTTTATTCAAACGCTTTGACTCAGATGCCACGTCACCGAACTAATCAAAAGATATAATAATTTAATAAATCAAATATACCTACCATATACCTATAGATAACACAAAGAAAACATATAGAGATCTTAATCAACCTACTACAGCGTAACATAATAAAAAAAAAAACTTTGTGATATGTCTATACGTATTTTATTAAGTCGCCTAAACGATGGGCGAGACAACGTACACTCATACAACGATCTCCCGCTCTCGCACCGGAGTCGCATACCTACATGTCCTATGTGAAGAGTATACTTTCTTCATACTTTCCACATACCATCAAACGATCCATGCCAAGTTCATGGACTTATACCTAAATGGATAGTACTCTTACTTTTTTGCCATTCTAAATTGAACCTTATCACCGAGTCATAAAGGTGGAATCGAGACCAGAGAAAACGGTCCAGTTGAGAGCAACAAATAACTCTATGTCTCACTCTTACTTTACATAACTTGCAATATTAGTATAGTTCCATCACAATAAGGCCCACTTGCACCACCCGCTTAACTTTAGGTTAGTGGGCTGTCAACTGTCAAATTCAATATAAAATGGTGGGTTAACTTTAGGTTAGGTCCATTTTCGGTGGTGCAAGTGACCCTAAGTGTCTTGTTAGTATTATTCACTAAACTTCATTTCTTTTTTGTTTGTAAATTCCTTGTTTATCTAATAGTGCTCCAATCTCCAGCTCTAATAGTGTTCACTTTTGTAATATTTTCATAGTAAAAAAGTTATGATACCTATGTAATTTTTTTTTCTGTAGTAGGTATATGACATCTCTTTCAATTTATAATTTATGTTGTGTATGTACTATTTTTTAGATACGCACATAGTATTAGGAAGTGCTCTAAAATACTTTAGAAACCATAGGCTATTGTTAACAAGCATTGCTAATATTTTATGAGCCGCTTGGCTTGAAATAAATGCTAATTTACTTTTAATTACCAACCAACAGGAATTAACGGAACTGTATATTTATTTTAAATTGACAGAGATTCGAAAAGCCATCATTTCAGGCTATATGATAGTCTGACAACCACATGCCGCAGAAGATTTTTTTAATAATTTATAAGCGTCCCTGTTTTATTTCACTTGGAAAAGAGGACGCACATAAATAAATAAATAATCTGTGGTTAGACTTTGAATAATTTGTTTCTGTATGTGTTAAATTAGTTTTTATTTCATTGTTTTAATATCTATAATCTATAGATATTTTACAAGTAACATGACAATGCAGGTCAAATACCTACGGCCCCTGAACCCGTCTTAGAACACTTATGAAGTTATGATATGTGTGTAGATAAAGTAGTGTATGTAACTATACATAATTAGGCATTATAACACTAGTGTGTGACTGTACGCATAAAATATTATTACACTTATTTCTTGTTTTATAATATTTAACTAATAATCATCTTAAGTTCTGTACCTTGCCCCAACTGTTTAATCCAAAAGAGAAAAGAAAAAAATATAAAAGTTTAGCAAAAAGAAATGCAAACCCTCTTGTTTATGTAATTTGTAGGTAAAAATTTTTTTAAGAATACTTTTTTATAGTTTTTACACTAACTTGTTAAAAATTATAAATATTAACAAATAATGGGAAATAAAACGAAAAACCCGCAATGAATTAAACTCTCATGCGACAACTTTTATACAAAGAGCTCAGTCCGGTTTTATGTAGGTTCGTGGTTAAACCTTCGCGCCGTAAAAGGGGGTGGGAGGTAAAAGGGGGAGGGCGTAATCCATCATAGTGACAAGTCTATTTATCATGATGAGCACTTCCTATGCTAATGGCTTTTGTTTTTTCTGGCGTTTATCAAAAGAATTGTGAAGCGTTTTTTAACCGACGAAAAGGGTGTTATAAGTTAACCCCCTTATTCATAAAAAAGGTAGCAGACATATTAGTCAACATGTTTTATCCCTTTCTAACAAGCGCCAATGTCAAACTGATACATAAGGACAAAAAATATTTAGTAACTGTGTTTGATGTGCGTGTAAGTGGCATCGGAATTCCCGAACCTGTTAATCGAATTGACAGTTCTCGAATGGTTTTCAAATGTGGTTTTTTTATTGTTTATATTTGACAAATCAAACTAATTCCTGTAGGTACGACATCAAGCGAAATATACCTATGGTATAGTTACAGTACACGATAAACACGATAGTTTTCTATCGTGTTTTGAATTATTCTAAAGTCTACATTATTCCTTTGAACCGCAGAGAAATATAAAAGAATTGATACAAAAAACGACGTATTATTTACAACATCTGCATTCGCTACTAAGTCGATATTTATAGAAATTCGAGTCTTTGAGAAGCAACATGCAAATTCTACAGGATAGTAACAAAAATGCTAAAGGAATATGAAAAAAAAAGACGTAATTTTGTTTTGGTAGGGGCAGGTCGCCCTCCGTACCAAAAAAATTACGTGTAATATTTTTTCCCCAATTTTTTTAAATAAATTAATTAAAAAACTTTTTTTACTTATTAGACCATGATACTTATTAAATGCGCTTGAACAGATCATTAGCCTTTTTCTTACACTTTGTCATCATCATTCGCTTACCCTTGCCCCATTTATTTGGGGTCGGCGCAGCATGTATTTTTCCTCCATACGTCTCTATCGCCCGTCATCTCATCATTCACATCTTTTCTTTTCATATCATCTCTCACACAGTCCATCCGTCTTTTCTTGTACCAACACCTTGTACACCTTGTATATAATACTTATTTAAACTTTTACGATTTTACTCATTATAAATAGGTACTAAATAGACGAAAAGCTCCGACAGTCTTTCTTCGGAGCAGTCTTTCTTCGGGACCACGGAGGCAATGTCGCCCTTGAAAGCTCGGCGGTTAGTTTTCAATATTTGACCTCATTCAGACGTCTAGTTCTCAATATTGATAACAACTAAGTACCTGATATTCATATACTTAGTATACTTACATAAAACTTTAACATATGTATTTCCTTCAAACTGGTAAACGTGAAAACATGATTTTTAACAAAAGCCTCGATACTTTTAGTTCTCAAACATTTACGTGTTTTTGGTCAGAACGTCGAAACCCTTGAATTTATAAACCTGATTCTTAGTTAAATAGTTGAGCAATAATTAGTTCTTCAATCTGATAAAAGCTTTTATTTACGAGCATTTTAGTTTAATTCTAAGCAGCAATTATCTGATAACGCCTGCCTACTTATTTTAACTTTTCACATGCTCTTGTAATGAGATCTATCCCGCTCTATTTAGCTTGATCATGTAGACTCTTTAGCCCCGTTGAAGTAAATTTATAACCTTATTAACCTTATAAAACATGACTGGCCATAATATATAAAAAGTGCCAAATGAACTATTTTTTTTATCTTAACTTTTAATTTAAAGTACTTGAAGCTTAGTTACGGATATATATCCCATTTTCGTAACATTTTCATAGCTCACATTGGCCCTTGGTATCGTTAACAAAAGCATGGAATGCCCGGAGCCATTGATACATATCCGTGATACCTAGATATAGATAGGTAGCCATTTTGCAGTTGAAATGACGACAGAGACTGGGAGGATTGGGAGTTTTCGCTTAGGGAAGGTACACGTACATTTTTGAACGCGTCAATTAGGTATATACTTTTTTGGAGTGTAAATTTGATGGTTTCCGAAATGCGCTGGGAAATGGGCCCAGCGGTCAGAGAGCGTGTGACTTTCAATCCGATGGTGACGGGTTCAAACCTAATCCCTTACTAATGAGCTTTACGGAACGTATTGTACGAAATATCGTTCAAACGATATTTCGGACTATATAGCCTGGTTTCCTACCGATGTTTTCCTTCACTGAAAAACAATTGGTAAATATATAAATAATGTTACCTAGGCTAGTCCCAATAAGGCCTAGTTTACTCTCTACGTTGGAAGGTCAGATGGCAGTCGCTTTCGTAAAACTAGAGCCTACGTCAAATCTTGGGATTAGTTGCCGAAACGGACCCGAGGCTGCCAGAGCCATGGCATAAACCGGGAAAACGGTAGGAAAAAGATGAAAAAGGTTTCTGAAAATGTTCAAAGAGTAATAAGTAAGTTAGTCATGAATAAATGTGTAGAGAAATTGAAATTAAACACTTTAGTACGGATTAATCGCGTTTATTAACACCATGACCCTACGTTTCGAGCCCTTTAAAGCACTCGTTTTCACAGGGTTACGATGATGACTGGGAGAATGCGAATTCTCTCCGTCAATCAAAAAAGTTACTTGCGCAAACTACCTACATACAAAAAAAAATTAAAAATAAAAACAAAGGTTGGTCTACAATGCCCAGAGGGGCTTATAAAGCAAGTAATACATTGCCTGAAGGATATTCTATAATTAAAATTATAAATTATAAAATCTTTTAATGATAAACATACTTACATACAACTCACGAACGCTTCCTTAACTGTAACTTACCTACTTATTTATCGTTTAATTTGTATGTTACGATAATACGACCGTTTCAGTAGTGAATGGTTTCAGTGGTGACAAAACATATGACTCCTTTTGTTTTTATTGCTAGGAAGTTCCATTGATCGATCGTGTCGGATCGGATCGGCGATCTAAATTTCACGAAGATCCGAGACGCGATACTCGAGTTATCGTTGAAGAAACACAAATATACATACAAACATACACACGTTGGATTCTTCCTGTAGACTCGGAGAACTTCGCTCGCTTGTTCCGCACTTTTATCATCTATCGCTGAAAAAGTGTGTATACTACCGTGTAGTAGGTACCTTTTTATTAAGAATTTCGCTGAAAAATAGTGTGTACTACCGTGTAGTAAGTAGCATTATTAAGAATCGCGTTAATAAAAGTGGAAATTGGTCTATTTGAACCAGCATTTGCGGCTCGATGGCTCATTTTCACCCCCAACGCCCCCCTAAAGGCAAAAGTGTGCATTCGTACTATCGCTAACACTATGAATTGTCCATTTATGACCCGTATCACGACGGCATAAGGTGTACAGTTGATCAGTAGTGGGTATGCTATTTGTACATTACGCGTGGTTTTGGGAGAGCCAGATTCTATGTGACGTAACGTACACACTTATACCATGAGTCTGAGTAAACCAACAAAAATGTTTGTACCTAAATATATACACAGTCTAAAACTCATATATAAGTTTAAAGCACGAATCAAATCATTTATTATTTGACATAAATGTTTTTTGCCACCCTCGTTTCTAGTTGAAAATATTCTGTAAAGATTATCTAGAAGGCAGCTGTTAAATAAAACATAAAAATAATATGTAAAGATTATCTAAAAGGCTAGACGTAAGTCTGAGCAGTAGGATTGGCAGAACGCCCATATCGTTTGAAATAAGAAATGAATGCATATACTTAGAAAATTTCGGACGCTGGCTGCCGTGATCGGGTGGCCTAGTGGGAAGGGCTAATCGAGTTATCGAACTAATCTGGAGCTATATCAAAAAAAACATTAATTATAGATATTTTCACTATTTTTAAACATCATTACCTACGTGTAGCAAACTTGCAAAATGTAATCTCTAGCATTAAACTGTATATAAAAAGTTATTAAACTGTTTTGTTTATTAACTAGCCTTAAATACGTATCTGAATCGAGTTGAACCTACTTACATCGTAACCTTATTACCCTTTAATTCACAAGAAAGTGGTTAAAGATTGTCCTGTCCTGGCATCGTATTCCACAGCAAAAGTACCTGTTAAAAAAATCTAAAACTATTGCCGTTAAACAAGGATCTACAGAACAACAAAATTGCCATAAACAATGTGCAAAAATTAGATCAAAAGAAGACCATAATCAAATCCTATCTATAGGTATTCTCTTTGTTAGAAAACTCTTTGATCCCCAACTTCCATAGCACTGGGAACAATAGATTTTATTACCGCACTATAACCAAGACAAATGAGAAATAGACAAACATCTACTCTATATTTACCTTCCCCTTCACCGCAAAACTGGCGCCTTCTTTCACCAAAACCAGAACACTCTAAAAAGAACTCAAGCATAAGCGCAAAAAAGTAGAAAATCGCTAAGCAAAAGAATCAGCTTCAAAACTCGAGGCACTTTCTTTTACATACCCCAAATGCTCACCCAATTTTCAAACGTAATCCAACTTCTTTAGGTTGCATATTGTTTGAACTGGAGTAGGGAAGTGACGCCATTTTGAAATGGTGTTGGCGGTCAAAATTTATTGCGCATAAATGTACCTCTGGCTAACCCAGCGGGAGGAGGTAGGCTTAAAAATCGGGGGAGGGGTGGGGTGCGTTTTTAGCGCTCGCAGGCCTATTGGGGTGTTGATGGCCGCAGGGACGGACTTGGGCGGGATTAGTGGTGATCAAATAGAGTGGTTTATCAGCAAATGATTTTAAATTATTAACACTGACTTTTATGCTGGAGTTTTGCGTTCGCATTTGTAACACTGATTACACTACTACTGATTAAATTGCGATTATTTAATTGTAATTTATATATTATTTAAAATACGGCAGTATCAGGCTGTTGCTTATTTTGTCGAAGTATACAAGTTAAACGGCTCACCCCGTTGTTACTTTTTTACATAAAAAAATACATCTGTTTTTTTTAACAAGTTTTAGGGGTCGCTACCGATTGTTGAAAATGTATATTTTTTTACTCCATTATGAGAAAATTATAATCAGTAGCGACCCCTAAAACTTGTTGAAAACATCATAAAAAAATCAGACGCATTTTTCAAATGACAAATAATATAACAACGGGAAGAGCCGTTTAAATTCTATACTCCGAAAAATTAAGCAACAACCCTTGTCAGTAAACTTACATCGTAGTCTGAAGCTCTCAGAATCATATACGAGTGAATTGGATCCGATTTGTCTAAAAATACAAGAGTTGGAAAAATAAAATTTTTGTTCGTTTTTGTTTGCGACAATTTTATCGTAATATTTGTAAACAAAACTTATTTTCCTCATATTAGTTTTCCTGGGAGACCCAATAAGATAATTGAAGTACCATTTGTACCAGACAGTAGTGCAGCCTACCAAGATGGAATAGAAAGATGCATTGAGCAGGCATTCAAAAAACTATCCTGACAATCGTGTTACAGCATAACAGTTAGATGATGGCAGTGATTCGATATTTAAATCCTTGGTGGAGCCTTTGTCGAGTAGTTATTTAGCACTTTTGGCTGACATAATGAATAAGGAAAACTTCTTCTTTGTCATATCCTCATGTCTGAGAGACGTGACGAGCTGGAACACTTTTCACCAACGCTCCCCAAGCCGACCGGTTTTGGGCTTGGTGCATGCTGGCCTGTAACTTTGCTTAGGTCGCTGATATTATTCTGTCAAACCAACGCGTAGCCATACGGCCACTACTCCTCCTACTTGCCATTCTTCCTGTGACTATAAGCTTTTCCATATCCTCTGGAGCAACTCTGCTCAGGTGGCCGAAGAAACTAAGCACGCGTTGGGTGCAAATGGTAGAGAGTCTTGTCGAAATACCAAGCTCATCGAGAATAGACGCATCTGTGCGGCGATCAGTCCATGAGATCCGGAGCATTCTGCGCCAGCACCACATTTAGAATACATCTATCCTTCGACTGGTGCGAGCTTGAATGGTCCAGGTTTCAGACGCGTACAGAAATATAGAGAAGATAAGGGTCCGCATCAGACTTATCTTTGTTTTGCGGTAAACCGCAAAACAAAAAATACTTACAAGTATAAATACTTCTGTTCTGCCATGTCTTCTCGAGTCGTTCCACCGCAGCTTTTGCCATCTGAGATCTTCTGATCACCTCTGCATGTTGAAGAAAACTAACAGAAGCGATATGTGCTCGAATCCTTAGAGTTACTTAAACTACACATTTGTGCAAACGTTTGTATGGGCTGACGTTAATTCGAAATATCTATTACTACATAAATATAGTCAACCAATCGGAACCTAGGCCACTGTAGGACTATGTTATAGTGACGCTAAAAATCAGGTTGTAAGAAATCTCTTACTGGTTGTCATTTTGACATGTTTCTAGAGTGGCCTAGGGTGACAATTGGTTGACTGTACAAATAGCCACACACCGCAAAGTCAAAGAATTAACAAAATGTGAGACCGATCTTTATTTTGTGAATCCCATTGTAAAAAGATAAGGTCTCCCAGCGGATAGATAAAGTCTGTTAACCCTACAATGCATGACTTGTTTTCGCGTAAAGAAAATTATGATGTAAAAATAGGGGTTTGCATTCAGAAAAAAAGCAATTAATCGTTTGTGACAAAAAATTAAGACTTATGCCAATTTCATAACGACTCTAATCCCGGTATTTTCCATACAAAAAATCCCGTCATTGCATGCCCTATGATCGACTAAATAACACAATAATAACACAAACATATTAGCGAATTTGTCATAAATCTGCAAAATCTTTAGTATGAAAAACTAGCCGCACATCCACCTTAATTTACGAAAAGCAACATGCAGTCTGTGACTACATCAGACAATGTCACCAACCCGCCCGACTCCGGCCCTGCGCCGCGTTTAACCCGCACCCTCTCGACCCCTACGCACGTCTCACTCGCACAAACTCCAAAAAGAACTCTCCGTCGCTTTCCACCCTTTGCTTAAATTATTGCACCTACATTCCTACCCTGGGAGACATATCTCGGCTAAACCCGCTCAAACTAAACCCGACCTTAAAACGAGGCACTAAAGTCGACATTAGAAGCGAAGACGACAATCGTAAGAATGAATCTCTAAAGAACGTATAGTTCTGTTGATCTGATAGCTATTCCATTAGATACAGATCTAACTTCACTTCCGCTCGCAAGCGAAAGTCAACTCTAAATACTTTACTATAAGGTTTAAATTTGGTATTTAGATTGTGTGTAAAATTCGTCTTTTAAGAATGAAAGGGCAATAACAGACAAGGGCCGAGTGCAAAGGCGGCGTGTGTTAAAAAGGCTAGGAGGGGGTCGGGTGAGGAGGAGGGTCGTTGGATCACTGGAGGGGAAAGACGCATTGTATCCGAAACCTTGAGAGAGGATGGACGTCGAGTAGAATTAGCGTTTTAGAAAGATTGTTGGATTTTCTTACAATACCTTAGCTTGGTTGATACTAAGGTAAGGTATACTAAGAAAATAATAAAGCTAATGATTTATTTTATGACAATGAAAAATCGAGCACGTAAAAAGCGCTTATATTGTCATAGCAACAAACTGAAGTAGCTATTTTTTTTCTTCATACATTTCGGAAAATCAGATGTTAAAACACTTTGTATAGGGTCAGCATTATAGGTTAAAATCCTCTATCTTGGCCAAGTGCTATTAAAGGTAATTTTCTCTAAGTTAATTGAGAAAGAAAAAAATATTTGCCAAATAAATCTCAATTTATGCTAGTATTACGAGTACAACTTGCAATTCCCGCTCGGTGGGTAACAACTTTTTCCCATGGACCTGATTGCAGTCACTTAATTAACTCATGAGAACATTGTCACACATCAGCTTTCTCTTCGACAAGTTTGTCAATAAAAAAATACTTGCTGGTATGCACTTAGCCTATGGATTTTCCGTCAACACTATCCATTCTCAAATCGTAAGGTCGTATCTCACCGAGCGTCATATTCACATGCGACGTTAAATTTTTGTACAATTTTCCATCGAACGCCCCTAAGCCTTTAACCCGTCACTGTCGCTTCACATTAGGTTAACCCTGTGCCTGCTATATCGCTAATGGACGAGCCTTTAGTTTAGATGAACGAAATGATAGCTTTCACTGGATTCAATCGGTTGAGTAAAAAACGGTAATGAAAAGGTTCCGTACTTTCAGGTTTTTATTAACATGTAAATATGCATGTAGATTAATTAACATGAATTTGTACACATAACTTATATTCAGATGTACATATAATAATGTGACAAGGAAAACATAGGTAGTTAATATACGAGTATACAGTAAGTGTAACTCACCTCACTACTTACTTCTTACCTTAAATCTAAAATAGGTCCTTGAGGCATTGTACAGGGATGCTAGCGGCATTTCCTTGTTGTATCGCAATGCTGATACGTTGTGCGAGGAAGCCACCAAAATGTTATCCATCTTTTAAAAAAAGGTAATTCGGCGCTTAGACCTCTGGTTAAGATAATTCCACTACTGGTCAATAGATGGCGTAGTAGATGGTCTTTAAAAAAAATGTTTAAACATCTGAACCCTGGAAACATTAGAAACTACTTTGCAGCAATATTAGCAAAAAATTTAGGGGAATACCCAATGTTTTATATTTATACAAGCTTTTACCCGCGACTTTGTCTTAGTAGAATCAGAATGAAAGCTATCCTATGTTCTTTCCTAGGAGTCAGACTATCCCCATAATGCCAACATCATTTGATATATAGGTCTTTAAAATAACTTTTAGGTTTTTGAACAAGAATTTGATTAGTCGAATATTTTCAGGAATAATCGGTGTGAATGAAAAACGTTTGAATAGTTCGGAAATAATCGGATCATCGTTTTGTGTTCTACCTAAAATGCTTTTTATGAATCTACTTTTTTCGCCTAACACGTGAAAGACGATTTATAAAGCTTTAATTTTAGAGGAGGAAATAAAAGACTATCGTAGCTCAAAATACAAATTTTCTTTCTTATTAAGTGTAATAAAACAAAACGTCGTCAGCCAGTAATAAAGTCTCGCATGAGTATTAATTATCACATTTCCATACTCAATGTTTTCCAATTACAATGCCAGCGCTACTGAATTAGTAAGAAATTGACGTAAATTGCCAGCCGATTGCATAGTAAGGCACATTATTTAGTCTGCAAATTTAAAAAAATATGACGATACAATTTAGTTTTATAAAATCAGTGGCGGCAGGACAATTTTTATCTAAACTAGACCGAGTCCCATACAAGTGATGAAGGTTAATGTAATTTTTTTTTATATTTGAGGTATAATATGAGGAAAACATTCACAATCCCATAACTGAAACGGGACTTAATCGAGTAAAAACTTCGAATTACCTCTGACGTTTCGAAGGCGTTGTTGCCCTCACTATCCCGGAGAAAAATTCCGTCCCTTGTCCCGTATGTGATATAATAACGTTTGATACGAGAATTAAGTAAAAATGACTGAAAACAATAAGACTTCTAGGTAAATACTTAATTGCATTACTCCGAATGAAAAAAGTACCTAATTTTCACCCAAAGAATTTACTTACTTACAATTACAGTACATACTTCGGAAAATTAATGAAAAAAATATAAGGTACAGAATTTTATACTAAGTAAGTACAGCGCTTCTCATAAACCCTTAAAAACGTAACTCAGCAATTCACCGCGCACCACACGCAACCAAATGGCATATCTGCATCATTATTACAGTAAGATACGACATTATGCTTCTAAAGGTTGCGTAAAGTCGGCGTTGGTACAGTCAGCGGACAAAGGTATCAGCGAGTGTAATTTTTCATCACATTACCATGGCCGTACGCGATAAAGCGCCCCCGTACCACGGTATCGGACGACATTGTGGACATGCCTAGTGATGTTTGTGGGTGTTTGTTTTACATTACGCTGCAGATTTATTAAAAAATACTCGTAGCATAGATTGAATATTAAGTACAATACTTCTTATAATCTCTTAAAGATGAAATTTATTATACAGTACACATGGTGCTACTTTACCGAACTAGGGCGATAATGAGCACTTTACGTGCCTGCGGCGAATATTCAAAGGGCCATATGTAACGTATACTGTAAAACGTACGATACACATGCGAAGAGATAGTTGTATTGTAACGATTTAAAACACTCCCTACGATCGTGTTTTAATTTATCGTCACTCTTTGCGAAGTTCTTCTCTTTCGCCCTTGTATCGTAATGTAGGTACTATTGAATCTTAGAAATACAGGAAAAATGTCAAAAAATCTGGGTTAGCGGTGAATTTTTAATACCTATGATTTAAGTCATTCACAGCACTCATCACAGCGTAGATTGAAGACTAAGGCGGATCAGCATAGCCGCGAAACATTTTGTTATTAATAAAATTAGTCTATGCAATATTTACTTAATGTTCATGGTACACCCGCTTTGATACGCGATTCAGTTAGGTTCTGAGCTGTATGGCCGTGACTCAGTTTAGGTTCCAAACTGAATCGCATTAAGAGGTCAGAGTATGGCCCCAAGAATGACTACCGCAGCTGTGAGGCGTCGCTTTTCCATTTGACCTGAAAACACACAAAAACTGTATTTAATATAAAATCTCAAATAAGTGAAGACAATTAAGTATAACATGTCACGCCTATTGTGATAAAAAACGCGAGTTTTAACCGTTGCAATTTAATGTAAGTATAACACAAGAATTGCAAAATGTCTTACACCACAACTACCTACGTCCCAAAACAAGACGAACTATTAACTTTAACCACATAATAAAAAAGCTATGCAAACTTGCGCGTTAACAATTATATGTTTACTTTCAGAAGGCCTAGTATAAAAGTTGTACAACATTAACTCCTCGACCGCGTTAGCGTATCGAGGGGTCAAAATATGAAAGTTGGCGGATGATTTAAATAAACGGCAAACATAATTTGAACTCCCGATACGCTAACACGGTCGAGGAGTTAATGTCGTACAATTTTTATACTAGGCCTTCTGGTGTCGATGTCATCTCGTGGTAGCGGGGCGCGGGTCCCTTGCGGATTAATGGTCTCTGCGGAGTTGCAGACCCCGGGCCACGAGGTTCGCGCTTCGGCCGACAGGTGGAGCCACCGGGTAGTACTTCTGAGAAAAGGGTTTTTTATGTGTTTTAAATAGTCTTCAAGGTAAAATTATTTTATACGCTTTTTTAAGTTTTGTTTTAATTAACACGTAATAATTAGTAAAAGGTTTGTCTATAGACGATAAGGCGCTAATGCTATAGAAATTGAGCAACCAACAAAAATGGTAGCTTTTACGAAAATAAAACTTTGGAAAAAACGAGCCTGGAAAAGGCAAGTAATAAGTAATATGTACCTACTATGAATAATATGAATATTTTTGCAGACTTCACGTATAGAATATTATGGCATATACCTAGCACCTCTCTTTCTCTACAAAAGTGAGGCTAAACAAGGAAATAGCAATTTATGGAAAAATGCTTTCAGTTCTAACCAGTACGAGTAAGAAAATCGTTTCTAGAAAAATAAAATTTAGAGACTTATCCAAATTATATAATTCGGCCGTCTCCCTCTACCACCTCTACGTCTACGTATGATATCTTTGATGTGAACGACGGCTCGTAGAAAATAATTTTTAGGGTTCCGTATTTAGAACTAATTTAAGAAATATCATTTGATATTTACCAATCGCACGGTGAAGGAACATGTCGTGTGGAAACCGAACTTATCCCGATAAGGCCTGGTTTACCTTCTGGGTTGGAAGGTCAGATGGCGGTCGTTTTCGTACAACTAGCGCCTCCAAATTTTGGGGTTAGTTATCAAAGCGGACACCAGGCTCCCTTAGCTGTGGCATAAGTGGGAAAATGATAGGAAGAAGGGACGGGACGGGACAACCGACTGAGCGGTCACATGACGGTTTCTCTTGAATACGTGTCGCTATTGACTAAGAAAGCAAAGTAGAAAAAAAACATACCTACATAAAATTTTCTGGTTTACCAAATTTAATAGAACAGGCCTAACTTAATTCAGCACAGCTAACGACCCAAGTCCTTGAAACAAAACATTTCGTCCCTAAAAAAGGGTGAAAAAACAGAAGGTTAAAAGTTGTCCTTATTTGAATTTTCATTTAAAGTTTTCCCGTCACGAACAAAGAACATTTATATTAAAAAAGTCTGGCCGCGGCCAGATAAATATCTCTAGTCCCTGGCCAACTCCGGACACAGATTAACAAGAAACAGACTGGATATATTTAATATTGTCTTCTGTTACCGCGATTGTTACTCATTGAAATTTAACGTAGGGTCATGGTGTTAATAAACGCGATTAATCCGTTCTAAAGTGTTTAATTTAGATGGATATATTTAATTACCTATTTTAGAGTGATTCAAGTTACCGTCAATAGATAGAGATTTGCGAGCAACGTAGATCTCGAAAAATCTCGATTTTGTATGGAAATTCTATGAACATAAAATGATTAAGCCTAGACCTAGGGGTAATAAATAAATGAGTGAACTAAAAATAAATTAAAACATATTGTGTTGGTATAGATATCTCTTGAAATTGTACAAAAGTCGCCTGTAGGTTTAAAATATAATGCAACAGGAAATTTTAGATCAGCGCTAAAGATACTATCAACCATCACCACCACGTTAGTTCTCATTACAAATATCTCTAGGAAGAATTGTTTGACGAAGAATTGAAGGACAGTCTGTTCCTCAATCTCCAATTAGCAGTAAAAAAATAGTAAGTACTTATAATTTTTTTTTGTTACAATAGTATTTTCCCTCATTCGCTATTGGATAGTTATAATTGTGTTTAGTAAAATGTACCACTTTTTCGCTTGAGCAAATACTAGTTCAAATTAAAATGTACGTAACCCTAGGGTTACGTAAAAACGCTGATAATATGATGAAAAACCATCAAGCCTCAAGATTGTGGTACAGTAAAGGTTTTCCTAGCAAAGCATTGTTCCATCTGCTTAACCCTCTCATCCCATCTCATTACCGCTTCCGAGCCGCAAGAGCCCAACCCAACTTCGGGACCCAACATGGTACTTAACCTTACCACAGTGACATAGGCGGCCGCGGGGGCGGTTAGCGCTAGAGGTGCCCGATTTATCTTTGTACTGCGGTGAATATCGAGAAATCAAAAAATACCTTCTTTTTTATCGTACTATTTAGTAAGTAAGAGACGAAATTGCGAAATTTACTTTTTGATAATGTCATGTCAAGTCGATAGGCCCTCTGCAACAATTGTGAGAACTTAATTAAGTATGCCATAATAGCAAACTCAGTGGCGGTAGCTCGAGTATATACGGTGAAAATAGAAGGCTGAGCTACAAAGAAAAATAATCACCACAATTTTGCGGCAACAAAACAACGGCAATTCAATCTATAAAGGAAATTGTTAGTGACCGTATTGCGCAGCACACAGCAATTACAGTATCCTTCAATACTGCTTTGCAATGCATGTATACGCAACAAGAATATATGTATGTGTGAATGCTTTAACATAATTTAGTTACTTCGTTTTCACAGGGCGGGGTGTTAATCCTCACAGGGTTTGGACATTTTTTATTTTAATTATAGAATGCTCTTCAGGCTATGTATTACTAGCTTTATAAGCCCCTCTGGGCATTGTAGACCAACCTTTGTTTTTATTTTTTTATATTTTTTTGTATGTAGGTAGTTTGCACAAGTAACTTTTTTGATTGACGGGGAGAATTCGCATTCTCTCAGTCATCATCTTAACCCTGTGAAAACGAGTGCTCTAAAGGGCTCGAAACGTAGGATCATGGTGTTAATAAACGCGATTAATCCGTTCTAAAGTGTTTAGTTACTTAAGTTAACTGGAAGCGATCTCTCGTTGTTGTCGTCGTGCCGTTGGTATCGTTGGGTTAGTTCGCCATTGTACTTTTCTATTTATTCCATTTTGTAAACGCATTTTATGTTTTGAGCGATACAGTGTTTATAACTTACTAAAACGCGTCTTGCGTTGCATGTTACAACACTTAAAACTCTTGTCATCGGAAAATCGAAATTTCAATTTGGCGTCTCTTTTGCTCGGTTATGCAAGCACGATAGAGAGGAAGATACAATTTTTCGACTTTAGTGATAGGGGTTCAAATATGAAACTGGTATATTTTAACAAAACAGAATATTAGTCAAAATCGCTATAGCTTATCTACTGTCTCCCTCGAATGCTTCAGCTGGCCACGTAACTCCTTGTTACCTAAAAATGTGCTCCAACTCTTTCTGTTCAGTATAGTGTGACGGAAATAAACATAAATGCGTGCTGGCTAGACAAGTCAAACAGTTTACAAACCGTAGCCTTTAAAGAAAAAAATGCGTCTTATTTAATACACGTAAACCGGACTACTTACAATTACAAATTATGACGGAAACATAGTAATGAAACCTCCATACACTTGCAAAAAAAATTAAAGTTGTCATGTGAAGTTTCCAACCCGCTTTGGACCAATCCCCAATCCCTTTTGTTCTTGAAAATACGCCTGGGGCCTTACCATGACTCTTAACGTGATTTAGTTGACGACCTAAACTGAGTCGCTGCCATACAACTGAAGGCCTAGTATAAAAATTGTACGACATTAACTCCTCGACCGCTTTAGCGTATCGGGAGTTCAAATTATGTTTGCCGTTTATTTAAATCATCCGGCAACTTTCATATCTTGACCCCTCGATACGCTAACGCGGTCGAGGAGTTAATGTCGTACAACTTTTATACTAGGCCTTAGCATAGTTAAGAGTCTAAACTGAATCGCGTTACGACGTCATGGTAAGGGGGCGCTCCGCAATTGGACGTATTGGACTGGCTGGATTATTTTTATTATTATAATTATATTACATATAATTATACCTTCATTTTCTACTTACGTATTACCCCCTTATTCATTAAAAAGTTAACTGAGTTAGTATTAGTTAGTTCTTTAAAATAAATGGCTTCTGTCCAATATGGGACAATTTCGCCACCAGTGTCAAAGTTTGGTTTAGCAATTGTACGGTTATAATAAATAAATTCGCTCTTTGGGCGAGACTTTGTACGGTGAGAAGCCTTGCTATTTAAAATGGTAGCTGATTTCAAATAGCACGTGGCGCGGACAACCGGATGATGGTTCCAAGTGTGGTAAGACAGGAGTCAGGACTATTTCTTCATTATCTGCATGTTTGCTTGTAAGTTCACTGTATAATAAGCCACCAATATTACTAAACAACTTTTAACAAACAAAAAACCAAGAACTACTCCCGACGCGTCCTCGCCATCTTGGACATCAACCGGAAGCCTCTGAGTTAGTATTATGTTTTATCCCTTTCTAACGAATACAAATGTCAAACTGACAGATAAGGACATGATGTGCGTTTATGAATAACGACATTAGCATATAATAATAATACTCTATAAAAATTCACTTGTCACTAGTAAAACGGATAACAAATTAACAATAATTAAGCAAACTTACTTCCACATCGCATTAATTAAAACCTTTGACAGTCGTATACATAATACACTTGAATGTAATTTCTCCAGAGCTTTGCCAATTTCCATAATTGCTCATTACGGCTATGGCGGCACTTAATTAAAACATGTTGCCTTAGGTACTGGGCTTTATTTGCCTTAGGTAAAGGGCCTTATTTGCCTTGGGCAAATAACGCGCAAAACGCGGGTTTGTAAAAGAGAATTTAGGTAGTCTTAGGGATATGTAGCGTTTTATATTAATTAAGGATTCTTTTGTCAGATATCTATAGATTAATATATATTATTTGTAAGTACTAAGCAATGACAGTAAAAGGAGAGTCTCTAGAAGAGTATAAGGCCAATGTCACGCTGGGCCTATACCACGAAAATCCGATTGCGGATTTGTATTTCCATCTCTGTCACACTTGCGTATTGGAGTGTGTTACGGCTGCTACCACCGGAGGTGAAGCGGGGACCGTACGCCACTAAACCAGTTTGGTGCCTCCACCGCTGCCCCGCTTCCTCTAGCCGCCTACCTAGCCACTTGGCGCTGAGATACGCGCTCACTCGCGCGTCTACGCACTTATTTTATTGCATAAATTAGAATTTATTACTCAAGACCCCAGGTCTGTACATGGTGACCCCGACGTGATTATTACGCAACGATTGCTTCTACTAGTGAAGAAGGCAAAGGTCACGACAGCGACAACGTGTCAAGTTTGGACATCCGATACAACCGATACCGGACTTCAGGATTCAACGCCTTGAATTGTTCATATCTACGACGCTTGTTGAACTGTACGACGATATACCATTTGGAGGAATACGACGCCATTTTGGAGGTTGCAGACACCCTTACTTGAAGCCCGCCGGCCAGAACTACGCCGCAGCCAAGGTTTAGCAAGGGAAGTGCACCATCCTATCTTATTTCCTATCCGATCGTAATTTTCCTCTACTTGATTATTTAGCTTTGCCATCTTCACCCTTTTGGTGTGCTAAAGTTTAACTGTATGCAATTTTATTGCGCTAGTGACGTATGCACTTTTAAAGCGATTTCTCATTAAATTGTGTCAGCGATAAAAACTGACTGCTTACAGCCTAGTCAATACTTAAGCCTATTGAGCTAATTTCTAAAATATTTAATGCGTTTATGCTGCTTATTTTAGTAAAATTATTTCTGGTTAATCAGCTTACTTAAAATATTCCCCTACTTTGCAAGCATATTCCTGCTTCTTTTTGAACCATTCGATACTAATATAATAACTTAATAGTGACTCATTCGCATAGGAAAATTCCAAGCGCAAAAAATCTATTGTACCTACTCCATAGTTACTCGAGTGTCTCGTCTTACAGATAAGAACCGGTTGCGTCGCTGCCCGGTAACAGCTACTGCGCACATTTGCAGCGCGCTTTTCTGCTGACGCCTGCATCGCACTGTTGCCGAGTCGACCACTGTGACTGTGAGAATAAGCCGGACAAATTTACGTATTTATTATACTATTTTTTTACGTTTGATCACTTGTCCCCTCATTCGCTGTATTAATTGAAATCTGATATTTTAGTTAAGTATAAAAATGGCTACTTTGATCCCCACTAGAAATTCTATTAAGGGCCGTATTACTAAATTTAAAAATTATATTTCCGATTTGAATAATGAGGAAAGTATTTCCTCAAAGGATGTGGACGAACTTTCTTTGAAATTGGATCGTTTTCGTGCTATGTTCACACAATTCGACCAGATTCAAACTCAAATAGAGATTGCGACTACATCCGTTATGAATGACGAAATCAACATAAGAGATGAGATGGAGAACGATTTTGTATCTCTTATTGCAACGGCTCAGAAGATTATAGACAGGACAACCGAAAGATCTGATTTTGTCGGCGTAAAGTCTGAAGTTCAAAGTAACTGTGGTCATGACAACTCTTGTAACGGTTTAAATTTTCGTTTACCAGTTATTAAAATCGCTAATTTCGATGGTTCATATTTTAAGTGGCTCGAGTTCAGAGATACCTTTGACTCGTTGATTCATAGTTCTGATAACATCAAGCCGATTCACAAATTTCACTATTTAAATTCGTATTTAGACGGTGAAGCGGCTCAAGTTATAAGTAATTTAGAGGTTTCGGACAGTAACTATGCTGAAGCGTGGCGTCTCCTCTGTGAGAGGTATGACAACAAAAAACAGTTGATTAGCAACCATTTGAATTCTTTGTTCAACCTGCAACCAATTGGTCGCGAATCGGCAAAGTCCCTGCGTTATTTAGTGGATCACGTATCCAAAAACCTACGGGCTTTAAATACGCTGGGCCAGCCTACTGATAAGCGGGACACACTTCTTATATATATGATCGTGAGTAAGCTAGACAGCAATACTACGCTGAAGTGGGAGGAATTTAAAAATATTTCATTTAAAGGTGATGATTTGCCTTCACTGGCTGATTTTAATAGTTTCATAAAGGGTCGTGCAGATGTTTTGGAATCGGTTCAGCGGAATAAATCGGATAAATCTAGCGTTAATAATAATAATAAACGCGAACCTTTTGCCTCGCCTCATAATAAACATGAGAAGACTAGCACGAAATGTTTTGCGATTTCAGCCGCACCTGCCGCTTCGGCCTCGTCAGCCTCATCCCCTCCTGCCTGTGAGTTCTGCAGCGGCGAGCACCGGATATACGATTGCTCGTCTTTCCTGTCCCTGCCCATTGAAGACCGGATCTCCGGAGCTTCAAGGTTACGTCTTTGCCTCAATTGTTTGCGTAAGGGGCACACCTCTCACCGCTGCAGAGTAGCCCCGTGTCGGACTTGTAAGAAGCGCCATAACACTTTATTGCATAGGGAGACTCCTCAGGCTGCCGCCGCGCCCGTCGACTCGCCACCGCCGGCGCCGCGCTCCGAGCCCGGGCTCGCCTCAAATATGGCCGTGTCGCACTCAAATCAGGTCCTTTTACCTACCGCGCTCATTGATGTTTATAGCCCCATTAGCAATAGTTACGTAACAATGCGCGCGTTCTTAGATAATGGTAGCATGACTTCTGTTGTCACTACTAGTTTGCAACAGAAACTGCAACTCGCAACTCAGCCTACTGATATAAACCTTTTCGGATTGTCTGATGTTCTCATATCCAGCAAATCCGAACGCTGTGCTGTGCGGATTCCATCTAAATATGACAATAAATTTATATTCGATATATCTTGTCTAGTACTGCCAAAGGTTAACGATTCTTTGCCTCAAGGATATATCGATTTATCGAAGTTTAACATGCCGCACAACATACAACTCGCCGATCCTCATTTTAATCAGCCCGCGCATGTAGATGTTTTGATTGGCGGTGACATTTTTTGGAGTTTGATTGGCGGCGAGCAAATTGACGTAGGACACGATTCTCTTATTTTGCGTAAATCTAAATTAGGTTGGTTAGTGGCCGGAAAGACAAATGCATTTTCGATGCCTCGCGATAAGTCGTTCAATTCTTTTTTACAATGTAATCATTTGACGACGCATAGTGATAACGATGTCCTTAACGACTCGCTCACTAAATTTTGGCAACTGGAGCAAGTGCCTCAACCTAAACAACAATTTACTGATTTAGAGGCAGAATGTGAACAACATTTTGTCGCTCACACTTATCGTGACGAAAACGGTAGGTTTTGCGTTCGTTTGCCATTAGTAACGGAACCCGATTGTTTAGGGAATTCTTATCGTTTAGCGAAAAAAAGGTTCTTTGCGTTAGAAAAACGTTTTAAACGCAACCCTGAGCTCAAAACGGCTTATGAGCAATTTATAAACGAATATTCTGAGCTAGGCCATCTCTCTGTGTCCGAATCTGATATTCCGGATCCCTCCTTCTTTGTTCCTCATCATGCTGTGTTGAAGCCCCTAAGTGAGTCTACTAAATTGCGGGTGGTATTTAATGGTAGTGCCCCCACCACGTCTGGCTATTCTATAAATGACCTGCAAATGGTCGGCCCGACGATTCAAGACTCGCTTTTTAATATTCTTTTGAGGTTTCGTACCTACAAATACGTATTGACCGGTGACATCGCTAAGATGTATCGGCAGGTTCTAGTTCAGGAGTGTGACCGCGATTTACAATTAATTCTTTGGCGCTCCAATGAGAACGAACCTTTAAAATCGTTAAGACTTAACACGGTCACTTACGGATTTTCAAGTGCTAGTTTTTTAAGCACACGCTGTTTATGGCAGTTGGGCGAGGAATGTCAGGACGAAAAAATTAAGACTATTATTCAAAATGATTTTTTAGTCGATGATTTGTTGACAGGGTCGGACACAGCGGATGAACTTAGTTTTATCAAATCCTCAGTCGAGCGTGCGCTAGCGGCTGGTTGTTTTCCCCTGCGCAAATATCGCTCAAACTTATCGTCTATTTTGCATGACTCACAAAACTCTGACGACAGTAGCTTGATTATCAGCTCGTCATCATACACGTTAGGGGTGGGCTGGGACTCTAATGCAGATATACTTCATTTTCCTACTCAATATTCTGCCAAGGACGGCCACCCTACGAAACGTTCAATTTTATCGGATTCGTGTAAGATATTCGACCCTTTAGGTGTTCTATGTCTGCTTACGATTATACCTAAAGTTTTAATTCAAAAATTGTGGACTGAAAAATGGGACTGGGATGTTCCTGTACCAAATCACATACGTGAGTCTTGGCAGGAATTTGTTAACGGGTTGCGTTCTTTAACGTCACTTCAAATCCCGCGTCATGTACTTTGCGACTCGCCGACACGCATCGAAATGCATTGTTTTTGTGATGCAAGCTCAATTGCATACGCAGCCTGTATCTATTTAAAGTCTTTCAATGAAAAGGGCGATATTGTAGTTAGATTACTATGCGCCAAGGCTAAGGTCGCACCGGTTCAGACCACAACTATTCCTCGATTGGAATTATGTGCTTGCGTTTTAGGCGCACAGCTCGCGTCAGCTGTTTCCAAGACGTTGCGTTTCCAGATTGCGCATAAATTTTATTGGACTGACTCGTCTATTCATATCATCGCGTGGCTTAAAACCAATCAACCAAAATGCTATCTAGCTATATTTGTATGTTGCCGTTACAAATGTTTGCACTTAGAGGCAGTAAGTACGCTGTCTACAGATTCGTTCATTCTCTCTCTGCGGCGTTTTATCGCTCGTAGAGGACGACCACGCGAAATCTTCTGCGACAATAGAAGGAACTTTGTAGGAGCGGCCAAAGAAATTAGCGATTATGTTAATTCTAATTCTGACACGGTTTGCAATTTTGCAGCAAATGAGGGAAAACAATTTAAATTCCAACCGGCTTATGCTCCGCACTTTGGTGATTTGTGGGAAGCAGGCGTCAAATCTGCAAAATTTCACCTGAATCGCATTCTAGGCAACGCTCACCTTACATTTGAGGAGCTGTCATCGCTTTTTAGTCAAGTAGAGGCGATCCTTAATAGTCGACCCTTATGTCCTCTGTCCTCCACGCCAAACGATTTCCAAGCTTTAACCCCTGGGCACTTCCTTATAGGGCGCGCGCTCACTTCATTGCCGTCGCGGCACCTGGCGGATATAAACCCGAATCGCTTAGATAAGTTTCAGAGGCTTGAGGCATTGAGACAGCACTTCTGGCGGCGATGGCAGCTGGAATACGTTTGCGAGCTCCGGCAACGGACGAAGTGGCGAGTTCCAGGACGAGCTCTTCAACTTGGCGATCTGGTCTTGATCAAGGAAGAGAACGCCCCTCCACTGCACTGGCGACTTGGACGAATCGCTAAGATGTTTCCCGGGGCTGACGGGATTTCGCGAGTAGCTGAAGTAGCTACCTCGACTGGAACCTACAAACGAGGTGTGAAGTACCTCTGCCCTTTACTGGACGAGACAAATGAGTCCTTGAAGACTGACGTCTCCAAGGGCCCCCAGGATGTTACGGCTGCTACCACCGGAGGTGAAGCGGGGACCGTACGCCACTAAACCAGTTTGGTGCCTCCACCGCTGCCCCGCTTCCTCTAGCCGCCTACCTAGCCACTTGGCGCTGAGATACGCGCTCACTCGCGCGTCTACGCACTTATTTTATTGCATAAATTAGAATTTATTACTCAAGACCCCAGGTCTGTACAGAGTGACAAAGAGGTTTCCTCGTCAATGCCTATGTTCGATATTCGTGGTAGGCGTGCTGTGTGCTTACCATGAGTTGCATTCGATTGCGACTGCGGCATTCGACAGTATGTCCGTCTCGCTCCTGCCAGAGTAGTGGTACGTATGGTGCATATGTACTGTAAAAATACTCTAAGTCTTTAGTTATTTTCCATCGTTGGTTTGTGCTTTCTGTTTAGCTGTTCAACTTTAAGTTTAAATAGTGCTGGTAAAATAAACAACCAAATTCTAACTTTTTGTTGTCCCTTCCTATTTGAAACTGGATCGCTATGGGACTCTTCCCCTCATCTCCATTAAGGATGACTCACACTAGAACGGGACGGGACGGGACGGGAAAATCTGTAAATTTCTTTAAAAAGCGTCACGTGACATCCGAGGGCTTCGATCTATCACGTGATTCTTTCTATAGAAATTGACAGATTTTCCCGTCCTGCCCCGTCCCGTCCCGTGCTAGTGTGAGTCATCCTTTAGTATTACATGACATTGTAGAAGGTTCTAAAAGAATACCTTCAGAAGTGTACATTTTATTTATGGAGGCTATTTTCAACCGACTTCAAAGTTTCAAAAAGTTTCCCAATTCATGTGTTTTTTTTGTATTATTTGTAGCTAAGTTCTTAGAGAGAAGCTAATCAAGTTTAATTAAAGAGTATCTGGGTTTGTCTAATACATAAATTTAGGCAGAATCAACTGCTTTCCTCTCTAACGCCCCTAGTATAAATTCCATTACATTTTAGGTGCATGAAGCTTGTGGCTTATATAAAGCGTCTCCAGCAAAACTGAGTAACTTTTGACACATCCTGCGTAATTATTAACTATGTAACTTTACATAACCGCCACTAGTTTACCATAACGCTTTAGTACGACGTTTCAGGATGGCCGATTGTTAGTGCATAGCCAAACTCCCTTAACCAATTAGGTTCACTATTAAAGTGTTCGCCCACTCCGAGACGCCACGCACTCTCAATTACGGAGTTGCTCGAAGTTGGCCGCTCATATATTTCCATTATGTGTGAAATACGAGCAAAGTGGAAAGTTAGGCAGCGCTATCCTTTGGCGGCTATAATTTATGTGCGGGTAACTTCTACGACGGGGTAGCGTCGGCAGAGAAATGGTACCTACGAGACTTCTTTAGTTTGGTCTAGACTTTTAAACTTTATAAGCATACCTGGGATGTTACGGAGGTTCGGCTTCGGCTCCGATATACCGAAACTTTCGGCTGAATTCACACCTCCGGCTTCGGCTTCAGTTTCGTCTAATTTCAAGCGAACACCTCCGGCTCCGGCTTCGGTTTCGTCTAATTTTAAGCGGAGGTTTTAACGGAGCCGAAAGTCGGCAGCCGCGGCGCGCGGCGTGTGCCTAGGCGTACAAACGGGTTTTGACTTGTCTCCCCGGGAATCACCCCACGTGTTTTACGACGATTATTTGACCTCTGCAGGTGCAGGGTGAACACAGGGTTGTCTAATACTTCTACTAAAACGAAGGCAGAAATTTCGCCTCGAGTTACACAAGATCCAATGGGAACGAAGTCCACGTCTCAGGGAAACTGAATCAAAATTGACAATCTTGTTTGCAATATTTTCCAGACCAGACGACTACTCGACAGACTCACTCGCGTTGTGCTAAGTCCCACCTTCACCTCCGGCTCCGGTTTCGGGTTCGGTTTCGGTTTCGCTTTCAGTTTCGCTTTTGGGTTCGCTTTCGGTTTTGGATTCGCTTTCGGTTTCGTTAAAACAAATTTAAAACCTCCGGTTTCGGCTTCGGTTCAGATAAAACCACCTCCGTAACATCCCTAAAGCATACCCTACGGAAATTGATAAACCTAGAAAATTTACATAATTAAGGGTTAGCAATTATATTTTTTTATAATTTTGGGTGCGTGACAGTGACACCACTCTCCGTTATACAAGGTGTACTTAACAAAAATTATAATAATGACGACTTGAAAGTGCTGGCCTTGACTTGAAATATTTTGGGTCCATTTTACTCAACCCCAAACGAAACAAAGCTTGCACTACATAGAAAACATCCATAACTCAGGAGATAACCATGTCACTCTTTTTAGTAAAATATATCACTTTGTCGCTTTCCGATAAGGAACTAATGCCATAAAGATTACTTTAGAAATATACTATATACTATAATATCTTATCAACAAGCAACAAAGTGCTATCTTTCACTAAACACAAGCACATATATTTAAACCAACTTACAAGCAAATGAAGTGTTAAACTTTAAAGCGTTATTTTAAACGTCTATCTTCTATCAAATTATGACGTTTACTTTTAAAGACAGTTCTATCAAATCTATGGAAACCTAGCTTAGACAGACTCTACATACAACACAAAATTTTGTATTAAATTGTAACTGGCTTGTTTTGCCGACGCTCCAACAAAGCTCCAGGCTGCGGCGCACAGTAATTGTACAAAAGTTCCGATCCTCAGCTATGGTAAATTTGTTCACGCTTCCTTGCGGGCGCGGCGAACGGGCGTTTGGAACGCCGCGGGTCAAACACTCATATTATACGGTAATTGTGGGACAATTTTGATCCGAAACGCTGCATTTGAGGTACAATAAAAGAAAACAAACTGCATATTTTTTGGATTACACGTGAAAAAAAGGTAAATAATAGGCGGTATTAACACTAAGGAGACCCTTTGGGTAGAGTAGACAAGAAACTAAAAGTTGCTTTTGGCAGGATACCTAACTGTAGATCACTACGGATTAATATTAATAGTAACTTTGTTAACGTTTCCTTGCGGGCTATGTAAACTGGCGTTTGAAACGCCGAAGGTGAAACGCTCACTAAACGTAGTAATTGTAGAAAAGTGGTGATCCTCAGCTGTGCTATTTGCTTTGTCCGAAGATTGACTGGTAGAGACTGCTTTTTAGCATTAAATCCGTTTATGTGCGAGGGTCTGTTTCTTTTGTGCAATAAATATTAAGGTAAATGAATACAGAAACTGTACCAAACTCCCGATCAACCTATTTCCAGTGTAAGATCATCATCATCAACCTAAGGTAGTCCACTGCTGGACGTAGGTCTTTCTTCTAACACGCCACTGAGCTCGATCTTGGGCCTCCCGTATCCAGCCGTGACCTGCCACCTTAGAAAGATCACAGGGCACCTTGGCACAGGGCGTCTTACACAGCGCTTGCCGAGTCGCGGCCTCCACTCGAAAAGATCACATTCTACGACGAGATGACCATGTCGTGAAAAAGTGCCATGGCTATGACAAAGAAGGGAGAGGATGACCTGGATGACGAAGGTCCGCAGAGACAAGAAGGAGATAAATTTTACTTCAGAAGACGCAAAAGACAGAAGCAAGTGGCGCCGCATGATAGGGAAAGCCGACCCCGAAAAATGGCGAAGGCAAAGAAGATATACGTTCGACCAATCCGTCGGATGGATAGATGACCTTATGAAGGTCGCCGGGAGAAGCTGGATGCAGGTCGCTTCCAACCGGTACATATGGCGGTCCAAAGGGGAGGCCTATGTTCAGCAGTGGACGTCTTATGGCTGATATGATGATGATGATGATGAATCCGTCGGATATGCATAGCGGGTATTGCCGGCCATATACGTTCGGGTAGGTACTCGTATGTCCGCTGGGCATCCGCCAGACGAATTTCCCATAGATTTATTGGCATATCAGAAGCGTATTGTAATTATCTCTCTATCACTCTACCTTGGTACCGATTTCGGAAATGTAATTGCTTCGATTCTAAAGCATTTACATCTTGCTCTTTCTCATTGGTCGAACCGAGTTGCAAATACTTTCGAATCGACAATTCGATCCCGAATGCCAACTCATGGTAGAGACTCTCATTAGTGTGACAATGACAGTTGCGTTTCGTTCGCGGCTTAGCGTTAGCGATTGGCATCTTGGCTACGCTGCCAGTCGAATATCACCTAGGGGTTCTAAGGGCTGTCGCTTAAGGATTTTTTTAAACACATCTATGCTTATCACCAGTTTGACTGTAGAATACTATACTCGCTACCGTGTACTTGAACCTACTATCAGTGCATCTTGCTCTCACTTGCTGGTGGGTGCGAGATGCAACTGTAGATACCGAGACGTAAATGAGAAATCGTTTACTACAGCAGCTTGTGGTTAACACACGACACGGTGCCAATGAACCGATATTGGGGACTGTTCGTAGACGCTTTTCGCTACATACGCGTTTCTCCATGTTATCGGCTATGCTTGTACCATTCAGAAGCACTAATAAGTGTAGTAATAAATTATAAATAGAAAAAGATCTCATATATATATTAGAGAATAATTGACTAAGGGCTGGGATCGAACCAACAACCTCCTGCTTACGCGGCAGACACCTTAACCACTAGGCTACTCTACCACGGCAGCCAGGGTCCGAAATATCTTAAGTGTATGCAATCCTGTCTTATTTTAAACGCTTAAGGTGCGTTCCGTCAATCCTACAGCTTAGACTTTAAAATTGTGTAGATAAGTATTAGTACCAAATAAAGTTTTGGAATAAAAATAGCAAATTAAATAGCTTATGTGCAGTACAGTAGGACAAAAAAACTATATCCATCCCTGGTAATACTAGCGTAGGAAAAAGACAGTATGATGCTCTCTATCCTACTGTTACTGCTCGCTTGCTTGTCAAACTATAAACCTCTTTAGTGACAAAAGAAACGCATAAAAAATGATACATGAGATGACGTTCCGCGACGCAAATCTAATTTCGCATGACACAAGCGCGTCATAATCCGCGACGAGTAAATACTGCCTAAAAGCGGCTTGCTGGAAATAACTCGGATGACGTTAAAAACGAACAGATTGCTAAATTATTTTGAAAAACTTACTGAAACGAGCCGGGGTTAGAACCTGCGACACCAGATAAAAAGTGTAACATCTTACATCCAAGTACTAGTCTACGTAACCGGTACTTTACACCACCATATAATTCAAAATACTACGTCACACTTTAATTTACACCGGGAACCTAAAAGGAATTCTAAATTCGCTCAGATAACATGTGACGCTAATCTGATTCCGCGTGACCAAAACTGCGTCATAATGTTTCATAAACTGTGGTGGAACGCCACAGTCACGCAAATTGCCGCCAAAAAGCACGACGCTGATGAACATTAGTAGGGTGAATTGGGGTAATTTCGAATATCACAGGATGGTTCCTCTAATTCCATCATCTTGGGTCTCATTTCGAAATAATCCTGCGCTTTTTCAAATTTGAAATTTCACCATTACTACCTACAGCGCAAGACTGTCTATAGTCTGACAACCACAGTCTGGCAGTAGAATAATATTTTTTTATTTAACAAATATATATAGTAATTTTCAAGCTACCTCGAAGATACCATCGAAAGCGACATCTTACTGATGACACAGACACACTTCTCACACATTACATACAAAAACAATCTATAGTGACGACACTAACACATAGAAAATGATAAAACTTCATTAACAAATCTTTATATCTATTTATCTATTTTGTGTACAGGCTAGTCACAACGCACTGCGTAAGTATGCCTATTTGGGCTTGTATTTCGGCAAAGGGGTAACTGTACGTATGCAGACCTTCTCCCTGTGTAGCTTGAAGCTATGGGCCTCACCGTGGCGTCTTAACGTGATTCAGTTTAGGTTCTTAACTGTGCTCAGTTGTTAGGCCGTGACTCAGTTTAGGACGTCATGGTAAGACCCCTGATCACTATATATGGGCGTAGTAACTTTTTCTTCCTGATTTTCGCAATTCCGATTGCGCACTTCTTCGCACCTCTCATTTTTAAGAACTTCTTAATAACTAGGTACATACAACTTATTAAGGATGACGCACAGTAGTCCGTTCCGTTCGGATCCGATACGGGACGATCTGTCAGTTTCTATAGAAAGTATCACGTGATAGCTAGGAGCCCTCGGACGTCACGAGACTTTTTGTATACAAACTGACAGATCGTCCCGTATCGGATCGGAACGGAACGGACTACTGTGAGTCATCCTTTATACGGCGCTAATTCTATGTATTGGAAGATATACGCCACGAATATCACGCAAAGGAATGAAAAATAACTCGACGAAATACGAAAATTCAAAAGCCTTTTATAATTTCCCACTGTTCTTTCATTAGATATTTATTCTGGGACGCGATGACGATAATTATCTTTTATGAGGGTTCCCAATTTAGCCGTCGCGCTAAATTTTAATAACTCTCGTGAAAAGCCGTAGAAAATAGGAGGGAAACTTCACTTATGTGGTTACTTATTTACCGAGTAACGTGTAGTTTAAGCACACCTCACAGACGCTCCCACTTCATGCAAACGTATTTAGATCAGGCTCCTTACCATGATGTCTTAACGTGAGTCAGTTTAGGTTCGAGGGCTTTGTCATAATGTCATAACGCGATTCAGTTTAGGTTTTTAACTATGGTCAGTTGTATGGCAGCGACTCAGTTTAGGTCGTCAACTGAATCGCTTTAAGACGTCATGGTAAGACCCCAGTTGTATGGCAGCGACTTCAAGTTAAGACGTCATGGTAAGGTCCCTAAAATGATACCTACATAATCAATAGATAAGAATAGTTTGCTAAATAGTCAAGTGCAAAAATATGTATCAACGAAATCGTATCATAAATATAACATTGGAATAAGATGCCATGGGATATATATATATTATATATTAGTCAGTTTGATGTGCTTTGCACCCATATTTTTACAAATTTAACGATTGTTTAATGACGAAACTTAAAAACCGGAAAAGTTGTGAAAGAAAAATATTGCAGGTACTTAATGGAGTATTACAACGTCTATTTGTTAAATAATAGTAACTTATTAATAGATCTTCTAGGTTTACTTAAAAGATCCGATGAATGTTCAATCTAGAATTGAAATAAAATATTCAAGCAAAAAAATCTTATTCACAATTCCTTACATAACAAACAATTTCACCCTAAAATTTCCACGAAAATTACATTATCCCAAAATTTGCTAATTTCACCTCAACGACCCTTATTTCAATAGAAGCCCGTTCTTTTACATTTTAAGTCGTTCTGGCCAGGATTTATATTCGGCGGATACTTCAGCAGACCCGAGAGGGCCATAAATAACCGGAAAGGTCTGCCCCTACCCCATTTGCCCAAGGGGGAAAAAGGGGTAACCCCCAAACCCGCAAACGACTAAGGTTACGCGCTGGGCAAGATGAAAGAACACCCCCATATATCTTTTTCAAAGTGTGGATTGTTTGAGAATTTTAATTTTGCGCGAGAAAGGTTGGAGCGACCCGCCGCCATTTTTTTAGGTAGATACCTACTGCTGCTGACGGATTGGGAGTTTTATTACGTGGTCTGTGTGTGCAGGGTTTTATTTTTCTAGAATTACTTAAGTACTTACTTAAAATGTGGGTTATAACTTAGCATAAGCTACGTATGAAGTCATACATATTGCTATACTAGCTTATTCAGACTCATTATACCATTTATTTCTTTTTTAATATAGGAAGTTTTGGATCTTTAACCAACATCATGACTACTCTAGAATAATAAAAGAAAAAGAGTGTCCCTTGTGTTTGGTCAGGTTCGTAATGTATTTTTTGAAACATTTTGAATGGTCCGTTACGAATCTGATTTTTTTTTTAAACAGATAATTGAGGACACATTTTCTTCAATATGGTCCATATGGTTTCTGAATATGCCCAATAAAATTATATTAGGGATTATTTTATTGTATTGTGCTAGCACAAAGTACATTCTAAGAAGAAAGAGATAACTACGATACGCTTCTGAGCGTGATCGATTGGCATCTAGACTACGCACGCTTATCGTCACGAGCTAAAGCCTATAATAATAAAGTATTGTGAAATTCCATTTAAAATAAAAATAAAGTCATTTAAACACAGCAAGTTTGTAAACAAAAAATGATCGCCAAATTGAGTGAATATTCACAATCATTCAGTTTTAAATCCCCGACGTTAAACGAATGATTAAAACTGATAAATATTTTTTGTTGCCCGCCAGTTCAGAGATGGGGAAGAACGTTACATTTCTATCGCCGTGACTGACGTTTCAGTTCCTCAAAAGTCACAGTGAAATATCTACTTGATTGTGTCATGGCGGTCACTTGTGACACGAGTAGGTGATTACGTCGATCACTTTCTCTCACCCGCAACTTGCACTTAGTAGGGCGTCGGGGGCCGAGCTGTACCGATTAAGCCTGAACATACGTGCGTACCACGAGCGTTGTACTACTTTAGTTTATATACGCGTGATTGGGATGCGAGTGACGCAGGTAGCTACAGAAATGAAAGAACAGCCACCGTAATTTTGTAACGTCGTTCCCCGGCTTTCAGACACGGTAATACTAATTAGACGGCGAGTCACAGTGATTTTTTCATCGTGACGTGATTTATCACACCTCTAGACTAGTTTAAACAGCAAAAAAATAACCCGCAATTGAGACAGACGATTTTAATTTTAATTTAATTCAGTAGTTCAAGGCCGTCACTTGTTGCTTTTTTACGCAATATTTTTCATCGACATTCGCTCACTTTCAATTTTAAAAAGTAATGGGAAAAATTAAAGGTTTTTAATAATGTATTTCGGGTGATTGGGTGTTTTTCGACGGTTAAAAACGGCTGGCAAGTTTAAAAGTGTTGGAAAAATGAGCTCGTTTTTAAAAGTGTTTGTAAAAACACTTTTAGCTGTTGAATGCGGGTTTAACGTGTACGCATTATAAATAAAGGTTTTATTTTTTCTACTGATTCATTACAGTTTATTTATATAATTTATTGGTATTTTATTTTGAGTGCTTATGAGATTTCGATGTTTGCTTCCTCACTCTAAATAATAATAAAGATTAGGTCAGAATATCAGTAGTTAGAGAATCATACAACAGCGTGCGTAGCCAAAATGCCAATCGTTCACGCTTAGAAGCGTATCATAGCTATCTTTCTCTATCACTCTTCCTTATTAGTGCGACAATGACAGTTGCGTTTCGTTCGTAACTAAGGATTAGCGATTGGCATCTTGGCTACGCACGCAGATTTATACGCTAGTGCCCGGAGATGAATAGTTTTTTTCTTCAACTGCTACTGAAAACAATAGAGCGGCGATCGTAGGTTTAACTAGGGTACCGTACAGAGATTTCCATGTCCCTTATCCTAATTGAACCTACGGTCAACGACATATGTCGTATGTATAGTTTATCAGACTATTTCAGGTTAAATTAAAATAGTTCTCAAAATACTTATACCGGGTTACTCACATCAATAAAGTCGAAAATAGCTTGACATGTTTCGGAACAGTCCGTGCCCCTTATTCACACTGAGTGTGCGTAGAACAGCCGCCGCGGCCAGACGCATACGGGACACGGACTGTTCCGAAACATGTCGAGCTATTTTCGACTTTATTGACGTGAGTAATCCAATATAATTATATATTGAATTACTTACTGATATATATTGAAATATATTTTAATATGTCCTAATACTCACGGGAGTATTTCAGGTTATTTTTACAATTCGATTGGTTGTTACTGGGATATCGTGTGCTACTTGCTACTAATGAAAAAGTAAACAAAATGATTTTTATTTTACCAACAGATAGTACAGAATTTATAGTAATGGCAATTCATTATAAGATGGAAATGGGATTTACTGAAAGTACCGTGAACTTTCAATGCGATCGTGCGTAGCCAAAATGCCAGTCGCTACCGGTCAATCGCGAACGAAACGCAACTGTCATTGTCGCACTAATAAGGAAGAGTGATAGAGAGAGATAACTACAATACGCTTTTAAGCGTGATCGATTGGCATCTTGGCTACGCACGCAGTTGGGAACAGTTGTGGGCAATTTATAAATCGGAAAACGGGTTCAATTAAAAAAAACTTCGCCCTTTAAACCCTTTTGGCAAAAACTTGACAAAATTACGTCCCGTTACCAATCTACAAAACTGCTTAAATTGCAAGCATGTGGCATACTGAATTAGTACCGAGTCGTGTACGATTACTAACTTTCCAATCCTCCTATTGCCTCATCAGTATCATTCGAATACCAACCATTTGTTTTATGAAATAAGATTTAGATTTAATTAAGCATTTAACACAGTAGCGAGGCTTACATATTTGAGTTATATTGCGCTCTAATTTTCTAAATCTCTTATCTCATTAAACATCGTCGGTTCGAAATCAACCTTAACTTACTTAACATAAGGTTTGCGTTCAATTGTCGTCTTAAAGATAAATATGAGTCTGGTAAGGTAGTGCTAAAATGTGGTCGCAGCTCGTCTAATGAGATTGGGCAGTTTCAATTTGTAGCAGCTGCTTGCCGGTCAGGCAATGTTCGGATTGGCTAATTTAATCAAGTCAAAGATGGAACGATCCGATACGTGCATACTATTTTAATTCAGTAATTTATGGCTTAGTGGAAAAGCGGTGAAACAGAGGTAACAGGAAAAAGGGTTAAAGTAGGGGAATTAATAAAATTACAACGAAAATAAGGTGTATAAATATAACAGTTTAAGTAAACACAATTAGGGTCGGCGCCCTCTTAACGGCACACTTTAAAAAATTGGATTTTAAATGGAACTGCTCCTACTTTGGCTACTTGTAACTTAAACAAATGACTACATAACTAGGGAAATATCTTACCAAAACCAGATTTTCTTACAAACTAAATTGATAAATGAAACGAACTTTAATAACGTCTTATCAAATTATATGAGTAGCTGTTGACGAACTAATAAACTAAGCGAAGCACAGGTCCTTTGACGAAAGCTGGCGCAGAAAATGTATAATTGTCATTCATTTCAAAGACATACCGCTACAGCTTTTGTGAATTAATCTATAGTTTTTTTTTTTCAATGCAATGACAGACGTCACAAACCTAAAGTGTTGTCTATACAAATTGTCCTACCAATTGACGTTCCTTTCGAGGACGCTCCGGCTGTGGTATCAGCTCTCTGCCGAGGTTTTCCCAACGGATTACAGTATGAGGTTCTTTAGAAAAGGAGTGTACAATAATAATGGGTCGGCAACGCGTATGTGACACCCTAGGGTTGCAGGCGTCCATAGGCTACAGTGACCGCTTTCCACCAGGCAGGTCGTATGCTTGTTTTCCATCGCCGTGGTTAAAATAAAAACAAATTTAATAGCTATTTATAAATAATAAATATTTATAATAAAGCTATTTTTTTTTTAGTTTATTAATACCATGATCCTACGTTAAACGCGATTAATCCGTTCTAAAGTGTTTAATTTCAATGAATAACAATCGCGGTAACAGAAGACAATATTAGTAAGCAGGATTTAAACATTACATTTATTTAAAAAAGTTTAAAGCCCTGTCTTTGAACCGCATTGTCTATTGGACAGAATAAGTTAATGGCAGACTTGGAGAGGCGTTTATTGGCTAGATAGCCAATCTGCGGACTTGTACAGCTGGTGCACAGCTTTGCTAACCACTTTTATTGGTAGTGGCTTCTGAAAAGTGGATAATAAAGACAGAATTAAGGGGTTACATTAAGAGTACTTTATGCCTTTGAAAAAAATGTCTTCTTAAACTTTTAACCAACTGTTTAATATATATCATACTCTGATCTTAATATTAGGTAGTAAAAAAGACAATAGATACAAGAGTAACTAATAGAACGATTAGCATTAATATTATGATTATAATGTACGTACTCGTACTACTCACTAAAGCGTACCTCTTAGAGAATACGTAAAGTGTATGGCAAGTTTTTCTAATTACCAAAGCTAGCGTACGAAATTCTAATCTATTACAAATTACAAAGACTTTAATCCCAGACGCGGCCGCGGTAAGCTTTTCGAGTGTTTTGCAGAAATTGCAGAATGCTTGTGTGCTCGCCGAGGCAGCTGCTACAAGAACGGAGCATTCCCATTCGTCTAGCACAGAATCGAAATCTCAATCAAACCAGCGTGCGTAGTCAAGATGCCAATCGCGCACGCTTAATAACGTATCGGAGCTACCTCTCTCTATCACTCTTCCTTATTAGTGTGACAATGACAGTTGCGTTTCGTTAGCGACTGAGCGTGAGCGATTGGCATCTTGGCTACGCACCCAGGGGCCTTTTTATGACAACTTAACGCGATTCAGTTGACGACCTAAACTGAGTCGCTTCCATACAACTGAGCCTAAACTAAATCGTGTTAAGATAAGACGCCGTAGTAAGGCCTCAGACACCAATTTCACGACGCTGACAAGAGTGACAATACCTAAAATGACTGAATTACTGGCGCTTCAGGTGTCCATAGTCTACGGAAACCGCTCACCATCGCGCGGACTGTGTGTTGGTTTGCCAACATTTCGATAATTTAAATTCGCTCTCTTAGTGCCTTTTCACACTTGAGCGATTTTTAGGCGATTTCTATACAAATTCGATCGCGGCGATCACGCCACGAGATCGCCGCGATCGAATCGAAAATCGCCGAAAAGAATCGCTAGTGTGCACAGGCCCTTACCGCTGGACTACCGAGTACCGACTCTCTAATTTCAACCGTCCAAACGTTTCTTCCGATCAAACGTTCGACTATTTTACGTTCAGCATGCAATGGGAGCACGCAGCCTGAGCTCTTAAGCCCCCGCCTCAGAAACGAAGCACAGAGCAGCTTAAAAAATTAGAAGATACTTTTCCCAAGCGCGTCCGTTGTTTTTATCGCATATTATTTCATGTTACGAAGAAATCCATACCGTGCGAAGCGAGAAAAACGGGTATAAAAATGGAAGTAGCAAATCGTATTCTCGCGTTTTACAGGACTAAAATCATTTGGTAAAATAAGTCTGACAAAATCTCAGTAGGTTCTGATTTCGCGAAGTGTTATATCAAGTATTAAGCGGTAATATAATATGCTCGTTACAATTTTATAAATGAAAGAAATAAAAACAGAATTCGTATCGCTCGACGCAGGGGAAATTTTCATTCAATTATAAAATTGAAAATTTCGTTCTCAGACGTTTCTGTTTAATACAAAATTTATATACGCTCGTTTTTAGTAAAATATACCACAATGTCTAGAAGTTCAATGTCAATGTTTAGAAGGTTCTAAACGAATCTCACTAGTGTTCTCACTCGATAACTTCTGCTTGCGAACGAAACGCACCAAGGGAGAGTGATAGAGAGAGATAACTACGATACGCTTCGTAGCGTGAGCGATTGGCATCTTGGCTACGTAGAGTGCGTATTTTCTGTGAGCTTGCTACAGCAAATATATCTGTGAAAGTGTTATTATAGCTAAACAATAACATCGATTTCGGTTAACGCCTCTTTTCATAAACAGTGTGTTTATAAAATGAGGCGTCAGCTAATCCCGAGTTAGTTGACTAACCCCCGGTGGTGCAAGTGGGTCTAAGACAAATAGATTATTAGAAATAATTAATTTATTAGAAGTCTGGGTATGAAGTACTAGAAGTAGTTCTAGTACGCCGTTGGTTGAGGTTGCGGAACACTAGAAACAAAAACTTTTAAGACAAACTTAAATAAGGAAATAAGTACTCGAATTTAAACAACACAAGAGATTTTTAAATAGAAAACTCCCGTGAGTATTAGACATATTAATATACTATCTCGGGTTACCCACATCAATGAAGTCGAAAATAACTCGACATGTTTCGGGACGGTCCGCGTCCTATAATCATGAGTGATATGCGCTCGCGCCGATTGCTCTGCGCACACGCAGAGTATGTGTGTGAGAGCCATATTGATATTATAATAAAATTAAGGATAAACCTCATGTATTTTTAGTCACTTCACGCGAAATATTTCGGACATCTTGGGATGCCATTATCAAGCATCGAGAACCTTGCGCGATGACGCAGGCGTACCTACTAAGTCACATGTCAAAAGTACGTGAGTGTTATCCATAATTTTATTTTAACAAGAAATACTCATTCACGAATTTCGTCCCGTTTCGTTTCCCGCATGTCTGCTTTTGAAAACCGACTAAAATCAAGAGCAGGCTTTGTTATAATAAATGATAAGTTGCATTTTAGACGTCTGCTCGTTAAGCTCGGGAGCCGAATGACAAGACGGTGCGGAATGAGTTCTAAAATTATTTGGCAGCGCGCTCCGGCCGCAGTCGCGTAGACTTCGTAATGCCCAGACATGACGGGCAAATATTATATGGCAAGCTTTTACTAGAAAATCGCTAAACATCTGGTTGATGTAACTGGTGACGCACAACATATCAGCATTGCTATACAACGAGGAAATGCCGGTAGCATCTTAGGAGCTAGAGTTTCAACCCCAAATGGTACAAAAAGGTACTCTCCGCCCAGGCTCTTATATATCGCTCCGCCCGCTTTTACATTAATTCTTTGGAGGTGGGACGGTGCCAGCGTGTCTACACAGGTAGCATCCCACACTAGCATCCGACCCAAACTCCAAGGAACCAAGTCAAATTAAAATTAAGTTAAATCTCAACCTGTATTGGTACCATGAGTTACTCTCGCTGTCGACTGGGGGATACAAAAGTATATGCATCTTGCTCGTTCTTAACTGCGTGCGTAGCCAAAATGCCAATCGGTAACGTTTAGTCGCGAACGAAACGCAACTGTCATTATGGTATATGGTTTAAGAAATTCATTTCTCTAAAAAGAATATTACAATTCACTTATACAGAGAAATACTAACAATCTTAGCATACATTATTTACAAGTGCACAAATACCATAAAATATCATTTGTTCCAAATTTAAAACTAAAAAGCAGGCTATTATTATAATGCGGGTACGCACATTTACTTATTTTTAGTCGGCAACATTATCGCACTAATAAGGAATACAGAGAGATAGCTACAACACGATTCCGAGTGTGAGCGATTGGCATCTTGGATACCACAGATTGGTCTGTGTTGGCTACGCACGCAGGACGGATCGAGTTGCAAATACTTTACATCCGTGCAGTCGCTATCAAAGTGTCGACTAGTAGTTAAGTAAAATTCATGGTAATCACACTGGCCGCCTCTACCACTTCATAGGTCCCGCCTAAGCTTTTAAACTTGCACAGCGCGCTTCTAAACTTTAAGCTCTCTCATTTATAATTCTAACCGAGCTTAATGCCCCGGGGAAGCTCTAAATAATATATTTATCTGCTGGCTGCGAGTGGCAAGAAAAGATTTGGCGCCATTTATTATGTATAAAGCGAAATTATGAAGGCTGTGGCATCTTTGCTTTTAAGCAGCGGTCTCTTTCTAGTGGGTTTATATTAGTGGTAGCTGGAAAAGGATGACTAGCTGCAAAAGGCTAGCCTCACGCCTCAGGTAATATGGAAATTTAGGTTCGGTATTAGGTCGAAAGTATGAAGATAAAAAATGAGAACTGACGTTTGCTTGGCCTGTGCTCTTTGACCAAAGACAACTGGACACGCCTTGGACACATTTGCTATACAAAATTGTATAATTTTTTTGGCGGAGGGGAAGTTGTATTTGAGTGAATTAATTATTCTGTCCCGTCAGCCAGGGAACAAATGCAGCGCATATTGTTAGAAGAAACGTTGTTGTATGTTCTGCTGACATACTTAGTAGATAGCCCATCATGGAAAGAGAATATAACTACCTAAACAAAACATGTTCTGTGAATTTTAATGCCATAAAACCGTGATTTTTAAAGTCACCCAAGAGACCGTACGACAAGAAATAGTTAATTTATCCATTAAGAGGCGTGTCCAGTTGTCTATGGTCTTAATGAGATCAAACTATGTCTATATCTTTTTAAGGTTTCACGCGCAATTTGCTACTTTTTTTTGTAATAGTACAAGATCCTCTACGTAGGCTAAGTAATAAAATAATTTTATCTAGACTGTAATAAATCATTTACACGCTGGCGGAAGGTTTTTATGCTTCAATAAACTCAAGGGTTAGAAAAAATATGCTATCAAGATACTGATAGGTAAAGCGTCGTTTACCTCTAGGCTAATACAACCCATGCTAAACCGGGTAAAAGACGTTATGGAAAGCATCGCGTGATAACTCGATTATGGAAACTGACACACTGTACCGGCCGGTCTGGCCCCGGCCCCGTGAGCCCAGATTTTCGTGGTATAGGCCCTGGCCTATACCACGAAAATCTAACGATTGGGGATTTGTATCTCCATCTCTGTCACACTTTCATGGAGTGACAAAGAGATGTTCCCGTCAATGCCAATTTTCGATGTTCGTGGTAGGCGCCCCTTAAGTACAAGACAGAGCATACAAAACAACCCGCACATATACAGTCCTATCTAATTTAGCATGAAAGCGCGACCACTTATATGTTGCACCCACGGTTACAATCTGTTCTCGTAAAAAATATTTACAATTAATGTGTTTTCGAGGTGAACCGTGAATACTGTAGTATAAAGTGGTGTACCGCGTGTATGCGTCAGGGGCATCAGGTTTATCTTTGCCTAAATAGATATTTTTATAACGGTGGGCAATGTAACTGAGTAATGTTTGAGCCCTGTAAATGCCAATATTGCCCACCATGACAATTAGGATTTCCAGTGATTGTCTAAACCACCACTGATGGCAAGGTTAGCGTATATGACGGTATGGTGGTAATCAGTTATGCTAATCGTAGAAATGTATAAGTAAAACATACTAGTTAATTCGTGAATTCTGGGCGTTGTAAAATGGGATAGCTAAATACGAAATGCTATTGTCTAGCGTGAGTCATCTTTAAGCCACTTGTTCATACACAACGAATATGTACTAACTACTCTGTCGTAGGTTATCTCATTATCTACCAAACACACAAAAACAGACTTCCGAAACACCTAATTTCGTAGTTCCCCCATTTTACAAAGCAATGGCGTCCAGCCAAACGGAATCCAGAATTTACTAATTAACTACACGACACGAATCCAGGATACATGCAAGACTTACGGTTCTAATGAAATACCTACCAGTAAACACTTCGGAAACTGGGCGAAAAAAGTACGAAGCAGACTCGATTGAATCAATTTAAACTCCGAAAATCTCATCTGGAGGGTCCGTTCCCTAATTATACCCGTGGAAGGACTGGGTTGGGAAGAGACAAAAGTACATTTACACTTGTATAAACAGATTTTAAACAACTTTAATGCTTATGTAGTTGATTTAAGGGTGGCAATTAATTTAAAGGGGTGTATTTAGTAAATTAGTTGAGGTGTAATCGTCTGTTGGAGGCAGAGGGCGGGACGGCGGGCGAACATGGCGGACTAAGATTTTGTTCGGTTATACTCGTATTAATTAAATCTTCCTGATTTATGAGCGCCTGGACCATGTGTTGCTTGATTAATCGTTTTTGGGTCTGAATTAAGTTTGGGATATCTTATGTGTGATATGTCTGCTGAAATTTGTACATGGATATTTAGAGATAAAGCAGTGTGATCGGCCAAACTCGATTTTAAAAATTCCTTAAGCATTTTAATATATGGACTTTCAATTTATCATCTAGGTGTCATCTCGTTCAATAGAATTGCTGTAGATGCGGTCTTCCGGTTGGTACTCGAGCGATGTTTTCTCCAAAATAGTAGTCGCTCTAAGAGCCAACTTTTTAAACTCACCGTACAATGCCCATATGGCAATATACCTTGACACTGCCGAAATTCACCAAAGCGGCAACGACAGCAATCAAGTCAACTCCTAGTGTCATCGAACCTTTTTTAATAACAAAATGTTGAATGTTAAAATTCTGGTAATAATACCCATATTTTTTAAGCATCCCTTTTGAAACGCACACCGACAGCCATAACCTTACGGACCCCTAACACCCACGCCTATCTCATTACACCGGTTCTAACGGGTCCGTGAAAATTAGGGCACCCCTCGCCCCACCCTACTGGCCCTTGAGAAAAATAGCTCGCCAAAACGGGAAGATTTAAAGCCGCTATCTGTTTTCGGCCATTTTGTTTTATTTTGAGGTTAGGTTTGGCGCTTGGCGTTTGTTTTATCGTTAGTTGTAAGTAGGTAGCGGTTGGAGTAAGGTTAGAATGAATTGAGTTAGGCTTTGCCGTAACTGTAACTTAAAATCTGTTACTTAATGTAGAGTGTTAATTATAAAAATAACGGTCGAATTTCTTCGCCTACATTTCTTCAGTTATCCCAACATTTCTGGAAAATATTAAAATAAGATTACATATTCCCATTATTAATAAGACAAATATATGCCAGTTATTAAATCGCTTTCCTAAAAATCGCACGATTTTTATTATGTTTAGAAAAACGAATTAGGTAACCTCGGACTTAGGGGACCTCGGTAAAATGTATTGTTTTAAATGTTTCTACTTACCTCAAAACTCTCTTGTAAAAAGGCTAAGACTAGGTAAAGAAAGTAGTTACTCGTACCTACGTAATTTTATGCCTTATGTTTTTTTCTCTGTAAGAGTATCCCACAATCTTTAGGTATTTATTTATTTATTTAAATTGATAAACTGACAAGTTGCATGGATAGCGCGACGGTGACAGCTGCCACATGCAAAGACATTTGACAGAATTGTGCTGACAAACTGTCATTTTATCAGGCTATCCGCTTGGCATCTTAGCCCCCCTGACCGTTATATTTAAAATTTTGACAGTTCTTCACGGACGTCTTGACCCGTACGAAATGCGATTCTTCTAAAGGATTACTCACACTAGGACGGGGCGGGACGAGACGGGACGGGGTGGAACGGGATAATCTGTCAATTTCTATAGAATCACGTGAAAGCTCGGAGCGCTCGGATGTCACTTGAGGTTTTTTATAGAAACTGACAGATCGTCCCGTCCCGTCCCGTTCTAGTGTGAGTCATCCCTTATACTTCCCAAAATGATAAGAAAGCGATTTTGTGTCTGATTTCATGAATTGGCTATCATATCTTTAAGGCAAATTGATAGCTTACAGATTTCATTAAAGTAGCGGTCATAGGCCAAGGCAAAACTATTTCTCTGACATTCCCATGGAATGCACCGATAGCATTTTATCAATCCACACAAAGCCAGGAGGAATGTTTAGTGTTATCTAGGCGTTATTGATTCAAATTAAAACGTTGGACGGCCCAACCCGATTAATATGTAATTAACCGACGACCGATTGTATTTTTAGCGACATCATTAAGTTTGCAACAAAAAACCTTTTGTAGAATAATACGGTTTGTAAGCAATACGGTTTGAGTTTATAAATAGCGCATATATAGGTATATACATGAAAAAGCAAATAGATTAATAATATTTGACATAGGATGTCGAATTTAAAATCGTTAACAGTTTCGGGCCTAAAATTGGTGATTTAGTATTTTCAGACGTAATTTAATTATAGAGAGCGTCATGTGGGTTTATTTATAATGTCAATATTTTTCATTTACGTTTGTGGAATAAATACGTGTTTAACTATTTGCAAGTATTTATGGAAAAATATGAGAAATAATTTTTTTTGGGTTACAACGTACGTACACACATCATCAACACCATCATCATCTCATCCGAAAGACGTCTATTGCTAGACAAAGGCGACCCAAAGAATTCCACAAATAACGGTAATTGGCCTCCCTCATCCAACGGTCCCCCGCGACCTTAACCAGATCCTCGATCCATCTAGTCGGGGGTGATCGCCACTCAAGAACCTTTCTGCCCCATCGGCCATCGGTTCTGCGAGCAATGTGGCCCGCACCGGCGCATACTAGCACTTAAGTCTGAAAATTTATTGAACTATGTTGACAAATTTATACATATTTATGACAAACGTAATTTTCAAAATATAGTTTATTTATTCAAATTAGTCTGTTGCGGCCTGAAATTCTCGCATGAAATAAGGCCAAATTGACAACCCTATTACTGTTTAAAATACTAAACCTGGATTGACGGGCCAACGGCTAGGGTTGTCGAGGGCGAAGGTGAGTGTAATCGAAGATGTCAGGTGTCTCGTGCAGACGTGACAACCCTCTTCAAGTGACCCCAGAATTCCCTGTTAATTACAGAACCATACCTATATGGGTTATTACTCTATATTTATACATGTAATATATATACATATATACAGGGTAAAACCGAAGTCGTGAGCAGAAATATATTTTTCATCACATTTGCTCGTAATTGGTAATATTGTATGCAAGCATTCTTAGACTTAATAGGCTGTATTACGTCCATCGCCGTAATGGATTTTCATAGATTATACCGCCTACCCGGGGCTCCCGGAGGGCCTCGCGCATGACGCGTCTCAGGCCGCACGTAGCCGCCGCTCACCGCGGAGTACTGTGGACTATGCTACTACACTACCGCAAATAATTATTGTTTATTTATCTGCCTAGTAATTTTATTTATTTTCTCGCAAATGTGATGAAAAAGATTGTATGTAGAATCATTACAAACTCGTGTTAGTACCCTTGTCTTGGACTCGGGCTTAAATTCACACTCTTTCATAATTTCTTGTTTTTAATACACAATATACCTACTCTTATTTGTAACTCCATATACATATTGGAATAATAAAAAGGCTTTATGATATCTGATCCGTTAAATTAATTAGATTTCATTTTGAACTAGGATAAATGTAAAAAATATGTTTACGACAGTTCGGATTTGAGACAATTCAATTTACTTATCTATATATATAACAAGCCATTGTAATATCCAAATTCCAAAGCTAAAAGAAAAATGAATGACATTTTTTTTTAATCTTCATTTAATTCTTCTTCTTCTTCGTCGGTTCCTCAGGGCTGAGGGTCGTGACCATCAAGAGCCCAGTGTCTCACCACTGCTTTCCAAGCCCCTCGGTCTTGGGCTAACTGAATAGCTCCCTGGATTTTGACACCCTGTGACGTCGCGGATGGCATCTGGCCATCTAATTCATTTAATTGCTAGTTGTTTAATATATATTTCTGTTTACGAATTAAGTGTCACCCTGCGTACATGCAACCGAAACGGTATTTATTACTTTAATAAGTCAGTACAATTGTGTGACACGTGTGATTAACTGGCCCGTAGTTGTACACTACCTCTTTTTTGCACAAGACTTTTCTTGTTTGCTTGATTTTTTTATAAATGCTTTTACTAGACACCTATTCCCAAAATGTCTTTTTTGTGGTCAGTATTACGCAGTACTGAAGTTTCTGTCCTTCGATTAAAAAGATAAAAAAGTCACTAGTCATCATGGAGATCAAAATTCACATACCTGTAGGTGTTAGTTGTACCTATAGCTTTTGCTACTAAAATGTAACCTTTTTGAGTAAAAGCAACGATTGGTTCTAGACTTAATTCACTTTTTATAATGTTTCGGGTAGTCAGACTAAATCCACTTTATAGTAAAAAAAAAAAACAAACAGCGCCAACGATTTTGAAGCACAACATCCTGGCAATAATAGCCATTTGCCATTAAAAACTAAAAGCGATGGCGGGTGAAGTGTTCCACACACGGAACCCGCCACTTCGCAGCGCTCCGGACGCGTGGTCGTTTTCTTTTTTAAGCGCAATGGGAGCAATAGACAATTGATATTTTTTTTTAAAGGTACATTCAAATGAGGTTTACCGCGAGTCGATTTTCCGCCAGGGGCGCTAGTGGAACATGGGTCCTGCGGGAACATTTCAAACGTCACTTTGACAATTCTCTCGTACTAACACAGGACCCACGCATGAGTGGCGCCGCCTGGTGAGCGACAATATGGTAGCTCCCATTGAACTTGGATCTATACTTTGACAAGCCAACTCTGTCAGAAGAAAAGCGCGCGATTTTCAAAATATCTACCTTATACAAAATTTGAGTATCCCGCGTTTTTGCTACTGTCAAAGCTGACTTATCAGGGGATAAACTCAACCGTTACGTCTTATAGCTATTAACTTAACAAATGGCGAGGCCAATTATCGAATAACGTCGCCCAAGTGGCAATATTCTACCGCATACGAGGGATATGGTGGAAAAATTCGTTTCTGCTTAAAAATATAAGTAGTTCCCTAATATTAAAAAAAAATTATCCAATATTTTTACTCTGCCTAAATATATCAGTAAGAAAATGGTAGGTAAATCTAATTCCAAAATACAATTTCACTCCTTATAATGAATGTTCTTGATTAAAACGGGTCTTAGTCGTTAATTTTCGCGGAACGGCCCCCCAGAGAGTCACGCGGAGTAAAAGAGAGCTAATTAAGGTTATGTATTCCTTTTGTGTAACAAAGTTATGTGGGAGGAAATTGTTTGGTATAACACTGTATACACGTAAATACAGCGTGGGTATTTGACACGGTTGAATAATGAATCCAGCTATAATACCTGTTCATATGAATCGTAAGGGATAATAATTTCGTTAAATTGTGTTATTAATTAGGTGTAATGATTTTACTAAGGTACGACAGAGCTGCAATGTATGTCGTCCAACTTTGTTTGACATAATATTAATGAATGACACTGACATGATACTCGTATCGTATGACGTTTAGATAGCTACGTTAATGTGGATGCAATACATTGCGTGCTGAATTTTTATGTATGAAAAAAAAACATCTTAATTTCCTAAAGAAATCGATGTAAATAGGTTTAATAGTAATCGTCATTAAAATATTCGCCCGGATCAAATACCCACGCTGTATAATACAGACGTATCTCTTAACGGTGGTTAGTAGGACATGAAATGTCATTGGATAACTTTAACTTAGAATTGCAATATTTTTTTATCAACATACTCGCGTTAAACGTTCATTGACAGTTATCAATGTCAACTTTTACAGTTTATTCTGTGAGTAGATTCCTGCTGAGAAAATTTTCAAAAATGACTTATGGGGTCATAATTGTGTTACTCAAAAACACCTCTTAACTAATGATAACACTAATGAATTCTATGTCTAGTTTAATGTATCGCCCAAATTAAACTTACACGCTCTTGATGCTAACAGCAACATAATTTTAACACGGACTATTTGAATCTTCAAATAGTTATTGTATTAAAATAATTCAGTTTAAACAGAAATGAAACAGAAATAACCTTTTTATTTTTCGAACTGTACTAACCATACTCATATTATGACGAACAAGATGTCTTCCTGTCAAGTAGTTTTTTATGAAGTAGCCATGTTTTATGAAGTAGAATGAAAGAAGTCGTCATCATTGATATTAAAAAAAAAATATGGGACTTACACAAATCGACCTAGTCCCACGGTAAGCTCAATAAGGCTTGTGTTGTGGGTACTAGACGAACGATACATATTATAGTAGATAGATACATATAAATACTTAATTAAATAGAAAACATCCATAACTCAGGAACAAATATTCGTGATAAACACACAAATAAATGCCCTGACCAGGATTCGAACGCCGGACCTCCTGCTTCGTAGGCAGGGTCACTACCAACTAGGCTAGGAGGCCGTTATATTGTTTAACTAAAAGGGTATTAAAAGTATCAAACTTTATAAATGCACTCGTCTAACTATCTACAAAACCTCACATGATTTTGCTTATGTTTCATATTTAAATAAAATGTGAATTCTCACTTTAAGTGAAATCTAAATTTCTTTAAGTGAACCGGACTCTCCCAGCGAGGGTTCCGCACAAAGGATGCTGTGCCATCTACAACCATAGGTACTTAAAAGTACTGGTGGCACGGAACTCTCAGTGTGCGGCAATTAATCGGTTTTCGGATTTTCCTCTGTACTTGTCCTACCAGCTCTTGCTTTTTGCCAAAGTTCGTGATTCTAGGTCAACGGGAAGTATTTTATACATTTTGATTCCCATTGCAAATGTATGGGAAATGCGACATAAACGGTCGTATCTTTTAATTGCATTGACGTTGAGGTTTGCTTTTTTGCTTTTTGTTCTTGTTTTTCGCTGTATGTGGTATTAATTTCAACGTGCTACCTCTACGCGTTCTCGAGATAAAGGGTCTTGACAGACAGACTGACGGACGGACGGACAAAAAAGTGATCTTATTAGGGTTCCGTTTTTTTCTTTTTGAGGCAATCAATCGTAAAAATAAAATCTCAAATCGCTTCACAACCGCCTGCAATAGTGTTCAGGGGAGCCATGGGGCTGGTGCAGTTGAGGTCGAAGTCAAAGGAAACAGCTTCATTTACATGGTACTTATTTTAATCACATTTTACACACACAGTCAGTACAGTAAGCAATGGCGCACACTTATAGAGCGAGGGAAGTAGTGAATGAAAGGAAAGAGTGAATGAATATAAAATTATGTTCTGTTGGGGTTGCCAACATGCTGGGGGCGGGGGTGAAACCCTTTCCTTAAAAAATTAAGTCTTAAATTGTAATCTTAATGTTAAACATTTTACAATTTTAAAAACTACATCTAAATAGCTTAGGCACGTAATATAACACAATAAACCACGGGTTAGTTAAACGAGTGGGTAACTCAATCTGAAATATGAACCTAAATATTCAACTTAGCTCTATATGTTTATATCTAAATAGTACATACGAGGACACAATAAAAAGGTGCTATACTAGCCTAATGGGTGGGTACCTACAGGAATGTATTAAGAACATAAACCTGCTGTATCACTTACTATTACATACATATTGTTTATGTAGGTATATATTTACCTAATACCTAGCAAACATGTTACTAAAAATACACAATTATAGTTAAGTATAATAAACCAGATAAATTACAAATTTACTCACTCAATAGGTAAAATAGCGAAGCCGCTTAATGAGCGTTTGTACACTTTTTTATTAGGTGCCAAGAGGTCAACGACCCTCACCTTATTGTCATCACCAGGATATACTTTAACAACTCTGGCCATAGGCCATGTCATAGGTGGAGAGTTAGGCTCTCGCATAATTACTAAGGTACCAACTTTTACATTTGGTTGACTATCGCGCCACTTGGGGCGACATTGTAACACATTTAAATAATGCTTATGCCATACCTTCCAGAAGTGACATTTAACCTTGTTACACATTTCCCAAAATTTTAACCTGTTAGTAGGTGTATCAGCTGTATCTCCCTCTGGAAGACACGTCATTGTGGTACCTATCAGAAAATGACCAGGCGAAAGGTAGCTGCAATCATTAATGTCATTAGCAGTTACAGGTAACAGTGGTCGCGAATTTAAAACAGATTCAATTACACATAAAATAGTGTTTAGTTGTTCGTACGTCAATACATAGCTTTGTAATATGCGTTTTAAATGGTACTTCGTGCTTTTAACAGCAGCTTCAGCAAGACCAGCAAACACTGGTGAGTAGCTTGGCACAAAATGAAAGGCAATATTTTGCTGTGTCGCGTAAGATTGCACCAGAGTTTGATGATTTTGTGATGTATTTAATCTGTAAAGCTCATCTAATTGATTCTTTGCCCCCTTAAAGCATCCGCCATTATCACAAAATACGTCAGTAGGCAGGCCTCTTCGCGCTATAAAGCGTTTGAAACATGCGAGGAAAGCATCAGTGGACAAATCTGAAGAGAGCTCCAGATGTACGGCTTTTGTCACAAAACAGACGAACACACATATATAGCCTTTTGTCTGTAGAGCTCTTCTTACTCGAGAATTTTTAACAACTATTGGGCCAGCATAATCAATTCCGACCTTCTGGAAGGCTCGGCAGGCATTGACTCTTTCAGGTGGCAAAGAACCCATCAGCTGCTTGGCACACTGAGCCTTCATTCTGAAACAAGGTAAGCATTTGTTTACTATATTCTTAACATAACTCAGACCATTGACAATCCAATACCTTTCATTTAAGCTTGACAATAATAATTTAGGCGGTGCGTGCAGTAACCTAAGATGTTCCTTATTAACCATAAGCTTTGTTACCCGAGATTCTCTAGGTAAGATTATGGGATGTTTTTGCGAAAATGACACATTTGCATTTTTTATTCTGCCACCAACTCTCAAAAGACCTTGATTGTCAAGAAAGGGATGCAAGGGGCTGAGTGAACCTTTAACATTCTCTAACTTAGCTTTGAGACTATCTATTTCAGGTTTGAAATAAATGCCTTGTTCACGTTTTATAATCTGAAGTAATGCCATTTGAAGCTCCTTAGAGGACAGATACTTAGGACTATTCGTGTTTTTGGTTTTTAAATTAGTACAAATCCTGATTATATAGGCCATTACCCTTATCATTTTATTGAGATCAGAATATTTGTCTAAGAAATCATAGAAATCAGATCCTTTTAGGGTAAGTAATATCACTTTGGCACTAGAGGGCGCTTTTTTCAACTCTGGGAGGTCGTCAATTGCAGGTGGGATATTTTTATTATTAAAATCATATTTACCATCCTGTAGAAAGCGTGGACCATGCAACCACATATCTGTACGTAGAAGCTCGTCTGGATCTGTACCTCTGCTCACACAGTCACTTGGGTTTTCTTCACTGGGTACGTACAGCCAACGCCATCTATCTGTAAAATCTCGAATCAACCTGACCCGGTTGGCAACAAAGGCCTGGAGCCTAAGAGGTTCCGTTTTCACCCATGCTAGCGCAATTTGGGAGTCCGAAAATAAATAAACATTTTGTATGTTTAATTTTAGTGTTAGTGTTTCATAAACTCGAGTTATTAGCTTAGACAACAGAAGCATAGAACATAGCTCTAAGCGTGCTATGGTAAGCGTACCTTTATCGCGGGGGTTGATTCGGGATTTGGCACATAGTAAAGAAAGTGAAGCATTACCATGTACGTCGACCACCCGAAGGTACACACAGCAACCATAACCCGTCGTGCTCGAAGCATCGGCAAAGCCAATCAATTGTAATTCAGAAGCATTGGAGGGGATCTGTAGGTTCCTATTAATAACGAAGGGCTCCATATGAGATAATTTATTAGCAAATGAAGACCATTCTTCTTGCAGCGGTGCTGATGGAACCTCATTCCAACCAATCTTTTCAGAGTATATTTTTTGCATAAAAGCCTTAGCCTTCATGATAATTGGCGCTATAAAACCTAGCGGGTCATAAAATTTTGAGATATAGCTCAATATTTCTTTTTTGGTAGGATTTTCCTTACCAAAGGCTTCAGGGCAAGAAAAAATAAAACAATCGTCTTGCATATTAAGTTTTAAGCCTAATGTCTTTATATAAAAATTGTCTTTTTGAAAGTCTAACTCGTCAAAGTGCCGTTTATCATTAGGAATGCCCTCTAACACTCGCTGATCATTGGATGCCCACTTGTGTGTATAAAAACTAGCCTTGCCTAACAATTCACATAATTGAGACTTGGCTTCGATGATGATATTTAAGTCAGAGTGTGAAAAGCATGCATCATCTACATAGGTACAGTTTTTTAATATATATGACGCCAGAGGAAATTTTGTTTCGTACCTATCTGACAGCTCTTGTAAACAGCGAGTACTTAAGAATGAACTACTTTTTTGTCCATATGTTACAGTATCTAGTTGTATACATTTTATGGGTTCATTAGGATTGCTTCTCCACAAAATATTTTGCAACTTAGCATGCTCCGGGTTAATGTTCACACATCGAAACATGCGTCTTATGTCGGTGGAGAAGGTATAGTTACCTAGTCTGAACAAAAGCATTATATCAAACAACTCCTTTTGTAATGGAGGCCCATTAAGCAAAATGTCATTTAGCGATATATTTTTGTTAGTTTTAGCCGAGCAGTCAAAGACAACCCGGGTCTTTGTACTTTTACTTGAGCTGTTAATAACAGAGTGATGCGGGGCAAAATAAAGAGGGTCATTCTCGAAATCCAATTGATTGAAATCAATATAGTGCGCATGCTTCAAGTCCACATATTCATTAATGAATGTTTCATAATCTGCAAGCAAATTTAAATTTTGATGCAATTTCTTTTCGAGGTTTAGAAACCTATAATAAGCAAGGTCAAAAGAGCACCCAAGCACATCCTTGATTTCATTCAAAGGGACCTTTAATGGCAAGTCAACTTGAAACTTACTGTTTTCAAACACCGTAGTGTTTTTATAAATTTGTTCACACTGTTCATGCTCAGACATGCCTTCGCAGTAGATTTCCGGAATGCTTTCAGCTTTCCAAAATTGTTGCAGATTTTCATTGAGACTGGAGTCGCAGTTAAGACATAAAAGTGTTACCTTACTATTATTGCTAGTATGTTGTCGCGGTAGACCTCCACCAATGATATGGCCCAACCATGTGTTTACTATGGTAGGATGCGGGTTGGCTGCCAAATCAGCCGCAGACTCCAATGACCACTCCTTCTGACCAGGGACCGGCTCCAATATGAGGACCTGGAAAAATATGTCAGTTCCTAAGAGCAAGTTTATTTCAGAGGGCTTATGGAAATCAGGATCAGACAATGTAATTCCCTCGGGAATTTCAATGGAGTCAAGTGATATATTATTTTGTGGCAGTCTACACGTTATTTTTTCCATTACATTGCAATTTGTTGTCACCTTGTAGGGTGAAGTTAGTGAAAATATTTCCAAAGGTATGGAGTATTTGGTATCATTACTCTGGTCTCCAACACCTGTGATTTGAGTGTAATGTCTGATTGGGGTCAGCCCTAGTATACTAACTAGTTTTGGAGTTACCAGTGAGGACTGTGAACAAGGATCCAATAGCGCTTTAACATGCACTTCGTTGCCTGTCCGTGAATACAGTTTTACTCTGACAGTAGGCACCAAAGATCTGTTGTTAAATATATTTGACACTAGTGAAATTTGGGGCTGGGTAGCCGAATCCGGGTGTAGTAAGCTATTGTGAGCTTCCCTACATATAGTGCACCGGAAATGATAGCGGCATTTACCATTATGTTTGTTAAGGCAGACTGTGCACAGCTCATTATTTTTGCAAAAGGCCATCTTTTCAGTATAAGTTAAGACTTTAAACTTGGTACATTTAAATAATTTATGTTGAGGCGACTTACAGTAAATGCAGGCTGAAGAGGTGGGCGCTCCCGCAGCTACAGCAAGACTCACCACTGCCTTGCTGGAGTGAGACTGGGTTGACCTCCCCGAGTTTGTTGGCTCTGCATTCTCCAATGCCAAGGCTCGCTTCTCCAGGTATAAAAGGAACTCCGTGACTGTGGGAGCCTCGGTATCACAGCGCTCCAGCTGGTAAGCCCGTGATGTGTATGTATCTAGTTTTCGGTACAAAATGGCCAATATAATAGGATCCCAGTTATCAGTGTTTACACTTAAATTTTTTAATGCAGACAAACATTGTTTGACACTTGAAACAAACTGTCTCAAATTTATAGGGTTAGATTTAACCAAGGCATTTATATCAAGCAATGAATTTATATGTTCATTAATAATTTTGAAGGAATGATTATAGCGTTCCTCCAGAAGCTTGAGAGCTTCATCATAACTACCCATACATAAAGGTAGATTTTTAATTAAATCAAAAGGTTCATTGGCGAGAAACGATCGCAAGTAATATAGCTTTTGCACTTTATCAATGGACCTGTCGTTGTGGATTATTGCCGTAAACAGGCTAATAAATGCTGTATATTCACTGTACTTACCAGTGAAAGTATCAATTTTAATTGTAGGCAATTTGGCTTTGTAGTTGTGGCAGGTGGTAACTGTGTCGGAGGCGGACGAGGACATGGTTTTAATCGCCTCATTAAGAACCGTGAGGATATTAAAGTACTTTGTTTCGCAGTCCATCACGTCCTCCGTATCTGCGTCGTCGAGGGCCAGAATTTGTTTGTTATATCCCTCGTACTCCGCGAACAATTCCCTTATCCGTTCCCGCTTTGCTTGCAATACAGATAATGTGCTGGTATCGACATCTAGCTGGTTACTTGTGAACGTATATAGGCGTGTTATGGAGGCCTTAACATAACCACGCGATGCCCGCAACTGCTTTAAATCCGCCATTGTAAGGCTCACAATCACAATCACTTAAATATAGGTATAGCTTCAAACCGCCCAGTAACTTCCAAATAGCTTTTAAACCACAAGAAACTAACTAAATTTGCTAAATTGTAAACACAGTACAAAATGGAGTCGTAATAAAATATCGTTGTGGCAAAAGAACGAAGTTACTGTAGGAATGATCTAAGTAAAGAATGAAAAGAACGAACGATAACCAGAAAGGTCCAATGGCGTCGCAGCTCGAACCGATGACGGCTTCTCTGATTGGACGACGCTCCGTCTTGCGTCAGCGCCGAAATGTGGCGGATGGCGCTGGGGCGCCTCACGTTGAGATGCTCCGGGAAGCTAAGCGATGACCGCCATTTTGAAGTGGATCTTGCGTCTCGTTCCGATGTTGACGAATTGTATCGTTCTTCTCTTTCCGTTAGGTGAAACTTAATTTCGCTTCATACAGCCGCCGTTGAACTGATGAATACGCAGGTTTGTATTTTTCCAGGATGAAACCATACGTAGATTAATTAAAGCGATAGATTCGACACGTATATCTTCTGCACGATGCGACGATAGAAATCGCGCCGCCCGTTCTTCTCGCTTGAAATTATTGCCGTTGTGGAGATGATAGGTATATACTTGCGCCGAACACGGTGAACTTTAGCGTGAGATCGGTGACCTTGCACAACGTAGGTTTTTCAAGAATTTCTCGTTGAAATTTGTATGCGACGATTTTTCTTTGCGTCGATGTTTTCTTCTGTGTAAACCACGATGAATGATTGCGCAGTTTAGACGAGAGTAGCTCAATAGTCGCAGTAAATAGGCACTGGAACGACGATGCGACGAATAGGTATACTTAAGGAGATACCTACTTTTCAGTTTCGCGCCGCTCGCGTTATTTCTGAGCACTTGTTTGGTACGGGTAAACCTCGTAGCTATATGTTGGTCGTCCACGGTGAACAAAGTAGCGTAGGATCGACGTTAGGTATGTACTTATGTATAGTAAGTACTTACTTGCGCGATGCGACGAATCTATAATTGGATTGTTTCGCGCCGCTCGCGTTCTTGCGTGAAATCTTGAATCACGAATTGGCTCACGAATGTTGAAGATGCGACGAATAGGCATAGGCTTATTGTTCGCGCCGCTCTCGGTTTTGCGTGAATATGCACGAAAATGATGATTGACGATGCGACGAATAGGCATGGGCTATTGTTCGCGCCGCTCGCGTTTTAGCGTGAATAGACTCACGAATATGATGATACGACGAATAGGCATAGGCTATTGTTCGCGCCGCTCACGTTTTAGCGTGAATATATAGACTCACGAAAATGATGATGCGACGAATAGACATAGGCTATTGTTCGCGCCGCTCTTGCTTTGCGTGGATGTCTTCATGTAATCGGGGCTTCGCCCGGCAGCCACGTGTTGGAATGAAACCGGAATCTTTAATTTCTTCCTCTTCTTCTCTTCTCGAAGGACCATATGTTCAGGGGAGCCATGGGGCTGGTGCAGTTGAGGTCGAAGTCAAAGGAAACAGCTTCATTTACATGGTACTTATTTTAATCACATTTTACACACACAGTCAGTACAGTAAGCAATGGCGCACACTTATAGAGCGAGGGAAGTAGTGAATGAAAGGAAAGAGTGAATGAATATAAAATTATGTTCTGTTGGGGTTGCCAACAATAGTGCCCTCGGACCCACAATCGCCATACATAACAAGACATACATACAACTCATAAGCCGTACATAGCAGTGTTTACGCCGCAAGGCCCTTCTCCCTTATCGACCAACTTTTACGACGAACCCGACCAGCGCTCGTCAAACTTTACGAAATATAACACTGAGAATTGTATTTAATTTCTGAATTGACAGAAAAAAATCTGGGCCCTTACTATGTAATAACGTGTAAATTTTGTATTTTTGCGCGTTATTGTGCTAAAGTTATATCTCGCGCGTATTTGAACATATACCGGACTCTTAATAGGACTTTCGGCTTTAATCCATGCAGAAGGAGTTGTGGAAAACATACGGAAATTGTCAGCATATGATAAAAGGTAAAAAAACATGCAATCATTTAATCGAAACTGCTGGCGGGCCGTAGGCTAAATTTCCATCATCGTAGTATAAAAAAAACTATTATATTTTATGAACGAGAGATTTTTTTATGATAAGATACAAATGCCGCTTACACGAATATTTGTTTTATATTTGCTTCACTATAAGTCAGTATGAGTGAAGTGTATATTTTAGTAGCTATTATTTCCAACTATTACCACCATCGGTTCTACGTGCAATGTGCCCCGCCCACTGCCACTTAAGTTTAGCGATTCGGAGAGCTATATCGGTTACTTTGGTTCTGCTGCGGATGGTCTCATTTCTGATACGATCTCGCAGAGAGACTCCTAGCATAGCTCTCTCCATCGCCCTTTGGGTGACTTTGAGCCTTCTTATGAGGCCCATTGTAAGCGACCACGTTTCAGTACCGTATGTCAACCGATGGCCGTTGGGGCGGAAAGGTTCTCGAGTGGCGACCGCGTACCGGAAGGCGCAGCGTGGGTAGGCCCCCCGCAAGGTGGACTGATGACCTGGTGAAGGTCGCAGGAGTCCGCTGGATGCGGGTGGCGCAGGACCGGTCATTGTGGAAATCTTTGGGGGAGGCCTATGTCCAGCAGTGGACGTCTTTCGGCTGAAATGATGATGATGATGATGATTACCACCATATTATTTGCATAAGAGTTATATACCAAAATCACGAAGCCTCAAGAGTCAAGACATACAAATTTCGATCCGCAAAGTTTAAATTTCCTTTACCAACAAACACTTAAACATATAATCCTAAAATAAGTTGGAGAACCGCTCACCGCAGCCCAAAAGGGTAGGCCGGGGGATGAAGGGACGTAGGGACAAATCGCCGCCGCCCGCGGCCGGGCACGCAGGCCCGTTTGCAAGACGCACCCTTCTAATCCCCTACCTCCCCATCATTACATACAAAGATAGTTAAAATTGCCCCCCTTCTCCCCGGCGAATTACAGGTTTTATGTCTTCAATAAAATGGGCTTCGTGTTCAAATAAGATTTTGCTTTATGAGCGTTTAAATGGAACATTATCTGCGGTTGCTGATTTGTGCAATTGTTGGTATTTATTTTTTCGCTGATATGCTGCTGAAGACAAAAAATACTTTATTTTTAATACTGCAGACTAATGATTCTCAGAAACTATATGTTGGAATTGGAACTTGCATTTTAATTGACTCAATAATAAGTTGGTAATTATTTGTACATTATATCTGGAGTCATGGTAACAGACTGTAGACAATATACATAATATCCTACAATTTAAACTATCGTGAGTCACACTATGGAGTATTTATTTTTTGCAGTAGAACTTTTTTGCTAAATTGGAAAATGCTATATGTTTTCTACTCAGAATTGTGAGCTCTTTTGATCCTAGTAGGAGGAAAAAAGTGTCCCAGGTTTTGTTTTCCATTTCGCCACCATTTTTTCATAGATTTAGTATGGCGGTAGCGCAATGGCAAATTTGAAAAATGTATAGAAATTTTAGGAAACTTAATAGGATAAAAATACGTTTGTTTTAACCGTTGCAATGTAATACATAATATTATACGAGAATGACCATGTCGATGACCATAAAAGCTTTTGGTTCAGTCGGTAGTGACTAATGAACCTACCTACAAAATAAGAGCAAAGGGAGGACGCGGTTTCGAATCCTGGTAAAGGCATTGATTTGTGTTTATCACTTACTGTTCCTGAATTATGGTATGATATATCTATTATATATCGTCTAGTATTTACCTATTCTACATTCGCTATCGGCTACACTTAACTACGAGTATGTACTTAGTCGACACCCTGCTCAAGTGAAACGAAATATACCTACTCAAGTATCATACAAAATACCCAGACAAAACAGACATTTTAAACAACTCTTTAAATCGTCTCCAAGCTCGTTTTTATCGCCTCTGTTGAACGTGATAACAGCGTAGACACAATTAAAAAGCTTACCCTTCCATCCCCACCCTCCCCAAAACCTCTAAAATTTAATATAATTCTTTCCTAAGCTAGATAAGTTGCCCTGCAGGGACGTTACCTTACCCTATATGTATACACAGCCCTGAGCTCCCCTCGGATTATGTGGAAGATAGTTAAGCCTGCTTTGAATTGTGCTCATCGATAAAAATATGGGAAAGTAGACTTGTATTTATACGTCGGGTTTTACATAAAACAGGCGCGTGAAATCGGAATTGTAGGCAACGCATATGCTAAATTCCTCTAAATTCTTAATTTAACCCTTTTTTAATTTCCAAGGTATTTTACAAGATTTTTTAAATTATTTTTGTAGTATATTTTTGGATAACTAATCTTTGTGAAAATACTACTACCGGAACGGAACGAGACTATGCTTAGATTACTATGGATTACGTGATCACTAAGCGAAAATGTTCATAGACATTGACACATCGTGCCGTCCTGTTCTAACGGGAGACATCCTTTATAGGCGAGCCTCAAGGCTCGAACTCAAGATTTTTTTAAAAGGGAATGCATACTCGAAACATTAGCTTATGTCTGTGTAGAAAATTTATTCCACGCAATATTTTACAAGTAAAAATAAGGATTTTCCCCAAACTTTCCCCCGCGACCCCATTTCCATCCCACCCGGACCCAAAATCCTTTGTATGGGACAAAGGGTTGTTTTTGTTATCTTGAGGATTGCCTAATTTGACAATAACAAAGAGGAGCTCGGGGAGATGGTAATCAACGTTTTTGTAGGCACATGAAAGGCAATTCGGACAGAACGGATAAATAAGGGACTAACAAATTCGGCTCTTGAGTTTGTATGTACTTTGAATTAATTTATTTGCTTTGGGTGTGTTTGTTTGGGTTCGGAATGTGCGTATATTATTGTACCTCTGAGAATAATCCGTATTACGAGAAGTGAATATCTCAGGAGAAATAGAAAATACTGATGTTTTTGGGGTATATAATTAAATACATAGGTTACGATTGCTCCTAAGTTCAAGTTCATATAGTGCTCTCAAAACACAATTATTTTATTGTGCAAGTGCCGCACAATACAATGATGGAAAAGCTGTTCTACTAACCACTATCTACTTATTGATATAAAACAACATATTGATGACAAAAATAGCCGATAAAATAAAGGAGTCCCGGCTAAGATGGTACGGTCATATTCTACGGCGACCAGATGACCATGTCGTGAAAAAGTGCCTATCCATGGCTTCAAAACAAAGAGGGAGAGGAAGACCTGTAACTACCTGGATGACCAATGTTCAGAGAGACATGAAGGAGATGGGTCTTACTTCAGAAGACGCAATAGACAGAAGCAAGTGGCGCCGCATGATTGGGAAAGCCGACCCCGCGTAACGGGAAAAGGCGAGGCCAAAGAAGATTGATGTCTTATATCAAATTTTAAAATAGTCAAGTGATTTCAAATTGGAGCAAATTTTGGAGCAAAATAGCACCGTTTTACGGAAGTCTCAAAAGACTATCTACAAAAGTAAATGAAACCAAAATTTATTTCAAGTTTACCAGTCACGTGCTCTAACTTAAAACGCGCGTCCCAAATTACCGTTATTTTCCCAAACACTATTAGCCAGTTAACCCTTCAAAAGGTCACGCGTGCCCCCAATGTCCCAAACTGGTCCCAAATATTAAGGTCAGAGGCCAGAGGTCAAACTGTCACTTGACCATCCCCTGTCTAATACTTTTAAAAGCCATTGTCCAAACCTGTTTCTTTACTTGCTAATATTTAGTATGCAAGAAACGAACAAGTATTGTGCCAGTGAATTAATATGCAAGATTCTGCTAAGAAATGCTGTTGAGACTGCAGGGGTTTTAAATAGCTTTATGCAGATTTTTATTAATAGGTCGACGGTTGCGAGCTGATGCTGGACCGTGAGATAAAAAAATATATAATTGGTGAGAAAAAATGCCCTCACTGCTTTAGAAGGTCTTGCAATTTGGTTTACAAATAGCCGACATAAACAAACCGTTTTCCTATTAAACTTTGAAATACTATATACAAATCTTACCAGGAAACGGATAGAAATCAATCACGTTCTAATATACGATTTTAAGCTAACATGGTCATTTGCATGATAATTATTCCGTTTCAAATATTAGTTATAATCACGTTCTAGTTATAAAGACCCATAAAACTGTACTCAAAAGATGCGCCCATAAAAATACGTTACATTACTACAGTCAATGAATGACATCAGCCACCGTGAAAGTGATAATGACATTGAGCTAAAATCCGATAGTCCTCATTCACCGAACGCCGAAAAAACAAGCAATAAAACCTATAATTGGCGCTCGTCATTATACTACGTCATTTCATTCACCAGCGAAAAAAACAATCGGCAGACACGTGTTAAACGTTTCCATTAAGCGGATATCGAAAAATATTAATTATTAATTTACACAGCGCGAATTAAAATATTTTAACGGTTAAAAGGCGGAGTTAATTCTGTGACCGCAATCGCGTTGTTTGCGGGCCGCATAAAAAACAGAAACGAGAAGAATACAGACAAAAACTGGCCGGAATAAAAACGGAGCGGCGAGCTGCCGTGATTTAAAAATAAAAAACGTCGGACGTCCGTAATGAAATCGAAAGGTGGTTCGTCGATGGGCGCTGGAAAAAGGTAAAAGAGCGCCACTTTCACGCGTGGATTTTGGCTTTTTTGGCGCGCGGCCGCGAACGGGTTAGGATTAGCCGCGGTCTTTCAAGGATTGGGAATATAGGGAAATGTTACTTTGCACCAATCATTTTTATATGCTTTGGAATAATTTTTGACCTAATGGGGACACGAATTAAAAAATAATTAAGAAGATTGTGTCTAAGACGTATGACGTACCTACTCGTTCGATGGTTTTCAGGCGTCGGCTTTTACACATTACTATTTTTTACACTTACGAAACAAATACAAAATAATATTTATCTGCTTGTAAATCTTAATATTTTGTTATGTTTTTTAACACAATAATTTAGATACTTAATTGTTTGAGGTTCATGTGTCAGAATTATAATGCTTATATAACTCTTCCAATAAAATTCGAGAAAAAAATATTAGTTTGTTCTTACATGATCCATAAAATATATGAAATGTAGACACTCGACAACAATATTTAAGTACCTAATAGGTATAGCTACAACAAAAAAACCCCATAAAAAGTCAATAGTTTAAAATTACATAAGTACCTATATCAAAAGCAGACTGAAAATATTTTGGCACTACCGACTAAAATTCCGACTCTACACTTGCATCGATTTTAATAGCACAGACTGAAAGTGTTCCAAATCCAAATTGTCGTTTAAGCTCAAATTGCGTAAGCATCTAATCGCTAATGCTAATAATTACGGCTCGTAGTAATTTAGTTGCAGGTACTTTATAGTATGTATATCGTATATGTAATTATGTATGTTTTGTATTATATGTATATTGATATTGTATGTAGGTATGTTTGTATATGTACGAATTTGTGAACGTATTTGTTAATATATCGATTGCTGTTTAACCTTTCGCTTTATGCTGTTACCGCACCTAAATATTTGTATCTGTTTGGCCTGATGGTTGACTGGTAGAGAATGCCTTCTGGCATTAAGTCCGCCTTTTGTACTTTGTTTTATGTGCAATAAAGTTTAAATAAACAAATAAAAAATAAAATAAATAAAAGTGTTAAGTAAACGTCATAATCTTATAGACGTTTGATATTTAAAATAACGCTTGCGCAGTCTCTAATGTCAAAATAATGCCTCCTAGCCTAGTTGGTAGTGACCCTGCCTACGAAGCAGGAGGTCCCGGGTTCGAATCCTGTTAAGGGCATTTATTTGTGTGTTAATCACGAATATTTGTTCCTGAGTTATGGATGTTTTCTATGTATTTAAGTATTTATATGTATCTGTCTGTTATAATATATAATAGACAGATACATATAAAAACTTAAATACATAGAAAACATCCATAACTCAGGAACAAAATATAGTCTGACAAGCGAGCGAGCGCAGTAACAGTAGGACAAAATAACTATATCCATCCCTTTTTTCAGGGTGGTAATACTAGCGTAAGAAAAAGACAGTATGGTGCTCTCTATCCTACTGTTACTGCGCTCGCTGGGTTATCAGACTATATATCATCGCCTATTACCCACAACACAAGCCTTATTGAGCTTACCGTGAGACCAGGTCGATTTGTGTAAGATTGTCACAAAATATTTATTTATTTATTTAAAATGCAAACTTCGCTTGGTCAAACCCTAGCAGCTCCTAATGGGTATGTCTGCCGGGCATCCGCCAGATAAATTTCCCATACACTTAACGTATAGGTATGATATGCGCGTCCTTATATGGCCAGCTTAAAAAACATGTAAAATTTGTTTATAAACTAGTATATGAAGACAAAATAATCTTCACCGAGTTATAAAGCGGCGTTATTTTAGAAAATTCGCGTATAATCCCCTATTAATTTAAATTAGAAAGATAATTAACGCGCTGCGACGCTGTAACGGCGGCTTAGGCCGGTCTCCGGCAACACTCCATTTATTATGATTTCTCTGGCCGTTTTAGGGTTACGCGTACGAAATTACGACTAATGCTGAATATTTACTATTGAAAAAACGGTTAAAGGATGACTCACACTAGGAACGGGCTGGGACAGAAAACGTCACGTGACCACCGAGGGCTCCGAGCCCGACTGGTCCAAGTACAAGAGTCACGGAGTCCTAGCCTAGTTGGTAGTGACCCTGCCTACGAAGCAGGAGGTCCCGGGTTCGAATCCTGGTCAGGGCATTTATTTGTGTGTTTATCACACGAGTTTGTCCCTGAGTTATGGATGTTTTCTATGTATTTAAGTATTTATATGTATATATCTATTATATATCGTCGTCTAGTACCCACAACACAAGCCTTATTGAGCTTACCGTGGGACTAGATCGATTTGTGTCAGTTTGTCCCACAATTATTTATTTATTTATTTATAGTTAAGAGTGGCGCGACAATATCTCGCAGTCGAGAAACACAACTGTCATTGGCCAGCCATATAAGTTCAGGTGATCTGTCAGATTTCCATAGTGGGTATAGTCTGACAAGCCAAGGCTGCAGTAGATTTCGTTTTTAAATTATGTGCGTCCCTTTTTTTCGGTATGAAAGAAATAGGGAGGCGTATACATTAAAAAAAAGTTCTACTGCAGCCTTGGTTTTTCAGACTATATATCTGCCGGGCATCCGCCAGACAAATGGGTTAAACACAAAACTATGTTTGAAGTCTTTCCTTTCCGGTGGACTATACAAAAGTTAAGGGCTACAAGCTTGATTTTCTTATTTAAGCCTTATCTACATTAAGATGTACCCTTTCTATGATTGTATGATAAAAAAACATGTCCACAAGCTGTTAACTATTGACCACAGGAAAGAAAAAAGTTCAGCTGAACTGTAGAGTCAATCTTTCCTGTGGCCAATAGTTAACAGCTTGTATACATGTAGTCATGATTTTTATCATAGAATTCAATAGATAAGGAGTACTTTTTAATGTGGGTTCAATAAGAACAACCTTCACAGCCCTTAATTTTTGAAAAGTCTACCGGAAAGATTCCAAACATCGTTTTGTGTTTGATGCAAATATCCCATACATTTATTGGTAGATCCAGCAGATATGTCCGAACGTATATTAGGACCAGCTATTGTCTAGTCAGTTGTCGTTGTCGTTTTATTTTCTGTTTCTTAATTTATTATCAACCATTATTGTTTAAAGGGACCGTTAGAAACAATCGCGGTTCTGACCTAAAACTCCGTTAATTATGTAAACTGGTAATCCTTACAAAAGGTCCCGTAAGCCGCTCGAGAACTTCCCAAAATATATAACGTGATTATTAACACGAATTACGCTTAAAATTCTCAGTTATTTTATCCAGCGAAATGTATAATGCTAATTTTTCAGGTTTAGTTAAACATTTTATATACCCACCTATCATTAGCCCCAATAATGCGTTCAAAAATCGCATATAAAGGCCCCCATACTAATAAATCAATCAATTGCATACATTGACGCATGCAAGTCGCACGTTATTTTGATATCGAACGATATAAAAATAGGGGCCAACTCTAGTTTGTTTCTGAATTTAAAAAATATGAATGTCCAAATTTGAATGGCAGAAAAGTTTTTATTTTCTGAAAGTCGCAATGGCGGTCGATATAATTATATGGACTTTGAACGCATCATGGAGAGCTCTGTGTGTATATTAAAGCAGTGTATGTAATTTTAAATAATAATTTATTGCATTATATACAATCACATAAAAGATTAGAAAAAAGCTTAAGGTCCTTTTTATATATTTGCAATGACCACTGCTATGTACGCCCACCGTATACATATTATTAATTCCCTCAGTAATTCTTGGTTGGTTCTTGGTTGGTTGGTATTTGAATGAATGACTAACATTGTATTCGAGAAATAATTCCATACAGTACTTATGTACAGTTAAATTGGGCCGCTAAGAAGGATATAACATGATTACCTACATAAAATTTTGTTCCGAAAATACCACCACTCAGCTACCTACCTACCTTTAATTATGTTTGAACATAACACCCTCGTTACCTCTAGTTAATCTCGCATGACATTTTACGTAAACATTAATAAAATGATCCTATAAAGGACACATAATACTTAGATCAAAAGATCTACCCGAAAAAAGGGTGGTCACCCTTTCAAAATATTCTTTCAACAAAATATCCCTTTGCAAAAAAGAAAATGCTGTATCACTCTCGTTTTTAATTTCGCCAGTAACGACGCTATTGGATATTTTAGCGGCCATTAGACGCCATCTTGGCGTGCCCTTAATGCGCGTTCCAAATTTGAAAGAAGGGTTGCGTTTTGTTTTTGTACGTGACTGATGTTTTATGCGAAATATAAATTTGAATTATGTTTGCTCCGATCTCGTGCTTAGATAATTCATGTGAATCAAATGGTATTTGAATTTGTACTTTTACAATACACAGCTATGAAGAATTTGGATCATACTCGTAGAATTGTACATTACTTATTATTATTCAGTATCACAGATTGGCAACCATTTTTTGAGAAAATCACAGATAATGCCTAATAGGCTACTTTTTTATTGTCCTATTGGATGGAACATGTTTAGGCCGGATATAGACTCGTAAATTTTAATAATATAAGAAGAGAAAAAGATATTTGCTAGTATGAGATATTGGATTTTTTTCAGTTTTATTTAGTTTAAAAAGGTACATATAACCAACAATTAATATTTGCAAAGCATATTACCCGTCTCATTCCAAATGACTGTTACTTTAACATCATTTACGCTATCCGCCACAGCCTAGCGAATAAATTTGCCGTTTATTCCAACCGTGTCTACGTGTCCGTATTAATATTAAAATCGTGGTCATGATTTGCATTTCGGCCCTTCATTTACTCCCCTTTGAGTAGGTATGTGTCTACAGAAACCCGAAATGATGGAAGTCTGAGTAAATGGCGCGAGAAAAATTACACCCGTCGCGCGCAAGCGTACGGTCGGACGCTTGGTGATGTGGGTGTCGTTCGGGCTTTGAAGCCGTTTGGGTATAAAATGTATACTATTAATATTCAATAGAAAAATTGTTGGTTTCCGATACCTGTTACTAGTGGCTCTGTGAGCAGTAAACCTCGCGAGATAGTAGCGGTATTGGCATAAAGGTCCTAAGTGCCATTCGGTCTATGGCGCTTAGGACTTTTGTACCAATTCCCGCTATTTAAAAAAATCCAGAAACTGAATTGACAAAAAAATGTTTTTAACGAACTTGCTTTCAAAATTTCACAAGAATTTGTTGATAAATGCGACCTGTAGAGGAGAACAAATGGACAGACACAAGAAAGCATGCAAGCTGAAACGAAGATGCTTCGCTCGCTTCGGTGACTCGGTCAATTATCATTAGGCGTAAAACCTCCTTGATCTTCATGCCCTGAGTTAACTGTATCCCGCAACTTTGACCAGAACATGGGTCCACCTACTTCGGGGCCTCCCCATGCTGCGTCTTCCGGTACATGGTCGCAACTTAAGACCCTTTCTGCCCTATCGGCCTTCAGTATTGCGAGCACCACCTAGATCTTACAATTATATACCTGATAACCTTTGTCCGAAAGTAAAGTAACTTGAAATTAAAGTCTGGACAAGTGTCCAAAATGGAACTACCACGAAAATATGTCATAATTTTAGAGCATTTGCTAAGAACCAACGCTGTAGTAGTACTTACTCTACTATTTTTGATTTTTTTTTCTTCTCAGTGACACTTAATCTTATCTACAAGTCGTCGCCGTCGGTAAAGCTCAGTCGCTTGATGAAGGGCAGCGCTGACAGTTAAAAAAAGTATTTAATTCAGGCAATGATAGTTAAATCTAACTGTTCATATATCTGGTCTGACCAGAAGCTAGGACTTCGGCCTCTAGGCCTTTTACCCTTTATCCTTCCAGTCACCATCAACCTCTCTAAACTGCCCGCACCTCAACCAATCAATTGAAACCTTAGGCCAACAATCGACCCATTGAAACCCTAGGCCACTCTTGGACTATATCAAAATGACAAACAGTGAGAAATTTCCTACAATCTCCTATATAGCGTCACTATGACTTGCTATGACATAGTCCTACAGTGGCGTAGGGTTCCAATTGGTTGACTGTACGTGCTACATGGCTGAAGTACCACACTACGAGTATACATTGCAAGCAGATCGACGGCAACTGCTGTTCCTTCTCCACTTACAGAGACGTTTATACGGAGGGCGATCCAGAGAAACATTTCTGAGAATCGCAGTAACTCCAAGTCCAAACAAATGATCCGACCGAAAAGAATGATGGCCGCAGCATTAATTCTTATGAAATTTTCATTATTTTTGGCCTTAAAACGTACAACTATGGTTACCAAGTAGCTATAAGTAGTGAGATGTCAAACCCCGATAGTACAAGTCCGTCAGCAAATTATGGAAATGAAATATGCCCGTTGTGTGAGCCTCTGTCCGGGGGCAGTAATAATCACGTCAGCTTCGGCGCGACGTTGATTAGCCTACAATTATTGTGGCTAACAATATCTGTGCCAATTGTCAAACATATTCAACTGTCGACTTCACCCAGAATGAAACAATAGAAATACTCTAGGGTGCGTTGGGAAAGATGAAAAAGCTTCAAGTCGTAAAATATTTATAAACCTAAATTTTGGCATTTCTTTTACACGAACGGGACGTAAATTACGGATGACCTTCAATTATTTTTAGTCACTACGCGCGACATGTTTCGGAGATCTTAAGCTGGCCATATATGTTCGGGCATGTGCCCGGGGGACATAACCGGATTGCCCGAACGTATACGATAGGGATGAGGATTCTCACGACAGTTTAAAAACGGTAGTATATATACTTTAGAGGTCGTTTCTATTTTTGCAGACCAGACCTTGAGTTATTGGCATTCAAAGGGAGGAGAATTCTCCAGTGCCTACCGCTAACCATACTAAATGTTTGAGTAAGACCACAGACATAAAATTTGATCTGATTTATCATTGACAGTACCCTATCCGAGTATCCCATTCCTAATTCATACACGGCTCGCTGTCTTCACACTAGGCAAAATGCACCCCTTTTCGCGGCAAGGCCTACCCGTGGGACCTCCTGTTTTAGAACGACAGCCAGACTGGAACCACTTTACACTCTTAGCGGGATGGCTGATGGCCGTCAGCATTTTCGGGTGAATTAGTTACGAATCAGCTATAGCTTTGATTAAACTATTATGGATGTTATATTTATATTAGAGGATAATTTTGGATTTGAATTCAGGTTGATGTGCTTGGATTTTTGCGTTATTAGCACCTTCACCGCTGCTAAATTACAATAAAAAATTAATTAAATGTAAATTGCACGTTCATCGATAATGTAGGTGCATGATTTCTTAAGATGTTTTCATTCACCGAAATGATACTTTGTACAGTCAAGTGCGAAAATATTTATCCAAAATCGTCTCCTAAATCCATACTTAGCGCTTTTATTACACCAGATGCTATGGGACATATCTTTGAGTAAGATGTGTGTACTCATATTTTTACACAGCACTACATAAGTTATGAAAAACCTCTTGGAATAAGCCGGGATTTGAGCCCGGGTTGAAATTTTGACATAAGTATGATTGATCACCTTCTTCTTCTTCAAACTTAAATAATTATTTTTGTACCTATAAATTCCGAAAAACTCTGGTACAAGGCAGGATTGATGCCATGGTGTCGCATTTTGTGACGCAGGTTAATTGTGTTAGAAAAAAAAGGTTTTATTTATTAGGTTAGTTAAAAAAATACTGAGTTTGATACAACAATATAGATAGTCCTGAGCAGCACAATTGGCCATTTCCGAGTGCACATAATTCTTCCTTGTTAGTTAAGCAAGTAATTTATTTTTATGAAAATTGTAACAAAATGGCGGGTAGACCAAGGAACCAGAGGCAGAGGCAGGTGTAGCTGCCGCCATGGTCATGGAAAGAATGAGAGATGGAGGTAAAACTGTAAGGAGGCATGAACGAACGAACGGAAGGAAGTGAACGAATGGAAGGATATTTCAATCATAATTAATAAATAACCGTTGACATACTTTTAATGATGTAATTATGAATTAATAGTAGATTACATACCAATGCCGTTTTAGTGGGAAATGTCTCGGATCCCATGTAATTGTCGGCCGAGGCGAAGGCGAGGTCGACTAACATGTGATCCGAGGCTTTCCCATTTAACGGCCGAGGTTTGTATACTATTTTTCTGCCCGACGGAGCCGGCAGGCGGCAATTTAGTTTTGCGTAAAGTGGCGCTTACCGGCTGGAGGACTGAAATAATAATTAACTATATTGATTTTAATAAATTTCAACATAAATATGCTAGATAATATTTTATGTGTGTATAATTTGTTAAGTAGCTAGTTTTAGGAAAGTTTTTAAGTATTTGCATGTCGATATACGACAGGATACTGTACAATACTGTACGACCATCTGTACAATTAATAGTTTTAAGTATTCTAGCAAATAAAAACCTTTATCTTATCTTATCTTATCTTAGTGCATAATGTTTTGTCCTCGTATTTTCACGGAAACGCCCAAATGTGTCATGCTATTTCAGTCAGTGTCAGTACTAAAAGTACCGAGGTCGATTGAAGTAGCATGACAAACTAACGTTTCCGAGAAAATACAAAGTTTAAGCATTATGCACTACATCTGTATCTACTTAAGTATCCCATATGAGCCATTTACTTCCTGATTCGAAACCATTATCATAATAATTGTATCAAATCGCACCTAACAGCCAGCAGCCGATCGTACTGCGATGAAGTGCTGCATTTTTGCGGACGGTCCGCGCAATTACGGCAAGTGTGGAATTCTTAACAAATGAGACTTTTGTGTTTTTGTACTTTTTAGAACGAAGCCCTTGCTTAATTGTTTTGTGGGGGATGAATTAAAATTTCACGCCTCTAGTTTATTTTTTATCATGTCTTTTGCAGACTAGAAGGGCTAGATGGTTGAAATTGAAAATGGCATCGCGTTATCACGCTATGCGTCCTTTTCGCACTTACAAACTTGTCAAAACGTGACAGCCACCGTTATTCTCGGGTTATCACTCATATCATCATATCTACTCATATAGACAAACATCATGTGTACCTACATATTAGAGGTATAATAGAAAAATAAGTTAAGATAAATTGTCTCTAGTTGTGAAATACGTGTAAGTTTTACCTTTTACAGGTTATGTCTTTTAATAAATCAACGGAAATTAGATAAGTTTCCACTAGCAGCCGGTTTCTAATTTGGCTTCCATTACTAGTGTTACTTTGGTTTACATATTTCCTCCCGCCGCCTCGGCTGGTTCTCGAAAACCTGTAGTATCGTAGTTAGAATTTTTTGTCATGATCTGCAAGCGTATGAACTATGTAACAACCGTGGTCTTACAGGCGGTGAGGGCCTTGCTTATCAAAAGCTTGTTTTACAAGTTACAAGCATTGACTAATTAAAATATATAGACACACAAAGCTGAACAAAACCGTCAAAAAATGTGGGTCAGAATGACATTAGCGAACAATTCTACATCGATGATACAAACGATAAATGTTTCTTACGAAAAAGAGCTTACTGACGTAAGCATTTTAAGTGTCTTTGTACATAGAAGTGGCAACTCTGTCAAAACTTTACAGGGCGTTGGCACTGAACAAAACATCACGTTCCAAACAAGATTACCTATATGAAAAACTACCGCAAAATTTGTTTCTGCGGTACTCTTGTGGCGGATTGGGTATCCAGTTTTTATTCTATATATCTGGAACAAGCTTTTTATAAACGGGCCGCAGGCGGGTCATTATCTTGTTCTCCACGCAAAAAATAAACTAAGGTTCTCTAAATATTTACTTCAATAAATATAGACTTAATACCCCGGTATTTAGGTCCCTAATATTTCAATTCTAACAATTTCCTAACACGGCTCAAACCGTTGCGTAAAAGAAACGCCGCATTTTTTCTCATTACAACCCTTAACCAACCCTATCTGAAGTGGGACGTAACTCAACGTACATTATGCGCGTCATACGTCATTTTACAACTGAGTATTCTGAAGGCCCTATCTTCATAAAAGCTGCGCACACATGCGCCCTTATTTTTGCGGAAAACCGCTAAGTGCGATTCGAACTTAACTTCGAGAGTTCCGTAGAATCGTAGTACTCATATTAAGAACTATTAGATCTATAATATAATATATATAATACACACTGTCTATGAAAATTTCGAGTCCACCAATAGCTGTTCATGAAATAAATACAGTCTGGTGACCAACGGACAGACATTGGTTTAATTATACAAGGTAATTCGTTTAATAGCGTTATCAGTATCGTATTCCAATTAACTCTTGATCTTAAAAAATATTATTTATTTTTCTTTAAGATGTACTTACTGATTTTATTTTCCGTCGTTTTCGTTGTAATTGTTGGTATTTATCTTTCCTATTCAAATAATGTATTCGTCTTCTTTATCGGTACACTCTTGTCAAAGTGATCGTGGCCATTATGAAAGTTTTTGAGTGACCCGCTTCACGACGCACCGCCATTCCTCCCGCAGGGCAGATTTACAAGCGCATTCGTTTATGGTCGTCGGCATACTGGCTTTGATCCTCTATCTTCTAGATCTGGTGCCCCTTCCTTTGCACAACCAGACGCTCTATGGACTCTCCATGTCGTCGGGATATGTGGCCAAAGAAACCGATCCAAATAGCAGATACTAAAACTATAATTGAAATTGAAAAATAAAGGCCGTTTCCATCAAAATATGACGGAGAACCATTATTCACTACATATGTACTTCTTACGCCTTGTTACACTCCGGGTTTGTACCTTTCGGCCACGGAACCCTAAAAAGGTCTGAAGCCTCATCCATCACGGAAGGAGTTAAGTCGACATATGTAAATTACAGCGCACATTATACCGTCCTACATAAACAGGGCCTATGTACACAAGTACACATAGCGGGAAATTGCCGACGGTTAAAAGCATGTAGCATTTACCGTGACGCGTCAGTTTCTTTCTATTTTTAAGTAAAATTAAGCACCTAAGCCTAAAATGTGTAGTGTATTGGGATATAGAAAAAATTGACTAGGTAATTTCTAAAAGAGGCTTTTGATATTATAGAGTTATGGGTGATCTTCCTGTGATTTTCGAAATAAAGGATGACTCACACTAAGACGGGACGAGACATGATATATACACTTTTATGACCGATTTAGACCAAAATACACTGTATATTATACAGATTATACAGATGTTCCTACATTTCAAGCTTAAGAGTTCCATAAATCGTCAAATCAATTTGCCGAATTCCATTCGAAACAAACGACCCTGCCAATAACCGCTGATCTGTCTTAATGACTTCCAAAAGTAGGTATCCGACCCAAACGGTTCTAAATTACACCCGCATTTGGCAAAGCACACCGAAAGGGCACAGTTAAAATAAAAACCGAAAAGATATTTCACTCCAAAAGAGCCCCATTAGAACGGTCTTGGGTAAAAAAGGGGGGAAAGGGGAAGCAAACGGCTCGCATCAATTAGCGGAAGTTGGGCAAACAGGGGCTTAGGAGCAAATAATCGTGGCTCATTTCCCCCCTTACCCTTTATGTTTACTCGTCATTAGCTGCAAGATTATGCCGATAGATGTATTTTGTGGACTAGGAAAATCAGGTCAGGCTACCAACTAGTCTAATATAGTTGGATTTTTATCGACGATCACCATGCTGTCACGTTCTAACAAGTATGTAAGTGCGAAAGTGACGCATGACGTGATAGTTGATGTAATGGCAACCATGCTAGCCCTCGTCGACTATTAAAAAGTTTATACAGATTGTGGAAAACACGGCTCTTGTTATTCATGGTGCAATTAATAGATGAGCTGAATGCCTCAGTAAGAACGTAAGAAATATGATCGAACTATTTTATAAACAACCAAATACGAGTAAGTAACATTTTTTCAAAATATATACAGTAATTGTAACTTACCTAGCTACCTACCTCTACCTACCTTAAATCTAAAATAGGTCCTTGAGGCATTGTATCTAGGATGCTGGCGGCATTTCCTCGTAGTATAGCAATGCTGATACGTGCGAGGAAGCCACCAGCTCACCAGACGTTTCGAGATTTCTACGAAAAACTTGCGTGCGCTGCGACCCGGAATAGTACAAAAATGTACTCTTTACAATTATTGTTTTTTTTAGTGGTGATATTGGATTATTATGTGGTTTATCACCATCTGCTGATCATATCTTTCTTCTTGTACGCCGCTGGCCCCAGTCTTATGCTGCCCTCATCCAGAAGTGAACCGCTTTCTTTCTAATATCCTCCACCCATCGAGCCAGCAAGTGACCACCAAATCCACCAATCTGTTAATATTTTGGTCCATTTGCCATCATTCTGATGTCTCTGATCAAACTATTGCTATTTGAATTATCAATCTCGTCCCACGACCCACCTAATATATGATTAACTCTATACTCGACTTCATTATTACACAAAATTATAATGGTTAAATTCCTGGATTAAAACAGCCCGTGAGTAAGTTAATTAATGTAAAATGAAAATGTTTTGCGCTGTTAATATAATGGTATAATCTTCCTGGAAATATGTTAAAATTCATCATTACAGTAAATTTTGTTAGTAAATATACATTAAATGTGCTTTTTTTTTTGGGTACTTCACGGCTAATTTTGAAGCTTATTTTATATGGGATTCAAACATTATTCCTATTATATCTATTTGATCGTCTTTTTACAATGTTTAAGGCTATAACAAGACTTCATTACTTATTTAAAACTTTCAATTGGATAATAATCATAATCTTTACGCGTACTTTTTGAGACAAAAAAATCTACTTAAAATAATAGGTGTTCCAAACTATTTTTTAAAACAGAATAAACGTCTGCGAACGATAGGTACCAAAATTCTCAGAAAAAAAGGAAAAGTGGAAAAATTAATGACCTTGGATGGGATTCGAACCTGCGACTCTGGGAAACCAGCCCACCGCTCTGCCAACTGAGCCACCGAGACTCTCGGTAGACCGAGAGATATCCCTCGTATGAGCCTTATTGCGCTGGGCTTATATGGAGTCGCAGGTTCGAATCCCACCCGAGGTCTTGAATTTTTGTTCGACTCTTCCTTTTTTTCTGATAAATAAGTTCTTCCGTTCTTACTAAGTGGAAAATTATGCTTCTGGGTATGAATGTATTATATAATTATACATTTAGATGCAAGTCCCTTGATATCTTGGGAAGGGAAGGAATAGGTGCCCCCCATTGTGGAAAGAAACAAGGCGAAACCGTCCTGTGGTGTCACCACTTAAAGCTTATTGTGTCATTATAATACGTTTGTATAATAAAAATAATTATGGCGTGTGGGTAGATCACAACTAAAAACTCGCAGCTCATCAGTTTACTCCGTGAACATGACGCTTGCAACAGTGTCGAAATATCGGGTGCTCAATAAAACAAACATACATGGTAATTATCCCGTTTTAAGTATTAGTTCTTATTTCTAGACATATAGTTTCCAGAATTAATATCTAAGTATTATCTAAAAATTGTCGAGAAAAGCTGACACACACTGCACAGTGCCCACAGGAACTACACTGACAGAAAAAATGGGCAATACCTTCCGAAACCTTCCCTCTAAATGCATTACCGACCAAAAAAGTCAACTTTCCCTCCGAATGCAACCGACCAAATCGGGTGATAATTGATTTCCCCCCAAAATTTGGAAGGAAAACTAAAATATCCTTCCAATTTGGAAAGAAATATTCGACGGTAACATTTTGGAAGGTATAACTTCAGAAGGAACTTGTTGTTACCGTCCATACCAATCCTTCTACTTTGGTGGGTTACTGAAACAGTCGGTAAAGTTGAAAGGAAAAGTAGAAAACTAGACGGAATTTTCGAATACCTTCTAGCTTTACCGACGTATTTTGGAAGGTTTTTCAAACGGAAGGTAACTGGGAGGGAAAACCAGCGATACCTTCCAAAACATTCCTTCTAAATTCATTACCTACCAAAATAATTTTCTTTCCTTCCAATTATTACCGATCAAATCGGAAGGTATCAATTACCTACTAAAAATTGAAAGGAAAACAAACTTTTCCTTCCATTTAAGAAAAGAATATTAGTCGGTAACATTACAGGAGGTGCAGCTTCAGGAGGAATTTGATTTTACCGTCCATCCCAATCCTTCTACTTTAGAAGGTTTTTGAAATAGTAGGTAAAGCTGTAAGGAAATGTAAAATACTAGACGGAATTTCTGAATTACCTCCAAGCTTTAGTCACTTATTTCGATGGTAACATTTTGGAAGGTACAGCTTCAGAAGGAACTTGTTGTTACCGTCCGTAACAATCCTTCTACTTTAGTGGGTTATATAAAAAGGCGGTATAGTTGAAAGAAAAAGTTGAAAACTAGACGGAATTTTTGAATACCTTTTAGCTTTACCGATGAATTTTGGAAGGTTTTTCAAACGGAAGGTAACTGGGAGAGGAAACCAGCGATACCTTCCAAAACATTCCTTCTAAATTCATTACCTACCAAAATAGTTTTCTTTCCTTCCAATTATTACCGATCAAATCGGAAGGTATCAATTACCTACTAAAAACTGGAAGGAACACAAACTTTTCCTTCCATTTAAGAAAAGAATATTAGTCGGTAACATTACAGGAGGTGCAGCTTCAGGGGGAATTTGATTTTACCGTCCATCCCAATCCTTCTACTTTAGAAGGTTTTTGAAATAGTAGGTAAAGCTGCAAGGAAAAGTAAAATACTAGACGGAATTTCTGAATTACCTCCTAGCATTAGTCACTTATTTCGATGGTAACATTTTGGAAGGTACAGCTTCAGAAGGAACTTGTTGTTACCGTCCATAACAATCCTTCTACTTAAGTGGGTAATATAAACAGGCGGTATAGTTGAAAGGAAAAGTTGAAAAGTAGACGGAATTTTTGAATACCTTTTAGCTTTACCGATGAATTTTGGAAGGTTTTTCAATCGGAAGGTAACTGGGAGAGGAAACCAGCAATACCTTCCAAAACATTCCTTCTAAATGCATTACCTACCAAAATTATTTTCTTTCCTTCAATTGTTACCGATCAAATCGGAAGATATCAATCACATACTAAAAATTGGAAGGAAAACGAACGTTTCTTTCCATTTAACAAACGAATATTAGTCGGTAACATTACAGAAGGTGCAGCTTCGGGAAGAATTTGATTTTACCGTCCATCCCAATCCTTCTACTTCGGAAGGTTTTTTAAATAGTAGGTAAAGTTGTAAGGTAAAGTAAAATACTAGACGGAATTCCTGAATTACCTGCTAGCTTTACCCCCATATTTCGATAGTAACATTTTAGAAGGTATACCTTTGGAAGGAACTGGTCGTTACCGTCCATGCCAATTCTTCTGCTTTAGTGGGTAATTGAAACAGTCAGTAAAATAAAAGGAAAAGTAGACATCTAGACGGAATTTTTGAATACCTTCCAGCTTTACCGACGTATTTTGGAAGGTTTTTCTAACAGAAGAAGCTATACCTTCCAAACCATTCTTTCTAAAGGCATTACCTACCAAAAATATATTATTTCCTTCCAATTACTACTGATCAAATCGGAAGGTATCAATTACCTACTCAAAATTGGAAGGAGCACGAACTTTTCCTACCATTTAAGAAAAGAATATTAGTCGGTAACATTACAGGAGGTGCAGCTTCAGGAGGAATTTGATTTTACCGTCCATCCCAATCCTTCTACTTTAGAAGGTTTTTGAAATAGTAGGTAAAGCTGTAAGGAAAAGTAAAATACTAGACGGAATTTCTGAATTACCTCCTAGCATTAGTCACTTATTTCGATGGTAACAGTTTGGAAGGTACAGCTTCAGAAGGAACTTGTTGTTACCGTCCATAACAATCCTTCTACTTTAGTGGGTTATATAAACAGGCGGTATATCATCATCATCATTATGTCAGCCGAAAGACGTCCACTGCTGGACATAGGCCTCCCCCAAAGATTTCCACAATGACCGGTCCTGCGCCACCCGCATCCACATGCAGCGGACTCCCACGACCTTTACCAGGTCATCAGTCCACCTTGTGAGGGGCATATCCACACTGCGCCTTCCGGTGCGTGGTCGCCACTCGAGAACCTTTCCGCCCCAACGGCCATCGGTTCTAAGTGCAATGTGCATATTTCGATAGGTCTTTCTAATGGAAGGTAACTTGGAGATACCTTCCGAAACCTTCCTTATAAATGCATTACCTACCAACAAAAATAAACTTTCCCTCCGACAAATATCGGCGCAAACGGGAGGTATTAATTACCTACCAAATACTGGTAGGAACACGAAATTTTCCTACTAATTTAGAAAGAAATATTAGTCGGTAACATTTTAGGAGGTGCAGCTTCAGAAGGAATTTATTTTTACCGTCCATCCCAATCCTTCAACTTTCTAGGGATTTAAGGGAATGTTTGAAGGAAATATAAAATCTGGTAGGTATTAGAATCAGTGTTGCCAGTTTTTGCATTATATATTCTGCGTACGTGTACGAGATTAGAATGGCTCTTAAACAGCTCAAAAACAACAAGGCGCCTGGTGAAGACGGAATTACAGCCGAACTTCTGAAGGCGGGTGGTAAACCGATCCTTACGGCCCTTCAGAAGTTGTTCAACTCCGTCTTACTAGAAGGGAGAACGCCAAAGGCGTGGAGCGGAGGTGTGGTGGTACTGTTCTTCAAAAAAGGCGACAACGCCTTACTGAAGAACTACTGACCCATCTCACTTCTGAGCCATGTCTATAAGCTGTTTTCAAGAGTTATTACGAATCGTCTCACACGCAGGCTTGATGACTTCCAGCCTCCCGAACAAGCCGGTTTCCGAAGAGGCTTTAGTACAGAAGACCGAAGAGTATAATCTGCCCCTCTGTTTAGCGTTTGTGGACTAAGAGAAAGCCTTTGATTCGATCGAAACCTGGGCGGTACTACAATCTCTCCAACGGTGCCAAGTAGACTATCGCTATATCGAAGTGTTGAAGTGTTTGTACGAGAGCGCCACTATGTCAGTCCGACTCCAAGACCAGAACTCGAGGCCTATTCCGCTGCAGCGGGGAGTCAGGCAGGGAGATGTCATCTCTCCTAAGCTGTTTACCGCTGCACTGGAGGATGTTTTCAAGACTCTGGACTGGAGAAGGCTAGGCATCAATGTAAACGGCGAGTACCTCACTCACCTTCGATTTGCTGACGATATAGTTAGTCTTGGCTGAGACCATGGAGGATTTAAGTACGATGCCTGTTAGCCTCAGTAGAGCCTCTGGGCGAGTTGGTCTTAAGATGAACATGGATAAGACGAAAATCATGTCAAATGTTCATGTAGCACCAACTCCAGTGACAATCGGAGACTTTACACTTGAAGTTGTAGACGATTATATATACCTAGGAAAACTGTCCAGTTAGGTAGGTCCAATTTCGAGAAAGAGGTTAATCTTCGAATCCGACTCGGTTGGGCAGCGTTCGGGATGCTGCGACACATCTTTTCGTCCAATATTCCGCAGTGCCTGAACACGAAAGTCTTCGATCACTGTGTGTTGCCAGTGATGACATACGGTACTGAAACGTCGCTTACAATGGGCCTCATAAGAAGGCTCAAAGTCACCCAAAGGGCAATGGATAGAGCTATGCTAGGAGTCTCTCTGCGAGATCGTATCAGAAATGAGACCATCCGCAGCAGAACCAAAGTAACCGATATAGCTCTCCGAATCGCTAAACTTAAGTGGCAGTGGGCGGGGCACATTGCACGTAGAACCGATGGCCGTTGGGGCGGAAAGGTTCTCGAGTGGCGACCGCGCACCGGAAGGCGCAGCGTGTGTAGAACCCCCACAAGGTCGACTGATGACCTGGTGAAGGTGGCAGGAGTCCGCTGGATGCGGGTGGCGTAGGACCGGTTATTGTGGAAATCTTTGGGGGAGGCCTATGTCCAGCAGTGGACGTCTTTCGGCTGAAGTGATGATGATGATGTGATGATATTCTGCGTTGGAGTTATTTTACTGTTCAATCTAAGGTTCATGAATCCGACTAATATTACAAATGCGAAATTGTGTGTATGTGTGTTTGTTACTTCTTAACGCCTAAACGGCTGAAAGGATTATCGTTTTTGGTTCGAAAATTGATAAAATTACATTTTAGAACTAAACAATTGGTTTATTGATTTTTAGGTGGTAACTAGGTTAACGAGAAAAAAACCGGCCAAGTGCGAGTCGGACTCGCGCACCTAGGGTTCCGTACAAACTTAAAAAAAAACCGATAAAAACGTGAAAATATGCTACTGATTGAAAAACAAACTTAATTTTGCGGATTGAAAAATTACGTTTACTTACACCAATGTACCCGATGGTCTATTTACGACCGCAAACGTAAGTTTGTAATTGTTGTTTTTCGTTTTTTATAATTTTTAGAAGAACCGACTCGCGCTTGACATTCTTATAGGTTTTCCTCCAATCTTCAGGTAGAGAGCTACTTTCAGTACTTTTTTCAAAATTTTAGGCCCAGTAGTTTCGGAGCCCTTTCATTCGATATGTCACACAATATGGTTTGCTAATTTTTATTTTTTTATTTTTATGTTGTACCCTAAAACAAGAAGCGTGAGGTTTTTTTAGGGGCGAAATATTTCTAGGGGTCAATTTAGGGATGTTTGATTTTTCCATTCCATGTATGTGTGACAGCGAAAAATGTGTTGAGAAGCGAAATTATTACTGAAAATGAAATGATACTGCAGTCCATTCCACTCTCAGTTGCTCGAACTCACAAGTGTGAGACTGAGCAAGAAATATACCTACGACCGGAACTCAAACGCTCCGATTTACGCTACAGTGATGTGTAAGAGAAGAGGCATATACTAACGGGGACGAAATTTTCTCCCAATCTATCAAATTGCATTTAGTTGTCCCGCCTGGACAGGCCATCATTCAAACTTTCTGACCAAAATTACTAAATCTGTGGCGTAAACGGTCGTGCGTAAATGGCTTTATGTTAGAGATACTGAATAATGTCGATAATTAATGTTGAATAAAGAAATTTAACTTAATATTCATTAATTTTTTTATTTAGGGGGTTTTCCGAAACATCACTATAGTTTTAGGGGATTTCAATTTGTGCTTTAGGGGTAAATAAAAATTTGAGTTGGCAACCCCGTGTGCCACCAGTCATCCCGCCCCGTCCCCACCGACCCCATCACTCGAGCAGCGGGACTCTGCGCGTGCGCATGCAGTGAAGGTGTTTAGTGTAAACAGAATACTTTGGCATAAGCCTGTTCGCTGTGTTTTTCTACATTATATCATGGCAGAATTAGAAGAACTTAAAGAAATACTTCGTGAATTTGGTGCTACTCAAGAAGTTATAGACAACTTTTTAGGTAAGTTGAACTGTTTTTTTTTTATTTACTTTGGTAATCTCGTTTATAAATAGTGTGACGTCGTTACTTACTAATAGGTATTAACTTTTACTATAATCTGCTTCTATTCTTTAACTTTAGATTAGATAAGTCTGTACTGATTTTTAGAAATTATACGCTACTATTATTGATCCACTATTTTGTTTTTGCATCAAATGAGAAAGTATTATTTAACATTACATTTCATTCCGTTTATTTAAATATTACATTCTTACGAGATTATATTTGCGAATGTACGTTGTAATTTAATATTTTGTGTGACCTTTGCTTGGACAGAACTTAATACTTATAGTAGCGAAAAAAAATATGCCAGGTATGTCATATCAACCATTTTGTTTACCCATCAAATGAGAAGGAAATACTTTAAGATTACGTTCGGCCATTTTAGGTTTTAGAGAAAAGTTTTTAATAATAAAAGACGCTTATTTTGACGTGATAAATGCATTACAATAGGTAGTTAAAAATGAGTCTTATAATGACATCTCAGCTGAATTTTTAAGTCCCAGCCCCCACTTTGCTACAGTCCAACCCAATAATAGTAATCAATAAGTACTGTTATTTTACGGCTCGCAGATAAGATGCTCGAGTCAGTCTTTTTTAGACCAATTGTTTCTAGTACAAGACCTAACTTTGGCTCTCATGAGTTCCTAGAATATGCAGAGAGCATAATAATATCAATATTTTCAAGAAAACAAAGATAAGGCATCCTTAATACTTCATTGCAGGTGCTTAAAAAGTATTTTGTCCTCATTGATGATCAGTACTTAACATTAATTACAGGAAATGGGTATTCAAGTTTAGAAGACTTAAAAAATATTACAGATCATGAATTAAAAACAGTAATACCACAAATGCTGACAAGAAAAAAATTTGCAAATGGTCTGAACTGTTCAATCTGGAAGTAGAAGAAAATCTTCTTTTGGTCATTTTTTTTTCTATTGTAGTTAACATTGTAGATATCATTTTTAATTAGTTATTTCTGCTTGCATGATGGTAGTTAATATTTCAATTAACTAAGCCTAATTGACGCCATATATTTATAGCGCGTCAAAGTAGTTTTTTGAGAGTATGTAGCAACGTGTCAAAATATTATTATTCTGTTATATATTGATATTTAAAATAAAATAAGTACATTGCCCGCCAACCCGCATTGTGCCAGCGTGGGAACTATAGTCCGTTAACTCCTGTAGATAAAAAGAAAGCCTGGGCCCAGCATTGGGACCTATGTATTATTATTATAGGCTGAATGTATTATTATTATGTCTGCCCATTTACAAAATCTCGGGACCATGGGGTTCCGGAAATTGGAAAGCGTGCGGGGAGCCGAAGCCAACACGCAGAGGCCCCTTGTAAGAAGAAGTATTATTATTATTATATCCTTTATTTTTTTAAACTTAGGTTTATTATAAGTATAAATCTATTTTGGTAATATGTATTGTATTTGATTTAGTATCTTTTTTTCTCAAGTACTTACAGTAGGGTTGGTCGTTATTGTATGAGAAAAAGTAGATAGGTAGACCTAAATCAAACAATAATAGGCATGAAAAGGTGTAGTTTGTCATGTAGACTGTTATTACTATTTTTAGCTCTCGCTTCCCTACCAAGAAATAAAGTATTGCCTTCATTGAACTAGTTCCATTTTTTGCTATACTGGGTGTTAATTTTGTATTAACTTGCAATATTTACTTTGAAATAAATTTGTATTAATTTTATTTTGATAAAAATATTGCCAGTTACAAAATTACCACCCATTATTATACTACCCTGACTAATACAGGGTGTAAATGAAATAGTGTGCCTCTGCTTATTATTTAAGAAAATTAAAAAAAACGGGAAATAATTCGTGTAGTTTTTAAAATTGGTACAGTTATACCTTGTGGTGTTCAGATGAACATATTAAAAGTCCTCGGGGGTAGGGGTTGTGGTTGGGGTGGGGGGAGATTGGGGGGTCAAAATTTTTTTTTACAGACCTTTGCTCATGTCTCGAAAACCCTTACAAATTGCATTATGATTACTTGGCACAATAGTACAAAATGTCCCCCCCTCTGCAGCAACCACAGGAAAAATAGATCCAAGTCATTTGATAACATTTTTATAAGAGCACAGTTCTCTCAGATGAATACTTTTAGAAATAATCAAGTTTATATTTATGTAAACGATAATTCAACGATAAATTAATTAAAGAAAATGAACTTAAATATATTATTTAAGTCAAATCCTGTCCGGAGCTTAAAAGTATACTTAGTTTTTTTGTAAGTATATGTAACAAAACCTATACTATGTTTTCACATTACAAAATTGTTTTGCAGACTGCTGGTATTCATCATAGTCAACTAAAAAAGAAAGGACCTTTGTCATCGTCATCTTCCCAAGCTACTGATAGCGCAGACACTGATAGTATAAATGATGTTGATGTGACATTCCTAGAATCGTCCATAGAAAACATAGACAATCATGTTATGTATGTATGTATGTATGTATAAGCTTTATTGTACAATAACACAAGAAATACAAGAAACACAGTAACATAGACAATTTGATACAACAAAGGCGAACTTATCCCTATGAGGGATCTCTTCCAGTTAACCTTTGAGGAAATAATTTGTTATAATTGCAGAAGACATTGCCAATGTTGAGAATATTGCTAATGCCCATGATCTGCATAATATTCAGCCTCCTAGTCTCCTAGCAACCCCTGATGACCGGAAGAACAACCCAATATGGTTGTTATTGACCAAAAGCACAACTGCAGAAGCTAGACGAATTTCAGAACTTCCAGAAAATAGCAATCTAACTACAAGTGAAATAAAAGAGATTGCAAAAGTAACTGCAAATTATTTGTTTTCTGTAGCAAATCCTCCAAAGAGGCAAGTTCTTCCAGATAAGTGCACATTTTGGACTAATCATTATTTTGAAAAGCTTTTTCCTAATACAAGTTCTTCAAGGTTTTATTACCTCAAAAGAGAACAATATAAAACAAAAAAAGGAAAAAGTGTTAATAAAGGAAGAGCAACGGGAGCATTACATACCCAACTTTGTCAGTTAAGAAGAAAGCTATTGATAACAGATATAAACGCCAGACTTCAAGCTTCACCAGCAACATCTTTGTCAACGGGAAATTCCAACACCAGCCGCGCTGCCATCTCTGAAGAGCCACAAAGAATTTCAAGACCTAGTCGTCGTATGATCTGCTCGGACTCGGATAATTGTAATAACCTGCCATACACACCTCCTGGTAATATTATAATACTATAGTAACCCGAAGCTAAGAAGTCAACCCTAAATCTGTGTCAGCTGACAAGATTGACTTCTTTTAATATATATAGCGTTCAATCAGCCAAGGAGGTTGTCTACCACTTTTCAACTCTATAGCCATAGAAATAAAAGTTGAAAAGTGGTAGACCACTTTTTTGGCTGACGGTACTTATGTCGTACATTTAATTTTGTTACTTCAGTTTGCAAACATTGAATTCATTTCAGAAACAGACAACGAGGGACTAAAAGAGAAATTGGACTATATCAGGACTGAAATTCCCAGCTTTTTATCTTCCGAATTATTGGAGGCTTGGGAAATAACACATGAATATCGTAAAAAAGAACTTTGTGCCACACCCGGAAACCTATGGGATTACTTGACTTTATACAAAAGTCTTACTGTGCCCAATATTGGACCTGCACTTGTTAGTACTTGAAGTAATCATACATACATTCCGAAAAGCTCATTATTAGTACCTTAATAATATTATAATTATATTTCTAACTTGTAAGTATAGTAAAGCATTATATTTGTTTTCAGATAAAGAAGGATTTCGAGTTTTTACATGCTAAAGGTGAAGTGGCAGGAACAAGCAAGCTTCAAGAATTTCTCCATTCCAACAAAGTCGAAATCATAAAATTAGCTGAAAAATTACAACTGACTGCCCAAATTCAAAGAAATAAACTGAAACAATTTCTGCAACTAGCAAAACAAGGTAAGCTAAATGGTAGAGAGCTTGTTAATTTATAATACATATAAAGTCTGATTTTTAGGATTCCATTCCGAAAGTGTTAAAATGGGAGCCTATAATAAGATTTTACTGCCTGTACTGTCTGTCTGTCAACATCAGGCTGTATCTCGTAAACCGTGATACACGGATGAAATGTCCATACTGTCCATAGATGATATATTGCTATTTTCGCTATAACAACAAATACTGAAATCATTGACAGCTTCCGTTGACCAGTTGGTAGTGACACTAGTGACCCTGGTTCTAAAGCTGGAGATCCTGGGTTCGAATTCTGGTCAGGGCATTTATTTGTGTGTTTATTACAGATATTTTTACCTGATTCATTGATTTATTCTATGTATTTAAGCAATATAAACATGATCCTATACTACCATCGCTTAGTGCTCATAGTAGTCAGCCAAAAAAATGTTCTACCACTTTTCGACTCTACTACTTTTATATTAAAGTTCCAATGTGGTAGACCACTTTTTTTACTGACTATACAAGCTTAGTTTAATTTAGAGCTACGTCCATCTGTGTGAAGTTGTCCCGTCAGAACCTTAGCCATAAAGGTCATGTCACATATATATACCCTAATTTAGGCCCTAACGACAGGGACGCAGCTATCTATAGGTTAGACACGTTTATTGTTATATTGTTTTGTATAAATATTTACCCAGTTTTAATTTTCAGATGACGACGTGAACCAACAATATTCAGGACAGCTACTTCTGCTGCCGTTCCTGTTTCCAGGAGTGTAACAGATCAACAAAAATTGGAAGCCGTCCAAATGTCAAATACTACATGCCTGCCCATTATTGCGACATATACTGATTCAGTGGACGTGAGCAGGACTAACCCCACATAAACAGTAAAACGTAATATATCGTTTCCCATTGTAATTAAGTTATTCAACCATACTTTTTTTCTTCTTGTAAAGTAAAAGTTTGATTCTCTAAAATCATGGTCACCCTACTTAACTAATAATTTCACGATAAGGTAATCTTGCGAAATCTGGTAAGAATGAGTAGCTTATACTGTACTGAATCCGTAGTGTTGATCCTGCTCACGTCTCTTGAATCAGCCTGTATACATACTGCACACAGGCGGTGAAAAGAATGTCTCAAGTTGCCCTCACGTCGTGGGGCAAATACCGTAGACATTTTTTTAAAATTTACAGCCGTATTATATTGTAATATAATAATTATATTTTTACGGTCTGTACAAGACACGTTCCCGAGAGGTCAGTCTTTTTCATATTCGGTATCTTTTTGGAATAACCCAATTCAGGCCCACCACCAATTTGTAATTACTTAACTTATCCTAGGCCTTGGGAGTAGGATGTGCGTCCCCACAACTACTGCCAAAAGGTGGCGCTCGGATCGCTACCACAATGGGGTGATCTCTACATTTTTTTTTAGTATACCGGTTACCAGTTTAAAGTCGGGCCTTGCAACACAGGTTCCGCAACTAGTTGTTAAGTTTAGCGTATTTATAATAAAGCCGATAATCGTTTTTGTGGCAGGACGCTGGAGTATGTCAAAATCCTGTGTACCTATGTTAAATGATAAGATAGTATTTTATTTTAACAATTTATAATTATCGCAGCAAAATGATGATCCGTATGACAGCTATCACTTCAATACATATCAGTTAAAATTGTATAGTCCTCCTCATCGTTTTCGATGACGGCGACCCTAAAAAATTACTTACACTGTTAACAGGTAATGTATATTGAACTGACAGCTGTTTTAACAGAGTACAGCTGTAAGATGAAGATTTGCAACAATTACTTATGTGCAAAAAAAGTTCATGATTTTGTTATGATCAAAATGTAAAAATTTAAAACGGACGGTGCCAAAATATGGTGATGTGCTCTCGTGCGTACCCTACAAAGGTCCATCTAGGATTTAATGGTTCGAATCGAGAAATGTAAATCTAATCTATATCAGTATGTTAGTCCACGTGCTCTTGCTTGTCACGACCTGACGACCAGACAGAACAGAACTGATATTTTAAAATTATCATCATTAATTTGTTAACAAATTTTGGAAATATAAAATAATATCTTTATTAAAAGATATTATATTCGAACAATTATCGTTCATGCCTGTTTTCGGGTAGGTAACCCGTAGTAATTAAATGGTTAAAATAATTGGGTTGCTCTGCTTAAAATAATGCACCTCTGTCAATAAAGCTGATTTTATGAAATATTGTAGTTGTCAATGAATAGTTACTAAACGTAATTTTATTGGACCGAAATGAGAATGGGATTCAAATGTAATAATATACTTATTACTTAATAAAATACCTTATAGGTATTACCTATACCTTAAAAATAAACTAACCGTATTTATAAACGTTATCGTTACAAGTTTCTACATGTTTCAACTCGGTTCGATAACATTACGATAACCCCCCTTTAAGTCAAATTATTTAATTTTCTTTTTGTTTCCAGACAACAATTACCTTACGAGTATAGAAATAAGTAATGGACGATTACCTTCTAAATTCACCAATTATCGTCTCGACTAACACTTATTTCGGATGGAAGATAAAGAACATTTTCTGAATCGGAAGGTAAGTTTTGATTTTCCTTCCGGTCCACCGACATTACCCGTCAAATACAGGTGGTAATAAACAAAAGTAAATATCAAATTAGGAAGGTAATACTTGATTTCCCTCCGAATTTCCCGCTTACCTTCTCAATTACCCTCTATTGCAGACGGAAAACTTGGAAGGTTTGTGTTCGAATCGGTAGGTAAAATTTGATTTTCCTTCCAGTCGTAACAATTACCCATCAAATATAGAAGGTAATAAGCGAAGGTAAATATCAAATTAGGAAGGTAATACTTGATTTCCCTCCGAATTTCCCGCTTACCTTCTCAATTACCCTCTATTGCAGACGGAAAACTTGGAAGGTTTGTGTTCGAATCGGTAGGTAAAATTTGATTTTCCTTCCAGTCGTAACATTACCCATCGAATATAGAAGGTAATGAGTGAAGATAAATAATTAATTAGGAAGGAAATACACGATTCCTTCCAAATTCCCCGCTTACCTTTCCAATTACCTTCTACTGCAGCCGGAAAACTTGAAAGGTTTGTGTTCGAATCGGTAGGTAAACTTTGATTTTCCTCCCAGTCTTAACAATTACCCAGGAAATTAGGCAGGAAATACACGATTTCCCTTTACCCATCGAATAAAGAATTTCTATATTCGATGGGTAATTGTTAAGACTGGAAGGAAAATCAAATTTTACCTACCGATTCGAACACAAACCTTCCAAGTTTTCCGTCTGCAATAGAGGGTAATTGAGAAGGTATGCGGGAAATTCGGAGGGAAATCGTGTATTTCCTTCCTAATTTGATATTTACCTTCACTTATTACCTTCTATATTCGATGGGTAATTGTTAAGACTGGAAGGAAAATCAAATTTTACCTACCGATTCGAACACAAACCTTCCAAGTTTTCCGTCTGCAATAGAGGGTAATTGAGAAGGTATGCGGGAAATTCGGAGGGAAATCGTGTATTTCCTTCCTAATTTGATATTTACCTTCACTTATTACCTTCTATATTTGATGGGTAATTGTTACGACTTGAAGGAAAATCAAATTTTACCTACCGGTTCGAACACAAACCTTCCAAGTTTTCCGTCTGCAATAGAGGGTAATTGAGAAGGTATGCGGGAAATTCGGAGGGAAATCGTGTATTTCCTTCCTAATTTGATATTTACCTTCACTTATTACCTTCTATATTTGATGGGTAATTGTTACGACTGGAAGGAAAATCAAATTTTACCTACCGATTCGAACACAAACCTTCCAAGTTTTCCGTCTGCAATAGAGGGTAATTAAGAAGGTATGCGGGAAATTCGGAGGGAAATCGTGTATTTCCTTCCTAATTTGATATTTACCTTCACTTATTACCTTCTATATTTGATGGGTAATTATTACGACTGGAAGGAAAATCAATCTTTACCTACCGATTCGAACACAAACCTTCCAAGTTTTCCGTCTGCAATAGAGGGTAATTAAGAAGGTATGCGGGAAATTCGGAGGGAAATCGTGTATTTCCTTCCTAATTTGCTATTTACCTTCACTTATTACCTTCTATATTTGATGGGTAATTGTTACGACTGGAAGGAAAATCAATCTTTACCTACCGATTCGAACACAAACCTTCCAAGTTTTCCGTCTGCAATAGAGGGTAATTAAGAAGGTATGCGGGAAATTCGGAGGGAAATCGTGTATTTCCTTCCTAATTTGATATTTACCTTCACTTATTACCTTCTATATTTGATGGGTAATTGTTACGACTGGAAGGAAAATCAAATTTTACCTACCGATTCGAACACAAACCTTCCAAGTTTTCCGTCTGCAATAGAGGGTAATTGAGAAGGTAAGCGGGAAATTCGGAGGGAAATCGTGTATTTCCTTCCTGATTTGATATTTACCTTCACTTATTACCGTCTATATTCGATAGGAAATTGTTAGGACTGGAAGGAAAATCAAAGTTTACCCACCCATTCAATCACAAACCTACTAAGTTTTCCGTCTGCAATAGAGGGTAATTAGGAAGGTATTTGCGCATATATTGAAAGGATATTCCGCTCAGATATTAATTACCTGCCAAAGTAAATTTAGAAGGAAATAATTCCTTCCTGATTTTACCGTCTAACGGTAATACCTTCCAGTAAATTACCTTCCCTTTCGACTCAGTGGGTAAAATAAGACGGTATATTTACCTCCCTTATTCTACCGTCCATTAGAATTACCTTCTAATAAACTACCTTCCGTTTTGACTCAGTGGGTAAAATAAGACGGTATATTTACCTCCCTTATTCTACCGTCCATTACAATTACCTTCTAATAAACTACCTTCCCTTTTGACTCAGTGGGTAAAATGAGACGGTATATTTACCTCCCTTATTCTACCGTCCATTAGAATTACCTTCTAAAAAACTACCTTCCGTATTGACTCAGTGGGTAAATTTAAAAGATAAAGATTACCTTCCAATTATTACCTTCTATTAGGGAAAGTTGGAGGGTAAGATTTTACAACCATTTCCTTCCTTTCTTGAAGGTAGATTACCGTCTGAGTCAATATGGACGGAAATTCCTCCTGTATTCGGGCGGACTTTTTTCTCAGTGTAGCTAGGGGCGCATTATGGGGCAATGCCCTACCTTAAGAAATGACATCGACTTTGATAATATTATTAAAAAGGGTATATACCCTTGCGTCTTAAATTAGGTCTGCCATATCTTTAATTCAACTCCAGCTACGGCCCTGAGTGCCCATGCTACCCTTGACGGGTCGAAGGACCCCGTGCTCTCCGTTCCGACTCCGAGCCCTGCGTACCGCATAATGCATTCCGTTAGCGTGGACAAGCTCTAATTGCGGCGGCGGCAATTAGTTAGGAACCCGTCGAAACACTACGGGGCTCGGCTAAATGGTAGTGTGCGCAACAACCCTGTTACACGATGAATTTCTTTTATTGCATGATTAGACAATTCGAGGGTGATCATAGAGTCAAAAAATAGAGGTTTTGACACAAAATGTTATTATTAAATTACAACGGTTGACACTCACGTATTTTTATTGCAATAGGCGTGACATGTTTCGACTGCATCGGGCAGTCATCGTCGGACAGAGTAGTGTTGTCACCTTCGCGGCTCGGGCATCACATGTCACGCCTATTGTGATGCAATTTACTTAATATCAGTATGATTCACAAAAGTTTAAATTAAGTATAGAAAATGTTATTGTTGTAGGTGGATATAGCACTGGATGCAATGTCGGATAGAGTGCGGATGTCACTCCGGTTTCTGAGTGAGATAACGCTACGCGCGTGTATAGCGCTGTCCCCCTTGCACGCCACGGTACGAATCGCATCCAGTGTGACATAGATTCAATCTATAAAGCATGAACGAGTCAACTATCAAACAAAAACACGTAAGGTAATGGTCAAATTCAAGCATTCCGTTGGCGTAGATAAGCTCTAATTGCGGTTAACGTAATTACTTAGGGGCCCGTCGATATACGTACACTTTACAGGTCGAAGCTGGATGGTAGCGTGCGCAAAAACCCTGTTACACGCTGTATTAATTATATAGCACGATTACTTAATTTGTGATTTTTATTTTTGACATAAGATGTGGTTGTTACAACATTATTGCAGAATATACACTGTGGGAGATAGTTACCCGAAAAAATTGAACGGTGTATTATTGACCGCGTTTATTGGTGTTATCTGGATTTAATACGCTAAATCCAGATAATGTTACGGAGTTATGGATGATTTATGATGTGGAGCTATGTATCGTCTAGTACCCACAAGCCTTATTGAGCTTACCGCGAACCTAGGTCAATTTGTGTAAGACTGTTCCACAATTATTATTATTATTGCGACTAGCTGACCCAAACTTTTTTTTTTTCTAATTTGACCACAATATGACATGATAATGACGTAAGGAATATGAAGTAGATATATCAAATGTCAATTTAGCACGTTCGAATGGGTCTCCTGGTCTCATATTAATAAAAATACATACTTAAATAAATCACTTATCAAACCATTACCATTTAGATGGTTGGCAGTCCTCAACTGTGCGCTTTTCCCGAAACTTCCTGCCTCGCACAGCGAAACTGTGGAACGAACTGTCACCAGCGGTGTTTCCGGACCGATACGACCTTCAAACCTTCAAGAAAAGAGCATACTCCCACCTTAAAGGCCGGCAACGCACTTGCGACACCTCTGACTACGTTAATCGCTTACCATCAGGCGATTCGTTTGCTCGTTTGCCACCTATCGCATAACAAAAAAAAAAGTGTAAACAGCTCCTATGAAACCCCAAAATACTAAGTAATTTAGCTGCTGACCGTAGCATTGATGCGCTATCGGTCGCCATGACGTCACAATCACCCCTAAACAACATAATAGGCGGTTTAGTTTGTAAACAGATTCAATCTCTTGTCGGATCTATTCGGGAAATTCGGGGAAATTAGAAAGCTCTCAGAGAAGCCTAATTCACTTACGGCTATTATAGATTTTCATTTGTGATAGGACTCGCTTTAAAAACTGGCTTAGAGCTTGGGCAATTCTCAGTGTACGATTCCGATCGTCGATGGGAATCGACATTCTCCACTTTGTGTCACAGAAAAAAAAGTATTTTGGCAATATTTTTTTTGATACAAGCTTTTATCGCTGACTGTTCTTTGGTACCATGTACCGTCCTTAGCATCCTAGGTACAATGCCTCAAGGACCTATTTTAGATTTAAGGTAGGTAGAGGTAGGTAGTTAGGTAATTTATTACACTTACTGTATATATTTCGAAAATAAATGTTATTTAAGGGGCTACCTGGCATATTTCACTGTTTTTAAAGTGAATAGGCTTTGTTCGGCTCCAAGCACAACGCTTGAAAAAAATATATAATGATATTTGGTCTACATTTGGTTCTACTAAATTGTCGAAAAACATAATACATCAAGAGAAAAAAAAAATAACCCTAAACCCTTTTTTCTACCTTAAATCTGTATCTACTCCCTTATTATGCGTCGTAAGTACAAGAAACTAAGACAAGAAGTATATATTTATGTTTACTTTAAACGCATCTACTGATTTTTGGATAGGTTTTGTACTTTTCGAGAAAAAGCTATTACACGCATTTTTCCGAAAACGCCGGCTCGAGATGCCTGCGCGGGCGACGGGGGCCAGTCGTGTAAGATGGCACTAGTAGTTTATAGGGTTGCGTCCTAGTACAAGAAGCTCTTCTTAGGTGGCAACTTATGCTTATTGACGTATTGTATAACCAGTGAGGAAAGGAAGCGGGAGGGGAAGAAAGCTCAAATCGTCGAGGCCATTGGCATAGGGGACGGCCTTAACATTGTATTGTCATCAAACCTTCATAAGCATGTCAAGTTTCAGTCATCATTAAGGATGACTCATGCTTGAACGAGATGGGACGGGACGGGACAGTCCATTGAGTGATCACGTGACGCTTTCTATCCACCGTGAGGTATGCATTGTGTTAACGGAGTATGAGTATTAGACATGACATTGATATGTTATAGTTGTCACTTATTTAGTAGTTAGTCGTTATGTCCATTTTACATTAGCGGTTGTTGAAACTAGTAAATATTTTGTATGAAATATTTAAAAAACCTTCTTCCCAGCGTTTTCCCGGCTTATGTAGGGAGCCTATGGGGTCTGCTTTGGCAACAAATCCCAAGATTTGGCGTAGGCACTAGTTTAGCGAAAACGACTGCCATCTGACTTCAACCCAGAGGGTAAACTAGGCCTTATTTTGATAAGTCCGATTGCCTCACGATGTTTTCCTTCACCGAAATACGATTGGTGAATATCAAATGATATTCGTACGTAAGTTCCGAAAAACTCATTGGCACGAGCCGCCAGGATTCGAACCCGCGACCTTCGGATTGAAAGCCAGATATACCAACGAATTATCGAGAAAGAAAACTAACTCTGTTTCCCACATGCTGAAGATAAAGTAATAAAAAATCACGTAGAAAATGAAGCATTGTACCGTTCTTACTGAGCCATCCCTATCGCCTTATCAAGATATCGAGCATTGACCCCCTGACCCCAAGGCGGTGCGTGGGTCACAAAGACGAAAGTGGTACCTTGACCCGTCGTCGATAGCGAAAGTGCTATTAGAGCTACGTTAGATGTACTGTTGGGGGCGGAAGTGGTTCGGAAATTCCCATTAATTAGTATGCGGAATATTGGTGCCGGGTAAAGGACTCACACAAGAACGGGCCGGGACGGGGCGGGATATGATCTGTCAGTTTCTATAGATTCACGTGAACCAATTTTGCGTTGAAACAAAACAAGTTATTTAATTAAATATTTTGTCTTGTTAATTGTTACTAAAGTAACTAGTAAAACGGAACGGAGTTATGTTTTTAAGTCAGGCATGCTCGCGGACGCGCATGGATGGTTTTCATGCGACGCTGCGCAAGCGCTGCACCGCGGCGCTCCGCAAAATGAAGGCGATTAATCCGGTAAAAAAAACGTCCGATTTCACTTTTCTCAGATAAGAGCAGTACTTATCATATGATGTCATACTGCCAGCTGCGGCGAGCTCACTTGACGTCAGTAGAATGCGACACAAAAGTACGATAGGTAATGTAAGTTCACCTGGTTTTTAGTCGAAATCGGCCGAAACCGAATCCAAAACCGAAACTTTGGTCGGACACCTAAAATGTGTATTGCCTAGTTTAACTAGCTTAGTCCTAGCCTAGTCGGTAGTGACACTGCCTACGAAGCAGGAGGTCCCGGGTTTGAATCCTGGTTAGGGCATTTATTTGTTTGTTTATCACGAATATTCGTTCCTGAGTTATGGATGTTTACTAGTATTTAGGTATTTATATCTATTATATATATCGTCGTCTAGTACCCACAACACAAGCCTAAAGGATGACACTAGCACGAGTCGGGACGGGACGGGGCCGGACGGAAAAATCTGTCAATATAAGATAGCCCGGAGCCCTGGGATGTCACGTGACGCTTTCTACGGAAATTGACAGATTTTCCCGTCCCGCCCCGTCCCGTCCCGTTCTAGTGTGAGTCATCCTTTATTGAGCTTACCGTGGGACTGGGTCGATTTGTGTAAGTCCCACAGTATTTATTATTATGTATAACTTAAAAGTTAAGTCTGAAACTCCTCCTGTATTGCCAATAAAAAATCATATACATCACTGTTTTCTATGCACTTAGAACTTTATCGCTTTTAGTCTGCCACGTCTGAGCCTGATTGATTTACGCACTGACACGAAAAAACTCGCTATCCATCAAACGGCGTTGATTTTGTAGTGATAGGTGCGAAATGTAGGAAAAAGAGTGCAAACAGAATAACCTGCAGTTTACTTTATTAATGAATTTAACAGACAAGAAAAATACTTCGAAACTGAACGTATGAAAGGGGATGAAACAATATAAAAAAACTAGACTTTGACGACTGAACCCATTCACTGCTACGATTAATTCATATTCAATTTTAAAACATTTGTTTTCAGACTCTGCGTCCATAGATGGTTAGTAATACAGTATTTAATCTTAAATGAAATTAAACTAAATTACACTAAGGGTTAGTGTTTGTTACATTATAATTTTATGTATATTTACAAATAATGCTAGTAATGGTAATGACGATACGTTGTCGGTCGTCACGCCTCTAGGCACCATTTTCGCGGGAAAGGCATGTTTTCAGCTACGGCGTACCGCTTTGAGAATAGCATTAAATGAGTTAAAGTCGACTTATAGTATTATAGTTATTTTTAATTTCGGTAAGTTAATTTTAGGTAACGTTGCCAATAAATATCTTAATTGTTTTTTTGGTAGCAGATAAATAAATTAAATAAACCTTTTTGACATATTTTCCCATTATTTTCTGCTATTGCATTATTCAATTACTTAAAATACATACCTATTACCTTTTATCAAACATATAAATATTACCGATATTAACTAATCATTATAAGTTTTTTTTATATAACATTTTACCTTAAAAGTTGTAAGGTACAATTAATGTAAGTAATCCACAAAACTAAGCATCTAGTAAAATTATCAACACCAAAAAGTATTTAGTTTCTAACCCAGATAGATAACACTTTCGAGCACATCAGTACAGTGTTAATGTATAGATAATGTTTACCTATGCGGCTGCTAGTGAATGGGCGGTGTATACCTAACCTATATACCCATGTATCTAGGGCGTTGACCTCTGATAGATATTCTGATATAACCCAGTAGATTAATGTGTATTTGCTCATTTCTGAATGACATGATATTTGGGTCAAACACAAAACGATTTTTGGAGTCTTTCCGGTGGACTATTTAAACATTAAGGGCTATAAAGCTTAATTTTTTTTTAGCCTTATCTACATTATCCTTTCTATTGCATTGTATGATAAAAATCATTACTACATGTCCACAAGCTGTTAACTATGGACCACGTGAAAAAAAAGTGCGTGTTTAACTGAACTGTAGAGCCAATCTTTCCTGTGGCCAATAGTTAACAGCCTGTGTACATGTACTCATGACTTTTATCATACAATTCAATAAAAAAGGAGTACTTTTAAACGTGGACATGGGTTCAATAAGAAAATCAACCTTCATAGCCCTTAACTTTTAAAAAGTCCACGGGAAAGATTCCGAACATCGTTATGTTCATCTTTGGCAATTGACATGGAATAGACATTTTATTTTGGAACACTTCTGTAAAAACTTTGTTATTCCGTGCTATAATATAATTTTGTGCTAATTAATGAATATCAGCCTACTAAAACAGCTAACATGGTCATATACTCGGTACAATGCCGAAATATCGGGAGCTCTTGGGAGTTTTAAATAGAAAAAAATGTGCTGCGCCGGTGCTCAGTGTGGACAATACCTTAGAGTGTGACGTAGTAAGTGTCGTGTGCAATAGTGCAGTTGACAATAGAAGTGAAAGAGACGGTAGTATCTCGCCTATACCGAAGGCCTAGTATAAAAGTTGTACGACATTAACTCCTCGACCGCGTTAGCGTATCGAGGGGTCAAAATATGAAAGTTGCCGCATGATTTAAATAAACGGCAAACATAATTTGAACTCCCGATACGCTAACGCGGTCGAGGAGTTAATGTCGTATAATTTTTATACTAGGCCTTCTGGTGCCGCCTGCGCCTGCGCCGACCGCGCCCCCCACGCCAGTCTGCCGGCGTGCTCAACGCGCTGTCGCGCGCAGTGTGCGCAGAGCAATCGCCGCAAGCGCTTCTCACTCATGCTTATGGGGCGCGGACCGTCCCGAAACATGTCGAGCTATTTTCGACTTTATAGACACGAGTAACCCGGTCTAAGTATATTAGTATATTAATAGCTCTTGGGAGCTTCTATTAGAAATCAACCAGTTTAAGACAGAATCAGAGTTGATTACGATCCATTTAACACATTCACCGCTAAGGACTTTTTAGGGCTACGCCGTAGCCAATATTTCCCCGCTTTGTAGCGAAAATGGCGTGTAGAGGGGTGCCGACAACGTGTCGTCATTGCGCTACACAATCAGTGCCAGCGAGTGCTACGCGCGTAGCCGGTAGCATGGAGAAATGCGTATGTAGCGAAAAGTTTGAACGGCCTCTTAGCCTAGTCGGTAGTGACCCTGCCTACGAAGCAGGAGGTCCCGGGTTCGAATCCTGGTCAGGGCATTAATTTGTGTGTTTATCACAAATATTTGTTCCTGAGTTATGGATGTTTTCTAATATGTATTTAAGTATTTATGTGTATCTATACAGTGTGTAAGTCTAATACGGGCGATAAATTTAACCAAACATAGAATTCATTATTGTTATTAATAATTAAAACATATTTTTAAGTTACACTTGATTATGACCCCATAAATAATTTTTTAATAAAATGTTCAGCAGCAATGTACTATAAACTATTTGACGCTGACAGTTGTCAACGGATGTTTAAGGCGAGTGTGTTTGCATTACATTTCGGGCCGAATTATTTTGTATGGATAAAAATTTAATTGCAATTCCATTTAAAAGTTACCTAATTACATTTCTTATGTCCTATACTAACCACCGTTAAGAGGTTCGCCCGTATTAGATTTACACACTGTATATTACATATACGAGTATCTAGTACCCACATCACAAGCCTTATTGAGCTTACCGTGGGACTAGGTTGATTTGTGTAAGATTGTCCCCCAGTCCTCCAATAATTGAAAAATGCCTACGAACAGAGAACCCATTATCGGCTCATTGGCACGGAATGTGTTGTTACTTATAGACAAAACACAGGCCTATTCGTTGCATGCCTAGATCTTTAGCACTTCATCAAAACCAAATACGAGAAACGCCATACAACACACTAAACCAAGGGTTCACAATCATTTTCAGTGCGCGGCGCACATCCAACTTACAAAAAATTGTCACGTCGCCCCAACCTAGCTACGCTATTAGAGACAGACAGGAATCAGGGCGCCCCTTTGTACTTGCCACAGCGCCCCAGGGCGCAACTCTTCGGTCTATAACAACGGTCATCAAAAACCACGTTAAACGTAAACAGCAACAAGATTATATAATTTAAACTTTCGTGAGTCATACTGATATTAAATTGCAACGGGTAACACTCACGTTTTTTTATCACAATAGGCGTGACATGTTTCGACTGCATCGGGCAGTCGTCGTCGGACAGACAGAGTCCACTTCGTCGCGCGCGACCCGTAACCTCCGCCGGTCTCGGGCAGTGATGCCTGAGTCGCGAAGGTGACAACACCGCTCTGTCATTTTTCTGAATTTTTGTGAACGTCACATTTAATCTTAGGTTGATGTCTATATACTTACTTAAGTTTTTCTCCTTTCTTTTTATTTCTGTACCACTATTAATGTGTTTGTTTTATTTTTCCTCGTATATATTTTTTTGTTAGCGAAATGGTCAAAACTGTAATGCTAAAAAATTTATATTTGTTCAACAAATAAATAAATAAATGACTGCCCGATGCAGTCGAAACATCTCACGCCTACTGTGATAAAAATACGTGAGTGTTAACCGTTGCAATATAATACCAACAAGATTAGAGTGGTTTGATGGGTCTGAGGCATTCAACACTCTTAATGCACGAATTAGACCTGAGGAGAAAAAACTTTGGAAACTTAGAGAGAGAAGAAGAACATCACGTGACTTGCGAGGACTCCAAGCTATCACGTGATTCTTTCTTGAAACTGACAGATCGTCCCGGATCGGATCGGTTCGGATGGGTGTTAGTCATCATTTAGCAGGAGACAGCTCCGAATTATAAAGTGTGTTTTAGGTCACTGTGGGATCATAGGTGTATTGGCCAAGATGGGACTCACAGACTGTGAGTGGAATATGTGGTGAAGAAGATGAGACTATAAAGCATTTAATGTGTGAATGTCACGCTCTCGCCAGACAAATAATAAAGGACTGATGCAGGATAACTGGAACAAACAAATTCAGAGCACCCACTACCCCTGGGCTCCATCATCCGTCACATGGAGATGGCCGAGCAAGCTCTTGAGTAGTGAAATTATACAAAAGATCCCCATGGGTGTATCCTCTTAGATAAGATAAGATAAACCCTAGCAGGCAGCATTTTTAAAATTAAAACACATACATATTCTTCAAGATTCTTCTTGTAACAGCCTTTGAAGTTGACAAAAATTTACACCCCAGCTACAAATTCTAATGGCTTTGTCAACTTCTCTGCTCTTTCCAAAAGAACTGAATCGACAAAACAGCAGCCGGAAGGATTTTACTCGCTCGGTCAAAAATACTCAGGTTAATTAATTGAACGCAGTGGCAATCCGATTGTCGTAACAAAGCGTAATCGGATCGGAGCCCTTTGGCCATTTTGGTCAATATCTATTAGCCATTATTGACTGCTAATAAATACTATTTCGTAAGCCTTTGCACTGCTCGTACCCCCGACCGCCCTCTCCCGACTAGACCGACCGACCGATGGACCGACGATCTGGCTAAGGTCGCGGAAGACCGTCATTTTTTTAATACTACGACCGTGACAAACAAGCATACGGCCCGCCTGATGGTAAACAGTCACCAAGGACGCCTGCAACAGGGGGTGTTACATGCGCGTTGCCGACCGTTTAAAAAACGGAAGATTCGCTGTGTTGACAGCTAAAGGGGCAAGCTTTGCTCCGTGGGTCCCCAGCTGTCAACACAGTGAATCCTCTTGGAGCTCTGGCGACCTTACTCACCAACAGAAGCACAACGCTATGAGTAGGGTCTAGTATTATTAAACTGCCGTTTTCTGTAAGGTGGAGGTACTTCCCCAGATGGGCAGAGTTAGTTGTAGAAATCTTTAGGGGAAGAATTTGTCCAGCAGTGGACGTCCCTTGGCTGAAATGGTGATGATGAATACGCCTTTACAAATACTTATTCGCTGTGCGGCCAACGCCTGGGACACACTACTATTTTTTCATAAGTATCTCATGATCTGAAAGTGAAAGTTAACCTTTGATGCGAGTGAAAAATACTACTTTACGCGCTAGGGTGTTTTATTTTCAAAATGCTTTGTTTTTCGTTTTAATAAAAAATGCATGAATGTTGCAAGGAAAAAATTGGTTTAAAATGGATGCATTGAATGATTTCTATTTTGATATTTATTTCCCGAATCCATATAGGTAATTGACGGCATGATATCGAATTATTAAAGTAATAATTTCTTCGCGTAAGTTGTGTTTAGATATATTTAATAAAAAAATTGGCTATTTTGGTCAATATCTAACGCGTCCACGGAATAATTTGCGTACCTATAATAAATACTCCCCGACGTTTCGAGACCTTCACAGCACTCGATAGAATGAAGGCAGAAAACATAACAAAGTAGAGTCAAACCACGTTATCTCTTCCAAGTTCCAAGAAAATGAACTGCCAAACTTTAAAGAAAATTGTTTATTCAATATAATATTATAAAAAACACAGATATATATGAAAAAAGTAAAAAACTAACTACTTAATTGAGGTCACCGAGATCCGAACCTTGCGGAAGGGTTCCCATGATGCTGGCTGCAATCCCCCTTTCAATGGCTATACCTATCCGTTGTGCGAGGAACGAGCCAGCTTTACGGTCTCCGGTGACCTCAAACAATTTCTTTGATAAGACACCCACCAATTTACGGGCGCCTGAGCAACATGGTCCCAGGGTCTCGACAGCGAAAGCCACAAATATATGCTGTTTCGTAAGAGCGATATATTTGCGGCATTTCGCTGACTCTGCCACTGCAGCCGCCCCGCCTGCTCTCAGTGAAGTTGTGGAGACATTTTATAAGTGCTATTTTATACGTCAAACATCTATGACATTATGACGTTTACTACTAATACTTTCACAGTCTATGCTATCAAAGTCTAGGAAACTTACCATAGACGGGCTCTAGGTACCATTTCTTAACCCTTTCCCTAACTCCAAATCCTACGTCATAATGTGGAAAGTGGTGACGTCACACGTCCCAGTGAACTGTCTATGAAACTCCATTCAATATTCCGATTCGAAAAAAGAAGTTCGACGTGACCTTGCCGGCGAATTTTACGCAGGCGCCGTGCCTTTCGGATCAATGTCGAAAAACCCCCCCAAATCTGGCTCTAGTTCCAATCGGAGGGGACATCGGGGACTGTGATATTTAAGAATTGATCCTGAGTACCTAACTTTAAAACAAAGATTTGAGTGGCGCTCGGAAGGCGCGCTTTATTGTTTGATTGCAGTGGGTAAAGTGTGTTTTAATCCACATGTGTGAGATAAACCTAATAATAGTTGTATATTATACAAGGGGGCAAAGTTGTTGTTTAACTCTTAGGCTTATATTGAGACCCGAGCAAGCGCAAGATTCCAAAATTGAGCCACGAGCGTAGCGAATCCCTTTTGTTTGTTCAGGTTCGTAACGCATATTTTTTCATACATTTTGTATGGGTCGTTTGGAAGCTGACTCATTTTATGTATGGGAAATTGAGGAACACTTTTTTCTAAAACACCGCATCTTCATTATAACAATTTTAATGTAAAACACTTCGTCAGCAGACACTTTGGTACAATCACCTTAAAGTCTATGGCGTCAGAAGGCTTATTTTGTTTATTTTTATTTAGTTCTTCATACAAAATATTACGTTGTAAAAGGTCATTCTGAGTTATACGAAAGTGTGAAGTATGCGTAATATGAGTTACTAAAGTAAAAATATACTTGTATATAAAAGAAAACTAATTCGTAAAAATACCAATAACTGATAACTGACACTCCTTAGTCAATTGAAACCCGCTGAGGTCTGCCGCGTCGTCAATTGTTTATGCCCGAGATCCGCTCAATTTTTTTGTTCAAGGTATAGCTCAGTGTATACCACAGCATACAATACATCCCTACGCTGTGGTATTGCTCATAGTGACATCACAAGCCACATAAACTTTGATGTTCTTTATGTTATGCGCAAACGGATCGCCTCATTGGCACGCAGGGCGCGGGATAGCTCCATAGCATCCTTATCGCATTAGCTAGCCGTTTAGACTGTCCACTCACTAAAATACTTATAGACCTACATGTCAGGGCCCACACTGCGCAACGTAAATAACGACAACTTACAATTACTATATGATTATGTTTGTTTTTGGTATTATTATTTATATCATGCCATAGTTGGATTTTATTTTGTGGTTGACGGTTTTGACATCTAAAAATTTTTATGATTTTTTGTTACATTTTAATTTTATTTTTCTATTGTATGTGTATATGGACGACCTGTCTGAAATAAATAATTTGAATTTGAAATTGAATTGATCGTCAATTTTAATTAGCTTGAAAAAGGAAAAAATACGTGTCGAATAATGATAAATAATCCAACTGACGGACTAAATAGCATAGTTTTTCAACCTAAGTCATCCCTTTTCACCGTTTCACTGGTTATATGTAGGCGAGTGGATGAAGCGATGGGAACATAGCAGCTAAAGGGTTAGTAGCTGATTTGGCCGTTGCTAAGGCCGGTCGATATAGAGGCACTTTCTTTAATGTTGGTTTAAGGGTACGCAGGCACGATTTTTAGGGCCGATCGATCGGGATTTAGAAAATGTCGTAAGCTAGTTACCCGGGATATACTAAAGGAAAATACCAACACAATCGCAGCCAAGCTGAGTTAGTGAGTTTTTCTTTAGTGTATAACATATATTTAAATTTATAATTTATATACTAGATATTGCGTGTAACAGGAGCAATAAATTAAATCGCAAGTAGTATTCCTCAAACCTAAGAACTTTTAAAAATGATGTAGGTATTCTGTCGGTTTTCAGTTTCAGGAAAAACTCTGCTATTGTATGGGACAAACCCGGTTTTTGACTGAAACCGCGGAGTTTTTCAAACAATAACGGTTAACCGTTGTATTTCTTGGTGTCAACGTGTAGTGTCGTTAGATTACATTAGATCCGATAATTACTAATCTCTTCAATACATTCTCAGACAAATTACACCTTCAATAACAAATAAATATAAGAGCCTGGGCAGGGAGTACCATTTTGTACCATCTGGGGTCGAAACTCTAGGTCCATGAAGTCCCAGCGCACGCAAGTTTTTTGTAGAAACGTCTGGTTGATGTAACTGGTGAATGAATGGTGGCTTCCTCGCACAACGTATCAGCATTGCGATACAACGAGTAAATGCCGCCAGCATCCTAGGCCTATTTTAGATTTTAGGTGTATATTTCGTTATTTATATTTTAATAAAAACAACAAATGAAAGGACGAATGAATAATCACGAGTTCGCCTAGAAACAATAAAGCGAAAATGGAATTCTAAACCCGAATTTTCCCCCCATATCTCTTAGTAGATACATACCAACTTGACGTGTGGTATCATGAAGAACAAAAGTACGTATTTATTCAAGCAAATCACACCGTTATCTGAGGTACAGTCGGCTGAATAACTCAAACGAACATTTATTAAAAAAAAAAATTTTTTTTTTATTTATTTCAGAAACGTCTGTGAACGACACCAAATGCGAGGAGCCCCCTACGGCGGTAGGATATAGTGGAGATGTGTGTGGCCACCGAGCATATCTTGGTAGCTTAGTTGGTAGAGCGATGGGCATGTATCCCAGAATCCTGAGGCCATGATTTTTTCCACTTTTCCTTTTCTAAGAAATAATCACAATGTATCGTAGTCATCGTACAGAATTTCGGTATGACTTGTCCTATTGGTACAGATTATATAATATAGTTCTCAAGAAACATTTATCTCTCATACAAAAAGCGAAAACAAACCGCTTTCAACATCACGCAAAAACAATTGACGCCCGCCCCCTCCCTAATCACCGCACAAAGCTAGGGTTCCCTACGATTCGAACTATTATATAATACTAGCGGTGACGTGCCCCGGCGGGCGCGGAATCTGGGGACAGCCCTTCAGTCAGTAGCTACCCATAACAAAAGACGATCGATTCTAATTTGCTCGGAGAGTTCCATAAACCTGCTATTGGGACGATCTGCCCCATACAAAAAATGAGTATTTTATTGTCCTATATTTCATAAGTCTGCGATACCTACAAAAATTTTAGAATGAGCTTTAGATTATAGCTTAGTTTAGGCTCAGTTGTATACAACTGAGACTAAAGTGAACCTAAACTGGCTGATTACGCGTTTTAACTGAAAATCTGCTTTTTTGTTACACCTTGTATATAAAATAAATGCTTATATCTCCTTTTCACTTAAATAAGTTTTAATCTAAAGCTCATTCTAAAAAAAACAAGTAAGTTCTCATAAACCTGGCTAACGTTACTCAGCTCGAATCCACATTATCTTTTAACTGACGGCCCTTCCGTTCCTTTGTTCGCTATTGTTCGCATTATAATACCTAATTAGAAGCCTCCATCGTATGAAAACGAATGAAGGCTTAAATTTAACTTTCGTACTTTTTTATGAATTTATGATACATAAAATCACTTTTAAGTCTTTAGAATTCAGGCCACCCTTAGTCGTTAATCGAGTTTAGATAATCGAGTTTACTAATCAGACTATATTCCGGCAAAATCCCGTAAAAAAGTTAATATCTTTGGAAAATCTTACACAAATCGGTATCTAAACTATACCGATTTGACTGCAACGGTTAACCGATTTTGTATGAAAGCAGCAGTTTCGGTTAAAAACCGATTGCATTCCTTAGTCTAGTTCTATAGTAATTTATTAATCTTATTAAGGTTTGTGTTGTGAGTACTGTTTAGATAGATAAATACTTGAATACGTCGAAAACAGCCGTAAGGAACATATACCTATTAATGTTTTTTTTTGTGTGTGTCTACGAATAAATTATTTATATTTCTATTTCATAATAAACACACAGCTGGGATTCGAACCTGATATCCCCGGCTTTATAGGCAGCGTCTCTTCCAAGGTAGAGGCCGTAAAACAAGACTATAAAATATACAAACTACTAAACCTGACTTTGAAATTGGAAAACTTATTTTGAACCGCTTACAACTGTATTTATATTATATTTTATACTTACGTTTGTTATATTGTGGATTTGGCGTTGCCCATCTATCGTCAAATCGTCTAAGTGTTGGCAGACCTGCCCGATGGTCCGAAGGGGAATGCAGGACCAGTCTGGATGCGAGACACTAAAAACCGCTCAAAATGGAGAGAAGTTGGTAAGGCGTATGCACAACGGTGTGCGGACACACGCTGAAGAAAAGTATAAGATATCTATCGTCAGATAACCAATCCATTGCAAACGCTGCACTTTATAATGTTCACCCAAAATAGCTCTCTTCTTTTATAATCACTGTCATATTTAAAATAAGTAGGTAACGTCAAAGTAACGCACATCAATCACATTATACCAAACAATATTTCAGGTTATCCACTGTCTTAGTTATATCCCTTTGAATTATTAATTTAGTACACGGAAATCAAGCTCAGTTTATTATATAGCATCAAATCCACTAACTAGAAGTCACACAATCTAACTCTTTCCACGCTAGATCTTCCAACCGACTGACAAACTGACAATTCAGTAACCGTTTCGCATCTTGCACCAACAATTAAACCATCCCCCCAACTTAGAATAATATTCACTAGTCTTGCATAAATATAATAGCACGTAGAATGCTAATTTAGTGCGAGATGTGAGAAATGTTAGATTATTGTCATGGTAATTATGACACAGGTGGTCAGCAAAGGGGTCATCTTCAAGAATAAAATATGATAATTACTTTTATCTTTTTAGGTTTCACACGGTTGCAACTTTTGCATATTGCGAGTAAATATTTTAAACGGTAACTGAAATGACGGAGAATGTTTGTACAGATATATAAGATATGTAAATATATGTTAGTACTATACATTTTTAGGTGAGGGTCAAGAATTTTTAACAAGTGAACTTTCTAAAAATGTTGGTCATCCGTAGTAAAATAATATATTGGGCTTTAATGTAGATTTGAAGATATGCTAAAGCAATATACCTATATATTAAAACGGATTAATCGCGTATAACAACACCATTAGCCCCTTACAGTACTCGATATCACAGGCTTGCAACGTAGGGTCTTGTTGTTAATATACGCGATTAGTCCATATTAAAGTGTTTGATCAATAAATACTTATCCCGCTAATAAAGGACAATATTAATATATATTTTATCACGAAACAGGTGGTCAACGAACGGTCAATTACAGGGGTCATCTTCAAGAATGGTTTATGGTAATTATGAATTCTATCATGTTTGGTATTCACACGTCCGCTACTTTTGCATGTTTGCTAGGCGACGTAAAACCGATAACTGAAATTTCGAAGTATTTTGTACATCAAAGGTTATTAATTCCATTATAGTTTTATCTTTATTTATAGGTAGCTCTGCGAGAAAAAAAATAAACTCTAGGTAAAAGCGGAGCTTTTAGAAGGGGTTTTCTTTTTAAAGCTAAGTTTTTTTTCTAGGTAGGTAAGTTTTTCTTTTTGTAAGTTATTCTTTTATTTAGTTATTAATTTAATTACTATGTTTTTAATGTAGTTAATTTAATATTTTATTATTATGAATAGGTTTCTAAAGAAAAAGTCAAATTTCAAAATAGTAGGCGATAAAAATTCGAGTGAAATGATTTAGGTTTAGATATTCCCACAAAAATAAATAATAAGATTTATATGTATACAGCGTGGGTATTTGATACGGGCGAATATTTAGTCGTGACACAGCATGTGATCAGGATGATAGGTAATTGAAAACGAGAATGATTCTATAACTGTTTTTTGTGCATCTACACTCTAAGTCATAAAGAAGTTCATCTTCAATATGCTTCCTTAACTTGGACGGTAATGTGCAATAGATTATTACCCACCTTGATTAAGGTAGCCAAATGTGCTCTATACTATACTTATACGATTTTGAGAGTTTTTGCTGTATTTGTGCTACAAGTTATTGCTTTTTGCCAAATGTCATGTTTCTAGGTCAACGGGAAGTACCATTATACATTTTGTACCGTTTGCAAATATATGGGAAAAGCGACATAAACGGCCGTATCGTTTGATTGCGTTGAAGTAGAGGTTTGCATTTTTCCACAGCTTCAACCGAACCGCAGACCTGTATATGTGGTATTAATTTCAACTTGCTACCTCTACACGTTCCCGAGATAAAGATCTTTGACAGACAGACAGACGGACATCAAAGTAATCCTATAAGGGTTTGGTTTTCTTCCTTTTGATATACGGTACCCTAAAAAGGGTGAAACTAAGACCTGTTCTAATTAACATAACTCCAAACTTTCACAAGACGGCACGCGAGGTCAGATGACCCTATGGGGTCAGACGACAGGTCTGACCCCTGACCCCTGTTCTCACGCATCTTGAATATTTATTATGGGACTGATGCTGTAAGTGATTTAAATGTTATGGATATTTATAGTTTTTACCCCTTGCTTAAAATTATGCGTCAAATGCAAAAAAGTAGTCTGATTATTACCTGGAAAGTGGATGGCAGAGTTTGGAACCAGCAAATATATTGTATAAAAATTACCTATAATAACGGTTAACTGGTAATTCCTGTACATTTTTTTCCCGGTTGGCAGTTCCTAGTTATATTAACCGAAAAATTGTTTGATGGAGGTAGACATTTCTAGAAATGTCACATGGTCGTTGCTTTATTTTGTATAAAATAAGTCTTTGTCTAAATTTTGTCTTTCCGGTGGACTTTTTAAAAGTTAAGGGCTATGAAGGTTGGTTTTCTTATTGAACCATTATCTTACCTAATCCTTTTCTATTAATTGAATTGTATGATAAAAATCATGAATACAAACATGCCGGCAACGCACTTGCGACACCTCTGGTGTTGCGGGTGTCCATGGACGACGTTAATCGCTTACCATCAGGCGATTCGTTTGCTCGTTTGCCCCCTATAGAATAATAAAAAAAAAATGTTAAAAAGCTGTTAAATATTGGCCACAGGAGAGACTGGCTCTACTGTTCAGCTGTATGCTTACCATGAGTTGTATGTAACCGTAGGCGTTAGCGACTGCGCGTTTCTAAAGTAGGTATGTCCATCTCGCTCCTACCAGAGTAGTAGTAGTAAGCGCATTAAACACACAATTTTTCTTTTCAGTGGTCAATTTTTGACAATATTGGAAAAGGAGTACCTCTATATAGCGTGATAATCGCGTGATAGCTTATAGCCCTCGGATGTCACGTGACGTTTTCTATAGAAACTGTTAGATCGTCCCGTCCCGCCCCGTCCCGTTCTAGTGTGATTCATCCCTTAAAATGTGGATTTGTTACTGACTTTCACCTAAGAGTCTTTTGTCATAATGTTGTATGTCAAGTATTACTAAAATATACCTGTGACCTGTCATTAGCACAAGAAAAAAATAGATTTTGAACTCCATACTTCTACCTACAAAAATAAATTCGAATTAAGAATATGGTAGGCTTACGCTAATAGACTATATTTAATCCAAAAGCTTTTCATTTTAAATATAAAAGATTCAGTAGTAAATAGTTCAGATTAAAATACGCAATACATATGTCGGTGCTATGTAGAATATTCAAAACCTCACTCGAAATAATGCATTTAGTATATAAAAACTAATTAGCACGCCTGTCAGTAAACATTCAGGTAGGTACCTAAAGTATCAAAAATGTTAGCCGACCAAAACATCCATTTCCATTTAGGCGATTTGATTTCCAAAACCGCTTTAATTATTTTTCGAGCACATTTTATTATAATGAGTTGGTTTTCATTAAAATTTCCGTTCAATCAGTCTCACGCCCAAATCATTTTTGCCCATAATTATCTCTTGTTTCCACATTCGGGCTAAGTACACCGAAAATCGTGATTAAACATTCTACACCACTATTCATTATCTATACTACATGTATATTTCACCCCCTAAAACATTACACGCACACCCCACTCACCCCAACGCATTTTCCCCCCAAGCAAGATAAAGACCAAATAAAAAAAGAAAACGTGAAAAATATCTCCATCCCGTTTTGGCGCGGCGGGCTCGGGAACGTGCGAGCGGTGTGACGGCTAAGCTACGAACGACTCACGAAAACTTGGGCTCCGCCCGAGACGGCTGCTTCTATCCATCTCTTTCACTTTTTCACACTTTTCATCTGACCACTCTACTTACATATCGACCTTTATCCACCACTACCCCCAGTTAAATTTCGACTCAAAAGCTAAGTGCGTAAGGTTTAGTTTACATTGGTTAAAACTTCCGTTTGAAAATATTTTAGAACGAAAGCGTAGGAGAGTGGAAGGTCTCTCTCGCTCGCAAAAAAGCAAAGCTTTGAATCGCTAGGCGAGGGGGGGGGGGGTGTTAGATGCGCGGGAGGGGGACTGAATAGGCAGCCATGTTCGCCGACGGGCGAAGACTCGTATTAATTTTGGCGTAATTCGTTCGTTGATTTCAAGTATTTTATCTACTTCGGCGTTACCAGGTAGTTGTGGTCTAGTTAGTCGGAGTAATAAATATTTTGCTGCCTCGATATTTTATTTTAGTTAAATAAATTGCAAGGTGGACTGATGACCTGGTGAAGGTCGCAGGAGTCCGCTGGATGCGGGTGGCGCAGGACCGGTCATTGTGGAAATCTTTGGGGGAGGCCTATGTCCAGCAGTGGACGTCTTTCGGCTGAAATGATGATGATTATGATGATGAAATAAATTGATGTCACAAGATTAAATTGGTTCCATGAAATGCCGTCATTACTAGGTATTGATTGCATTTCATAGTACCTATTTAATAATTACCTATGACTTGCACGGCGTCACTTACTTAATGCCACATTAACGTTTATTTTGAATAATTGTATTTATTATTTAAACATAATTATTAAACGGGTCTAACGCGAATTAACTTGTTTACCTTATTTACCGACGTTTTTTTTCGTTGGGTAGTTACACAAATCTCTGTTTTGACATTTTGCTGGGACATCAGTCAGCCGCGACCATGACCAGTGAAACCTGTGTCGAAACGTCGGTAAATAAGGTAAACAAGTTAATTCGTGTTAGACCCGTTTCATAATTATGTTTAAATATGTGTTCAAATCGCGAAAGTTTTAAATGTTAAATTGTATTTATTGCTATGTAGGGATCTTTTATTTTATTTTATATGGTCTTGTCCTTAGCCGCATTGCGATTAGATAGTTTTTTGGTACAACTAATTACCTACATACTTACAAATAAGGTTTTTTGCATTGAACCGAGGGAAATTACATATCAATTTGTTCCATACAACAGTTACTTGACAGAAATCAATTAATTTGTCAGTAGGTGCTATATTAATAAAAAAACTATTTTAATATATTGACAATATAATAAACAATTAATTGCACATTCATTCATTTGAATCAAACCTACAAAACCGATAAATAACGTAGAAAATCGAATGATGATTTAAAAACCATTCAGCGGTGATGGTACCAGTAAAGGATAAAAATCAATGAAATTAATGAATCAAATAAAATAAAATTGACATTTAAATTATGACTGTTGTGTCTATTACTGGTGCAAGTCAGCTTAAAGTATCCAACACTGGCGCCATCACCCTCCAATACCTTTGTATGTTGTATACAAGTTGTATAAAAATTGCGTCAGACAAATGACAATGTTTTTGACATTATTTGGAAAGATATGAACTACTCTACACGCAAAAAAGGCACAATGGATGTCGATTTGCGGAAAAAGCCCAGGAAAACTAACTAACTAACTAACTACTCCGATAAAATTAATTAAGAGATATAAATCTTTACGATTTATAGAAATCTTAACGTTCAGTTAACTAAGTAAAAGGCTAGGTACAATTTTTAATGGGGACAGTTTGAAATTTTTATTTGAAATTTTTATATGTGTAAATAACCTATAAAACAGCTGTGATATACCTACAGACGAACAGAAAGACAGACACGATGAAACTAAAGGATTTATAACTTACTTTTGCCCGCGGTTTCCCTCGCGTTAGAAAGAGACAAAAAGTAGCCTATGTCACTCTCCATCCCTTCAGCTATCTCCACTTAAAAAATCACGTCAATTCGTCGCTCCTTTTTGCCGTGATAGACGGACTAACAAACAGACACACACACTTTCCCATTTATAATATTAGTATGGATTTACCACTTTGGCTACACCATATACATATAGGTACATATACCATCTCATATGTATATGGCGTTGGCCGCATAAGCTGAAGATCCGGGTTCGATCCCCGGCTTAGCCTCCGATGAACTTGCTATTTACCTTTAGTATATTACATCTATTTAAAATGTATATAAAATATAACTATATAAATATATTAGCGTTACTACTTTAATAAGAAATCAAAATATTTCGCTTAATATAATATAATTGTTTCAATAAAATGTTGATTTAAGAATTGGCTCGCTACGCTGCCGAAGCGGTTAAATGGACGTTCACTTAAATTAAAACTGAAATAAAAACACTTTGAATCAAATTAATCGCATATATTAACACCGTGACCCTACGTTAGAGCCCTCAACCTTAAAACAACGTATTTGTAAAACCTTACCTACCCAATGGCCCATATTACACTACTTAAACCATATAGGATCATATCTCTGACCATAGTTTGTACCTACCTCGACCTTTTCACGTTGGAGAAAAAGGGAGGCATATAGATCTATCATCAAATATATTTGATAATGTACCTAATATAAGCCTATAAGTTAAAGTGAACAGGTGTCAGTGTTTTGAGATATTAAAACAAAGACATTCGAATAGTAGATAATAACAACTAATAGGCTAGACGGACTAAAAAATCTATTTAGTCTGTCTTTTAGATAACTATAAAATATTGTACTCGTATTTTTTAAATTACGAAAACACAGTGCGTTCAAGTTTCGCGTGCCGTCACTGCTAGGTACAATTCTTACCTAGTGGTGACGTCACAAGCCCCCACCCCGGAACTTTGGTGCTCTGTATAATGAAAGAGGACATAATATTAGTTATCTGACATTTGATTTAAATCGTTTAAAAATATGGTCTGAAATTTTACATTTTTAGGGTACCGTACCCAAAGGGTAAACACGGGACCCTATTACTAAGACTCCACTGTCCGTCTGTCTGTCAGCCACCAGGCTGTATCTCGTGAATCTTCTTAGTTAGACAGTTGAAATTGTCACAGATGACCTATTACTGTTGCCGCTATAACAACAAATACTAAAAACAGAATAAAATAATTGAAGGGGGCGGGGGGAAGGGGGGAGACCCCTTAAATTATTTTATTACATACAAAAAACGTGTTTTTTGCCGTGTTTATAGATAATGGTCCCTTGGAACCCTTAGCGCGCGAGTTCTACTCGCTCCTTGGCGGTTTTTTTCTAATGTCGCATCGTACATACCCAATACCTACCTACATTCCTACATAGTACTTATAGTTTTACAAGCCAAAGCTGCAGTAGATTTTTTTTAAATTTATATGCCTCCCTATTTTTTTTATACCTAAAAAAGAAACACACATAATTAAAAATAAATTCTACTGCAGCCTTTACTTGTCACACTATATTATTATACCCTATATAAAAGTTAAACACTGAGTATTTAAAATACACAGGTGTATTATAATACTCGTACATATTTATATAATATTTTGTGTCCAGAATAAATTGTTCTGTTAATTATTTACGAATGAAAAGTGTACTTAAAACTAAATGAGCGTAAAATATTTATATATTCGAAATGAATAACCGATAATGGATTTTAATAATTTGTACTTGTTACTTGTGTATAATCCAGTGTCGGCATCGGTGTTTGCGACAAATTGATAGTGGAAAAAGGGGTAGGCAGGGACCGGTCCCGTATCCCCTTCGAGGGTTTTTGAAAGGGTATTTCGTTCGACTTTGCTAACCAAAGCCGTTCCCGCTTAAAACCCCTTCATAAGGCTTTTTAAACGACTTTTAATACGGATATCAGTATAGCAAACGGATAGTTAATACCCTTTGCTTAGCGCTTAAAAAGTCGTTCGAACTGCTAACCTCTTGAAGGGGTTTCCCTTATAACGCTTAAGCCATTTTGATCCTTGTATCAAATGAAATAAGAGCAATATTACAGTATTTACGTTGTTGGCGTTTAGCGCGGTCTATCGGCAAGCGTTGACGTTCTTTGATAATGCCGCTAGCCGCCGTCGCATTGCAATCAAAAGTAACTTATCAAATAGTAATAAGGTTTAATTGCGTGTGGCAAAGGGCGCGTGTATGTTGCGTCGTTTTGTTGCGTGTCCGTGTTGCGTTTGTGTATATTTTGATTTTCAACCGACTTCAATATTTCTAAAGGAATTGTCTGAATTTTTATTATTATTTGTCATTTCTGTCCGGATCAGCAAACTATCAACAACAAGTGCATCAATAGTTTTACCGGCATGATTTTTCAGATTAAAACCACAATGTAAGGACTCTATACAGTGGACAAGGTTCATAGAACCTAGTCGTTCGGCGTCTTGGCTTGTTCGAAGATCAGGGCTGTCACAAATATTTCGTGACACTGACATGTTTAATTTTTTTTTTCTTGCGACAAATTAGATTTTTTAGGTGGTGATTTCTCGGAATTTCAAATGTAACAAAATAAACATTTTACATTTGATACCTATTGTAAAAATAAGTGCCATCTTGGATTTTGTGAGATTAACTCCGATTTAGATAAAATTCGATATCTGAAGATCCGGCGGAATCTTTAATATGAATCTAAAGTCAAAATTGTAAAATATTGCAAAACCGACGCCATCTTGGATTTTGTAACATTAACTCCGATTTTGATAAAAATCGATATATGACGATTCGGCAGCGTCCTTAGCATGAATCCAGAATCAAAATTGTAAAATATTACAAAAAGCGACGCCATCTTGGATTCTGTGAGCTTAACTCCGATTTGGATAAAAATCGATATCTGACGATCCGGCGGGGTGATTAACATGAATCTAGTCTAGACTTCTAGAGTCAAAATTGTAAAATGTTGTAAAAACCGACGCCATCTTGGATTTTATAAGAAATATTCCGATTTGCATAAAAAACGATATCTGAGGATGCGGCGGGCTCCATAACTTCTATTGGCAAAATTATAGATTATTGTAAAATTTGATGCCATCTTGGATTTTGTTTGTTGAAATTAGATTAACATAAAAATCTGAGTATCCGGTGGGGACCATAAAATGAATCTAGGGTAAATAGGTAGGACATCAATTAAAGCTTGAAAAGCAGAGGTCTCACAGTAACCCCTACAAGCACTTTTTGAGCAATCGAGTGGTGAGGGCTTGGAATAAACTCCCAGAGGACGTGGTTTCAGCGCAAAATGTCAACCAATTCAAAAATAAATTAGACAAGCATACTGAATGAATTAAACTGGACAACGATAACTGTGTCGATGATTACTGGATACAGGCAATATCAGTTGTCACAACTGCCTGCCTGCTTATCAATAATAATAATAATAATATTGGCGTAGGGATGTGACGACCCCATCGCCCACTGGTTTCGACCGGTGCAATCAGTCAACGCAGGGCAGCTTGTGGCGAGCTGTTGGGGAGTAGCGACCCCACGTACCTGAGCGCTCCTGGTGGACTCCGTCGTCCGACGAAGTCCTCCGCCTCTGGCTTGCCTTAACCGGCCGTCCAGAGTGGGGTCGCGAGAGCTGTGTTCTCGAGGGTAGATGTGGAAACCTAAGTGGCGAGTTGGCTATATGTTTAAAGTCCAGTGACACCTCTCTACCCCCAGCCCTCATACCGGTGTTGCCCTCGAGCCATCTTAGATGTCGCTTTTTGTGGGGGCCCATCTTATGTGGGCGAGTCACCGTCTGCCAGAAATAAAATTGATTACCATTTTGTTAGGCAGACGTCCGATTTTATTCTCCATAACCCAGTATTTAGTCCAGCACTTTCACCTAATAGTCCAGTATATTTTAGATTCCATTAAATCTCAATAGTCTTTACACCCTCGCGGGTGCTGCCTCTGCGTGCGTCCCATGACTCGGGCAGGTGCAACATCCGCTCGGTGTACCCCTTACATTTCATTAAATTGTCGAAAGGGCCTCTGCGTGTTGGCTTCGGCTCCGCGTACGCCTCCCAAAGGTCCGGAACACCATTGTTCCGTGATGGGAAAGACATACAAATAATAATAATAAATATTGTAAAAACCGACGCCAACTTGGATTTTGTGACATTAACTCCGATTTGGATAAAAATCGATATCTGAGGGTCCGGCGGGGTGCTTAACATGAATTTATAGGCAAAATTATAGAGTATTATAAAATTTGATGCTATTTTGGAATATTTTGAATTTTGTAAGTTGAAATTCGATTAGCATAAAAATCCATATCTGACGATCCGGGCTCCATGAAATGAATATAAATTCAAAACTGTAAAATAATGTCAACACCAACGCCATCTTGGACCTTGTTGTAGAAAAACTCCGATTTGCATAAAAATTAAAATTAGACGATCTAGCGGGCTCCATACAAGAACCTATAGTGAAAATTATGTAATCTTACAGAAACGGCACCATCTTGGATTTTGTAAGTTTAACACCAGTGGGCTTAAAAATGATATCTTATGATCCCGGTGAGCTCCAGTGAGTTCAATAGCGCTTGTTCGAGTTCAAGGTTCGGGGCACAAGGAACTATAACTTTTTTGTAACATGGTGTAGTTTTTGGTTGAAATTGTCCCAAAAACCTCATATTTTGAGTAGGTATCCGAACCTCTGATCATCCGAACAAGTCTCGGTCCCAATTACATCGGATACTGCAAAATAAAGTCAAGTAAATTTCTGTACGATTTTGATTTAACTAGAGGAAGAATTAAGTAGGTAACTTTTGAATTTCGATTATCGAATAATGTTAAGGACCCCACCGGATCGTCAGATATCGATTTTTATCAAAATCGGAGTTTATCACACAAAATCCAAGATGGCGTCGGTTCTTACGATATTTTCCAATTTTGATTCTGAATTATTCTCAAGGACCCCGCCGGATCATCAGATATCGATTTTTATCCAAATCGGAGTTAATCTTACAAAATCCAACATGGCGTCGGTGTTGAAATTATTTAACAATTTTGACTATGGATTCATATTATGGACCCTACTGGATCGTCAGATATCGATTTTTATCCAAATCGAAGTTAATCTTACAAAATCCAATATGGCGTCTCTGTTGACATTATTTAACAATTATGACTATTGATTCATGTTATGGACCCCACCGGATCGTCAGATATCGATTTTTATCAAAATCGGAGTTTATCACACAAAATCCAAGATGGCGTCGGTTCTTACAATATTTTACAATTTTGACTCTGAATTATTCTTAAGGACCCCGCCGGATCATCAGATATCGATTTTTATCCAAATCGGAGTTAATCTTACAAAATCCAACATGGCGTCGGTGTTGAAATTATTTAACAATTTTGACTATGGATTCATATTATGGACCCTACTGCATCGTCAGATATCGATTTTTATCCAAATCGAAGTAAACCTTACAAAATTCATCCTCTTGTTTTATTTTTGTAATTTGTTTTTTTTTCTTCTTCTGAATAACATTTTTTTTTTCTTATTTACATAATTTCACGCGCCAATGGTCCAACCTGTTTTATTATTATGTCCACTCTTTCTATAATTCTTTTTTTTTTCTTGTATGTGTGTCTGCGATTGTGTTAGCATTAGTTTTAATTTTGAATATTTTGTGGTTACCTGTGAGATCCTGTAATTGGCTTTCTGTGTATATTTTTGTGTCTATGTTAAGTTTATAGCTGTTGGTTCTCCTTAAATAAATAAATAAATCTAAAATTCCAACAGTTTTTACAATATTTTGAAATTTCGACCATACTATTCATTTAGGAACTCGTCGCAGTCACAAATACTGATTTCCTGAGAAATCACGTTCTAAAATGGCGTACCTACCTATTTTATTAATTCTCGTATCAAAATACTATAACTTGACAGCCCCGAAAATAGACCTCACAATCTGTACAGAGTTTGTGAGGGAATCCCCATCCGCCCGCTTCCCGCACACCCCCCATCGTTGACGCAAAAATCACCGGAGCTGACTCATGTTATCACTATGATATCGGACACTTTGTCGTACATACACCAAGACCAAACTATTAAAGGCTATACGACTTCTACGGACCGCCAAAAGTCAGTGACCTTAGTGGCTGACTCAAGTCAAAAATAACCCCGCCTAATGAAACGAAATCAGGTCGAAATAGGTACTTATATATTTCAAGGTTAGGATAGCAAAGGGAAACCCGTTCCTTATGCTAAGCAAGGCTTGTCGGCTATTCAATAAACAATTGAGCCGTTCCAAAAGCTTATTGAAAGAAAGGGAAGCCCTTTCCTACATTCAAGTGACCGCGAAAGGGAAACCCCTTCCTACAGCTAAGTCAAATGAATGGGAAAGCAATTCAAGTGGTAGGCATGTGGATTCGGGCTATTTAATGAACGGCTAAGCCATTCAATGGCTTTTGCCTGGGAAGAGGTTGACCGGTCCCTGGGGGTAGGTAACCAAATGGACAAATTTAATTTACAGTTAACTATTACTTAAATATAATATAAATATTTAAATATATAAATATAAATATTTTATGGGACACAATCTTACACAAATCGACCTAGTCCCACGGTAAGCTCAATAAGGCTTGTATTGTGGGTACTAGGCGACGATATATATAATAGACATATACATATAACTACTTAAATACATAGGAAACATCCATAACTCAGGAACAAATATTCGTGATAAACACACAAATAAATTCCCTGACCAGGATTCGAACCCGGGACCTCCTGCTTCGTAGGCAGGGTCACTACCAACAGGGCTAGGAGGCCGTTGATTGGGTACAACGCAAAATAGAAACGCCTGATTTTTTGAAATTAATCACTTTAGAACGGATTAATCGCGTTTATTAACATCATGACCCTACGTTTCGAGCCCTTTACAGCACTCGTTTTCACAGGGTTAAGATGATGACTGAGAGAATGCGAATTCTCCCCGTCAATCAAAAAAGTTACTTGTGCAAACTACCTACATACAAAATATAAAAATAATTAAAAACAAAAACAATGGTTGGTCTACAATGCCCAGAGGGGCTTATAAAGCTAGTAATACATAGCCTGAAGAGTATTCTATAATAAATTTATTTTTTTATAAATTGTAAAAAACCCTGTGAGGATTAACATACATACAACTTAGGAACGCTTCCCTAACTGGCTTATGAGGCAGAAAGAAGCGACAAGAAAATTACCCCATTTTTGACAAACTTGCGTTCGGCGCTCGAGGTCACAAACATGGATTCTGTATTAATTTGGCCAACATAATAAACAAGGCTAAAAAACAGATCTACCGGATTTGGCTCAATGTAGCCAATACGTTGAAGCGACAAAGTTATTGGATAATTAAAAAAAAATTGAAACCTAAAAGAACCCAAGTCATTTCATCGCACGGCGTGACAAAAAAAGGAGCAATGTGAATTAATGTGCTTTCAGAGAAACAATGTCACAAGATTTTTTTTATTTTATTTTTTTTATTAGAAAAGATTTTTTACTTGGAAAGATATTTACAAAATATTTCCTTTTTATCTGATAAATACAAAATGCATACCAACCTCTACATTTTTTTATAGTAATAATTTTCTAAAATGAGGTCTGAAAGTATGTTCTTATTTCAATTTTAAAGTGAATAAGTACAGTACCTAATAAATAAATTTTAATACATTTTCACGAAGTTTTTACTAGCAACAAGCATGAAGAAAATTAAGAAAAATCAGTGTTACGACGATTTACTTCGATTCGCTTCATAGCAGTCTAGATGTAAAGCTTAGACCATAATTAGCTTTGTACGTCATCTATTGTCGAGTAGTAAAACTAAAATGTTTCAACGGTTATTGTAAAGTTTACAATAGTGTTTGTATTTAAAGAAAATAGTTGGGTTACATTATATTTATGTAAATTATATTTTATAATACAGATTTAAGAAAATATTCCTTGATTTTTACAATGTTTTTTACTTTTTATGTTTTCACGTAATCACCCACTAGATGGCATTTTAAGTCTTACCAATAACACCTTTAAATAACATTAAACATATTTTTTGTACTTTACCCTACAAGTTTGCCTTCTACATGTATTTTTTAACCCTGCGTTTAAAAACATTTTATTAAATGTTTGGTTTTGCTACTCACCGCTAGATGGCGCTAGTAGTATCGCAGCCGTAGTATTTTAATTTGACGCAGGTGCGAAAATGTGGCTTCAATAAGGGTGCATATTAATTGCTTTCTGTATTAACATGTACGGTATCTATGTATACTAAATCGTATTAAGATACGTCACTAGTGAATATTTTAGGTTTTGGAGTCTCAACGCGATAGATTCTGAGTAGGTACATACTTAGTGACCAAAGGTAAGGTAAGGTAGGTTAGTAAGCTGGAAATAATCTGAACTATTTTAGTACTACTAGTAAAATAAGTGTATAGTTTTTAGAGTCTCGGACCCTAAGGGTCACCTTTATCTATGCATATGATGTCGGTCTCGGTCCGGGCTGTATCTGAAAAACCTTCATAATAAATATTATTGTTGATTTTTTATTGGAGTGTGTATTTTCTACTATCTTTTAACAATAAATAATGCGAAGAACTAATTTTAAGGTTTATTTATTTATATTACTGTGATTCAACGAGCTTTTGGCGTAAAAAAAAGATAGAAAATAATAAAAATAAATTAAGAAACTTAAGAAGCTTATATACCTAATAAATAATTTGGCCAAAATAACGGCACCGATTATTCAATATGATAATAAAATTCTGCCCTTAATTTGGTAATGTATGACAGGTCATACAAAATTTTCGACCCTCTTTTTTTTACCAACAAGAATCGTTAGGGCTATTTAGCGCCGAGGAGGCTTGAACCACAGGTTGAACTCACGACCATCCCTTTTTTTGCCAAATTAAGGGTCAACCACAAATTTGACAAATTAATTGATATTTTAATGTATTATATTGACATCCACTTTCCAATGAAAAATGTTTTAGTTGTTCATTCAATGTTCACAATTCTATAAACAAACGGACGTGAAACTGAAGTTTATTAATGAATATTACCTCGATTAGTATTAATTGAAACACTTTAAAACGTCATCAAAGTGATACAAAGAACTGTAAAAAGCTCGAAACGAAGAGAAATGTTGCGTTTAGAATTGCATGGGCTGTTTATGAATGAATTAATTCATTAATTGACCATGTGTTTATGAACGCGTGTGTAGTATTTATTTATTCTATTTCATGTATTTTTCGATAATGTAAGATATCGCAGCAGGCCCAATCATGTTTGACAAATAAAACAGTTGTTTTGGATATAAAAAGTGAGTACCTACATTGTAGCCAAATCCAAATTAGCAAGCTGTGTCTATGGAATAAGGACTTAATGTTTAATACATTTTGTTTAAAATATACTCGATAATAACGAACAGGGAATTTTAGATTTAAATAATAAAGGACCGATCTCATTCGTCTTACCGCATTTCGAATCAAACAATTTACATCCAGCAGCTCGATGACAGGTGTCAGTAAATAGTGTCAATATGCAATACTATAACTATTTTCTTGTATAATTTGGAAGTGCTCTAGTACATTTGAATGGTTAGTAAAATTAATATGTATATCCAGACAACTCAAATGCTTGGCATTCATATAAATAGAACAAGAAGAAAACATTTAGAAATAATTCAAATAATTCAATTAAACTTGTACAAATACTCTAAAATACGTCTACAAAGTTACCCAAAGTCAAAACACTCTAACTTAATAGAAAACTCCGTGCACTTACGCCATTTTAGTTTTAGAGCATCGAATACAATGCTACAACTCCATTTAACAGGACGCGCTATTTACACATTTTATTGCCTCCAGTAATAGAAAACAACTGAAACTGCACCTTATCTTCATCAATTAAGGCTCAAATTTCTTAGGCTGACACTCGAGAACATCTATGAGAAAAATTTTGGTAAGCTCGCAACTCGCACTATGCTTCACTTGGAATTTAAACGTTATAGAAAAGGCATTAAGGTTTAGTTCAGTTTGAAGTGAAAGCATGGAATGGAGCACGAATTGCTTAGACGCGACATGGCGAAAGGAGCGGTTATAGTGAACTCAATCGAATTATCCCGATGTCCTGTTGCGGATATGGGTCTTATTTACAAAGCATTGTATTTCAGGCATAAATTTAATGAAAACGCTAATTTTGTTTGACAGAACACATTTTGGCAATATTTTACATAAAATAGAAAATTAGTATTGAAAAACGGTTAAAACGAAGCCAACACGCAGAGGCCCTTTCGACAATTTAATGAAATGTAAGGGGTACACCGAGCGGTTAGATAAGATTTTATTATTATTATTTTGTGTGTCAAAAAAAAAACAATTTATGGACCTACGATGTCTGAAATAAAGAAATTTGAATTTGAAAAATTTGAATTTGAAATTTGAAAACTCACGTATGTTCACAATTGCCATGACATGTTTCGAATTTCGACTGCATCTGGCAGTCATCGTCGGGCAGAGTGATGTTGTATCGATCTTGCTAAGCGAATCATTTTTGGAAGTAACTAACCGACGCACGTCATAGGCCATAGTATGTACAAATTTTAATTGAAATCGTTAAAGCCGTTTGCGTGTCGAACTCTACACAAGTGCGTTTCGCCTTGCGCTCCAATAGGCACAAAAGGTCAGTGCTTCGTACATACCGTGAGTTGAACGTAACTATAGGCAAAGTAAGACGTAAGATGGAAGAGTGAGACGGACATGCTTTAGAAACGCGCAGTCGCTAACGCCTATGGCTTCGTACAACTCATGGTAAACACCCTAGAGCCCACACGTTTTGCGTAATCATCTTCACCCCTAGACGAAGATACAACTCCCGTCGTCTCTCGCGTTGCTGAGGTCGACAACATTTTGATGACACAGAAAAACGGAAATGTTGTGAGCAAAGTTGTGATAGAACTAGGCGCCCATTGGATTGTTTAATTTAAGCACTAGCTAATAGGTCTAATAAAGACTAGGTAGACGGTATGATAGCCAATATACAAAATCATATGTAATTTTTATCGTTTTGGTCCGATAATAGGAACTATAAACTATCAACTCAACTCCGATTTAATTCCCTTAAAAATCATAGTTTAAGAACTTGTAATGGATCCAAATGTTAAGGTTCTAGATAAAAGGTTTAAGCTAAGCGATGCCTGTCAGTCTTTAAGTTATGCAACTGCATTTAATATATACCTCGAAAAAAAAACGTATTTGTAGTCTAAAATCTCATTTACAATTTCTATCTACAAAAAAGGTATAAAAATAGCAGATTGCATTTAATTATTTATTATAATTAAGAGTAAAATTGAGTGCGCGACAATTAGATTTGCAGTGTGAGGGATGCTGTGAGAAGCGCAAATTTCATTATAAGACTTTGCATATTTTGCGAATTTTGCTGAGGTTTCGACTATTTTGTTTTAGTAGTTTTAGGGTATTCACTTTGTTATTACTGGACCCCGTTTCTCAAAAGCTTGTATACAATCGGACGTTCCTGTGTAATTAAAAAATTCAAACAGAGACTTCCGTTACAAGCTTTCGTGTAACGGGCCCCGAACACGCCGGTAGTAAAACTTTAATAAAATTGTAGTAGTAGTAGTAGTTAGCACTTTATTGTAGACAAATTAGATCACGCAAATTAATTAAATTATGTCTGAAATAGTAACTAAAATAGTTGAAAAACCTTATCATTTGCTATTTTCGAGAATGTTTTTTGACATTTTTGTCCCTTCACCTCACCCTGAACTCACTTAACCGAAGGTTGTCCGCCCCTGCGAAGTTGTAATAGGTGTCCGTGTCATCAATTAATCATCTTCTCGCTTCGTCACGGGGGCACAGTACATTATGTACGTGTACATAACTGAAATATAAGTAAGTGTCTTTGTGGGAAAGTCCCTAGGGTTTTTAGTGTAAAAGCTAGTTTATTTTACCCTGATAAGAGATGATTCACACTAGAACGGGACGGGGCGGGGCGGGACGGGACGATCTGTCAGTTTCTAAAGACGACGTCACTAGACAGAACGTCCCGTCCCGTCCTAAGTGATCCATCCTTAAGTAGATAAAACTTACTAGTATTGAGTATAAGAATTACACTTTTGTAAATGTGACAATAATGTTACTTTGATTTATATTGAAAAAACGGTTAAACTCGCGTATTTTTATCGCAATAGGCGTGTGACATGTTTCGACTGCTTTGGGATTCATGTTGTCACCTCCGCGGCTCAGAAAACAATTCAATTTTAGAACTTAGTGATGTCTGAGCCACGGAAATGACAACATCTGTCCGAAGATGACTGCCCGATTCAGTCGAAACATGTCACGCCTTTTGTAATAAAAATATGTTATTTTACCCGTTTTTTTTTTTCGTTCATGTCAGTATGAACTCACGATGGTTTATAGTACATTGTGTATTAAGGACGGTAAACAAGAAATTACGAAAGAGTGTGAATTTAAGCCCCAGTAAAAAAAAACTTACTAGGAAAATCAATATTTTTGCGCATGAAATTTGAGACAAATATATATATTTTATTATTATTGATGTCTAGATTCGAGGTACTGAACTGATGATAGTGTTTGACACGAAAAACTGTTTTTGTTACAATAGATAATACAAGAAAAAATCTTGTCAAAACATTGTTTTGCTCTCAAAACACGATACTTAAGTCGGATCACCACAAACGAGCGTTTCAGCCGCCGCGTCCCACCCGCCCGTCTACAACCCCACCCAGCACCCACGTAGCAAAGATCATTATCTGACCGAGAAAGTTGGGAGGAATCTAGTTAGTCCCCCCTCCCCTCCTACCGCCCCCCAAACTTGTTATGGCCAGTTTTGGCCAGTTTAGCCCACCTGCGATACGGACGGTCTTAGGTATTGATTAGTGGCTTTGTTTAGTTAGTTAGTTAGTTAGAATGGTAATGTTTTGGTTCTAAATGAGTTGTAGGTTATGCAGGACTTAATTGTTAATTTATGAATAAAGAATAGGGATCGTACAAAATTTGTTTCCATCTTGAAACAAATTTTGAAATGAAGACGGTTTTTAGGGTTTCGTAGCCAAAATGGCAAAACCCTTATAGCATCATCATATAAGCCTGGGGAAGGATTTCCACAGCGACCGGTCTTGCGCTGCCTGCATCCAGCGGTATCCCGCGACCTTCACCAGGTCATCGTTCCTCCTTGCTGGGGCCCAACGCTGCGTCTTCCGCTTATTCTTATTTGTTGGACTTCCCGTTCAAAAGTTAGAGGGTGGGACACACTTTTTTAGACTTTAAGAGCGATTATTTCCGAAAATAATCGATTAGGTAATCATATTTTTGTTTAGGCATTTTATGTGCCACAAGTAGGTATTCGACAAAAAATATTTTTACAATTAGTTACATGTGGGGCGCCCCCCTACAAACATACTTTTTTTCGCAACTTATTGGCAAAACTAAGTAGCGGCACACAAAACACACCTCTAGCAGTAATATCATTACCATATGTTTAATAGTTACTGAGTTAAACCGGTGTGACATACGGACGGGCGGACGAACAGACGGACTGGACGAAACTATAAGGATTCCGTTTTTGCCAGTTTGACTACGGAACCCTAAAAACTGAGGTAAGTAATAAAAAAAAACTTTAGCGTTCATCATACGATTGAAACCAAAATAAATTTATAAATATGGAGGATATAATGGGGCTAATAGGTAATGGATGTTTATACAGACCTTAAATTTAGATTTAAAAAAATTGTTTGGTTTTTCGCTTAATTTTTTTGCCACTTCTCGCGGAGACACAAGTATCAAAAAAAAACATTGACCGGCCACAATTTTATTGTCAACCACGTATACATTTAAAAACATTTTCAAATATAATATAGGCGTGTTCATATATTTTTGAGCGCCTCGACTGCTCAGATATATCTGCACCAAACAGCAACAACCTTAACTGGTCATCGGTATACCTTATGCCTTGGGAATAAAGATTATAAATAGTCAATGGTATAAAACAATTATATCGGTGCTTACGCCGTTCTTCTTCTAAAGGTGTCGAAGTCTGGCTCATGAAAATTGTATTTATGTCGCGTCTGAATACCGTCTGGGATATAAATGGGATAATTGGGCTTCATAATTATATCGCTTTTTATTCATATTTAGGAAGGAAAAGGAAGAGGAGGAAAATGGTGGACATCGCTTTTACGGTTCAATAAAGGTTGATTTTGGGTTCCGTACCTCAAAAGGGAAATGGAACCTTTATAGGATCAGTTTGTTGTCCGTCCGTCCGCCTGTCTGTCAAGACCCTCGATCTCGGGAATGCGTAGAGGTAGCAAGTTGAAATTAATACCACATACGTAAGTCTGCAGTCTCTTGGAGCTGTGAAAAAACCAAATCTCTACGTCAACGCAATCAAAAGATACGGCTGCTTATGTGGCATTTTCCATACATCTGCAATGGGAACCAAAATGTTAAAGGGTACTTCCCGTTGGCGTCAGCCACATGTAGTAGCATGTAGATCACTAGTTTGCACGGAGTTAGTATGAGTGTGTTTTTCTTTGATATTTTTTTATCACTTAAATCAATTTTTTATAACTTATTTATAAGACGGTACAGCATAAAACCTTTTTTTTCCTGTAATATTTAGGATAACATTAATGTTGTGTAAAAAAGTCATATTTTTACATTCATAAACTTCGGAGATAAAGTCCAAATGGTATTTTTTTTACATCTTCGTTTATAAACCCAAAATTTTTCATTGTAAAAAAATTAAAATATATAGGTACCTACTTAATAAATTCTCTTTCACTGTGTCTTGATTAATTTTGTGTATTAACTACTCCAAATTTCAAATTTCAAAAGTAAGCTACTTAAGTAAAGTTCTCGAGATATTTAATGATGTGACAGACAGACAGACGGAGTCGCACCATAATATTTACCACCGACCAAGTCGTTGATAAACACACAAATAAATGCCCTGATCAGGATTCGAACTCAGGACTTCCTGCTTCGTAGGCTGGGTCACTACCAACTAGGCTAGGAGGTCGTTACATGCCATGCTAGGTAAACATGCCAGTGATGTAATATCTTTGTGTGTGTAATGTCTTCATGGGAGCCCTCTACACTCATGCGTGAAACTCGCGCGATTCATCCATAGAGCATCAGTGGAAGAAAGATGTATCACGACTGGAGTCGACGTGAATAAGTTATCTTATTACTTTTTTGTTGAAACAATTTAAATTATTTAATTACATAAATAAATAAAAAATATTACAGGGCATTCTTACACAAATTGACTAAGTCCCGCAGTAAGCTCAAGAAGGCTTGTGTTACGGGTACTTAGACAATGATAATATATATGTATAATATACAAATAGATAAATACATAGAAAACATCCATGACTGAGGAACAAATATTTGTGTTCATCACACAAATAAATACCCTTACCGGGATTCGAACCCAGAACCATCGGCTTAGCAGGCAGGGTCACTACCAAATACGCCAGCCGACGAAGCGGCCAGCTCTTCGGTCACCAGCGTGCGTAGCCAAGACTGACTGACTGATGGCTAAACGACACCCCGTTGGTGATGGGGATGTGTCTTGTCGTGTTCGCACATTGGCTTTGAAGACTGTGTCGGGTTCTCGTCCCATGTCAATGGGTACGGTCGAATTTAGCCGTCTATTTTTGTTTCGGCTATGCGGCAAACGGTGCACCGCCAAGATGCGTAGCCAAGATGCCAATCGCCCATGCTTAATAACGTATCGTAGCTACCTCTCTCTATCACTCTTCCTTATTAGTGAGACGATGACAGTTGCGTTTCGTTAGCGACTGAGCGTGAGCGATTGGCATCTTGGCTACGCACCCAGTTACATCAACCAGACGTTTCGCGATTTCTTTTTGCGACCCAGAGTTTTGACCCCAAATGGTACAAAAAGGTACTCTCTGCGCAGGCTCTTATATTTATTAGGTACGCTTTATAATTCATGCGTTTTAGGGGAACCTGGAATGTTATAGTATAAAATTATGTAAAGTGGTAGTTTTGGTACTGATAGAATGGTAGAATTTTACAAGTAAAATACTGCATAGTGTCCTCGTTCTATTTGTAAACCCTTCATCACGCGGCGTATGTGTAGTCTGTGCTATAGGGTAACCTACAAAGTCTAAGCTCCTCACGCGTCGTTCGATGCGTGAGGCGTACCCAAGCGTCCACCCGTGCGAAGGGTGACTTCTTGCTATTTTTATACTTACGCGTTTTTAAGCGCGTATGCTTCAGCGAGGACAGTGTTGCCAATGTTATCCAAGTGACGCCAGACAAGTCGCGAAAGTTGCCAAAATGTGCGCTCTAAAATTTGTTTACAAGCTAGTATTGACAGTAACAGTTGACGGAATGACTATAGATACCCTGGTTTGAGGGAGATGGTATGTAGCGAAAGAGAAATCCAGTATGTTTCTCTCTGTGTACGAATTTGAAGAAAGAGGCCAAACTGTACAATATGTTCAATTTTTTTTTTTAAGCACGAATCAAATCATTTATTAAATGTAATAAATGTTTTGATTCATGTTTTTTGTGTTTTTTTTTAAGTAGTCACACTACTATATATAAATCATAAATTGAAAGAGATGTCATATACTAAAGAAAAAGTGACCAGGGCGTCTGCCGCGAAAGCAGGAGGTCGCTGGTTCGATCCCAGCCCTGCTCACCGGGGACCTTGGTCACTTTTTCTTTAGTATATGACATCTCTTTCAATTTATGATGTACAATATGTTTTTATTAATTTCTATTAAACTCGACACATACAAAGCGTACGTTAATAGTAGCTACGTCTTCGTGGTACACCGCTTTTGCCAAAAAAAAAACATGCAAAATTAATGAATATTTCATTATAAAAAATCCTTTACATTAAAGAGTAAATGCCGAAATAAATGCCAAGTATGACAAAGCTTAACTTTATTTAATGAGTGTTATGACAGCACATGCCAAAACACAGCTTAGTAAGTAATCTTTTACACTGGTTCGGCAAATAAATGGATTTATTGAATATCTATGTCAAAACTATTATAGTTAAAATAATAGTTTCTTAGGCAAATTAGCTCAAATTAACCTGAAGAATATCTCATTAAAGTTAACGGAAAAAAAGTGTATGTTACTGTATTCGAAAAAAGTTGCCAATTAGTTTCAACAGTTGCCAAATTGCGAATTAAGTTGCTAAATTAGCAACACTTGGTGAGATAGCGCTGTATGGTCCTACGCATGCCCGGCATGCCTAATAAGGTGTAAGTCTTTGTTGTTTAATTAACTGAAAGTGTAAATTTTTGCGCCTGACTTTTTTTCTTGTCTAGAGGTCTGTCGGTATTCACAAGCCTATATTAACCTAGTCCGTCGCAAATTTACTGAAACATCAAGCAATGTATACATGATTGCTTACACAAACTGCAGAGAATCACCGAACGGCAACCGTCAGCCATCAACCAGATTGTATGCTAGTTTGCCACCAAGTTCGTTGACACTGAATTAATTCTGTGCATAGTTTTGACAGTCAGACAAATAGTAGAGGAGGAGTTGCCTGAAAGAGCCAGTTTACTAAACGGAGCAAAATACTGTAATTTTAATTAAAAAATTGACGATTGTTTTTTCTTAAATTACTATTTATTTAAGTAGTTAGTTTCGTATGGAATAACCTTAAACAAAATTCATTTAAAATAAAATAGGTTTACAAATTAAGTTTCTTAAACAGCAGACTAGGTTTATGATTTAAACGTTGTATAGGTCCGCAATAAATAGCATTTTTTTATACCACGACGGTGACAAACAAACATACGGCCCGCCTGATGGAAAACGGTCACCGTAGCCTATGGACGCCTGCAACTTCGGGGAATCTTGTACACTCCTTTTTTGAAGAACCATGGGGTTCTTCAACTTTTGTACCTAATCTTTCGGGAAAACCTCGTCAGGCAGTTCATCCCACAGCCGGAGCGTATTACCTACCTTTTACCTATAGCTCATTTAATTTCATATATAGCCGTCTTAAGGCAAAATATCATATCTTTATAACAACGCATTACCAACTTACGACTTATTGACTACAAGCAAGCTGTATTATCCACAAGCTTACATCTCAGCATCGTTTAACCATTATTCCAACACTTTCAACTGCAAAACGTCGTATAAGAGCTCTCTAATCTCAGCTTATACGACGTTTTACTCTTATAGCGTAACTATAAAGTATTAGATAGAGAAACCGTGCTTATCTCGTGTGCAATAAAACGTAAATAATAGCGTCATAGTGTACGGGTAGACGCGTACGCGTAAAGCGATTACACCGCCTTGAGCGTTGCGATGAAAGCGGGCGGTGTAAGTTATAGGAGGAAGCGGAACGGTTTATACAACTTTTATTATTGAACCAATATGCCGAAATCGCGAAGAGCAGTTTCACTATTTTATACATTCCGGCTGGTGTGATAGTATCAAACGGGACGGGAAAATCTGTCAATTTATATAGAAAGAATCACGTGATAGCTCGAATCCCTCGGGTGTCACGTGACGCTTTCTATAGAAATTTACAGATTTTCCCGTCCCGCCCCGTCCCGTCCCGTTCTAGTCTGAGTCATCCTTAAATTGAAAACCAAGTGCGGATAGTTCGGAATAACCGTGCAGCTAGAAGATGGTGATGCCAACAGTAACCAGTTTTTCTCCGGCGACTACGAAAGCATCACTTTCGAAATATCGGAGATAATCTTGAGAAATTCATATACACCGTTCTTTTATTTATTGCTTTACCTTCTGCACATACATAGCTAGGTGCCAAAGGAAATGAAACAGAACGGCGTATTTAATTTTTGATTCAAAATGATTACATATTTTAAAAGCTAAGGAATAGAGCCCTAAAATTAAAGCATATAAGAAAACACGGTGAATATGTCACCGTTAAATTGTGAACTCCCGGCAGTTTATAATTTGACTAGAAATATTATAAACTATCCTAACCTAACCTACTCATTTGTTTACAATCTCGTGCGTTAGTTTATAAACTGACAGGGTGCGTAGCCAAGATGCCAATCGCTCACGCTCAGTCGCTAACGAAACGCAACTGTCATTGTCACACTAATAAGGAAGAGTGATAGAGAGAGGTAGCTGCGATACGTTACTAAGCGTGAGCGATTGGCATTTTGGCTACGCACGCTGTCAGTTTATAAACTCGGTTAAATCTCGTTTTAGTTAGCATGAGTGTCAGTGGGTGCTACGCGCTACGCCGTAGGCCGCCCGTAGCCGACCCAATCACAGTGATGAGAGAACCCGCCTCGCGGGTGTTCAGAGATGACTTCTAGACTTGTATAACGGAGAAACGATGCTATGAGCTTCGGCGAGTACGGCATAGCTATAGGGTTATGATTTCGCGAAGAAAGTGAGCAAAAGAGAAGCTATTTTTATATGAATATTTCACGATCATGGGTGCAAAATAGACGCTCAACAATTTAAAACATGAGTAAACTCGCATTATTTGGTGATACTTCTAATTCGGTGATACTACACAGATAAAAAAACTTAAATACGCTGCAAAAAGGTTGAAATCTTAAAATATTATATTGATACTTAACATTGAAAAAATTGACCTTGTTGTATCGATTTAAAGTATATTTTTCTGTGTAGTACCACCGAATTGGAAGTATCACCAAATTATGGTCCCAGGGTCTCGACAGCGAAAGCGATATATTTGCGGCGTATAAATAAACTAAATTATTTCCATAAAATAATCCTTACATTAACGTTAAACAAGAAACAAATGCGCTTCTAAATTTAAAGACAATGCAAGGACTAGTTAACACTCGTATAAACGGCGCATACTAGACTGCGGCCAACTGCACTGCTAGAGTAAGACAGACGGTAAGTTGTGCGCTTCTTGTGGTAAGAGGGAGCGGGATGCAATGTGCAATATACTTGGAGTGAGCTCCAGGGAGATAGTCTTTTTGAGGACACTCTTGTGTGTTGGGGCTAGGCTAAGGTGGAGAGGATTTTTCATTCAAATTGTGTGGACGTCTTGTAGAAGTTTCGCGGCAAATGAATCTCAAGGAAGGCAAAGATCTTTCCCAAAGGAATTGCCATTTAAACTGACCTTCAGATTCAGAGAAAAAAACTGTTCTTATTTGTAACCCCGGATTCCTCACGGTGTTTTCTTAATCCGAAAGATAGCAAGCTTTGAGTCCAGGATCTTCGGATTGATAATCTTCGGAATTCGTCTTAGGAAGTTGACCCCGCTAGGCTACTTCCCAACGCTTTTAATTCATGACTATTTTTTATTCACAATTTTTTATTTAGGTACCAAAAAATAACTGAGTTAACCACTGGATAATTACGTCGGTGTTTTGACCAGTTTAAGCCACCTGCGATACGGACGGTCACGGTCTTAGGTATTGATTAGTGGCTTTGTTTACTTAGTTAGAATGGTAGAGTTTTAGTTCTAAATAAGTTGAAGTTATGTTAAATTTTTAATTTATGAAAACACGAAGATTTTGTAGTTAGGAATAGTAAGGATAGGGATCGTACAAATTTTATTTTAGGGTGTTTGAAACGAAGACGACCACACCACTTATACAAGCTGTAACAAAATGCTAGTGTTCCGTTTACAGAATATCAGAATTACAGACTAAAGGAACGGGACGGGACGGGACGGGATAATATGTCAATTTGTATAGAAGGAATCACGTGATAGCTCAGAGCCCTCGGATGTCACGTGACGCTTTCTATCCCTTCCCGTCCCGTCCCGTACTAGTGTGAGTCATCCTTAGGCAAAATAGGATATGACGCGTAAGAAATGCGTCTCAGAAATGTAAAAGTGTACAATCTGTATAAATTTAGACCAATTAAAGCCTCCTCCATATCGCCTTAGCGTTATTACAGAGTCGGCAGTACGTACAAATTTGCATCGCAGACGAAATCGAGCAGTTAGCGGACAAAACGTAAATATTTGTCGCCGCGATAAATACTGGCTGCGCGACTCGCCAAGTTTCTGGTTTCGTCGCCAACGATATATACTTAGTTGGGAGCATTTTGTTAATTTAATACATTCGGGATATCACATGCAGACTCACAACTTCGCAACGAGTCGAGGAACAAGGGCTTCCAAGACCTTGGAAGGGAGACGTCAAACCCATTTTACCGTACAAACTGTCACTTTTTGCACATTACATACAAAAAAAACCGGCCAAGTGCGAGTCGCGCACCGAGGGTTCCGTATAAACTTTATATTGCAACTGTAAGCGAAGGGCTTAAAACTCTTCGCCTTCGCACCGAGCGCACCGCGCACTGGCTGAAAATCGCCAGCGCGCGGAAAGCGCTACTCGCACGTCTTTTGTTTTGTAGTGTGTAAAATAGATTGCCAAACGTATGCATGTCTCATCGTTCGTCATCGTTTCAGCCGAAAGACGTCCACTGCTGGACATAGGCCTCCCCCAAAGATTTCCACAATGACCGGTCCTGCGCCACCCGCATCCAGCGGACTCCTGCGACCTTCACCAGGTCATCAGTCCAGCTTGTGGGGGGCCTACCCACGCTGCGCCTTCCGGTACGCGGTCGCCACTCGAGAACCTTTCCGCCCCAACGGCCATCGGTTCTACGTGCAATGTGCCCCGTCTGCAATGCCCGTGCAATGCATGTCTTACTGTTTTAATTTCATATTTCACGATTGCTTTGGCTATTTCCTTGTAAATAATTGTGTAATTTTGTGTAATAAACTGTAAATAGTATTCTTCGTGTGTATATTTTCAATCTTCGAGGCCCGATCTGCTGCAGCAACTACTTACACCTAGAAGTAGAAATTTGACGTCAGTGGCTGACGGTCTACATGTGGCTGACGTTTAGCCACATGTATCGACAGATTGGGTCGTTTACAGTACAGCATGGAGTTAGTATGCGAGCTTGTTTTTCCTTGATATGTTTTTATGACGTTAACCAATTTTTTTACTTTAGTTATAAGACAATTCTTTCAGGATGATATCATATAAATTTAAAGAAAAACAAAACAATTTACGTTGGTTAAATTTCAACGTTTTTTGTTCCAGTTTATGAAGTTATGGTCAGTATTATATTTTTCAGCAGGACCTAGCTATACCTACCACGAAAATCGAACGATTGTGGATTTGTACCTCCGTCTCTGTAGTACTTGCTTATTGGAGCGACAAAGAGGTTTTCCCGTCAATGCCAATTTTCGATGTTCGTGTTAGGCGTGCTGGCTACGAGATAGACTAAAGACGTGAATAAAATCAATATTTGAAAAGTACCCTCCACTTTTTCAAAGTTTCATCAAGATCCTAACTTGATGAAATGGTGACAATGAGAATAACAGTGAAAAACCATGTTAAAAATAAATTTTCCAAGACGGCTGATCAATTTTGATTTTAGGATCGCCGGCGGGCGTTAATTTCGGAGGTTAATTTTCAAAGTTTTACGCGGATAAGCGTGTTTCACACATTAGAAAAATGTGAGCAAATCGTGAATGTTTATAAAGCGGCTCTCATCATTTTCCTCCTGTAGTCCATTTAACTAACAAACAAATATGTAGTACCCCGTAGTTTGTAGTGTGACAGGGTCCCAGCCTCATCAAGTCACTCGTACGTTCGTCCATAGCTTCTTGCAAGTCATTTCCGGGAGCAAATTGTCTCCCACCGCGCGCCCGCCTACCTCCTTACTAGTCTCTACCATGAGTTGGATTAAGTTGACATTCGGGATTGAATTGTCGATTCGAAAGTATTTGCAACTCGCCACCAATGAGAAAGAGCAAGATGCAAATACTTTCGAATCGAAGCACTCAAATTCCTTAAATCGGCACCATAAGTCTGTACTGTGCTTACCACGCAACTGTATTCGATAGCGTCTGCGGCGGTCGAAAATATGTCCGTCTCGCTCCTACCAATACACTGGCAGGAGCGAGACGGGCATACCCTCGAATGCAATCGCTATCGAAGACGGCCACGTACAACTCATGGTAAGCACATAATACGGTCGGCTCTATAAATATATATACATCTGTATTCAATTTTGAACCTTCTTCCCCCGTAATAAGTTCCGAAGTGTATAGATATTTATAGAGGTGACTGTGCATAGTTCCAGCACTAGCTACAGGAATGACGAGTTGAGCGCACGGTTGTTTTACACGATAATCGCTACGTTATGGAGCTGACGCCTGAATAGGTTCACCTAACTGTTTTTCAAGCAGTTTAAAAACACTGTTTATTTGAATAGGTACTGCAAAAATATAAAGAGGCGACCGGGGATGGTTGACCTTTCAACTTATTGTTATAATCTATTATTTTAAAGTATATTCCTATTAAAATAAATCCAACTGATAATCACACTATTAGGATTTGGAAATAAAAATGGTGCCAGGGGTAGGGTGACTCGTCTCTTGCATGTTGACCTACGAAGTAGTAAGTGGGAAGATTACATAGATATAGGGTAAAAAAGGGTAAAATAAATATAATGCTGTGTTAACTACAATCTAAAGCGGGATATCTACTGTCTGTTTGTTATACTGAGTATTTCGGCACTGTTGCAAGCGCCATCAGACTTACTCCGTGAATATGGCAGTTGCAAGTGTTGCAACAGAGCCGAAATATTGGGTGCTCGGTAAAACAAACATACATGGTAAATCTCCCGCTTTAGATTGTAGTTAAAATTCAGCTGTCTCAAGAATGTCATATTCTTTATGCCAGCTTCAAAAAATCGTAGTAAGTAATAGGTACCTACTTACTACGATTTTTTGAAGCAGTGCAGAAAAGCAAACTTTGAACAGTGCAGAAAAGTGAAGAGTAAATAGTTACTCTTCACTTTTCTGCACTGTTCAAAGTTTGCCCTCCAAAGACACCCCCTAATTCCAAAGTAACCTCGCCGTCAATATCCGTTAGCAAGTCCGACAGCGGCGCTCCCACGGCACCGGCCAGACGCTAAAATGGCCGGGTCAAAGTGGCCAAGAGTTCAAATTTGGCCCGAATCACTGGGGATGCTGTGCGTGCGTTCCCAAGGGTGGAGTCCAGGTGTGAGTCGAACCAGTGTAACGGGAGCCTTAAGGATGACTCACACTAGAACGGGACGGGACGGGACGATCTGTCAATTTCTATAGAATCACGTCTGAGCTCGGAGCCCTCGGAGGTTACGTGACGTTTTCTATGGAAACTGGCAAATCGTCCCGGCCCGGCCACGTCCCGAGAGTCCTTTAGACAATCATTAGAAATTGTTATGAGACGCTGTCGCTCGTCAATGTTTGCAATAAAAAAATACTGATTCGGGCGAGAATCAAACGCCACTCCTAGTTCCCAGATTTTATTCCACAAATCTACTAACTGAGCTGCCATTTAAAAAAAAATGTTATATATTTTTTTTTTTTTTCCATTAAAGGTGTTATCGTTTGTAGACGTCTCTGTTTAAGACAAAATCAATGCCTCATCATTGACTAAACTCCATACATTAAAGTCTGACCACCGAACGAACGCAGTACCTAACAGTAGGACAAAAAACTCTTTTTTCGGAGTGGTAATACTAGCGTAAGAAAAAGACAGTATGATGCTCTCTAACCTACTGTTAGTGTGTTCCTTTGGTGGACAGACTATATTATCTTCAACTTCGTTCTGAAAAATGGCGAAAGAGAAAACCAATAATTAAAACACGATAATCAATAAATCCGCCTCTGGTGAGAGTCAGAAAATTCCTTAAAATTATCTCTAAGCGTGCTTGACAGTTTGACAGTAGGGTACACAATCGCCTCAAGCTGTCTAACTGGTCAGTAGGTAATTTATCAATCACATGAAATTGTCAAGTGTAATTGATCGTCTCGTGGACCTTCATGATGATGCTTACTTCATACTGGTTTGCGTGAGATTTCGACTCACTCGAAAACGATCGAAATACCATGAATCAGTCTCATTCCATATGCACACACCTTTACTTTTCACACTAACTTCTACGTGCAGGTGATAAGTTCAAAATCGTCCGATTTTGACCCTTATACCACCAGAATACAGTTGACGGGTGTTTTTGACAGAAGCAAAGTTACCGTGGTCTCTTACTCACCCTTAATTTGTAGAGAAAACTAGTTTTTTGACAATAGATGTATTAACATAACTCCTTGACCGGACATAAACTGGACTTATAAATATTTATCGAAATTACTCTGGATTGTTATTGAGATGGTTCAGTGCTCGGTCGGATGCTGTGTCAGTTGGTCAGTTGAGAATAGTTCTAAATTTGAAAGTGGAAGCATGGAGAAACGGTCTGGTAAGTCTCTATTAATTATTTATCCTGCCTTTATTAAGCATGGTCTGGTGTCTCGTTTTCTCCACTTGGCCCTGCGGTTTTATTTTTCCCACCAATCTTCATAATAATATAATATATCCAGGTCATCCCACCATCTCCTTTTTGGTCTGCCCTGACTCAGTGGGTCCCATTCAGTGACCGCTTTGGACCACCTGTCCGGGACTCCGGGTGAATGCGGCAGACAGCCTAGTCTCATTAAAACAAACTGTAGGTAGGTACAGTATGAGTTTCTTAAAAAAAGGGGTTTATTGTTTCTTACGGGGTCTGAATCCTCAGGAGTTGCAGGTGACCATTGGCTGCGTTAGCCGTTTACCGGTCCGGTCCGCTACCGACTAGCTAGTATGTGCTTGTTTGTTACCCTATCGCTATCGCGGTATATAAAAGTCTAAGTTAGACTTGTAAAAGGAAAAGGATAACGTTTATTTTTCTCGTTTTCTCTCTCTATCGAATTGGCTAAAGCAAGACACTTTCAATAGGACAGGATATGTTTATCTGTCTCTCTCCTTGGTGTCCTATCAAAACGACAGATTTTGAAGCTAATGCCTTTTAATGAAAAAAAATCTAATCAGTCAGGTTTTCTAAGCTTTTTTCACAAGCTCTTTATTACCACTTATCATATAGTTCAATAACACTCTTTTTTGTTTTGGGCAGTCGTGAAAAAACAACACAATATGACGAATATTAATAAACTCGTTTTAAAATAACTGTCTCCTAACAAAACACGCTAAAATGAACAATATTACATTCTAATAAAGTCTTAGTTCCTACGTCTACAGGTATAAAGTAATTTCAAATTTCGAATGAAGAATCGCAAAGAATGCGTCAAACTATTCCGATTTCAATTAGGACCTCGCGTGAGATTTTTCTAATTTGAACCATATTTTGCACGCATTAAGGTGTGTTTTGGATTGATAGTGGTAGATCTTTAGCTCATGGTTCGCGAAACTGTCAATAAATCGATTTCGCTAATTCCAACTATATTTTGTAAGTGTTACGGTTGAATTTAGGTTGCAAGTGGCAGATCTTTAGATGATGGGTAGCGAAACTATCAATAAATCGATGCGTTGGCCGGTTCATCAGTAATTTACAATTTTATGGCTTGGGGACGGGGCGGGTCGCTGGGCCCCCGCGCTTAGACCCTTTAGGAGGGTGTGCAAAAAAGTTACCGTGTAGGAGCGGCCATTTATTTAGTTTATATACCATTACATTTATTGCGTATTGAAATGCGCTTGAAATGTGGGAAGTATAATAAATGTTTTACAATTTATTTCATACACTTTAGGCTTAAAAAGTAAAACTCTGTTTTTACTAACTTAGAGAGTTACAAAAAGCTTTTTTTGTGTATATATGTGCATCTTTTGTTTTGTTTCATTTCCAAGTTCTATATGGGTAGATCAACTGTTTCTTGTTGTTATTTCGTCCTGTCAGCCAGGGGACAACGAAGAAACGTTGTTGTATGTTGTACTGACATGCTTTAGATGACCCATCATGGAAAGGGCTTTTTAAAATTAACTAACCTACCAAGAAAAAACATGTTTTTTTTTTAATTTTAGTGCCATAATACCGTGATTTTAAACGTGACCCAGGAGACCGTAACCCAGGAGACCGTAACCCTCGCAAGTAGCAGATTAACCCATCTTCATCGAATTGGGCTAAACATTGTCAGATATAAACGGATTTTTCACGTGTTTCTTACGTAGATTAATTGGTATCATTATTTTTTATGCTAGTTCGCAGTTACATGTTCTAATTGTTTTTAGGATCCTTTAATCGTCTTGCTTAAGAATCTGCAGATTTTGTAATAGTTACGTTAAAATACTGTTTGTTGTCGTAAAGGGTTCCGTAGTCAACTAGGAACCCTTATAGTTTCGCCAAGTCTGTCTGTCTGTCCGTCCGTCCGTTCGCGGATAATCTCAGTGACTGTAAGTACTAGAAAGCTGTAACTTTGTACGAATATGTATATTGGTCACGCCAACAAAGTGGTCAAATAAAAGTGGTTATAATTTTTAGGTAAAGCGGGGGTGATTTTTTTTTCGTTTCAACCCTAGAGTGTGACATATCATTGGATAGGTATTTGAAAAATAATGAGGCTTTTTTTAAATATAATATATTGCGAGACGATTCGTACCAACTTTTTGTTCTGCTGTTTTTTTGGATACTTCGCGACCGACGCCGAGCCTTGCCCAGAGACCAAGTACCTACATTATTCATTATTATTTAATTCATATTTTTTATCACTGAATACGTTTTCTTTTTAAATTATTGAATAACGTATTATAACTACCTATACTATAGAATCCTCTATTCTAGACCTTTGGTGGCCAAGCGGTAAAAGCTTGCGAGTGCGTTTTTCACTCCGAAGGTCACAGGATCAAACCTCAGCTCGTACCAATGAGTTTTTCGGATCTATATACGAAATATCATTTGATATCACTACCCTATGAGTATCATCTGATATTTACCAATCGTTTTTCGGTGAAAGAAAACATCGTGAAGAAACCAGGCTAATCCCAATAAGGCCTAGTCGAGCTGGCAGTCGCTTTTGTAAAACTGGCACCTACGCCTACTATACATAATAAATATAATAACGTAGAATATATTTAAATAAAATATGTAACAGTAGGTACCCGATAACACCATAATAAACAAAAATACACCAAAGTAACAAAGCTTAATTCCAAACACGATTTGCTAATATGCATACAATTGAATAAAACATAATTGTTTATTTGCAAACCGTACCAATCCACGCCTCCTGACAAGAAACGCGTGCAAAGGAGAAAGGAGAAAACTGAGACGGGTCAGAGAGGGAGATCTTTAAGATACGTCACCATAGCAACGCACACACACACGCGCAGTGGGGCCACCCCCGAAGTTTTAGTTATTAAGCAAATGCTTTGTAAACAGTTCGGGCCGCGTAGTGTTGGGCGTAATCGGCATTTTGAGTAAATTCGTCAATTGAATAAATAAATAAATACAATAGATATATTTTCGGACAACCTTACACAAATCGACCTAGTCCCATGGTAAGCTCAATAAAGCTAGTGTTGTGGGTGCTAGATGACGATATATATAAATACTTAAATACATAGAAAACACCCATAACCCAGGAACAAATATTCGTGATAAACACACAAATAGATAGATAGATAGATAGATAGATGCATTTATTTCTTAATGAAAATTACACGATATTTAACAATGTCACAACCTACAATGTATCTAAATAACATGAGTTCACAAAAAGATCGTCAAAGAATATACAAAATAAACACATGAAAAATAATAAAAAATAATATTTGAAAACAATGCTTATGTCAATTATTAAAAGTATATATTGCTAGGGTATCCTAGATAATATAATGTCAAAAAGTCAAAATATATGATTAAATTAATAACAAAAAGTAAAACAGTAAAAAGAAACACAAACAAAATAGTTAATATAGGTCACAATGTCATATAAATCTTGTAATTGGTACTGATTATTCAAATACAAATGTCATTTAAAATTTAAATATATCTAATTCATCAGCTGTTTTCACTGTAATCTTTTACAGAATACAGTGATTGTTTTAAAAAGTATTCTTTAAGTCTTTAAGGGAGATTACCTCTAGATTAAAGGTAGCTAGTAACATACGTTACATACGTCACTTTTAATTACGTTAAGTTTAATTTAGAGTTCATTGAAGGTTTAGGTATGAGTAAGGGCTCCTTTGGATCGCGGTGTATTCCCACTATCACGTAATTTATATTTTCATAATAATAACTGGAGGCATGGTTATTATATTACGCTAGCCACGTTGCCCGCCCTGAGGTCACTCAAAACTATTTTTTTCATTGTTACGGGAAAATCTAAAATTAGATTATTCAATTCTTAGGCATTCATAGATGATCATAGACATTTCAACAATCAATCTATAGTCTGACAGACCAATAGGCGATGGTGCAGTAGATTTAAAAAATACTTTATATCTGTTCCATTTTTTAAAGTGGCAATACAAGCGTTAGAAGAAGATTGCCTGTATTTTTAATAATACCTCAAACCGTAACCAAACGTAAGTTTTAATACTTTGAACCTATATTGCAAGGTAATTTTAAGTTAGTCTTACACTTAACCACTAATGCGTAATGATTTTTTTTAAATGTATCGAGCAGCTATGTATTTACTGCACTTTTTTGACAGCAGTTAAAAGTAATCACTTCTGACAGTTGTGACATCACGCCAGTAACACAAAGGAGCGATACACAGGGTGCTGAATTATTGCAATATCGATTCTTAGCACTAACGCCTACGTCTGGTAACCAATTTAGGTATTATTAAAAATACAGGTTGTATAATCTAAAATCAGTGTGGCTTTAATGATTAATTTTTCATCAACTAGTCAATTGCACTAACGTCCCACCCCTAGAACCGGGCACCTTTAGTTTCGCCTGTAAATAGGTTGGGTGTTAAGTTTAAGCTGGAGTTCAGGGAAGGTTTAGGTATGGGTAAGGGCTCGGCGGGTCGCGGTATATTCCCACTATCACCGTATTATCACCTGGAGAAATATTGGTATTTTACACTACTTCTTTGATATAAAGTAGAATACATAAACGCTCGTATTTGTCATGCTACTTTAATGGGAGCTACTATATTTTCACTCACCAGGCGGCGCCACTCATGCGTGGGTCCTGTGTACTAACACAGAACATTTCAAACGTCACTTTGACAGTTCTCTCATACTAATGAGAGAACTGTCAAAGTGACGTTTGAAATGTTCCCGTAGGACCCACGTTCCACTAGCGCCCCTAGCGGAAAATCGACTCGCGGTAGTCCTCATGACCTCGGTATTTTTAGTACTGACACTGACTGAAATAAAAAAAATACACTATACATCTGGAAAACTTAACAAAAATACATTTAGAAAGATTTACAGTAAGTGTAACTTACCTACCTACCTACCTCTGCCTACCTTAAATCTAAAGTAGGTCCTTGAGGCGTTGTACTTACCTAGGATGCTGGCGAGATTTCCTCGTTGTATCGCAATGCCGATACATTGTGCGAGGAAGCCACCAGCTTGGTCAACAGTTCCATCAACCAAACGTTTTGCGATTTCTACAATAAACATGCGTGCGCTGGGACCTCATGGACCTAGAGTTCCGACCCCAAATGGTACAAAATACTCTCTGCCCAGGCTCTTATATTTATTATGTTTTAAAATATATTCTCATATGTACTTAATATATTCTTTATCAATCATTATATAACTATTGTTTGATGATGATGTTAGATAATGTTTTAATTAGTAGGTGTCTCAGCTTTTTTATCATGTTTTTATAATGTGTCTCTAAAATACCTCAATTTGGTCTTAATACATGAATATGTAGGAACAACACACTGAAATCGATAAAAACCAATTAAAACCATCAATTGCAAAATCAGATTTATCGCTCTATGTGCAATCAAGTGAGCACATTCATTTCATTTGTTTCGTTTGAGTTTAAAACAAATCATAACATAATGATAATTCAAATAATTTCTAAATATATACAGTAAGTGTAACTTACCTACTATCTAAGTACCACTACCCACCTTAAATCTAAAATAGGTCCTTGAGGCGTTGTACCTAGGATGCTGGCGGCATTTCCTAGTTGAATATTATATTTCCTACGTAATAGACTAAAAATTCTGTGGCATTTTTTGATGTGTGACGAGCGGCAGAAGGATAAGTACACTGGATTTATTTAACTATACATAAGTAGGTACGTATTTTAGACTAGCTAGCTAGGTACCATTGAAAATAGATAACAGACGTACTATTGCAACATCTTTCGGTGTGACCATTTACTGCATACAACTAGTACTCAGCCGTACATCTAGCCATATCTTTCCAAGCCCATCCAATACTAATACCCCCTTAACGACCACCCTAATACACCCCCGGCTTAAGGCTCCCCCCAAGACATATTTCATATCCTTTACTGCCGGCCGAACTTTCGCTATATTTCACACCTAAATAAGATACGGCGACTGCGGGGGAGCACGTACTGGTTTAATAGGTAGGTCTAATAGCTAACTTAGATTAGACAAAGACTCTTCATGGGTACATTCACCTCACTGTTACTTCCTCCTAATCTACCTACTTTAAAATTGCAACGGTTCAAAATCACGTATTTTTATGACAATAGGCGTGACATATTTCGACTGCAACGGGCAATCATCGTCGGACAGACCGAGTGGTGTTGTCACTTTCGCGGCTCGGACATCGCTCGCCTACATGTCACGCCTATTGTGACATGTATTGTGTCTAATGACATGCTATTTGTATATATTTTAGTGAATTTTTATCGAATTAGACAAAATTTTACCAAAAAAAAACGGTTTTTCCACATATACCTTTAATTTATACGAAATTAATTGAAGCTTTAGCTTTTGATAGAAGACAATATTAGATTTATTTTAAATAAACATTTATTTTCGAAATATATACAGTAAGTGTAACTTACCTAACTACCTACCTCTACCTACCTTAAATCTAAAGTTGGTCCTTGAGGCATTGTAGCTACGATACTGGCGGCATATTAGCTTAACTTGCTTTTGATTAAACATTGGGTTCAAATTACCTATAATTTCATCATAATATAAGTTGAAATATTTCTCAAAGGCGTAAGGACTCTTAACTTAATTCAAAACACTATTCCGTCACTAAAATCCTCGCTCCATTTCGGCCATCTTCCCCTATTTTTAAAGCCCTTACTATCGAGTATCGACCTCGTCAAACTTGTTTTGCATAAGTTAACCCCCTCCCCCCTGGGGCCCGCCTTCTTATCCTCCCTTCGATTAGGTATTTTGACGTCAATCTGCGCAACAGACTGCAATAACTGAATTAGTTGGATGGATTTATTGAAGGATTACAAATTAAATTGTCTACAGATACTGAGCGTATTCATCTGACGGAGTTATTGTATAAATTCAGGATGAAAGACAGAAATAATAATTTGTTTGTGAGTTTAGGAGTTTCATCGAGAATTGTTAGTTTCTTAGATTGATACTATATAAATAAATAAATATTCGTGGGACAATCTTACACAAATCGACCTAGTCCCACGTTAAGCTCAATAAGGCTTGTGTTGTGGGTACTTGACGACGATATATATAATAGATAGATACATATAAATACTTAAATACATAGAAAACATCCATAACTCAGGAACAAATATTCGTGATAAACACACAAATAAATGCCCTGACCAGGATTCAAACGCGGGACCTCCTGCTTCGTAGGCAGGGTCACTACCATACCAACTAGGCTAGGAGGCCGTCAAACACAGGGTATAATATAAATGCTACTTATGCTTTTAAGGGGGGAATCAGTTGGTCTGATAGGTAAAAAATAGAAAGAAAATCATCCGAATACGCTTAATCTCTATAAGTAGAAATACCAAGTGTGAGTCGGAATCGTAATTAGTTTTAAAAACGGCAGTATTATCACGTTTGTTGTATGGGAGCCTCTTAAAATATTTATTTTATTGTTTTTTAGTATTTGTTGTTATACAGCAACAGAAATAAGTATCTGTGAAAATTTCAAACGTCGAATCGAAATACAACGGTTCATACGATGCAGCCTAGCCTGGTCGGTGATAGATAGACGGACGGACCGACATTTTTTTATACAAGTTTTTATCGCGGACTGTACTTTGGTACCATAACATGGTATTGGCATCCAACCTTCATAAGCATGTGAAGTTTCAGCTTATCCGAATAATGAGAAGTTGGTCAAATTCGGCTTGCAAGATTTGACCCTAACAAACACACAAACACACATACGTTTCGAGTTAAATAAAAGCTCGTTAAATAGGTCCTTGAAGCCCTCCTTCCTCCTCCTTCCTTCCTCCTCGGTCCTTGTACCTATGATGCTGGCGGAGTTTCCTCGTTGTATGTTTCATTAAAGGTTTTACGATTCAGCATGTGTTGTCCTGTAAAAGGTTTCTATTGTCAGTTAGAACGGCTCAAGAAAAAAATCGATACACCCTAATAGGCAAGCAAAGGGACAAATGAAATGACCCAATTTTCTTGAGCAGGCCCTTCAGCCGTGAAGGGACCGACCCTAGCCCTGCACCAATTATAATAAAACGAATTATGTCACTTCGCGATACTTGGCACTTAAGCCGTTTTGCCACGATAAGAAAGGCTACTCTCCGTGGCGAAACGGTAGCTACTTTTGAATACAAGGTCGTAAGTAGCTTGAACGTTCTCGGTGGTTACGTCCTTTTGGTACGGGAGGTCCAGCTAGGGCGCCTATTTGGCCTAGTTAGGAACGCGCGCGGAAACAAGTGAGTTTTTTTGGGCAAGAATGCTATTGCACTCTTTTGTACCCTTTAAGTTTGGGGTGGCGAAAAAAGGAAAGAAATAGAGCGAAAAATCTGTGTTAAATCGGAGGAAGCGCGAGGGTTACTCCAGCAGTTAATTTTGGCCAGAATGTATATTTACATACGTACTCTTACGGACACTTACAATGCCAAAAAGTCGTCAAAAATAAACAATAAAATGAAATTGTGTTATATCAGAATATAAATTAAAACACTTGAAATGCCTGCCTAAGGAATTTATCTTCGAAGATGGACTACACGGTATAGGCTGCGCGGCATACTGCGGGGTGTCGCACTAAAATATCACCACACCGCACCACGCCGCCAATGGAAGAAAGGTAAAAGCTAAAATATACTCACTTCGAAACTATGTTTCTTAATTAGTCCTCCGGTAAGGGAATGTGAGAACGGTGTAAGCCACAACTTACCTCTAAACATAGATTCATAAAATAACTCGTCAAAACCGTCTCAAATTACCTGAGCAGTCATCTACCGTAATCAGGGCATGCGCAAGGGTCCGCTGAAGAATGAGAGTAATCTTGTGGTAATTCTACCCGCGTCCGAACTATCGCCATAGCGGTGATGGGTGAAGAAAGTTCATTGTGGATGTAAAAAATACGAAGTGGAATAAATAAATAAAAATTCAGTTACCCAGCGACCGCCGTTCGGTTCACGCGTCTTATCGCAATAAGATAAATGTGCCGACTTGCCGCGAGTAATTACCTACTATTTCTTTAGTGAAACAACTTATAGTATTTGAGGGTGCTCCTGGCAACAGGAGCCCCTCAACTTAACATGGAAGACAAACCCCCCAGCCCTAATGTAAGTTACGCCAATGTTACTTCTAAAAGTACCCACCCCAAAAAAGATCAAGCCATTATAATCGATTCTATAGAGGGAATCATGATACGAGAATACCTAATAGCGTTGTCTAAGGTTACCAAATCATCGTCAATACGCTTTATATCACGTATATCCAACTCCAGAGTATGTGTTTACCTTGATTCAAAACAAACAGCTGATGAACTTGTTGACAAAGTTAAAAAAGTTAAAGTTAAAGACCAGCTATTGGAGATTCGACCACTTATAACAAGAAATAAACGCATTGTACTATCCAATGTGTGTCCCGTCATCCCACACGAAGTATTAGAGGAAAAATTCAACGAAATGAATGTCAAAACCATGTCTCCTATTACGTACATGAAAGTAGGGATTCCTGACGCGGGTTTTTCACATATTATGAGTTTCCGACGACAAGTGTACGTTTCCCCGGAGGATGAAAAAAGGTTACCAGAATCGATGCTTATCAATTACGATGACACAAATTATTGGATTTATATCACAAATGAGTCAATGAAGTGTTTCGCATGTAACGGTATGGGACATTTAGCTAAACACTGCCCACAAAGTAGTCTTCAACAACAACAACAACAACAACCTTTGCCAACACCACCCATCAGTAGCCAGAGTCAAACAACAGAAAATAAAGAAATTGCCAACAACCCTCCAAAAACATTTTACAAACCACAGATACAACCTGTCAACCCAGATACACCATCTAGTCAACCAGATTACAACAAAGGCGTTAAGCGCTTCCTTTCAACGACCACATCGGAGTTGTCTAACGTGGAACAGGAACAGGTTGATATTAATTTGGAGGGCAGTTTACCCTTGAGTGACTGTACAGACACCGACAGTAACTATTCTCTAGAAGAAGATTTGCCAAAAAACAAGTCTCTTAAAAAAAAGAAGAAAACGTTGGACAACAGAACAGAAGAACAAGTTTGGAGTGATATTCAAATGGAATTGAATGAAACTGATAAATTATCTCGTTTCCCTATAACATTGGACCAATTCATAAGTCTCTTAGATAAATCACGAAATAAACAAAATATTCAAGAAATAATCGAAGAATACTCCCAAAACATTCCTGAATTGATTGATATGTGCCTACTGCTTCGTCCTAAAATGAATAAGAATTTAAAAAATAGATGTGCAAGATTCTCTAGAAAACTGCAAGATATTAACACTGGGAAAAATCAATAACAATCCTTATATATAGTAAAAAACAAAACAAAAAAAAAAACAAAAAAAAAAAAAAAACAACAAAAAAATGAAAATTTTGCAGTGGAACGTTAATGGGTTCCACGTAAGATTCGAAAATATTAAGCTCATCTTAAATGAGGTTGACCCATTATGCTTCTGTATTCAAGAAACTAACTTTAAAAACAACTATTGTGCTAAGTTAAAGAATTACGAATGCTTTTATAAAAACCGCACACACAGCAGTATAGCCAGCGGTGGAGTAGCAACATATATAAAGACGCTTACTCTTCCTGAACGTATTGATATTAAAAGTAATCTAGAAGTTGTAGCAATAAGAATTAAGTTTCCGCTGGCTATAACTATCTGTAACTTATATTTGCCCAACAGCTGTTCCTTTAGTGAGACTGACTTGAATAATTTAGTTAAACAGCTCCCAATTCCATTTGTTTTATTGGGAGACTTTAATGGTCACCATTTCTATTGGGGTTCAGGTCATTGTGATCAGAGGGGTAAATTGATAGCTGATTGGTTGGATGTAAATGACAATATCATTCTACTTAACACTAACCAGCCTACACACTTCAATAGCAGAAACGGTGGAACTAGTTGTATAGACTTAACCCTTGCTTCACGAAATATATCAAGTTATTTCGATTGGAATGCATGTGACGATCTCTACGACAGTGACCACTTCCCTATTATCATTACAGCTAGTGTAGACTTAAGCCCAATTGTTCGAAAAATCCCACAGCATTGGAAATATCAGAATGCAGATTGGCCAAACTTTCGTAGCGAAGTAGAATGTAAGATTAAACAATTGGATAAAGTAAATATTTCTTCAGATATGTTTATTAATGATGTAGTGGATGAATTTAACCAAACAATAATCAGTTCTGCTGAAAAATACATACCAAAAACCTCTGGAAAACTAAGAAATAAACAAGTTCCATGGTGGAACGAAGAATGTTCCAAATCATTAAAAGAAACTAAAAAAGCTTATAGAAACTATGTAAAAGAAGCGAGAAAGACCCAAAATAATCAGGATAATGAACATTTTAACCAAGAACAGCAACGAAACCAAGAATTAATGAAAATAGAATACCGTAAAAAGAGATCTAGAACTAGAAGACTATTTAAAGAAAGTAGGAAAACTGATTGGGAAAAATTTATATCGTCGATTAATAATCATACTCCCATAGGAATTATTTGGCAAAAAATTAATTCTATTAATGGCCAGAAAAGGAAAAAACACACTATAATCTTAAAAAACAATGAAGGGGAATTGTGTTGTGATCCTCAAATAAACTCTGAATTATTAGCAAAAGCTTTTGCTAATAATTCTAGCTCAAGCAATTACAACAATGATTTTTTACAGTACAAAAATCACACAGAAAGAGCCAATACAACATTTAATTTTCAAGATAATAGTAACGCAATTAATGATACCATCACACTACAGGAACTTTGCTTAGTTGTACATAAACTAGGTGATTCAAGTCCGGGCCCTGATCAAATATCTAATACCTTAATCAAAAAACTTCCCCTTGTAGCTCTTGAAAGACTATTGGACATTTATAACCACATATGGTCCAAACACGTATTTCCTGATCAGTGGAGAGAAGCTATCGTTATACCTATTCCGAAACCAGGCAAATCCCCCACTATAACTGCAAGCTATAGACCTATATCTCTAACTTGTAATTTGTGTAAAGTATTTGAAAAAATTATAAGTAATAGATTGAGATGGTACCTGGAGGATAATCAACTTTTATCACTATACCAATTTGGATTTCGGCAATTTAGGTCAACCGTAGATCATTTGGCCTTTTTAGAAAATGAAATTCTAACATCTTTTGCAAACAAAAATAATGTCGTAGCAGTTACTCTAGATTTAGAAAAAGCATATGAGATGGTGTGGAAGCACAGAGTTATATCACTTCTGGAAAAACATAATGTAAAAGGTAATATTCTTTCCTTTGTTGTAAGCTTTTTAACTAATAGGATTATGAGGGTGAAAATTGAGGACAGACTCTCGGACCCAATCAGTATTGAAAATGGACTTCCTCAAGGATCCGTTTTAAGTGTTATCCTTTTTTTGATATCTATAAATGATGTGCTAGATGTTATAGAACGACCCGTAAAAGGATGTTTATTCGCAGATGATTTAACAATATTATGTAGCGGCAACAATCTTAAGCCCACTGAGAAACTTCTGCAAAACACTTTAGATAAACTTAGCGAATGGTGTAAAAATACGGGATTTAAATTCTCAGAGACAAAAACCGAACTAATGATTCTATCAAAAAGAAAAATCAAAGGTACGATTAACTTAACTCTTAACAAACATAAAATTAAAGAAGTTAACAACTTAAAAATTTTAGGTTTAACTTTTGATCCAAAAATGAACTGGGTAAACCACATAAAAAAATTAAAGTCGGAGTGCTATAACAGAATGAATATTATTAAAATTTTATCATCCGTTAAATGGGGCTCAGATAGTACATGCATCAAAAATACCTATAAGGCATTAATTCGACAAAAAATAGATTATGGTTCAATAATATATGACTCGGCTTCTCCTACTATATTAAAACTTCTAGAAAGCATTCATAATACGTGCCTAAGGTTTAGTTTAGGAGCCTTCAGAACTAGCCCCGTAAACAGTATCCTTGCAGAGGCAGAAGAAATGCCCTTACATTTTCGAAGAAAGGAATTGTGCCTAACATATGCCATCAACCATATAAATAATAATAATAGTAACTTATTTATCACAAAAAAGTCATTACCATCTGATATTGAATACGACCTACAGCCGTCTCTTTCCGTACCCTTAAGACTACGAATCAAAAAATACCTAAACGAAATTAAATTTGAATTACCTACGGTATTTCCGCGAAAACAACCTACGTACCCACCATGGACGAAAATCGAACTAAGAATAAACTTGACTCTAGCCAACCAAAACCCTCGTGATTCTACTCCCGATTATATTTATATGAACCTTTTTTATGAAATTAAAGATAAATACTCAGATTTTATGCTTCACTATACCGATGGTTCTGTCTGTGAGGGTAGAACTGGTTGCGCAATCGTAACAACAAACGGTACTTACAAGTACAGATTGCAAAATTATTCATCTATATTCACATGCGAAGCCGTAGCTATCCTTAAATGTCTAGAGGTAATTAACGAAAACTTGAGTATTAAAAAACATGTAATTTTTTCTGATTCAATGTCATCACTCAAGGCACTGTCAAATATTAGTAACAGAGATCCCTTAATTATTTTAATCCGAGAATACCTACTCAATCTGATACATAAGCAAATAATTGTAGAATTAATCTGGATACCTAGCCATCAAGGTATAACAGGAAATGAAAGGGCTGATACCGCTGCTAAGGATGCCTTGAGATACGAACAATGTAACTACACTACTACTAACATCCAAGACCTCAAAAAGTACCTTAAATTGAATATTAAAAGATTATGGAACAGCTTTTGGGTAAATAATAACAATAGTGCCTTATATAAGATAAGAAAATCAGTATTCGAAAATAATAAATTGTATCTAAATAATAGAAGAGATCAGGTAGTTATGAATAGGCTTAGAATCGGACATTGTAATGCAACTCATTTGTATCTTATAACTAAGGAAGCCAAGAAACGTTGCTTAAGATGCAACAGTGAGTTGTCCATCAAACACTTGTTTATTGAATGCCAGATGTATAATTCAGAAAGATTAACTGTTAACCTTCCCAAATGTTTAAAAGATTGCTTGAATGACTCAGAAAATACTGTGAAATACCTTAAACTGATTAACTATTATGACTTGATCTGATATTGTACACTCATAGTGGTCGCTAATGACCTTAGCTGTTTGAGCGACCTTAAATAAATAAATTAAAAAAAAAAAAAAAAAAAAAAAAATAAAAATTGTGGGACAATCTTACACAAATCGACCTAGTCCCACGGTAAGCTCAATAAGGCTTGTGGTGTGGGTAGGGTACTAGACGACGATATATATAATATATAGATAAATGCACAAATAAATGCCCTGACCAGGATTCGAACCCGGGACCTCCTGCTTCGTAGGCACGGTCACTATATACCAACTAATATAGGAGGCCGCTAAAATACTCTGGAATGCGCTGAAATGTCCTTGGTTCAGTGCAGGAAAGGACGGGTGCTGGTGTGGCACGCCATCTGTGTTGATAGTGGACACCCTGGCTCTGTCACATCTTCGCGGATCTACAGCATAGGCAGCCGCGCCGGCAGAGGCGGCGGAAAAATAAGAAAAATACAAATGTAGGGATCTTGGCGGCGAATACAACTTCGCCCCCTTTGGCGGTCGACACCCTCGGCCTATAGGGTTCGAGCGCCCACACCCTCTTTAAGGATATCTCAAAGAGGCTTCTGGACGCTACTGGCGACCGTAGAGCTGGCAGCTTTCTCACCCTATAAGTATTACAATGCAATGAGGAAATGCTGGCAGCTTCTACGACCAGGTATCGGGGGGAATATTTATTTTAGCATGTATTTTATTTTAAGATTATGTATCTTGTTGTTATTTGAAATAAATTATTTATACGAAGTTTCGGCGCCATTCTAGTCGCAGATTGGCTCGCCATGTGCGAGAGGTACATTACCAGGCCTCCGTACATAGCGCGCGCGGTCTCACTGATACATCAGAAGTTCATAACAGAGCAAACATACGTATAATAGAGACAACCGCGTTATCTAACAGCGTAAAGAAGTTTTCCTGTTGGAGACGATTGATATGAAGATATTAAAGATCTTTACGACGGTAGCTGATCTTCACACAATGTGCAGTAGTGACATTGCAGAAAGCACTGTCGACGAAGTTACACATCGGAGCAGCTTACGAATGCGTAATCCATGTAACAACCGCAAAAATATTGTCATGCCGTCTGGACAATTGAACGCAAGAAACTTAGAGTAAGGCCACATGCGTCTTGCCTGTCACAAACATTGAATATACTCGAGAGGTGGCTTAGAGGTTACGTTAGCCGCGTCAGCTGAAAACTCGGGTTTGATCACCGGCTTTTGCAATTTCGAATGCAATTTTAAAAAAAATGCGTTCGTGTTTTAAAGCCAAACGCGGATACTTTGAAGACGATTCGGTTTGGGTAGTCAATAATTATTGTGGTTTTTAATTTTAATAATATCTATACTTCCATACTAATATTATAAATGGGAAAGTGTGTGTGTCTGTTTGTTTGTCCGTCTTTCACGGCAAAACGGAGCGACGAAATGATTTTTTAAGTGGAGATAGTTGAAGGGATGGAGTGTGACACTACTTCTTGTCACTTTCTAACGCGAGCGAAGCCGCGGGCAAAAGCTAGTACAGTATAATTCATGTAGCGCTAAAAATAATGATATACGTAAACCTTAGTGAAATAATTTTTGGGCTATCCTGTAGTATGTAGGTATGTTTGCGAAGAAGCGTTTTCTACTTATTATAAACTTATAAATTATAATGCAAGTGACCTAAGCTTTGGACCATCAGTGGCCCAGCGTTAAGAGCGTGTGACTTGAAATCCAAAGGTCGCGGGTTCCCGGCTGAGTTTTTTGGAACTTGTACTAAATATCAATTGATATTTACCAATCCCTTTTTGGTGAAGGAAAACACTCTCTGGGTTGGAAGGTCCAGATGGCAGTCGCTTTCGTAAAACTAGCGCTTACGCCAAAACTTGAAATTAGTCGCAGAAGCGAACTCCAGGCTACGGCATAAGCCGGGATAGCACTAGGAAGAAAAAGATGCAAGTGACCAAGCTGATATAAGCTACACGCCATCCCTACCCATACCGCCATAGTTATATATACTGTACATAGTAGGTATGTTTGCGGAGGAGCGTTTTCATTAAAACTTGCATGGCTTCGTCGATCGTCTGTTTACAACACTGTATATATATAATAGCTATATATATGTGGGTGTAAGAAGCCGTATTGGTTTTGAAATTTGAATGAACTAGTTTTGGAAGCAATGTAAATGCGTGTTTTGTACCGTTTTCTGTAAATGCCCTTTATTTAATTGGGCAAGGGTTTCTGTCATTGGAGAATTCTCTTGTGAATTTTTTCCCGCAAATCGACATCCAATGTGCCTATTTTGCGTGATTACGAAGTAGCCCTACTATAACCACCATAGCTTCTCCACGAAACGTATCATAGTTTTAAGGTTGCAAAACTGCTTCCTTTAGTATGTCACTGGAGAATAAACATAGGTACCTAGTAATCTTTTGCGCTTATTTCAATCATACGAAAAAAAATATGGGTTTACTTACAGAATTAGTTTAGCAAACTATCGTTAAGTATTTTTAAACTGTCGCCATTTAGCTTAAAATATTAACTTATTTATTATTTTATTACTTTTATTTATTATTAAGTTTCGTGAAAGTTTAAATTTTAACGAGATTAATATTATTATACACATTTCACGGGGCAGAAGGGAATTGCACTGTTTTTTCGTGCTTTGCTATGTCAGCCATTATTGCAGCCTAACAAACTGGAAACAGGAGTTTACAAACGACTACTAAGAACACGTACTCAACTGTCCGTTCGTCCGTGTGTCACATTGTTCCAACTGTAGACAGCCTGCAACTTGCACTGGGAGTTGGAGACAATTCAGTCTTACTAGACGTCTGAGTTGCTATCTATGAGTACTAACTTATGTGCTGTAACTTACGTGCCATGAGTTTTAAGTACGTAGTCACGAGTCGATAGCGACTGCGATAACAACTTTTGTCGACCGAAATTTCGTCGTCACTTTTTTATTTTCTATATCTTCTTTTTCCTAACGTTTTCCTAGCTTGAGCTTGGGGTCCGCTTTGGCAACTAATCCAAAGATTTAGCGTAGGCGCTAGTTTTACGAAAGCGAATGCTATCTGACCTTCCAGAGGGTAAACTAGACCTTATTGGGATTAGTCCGGTTTCCTCACTAAGTTTTCCTTCACCAGAAAGCGATTGGTAAATATCAAATTATATTCAGGATTAAAAAATGTAATTTGTCGTAGCTGCTGCTTTACTGACATTCATAATGATGTATTTTGATTATGTGAGAACATCTGATGGTTACTATATCCTTTCCCAATCTATTTTAAGGTCAAGTGCAATATTGACCCAGTGTCCTAAAAATAGGACATCATATTGTGATTGTGACCCTTAAGATTTTCAAAATGAAGGTTTAATTTTAAGCGAAAAAGCATCACCTGGTGGGTAAAGCATACCTAAATTTTGCTGTCCTAAAAATAAGACAGTGGGTCTTACGAGGGTAAGATACCCAAAAAAATTAATAGCCGGTTGTTCGGGCAATCCGTCGGATCTGCATAGCGGATAGGTCTGTCCGCCGGACATCCGGCAAATCTACTATATGTACCTACATTGATTGATAGATCGGCGGATATGCCCGAACGTATATGGCTTTTGTTGGCATTAGCTAACCTTACGTTCATCCTGTGTAAATGAACTTCAAGCCTTTCTTGTCCTACTTCAAAAAGGAATAGCCCCTTCGTTTATTCCGTCCCAAACAAGACAAACAAAATCTCCTTACAAAGGTATACCCCAGTACAAAGACACCCTGTAATTTGGCAAGGACGCGTTTAAAATCCCCCCCAGCCTTAGAAACAAACAATCCTCCCTCCCCCCAGGGGGATAAAATGGCCGCCTTATACGACCGCATCTTACCCCCAATTTCTACTTCCTTGCCATTACACAGCGCTGCTGACTAAACATAATCGGCGAACTTCCTTACGACTCTACCCTTCCGGGAAACTGTTACAATACAATTCCCCCGAATTTGAACTTTAATAATTAGTGAACTAAGTCGAAATTCCTTTGAACTGCTTTAACGCGGGCAGGAGTCGCCAACATTCGGTTTGAAACTTTAATCATTCTGAGATAAGGTTGAATTTTCGTTATGGAGGAGAAAATTTTCCAATTTTCCCAGAATGACCACTCCGAAGCACCCGAGTTAAGAACATCGGAGCACAAGTTTCGCTGTACGCTGTTCACGTTTGAATAGCGGTGGGTGTCGCAACTTGTTTGCTGTGTTGTTCGTATGAATTTCTTATACAAAAGATGGGGTTTGATAGATGGGGGAGATACCGTTTAATGATCTTAGTTTGGTCGTAATGCGCGGGTTTCCGTTAGTTTTAGTGTTTGAATAATTACGATACCGGGTCGCCCGTTAAAGGCTTTTGTATTCAGGAAAGGTTCTAAAGTTGGATCGCTTTGTATGTAAACTTAGATTTAGTTTTGATGAGATTGGAAATAGAAATGCAGTAGGAGTATAATAGGCTTAAGGTTTTTGAAACATTGTATTTATATGGATGGTAAATATAGGTTCTTCTCCGTCTTCTTTTAAGTCGATCACTCTTGACGGAGAGAATCACGAGCTATCAAGCTCGGAGCCGTCGGATGTCACGTGACGTTTTCTATAGAAACTGACAGATCGTCCCGTCTTGCCCCGTCCTGTCCCGTCCCGTTCTAGTGTGAGTCATCCCTTTTGGCTAATTGACATTTTTTTCATTGGTTTCTGTTGGTTGCACGCGCATTCTGCCACAGGATGTCTCAGTGACAGATTTAACTGTATCTGTCCACGGAGTGGTCTACTGCTTTCCACTTTGCCTTGAATTACCAGCCGCTCCATTGATTAATTTTTGCGGCTAATGTGTCCAAAGAATCTGAGGATTCGTGGTTGAAATAATTTATGTGTTTAATAAATTCTGTATAAATGTAGATGCGATCCGCTACCTCAGCACTCATGAACCCATACGTCAGACACCTTTCCTAGAAACACACCAAAACCATCCCTGCCTACATGTAATAGAAGTACTTGTACAGACACAATGTTTAAAATTATTTTTCTGAAACATGATCGGAAATGTATGCGTTTTTGTCACGAAATGAAGACATGAAGTTTCTTGTTTATGGCTCCATACATTAAAGGCGTAATATAACCGAAACATTAGTGTCCGCTGCTCTAACTTTTTAAATTTGCTTACAAACATAATAGTGACAAAAAGAAAAATTACATACAGCCAAACAACACTAAACTCGCGACATTAAAAAAATACAAAATCTATGGTTCTATGTATATTTATGTGCGGTCAAACAGGGTGCTCAAATAGCTCATTCAAATGGCATGTTTGATATTCCAGGAATTCCTCACATTGTTTAAGAAAAGAACCATACAAGCCTCGGCCAGAACAGGGGATTGCAGGACTCGTTTTATCCAGCCTCGTCTACGACTAGGCCGTCTACTCAGAACTCGTCCAGCAATCCGTTACTTCACGGCCTCTGCAGTAATGTATAACACGCTCTTTCTCTCTACAATATAATCGTGCCAAGATCATTTTAAGCACTATACCCCGCATAGCTACAAATATAGCTTAGAGCGACATAGCTCAGCTATTACCCGCTCTAAATTCTGTATAAGCACTTATACGGCGTAGGCACTTGTAAATAAGAGATCCTGCAGTGGGCGATAAATTTTAGAGCAATTAGACTTAATCGCCGAGTAGAAAGCGTGCGATCTTCCGCTGGCGATCGATCGCAGGGGGAGGCAACCTTTGGACACCACTCTAACAATTGTTATATTTACTTATGGCATTATGCATAAATTCACATCAAACACAGTTTAGCTAAATGATTGTTTGTTTTATCTATCAGTTTGACATTTACCTTTGTTAGAAAGGGAGAAAAAATAACTATAACGTCTGTTAACTTTTTTATGAATAATGGGGTTAGACTTTATTGTACAAAAAGGAAAAAACTAAGTATACTTAGTGTTTTAAGACATGTTCAACCAAGCCATTAAGTAATTTTTTTCGGCGCTGCTGATTTTTCGGCGATATTTGAACACACCTTCAAAAAGTAATTGCTAAATGAATGTTGTATTAAGCAGTCTGCGAACAAAATTTACAGTTTTATAAGTAATTAAAAAAAAAAATCTCCGCGTCGCAAATGAAAGAAATAGTGGAAACATTCGCCGAGATCGATCGGGCGTAGATAGCTCAGTTGGCAGAGCGATCTGTCCGGTGTTCAGAGAGGTCGTGGGCTCGAATTCCGCTCAACGCGGAGAAAATTCCGTTTTTCTTTCAATTATAAAATTACTATTTGTTTAAATAGCCAAATCGAAATAGGACTTTAATCAAAGGGCTCTTGACATTTGCAGCCATTCGTGTAAAATTAAAAAAATATATAATGTGTACTATCTAACAAACTTAAATGTTAAAAAGGATGGCGGGGACAAATAGTTATCAACATGTTAGCTTCGGTTGTGTATAAAAATGATTTAAAATTTACAGAAAACAGTAAAACAAGAAAATTAGAACAACGGTTGTCGACCCCTGGCGTGGTTTATCGGGCAGCGGCGCTCAGTTTACAGCGCCTGCTCCAGGCGTCGTAATAAAATCTTGGCGCGTCGCTTTATGAATATTGCGCGCTGTAAAGATAAGTGCCGGCCCTGGTCTACTGTTGTATTTATAAGTGACAACCCTACTGCTGCTACTGTATGGTACCCTAGTACTGATGTTAGGATATTTGCGCTTGTATTTTGTAAAAGATCTACTTTGTCACTTGTTGACTTGTCGCATAACCGTTTTTATTTATTTAATATCTACTGTAAAAATTAACCCTTTCAATGCCACGTTGGTCGTTGTGACCCCGAATATGGTTGACCCGCGTGACCCATGCCGTCAGGTCTACATTTGTCTATTATTATCGTGTCCCGATTTTTTTATATGATAGTAACGTAAACTAAAAATGTAATATAACATAACTAATTAATAGTTAGTTGTGAATCGGATAGTTATCGTAAAGAAACTGTATAAGTGAAAAACACAAGCTATCGTCTGTGATTTTGTGTTTTTTGTTCTAGTGTGAATCATCTTTTAACCTTTAAAGGATGATTCACACTAGAACAGGCCGGGACTTGACCGGACCGGGCCGATCTGTCAGTTTCTATAGAAAACGTCACGTGACCAAAGCACATTATCATTAAGTTTTAGAGCTTTACAATCTTTATGACAAATAATTACATCAGCTTCAACCTGCGATTTTGTCTGCGTGGAATTAGAATAAAACCTTCATAACCTTTCTCAGGAGTCATACTATCCTCATACATCATCGTAATCAGTTCAGTAGTTTTAGGGTGAAGAGTTAAGCGTATTTTTCTGGTGAAACAGACAGTTACTTTCGCATTTATAATATTAGTATAAATTTATTATAAATTGAAATAGATGTCATATACTACAGAAAAAATGACTAAGGCCCCCGGTGAGCAGGGCTGGGAACGAACCAGCGACCTCTTGCTTTCACGGCACCGAGGCCTTGGTCATTTTTTTTTATAGTATATGACATCTCTTTCCATTTATAATTTATATATAGTAGTGTGACTACTTAAAAAACAAAAATAAAACATGAATCAAAGCATTTAATACATTTAATAAATTATTTGATTCGTGCTTTATAATTGTATGAATTTATTACTTAACCACTACCTACAGTCAAAAAGATAGTGAAGCAGAACTGTAATCTTCTATTCAACCCTTCAAAACGTTCCGCCGGCCACTATTGACCCCGCGGCCCGGCACCATAGAGCTGACCCGTAGACCCGCGCTATCAATGGGTCCCTATGACCATTACCTGTTTATTTGTAAATACCCTTTCCCACGACGACACGCATGCACGGATTTCTGTCGTTACCTGTTTATTGAGAATAAAACAATAATCATCTTGTTGGTATAAACAATTGAAAACTATTTCTCTCATTTTATAATTTCAATAAATTAGTACATTACGAAACAAGGGCGAAAAAGATGAAATTAAAACGAGTAGCGAATCACCTCTTCCCACGTGTATTGTACAACGTTTTACAATGCATGTGCTCGAAAAGTGCGCTTTCTATGAAGCCAAATCGTGCGGAAAGTTGTACTTTTTCGCACGATTTGGTCGATGAAGCCAAATCGTGCAAAAAAGTGTACTTTTCCGCACGATTTGGCCGATGAAGCCAAAATCGTGCGGAAAAGTACACTTTTCTGCACGATTTGGCCGCAGTGCGTTTACTTTTCATTTTTTTTTTAACTTTGGACTCCGCTATCAGCCCGATACAAAAAGTATTTTCTATGTAAGAAAACTATAAAATAATATGATTTTTAATTTTACTAATTAAATTACTGTCATGTAACAATTAAATTGTTTTGTCATGATATGATTTTTTATTTACTCGCACAATGCATAGTAAAACATTGTATGAAACACATGCGTAAAGATCACTGACTTTCCACACTTGTTGCATAAATAGCTATTACAGTACATATGGCTCTTTGAATTCTTGACGCAGGCACATAAAGTGCTCATTATCGCATCAGTGCGGGGATGTAGCACCATGTGTACTGTCATATTGACCCTACCAAGTTTTCACTAGCTATGCCCACGAACCAGAAGCCGTTTCATCTCGCATCCAGTTTAGGTGTCCTAGGGTCACCGTGACCCATTATTGCTATTTTTATGAATATCACATATAATAAGTATTTCCAAATTGAGCATACGTTTTGCTAGTCTTTTTGTAATAATTTAATTATAAAAAATAGTGGTAGGAAAAATAAAAACAATAAAATCATATGAATATGGTACTAACTACTACATTTACTAATACTACGATGATTTAACAGAAATTAAGCGATGAGATAGCTTACGTTTTTTAGGTATGTTAGCAATTTTTATTAAAATTTTGCATTTAAAATTAAATGAGTTGAACTTTTTCAATCATGACTTTCATCGATCGAAATGTTACGATATTTCAAAATACCTTAATTAGGTAAAAAAATCGTTTGTTTTCTATTTTCACCATAATGTATTTATATGGCGATTATAAGTACAGAATAAGTTACTCTATCTTCCAATACGATTTCAAATTACTAGATAAAAATAACGGTCTTACTTAATCCGGTTTACGTGACCTTCGGGTCAAAATGACCCAAGTTCCCACGTACAGCATCCGTTTCATCTCGCATCCAGTTTAGGTGACCTAGGGTCACCGTGACCCGCGTTCTCACGCAGCATCCAAAGGGTTGTAGCCGGTTTGACCTGAGGTCAAATCTGGAAGATTCTAGTGTTGCGTTCTCACGGCATATGAAGGGCTGAAGACAAGATATTTAAGACGGTTTTGTATTGTTATTTATATTCCGATGATTTCTTTTAGAATTTATTTTGAGTAAAAAGTCAAGATAGTGGATTTACCGGGTCATATTGAACCGATGTGTTGCTTGTGAAAGGAATATGGATAAACTAAGACAATAATATACTATATCTAGGTAAGTATACTAACGAGGTACTACGTTGGTGGCCTAGATAATGGTAGGCGCCATCTCTGGCTTCTAGTTTCTAGTTGAAAATAATATGTAAAGATTATCTAGAAGGACAGCACTAGACGTAGGTCTGAGCTGTAGAATTGGCGGAACGTACCTTAAGCGTTTCAAGAATAAGAAAGGATTGCATATACTTAGGAAATTTCGGACTCTGACCGCCGTGGTCTGGTGGAAAACAGGAGGTCGCTGGTTTGATCCCAGCCCTGGGCACTGACCATATAAATACTTAAATACATAGAAAACAGGAACAAATTATTCGTGATAAACACACAAATAAATGCCCTGTCCAGGATTCGAACCCGGGACCTCCTGCTTTGTAGGCAGGGTCGACTAAGCTACGAGGCCGTTATAGTATTGTGTATTAAGGGCGGTAAACAATAAATTACGAACGAGTGCGAATTTAAGCCCGAGTCGAAGACGAGTTTAGAATTCGTTATTCTTGTAACGCCCGTGATACATACAATGTTTTTCATCACATTGGCGAGGAAATAAATAAACTTTCTAGGCAGATAAAAAAACAATAATTATTAGCGGTATCCTAACCTACGGCGCTCAAACTTGGTCGTTAACAGATGCTCTAAAGTCCAAACTCAAGGTTTGCCAGCGAGCGATGGAGCGCAGTATAGTGGGTGTTCGAAGAAGTGATCGAATCAGAAACACGGAACTGCGCTCTACGACTCGAGTTGTAGATGTGGGTGTAAAAACCGCAAAGTTAAAGTGGGACTGGGCTGGGCACGTCTGCCGTATGCACCCGGAGAGGTGGGCCAAGCTGGCTACGGAATGGGACCCACGGGACTACGCAACCGGCGTAGGCCGAGGAAGAGGCAGACCGAAAAGACGATGGCGAGACGATCTGGAGGCATTCTGCGCAGATTGGTGGGAAACTGCTAAGAATAGGACCGAATGGAAGAGACGAGGGGAGGCCTTTGCCCAGCAGTGGGACACTTAATAGGCTATTAAAAAAAATTATTAGGGGTAGTGTAGTAGCACATTCCGCAGTACTCTGGAGTGAGCGGCGACTACGCGGCGAACGCATGGGGGGCAGGTGCTCCGGGAGCTTCAGGCGGGCGGTAAAGTAGTATTAGAATCCTTTAAGACCCCATGGTCTTAAAGGTCTCAAAGATCAAGGGATCGTGGTCTTAAGCCCATGCTTAATGTAGCTAATTAAGTCTAATTATGCTTGCATATCATATCACAATTTACGAGCAGGTGTGATAAAAAATATGTCTTGGAATTAGGAAGCAAAGCGAACCCTAGACGGGATATCAGGCTCCCTACAAGTTTTACTATTAGGTACTCTCGTATATCTTCCATTTATATTCCCTTTAAATCCTACATAGTTACCGACACTCCGTAATCAAGTAATTTTGTTAGAAAGTTATAACCAAAACACGAAAACTAAGCTTATATCACCCCTCCCCCGCACATAGGGGGTATATACCCGTATAAGACAGGGGGGAAGACACCGAAGACATGGAACCATATAGAGCAGATACAACGCGAGTTACAATAACTCCCACTAGTATGTATTCAGGAGGAGGGGTATATGAGATAAGACGGGGTGGGGGCGTGAAGACGGCGTGTGAAGACGGGCTTGGAATTATATAGAGTGGTTCCTGCTTTTAGTGAATAATTGATAATAAAATATAGTATTGTGAGTATTACTGAGAGAATGCGAATTCTCCCCGTCATCATCTGTTCTTAACCCTGTGAAAACGAGTGCTGTAAAGGGCTCGAAACGTAGGGTCATGGTGTTAATAAACGCGATTAATCCGTTCTAAAGTGTTTAATTTCAACTACAATATATTGCTAAGATCTGACTCAACTTTGGTTAATTACGGTTAGTTATACTGATAATATTTCACGGTTAGATTGTAATGCCGATGTTCATAAACGAAAATCAATCGTCATATACGTATAGCATGATTGTTTGTCCTTATCCGCCCGTTTGACATTTTCATTTGTTAGAAGGATGAAAACATACATTAACCAATACGTCTGTTAATTTTTCTTATGAATAAAGGGGTTAGTCTGTACGTTCCCATTACACATGTAAGTAAACGTCTAGTCGAGTTACGGCTCGACATGTAAACGTAAGAGCTTATTTATTTTAGCATGTTTTTGGAGATGTATTCTTTATTTCAATAACAACAAAAACACATAAAACTAAAATATTTTTTTTTGTTTTTGGATATATTCGTACATTAGCCGGCCATTATACGTTCAGGCAATCCGTCGGCTGTGCATAGCGGGTGTGTCAAGCCGGACGTCCGGCCAAATTTGCCATACGGATTTGCCCGAACGTGACCGATATTCTTTTTTTAATTTAGTTGTGTAAATAGTGTGAACAAATTGTAACAAAATAACTTACCTATAACATATGAAAGTAAACTTTATTTCTTGTTTCAGATACTAAAAAAATGGGAATCAAAAATATGTAAATCCCTTTTTGGCGATACGTGATGTTGAAGTTATGGATCAACGCAGAACGAGCATTGTCTAGTAAAAACAAATTAATTGATTTAGGACAGTTTTGAATAGCACATCGATATCACCAAGTCTTCAGGATTTACAAGATATGGAGTAAAATTTTCCATTTATCATCACTTATATTAATTTATATTGACATCGGGTGATTCAAGGCATTAGACAGACAAATACAAGTCTCAAGGTCACGGGGAATAGGACTCCTTGTCAGTTGAGTCAGATCGACTCAAGTGAAAATACTTGTTTAAACATGAAAAGCTGAGAACCAGAAATAAGGACATGATTTTTTTTTGTTCTGTTCGCAACTACGAGTATTTTGAAAAGTGAAAAAAAAACTGTACCCCTGACGCCACGAGCGATTCACTAGAAGACACTAAGAGCCTGTTTCCACTTGTTACAGCTGGATTTTAATCGGACGTTAAATTTGTACGGAAATCGCTATCAGGCAAGTGTGAAAAGCTTCATATGAAATGTTGCCACTGGAACGTCCGACAAAAATTGGGAGCCGACATCGGACCCGTGGAAACCGGCTCTTAAAGGACTAAATTATTTTCGTCGTCTTTTTATCTGACCCATAAAATATGAAGAAGTAATTTTCTATAACGCAAAGTTGAAATTTTTCTAAAAAAAGGTTACAATGAAGAACTCAAATAATATAATCGTATTTTTCTATTTCTATCTTAAAAAGAGAAATACAGATGTAACACAACGGTCTGAAACAAGACTACGAAAATAATTTTGACCAAAAATGTTTCTTTTACTGGCCATAATTCTCATTTAAACATTCACGATTTTGATCGTGTACTTTAAACTTTGAAAACAAACCTCCGACGTTTCAAGGGCGACTTTGCGCCCGTGGTCTCGGAGAAAGACTGACGGATGACGTCACGTTTGGTGACGGAGAACGTCGGAGGTTTGTTTTCAAAGTTTTAGACGATTAAGCCCCGTTTTAGGAAATGTATAATGGCTATAATTCTAGTAGAAATAAAATCGATATAGATCGACCAGCGTCTATTGAAGACCTACGATACTCACCGACCAAAGTGTAGGTGTAGCTTATATTAAATTAATCGAAACTTTTGAAATCCGTCCGGGTTTCCGGGGATTTGTCCTAGTTTAGAGCCCGCCCGGGGAGCGTCCGGCCCGGATTTTTAAATCTGTCCGGGGTAACCCGGACATTTTTGGGTTCAGGTCAATCCCCAGCAAAAGTATATAATTTTTAAATTAAAAATTGATTTCTTTAGTGTCCGGGGAGAGACCGCGAGTTTAATGAAACGTCCGTTTTTTTTAAGTTTTTTGTCCGGTTTCGGCAATGTACGAGATGGCAGCCCTAGTCGTGGATAGTCTAGAACGCAAAACGATTAGTGTGATATTTTGCCTATTGTAATTTGAGTCCACTTCGCAAACGGTCTAGAACGCAACGTTTAATCTTTACGATATCGTAGGTTCGTTAGTTATCTTCAAAGGCTTTGACCTACGGCCATTTACATTTATTCACCTAGTGATATAAAAAGTAGTCATTTTTCGCTCTAGACGACTAAAAGCGACGTGATCCTTTTATCGACCTAGTCATTTTGAGTTTTAGTCAATGTAAGACTATCCGCTTTTGCGCATTCCCAATGTTGTAGTCGTATATGATGCAATTTACTACATTTATATTTTTGTTTGTATACAATAATTATGTCCAATTTTCTTCACGAAATCACAAGTAGAATCAACATAATTATTTACACCTACAAAAAGATAACAAGCAAAACAAAGCGTCATATGGGAATTCCTTAACAGCGTATTTAATGAGAACTATAGGACTATGTATACAAATTATAGGTTTCCGAGTTTATTTTTCTGTCACAAATTGAGAAAAAATATGGGCAGACAAATATTGTTCAACCCGCAAAACAATTGCGTCTCTAATGTCTATTACAGGAATCTGACGAACTGTCTAGTTCGTTGTATCAGCTCTAGATGAATATTTCGGGGCACGCTCGTAGCTACTTTCACGAGGGCGAAAGCAGTTTGAAAGTCGGCCGTATTGATCGAGCGTCTTCCCGCCCCCCGCCCGCCCAATTTAGGGTGCTAAGAAAATTACGATAATTCGCCCGCCCAACTCTAGGGTGGTTTAATTAAAGAAACCATGTTGGCTTTGGTGGTACGTTAACAAAAATAGATGCCGTTTTTGAGCTATGCCATATTAGGAAATCGTTTTAGTTTTCTTAGGCCTACTTGCACTAACCGGAGTTAACCAACTAACCGGGAATTAAACGTTTACTTCACATGGAATTTTATAGTTAACGCCGGGTTAGAGATGATTCAGACTAGAGTGGGACCGGATTAACTGTGAATATCAATAGAAAACATCACGTGAAATCCGAGGGCTCCGAGCTATCACGTGATTTTTTCGTCCTGACGTCCTGTCTCGTCCCGTCCCGTCCTAGTGTGAGTCATCCTTTAGCGGGTAACCCTGGTTGGCGCGAGTAGGCATAAGAATATTAAAATAATTTTCTAATAAGCCATCTGTTTCTGTTAACATAGTTAAGCCAACATGATTTAAACCAAAACTCTAAATTTCAGGCCGATACCTACTTTATAACTTAGAATTTTCCGTAAGGGTCATTTGCACCATCTGTTCCGTACCTCAAAAGGTAAAAACGGAACAATTATAGGATCACTTTATTATCCGTCCGTCCGTCTGTCTGTCAAGTCCCTTTATCTCGGTAACCGATAAAGGTTGTAAGTTGAAATTAATTCCACATATACAAGTATGCAGTCCCTTGAAGCTGTAAAAAAACCAAACCTCTACGTAAATGCAATCAAAAGATACGTCCGTTTATGTAGCATTTCCCATGCGTGCATGTTTCGTTTTTTCACAGCTTCTAGGGACGGTGGACTTGTGTATGTGGTATTTATTTAAACTTGCTACCTTTACGCGTTCCCGAGATAAAGGGTCTTGACAGACAGACGGACGGACGGACAACAAAATGATCCTATAAGGGTCCCGTTTTTTACTTTAACCCTAAAAATCTTTCTTAGCTAACCCGCCTTTCACTAATGTCAATTCCATATTTGAATCCACCTACAGTTGATTACCTACGATGTCTGACAGTTTATATATAATATAATGCCACTGCTTTATATTATAGCATACGCAAAGGTACATTATTACACCCTTATAAATAATCTTAGCCTCGCCAGCCCTATTAACCAGGACACCTGAAGCCCCTGAAATATAATACAAGATGAATGGCCAGGGTTGCCACTCGTGGCGAAACCTTTCCGCTAATAAAAATGTATTTTGTGAATTTATACGATATTCGATATAAGGTTCATAGTATCAAATGTCACTGTGACTAAGGTATAGAATGTTAAGTACATATTTGAATAAGGATTTAGATAATGTTAAATTTCCCAAGTCTTCCAGGAACGGTGTAGCACTTAAAACCATTTTTGCAATAGAATACTTCTTCAAAATTCCTTTGATTTCATAGAAATATCAAGCTTGACTTGATACATGGATTGAGAACAAGATACACTGATTATCGAATTAATAAATTAATGACAAAATAAATCTATTTATTCCATCTGTTAGATTATTAAAAAATATTCAATGAAACCATTCACACCATTCATTTCACTACTGAAATTGTCGTATTATCGTAACATACAAATCATGAAATAAATAAGTTAATCTTGGAGATTTCACAAAAAACTTAATAGTTAGTTTATTACGATCGATATGGCGGTTTGTTTACATTAGTAGGAAGTTCAATTGACAGCGAATTTAGCCCTTCAATTCAAGGCTTCGTAAAGTAAAAAATTCATTTCATTACTACGTAATTAAATAAAATAGTAGTATCTACTTATAATATATTTTTACCACAGCAGTTTTTCCGTAACAGATGAAATAGATTTCAATCCACTAATAATTGGTGTTAAAACTTATTCAAGTTTTTTTTTCAAGTAACAGATCCGTCGACTTATCCGGCGCCGCAGGGTTGGCAACGCGACACCGCTCTCCACTTGATAAATGACCACTCGAGATCGCCGTCTGCGATCGTTATCACGATAAATATTATACGATAAACACGAGGTTTGAGTTACAACGTCTGGTGGGGCTGCTGGGTTATGTAATTAGACTAATTAGAAATCGATAGGGGAAGTAAGGATTCGTAGTTGTGTGGTTACGTTAACCCTTTATTGACTTCTGTTGAAACTATGAGTCATTATGTTCACATAATTGTATCTCGGTCGTAGTTTATACATTATATTTATTATTTTATCGCAACTATTTAATATCACTGTTTTTGTCAAGGGTTGATGCTAAAGTATATTCATAATGTCCAGCAATATCACTCGAATTCAACTTAAATACATTCATACTGTACAATTTTCGATGGTTTGCAGGAGGTCACTGGTTCGATTCCAGCCCTGTGGCCTCTTTTTCTATTTATATTTTATACTACATCGATCTAGTTCGGTTTCTTAAAACTATAAGAATGCAAAGTTTGCACAAAAATCTCTTTAAAATGTGTGACCCTGTTGCTGCAATACATTCAAAGAAAAATAAATTATGTTGAGATTGTTAAGTTTAAAAAAAAATGAGATTGCTTTTTGTTTTCTTGATTTCAGACAATTTATTTGATTTAAACAAATTCATAGCGTGAAGGGTGACTATTATTTTTAATGATCTTAAAATACGTGACTGAAATGTAATATTGGGTCAACCCTAAAAATTTATTGCAACTTTTAAAAACCTACACGAAAACGAATATAGTAAACAAATTCAAAAGGTCCATTCTCAAATTAAACGTTATTCACGAATTAAACTACAAAGGCGACCTCGCGCGACCCATTAACCGTTCGAATTGGTTTCCCCGAAAACATTTCAGTCTTCACTCCGCATAAATAATGGACATCCTACAAAGTGGGCATTAAGAAGAAGGGGCGTGGATCAATAGCAGGGTGACCACACTTTAAGGTTCCTTGCGGGGGGACGGGTCGGGTCTCTGCGGTCGTAGCGGGTGTTTCTTCTTTCGTTCCTTGGCGGGCCCGACGCACACATGGACGCTAAACTACGCGACCAGTTTTAGAAGAACTTTGACAATTCATTCCGAGGGTCCTTGTTTGAGGACGGTGGACCCCGCGCGGGGGGAGGGGTAGCTCGCGGGTGCATAGTCGAGTTTATATCTTCTTCCTTTCCTTTAGGGTGGGTGGGGGCGTCGGTGTATGTGTGTGGGAGGGATCCTCAACTTTAAGACTGTTAGTGGGGTCGCAATCAGAACTAGTGCTTTTCATTAGAGGAGATGGTTATCGCTGAACGCTGGTACGTGTTTTGTTTGACGAGAACGGCCGGGTATTTGCTTTCGCTTTGTTGTACTTGTTTTTTTATACTAGTACAAATTACACCGTGTGGCGTGTTTAAAGGAAAGCGAGAGTATTTTTCGTGCTATAACAGTTAGGTTTGGCGCAGGTGGTTTTCTGATACATCATTTGGGGCCAATCTCACACAGATCGATCTAGCCCCAAACTAAGCAAAGCTTTCAATTAATTCCTATATTATTTGGGAAAAAAACACCGAGTAAAGACATGACTATTGGCATACACAGTTTACGACATCATATTATATGTTATTTCATTACATAGCTCTTTGATCACATGGTGCCCTTAGCCATTAAACAAATCCGAAAATATACATCTGCATTCAATGTTTAGAACCAGTGTACAAACTAACGTACCGATCGGTGCAGTGGTGACGAAAAAATTAACAAATTACTAACTTCATAGTTTGACCAATGACTAAGGTCATCCTGTATATTGTCAGATAGTCAAAGTGGCAACACAATAAATCAATGCATCCAGTGGGACACGGAATATAATTTAGTTTCCGAATCCAATTCGATACATGGACGGAATATGTTAAAACTTATCGGATGGGCCAAATGTACGATGACATAACATAGTACATCCAAATTAATCAAAATAATGTAGTTATCGAAATGATATTCATAAGCCTGTATATCTTGGATATTTCTTAATCTACCGTTGATATTTCGGCTGGACTCATCTCCTTTTCGCAAGACACGCAATGTCGATCAATAGTGTAAACACATTTTTTCTACATTTCCTACATGTTGAATATATTCAGTCTTAAGCGTACTCGACTAAATCTACTGTGATTATATTTATGGGTTATAAGTTTGTGATCAATCGCAATAATCTGTCGTTTCTATTATTTACAAATTCGAGACATTTTCAAAGCTTAGCTGTAATTAATAAGACCAACGTAAATCTTAGGGGAGATGCGGCAATTTTTTTTACAAACAATTGCTTTTTAGTTTTAAAGCTAAACGCAGATTTTGAAACCGTTTCGATTTATTTTGTCAACAATAACATACAGTATAATTCGTGTAACGCCAGAAAAATAATGATATAAACTTTTTCAACGAATTTCTGGGCCATCCTGTATGTGTACCTACTTGGTTTATTATCGCTAATCGAAAGCTGACACAAGATTCATGCTAATTCATATTACTCTGTAACTAATCTACAGTGTATTGTGTGTAAAAGAAATATTAAAAAAAAACCGTGATATATATTTATCACAATGGCGTGACATTTTTTCAGCTACTCTCGCGTCGCCACCCAAGCCGAAGCAAAACAAGTTACGAGTTTTGACCGTTGACTTGTTACAGTGTGTAAGTATAATATGGGCGATAAATTAAACCAGACATGGAATTCATTGGTGGTATCATTAATTCATATACAATTGGATGTACTTAATTATCATTTATATCTCAATGAAAAAAATTAAGAGGTGTTTTTAAGTTTCACTTAATTAAGACCCCATAATGTATTTTTTTCAGCAGCAATGTACTGTAAACATGAGCTTTTAAAAGTAACTGTCGACGAGTGTTTAAAACGAGTGTGTTTGCAAGTTTGCATTACATTCCAAGCCGAATTATTTTGTATGGATAAAATTTTATTTGCAATTCTAAGTATGTATGTACATATTTATGTCCCATACTAACCACCGTTAAGAGATTTGCCCGTATTATTTATTTATTTATTTATTGATACAGGTTTGCCAACAGGTGCAATACTATTACTAAAACACTTTAATCAAAGGTACAAAATCATTCCAGAGTATTCACCCAATTATAGACAAACACAACTTACACATATCACACGCATATCATATTAGATTTACATACTGTATTATAAAGAAAATAAATTCCCATGCACAAATAAACTATTAAAAATAAACCCGCCATGATACTAAGTTGAAAAGCCATTCAGTTTAAAAGAGAAAGTAAATTCTCGGAAAAAAGACACTCAGCGCTGTCTGGAGTCGGGGAAATAGTTAGGGACGTCAGATTGCTGCTAGGGTTGCCACTCGCCTTGCCATTTTTAATCGTTAACTTAGTTAGCTCATATGTATGTATTTTGTTTTAAAAATATGACAACTCGAAAAATGCTTATTAACTAATAAATAATTAAGCTCAAATAGATGATTCGCAGTTTAAAACTTTGATTCATAGCATTTCAAATCTATCAATATCTCTAAATCGAAAACAGTTTCGAGACAAAAGCCTGTACATTACAAAAACTATGTGTTTTTTAATATTTTAGTAAAAAAATTTAAAATTGTCAGGAAGTTGATTCAGTCTGAATAAACAGTTGTGACGTCACAATTCTCATAATAAATTTTTTTTTTGTATAAAATATAAGAGTTACTAATTAGTTATTAATAAGTACATTATTTCAAGCCATTCAATGATAAGTAGTTAAACTTACTTAAAAATATGAAATTTGTCAATTATTTTATTTATCATAGTGACAACCCTAGCTGCATTAAGTCCTCTAACGATAAAAATAGTAACAAGATTAGCATAAAGTTATCTTCTTATAGTGCAGCGCTGCCATGCCAATTTTGCTCGTTTATTCCTAAAATAAGAACATGCCCTGAAATGTGGCTTACATTTCAGGGCATGTTCATCACATAATAGGCAAGCTAAATAAAAAGTAGCTTTTGTTTGGAATTGACATTATTACAGATTTTTTAATACTGCTAATTCTAAAATCATGTCGGTAAACATCTATGACGAACTCGAAAAAAATTTTGTGTTTGAAAAAAATTAATTTCTGAAAAAAAATGGTAAACAGTATAAACCGAATGATGTCGTCACTTTATTTGCATTATGTAATTTTAAGATTTTTTTTAATTAGCATGCTCTGGATTATGTTTGGAAAATGAAGTCATTTTCCACTTGCGTTCTTTTAGAACGATCAACTCTTCAAAATTATATTTTTATATAAGTATCAAAATACGTGTTTTTTTAAATGTCTCCTATTTTCTGATTCACTCATAAAATAGAGAATTTGGAAATACGAAATAATGTTGTCAATCATAATCGTAATTTAGGGCTGCGTTAGACATAAGAAAACTTTTTTTTTCGGCGAGGGAGGGAATACTCAGGTATACCATTTGGCCCGTACGAAATGGTTATGTCTGACTCGACTAGGAAGGTGCCCAGTCGCATACGGACTAAACCCTCCTCCGCTTCGTGTTAAGAGTGCTCAATTAAAATCAAATCAAATTATTTATTTGCTTTTAACACATTTACATGCATGTATGTGCTGGATGGATGATAGTGCAAGTGAAGTGTTGCTGAGGTATACGTGACAGCCAGTCCTCGCTATCAATACAGGCGACCAGCTGTCACAAAGGAGAAGTATATGTATTCATAATAGCTATGCTATGCTACCTTAAATTGCTTTCATTACATATAGTCCCCGCAAGGTGGACTGATTGTCGCAGGAGTCCGCTGGATGCGGGTGGCGCAGGACCGGTCATTGTGGAAATCTTTGGGGGAGGCCTATGTCCAGCAGAGGACGTCTTTCGGCTGAAATGATGATAATGACGATGACATATAGTGTACCTTACATACCTATGGCCATACCTATATACCTACTCGTATAATTTGATTTAATGAAATTAACAAAATAAAGCCTATAGTTGAAGGACAAATGAAATTATTTATTTATAATCAGTATGATTCGTGTTTTTTGAGTAGTCACATACAGTGCGACAGAAAATGGTAGAAATTAAAAACCGTATCGTCATCATCGTAGTGTCGTCCCTTTCAAATCAATGTAAAAAACGGGACGACAGTACGATGTTGCCACTTGATGTGATGTGATGATGAAATTAGGTGTTATTGAGGCGTTTCACTAATTTCGAGCTGCATGACAAATTGAGGTGAGGGACAGCATTTTTGAAGTGGTACATTTTCGCGGTACTGTGACAAACAATCAAAATGAGTGTTACAAATGAGGTGCATTTTTTCTTTCATAAGATCATAAGTATCTACATACTTATTCGTCTTTCTACCGCAGTGACAACCCTAGGCGTATTAAGTTCTCGATCGTTAAAAATAGGAAGATTAGCATAAAATAGTCTCTTATATTATTATAGCGTCTAAAGCCGTGATAACTGTAATTAGTGCCGTTCAGTCTAGACTTTTATTCGGACTGGGGATATAATCTGCAATGTTATCATGCGGATTTAACAATTTAAAAAAAAAAGTTATATACATAATAAAGAAATTGAAAGTTACAACAAAATCAAATAAATGGTTAAACATAAATATCTTTTATTCGATTTTTTTAGTTTTTTGTTTCTATTAGTGACAGCCCTAGCCCATTAAGTCCTCGATCATTAAAAATAGGAAGAATAACATAAAATAGTCTTCTTACAGGATGATCCGCGCTAGAACGGGACGAGACGGGGTGGGATGGGACGATCTGCCAATTTCTATTAAATAAATCACGTGATAGCACGGAGCCCTCGGAGGTCACGTGACGTTTTCTATACATATAATGAATTCGTTCATGAACTGCCTATGCAATTTTGAACGCGATAGTACCTACGCAGGTTTTCTGAGGTACCTACGTACGGCGGGTGTCACACTGGATACGATTTGCACCGCAAACTGGCGTGCAAGAGGGACAGCGCTATACGCGCGCATAGCGTTGTCCCACTCACAGACCGTCCAACTCACGCCTGCGTTAGGTGACCAGAATAGGTACAAAAATGTTAAAAACATAATTTAGGCACGTGTAAAAATGAGTTTTAATCAACTATATTATTTTGACTTATTTCGTTTTCACTATAGTTTCCGTTTAGGACTATTACATCATTACTAATATGTACTAATACAAGTATTTTTGTCAAAGTATGAATAAACTTTTTATATAGGTAGGTAATATTAACATTGAATTAATTATATAATTATAAGAAAAGGTGTTGTTTTTCTTAGATTTCGTCCTAAAAAACAAGATTTAGATTTTCTGAACTATCTTCGTTCCCAATTAGTTCAGATAATCGGAATCGGAGGTTCTACTGTATTTAAAATCAGACTAAAATGTTTTTGTTAGTTCAGCTGCCTGACAATTTTTACATGTAGTGTAAACGGTTCCTAAAAATCCTAAATTCAAGTTCAAGTTAAACAAACTAAAGAACCGTAGGACACCATATTAACATGAAAACATTGATCAAATTAAGTCCAGAATAGTTTTCAGTTTAACCTTAGCCTCACTAGTTATTTTTTAAGTGAAAATAAAGTGCAAACCGCATGAAGCTTCGACCGCGCTCGAGTATCTGAAACTCATTAGCGGTTGCTTGCGCTCTTGACTGTTGCATAATACTCTTCGTTCTAGATTCCCTACTTTTTACAGTTAATTTTAAGTTATCTAGCTACTAAAATCCTACTAGACTCAACCATGTTATTTCTTCTTCTTCTTTTTTTTAAATAATGGCTTTTGTTCGAGAGTTGGACAATTTTGCCAATGTCAATTTGTGATTCATAAACGAAAATGTAAAAAAAAATCTTTATATTTATAATACTTATATCGCGCTGTAAGTACTGACTTTAAAATAAAGTATAAAAATCGTTGTTTATTTATTGTAATAAACATGGTATCTATTAAAATTAAACCCTTTTTAAGCTCACAAAGACGTCACAATAATGTGATGGACGGTAAACTACGGATCCCCACACTGAGCATGGCCCGACATGCTCTTGGCCGGTTTTTTAAATGGAGTAGGTAGGTGTTATTTCAAGTTTAACCAGTAGCTCCACTAGTTTAAAAAAAATCCTAATCGGAGAAATAAATTGCACTCCGCATGAAGCTTCGACCGCGCTCGAGTATTTGAAACTCATTAGTGGTTGCTTGCGCTCTTGATTGGTTGCATAACAGCCTTAGGCCCCATTCCCATCGGAGTTTAATAAGCGTCGCGATAAAACCCGACGTTGACGCTTTTTTACCCTTCCCAAAATTTGTGTTCATATTGACGGATGACGAACGGATGGACTGGCGCGAAATTCAAATTTTCTACAGTTGGTCAGCCCTTACTCTTATAAAATTACATGCGGTTGTCAACCGACATGGTTACAGGTTATTGGCAACACGCGATTTAGCTTGTCTTATTGGAATAAATGGCACTTGCAGCTTGCAGCATCACACATACGAACTGCGAAGCGATGCGATATCGCTAGCACACGGCTAACTCACAACGTCGGGGTTTTTTTAAACGCTCGTCTGTACAGAAACATGGAGTTCCACACGCTCAATTCGATTTAACGGCCAACACTCAACGCCTAAAATCCAACAGTGCTCGATAAAAAAGAGGATGTTCGTTCTTAATTAAATAAAAATTCACCGTCTTGGGCTTTATTCGAACTCGGGTTCACCATCCCATCACTATTCAAACTGATCTAATTATCAAAGACGATAGAATCTTTAGAAGCAGAGTACGAATACCACCCGAAGCAGTATTTTTTATCGTTTCATTATCTCCTAGTACTTACTACATACAGGGTGTCCCACGGCGATGCCACATGGAGGGAAATTAAGAACCTTAAATATCAAAGATAGGATATTATGCTGAAAGAATGCTTTATTTTATTTTTTAAATTTAGTAAAACTGCATTATTAAATAAAAAAAAATTGAAAATTGTACAGGATCAAAATTTATTTGCATTCTAAATATTCAATTTTACGGATTATTTGTCGGATATACGAGTGCAAGACCTAGTGTTTCTTTCAGAATTTTTAAAACAGGCATAAACAGTATCGATTAATGGAAAAGGAAATAAAAAGTTTATTTTTTTAGTATTTATCTGGTTGAGTTATCGGGCGAGTCAAGCTAAATAAAAAAAAAACTTTAAATACTTGTATAACTTGCTTGATAAATGCAGGTATACATTATAACGCAAGTTTTTCGTAGATATCGCAAAACGTCTGGTTGATGTAACTGGTGTTTTGATTTTTCTATTATTTTAGCTGTCGTAGCGTATGCAACAGTTCCTTATTGGTTCTTAACTCTCTCATACAAAACTTGATTTCGTCACGTTTTATAACGGCGACCCTCAAGTTTTAAGAACCCTTATTATATCACTGTTGCATAATGCATAAACTACTATATCTTACACACTAATCACAATTCTTAAAGCATTCTTCGCCAGCGTCTCACAGGAATGAGCGACAGCGCCCTAGTGTGAAACCTCTTATAATAACATAGGCAGTAACAATGAGGTCCGAATCGGGACCTCAGAGGTCATATTTTCATTAATGCGGGTGCCCCGGGGGCGCCTCCATGGCGGCTGAATCCCAATGTTCGTATTAAGTATATATAATAATTCCGCTTTGTACTAGTGAGATTTATAGGGTTGTTTAAGTGTGGATAGTTGGCAAGACATTTCCAAGCAATTTGACACTTAGCTAGTACAGTCAACCGCAGTAGCGTCTTCCGCTATAAAGGCCGCAAAAATATGTGTTAGGTTAGGTTGCGTTCAAAATTGCATGGGCAGTTTATGAATGAATTCATTAATAAATTGCTCATGCACTTTTGAACGGGTGTGTATGCTCTTATGGCTATACAAATAAGATTGTGATCTACTAAATGTTGTCTGGAAGAGATCGCTCTTTAGCGATAAGGCCGCCTGTTGTTTACCTGTTTTACTAATCTATACCAGTTTGTGATATTTTTGTTGTTTTGAGGTACAATAAAGAGTGATTATATTGTATTGTAGTGTGTCAAATATGTTTGCGGCCTTCGGCGGCACTATTGCAGGTGACTGTAGGACTGACATAGAAAACGATAGTTCACACTAGGCTGGGACGGGACGGGATGATCTGTCAATTTCTATAGAAAGAATCACGTGATAGCTCGGAGCCCTCGGATGTCACGTGACGTTTTCTATAGAAACTGACAGGTCAAGTTCCCGTTCTAGTGTGAGTCAACCCTTACTCCTAAATTTTTACTAACTAGTTCTGTTATTCCTAACGTAAACTTGCGACCCCTTTATCCGGGTAACCCCTTGACCGGGTTTGGTCATATTAGAATTTTTAATCAGGTACCATTTTTTCTAATTGATCGGTTTCACGTTCAAAATTACATGCAAACAAAATTTTTAAATCACAATTTTAATTTTGAGATATATGTTATCCTAAAAACTTGGTTACTCTACTAATCGGTATCTATGACATTAAAGCATCTTTACAAACCGAATAGTAACTGATAATTTATGTTGACTAGTACGGAACACTTAGTTATATTATTTATTTATTTACATATTTCATTTAATCGCTTATTTTGCTCTATCGTCATGGTTTGCCGTAAAATCCGTCAATGGAACTTCCTAACAATGTAAACAAAAGGCGTCACATGTTTTGTCACTGTTTCTCCTTGTATTTTCACACTACCTCATCAAACACCACTGAAACCATTCACGACTGAAACGATCGTATTATCGTAACATACAAAATATAAGCTGAATAAGTTAATTTTGGACATTTCATTAAAAACTTCAAAGTTAGGTTATTACCTTATTACGATCGATATGGCGATGGTGGTTTGTTTACATTGTCAGGAACTTCCATTAACAGCGATATTATGATCGGATCGCTGCATTTAAAAAAACAATTGTTCCAGTAGGCTCGGATTCGGGGCTGTTCGCAATTATTGCGTCCTCGTAGTGTTTTTAAATAACCCCATTTGAGGTAAAATATATCACGAGTTATTGACTAAGATATAATAGGAACCAATGAAATAATTTCACAAATTTGAACATAATCAATCCCAAATCGATCTAACCCCAAAAACGTTAATGTCCCCGTTCTTAATAAAGAAATTCCTAACCAACATGACGCCATGAAATCCTCAACGCGAATCGTAAACGGGCGCCGAATACAAAACCCACCCTACCCCATCTTTGGCCCTTCCTTAACCTCCAACAAAGACTCCCCACTTACGTACTTATCGCCTGTGTGTGCGTACTCTGTATTACTAGTGTGCGATAGTTCTGGAAATATTTCATATTAAATTTTGGCCCTCTATCAATATAAAGTTGGGACGGGTTATCTTTAGTGAATATTATGTTCTGTTGGTTTTCATTTTAGTTGGATGAGATAGTGTTTGAAACTAATACTGTTTAATGAAGTCAGAAATTATTTAATTAATTATTATTTTCATCGAAATGGTCGATACTGCAATATTTTTTGCGATTGATATTCGACATTTTATCGTCGATGGTAATTCAAACTCAATAAACCTAAGCAATAAAATATCTATAACAACATTACTCAATATTATACATATATGTCAATTATTTATGGAAGAGCGGAAGCTTCTGACACCTTCTGAAGATTTAAGACCAACCTTTATACTAATTTAGCCCATCCTGTGAAACTAAATAAACATTTTTTTTTCTTTTTTTTTTCAATTCATTGTTACATTTCAAATTGTCATTATAGAAAATCATGCTGTTTGCTCTAAGAAAAAAACATACACATGGAAAAGAAAACAATGAAACCTTTTTTTTAAGTTATATTTTAAGACATACCTAATTGAACGTGGATACCTAATCTGAATAGAATAGATAGAATTTTTAATCCTATTGTTTTATATTTAACTTTTATTTAAGTCTCTTTACTAATAAAATACATAATAATTAAACACGAAAAAAAGCTAGAGTCCGACTATGCTAAGATTGCTAAGGTTCCTACATTTTGATAGCAGACTGTAAAAGTGTTAGGTAATAAGTACCGTAAGTGGTAGTATAGTAAGTACCTTTTTTTTTTACGTGGAGGAATGCATTTAGGCATCCCGCCTAGCCGGGGAACTAGGACGGGTATGTGGGACTCGCAGGTCCGGACCCGCACTACCCACTAAACCATCCACGGTATGCCCATCTTGCAGCGTTTGTGACGGTGACACGGGATCGAGCACACAACCGCGAACACCACCTGCTGCGACAGCCGAAGCTGTCCCCTCCTTGAGGCTGAAGCCCCTGGAGCCAAAGCTCCCCCGCCTGAAGGTAGCGTGCAGGGCGACACCACACGCTGGTCCCTCATGACAACCTCCACGCCGGGAGCGAGATGGAAAAACCCCGGGTTCCACCCCCTCAGGTTGCCTTAGCGATTTTTTATAGAGGTGGTCATCCTCGCAGCCACCACGCCGGCGCCGGCCAGCAGTGGCAACCCCCGGTCCGTCATCACAGGCCCTCTGCCTAGACAGGGTACGGGACCGCAGTTTTATACAGGACAGCGGTATTCCTGTCGGCAGACCCGAAGGCCCCCTCACGCCAACACTCAGAAGTTCTCTCCCTCTCCCTGTGCGGAACCCCCCAACCCCTCCTTACAGGATATTTGCAGCACCAGTAAGAAATCCTCGGAATCTTCCAAGAGATCGCTTACCGTTGCCCCCAGGAAGCACCGTCCAGAAACCCTTCCCTTTGTCCCGGATCAACCGGATCAAGGAGAATGAGAAGAGCCCTGGCACTCGAGGAGGTTTCCCGTTGTAGCTCCCCAGTATAGTAAGTACCTAATTCTCATAATGTCATAGAAGTTTGACGTTTAAAATATCACTTTAAAGCTTGACAGTTGGTTGGTTTAACTCGGAAGCTAACATGAGTCGTTTAACGCTTAACTTCAAAGTCGGGTAAATCCGTCTGTCAGATTATGCGATTTTGGTATTAAGAAAAGGTAATAAGGTAAATATTTGCTCAGAGGGTCGAATGGCCCGAGTTTGAAGTTAAGCGACACGCATATCCATCTAAAGAACCTTTAAATAGGAAAATAATAATCCATCCTTTTAAACTATCGACTTTTTGACTTTTATCTTTATATAATTTTGACTTTATAACGACTTAGAAAATGTAACAATTTAAAGATACATTACAGTATTGTAATGTAACTGACCAACCGATAAAAGTGCAGTAAATAGGTAATGTTCAAAGTGTTGAGCAATAAAAATCCATTCTATTACGCCGTGAACATGGCGCTTGCAACAATGCCGTAATATCGGGTGCTTAATAAAATAAACATACATGGTAAATATCCCGTTTTAGATTGCAGTTATAATAAAAATCCAATGTAAGCAAAATTATTATTGGAGCTACCGATTACAAGGGACTATCTGATAATATTGTAACAACCATCCTGCCTGACAGACCGGCCCGGTCCGGGCACGTCCCGGCCCGTTCTAGTAAAAATCGTCCTTAAATCGACTTTTAAGCTCATTTTGAACAAGTAACTGCTTTAAAAAAAAGTAACAACTTTAAGATACAATTACTAACGTTCAAAAGTGAAAAATGAAACATATTCCAAGGAATCTTCAAAGCATCGGAATAAATAGCGGGCGTGAAAGTTGCCGCGGTCTGCGGCGTGTATTTAAAACTCATTAGCGGACGGTCTTTCCCGGACTTGTTTTATTCCAGAGTGTTAGGGGAGAAAACTTTTGCTTTTTTGTAGACTGACTGATAGCTTTTTCTAGAATACTTAACTGTAGGAATTAGTAGTTACATTTTACATGCTTTGTAATATCGAGTGGTCTTGGTACATTTTCATAGGGCTATTAAGTAACAGTTCCGACTAACCTATTTCAGTTAACTCTCGTTTAGAACTATAACTTATTTACTAGGTACCTACCAATTTTTTTAGTTTTTTTTGGTTACAAAGTATCCTCCTTTCTTCCATCTCGTATTTCTATATTTTCTATATCAACGGGTCTATCGCGAATAAATGAGAATGCGAATTCACGATAGACCCGTTGTGATTTTATAATAAGTTGTAAGTTTATACAAAAAAACAGAACTAAAGACGTTTTTGTTTTGAGGCAGCAATTTTATTATGGCAAATAATTACACAGATAACTAAATCTTAAAGTCTTTAGTCGTAAAGGGAACATCCCTTTACCAGTTTTATTGTAAACTCGCTTTTATTCCAAATATCAACAAAATACAAAATCTAAAAAAAAAATACATGTTAAAATAAATATTCCCCGCGGCACTGTATCGTAGACGCTGGCAGCGTTTCCTCGCTGTATTGCGCTGGGCGAGGAAGCTGCCAGACTTGTATATTATTATAAATGTGACGACATTAATTTGTTTTTACTTATTATTAGAATTCTAAAGTAAGTTACCACAAATAAAAACTCTTGTAACACTTTTTTTTTCGTGAACGCATCCAGTGCCCTCTGGTACTGGTTGGGTCAAACACAAAACGATGTTTGGAACCTTTCCGGTGGACTTTTCAAAAGTAAAGTAATTTTTTTTATGGAATTGTATGATAAAAATCATGTACATAAGCTATTAACTCTAGAAAGATTGGCTCTACAGTTCAGCTGAACACGCACTTTTTCTTTCCTGTAGTCAATAGTTAACAGCTTGTGGGCATGTAGTAATGCTTTTTATCATAGAATGCAATAGAAAGGGAGTACCTCTTAATGTAGATAAGGCTTAAATAAGAAAATCAAGCTTTATAGCCCTTATCTTTTGAATAGTCCACTAGAAATACTCTGAACATCGTTTTGTGTTTGACCCGGCTAAGAATACTCGACTCGCCGTTTCCACTGCCTATTACCATTTTTTTCGCCACTTTCCCAGGTTGTGCTCTGTCGATTTTCGCCCTCCTTCCGGAGTCATTATGCTAATATTGTATACTGAGGACAATACCCTTTATAAATTATAACGAACATTATACGAATGTTATATGAACGGGTGAAAGTATATCTGACACTGCAAAATAGGTAAAGCTGACCATTAGGTCCAAATATTGCTTCTTCTTACTCGTTTCACAATTTGAAGAGAGGTATTGATGACAAGATACTTACACAACGCGCCATTCTTCTCCTACCACGAACATCGAAAATTGGCATTAACCTCTATGTCTCTCGAATATGCAAGTGTGACAGAGAGAAAGATACACATTTTCGATCGTTCGATTTACGTGGTATTTAGGCGTGATGCCAATTAAGTACGTAGGTATATTTGTTTTACAGCAAAATAAACAACAAATGGTACTCTATAAACAAGAGTGTAAATAATAGTAGAAGTAAAAAATAGTTAAATATAAATAAAAAAATGATAGAAAATAGTTTAAAAAATACACGTTAGTTACATGAAAGAACTGATTTAAAGAAACAAATTTAAGTTTGTTCAACATTTTCACCATTTACCTAAAATGCCAATTGATGCTACGGAGTAGACAGACGAAACCAAGTAGATCTTTAAATAGATCGTTTTTGGAAACGCTTTTGTGCGTAGGTACTAGTCTAGCTTACATTTTCTATATTACAAATACTTTAAATTAACCCCAAGGTTGATTGTTTTCAGCAAAACAGGGTGGTCTAGATAATGCCTAGACCGCCTCCAATTTACACCTACTCCCCATCCAATAAAAACAAGCAACAATAGTCTCTATTCCCATGTAATATAGTCGTGTTTGAATCTAGGTAAACACGAAACGAAAATGAGGTATTTCGGACAGGTTCGTTCGCTAATTTTCTTTAGAGCGCTCCGATGGCGCGAAAAATTGTGTTTTTCAAAGGTTTTTGACGAAGATCGGATTGGACGAGTTACGTAAGCGTTCAGACGAGTTATGTGAAAAATTCTGAAAATAGTTTGTGGAAAATGCTAGAAATAGTTTTTGAAAAATATATTCCGTTACGATGACCGATAAAATAAGGTTGATGATTGTCGCATCAAGAATAATATTTGTTTATGTATGATTTATGATGATGACCTAAATGTAAAAATCATTATTATTTTATTTTCTGTGATTATCCATGTATTTTTAAGTTATAGGTAATTTGCTACATTTTTACACATTGGACAATAGGAATAAGTTTTGAACAATTGAAATGTAATATTTAATGTATAGATTACATCTGGCTCGGATTTTACATATGAATAATTATCGCTAGTTGAATTTTACTTGCTGAAAACGTTGCATATTTGACGTATAAAGCCATCTGTTGTGGAGTAGCCGAAACATAAAGTTGTAGTGTACTCGACGCTAGATGGCGAGCTAACTAAAGTTAGTTATATCTAAATACCGCAAGTGACGCTGCAATCGCTGGCATGGTATAAACACGCCATCTCGTGCCGAGTAGAAGCATTAATGTATAGAATTTCACGTTTTAAATGTATCATGAATTATAATATCTATAATAGCAGATGTTAAAAGAAGACATTTACCTTTGTTTTTTTGGTCATTTTTATACGTGTTGTGTCTAATTAATTAAGTACCTATACAGTTGTGAATAAAATAAAATACCTTCCTTTGTATTTGATTTAATTTAAATACTTAGATATAGATGATCATTTGTTAGAATCCGTTGTAAAAATACCTAAACATGAGCACTTACTCGTGAACGTTTCATTTCACTTAAAATTACCCACGCAACTACTGAATGTGTAATTTGGAATGTATTTAATTTACTTTTATGTATTCAAGTAGAAATGGGTGGTTTTAATTACAAATGCTACCCGTTTAACCAGGCCAAATCAATTAATTATCTATTTAAGTTTTGTTGTATTTGTGACATGATTTAAAATTGTGTCATTAAAAGTATACTTTATCTATCTGCCATTTTTTTATGACAGCGTAACTTGTGATATGCCAAATTTACCAGAAAGAAAGGAAACGTTGAAAAAAAACCCTAGTATTTTGTATTAAGTATTTAGGTAAGTATAATCATTAAATCATTTAATTCTTATTCTCCAAGGACCTCCTAGATAGGGTGCTTCCGAGGAAGACTCAATGACCCAATATTAGAACAAATTAATATTACCAGTAAATATTTTGTTCTAGTATTATCACAGTGGGTGTTTGCTCTAAGTCTGTGTTTTAATATTTGGGCTTACACTGCAAACTGATTTTGTCCTATTAGTATTATCACATTGAACCCCAGGAGGTTAAATATATACCTAATTAGCTTATTATGTTTAAGTATTATAACACAACCTAAAAATAAGGCTTCAACAAACGACATTCGAATTTAATATCTGATACGTTTAAATATTTATTTCACATTTAAATTGGTACTGGGAGCGAACTCAAATCATTATTAAATCAATATCATACTTCTATATCGGTACCACGAGTTGCTCTCGCTTTCGCATCGCTATCGACTGCGCGATTCGAAAGTATACCTATGCATCTTGCTCGTTCTTAACAGTGATTTATCACGAGTTTGAAATCTACTGTAGATTGCTATAGTCGCTAGCGTCTACGTCAACGCACTGTCAGTGCATCTTGCTCGCACTTACGGGTGGAAGCGGGATGCAACTATCGATAACGTGTCGAAATCTATATCAACTATTCGATAGCGACTTTAGCGCTCGAAAGTATATCCGTCTCGCTCCTACCATTACTCTGCCAGGAGCGAGACGGACTTAACCCTGAACGGCGCAATCGAACGTGTTGCAAATACTTTCGAATCGCGCAGTAGCTATCGACTCGTGGCTACTTAAAACTCATGATAAGTACACCTGAACGGCCACTCCAGACTTTGTAGAGATATTTGGATGAGGCGATCACCCTAATTGTGTAATTATAATACAAACCTGTCTTCCCCGCGTCCGGCCTTCGCAGCTGCCGGACTCATCTCAAACAATCTCTAATATTGTATCCGGTATACAAATCCTAAACATTTGTAATGATTGTGATGTTAATTAGGAAATCATTTTAATAGTTATAAACTTGAATGATGCTGCATAAGTATACCGTTTCAGTTTATATAAGTTATGTATGTATTTTAATTTATTTAAGACTGTGTATACTTTTAAAACAACTTTAAAAATTGCTTTTTATTAAAGAATTGTTTGATTTGTTCGATAGTTAGTTTCATTCATTATTTTTTACTTAAAACAATCATTTTGATAGTGAGAAAATAGGACACTTTATCAATGTAACGTCTATTAAACTTGACGTCTAAAACCTTGTAACGCGTTTTAATTATTAATATAATCTTTAACCCTAACTAATCGAAGCTAATTATAACTAATCCCAAATTGAATAATTTATCTAAACCAGTGATATAAATAAATACCGAGGTACGTGAATCGTACCCATGAAATAATAGTGATTTTCGTACCTATATTCAAGATTCCTAATTTCAGTTCCAGTCCAAAAGGCATCGGTTTAAAATAAAAGAAATATAGTTATTAACTGTTTTGTATTATTAAAAATCCTTAATTTCCAACTCAGCTATTTATGTCACCCGTAAAGTAAGAAAAAAAACGGCAAGTAGGTACACACGCGTTCAGAAGTCCATGGGCAATTTATGAGTGAATTTATTCATGAATTGCCCATGCAATTTTGAACGCGTACCTTCCAGTGGCGGGAATATAGAACTCAATGTCTGCCGTCTTCCATTGCGTAAGCCAATCTAGTATGTACTTACGTTTTTCCTAAACGACTCAAAGAAGCAGGCCTAATCAGCTCCAGCTTGCCCAAAGAACATTTTGACTCTGCGCCACTAGTAACTTAAAGAAAACGATGATGTAAGATAAGGTCAATTGAAAAAAATGTATTGTCTTCTGTTACCGCGATTGTTATTCATTGAAATTAAACACTTTAGAACGGAGTCATCTTAACCCTGTGAAAACGAGTGATGTAAAGGGCTCGAAACGTAGGGTCATGGTGTTAATAAACACGCTTAATCCGTTCTATAGTGTTTAATTTCAAGTCTGAAAAATTATGTCAAGTGATTTAACTATACATATATCTATAAGGCGAAAACTATAAAACTTAAAAGAAAATAGGACATCATTAGCGAGGGAAAGTAAGGAGGAGACTCCCTAGGAGTAAAACGAATCATATAAATTCTATTATTGTCCGCTGCGTCCGCGCTTCAACGGGCCGCGGACGCAGCGGTTAGAGAATTGGATACTTTACGTCTTCTATTTGTGAACAAAATGCGACCATTTTTGAGTATGTTTGAGATATAGTACATTACATACCAAGGCCGTTTAAGTGGGAAATGCCTCGGATCCCATGTAATTGTCGGCCGAGGCGAAGCCGAGGTCGACTAACATGTGATCCGAGGCTTTCCCATTTACCGGCCGAGGTTTGTATACTATTTTTCTGTCCGACGGAGCCGGCAGGCGGCAATTTAGTTTTGCGTAAAGTGGCGCTTACCGGCCGGAGGACTGAAAAAGTAGTTTTTTAACATTTTCGCCGCCATTGACTTGACATAAAGTCAGTAAATTTTGTGCCCCACACGTCACGACTTCATATCAAGTATGCCTATGTTATTTATTGCTTAGTGATGGTGATTGCTTAGCGAAGCAAAAATTATCAAGGAAAAACAAAATCTCATACTAACACCATCTGTCGATACATGTGGCGAACGCCAAATTTCTACTTTTAGGTGTAGTTGTAACTACACGTTTGTACGGAACCCTCGGTGCGCGAGCCTGACTCGCACTTGGCCGGTCTTAGTAAAAGGTACCAATATATCGCTTGCCGATAACGCGCTAATGCCATAAAGATTTAACGCTTATTGTAATGCTTATTATTGATTTGTAAAAGTGCCCTTGAGGCCTACTTGCAGAATAAAATGTTGAATTTTGAATTCATTTGGAAATGAACCTTATCAACAATCGATAAAGTCTTTTACTAAAAACAAGCAGAAATAGCTCCATTTAGTGTGTACTAGTGTACTAAATGCTATGTAATATGCTACCTCTGACAAAAAAACCTTACGAGAACATAGGTAAACTAAGCCAATCCTAGCATCTGTGTCAAATCGAAGCATGCATACATCCCTAGCCCACGGCGTGTCAACAAACAGACTAAACTAATCCGGGTTGAACTTGAACTGATTCGCCGAGCTGAGCCGAGGCGAGCCGAGTTGGGCCGGGCGCGTATAAAGGCGCTGACATCGGAGCAGGACTAAAAAGTGTACGGTACTGGCGCTCACGAAAGCGGTTAAGGTTTAAATAAAACGAGCGAACGCTATTTGAACTTTAGTAATCTTAATTTGTGTTAACTCAACATTACATACTAATATCCTACTTGTCGGTTGGTACCTACTTCTTAAATTTTGAGTTCCAGCAAAAACCACTAGGAGTTAATGTTTAGATTTTAAACTATGGCTTATATTCGATAGGTCACTATTAGGTACTTAAATGTAAATATGTAGGTACCAACTACACCTCACAAGCGATGAACTAATGAAAAAGAAAGAGATAAATTAATTTGTAAACTTTCATGTGATACAAATCAACATTTACAATGTCAAATATCAATAAGTATCAAAATGAAAAAAACTAACAACACCTACTATTTAAAGTGTAAAATGCAAATTGTTACAGCCACTCATTAAATAAAACCAACCTACATGTACTGAAGCAATTAGAAATTAAAACTTAATTTAATAAACGCGTGTATCGTTGTAACACTTCTGCCACCGACGCTACCTGTTGAGCTCGCATCTTTTTATTCCCATACACGCGACTAAAAATCGAATAAATCAAAATAACCGATCACCGCACAAAAGCTCATTCACAATTTAAACCAGTTTTATTCCTTTTTAACTGAAACCGCGCAGCATCCGCGACCATCTGGCCAGCTATTGTGCGTCAAAGACAAAGTCTCGCGATAACCGGTTTTTCTTTTCACTATTATCCTTTTTATTCTTATTTTAAAGCTATTTAGGGCAACGGCCAGTTTGTGTCAGTGTTCGGTGGATTTTGAACGTGGAACGGTTGTTTTGGAGTAAAGTGTGGGAATTAGAAAAATATTAGGAGCAGTTGTTTTCCGAAAAAGATGCGGTTAGACGGTAAGACAATTTAACTACCTACTTTTTCTGTTGCAAGTGTTCCGGATCGAACCTTTATCTTTGGGCATAATGTTATAACAAATAGTAAATGAATATTTATTTAGTAAGAATAAATAATGTCACTTATGCACAACCATTGGTTTAAAATAAATAATAATTGAAATTGAATATATCAGATATACAATTAAATTAATATACAATTAATTAGGTATGTAATCTATCGATACGTATATTACTAATATACTTTATCTGATAAAGTTACTATATGCTTATTTGTTCGCGGCTAAACTACTGGGCACATATTGATGGAATTTAGCATAGATATTGGTAGAAATTGATTTACATAACCTCTTTATTTTGGAATCCATCTGTGGGGGAGGGGATATTTGTGTTACGTCTGAAAGTTCTTAGATATTACATACATACATTTTTCGCTCTGATAAACCTGATGGCGATGTACAATGTGGAACTAAATAGGTAGGTAGCTACCCACATTAGTGCCCACATTCGACATCTACCAGACCAATTCATAGTGATTTAGTAGAGGCCACTCAATGTATGGTAACGGTCACCCGTGTCGTCTTGCTCGGATCTTAATTAAAATCGACCCTTCAACGGCTATTAGGCAGTATAAACATATACGAGTATGTATAGGTCTTCCGCAGACTTAGAGGTACAGTTAGCGACATAAGTAGTTCCTACAGTTACAGACATTGCTTACGTAATTTATACGTACGTATGTAGGTACGGTAATAAATTCGAAAGTAGAATAAAAATCTTCAATTATAATTTACTAGCTGTTTTATGCTCCCGATTGTTTAACTTCTGTTCTAAGTATTTTTTTAATTGTATTTGTAGGCAACTTTATATTACTTAACTAAATAACTGGATTCTACTTGTGTTCATTAGCGTAGGTGTCAAGGTAGTCAGAACATGAAAATTTAAAATATAACATATAGTAATTGTGCCGGTAAAGTATTAATGGCTTAGCGGTAAGACGTATGACTCTCAATTCAAGGTCTCGAGTGCTCCCTCGGGCTCGTACCGAGTTTGTATCTACGAAATATAATAAGGAATAGTTCACTCTCTGGGTTGGAGGGATAGATGGCAGTACCTTGGTAAAATTAGCGCCTACACCAAATCTTGGGATTATGTTGCCAAAGCTGACCACACGCTCCCCGAGCAAGCGAGCAGTGGCATAATCCGGAAAAACGTTAGGAATAAGAAGAGATGGATACTTTATCGATAAATTAAGAAAATATAACCTACAATATTTAATAACAATATGATGCGGTTCCTTATCATATAGTTGAGTGATAAAACGGCACGAAACTTGAAACAAAAAGTGATGGGGATCCTAATCCTTAAGTTGAGAATATCTGATATGTTATAAACACCATCAAGTGTTATTCAAAATAGCTACCCTTTTCATCAGAAGTATTGATTTTACTTTTTTACAGCCACAGCAATATCTTGACACAGACAATCTTTACCTCGCAACATCACTTACCGCAAAATACCGATTCTCCCAACCCTAGCCAATAAACGGCCAAAAAAGTAATCGGCACCGATACCGCCGCCATTTCAGTATCGATTTTGAGTCCCCTTTCTCTTATTATTATTTTTTTACATAACAAAGAAGAAAATATAAAGGAGGAGTCTAGGGCACGCGCCCCCGCTGCCCTTGTGTGGGTGCGTAGTGCGATAGTGGTGTGTGCTAGTGTGCGTGAGTTGAGACGATCGGCCGCGAGAGCGAAATTGGGGGAGTGATTTAGAGGGCGAACGAGTAATCTTGATAGTTGCAATGCATTTTTAGCAAACCTGTACCAGTAAGTAGCAAGCGTTTTTTAAATCGAACTCTGAAATTATTTTTAATGTGTTACTCTTTTTTCTTTAATCTGTATCTCGAGTACTTTTATGTTTTCTTACATATGTGAACTCGTACTTACATAGGTATTGCAATATTTGCAACACAGGCTGTTTAAATAGTTAATAAACAGATAAATATTAACGCGTTAATATTGTTGAAACCTTTGCCCGATGCCTGTAAGCGCTAATTATAGTGAACATGGCTGAATATATTAATATTATTACAAAGGTATACACTGCAGTAGACGTTTGAATTAAATATTATTTGATTTACACTTATTTAAACTTTCACGATTTTCACACATTATAATCCCATTTGGTCTTTCTCCGGGACCACGGGGGCAATGTCGCCCTTGAAACGTCGGAGGTTTGTTTTCAAAGTTTATACACGATTAAGTCCCGTTTTAGTAAATTTATAATTATTTGCTTTGTTTAGTTAATATCTACAAAATCTACAACGGCATACAAGCTTATTATAGCTATTATACTGCTTATATTACTCCACCCGCTCTCCACCGTACCGCTACGCCGTAGCTCGTAGCATTGTTTTAAGTATTTAGTAGTAGTAGTGTAGTAAGTATTGCGTAGCAATTCGACCTATATGAATAAAATCCCCTTGTCTTTGCTTAATTTTAATATACATATTGCTATTTGGCGTAATCTATATGTAGTCACAGTTGGTTTTACGAATAAACTGTTATAGCATATTCGAGTGTAGCATAATTTGATTTGGCCGAATTTAATTTGTCAGAATATTCGAATACAGTCCAAACTTAACCCATTTTTAGTATGCCAATATATTTTCAGACAAATCAGTATTGTGAATTATGCCAAATTATATTTTTGCTACATTAGGATTCGGTGAAAATTGACTATGCCAAGTCTGTATGGCAAAAGCGTTTCGGAAAAAAATAAATTATGCCAAATAGGTATCTCCCTCTCTGTTGCGCTTGATTATTCAAGTAAAAGAGGCGCAAGCACAAAATTTAGATATTTCCATGCTCACGGGAGGTCCTCAGTAAGAAAAGAAAAGAGTTATCTTTATATAAAAAAATTACGACTATGAAAGAGACACACAACAAATTAAAACCGTGACCATTTTCGATCTCCGACTTCCACCCATCTGCCCCATTGATGATACAAAAATATAATGTTGTAAGGTTAATCTTAAAAATATGAAAAGTTATGTTTAGGAGATGTAGTGTGTGCAATCTTGGATTATAATGTTACAAAAGAAAATACACGTAATCACATATTAATTACGATTTTAATTTTATCAATGTGTCTCGTTTTTAATGTTTGATAAGCATTCTTGTCATATTATTTTTGTGAATATAACAAATATCAAGTTCTCTCAGTCGGTTCATAAGAAGCAAGGAGCCGAAGAAAGCATCTCTTGGCTCTCCCCTCCTTGCACACACACAACTGTGTTTGCGTATTTAAAAAAATACTTGACACGTACACGCATAAGCGCAGCTACCAATAGATTCATTAGACACATTTCTTTGATACAGCCCTGCTTTTAGCGATCTGTGAAACAAACTTAACTTTTCAGTTGAAAAAATTAAACTCGCGCGGGTTTCTACCTAAAGCGGTTCTGATGAGAGTTATTTTTATTTTGTTGAGCGGTAAATGACAATGTTGTCGAGAAGTAATTGCGTCTTTGGCGTGTTTTTTTTTCTTTTCCCTTTTTGCTAGGGTTGGACCCTACGTTGAGATGTCGTTTGATGTGAGCAGGGAGCACGTCTTAAGATGAATGGCGAGGGTTATGAAATTTTAATTGTTGTATGTATTTTGTATAGGTATATTTGGTAAATGTCTGGTGGTTATCAACGGACATAAAGGGTACGTTTTGGGCATATTTTGCAGAGACGGTGAGAGCTTTTTTTATTTTCTTATGTTGAGACGAGAAAGACGCCTAGATTTAAAGGCATGAAAAATAAATATACGCGATACTGTTACGACGCTGATTCAAAAGTACCGGTAAATAAAGAATATTGAAAAATATATTTATAGTTAGAAAAATTGGCAGTCACCTACGATAGTACCTATTTACCGCTATGAAGGAATCTTATTTGTAAAAGAGCGTGTTACATGTCTGCGGCCTTCATAGCGAAAGATACTTATGCAGGTGACTGCTTTTTCGGAATATAGATAACTGCGGTCAAATTTTTTTACCACCGACCCCGCCAGTTGGAAAGCAGTCGCCGTAGCCTATGGATGCTTGCAACTCAAGGGGTATGTCATGCGCGTTGCCGACTCATTGAAAACTTGTATATTCCTTTTTTTTGCAGTCTATGCATGTGGTTATCACATATCACGTTTGTATGCAGAAAAGAAAACATTACATTACCCTACGTTAAGCTATATATCGCATGTTAAGTTAATTTGCATATTTTTTTATAGCAACAGACTGTGAAAGTGTTTAGAAAACGTCATAAATTCAATAAAAAAAAAATTAATTACTTAATTAATTTTGTAAAACGCAGTCTCTAGTATCAAAATTGATGCAAACCTAGCTTGGTCTGGGTTTTCGAGAGGTTTCAATCGGTTTTGTCACTTACTTCTTCTTGGGCCTGTTTTCCTGGCTTATACCACGGTTCCGTGATGATGCCCAGAGGGTAAACTAGGCCTTAATAGGATTAGTACGGTTTCCTTTGCGATATTCGAAAGCTATTAGTAAATATCAAATAATATTTCGTACATAAGTTCCGAAAACTCAATTGTACGAGCCGGGGTTTGAACCCGCAACCTTTGGTTTGAAAGTCGCACATTCTTACCGCTGGGCCACCAATACTAGGACATACATACCTACACTATATATTTAAGTGACTTTATAAGGAAAGGATTGTTGAAAATGGTGTTAAGTATACAGAATGATTCATAAGACATGCGCCCTGCTATTACGTGTGCGACGTGCTATTTGATACTAATAAACTTAAGGAAATTAACGCATTCACTAATTTATATAGGTCAGGGAATGCAAACCGGTAAAAAATTGTGTAGGCATTACTTGTAAATCGGTAAATTACCGGTAACTTCCATATTAAATATTTAGCGGTTGTATTTTCTAATATACCTGTAGCAAAAAAAGAATCATTTGGTATACTATACATACTTGTATTTAGAACTACGACATACTATTTTATATCTAAGGTTTATAACTTACTGTACCTATATATTTTGTTAGTTATATCTGAAATAGGTATTTGAAATAAATAGTTTTTTATACATAATATATTCCCCTAAAGCCTAAACTTAATAAATATCCTCCATTTTGAATAAAATGCCAATAAAGCATGAACTCAGACATAAATCTTCATGTATCAATAGTTATGTAAGGGGAGGGTGATCAGTTTCGATATTACATGAATAAACCGCGGAATTTAGGGGAAGATCGTATTATGGATGCCTTGTTTATCATAATATCCGGAATGTTATATCCCTATGTGTAGATACGTACTTTTAATGATTCAAATGTATCTATATAGTCATTTTATTGCAATAGGCACCAGGATTAAGGAAATATGGCTAAGCACTTTGGTTCGTTAGTTTAATAACACTAGACCCGACTCATTGTGTTGTGTTTCTGTTGGTGAATAAGGTCACCAGAGCTCCAAGAGGATTCACTGTGTTGGCAGCTGGGGACCCATGGCGTAAAGCTTGCCCCTTTCGCTGTCAACACAGCAAATCCTCCTTCTTTTTAAAGGGTCGGCAACGCGCATGTAACATCGCTGGAGTTGCAGGCGTCCATAGGCTACGGTGACCGCTTACCATCAGGCAGGCCGTATGCTTGTTTGTCACCGTCGTAGTATGTAATAAAAAAATAAAATAAAAAAAAGCACTTTGAATTATATTGATACACAACACAACGGCTGTAACTCACACATACTCACACTACACACTAGTACACGCACTACAACCTTAGTTTATTTCGTTAGAGACGTTGAACTGATTAACTGTAAATTTACTAGGTAGTTCCTGTTTATATTTTCTTACTGTATTCATGTAACTGTAGCTACTAGCTGTCACCCTTATTTTACTTTCCAATAGAGGTCACTGATAAATGCCAATCGTGTGAGTGGTTAAGTAAGGACACTTGCGTCAACCAGGGTTAGCTTAATAATCCGGGGTTAGCTGTCAAATTCTATACTTTATGAACGCTCAACTCCGTGTTAGCGACCAACTCTGGGCGGTGCAATTGGCACTTACCAAAAACAATCATATAAGTATATATACTAACCTATAAATTTTTAAATGGAATGCACAACTACATAGAAAACATTCACAACTCAGGAGCAAACATTCATGATAAACACACCTTACCAGGATTTGAACCCAGAACCCGGGCCGACTAAGCTAGAAGATCATCTGGCCGTCAAACCAAAGGTACTTTTAAAATAAAGGAATAAGGAATTGTAATTCATCTTGCCCACTTATGGTCATATGAATCTAACCCTGCGGATGCCACCTGAGCGTAAAACTTGTAATTATCTGTACAATAACCCTCTCGCTGTCTGTTATTGAAGCCGGACTGCCCGCTGAGACGAGCTGCTTGGACAGTGTCCGGCGTCGCAAGTGCTAAGCGAAACGCGGTTTTTCATCTAGGTAACTCTTTGGCTTAACAATTTCTTCGGATTTAGTGATCTGTTCTCCGAAATCATAAATAAAAAAGCATTTAAGTGAAAAATAAAAATAATTGATTAAGACTTTGGTTTTAATATTCTGGAAATATTGTCTCACAGAATGTGTCAGGCAAAAAATAGGTACTTTATACTACCTATACCTATGTAGATCTTTGTTTGACTGACTTAGTTGTTTCTAATATCACTTTTGTTAGACTTATTGAGAAAGGAAAATAAAGACGTTTGCGCTACTCGACAACATTCTGCCGCCATAATATGCTTGTAAATGTAGATATAGATGTAGTGTAGGGACGCCCGACTGGATCCAGGCGGGCTGTCGAACATTTGTCGCATTTGTTCAGCTCATAGTTCCCTCGAGTATGAGCTGCAGGTTACTGTCCCGACTGTTTTCCGATCCTACATTCTTCTTCTAATCTTCTCATTTTCCTGCAGAACAGGAGCCTTACCATGACACCTTAACGCGATTCAGTTGACGACCTTAACTGAGTCACTGCCATACAACAGGGGCCTTACCATGACGTCTTAACGCGATTCAGTTGACTACCTAAACTGAGTCACTTCCCACAAACACACACTACACAAACACTTACACAATATGGGCATCACGGGCAACCCGATGTGCAGAGCATGTATGGATAAGGAAGAAACAACAAAACATGTTCTCCTTGAATGTAAACAAATAGAAGTATACAGGAGCAAACACTTAGGAACTCCCAGCACACTAAAGGAAGCAATCTGCAACCTTAAAACGATGATAGGTTTCGTAGACGAACTAGGGTGGTTAGAGTAGAGCTACCTCGCTATCACGCAAAAAAGGCACAATGGATGTCGATTTGCGGAAAAAGCCCAGGAAAACTAACTAACTAACTGAGTCACTTCCATGCAACTGAGCCTAAACTGAACCTAAACTGAATGAGGATTACCGCGAGTCGATTTTCCGCTAGGGGCGCTAGTGGAACGTGGGTCCTTCGGGAACATTTCAAACGCAACTTTGACAATTCTCTCATATTGACAATTTGACACAGGACCCACGCATGAGTGGCGCCGCCTGGTGAGCGACAATACGGTAGCTCCCATTGCGTTAATACGTCATGGTAAGGCCTCTGAATGACATTCATTACTTCGCGCTCCTCTAGCTTGTCTTTGCCGAATATTTTATTGCGTTGCCGCGTATATACTACATTAATAGTTGCATGGGAAGAAGGGTACAGGACCGTCTGTCAGTTTAAGGCTACCCTTTAGAACGACAGTTATTTTTTAGGCTGCTACAGTCTGTGCGGGAAAAGAAGGGTTGTGATACCTAAATACGGAAACAAATGAACACTACAACTTTTTTCTTTCCACACAAGTTTTATAATAAGGCAAGTTGATTTAGATGTGATCATCGCCACCGCTTGTACCTCGTACCCCGCAAAAGTTAACTTGGCGACCTAGAGTGGGAGCGTGGGCCGTTTTCACGCGTAGCTGCCTGCGTTATTTATCTGTCCTGAACATGTTTCGACAAGTTTATTTATTTAGTTTCATAAACATATCGATGTCACGTGTCGTTCAGGATATAGGTAGGTATTTAATTTTTAATAAAAAGTAGAAATATTCATTTAAAGCCCTATGCGGCCTGATGCTGAAGCCTACCAAAGAGTCCGCAACACCAGGACTGACTTGCCAGTTTGAGTTCGGCTATTAATTGGTGGATATAAAAAGGCTCACACCCGCGGATACGGATGCGGATATAAGATTAGGTACATAAAAAACCTTAAATATTAAAATTTTGCACTATTTTTTTGAAAAAAAAGGAAACAAACTTGTCATAAATTTCCTATGTATTGGGTAAAGGTGGAACGACCTACTTTACCTAGCACGTGCGGTGTCGCCAAGACGTTCCTGTACCGACTTGTTCCACATCCGCATCCGCATAAGCTCCGCATCAGCTTGATGCGGAGGCGGATGTAAATGCGGATTTATTTTGAAAATGATCCGGAAGATCCGCGGTTGCGGACACGGATGCAAATATCCGCAATATCGCTGGTAGAGGCATTAGTAGGCAAACACATCCTATAACGCATTTATACACGAGATATTTCTCATAAGGTCTAGAAGATATCTATATACTTACAGTTTATTTTATAGATACTAGCGTAGGTTGGGCGGCTAGGGCGGGCCGCGGCGGGCGGGCGGCTCCACCGGAAATGCTAGTTACGTCCCGTGACATCGGCTGCAATCACTCCTGGCTGAAGACGAGCGACTAATTGGGTTTCAAGGTTGTTACTCGTAATTAATACTTTTTATTACCTCTAATTCTGATGAATATGAAGATAATTTGGTAATTAACTTCATGGTGCTACCTATTGAAGACTTTATGCGGTAATATAGGTACTATAGCTACCACAGTAATAGTACTTAAGTTAGTCGCTAACCCAGAGTTAAGCTGTCAAATTCCATACAGTAAAACGCTTAACTCCGATTATAAATTGAAAGAGAGATGTGATGTATACTACAGAAAAAGTGACCAAGACCGGGAGTGAGGGCTAGGATCAAACCAGCGATTTTCTGTTTTTTTACAATTGCTTAACTCCGAGTTATGTCGCTAACCCCGATTGGTATAAGTGTCCCTATGTGATTATCTGTAGGTAACCCTTTGTGCTTACCATGAGTTGTACGTAATCGTAGGCGTTAGCGACTGTGCGTTTCTAAAGTATGTCCGTCTCCCTCTCGCTAGAGTAGTGGTAGGTAACTCATGGTAAGCACACTTAAGGCCGTCCCCTATCCCAATGACCTCGGCGATTTGAGCTTTCTTCCCCTCCCGCTTCCTTTCCTCACCGGTTATACAATACGTCAATAAGCATAAGTCGCCACCTAGGAAGAGCTGCTTGTACTAGGACGCAACCCTATAAACTACTAGTGCCATCTTACACGACTGGCCCCCGTCGCCCGCGCAGGCATCTCGCGCCGGCGTTTTCGGAAAAATGCGTGTAATAGCTTTTTCTCGAAAAGTACAAAACCTATCCAAAAATCAGTAGATGCGTTTAAAGTAAACATAAATATATACTGCTTGTCTTAGTTTCTTGAACTTACGACGCATAATAAGGGAGTAGATACAGATTTAAGGTAGAAAAAAGGTTTACGGTTAATTTTTTTTCTCATGATTTATTATGTTTTTCGACAATTTAGTAGAACTAAATGTAGACCAAATACCTAGCTACATTATATATTTTTTTCAAGCGTTGTGCTTGGAGCTGAACAAAGCCTATTCACTTTAAAAACAGTGAAATATGCCGGGTAGCCCCTTAAGTTCAAGGAGAGATTTTGCCTCCTTATTTGTATTCTATCGCTTATACAATGGGTTGTTCTGAAGAATTGTTTGACATAATGCCAACGTCCTCTTTTCACCATCGCGCCACTCGCCATCACCAGGGCGCTCACCCACACACCTTGCAGCCTAAAGACCGGCCGGCTGGCGTAGTTGGTAGTTACCCTGCCTCCTAAGCCGATGGTCCTGAGTTCAAATCCCGGTAAGGGCATTTATGTGTGTGATGAACACAGATACTTGTTCCTGAGTCATGGATGTTTTCTAAGTATGTATTTATGTATTTGTATATTATATATATCGTTGTCTGAGTACCCGTAACACAAGCCTTCTTGAGCTTACTGCGGGACTTAGTCAATTTGTGTAAGAATGTCCTATAATATAATATTTATTTAATTATTAAATGATCGCGCACTGTGCGGTTTCAGAGGAATTTCCTTCAGTAGACGCTCCGGTTGTAGAATAAGCTCCCTGCCGAGGTTTTCCCAATGGACTACAGTATGGGTTTCGACAAAAAGGAAAGTTCAAGTTTTTAAAGAATCGGCAAAGCGCATGTGACACCCCTGGAGTTGCAAGCGTTCATAGGCTACGGTAACTGTTTTCCATCAGGCGGGCCGTATGCTTGTTTGCCATCGACGTGATATATATATATAAAAAATATACACTTTACTAAGTTCTTGTACCCAGTGAATTGAATGAATAAGAATCAACCTATTGGAAGGAAGGATCCCTCTGGCTTACAACTCTTACAAGCTAAGACAAATTGAAGTTCGTGTCGTTTTGATTACGGACCGACCGACGGACAATCGATTTTATTAGTAGCTAATGTTTGGGTCAAACACAAAACGATGTGCCACGTCTTTCCTGTGGACTGTCGCTAATTTCTTATTTTACACTTAGGCTGCGTTTTACTACATTTTTATTCTGAGAATTACTCTTACTCTCAGATAGTAACGTCAAATTACTATGGGATTTTGACATTAGTATCCAAGAGTAGCGTTACTCTTGGATAAAAAGTTTGGTCAAATCCAGCCTTACTTATGCAGTTTAATCCTACTCCTTATTTTTTTTTCATCACACCTGCTCGTAAATGGTGATATTATATGCAAGTATTAGATTTAATGAGCTTTATAAGGGTAAATCAACTAAGTATTTGTTGTTTTTATTCGGTCCCGTCAGCCAGGGGACAAATGCAGCACAGTTTGTTGTTAGAAAGAAACGTTGCCGGAGGCCTCGCGCCTCACGTAGCCGCCGCTCACCTCGGTGTACTGCAGACTGCGCTACTACACTACCAATAATAATTATTTTTTATTTATCTGCATAGGAAGTATTTTATTTCCTCGCAAATGTGTTGAAAAACATTGCATACATCTGAAGTGTGAATCACATGCAGGTGAAATTGAATAAAGCGATTTAAGCGTTTTAGCTTAATCTCTCTGTCAACATATACCTACATATCAAGTTTATTTACCTATCAACTTACTTATAAATATGTCATGACACACGCGTATCTAAATATCGTTAATTTTAAACTTTATTAGAATTTTATGAAGGTTGATAATCAAACGCCCATTTTACGGACATTTTATTCTGTTGTACTGGCCAGATATAAGTATTGTTTTATTTCATGAGCGCTCCCAATTTAAATTTGAGTTTTTTTTAACACTTTCGCTGTCCATGAGTTTTGAAACAGACGGAGTAGAAATTGAGAGGCCTACCCAATTATATTCTTTGGGCCTACCCCTCTGCCAAATGGGAATGACATAGTTTCATCATACTCATTGTATGGAGTGACGTTTATCTGACATAGCTATTTGTACTTTACGTACGAATAACTGGATAGTTGACGTGCCCCTCTCCTGGAAAAGGTAGTTTTTTTTGTATGGGAAAAGGCTGACGATGCCAGCCGGTTTATTAAAAAGTTAAAGATGTATCGTGTATGAGATATTTAAATAATATTTGCTTATTATTAGTGAAAGGTGACACTTTGGCGGTTCTTGATAAGGTTCATTTCTAAACGAACCTTCATGACACGCAATATACTCATGTTTAGTTTTTAAACGTAACAAAACTTATACAATGTCATTTGTTTTGCAAATATACATCATTTTGTACATTGACAGAATCAATATCAAAAAACATTCTTAAAAGCCGTTAGGAGAAACTCGCATTTCATATTGTTTGTCTTCTATCTTTGAAAAGCAAACTTAAACAATACAGCCGCCGCAAAAACCTTTCAATTTCCGAACCGTGCAAAACTTGCCAGCGTCAAAAATTCCGTTATTATTTTTATCGAGAAGTTTCGTTGAAATAACGACGCCCCGGAGCGCGGCGCCGGGAAAGTTCTTAACCTCATTAAATATCTAATAATTCACGAATTTATGTCTTAATTTACATAAGAAAAAGATAAAGACAAGACGCCCCTCCGCCATTTTTTTTACCAGGGGGGTTTGCGATTTCGCTCGCTCAGCGCGCGGTCTATTGCTCCAATTCGGCCATTTTGGAACCCCTTCAAATTTGAAGTGCATTATTTATTGCAAACGCTGTATTATTATGTTCTGCTGATTTTTTCGGGGATGGCGAATATTGGGGTGCTAATATTACAATACGAATAAGATTAACGTACTTATTTGACACTTGTAAAGCATGAATTCATTTATTATTTTTGATTCATGTTTTCAAGTAGGCACACTACTATATATAAATTATAAATTGAAAGAGATGTCATATACTACAGAAAAAGTCACCAAGGTCCCCGGTGGTCTGCCGCGAAAGCAGGAGGTCGCTGGTTCGGTCCCAGCCGTGCTCAACGGGGACCTTGGTCACTTTTTCTGTAGTGTACTTATTTGAATTTTATATTTATTTGACGCTAGGCTAGAGTAGTAAACATTACATAATAACTAAAATAAGCGAATATTATTTAGCAAAAGACTAAAGTACTTACCTTAATAATGGGCGTGGGGTAAACGAGCAACTGGACGAACATGAAGATTTTTTTCTTTAGAAAAATAAAATTAAGAAAGTGCCTACAAAGTTGTAGTAGAGCAAAGCTGATAAATAAAGTATCCGACAAGACGGAACATCATTAACTTTTACCAAGTGTTACCATATTTTCCCGGACACGTCCGAACGTGTCATGCTGTTTCAGTCAGTGTCAGTATACTAAAAGTACCGAGGTCGATTGAAGTAGCATGACAAATACCAGTGTTTCCGAGAAAATACGAAGAAAATTCATTATGCACTACCTACATCTGTAGGTTCTTATGTACAGTCACCTACAATAGTATCCTCCGCTATGCCGACCGCAAACATTTCTGACACAATCTTATTTGTAGGTACCTACAGCAATATACACACATATTTTTTCAATCTTAATTTTTGTCGTCTTTAGGCTAAAGGTACCACATTTTGGAATAAAAGTCATGCGCTATTGCCATAAAAAAAGATAATGAACGAAAAATCAGCACAACATAATAATAAAGCGTTTGCAATAAATAATGCACTTCAAATTTGACCGTGGATTCATGGGTACTACGATGATATATGATATTATACCTATATATCATCGTAGTACCCACATCACAAGGCCTATTGAGCTTACCGGAGGACTATGTAGATTTGTGTAAGATTGTTTTTTATCTTTATTCATCTTCAATCATATGTTAGGTTTTTATAATATGATTATAAAAGTAAAATACAAAAACAATGCAAAATACATATACACATATTAAAAAAAACCGGCCAAGTGCGAGTCAGACTCGCCACCGAGGGTTCCGTACATCATAAAAATGATTAAAAATCCCCCCTACCCCCTTTTTTATCCCTTAGAGGATGAATTTCGGAAAACGTTGAATACGTTTTTCTTATATATATCAGAAAGTCTATAAACGAAGTTTCCAAGTCTGCAACCTGAAAAATTATTCACATCTCATACAAACTTTCAACCCCTTGTTTATCCCTTAGGGAATGAATTTTGAAAAACGCTAAATATTATTTTCTTGTATACTATCAAAGAGTCTATAAACGAAGTTTTAAGTCTGAAACTTAAAAAAATATTCACATCTCATTTTAACTTTCAATTCCTTTTTCATAAATTTCAAAAAACGCTAAATATACTTTTCTTGTGTAATATCAAAGAGTCTATAAACGAAGTTTTAAATCTGCAACCTGAATAATGATTCACATCTCATACAAACTTTCAACCCCCTTTTTTATCCTTTAGAGGGTGAATTTCGGAAAACGCAGAATACGGTTTCAAAGGACCGTAAATCTTAGTATACAGTTTAAATTTCAACTCGATACCTTCACGCACTCCCGAGATAAAAGGTCTTGAATATTCACATCTCATACTAACGTTCAATTTCTTTTTTATTCGTTAGGGGATGAGTTTCAAAAAATGCTAAATAAACTTTTCTTGTGTAGTATCAAAGAGTCTATAAATGAAGTTTAAAGTCTGCAACCTTAATAATGATTCACACCTCTAACAAACTTTCAACCCCTTTTCTTATCCCTTAGGGGATGAATTTCGGAAAACGCGGAATACGGTTTCAAGGAACCGTAGACCTCAGTATATAGCTTAAATTTAAACTCGATACCTTTACGCACTCCCGAGATAAAGGGTCTTGAATATTTACATCTCATACTAACTTTCAATTCTTTTATATCCCTTAGGGGATGAATTTCAAAAAACGCTAAATATACTTTTGTTGTATAGTATCAAAGAGTCTATAAACGAAGTTTTAAGTCTGTAACTTAAAAAAATATTCACATCTCATACAAATTTTCAACCCCCTTTTTATCCCTTAGGGGATAAGTTTCAGAAAACGCGGAATACGGTTTCAAGGGATCGTAAATCTTAGTACATAGTTTAAATTTAAACTCGATACCTTCGCGCACTCCTGAGATAAAGGATCTTGAATATTCACATCTCATACTAACTTTCAATTCCTTTTTTATCCCTTAGGGGATGAATTTCAAAAAACGCTAAATACACTTTTGTTGCATAGTATCAAAAAGTCTATAAACGAAGTTTTAAGTCTGTAACTTAAAAAAATATGCACATCTCATACAAATTTTCAACCCCCTCTTTATCCCTTAGGGGATGAATTTCAGAAAACGCGGAATACGGTTTCAAGGGATCGTAAATCTTAGTATATAGTTTAAATTTCAACTCGATACCTTCACGCACTCCTGAGATATATGTCATGAATTTCGAAAAACGCTAAATATTCTTTTCTTGTATATGTTATAGGTCTTGAATATTCACATCTCATACTAACTTTCATTTCCTTTTTTATCCCTTAGGGGATTAATTTCAAAAAACGCTAAATATACTTTTGTTGTATATTATCAAAGAGTCTATAAACGAAGTTTTAAGTCTGTAACTTAAAAAAATATTCACATCTCATACAAACTTGCAACCCCCTTTTTTATCCCTTAGGGGATGAATTTCGGAAAACGCGGAATACGGTTTCAAGCGACCGTAGATTTTAGTATATAATTTAAATTTCAACTCGATACCTATACGCACTCCCGAGATAAAGGGTCTTGACGGATGGGAGGGTCTTTACAGACTTGCAACCCCCTTTTTTATCCCTTAAGGGATGAATTTCGAAAAACGCAGAACACGGTTTCAAGAAACCGTAGACCTTAGTATATAGTTTAAATTTCAACTCGATACCTCTACGCACTCCCGAGATAAAGGGTCTTGACGGACAGACGGACGGACGGACAACAAAGTGATCCTATAAGGGTTCCGTTTTTTCCTTTTGAGGTACGGAACCCTAAAAAAACCTAACCTAAATTACCGCCGGCAACGGGGTAGGGCCCAGGCTGCCGGTGGTTAGGGCCGCAGAGAAAAGAACCGCCGGATACATACGCGCCGTGTCCAGGATTACCGCCTTCTGCATCTGACCCTTGATCCAGTTATTATTATTATTTATTATAAGAGAGTGTCACATATTTTTGTAGCCTTCACAAAATACCGTTGCAGGTGACTGTACCTGTAAGTACCTAATATACAAGTAGTTTGTTGTTTCCGCTTGAGCAATAGTGAACAATGCGCAGTAGTGAACTAAGACAAAGCTTTAGTAACTCCCGTCTCAAGCGGCGGTTGCCAAATTTGGCAATTTATTGCTTAGCGGAAGTCTTACTCGTTCCGCCGTGACGTCACACTCGGCTATGGTTCTGCGCCGCTACTGGGGGTTGTATTTACTGACTACTGTAGGTACACAGACTACTAGAGTAAGAAGACTACTTTATCCTTCCAACAGCAATTCCAAGCAGCAAATTGACTGTCTAACGTTTAAAGTGTTTTTTTTACGTCAAACTTCTGTGAAATTATGATAAATTATAACTTCTGCGCTCCATCCACTGCGCACATCCTTAGACAAAATAACAATTACCTACTCAAATCGGGCGACGGAGCTCGGAGTAATCGGTGTTCATCCAAAAACATTTAAGATTTCGACGAATGGCGAACCTCCTCCTTTTTGAAAGTCGGTTAATATTTGTGAATAAAAGGAATCAATATCACAACCCAAAACTAAAAATTAAACCTGTCTTAGATTCTTAGCGTCACTTGCAGCTTTCGGGTTATGCGGACATTGCGGACTTAAGGATAACTCACACTACGACGGGACGGGACGGGACGGGCTGGTGCGGGACGGGACGATCTGTCAATTTCTATAGAAAGAATCACGTGATAGCTCGGAGCCCTCGGAGTTCACGTGACGTTTTCTATAGAAACTGACAGATCGGCCTGCCTCGTGCCGTGCCGTTCTAGTGTATTTTTAATATGGAATTTGACAGGTACACACGCGTCCAAAAGAAATTTATGAATGAATTCATTCATAAACTGCCCATGCAATTTTGAACGCCATAGTACAAATTCGGCTTAGGGCTAAACCCGAATGCTTAATCTTTGTGTTCTAATTCGAACTGAGAAAACTGTAAACCCCCGCTAGCGGTACGCAGCCACTTCCGCCACACACTTGAGGGAATATATTAAGAACTTCCTTGGCTCGTGAATGAATTTGCGTTTTGTATGGGGCCTGTTTTAACCGACGAGGCAGGGAAGGTTATGTTAAGTTAGTTGCGGAAACTACTTTTCTGGAGTTAAAGTCGTAAATAAAAACAAATATTATTTAGTGTTTATTTACGACCTTAACTCGATTATCAATTGAACGTTTAAAAATAAGAAAGGATTGCATATACCTATGCATTTACTTATGATATTTCGGACTCTGGTTGCCGTGATCGGGTAGCCCAGTGGTTAGCGCGTCTGCCGCGAAAGCAGGAGGTCACTGCTCACCAGGGACCTTGGTCACATTTTCTGTAGTATATGACATGACTGTGCCTACAATAATACCCTCCGCTAATATGAAGGCCGCAAAAAAATGTGCCTTCCATCGAAAATTAGCATTGACGGAAAAACCTCTTCGTCACTCTAATATGCAAGTGTGACAGAGATGGATAAAATTCCGCAATCGTTCGATTTTCGTGGTATAGGCCCTGTGTATAAATAAGATTGTGTATAAGTATAAGAAACTCCGTGAACATGGTGCTTGCAACAGTGTAGAAATATCGGGTGCTCAATAAAACAAAAATACGTAATATATTATCCTGTTTTAAATATTACATATAATTTATTTATTTATTTTTATTTACGACCATGTTTTATATGCATTCATCTAATAGCACTTTGAAGATATTAAGTGAAGTAAAATGTGCTTGTTTCTAATTAAAGGTACAGTCATGTTTATAAATATCTTTACACTTTTAAGAAAGAAGGGTCAAAATTGAATACAGATTTATATATATTTATGAAGCTGACCGTACCATTTTGTCGCTTTTGGATCATTTATTACATGTATTTCGTTTTAATTTAGACACCACAGTGTCTCCGACCAAGTTCAATACAATGTTCGGGGGGTACTTTCCCTCCTTATGTGTGTTCTATCGCCTATAAAAGGGTTGTGTTCTGAAGAATTGTTTGACATGATTTCAACGTCCACTTTTCACCATGACACCGCTCAAAGACAGGGCGCTCATCTACACACCTTGCAACCAAAATGGTCGCGCACTGTGCGGTTTCAGAGGAATTTCCTCCCGCGGACGCCCTGGCTGTGGAATGAGCTTCCTACCGAGGTTTTCCCGAAAGATTACAGTATGGGGTTCTTCAAAACAGGAGTGTACAAGATTTTAATGGGTCGGCAAGGTGCATGTGACCCCCCCCCCTCCCCCCCGGAATTGCAGTCGTCCATACGCTACGGTGACCGCTTTCCATCAGGCGGGCTTGCTTGTTTGCCATCGTCGTGGTATATAAAAAGCTAGGTACAAAAGTACCCATACCACTCTTATACAGTGTGTAAATCAAATACGGGCGAACCTCTTAACGTTGGTTAGTATAGGACATAAGAAATGTAATTAGGTAACTTTTAAATGGAATTGCAATAAAAAATTTATCAATAGAAAATAATTCGGCCCGCAATGTAATGCAAACACACCCGCGTCAAATCAAACATTCGTTGACAATTAATTATCAGCGTCAAATATATTATAGTACATTGCTGCTGAAAATTTTATTAAAAAATTATTATGGGGTCATAATTAAGTTTAACTTAAAAATATGTTTTAATTATTGATAACACTAATGAATTATATGTTTGGTTAAATTTATCGCTCGTATTAGACTTACACACTGTATAGCTCAAATATTTATAAAATATTAATTACAGAAATAACTTTCTTCATAACAGCATTTACAAGTATTAGAACATTTCAAAACAAATCTGCACGACCAAAATCTGCCCTTCAAATTAAAACCCCAACAGTCCAAGTAAATTCCAAGTCGGGCATCTCGACGATTTATCGACAAATATTTAGACAATATCGCTAATGGCGCATTCTGCCAAGACAAACTGTAATCCGCAACTATGGCGGTATTCAATAAATCGGCAAGTTACTCGAAGACCGGACTTATGGGCGAAGAAAGTATAACTCGGGCTGACCGGGGCTAGGGATGTGGCTAAGGTTCTATCGACAGTTTTGTCAAATTAAAGATTTGTTTTATCACGCTTTTGATGATTGATTTACAATATTAAAATAAATGCCACTTATTTAAAGTTTCACGATTTTCACACGTTATAAATTTAATAAAACGGGGCTTAATTATGTAAAACTTTGAAAACGAACCGGAAAAAGACTGGGAGTTTAGAGTTAGACTGCATCTGAGGGACCACGGGGGCAATGTCGCTCTTGAAACGTCGGAGGTTCGTTTTCAAAGTTTTACAATATTAAACCCCGTTTTAGTAAATTTATAATCGATTTTATAGCGTTTGCATGTTCTGTTTTATACGAAGATCAGATGTATGTATACGTATAGGATCAAATGCATACACCCTATAAAACAGGGCGGCACTTGACATACCCCGTACTACCTATATAACTAAAGTAAAGTCTGTAAAGAAAACCTGGTATAATTCTGACAAATTTTACCCAAATACTAAATATTCCCTTATACTTTTCAAAATTAATTTATTAACAAATGACGCGCAAATTAATTTGTTTCTAATTTTGAATGTAATGATTTTATTTAATGAAAATGTATATTTTTATGTGGTTTTTAGTCTTAAGTTTATATAGACCAATTGACATCTAAAATAAATGATTAATATTTTTTACTAAAATTAACTAAACAAATCCCATTATTGCGATTTGAGAATTGGATACTTTACTTCTTCTATTTGCGAACAAAATGCGACAATATCAGGGTGTGTAGCCAAGATGCCAATCGCTCACGCTCAGTCGCTAACGAAACGCAACTGTCATTGTCACACTGATAAGGAAGAGTGATAGAGAGAGGTAGCTACGATACGTTATTAAGCGTGAGCGATTGGCATCTTGGCTACGCACGCTGAGCATGTTTGAGAAAATGTATATTTTTCTAAATTTAGCTCAAATATTTTCATCGATATCCGTTCACCCCGCCACTAGAGTGCGGTTCGCCCTGTTTGCGCGTGGCAAGTCTGATCGTTTAAGCTGAAACAGTAGCTTACTTATTACCTGAGATGGCACAACTTGCTCCAACAGTTGCTGCCTAACTGATAAGGGTGGAAGTGAAAATTGTGTAATTAAAATATTGATGTGTCTAAAATGATACATACTTGAAAGTCACATTACACTGGAAGGTTTTATATTAATTTAAACAATGATAGTATATATATACAGCTTGGCAAAATAGAGTAAAAATTAAAAAGTGGCAACATCTTAGTAAGAGAGCGGGACGACACTACGATGTTGCCACTTTTTAATGTCTACTTAATAATATATATTATATAATGGAGTAAATTATCAACAGATTCAGATCATTTATTCATAAACACGCAATATTTACAAGTCAAAACCACTGCCAGGCTTCCGTAGGGGCCGCTCGACTGGTGATACTCTGGTTTCTGGTTGACGGCCGACACATCGTTGAGCACATGCAATTAATACAAAGTGAGAAGGACTAGGTATCAGTCAGCTTGGATATTGCGAAGGCCTTCGATTGGATTTGGCACAAAGCACTTCTTTCCAAACAAGCAGGCAGAAGCAAAAAGGTTGGAGTTGACGGTGAAATCTCAGAGTCCATGTCTGTGACTAGTGTGAATGATGGGGTTCCTAACGGCTGTGAATATTCAGCTGCTTACCGCAACCGGGCCAACGGACTTTGCGATTCGAACTGACAACTGTCAGAATGTTTCAGGTTGGCTAGCTTCCTTGGCTTTGCGTTAAGATGCAGCCTCGCATTGCAACGGGGAGTGCTCCGGGGAATTGTTCGGATTAATCCCTACCACTTAGTTTTGCCATTGCTCTACACGATCTTTTCATCCTCACCATTACGTGTAGATGGATGGCAATCCTCAACTGTGTGTGTCACCAGAAATGTCCTGCCTCGCATAGTCAAAGTGTGGAATGAACTGTCACCAGCGGTATTCATACAACGATAAGACTCCGCAGGTGTTGCAAGTCAATGAGCGACGTTTATTGCTTACGTTTAAACGTTTTTTGTAAGGTGTAACCTAATTCCCGAAAAAAAACACTCTAAGCCACACTACAAGCCCGCGGCGCGGACCTCTAATCGCACCCACAGAAGATATTTGACAAAAGTTAAACGCTGCAGCATTACATGGTATCCCACATAGGTACCTACCTAACTGCGACATTTGTCGGAGGTATCAGGAAACAACAAACATTGTAAACAGTATTAATGCTACCTTCTCCGCCTGGCCCGTTCCACTCTTGAGTTTCGCATCGGCGAACCAACACATGGAAGTATTAATAACTTAAGGCTTGCTTACCGCCTGGGCTGTGTTTTAAGACTTTAGTACTCTCACCGTTTACCAAATTGCATTGCTGGAGTACACGTGAAAACTACTGGTAACACGTGTATTCGACATAGGTAATAAAATAACTATTTTGTCGCCGCATAGTAATGGTACATTCCTGTCGAGGCAGGGAAAAAGGCGATTTGCAGGCTGAATATTATGTTTAAAACGGACGACTTGCTTATACTTACTTACGTATACGCTATTCAACTATTATAATAATAACTACAGACCTTCTGTTTTGGCTGTTTAGGTCCAATCACAACTTTTTAAAAAGTTTGGAGTTCGACAAAGAATGGAATTTGTATACAATTTTTCTGTCGCGTAATCGAGACTGCATTTTCTGTAACTTTTTATTTTTGGTTGACCATAAACAACGCACTTTACGACCTAATTTGTAACCGGTAACGTCGACTTTATATAGAATTTTTGAGAAAACTTACTTGTATAATGCATGTAAATTAATAACGGTCTTGAAGTCAATCGGATGTTTTATGCTGCAATACTATCTGCCACTATGAAGGCCACAAAATACATGCACTCTTATGCCTATACTAAAACAAATAAGATTGTGTACCTGCCTAGGGTGAAAGATTGTCAATTATTGGGAACACTTTAGATTGACCACAGTTGCCAGAAGCAATTAGCAAAGTCAATATTGTGTAGGCGTAAAAAGCAAATGCAAAAATATTGTCTTCTGTTAGTTCTGTTACCGCGATTGTTATTCATTGAAATTAAACACTTTAGAACGGATTAATCGCGTTTATTAACACCATGATCCTACGTTTCGAGCCCTTTACAGCACTCGTTTTCACAGGGTTAAGATGATGACTGAGAGAATGTGAATTCTCCCCGTCAATAAAAAAAAAAGCGATTAATCCGTTCTAAAGTGTTTAATTTCAACAAATGCAAAAAACTTATCTGTTTAGTACGTAGCTCGTAGGTAGGTTTACTTATATATTTTGCCAAAGTTAAACATTCATATTTTTACATTCTTCTATCCTATTCTTCATACTTCTACACTAATCTGTGCTGATATGTCCATCAGGACATCTACCTATTTATCTACGGGAGTTAGAAGACTATGACCCTATGAAGGTTCGTCTGAAGATAATTTCAATTACATCTTACAATTCAAGTTACCCCACTGCATTCACTAGACCCCAAGATCGCCATCAACAAATTAGACCAAAAGATAACTTTGGCAACTCTCACAAACTCGTATCTCTTCAATACAAAAAAGAAAACACCACCTTCAAGCATAGAAATAAAGTCAAAATTCCAATACATCGCAAACCTCTATTGCGAGATTTTAAAAGTAACTTCATAAGTGAGCATCGATATGCCTAACGAAAATTCTCAGTTTAGGACGTTGTCGTAATAAACAAAATTTGAGATTCTCGACGCTGGTGGAGTGTCGGGAGAATCGTTTGGATGCGACAAGGTTCTAATGCTATTCAGGAAACAGACGATAGATTTCTAATCAAAGATGCGGGTGTATCTTAGCAAATTAGAGGGGAGCTACCCTTTTGTGGATAGGGCTGACGATTCGATTGGAATAAAGGTTATTTTCATAGTAATTTCTATTTTTAAATTAGGGTTCGCTATGCACCTGTATAAGACAAACTACGCGCCTATATGATACTTCGTTGGCTACGTATTCTTGTTGCTCTTTTTTGCATTTTTCGCTAATAAATCTCATAGCTTTATTAAGTGCAAGCGATCAAAGCTTGACTTAAAACTCAAGATTAAAGGATGACTTACACTAGGATGGGACGGGACGATCTATCAATTTCTATAGAAATAATTACGTGATAACTCGGAGCCCTCGGATGTCACGTGACGTTTTTTATAGAAACTGATAGATCGTCCCGTCCAGCCCAGTTCCTTCCCATTCTAGAGCAAGTCATCCTTAATATGTCAAGAAGAAGAAATAAAATGTCCGGTCAAACAGAGGTTACATACATTTTAACCAACTTAAGTTTTTAGAGAGATTCTCAATCCTTTCTTTTTATTGGTTTATTTACGTATTCTGATGTATCGAATACTCGAAAAAGGCGCTACAGATTTAAAAAAACTTTTAACTCGGTGTCGTTACCGCCGTTTTGAATGAGTAGGGCTTAGGTTTAGAAAGGGTCAGTCGATGTGACACCTCTAGAGTTGCAGGCGTCTATAGGCTACGATATTCGCTTACCATTATGTCACCCGTATGTTTGTTTGCCTCCGACGTGGTATTTAACATTGACAGCCCTGAATATTGTGCGCAAGGAGCTCCATACTTCTCCATACCGTCTTAAGTGGAGGGCTCTAATATCCAAAATACGTCTGATACTTGTATGTATATATATGACTCATGGATATGTGCTATGACTCATAGAGACTGTAACTCCATTACATTAGTAAGCTAAAGTGATTAGGTATATTTTTCGCTTTTTGCCAGTCTTGGCTCACAATTTCTTAGAGCTTTCTGGTGTATTTCTAATATCAGGCACCTACCTATATCCGTTATATGCTATATAATCACATTAATCACATAAATACGGAACACTCCTTTGTAAGTGATCCAACACTTTCGGATAGTTTTTAAGTACCTGTGGCGTTTAAGATTTATAATAATAAAAGGAATGTCAGTTGACACTCGCCGGGAGCTGGGCGGGGGGTAGGCATTCTGCCTTCGGTCCTGACAGCGAGCGGACGAGTGCAACCTGAACATTTGGAACCCTTAAATATTGTGTTATTGTATTCCCTAATACCTACATAAGAGACGGGACACCACATGTGGCGACGAGTTACCAAGTAAGTGAAAATCCTGTCTCAAAAATGTTAAAGAGGGATAAAATAGTAAGTAACAAGTTGCATCGCTATAGCTACCTATTGCTAAATATACCGATGCAATAAAGAACCCACGAGATGTACGTAAATGTAACCAAAAATCTTATAGAAATTGTATATTCGCTACCTAATTTTTACTGGTAAGAAAACTTTAACCTTGTCAAATAACGTAAACATTACAAACAAAGAATTATTGTTTAGCTACGTAGTAATCGGTATAAATAATAAAATACCGCGATAATTTGGCGATAGCCTTTTGTTTACCTCCTTTTGCTTCCTTTTTTTTTCCGTACAGATTTCTTTTGTGGTTTGCAATTAAGAGTGTTTGTATTGTAATGTAAATACCTAATTGATAACCGATAAGGTGTCAGGCTGCGGCGGCGCATCCTGACATCACAGGTTATTGTGTAGCGATTTATTTGCCTTCTAGTAGATTACACTTACCTACCCACTACCCACTAAGAATAATTATATTGAATTGAATAGCAATATACAATTGATTTTTGTGTTACAAATATATATACATATAGTCAGTACATCACAAGAATAGTTGTGTCATGCCGGTTGTATGTTTTCCAACCAGCACAAGATAAATAAATATAAATTAATTGGTACATGCATAATGCCTATTTACGGCGCAAAGTTCCATACTGATTAAATCTGTGGGTATCAGTATAAGTGTGTACAAGCCTCACGAGTAAAAATGTCGCCTTATTCTAAAAGTCAGTATCAACTATAAACAATGTTATAAAAATATAAACCGCCACAGTTCCTGCAAGACTCGTACCGTGAAAACTTTGCACTCACATCTTTGACAAGATTTTTCTCAATACTCTAGTTTCGTCTTGGTTTTAATAAAAGGTAACTAAGTAATAAAAGTTATTACTAAAATTAATTTAATTTAACTGCAATAAAAATATTCAGTTAATTTCATTTTAATGTTTATATGGTTATTTTTAAACTCAGGTATGAAACAATATTCTCGAGAAAGAAAAGAAAATAGTAAGTTAGTTAGTAACAGACGTAAACAAACTATTTCTATTGTTTTAGGTAGCCCACAATGTCCCAATTACCCCCACTAGAACATTTTGAATGCGATTCTGATCCCACATCGTTGGGAGTCCGCTGGGAGAAATGGAAACGGTCTTTAGATATTTATTTATTGGCTGCAGCCATAGTAGACCCGAAGAAGAAAAGAGCCACTCTTCTTCACATGGGGGGGCCAGCTTTTCAAGAAATTTATTTCAACGTCCCGGGTGCTCATATCCCGGATGACGCAAACCCACCTGATCCCGATGTATATAAAACAGCTCTTGAAAAACTGGATGAGTACTTCCAACCCAAGCAGAGTAAGGTTTACGAACGGCACTTATTCCGATCAATAAAACAGGAATCGGGGGAAAAGTTCGAAAAATTTGTTATAAGACTACGAACTCAGAGTTCTAAATGCAAATTTAGTGACGAAAATGAACATTTGATTGACCAAATTTGTGAAAAATGTGAGTCAAACGAGTTGCGCAAAAAAATATTGACTTTAGGCGACACTGCTACTCTTGACAAAATAATAAGCGAGGCAAATATTCTCGAGTCGGTCCAAAGACAATTGTCTGGATTTAGTGGCAACACACAAACGATCAATAAAATCGATGGCAAAAGGAACAACTATGACGCTAAGTGTTCACGATGCGGTGGTTCTAAGCATAAAAATGATAAGTCTTGCCCTGCTATAGACAAAGAGTGCCTCAAGTGTGGTTACACTGGCCATTTTAAGTCTCAATGCAGAACTCGTGCTAGCAAAAGAAAAAATTCTGACCGAAGTGACAACAAAACAGCGGCTAAGAAAGCTAAATTTGAAAATCCGAAAACCAGTGAATCGCAAACTACCCGACAGCAACAAACAAATGCAAAACAGAACATAAATTATATTTTCTATATGGACGATGACACCAAAGTAAATTGCACTATCGGGGGTGTCAATGTAGAATTGCGTATCGATTCGGGGAGCAAGTCTAATATAATAAGTGACAAAACTTGGTCGTACCTAAAAGAAAGCGGGGTGCAAATCACTAGCCAAGACGCGAACCCAGACAAGATTTTTATGGCTTACGGCAACACGCCCTTAACTGTCTTAGGATCGTTCGAAGCGGAAATCTCCCTTGGACCGGAAACAAAACCTGATATTTTTTATGTCATCAAGGATGGAAATCGCGATCTTTTAGGGAAAAATTCTGCCATAGCCCTTAAAGTGCTAAAGTTGGGTCTTGACATAAATGCGGTAAGTAATGAAGACAAATTTCCTAAATTCAACAATGTGAAATTATGCATTTCCATAGATAAATCTGTAACTCCGGTTAGTCAGCCCTACCGTAGGATACCAATTCCAATAGAAGAAAAAGTTAATAATAAAATAGATGAGTTAATTAAACTTGACATCATTGAACCGGTGGAGAAACCTTCGGGATGGGTTTCCCCAATAGTACCGGTACTAAAGAGCGATGATAATGTTCGCCTTTGCGTAGACATGCGTTGCGCAAACAAGGCCATTGTGCGTGAAAATCACCCTCTTCCAACCATGGATCAGCTTTTGTCGCGGTTTAGATCTGCTAAAATATTTTCGAAGCTTGACATTAAAGATGCATTCCATCAGATAGAAATTGATGAAGACTGCCGGGATATCACAACTTTTATAACCAATCGAGGATTATTTCGTTACAAAAGGCTAATGTTCGGGATATCCTGTGCACCGGAGCTGTTCCAGAAAACGTTGGAGCGGATTTTGTTGCCGTGCGACGGTGTCGTTAATTTCATTGACGACATAGTCGTCTTTGGAAAAGATGAAACTGAACACCGTGCACGACTAGATCACGTCCTTTGCGTTCTTAAGGATGCTAATGTACTGTTGAACGAGAAAAAATGCATATTTAATGTCAAGCGTATCCATTTTTTGGGTCATGAGCTTTCTTGTGAAGGAATTAGACCCCTTGACACTTATGTAAAAGTAATTGAGACATTTAGGCCCCCAAGAACCGTGGAAGAAGTTCAGAGCTTCTTAGGGCTGGTAAATTACGTAAACAAATGGATACCTAATTTTTCAACCCTAACGGAGCCAATTCGGAGGCTATTGTCATTAAAGCTCGGTCAGAAGTCTAATGTTTCGGAACATTGGCACGAGGAACAAGCAACAGCTTTTGCAGAGCTCAAATCTTGTCTTAATAGTATCAAGTCCCTAGGATTTTACGATCCTAACGCCAAAACATTAGTCATGGCTGATGCCAGCCCAGTAGGGTTAGGAGCAGTTCTTGTACAATTAGGTCCAATGGGTCCCAGAATCATCGCCTATGGTAATAAAAGTTTGTCTGAGGTCGAAAAGCGGTATTGCCAGACAGAAAAGGAAGCTTTGGCCTTAGTGTGGGCCGTTGAACATTTCCACATGTATCTGTATGGCAAGGAGAGCTTCGATCTGGTGACCGACCATAAACCATTGGAGGTGATTTTTGGACCACGTTCGAAACCATCTGCTAGAATAGAACGATGGGTATTGCGATTACAAGCTTATAATTTTAAAGTCGTGTATAAACCGGGCAAAACAAACATAGCAGACCCGTTATCGCGGTTATGCACAGAAATCGAGACTTCATCTTTTGACGATGAACAATACGTCCATAAGCTTGTTGAATACGCAAGACCAATAGCGATACCAATGCATACCTTAGTGGAAACTTCTCAATCAGACGAAGATACTCAATTGATATTGAACGCATTGGAACGTAACGATTGGGTCCCACGAATTAACAACTACAGGGTGTTTCAATCAGAACTATGGACTCATGACGGCCTTTTACTACGCGGTGATAAAATAGTGGTACCTCTAAAATTGAGACAACAAGTCCTAGATGCGGCTCATGAAGGGCATCCCGGCATAGTTGCTATGAAGGGTCGGTTACGCACCAAAGTTTGGTGGCCTAAAATAGACAAAGATGCCGAGAATAGGGTTAAAAGTTGTAAAGGCTGTACATTAGTTTCTGCGGGTAATCCGCCAATCCCTTTAAAAAGACGCACTTTACCCACCGAATCGTGGCAAGATATAGCAATTGACTTCCTTGGGCCACTTCCTTCAGGACACTATCTGCTAGTAGTCGTCGACTATTACAGTCGTTACAAGGAAATAAAGCCAATGAAGTCAATTACCGCGAAAGACACGATAGCAGTGTTAGATGAAATATTTTCGAGGGTAGGTCGTCCCCTGACTATTACGGCTGATAATGGCAGACAATTTACAAGCGATGAATTCAAAGCTTTTTGTAATGAACTAGACATAAAAATATATTATACAACCCCATATTGTCCCCAACAAAATGGCGAGGTCGAGCGTCAAAATAGGGATATTTTAAAAAGATTAAAAATAAGTCTAAGTCAAAAATCGAATTGGCAAAAAGACATCTTGGATTACCTTGTTATGTATAACGGAACTCCCCATACCACAACGGGTAAAACACCGTCTGAAATGTTTTATTCCAGGAAATTTAGAGACAAGATCCCTTCTCTAGAACCAGGCACAAGCTTAAATGATTCCGAAAGAGAAGGGGAAAAGACATGAAGATTTGAAAAGGAAGGCACAAGATAATGAATTAGAGATAGGAGAAAAAGTATACGTTAAAAATTTTGTAAAGGAAAATAAACTTACCACCCCTTTTAATCCAGTCACTCACACCGTTATAAGCTCTAATGGAAATGAATATAAAATAAAAAATAATGAGACCGGGCAAGAATATCGCCGCAACATAATTCATTTGAAGAAGGTGGAAGGAGATTGGCGTATATGCAACCCAAACGCCACGGAGAACGAGGATCTAAGTAAAGATACAGATTCAGATACAGAAGATGAAATGGCAGCTAACGAATGATTAAAAGGTTGTCTATTTCAGGCATAATTATAGGGGAGACCAACGAAGGGATAAACCATGATGATAGAAGAATAACTACAAACTAATCGGAAGCTTTTACGGTGAATCAGTTGTAGTTGAGTAAATTGAATTGAGTGTACTGAAGTGGAAGTGTACCTTATTCTCCTTATGGTAATTGTATACATATACAACGGATGATTGTAAAATAATGGGTTAATCTAATTTCTTATAAAAAGGAAGAGATGTGGCGTTTAAGATTTATAATAATAAAAGGAATGTCAGTTGACACTCGCCGGGAGCTGGGCGGGGGGTAGGCATTCTGCCTTCGGTCCTGACAGCGAGCGGACGAGTGCAACCTGAACATTTGGAACCCTTAAATATTGTGTTATTGTATTCCCTAATACCTACATAAGAGACGGGACACCACAGTACCTAATTATAAGATTATAAATTGCATATAACTTAGCATGCGATACTAAGTAATTAATCAATCAATGTATTCTCGGATCATCCTAGTTAAGACCCTGACATCCTTTTAACCAAATATTACCCTGTATGTAAGTGCATTTTACATCCTCTGAGAAATCCTACTAATATTATAATTTATAAACAAGAAAGTTTGTAAGTATGGATGTTTGTTACTCTTTCACTTAAAAAGTACTGAATGGGTTTTAATGACTCATAGAGACTGTAACTCCATTACATTAGTAAGCTAAAGTGATTAGGTATATTTTTCGCTTTTTGCCAGTCTTGGCTCACAATTTCTTAGAGCTTTCTGGTGTATTTCTAATATCAGGCACCTACCTATATTCGTTATAAGCTATATAATCACATTAATCACATAAATACGGAACACTCCTTTGTAAGTGATCCAACACTTTCGGATAGTTTTTAAGTACCTAATTATAAGATTATAAATTGCATATAACTTAGCATGCGATACTAAGTAATGAATCAATCAATGTATTCTCGGATCATCCTAGTTAAGACCCTGACATCCTTTTAACCAAATATTACCCTGTATGTAAGTGCATTTTACATCCTCTGAGAAATCCTACTAATATTATAATTTATAAACAAGAAAGTTTGTAAGTATGGATGTTTGTTACTCTTTCACTTAAAAAGTACTGAATGGGTTTTAATTAAACTTCACAATAATATAGCTTATACATCAGAATAACACATAGGCTACAATTTCTAAAGATATTGCGCAGACGAAGTCGCGGGCACCAGCTAGTAGATTATATGTTGGGGCATCTCGTTAATCTCGATGGAAGGGCCATATGTCGTATAACGTGATTAGATTTAGTCGATTTTAAGTAACAAAGGGGTCAAAAGTGCCTCCTGCATCTCCCGATGGTTCGTGTAAAAATATACACACTGCAGCTGCGTTGCCTCATGCCTGAACTTGGCTGGACACCTAGCGTCAAAGTCGCGAACTAAAAGTAACAAAGTAAACACCAACCCCATCTAGCGTCGAGTAGATGCAACTCAAGCGCTCTATAATGTAAACTAATTATGAAATTGGGAAATACTGAGCATTATTCCGAATACATTTTAATTTGCGTTGAATACTGTAAATAATTTGTCATTTATTTCGTATATTAAAAAAGATTTAACGACCTCTGTATAAGATACTTTACTAAAAATCTGTCAGACTCAAGAAAAGAAATTCACGTCAATGGCTGTCACATAATATGGAAGTTTAGTAATGTTTTGTTCGTAGAAAATTATAAGCGTTATAGTTTATAACGTATTTAGTATTTAAAACATGCTCAGATGTCGAATAGCGTGGCTTGTAAGTGCCTAAGTGTCTTTTTTATTTATTTTTACGTGGTTAAAGTATTTCGTAAATAGTTAGGATGTAGGGAACATAATTGCCGGCCATATCGGGCGATCCAGCATATCATAAATAAATAAATAGTGGGTATGTCCGTCAGGCATCCGCCCGACAAATTTCGCATACATTTATTGGCAGATCCGGGGGTTGTGCCCGAACGTAGGTATATGGCCAGCTAATGGAATCTGATAAGAATGATAAAGGCTCGCGATTGAACATACTTATTTCCTATACGTAGACAAGTCCTCCTCCTTAGTCGTTCACTCTTGACAGAGTAGTCGTGGTTTTATGATGGCGGGGCGACTGTGGATAGTGTAGCCCTCGCAATGCTCCTCCACTTGTTACGGTCTTCAGCGTTACGCGAACATTAACACAAACGTAGACAAGTACTTTTTAATGCTTATTATAATACACGACTCAATAGGTAGGTACTTAAATTTTTTAGTTCTTGAATGGATAAATTTCCATTTAATTTTTTTTCGTTAATTTTTGGTAGAGTGCCCAGCGCCATTTTTCTCTCCTCTTTGTTAAATTTCCATTATGTATATACTGTATATAATTCTGTAAATATCTCTCTTTTTCTTCCCTGGACCATGCCATTTAATTTATATAACGATTTATTTTTAACATTTATAAGTTTAATAGTGTAGTTTACATTCTTAGGTTTGTTTTTGTATATTTTACAGGTATTTCGAAGTCAAAACAGATGGGTTCAGTTTCACCAAGCACAGAAGTTCAGCCCCCGACAAAGTTACCAGAGCAATCATATTCACACTATTCACAACCATTTACTTAGGTATGACATTTAAATTTTTAACGGGTTTTAAGTTTTGAAGGACCTTTTGGTTTATTTATTTTCACGGAAGGAATAAGTACCTACTCGTATATTATTGAAAAGTAATATAAAAAATATTCCATAAATTTCAAAACATCAGAAACAATACATAAAATAAACATACAATAACTCTAAAACCTAAATACTACCTATGCCAGGTCCAAGAAAGGAATTGTGCCGATGATGCCGGCTGTGTTACCCCGCTGCATAGCGAGACTAAGGGCCTACGCTAGCTGAGGCGGATTACCCGGAACGGACGCCCTTTTAATAAGAAATTGTATGAACAGCGCTAAATGAAGCGGGCCCACGGAGCGGGTGCGCCATACTAAATCCGAGTAAATCCACCCGCCGCGTGCACCCGCTCCGTGCACCCGCGTCAGCTAGGCTCTAATACGTTGAGTGAGGTAACTTCCAGCTCTTCGGTCACCAGTCACGTCCCTGAGTCTCTTCTCTCCTTTGGCAATTTCGGCCGCCTCTGCAGAAGCTGCCGGTTTCACAGACGTTCGGTGGAGATGTGACTGGGCCAGTATGTCAACGCAGGTTACATCCCACACTAGCATCCGCCCCATACTCCACGGAACCAAGGACTGGTCTCTTACCGTCGGCTCCAAAAGAGTAGGCACATTGACCGAAGCAAGTAACTTAATATGTTTCAGCAGTCACAAAGCGTTTACACCGAGAGAAGCACTTCGCTCCATCCACTTCGCTGCCGCGCTGCGGAAGGAAGAGGAAGTGAAGGCGCCAAATTTCCCCGACTCCGTGACCACCGGCGACGTAAAGTAAGAATTCGTTACTAAATTATTTTAATTGTAAGCAGTAACTTCTGTGAACAGGGTGAACGATACCAAATATCCTAGATAGAAGGGAATTAATAAGTGAAAAAACTCAGGGCCACGGACGAGTTGGAACCTTTGTGCCAATACCAGTATCCTCTCGTAGTAGTATCTAGAATCAATTAAATCAATAGATATTTTTCTCAAACATGATCGGAAATACATACGCATTTATGTCACGAAATGAAGACATGAAATTTCTTGCTTACGGCTCCCTCCATTTACTTCTTGGCCGGCGGCCGTGAAGTAATGTATGGCGTAAGTATGAACGAAACATTATTGTCCGCTGCTCTAACTTTTTTAATTTGCGTACTAACACTAAACTGACAAAGGAAAAATTACATACAGCCAATGACCACTAGATACTTTCGACATTAAAAAAAAACAAATTCTATGGATTTATGTATATTTTTATTTATTTATTATATTCAACAATTTTACAGCATAACAGTTCTACACCAAAGCACCGTAAAATTCATAAAAAGGAAACAATATACAATAAATTTGTAAATTACAAAATTATACAAAAATTAATAAATAACAGATGACTCCCGATTATCCATCGCCTCACAGAACCTAAGACACACACTACACAGAACACTCCAATCACTTGCAAAAATGTCGCATTCTGGTGCTGATGCGAAGAGCGCGTATATTTATGGGAGCAGGGACCGGAACCGGTTACCATAACCCGGGTTTTTCATAAGGTTATTTTAAAGGTTGTTTTCAAAACACCTCCAATTCGGTTAACTCATGATACGGAAACCTTAATCATTCGGAAACCTTATCGGTCCAGTTAACCCCAATTAACCTCTAACCAGTAACTAACCCCAATGAATTCTGTTAGTGTTTTATTCTGTTTTGAACAGTTCAAACGAAAGTAATCTTTATACGCCCAGGAATTAGACTTAATATTGAATGACCATGGCTAGGAGTTAGGACGTTGTCGCTCGCTGTGGAACCAGGTTTGTTTTGCTCTTAGTGTGGCATCGTTTCTTTATTTCCTTACTATAACCTAACATTTTAGGCCTAACATTTTTATTATCATACATAGAAATGAAAGCGGCGTGAGCGTTTGTTTCTACTATGCTCAAGTTTATTTATTTTTCTTGTAGTTAATCAGTCAAATATAGGTAGAGTCATAAATAATCATCATACATGGGTAACTTAGCGCAATTATTCTGATATTATTTAAAAACAAAACATAACTATTAGTCTCAGATTACGAAGCGATAAAATTCAGCAAATAGTGCTATTTTGTGAGTACATCTTGTGACGGCTGTCGGTAAAGTTAAAACTTTTTAAAATCTCGACATTGTTATCCTTTGTAAAACCAACAGCTAATTACCTGCACGAAATAGTACCATAAAGAACAAGAGATATTTTATTAATAACAACAGTATTCCTTTGGCAATAAAGTTCAAATTGTTATAGCATGCACTCAACGTATAACCTTTTGAAATTAAGAACCGAGGCGTGGTCAACCAGGTGTCTGTTTATTTTTCATAATTAAAAGTTGATTTGATTATTGTAGCTTGTGTTTTGTGTTAAATTTTGCAACTTACGTAGGTAGATATTAAAAAAAGTGGGAACAGATTTCTTATCGATTTGAGGATATTGTGCAAGCTTCAGTCGCTACGCTACCAAGTACCGGCAACGTTAGCTACACTGTATTCTATTCCCGATATTTCTTACAATCGACAACTGGCCTACTTTTTGGATTTTTAATGCATTTGGATTCTTGAATTTTTAATCCATGCTTAGTTCATACACTACTCAACTACAGCAAAAATAATATAATAAATACCACCCTCTAACTAAGACTTGCAAAACACGCTACCGGAGGCCTATTGCATAATCAGTTGTAGCTTGTAATATTAGCGGAAGTCTCTTTTCAATCCCTTTTATTAGAAAGAGAGTTCCGCTAATATTTTAAGTTACAAAATAAATTATACAATTGTCCCCAGGTGGTCAGATCATATTTCATTTCTAAAAGGTTTTATGTGAAATGCGTCCTATTCCAATTTGACCCTTATTCTTAAGACAATAAATTTGTAATTTATATTACAGGTTTTTGTATTACTGCATTTCATTTTCTGCAGGTAATTAGCGATTGGGTTTAACAAAAGACACTACAATGCTATTCATAGCAGATAAGTTTCAAGTGGAAATCGTGATTTCAAACTGTTTACATTATAAAACGGTGAATAGTTTTTGTCTTTCCTTAATTTCTCATATATGCGTCAAGAGTGATAATGCGACAATAAAAGTCTTGTTTATTACCAATCTTAATACGATTTTGCCGGCAATTACTTTCTTTTCTTACCTGGGTGCGTAGCCAAGATGCCAACCGCTCACGCTCACTCGCTAATGAAATGCAACTGTCATTGTCACGCTAATAAGAAAGAGAGATAGAGAGAGGTAGCTACGATACATTATTAAGCGTGAGCGATTGGCATCTTGGCTACGCACGCTGACGTCTGACGTGTTTTCACTTGAGACCGCTATTTGCTACCATTGGCAAAACAAAAGTATGTATTTGAGTTAATTGTAAGCAAGTGCAGCAAGCGGTGCTCCAAATGATTATGACATACTTTGATATTGGATACTTATTATTATATTATTTTTTCGTATCTCGTATTATCGTAGTAATGAGCAAAATTTGTATAATCGTACGAGTTTGAGATTAGGGCTCCCGATTACAAGAGTACACGCTGACACGTGGCTCCGTGTACACGAGTCGTGTCTTAATTACACGTGGCCTAATGGCATGTTCCAAACAGAGCAGAAAACCGGTATCGTGTGTGACAAGACGCTTCTGTAATGTGTTTAAATTAATTTGAAAATGTACCGACAATAAATGAGTAATTAAACATCTATAATTTATTTTATTACATTACAATATCGCATCTCGAGATACTCTGGGTATAACTTTTTTAAGTAGGTATATTCACGGAAATACTACTAAAATTACAGTCTTTCTCCGGGACCACGGGGGCAATGTCGCCCTTGAAACGTCGGAGGTTTGTTTTCAAAGTTTATACACGATTAAGCCCCGTTTTCGTAAATTTATAATACTAAAATTATAATAACAATATCTAATTATATACAAAATCTAACAATGAAAAAGAGTTTTCTACTGATTTTATTTCCTTTAAGAACTCTCATATGTAACAGGAAGAATAATTATAATATAATTTGATGGCCATAGAGTTAGAATTTTTTTTAAGCTATTGCATAGCTTCTATCGCGGGCCTTGAGCGCGGGGACTGAATCCAGAAATTCCGTAACGAAAAAAAACCTGACGCTCCCCACTCCGACCTCCGACGGACCGAAACCGACTTTATTCACTTTGTTACAAAGTTCTTTATCGGGGAAAGGATATATCTCCAAACGAATGTCGCTAAGTGTCATATTCTATACAAAATATTGAGGACAGTAGCTTTTATTACCAGAGATACGGCGATGTCAAACGTCAAAATAAACACTATTATTTTAGTCCCGCCAAAATCAAATATGTTAGTCGCAAACTTATGTTTCTTATTTCAGTTATCATAAACCTATAGTTTCAATGATAAATATTCCTGAATAACCAACAGCTACTGTAAGATAATAAAACCCACATGTATTGTAAAATAATGTTGACAACTTTTCTATCAAAAACATTGAATTTGAAAATGAATAATGATCCACAAGAGTCTACAACAAAATATGGGACCACCATTGACGCGGTATTTTCTAGGTATTTAGAGGATATTAAGTCGCAAACTTATGTTTCTTATTTCAGTTATCATAAACCTATAGTTTTAATGATAAATATTCCTGAATAACCAACAGCTACTGTAAGATAATAAAACCCACATGTATTGTAAAATAATAAAAACATTTTAAACAATATTAACTTTTTATTTATTAAATAATAGAAAAATTTGTTTTCTTATCGGTCACCACGCTCAAAAAGTGTAACTTGAATTAATATCAAAGAAAAAGAAATACTGCATGAATAAAATAAATAAATAATTATAATTGCATAAGTTGATACAAAATGATATACTTAATGCTTTACCGCGGCAGTCCCCGAGTGCCACACGTATTTTTTGAAATAGTTTTAATGTCTGATGTGTCGGTATTTAGATCGTATTTATATCGTTTTTCCCTTCCTTTCATTTTAAACAATTCTATATTATGTTTTACGAATATACACATAACAAATACATATAAGGATGGCAAGGGTAGTATACTTTTTTAAATAATGGCTTGCAACTATCTAGGTAATATGCTCCACACAAAGATCTTACTCGTAAACACTTTCTTTGGGCTAAGAAAACCTTATCAGCATCTGATGAGTTGCCCCATATTATTATTCCGTAACAGATTTGCGACGATACATAACCGTTATAGGCTGCCGTTGCTGCCGCCTCAGAGACGGTTGCTCGCAGACGATACAAAATATAATTAAATCGATGTAGCTTATTACAAAGGGTATTAATATGGGCTTTCCAATTACAAAACTTATCATTCTTAATTCCTAGAAAAACTGCACTTTCCGTTTCATTAAGTTGTACTTACGCCATTAAAATCGGCAGATAATCTAATTGGTTTTGCTATTATAAGTTTGAAATTAAACCAGTTGTGTTTTGGTTAAGTTAACTTTGAGATTATTATTTTCTAACCAATTTGTTACATTTGTTAATGTAGGTACATGTAATAATATTTCTTAGAGAACCATCTGTATTTTCTTTAATTACTATGGTTGTGTCATCTGCAAATAGTATAGTGTCATTTTGTGTGGCGCCAGGTAAATCGGTGATGTAAAGTAAAAACAAATACGGCCCTAGTATACTACCCGATGGCACGCCGCATGTGTTAATGATGAACGGCGAATTATACGTTTTGTTAAGGTTTTTAACTATTTTTGTAACTTCTACACATTGTCGCTGCCCATTGAGATAGCTTTTTAGCCAACAGTACGCTTGCCCTCTTATACCGTATTTAACTATTTATATTACTTTAATAGCAATGTTTCATGGCACCCTAGATCCATAAAGCCATCCAGGATCTAGATTTCTGCTCATTCTATGCATTCGTGTACATACACACAGAAAACATAGAAAAGCGGAAGTGTTTACCGTGACACCAATTAGTAGGTATAGGTATCGGGATACAAAGTATCAACTCAAAATATGTGTAATAATAATTTGACTGGATTACGTAAATTGTAAGAATATTAATGTAAAATACCAGACCAAGATAATATAACGCATCGCGGCTTAGACATTGCCGAGATTCATTTTTTATGTGGAACCGATAAGGGCAATAACAATAAGCCTGCACTCGGTCGGTATTCATCTTTGTGCACTTAAATGTCATTGTCTCATGAGAGTAATTAGTAAAAACAATGCAAGTAAAGTTTTTGAAGCAGGAATTTCTAGAGCTGCTTTCAATATTATCATTTTAAATTGCCATAATTTTTATAACGATACCCTTACCAACAACTCATACCTATCCGTAGTCTGCACGTGCAAGGCCATTTTTTTGTTTTATAAACGAGCCTTTGTTAATATGAGCACGTCGGCTCCAAAAGCTAATCCTAATAATTACCTACCTACTAGATGTGGAAACTTAAGTGGCGAGTTGGCTATATGTTCAAAGTTTAGTGACACCTCTCTACCCCCAGCCCTCATACTGGTGTTGCTCTCGAGCTCTCTTAGATGTCGCTTTTTGTGGGGGCCCATCTTATGTGGGCGAGTCACCGTTTGCCGTAAATTAAATTTATTACCATTTTGTTAGGCAGACGTCTGATTTTATTCTCTATAATACAGTATTTAGTCAACCACCTTCACCTAATAGACCAGCATATTTTAGTTTCCATTAAATCTCAATAGTCTATACACCCTGGCGGTGCTGCCTCTGCATCCCATAACTCGGGCAGGTGCATCATTCGCTCGGTGTACCCCTTACATTTCATTAAATTGTCGAAAGGGTCTCAGCGTGTTGGCTTCGGCTCCGCGTACGCCTCCCAAAGGTCCGGAACACAATTGTTCCGTGATGGGAAGACCTACCTATTATGAAGATTTAAGACAAAAGTGTGATATTATTTTTTACTATCGTTGTAGAATTGTTTTTGCTGAATATTTTGTATTTTGATTGTTGTTCACATTGATCATAATATGTACTACGAGTATGTCTAATTTTTTGTTTGTATCCCTACTTTTTATTTTAATTATCATGCACTGTTACTTTACACGCCAAGGGGCCTTACCATGACGTCTTAACGTGATTCAGTTTAGGGCCTAAACTGAGTCGCTGCCATACAACTCAATACAGGTTCCTTACCTGAACCTGAACCTTAACTGAATTGCGTTAAAGGGCATTTTCAGAAAAAAGTGCATCCTTTTAATGAAAATGGGTCCTCAATTATCCATAAAAAAATTTTTTTGTCAGGTTTGTAACGGCCGATACGAAATGTATGAAAAAAATGCGTTACAAAGCTGACAAAAAAAACGGGACACTATTTTTCTTGTTTCCAATAGTACTCGTGATTCTGGTTACAAAAAACCCAAAACTTCCTATATTCAAAAAGAAATGAAAATGGTACCCTATTTTTGAAAATGCCCTAAAACGTTATGGTAACGGATAAGGATGGGTTAGGTCCGCGTGTATTTAAGATCTGTTTCTACGAGTACCACGGATACTCGGATCTAAATTACACGCGAGCCCGACTTGTAAACTTGGCTACCTAAGTTGTTTAATTATCATTGCACGTGCGGTATTAGACGATTTATTCCTATTCGTTCCTACTACAATGGTTTTGAATGTTTTGATTAAATAACTTAACAAAATATCACCTACCGACGTTAGTCGTAAGACTCGTAAGAGATATTCACTAAATTCGTTGAACAAGTTAAATCCGTCAAAATAAACACTACGAATAACTTTAAATCACAACATGCAAGCAAACGTAATGATGTTGCAGTTTCATTAATTGCAATTTTGTTTAGTACTACACTTTTAATTTTCGAAAGCTTAAGAAATTCACGTAATTAATAGAAGTATTTTTATTTATTATAACGTGAATTGAAGTTGTAAGGTATGATGACATTTTATTTGATGAAATAAGCTAGTTCAATCTAACGGGTTGTTGTGTATTTGAAGAAAAATAAGAAATTATTAACACGTGCCGTCGCGTTGCCGTCTTCGCTTTAATTTGAAAGTGTAAGACGTAGAAACCGCTTGTTATTATTAATACAACTCTAGTGTAACGGCTTATAGTTCAAAATTGATTGAAGTGACAACTATGAAACAAACCTGGGTTATTCTACCTGTTGGACCCAAAAAACAGTGCAAGATACAAATGTCCTAAGTACGAGGTTTTTATATGTCCTTTACGACATTTCTATCGTTCACTGTTGACACGGAATTGTCTTTGCCGATGCCAGCCTCTACTGTTATTAGATATTGAATCTAATTTACTTACACGTAAAGAGTATACTCGTTTGTTATAATAAGGTTAACAGTAACCTAAAGAAAACCCCAAACAAAAACCCTATCGGGATTGGGTTTTGCAGTTAACCGGGTTATGGTTACTGTTACAGCAACATTTCGCTTACCGTTTGTATTCGGTTACTGAATGTTGCTGTTACAGTATCATTGTGTAACAGATATGATTAGGTAACCAACTCGATAGGCTTAAGCCTAAAGAGGGGTTTTCCGGTCCCTGTATGGGAGTCCGCTGGATGCGGGTGGCGCAGGACCGGTCATTGTGGAAATCTTTGGGGGAGGCCTATGTCCAGCAGTGGACGTCTTTCGGCTGAAATGATGATGATGATGATGATGTATATTTATGTGCGGACATGGTGGTCGAATAGCTCATTCAAATGGAATCTTTAAAAAATATAAAAGGTGGCAAATTAAACATTTTTTTTCCTTATCAACTATTTAACCAGTAGTTATTTTAATTTTAATATTTCCTCACAATGTTTGAGAAAAGCATTATACAAGCCTCGGCCGGAAGAGACATTGCAAGACTTGTTTAATCTACCACAAACTCGTCCTGCAATCTCTTACTTCACGGCCTCTGCAGTAATGTAGGTACTATTACAAGTAGCAATAGTAATAATGCAGTTCATTTCCCTAAGGTTCCTGAACCCATCTTACAGCACTTTGATATGTGTGTAGAAAGAGTAGTGTATGCACTATACATAATTAGGCATTAAAACACTCTGTGTTGTTATTATGAAACTCGCACTCGTGTTAAAATACCTTCCATTATGTACAAACGCATAAAATATATATTTATAATATTCCAAAAGCGGTTTACAGCAGAACGGTACAAAGCACTGCGAACCATACCTAAAACAGACAAAAGAAATACATATAAAATTATAAATTGAAATTAAACACTTTTGAACGGATTAATCTTCGGATTTTATTGATTGATGGGAGAATTCGCATTCTCTCAGTCATCATCTTAACCCTGTGGAAACGAGTGCTGTAAAGTCAAAACGTAGGGTCATGGTGTTAATAAACGCAACTAATCCGTTCTAAAGTGTTTAATTACAATGAACAACAACCGCAGAAAGAGAAGACAATATTAAAAACATATAAAACTTAAAGACTACTTTTAACACGACACCCTTCGGCCAAAGTCTTCGCTCGCGATGGTCTCCATCAGCGGCCGCGGCACGGACGCCACTTGAACTTGGTGTCAAGAATGTATCTTTTCCTAATACCTATGTAAATTACTTCGTGGCGTTACCAGATACGTAAAGAAAGAAGGCGACGCAGTAGCCATGGACGAAGTCGTCATGGAGATAGAAACAGATAAGACAGCACTGCCAGTCATGTCGCCGGGACACGGGAAGCTTGTCAAGTACCTGGTTAAGGAAGGACAGGCTATCAAGTCCCAACAACCCTGCTTTGTAGTAAGTATCATCAGCATAATAGTTGAAAGATCTGACTGGATCTACATAACTATTGATTCTATCTACATACTATTTAATATTCCCAAATCAAAAAAAATAAGAATAATGGGAGAGAACTCTAAATAATAACGCCCAAAGTTAATTACAGTAGAATCCGGTTATAACCCGACGACCGGTAATATTAAGTCGTTCTAACCAGAACAGAAGTCGTACTAAACAAATTATCAATTTTAATGTTGTTTATTTATTTCAATAATCACACATGCATTACAATTCACTATGGTTCATGTAACTCAACGAACAATCAAAAAGGAGAATTATTTTTTTCTTTAGCGAAAGAAATTGTTGAACCACTGACCTATTTACTCGTACTTCCCGTTTGCCGATTTTTTTTTACACGAGACCTGACGAGACGAAACCCTCACGCGTTTACGATTTAAAACATTCACTTTAAACAAAGTTTTTATCACTTCTCTCTTGTGTGTATAGTTCTATTACAATGTTAGTCATCGTTGTAACTGAACAACGTGTGAAATCCCGTCGTTAAAACCGGTCCGTTTATATAAGCAGTACTAAACGGATGCACTTTCATAGTGGCTTGTATGAAAACCAACCTTATGCCTATATTATGTTATGTGTAGGTATTTATGTCGATAAAAGGTTTGTTGTTTTATGCGGAGTCGTGCTAATCGGATTCCCCTGTAATTAAAAAATAATCATTATATCCTCAGTTCATATTCATAGATCAAGCCATGCATTAGATCCTCCAGTATTTACTTACTTACCTCTTGAGGTGCTACATCCCTTTGTGGGCCTTGATCTCCACCTTCTCTTCAGTATTTTTCCATTACGGTGCTCAATACACGAGTAAAAATATAGATACTCTAAAAATTACTACATATATAAATTTAATAAGATAAGTATACTCGTATAGGTGGATATAACAGGCGTAGCACCAGCGGCAGCCCCCAAGCCAGCCGCCGCGCCCGCGCCCGCTGCCGCGCCTGCCGCTGCACCCGCGCCCGCTGCCGCTCCCGCCCCAGCTCTCGCTGCCGCTCGAGCACCAGCTGCGGCCCCGGCTGTGATGAAAGTTGGTGCCAAGGCGCCAGCGGGACCTACAGTAAGAATATTGTTTTGATAGTCACTTAGTTGCTAAACTGTAAAGGGCAGTTTCTGATATAGGCGTCGAGTGTCATTTTCTTGTGAGTTCAATCGAAAACTTCTTCTTGTTCTCAATCTAAAATTCATGGTCCCTTTAGAATTAAATCAAGATGTCTGCGTATTGGCGTCGAGTGTCTTTTCTTTTTTAAGTTATCGATTGAACTCACAAAGCGGCGAGCCCTGTGACAGTCACTTTGTGAGTTCAATCCAAAACTTCTTCTTGTTCTCAATCTAAAACTCATGGTCCCTATAAATATTAAATTAAGATGTCTGCATATACTTTAATAAAGCTTTACTTAATACCGCATCAACGGCAAGCAAATGTCAAATGCGTCAAATAATTTAAAATAAATAAACTCTGAAACCGCATAACATGTAGGTTGCAAGGTGTGCGGATGAGCGCCCTGTCGATGGCGAGCGGTGCGATAGTGAAAAGTAGACGTTGGCATCACGCCAAAAAATCTTTACTTTTGTAATTTAATTTAAAACCACAACATTTCAGTTAGCCGCGCAACGTCTCACGGACCCCACTAAGACGATCTCAGGCACACGCACAGAACACCCAGTGCCGATGAACAAAATGCGCTTACGGATCGCACAGCGGCTCAAGGAAGCCCAGAACACAACTGCCATGCTCACCACCTTTAATGAGTGCGACATGAGGTGTGTACTCTTTCCCTCCCTTTCACACACATCTAGAGTGTAATATTAGGGAAGTACTCTCTCTCTCTCTTTCTTTATAATTCAATATCTCAATCACCGGGTGCCAATGAACAAGATGCTTCTACAAGGAGTCCGTATTGCACCTAAGCGAGGATGATATGAGACACCGTTATCCCACTTTTTATATTAATCGCCATAATCGGCCTTTTGCTTCAAATAACACAGGGCATACGTACCTACCGTTGCTCCTTTGTCGAAGTACAAGCCCAAATGGACATACGCGGGTCTGTTTGTACGGTCAGCTGCAGATATAAGTGACCCCCCCTGCATAGAAAGTTTGTATGCAGGGGGTGTTTGTATACACAAAAATAAATCGAATGTGCAAGTTTTATGAGTGTAGTTGTGTATCATTAGAAGTGTATCATTATTTAGGTGTTAGTGTCGTAATTACAGATTGGTTTAGTATGTAATGTAACAGATTAATTTGTGTTTTGACGTCTCCCGTTTAATGTGTTGCTCGGAGGCTTTTTGCCACAGTTTATACAGTCTGAAAACCGGTTAGTAACCTAACTCAAGATTTGGCGCGGTCCTAAATTGCACAAACAGCTGCTATAATAACCTTCTAACTTAAGCCAGAAGGAAATCTCGCATGACTGACTTTCCTAATGTTAATTGAATATAATCGTTTTTGTTTTTCCATTGCAGCAAGCTAATGGAATACCGCAAAGCCAACTTAGCTGCCTTCACGAAGAAGTATGGCGTGAAGCTCTCCTTCATGTCCCCGTTCCTGAAGGCGTCAGCCAACGCGCTTCTCGACCAGCCGGTCATCAACGCTGTTATTATTGACGGGAACATTATTTACAGGTAATTTCCCCGCACCTGTGTAAAAGACACCATCATCAGCATTGTCAGCCAAAGTCGTCCACCGCGGAACTTAGGCCTCCCCCAGAGAATGCCACCATTGCCGGAGATTCTTAGCACCCTCGACCCCGCCAGGGCCCTGACTGCTACCAAAGCCAGAGCACCAGGAGTCGCTGGAACCTCGAGGCCGTGCTTTAGATGTGCAGGTAGGACAGGTCATTGGCCTGCCTGTCATTGGGGGTGATGCCATCATCGCTACGCTTGGCAGGCGGGTTGGCGAATCGGATTCGCATACACCGAACACGAAGGATTCTGCTGCCCATCAGCCAGTGGTATTGTACGTAGTTTAAGGACGTACCCGGGTCCAAGTGTAAAAATCTTTGACCCGGCCCCCACACTACCTCCTCTCCCCAATATTCCTGTAGGTTAAAAAAGTATTCTAAATCTTATTCCAGGTTGTAGAATAGCAGTGCGCCTGATCTCGCCAAATCTGTCGAGCTGATTTTATGTGATATGACAACAAACATTGAAATTGCTATTCGAAAAGCTTTCGCTATCTAAAATAAAACCTAAATACAATTTTTTGACCCACAGCACATACCTATACTTATTTTGAATCATAATTTAAAATATCGTGAGTCATACTAACATTCAATTGCAACGGTTCAAACTCTCGTATTTTTATCACAAATAGGCGTGACAGGTTTCGACTGCATCGGGCAGTCATCGTCGGACAGAGTGGTGTTTATTTTGAATCTTCGAGCAACACGGGCTTCCAAAGGAAGGGTGACAATCAAAGCGACATCTTACCATACAAATTGTTATGCTTTTTTTGCGAGGGGAAACGTACCCACAGGCGCACTTCTCACATATTACGTACAAACACCAATCTGTGATAATGACACTAACACATAGGAATGATACAACTACACTAACAAATCTTGCACACTTAGAGCTATTTTTGTGTACGGACTATATGGTCACAACACAGACCTGCGTATGCCCATATGGCTTACACACACGAAATAAACGACACGAAATAAATAATTTTGAATTTTGAATTTGAATGAAAAATTATCTCGACGAAACCCGATAGGTTTGACCCTGTTTGACCGCTCACCCCTGTGATTGCGGTTTTTAACAATATTTTCCTTTAATTTGATTCAGGGACTTCGTCGACATCTCCGTGGCGGTGGCCACACCTCGGGGGTTAGTGGTGCCAGTATTACGAAACGTCGAGTCCATGGATTATCCGAAGATCGAACTCACTATCAACGGCATTGCGGAGAAAGCGAGGAATGGTTAGTAGTTGGGCCTATATGGTAGAAATCGTGAAACTAGCGATATATTGGTACTCTCAAGAACTTTCAGTGAAAATGCCGGGAAAATTTGACAAATGTAGGCGGGAGTGGTTGATCGGTCACCCCTTTTGTTGCTGACAAAATTGGTTTACATGTAACATGTAACTAATAAGTATTGTAGGTTTTTATGTCGCTTATCCATATAAAAAACGAAAGTTCCAACCATGCATACGATCTATAATATAGATACATAATTATGTGTCAGGGTCACTTCTCCATACATATGTTGTAAACGACAGTTTCCTCCTTGGTTTTTAAAGCTAGAGCAATGATTTTTTCAAAACAGAATAATATATTATTGTTACTACCTGTGTCGGACTGTTTTGCTTTTTTGATATTTTTGATTATAATTTTTTTTATGAAAAAACACAAATATCAAAAAATGCAAAACAGTCCGACACAGATATTTATAATATAATACTGGTTTGAAAGAATCATGGCTCCAGCTTGAAAAACCAAGGAGGAAACTGTCGATTACCTACGTTTGTATGGAAAACTTACCTGTCCTGTACGCCTACCACGAACATCAAAAATTGGCATTGACGGATAAACCTCTTTGTCACTCCAATATGCAAGTGTGACAAAGATTGAGATACAAATCCGCAATCGTTAGATTTTCGTGGTATCCTGTGCCCTCTTAATTTTCGACAAAACCTCAGTCAGCAACTACTTGAATGTGGACTGTCCTACGTAATATAATAAAACTATACATATTTTCACACGGACACCTATGTCTATTGTGTATATTTTTTACTGCAGGAAAGCTAACTCCAGGGGACATGCAAGGCGGCACATTCACTATCAGCAATGGTGGCGTGTTCGGCTCGCTGCTATCCATGCCCATCATCAACCTGCCGCAGTCCGCCATCCTCGGCATGCACGCCATTTTTCAACGGCCAGTCGCTGTTGGCAAAAAGGTTGTCGTCCGAACTAACACCAAAGTTAAAAAAAAAACGGCCAAAATAGCATGTGGGCCCATGCTCAGTGCGTCACAATAGGCGAACTTAAAAAGGGTTTTAATAGATACCATGCTTATAACAATAAAAGAGCCTTTTTAACCGAGATGATACGGTTTTTGCAAAAAATCAAAAATGACGTAACTGATCAAATCAAGGTCAAAATCATTTTCCATAAAAGTGTTTATAAAGCTCTACTTTCGGGTAGGTACTTACTTATTAATATTTTTTGGTTTAAAAGTTAGAGGCCCCTCCCCTCTAACTTTTAAAGAAAAAAAATATTTTCTTAAATTCAGTACCGATTATTTCGGAAACTATTCACTTTATCAAAAAATCTTTTCAGCAAACCCCTATTCTTTTTTAAACACCTATCCAATGACATATCACACTTTAGGCTTGAAACAAAAAAAAACACTACGTGTAGGTATATGAGGTACCCTAGTTTACCTACCCTAAAAATAAAAGTTTTTGTTTTATTTTACCACTTTGTCGGCATGATTGATATGTAATTTCGTACTAAATTTCAGTTTTCTATTAGGTACTAACAATTACTGAGCTAAGCCGCAGACTCAGGACGGATATACGCGGGTCTGTGTTGTGACAGTGCGTACACAAAGATAGATCGATTTGTGTAAGATTTGTTAGTACAGTTGTGTCGTTACAGAATATTTTTTGTATGTAATGTGTGAGAAGTGCTTGTTTCTCTCCGCAAAAAGTGCCAGAATAATTTAGACCGGCAAAAAGATGCCGTCCCCTTTTTAACGTGTTGAAGGAAGCCCGTGTTTCTCGAAGGCTGCACTAAAATGGAATTTGCATTCTCAGCCTATATACATTTTCATATAAAGGCTTCGTGTTTTTTCACCAAAAATGACCGATTATTGACGAATAAAAATCCTTCTACTATTGACTAAAACTAATGATTCCTTATTATTTTCAGATCGAAATAAGGCCTATGATGTACCTGGCGCTATCTTACGACCACAGACTAATTGACGGACGTGAAGCTGTGCTCTTCCTACGAAAAGTCAAGTCTGGAGTAGAAGACCCAACTTCCATTCTCGCTGGAATGTAGCGGAAGACCCAAGCGAATTTGGAAACTATTAGCAATTTGCCCACCAAAGTGTTTAACATTGTGGGCAGACAAAATGGAACGCGGCTTTATCAATCTTAGACAAATGAAGTCTATAAATGTAGTTCTAAAGATCTATATTCGTAGAAAATAAGTCTATACCAACATGCCAGCGAAGAAACCCTCCAAATTGTTTGTCTCTGCTAGGGTTTACTCATGGTACTGGCGTTTCATGCAAAAATCGAAACCAGCATGCCTACCACGGACATCGAAAATTGTCATTGACGGAAAAACCTCTTTGTCACTCTCATTTGCAAGTGTGACAGAGATGGAGATACAAATCCGCAATCGTTCGATTTTCATGGTACTAGCCCAGTCCGGAAAGCAAACCCTAGTCGCTGCCAAGTTGGTGAACACTTGGATTAGACTCACTACTCTATTTATTTGACAAAACTATGTATGGCAACTGTCAAATAAGTAGTAAGTATGTGTTTCACAAAACAACCTAGGGGGTGCCACACGAAGGACCGTAGGCGCCAGATGTCTGGGCCTCGAAAATCGAACGATTGCGGATTTGTATCTCCATCTCTGTCACACTTGCATATTTGAGTGACAAAGAGGTTTTCCCGTCAATGCCAATTTTCGATGTTCGTGGTAATCTGGTGGCGGGCTTTTACAGAGTGTTCTGACTGGGGACCGTCTTGCCTAGGGCATGCTCCCGGTACAGTACCCAGCAAAAGAGTGCCACGACTTATCTCGCGGTGGAGAAAGACAACTGTCATTGTCTTATGAACAGTTAGGAAATGACAGGTGTCCTTCACTACCTCGAAATGCTGTCGCAGCACTACTACTGGTTCTGTAAGAACCGGTAATTTCTCGGTCCCAGTCTTGCCTGTTTGCGACTTGAAACGAGTTTACATTAGCCCCCATAGGATAACTTCATAAAGCAAGTGCTACTTGACATAATGGACTCGACCTGTGCCTCTGTTTTCGACACTCAAAAAATATTTATCTATTCAATGTCGAATTGGGCAATTGATCTAGCGTGGACCTAACCTAATGGAAACGCGTGTATTTAATAATAAGTATGTACCTACCTACATGGTAATTATACCATTAGAAGTTCCTTTAAAATACTTATTTTATTGAAATTTTTAAGGCTTCTCTACAGATTATGATTAGATTATGGTCTACAAGAAAGTGTGTGGTTTTTTGTAATGCCCAGTCACGTAATGTAACAAATGATGTCAATAAATACGTATATTTCGTAAGGTGTTTTTTATTTCGAATGAAGTACGTAAGTATCTATATTTAGCCTGCCGGCATAGTGTGATGTATACAATGAGTAATAACCCAAGGATTCCTATCCTGCCCTCCTTTTACCTCCTTGGCAAAGACTTCCGTCGTTAAGGCCCGTCCCGATCAGTAATCATGACATTGATAATGATAATCGTCTTGGACAAACATTATTGTAAAATAAAATAAACTGTTTTGATTCCCATTGCACACAGGTAAAAGTAATTGTGATCATGCTGTGGGTAATGATGGTCATAAAATATCTAACACAAATCTCAAATATAAGTAGGTAAGTATTAGAAGACCCGGAAGCTTTTGCGGTAGTTAATGAAAATGCTCGTAGGTACGTCTGTTACATTGCGAGCAATGGATATCACCTACGGGTCACTTGATTGTTATTACCCACAAGTAATTTATGAAAAAAAACCTTAAATTATAGGACAATTGTTAAGCATGCATAAAATCTTTTATTATTTGTATTATAGATTGAAAGAGATGTCATATACTACAGAAAAAGTGACCAAGGGGACTTTATAATTTAAATTATAGGTACATCAGCAACACTCGAGATTTAATAAGTATGAAGTCGGTACACTGAATGCAAGTTTAAAGGTTTAAAAACAATTAGAACAAACAAACACAATTAGACGTGTAATTGTAATACTTATGTCTTATTTTTCGTCAGTGAAAATTTCGAAATCGAAATTTGAGCCGCGAAAACGAATCTCACCTCTCATTCCCTAGACCGTCGCCATTAACGTTTATTAAACGCGTTTCTAGTGGTTGTAGTTTTTGAAATATGTGAGTGACTACCATTGCCCGGTTTTCCCCTACGCGACACATTTGGAATTCTGATTGTCAACAAGGTTTGAAAAAAAAAACCTACATGAAAATAAATTGGTTTATTCGTTCGGGAGCTACGATTCCACAGGCAGGCACTCTTTTATTACTTTAAACTGCACCAATAAAAAGTAATATCTCTGAAATTAGTTGAAACTTTAAACTGCTCGATTAGAATCGATACTTAGAAAGTCATACAATTGAAGAGTCAAATTGTGCAATAGCAACATTGATAACTGTCAAATTATCAACAAATTAAAAAAAAATTGGTTGGTAGATACGGATTGACGGAATCGTTTGCTGTGTATCTTTATTATTATTTAAGCGCGATTACTTGTTTATTTACGTGGTATCTTTAAATAACGAGTCTTCTATAGCTTAACTCTATTAATAAAAGCAATATTATTCCGTTACGATCTGTGAATATGTGCTAAAATCGTCAAAATGAGGCGAGGTCATTCTGGCATCGGTGGATGGCGGAATGAAAATCCAAGACATTTTTGGCCTCGCGGAGGCGGTGTGCCGCGGCATGGACCTCCCCAACAATACCCTTTACTAGACCTACCCACCAAGTAAGTCAAAATCAATACCGAACAATAAATAATTGGATTGCATCATATTGCGCGCCTAAAACGTGCCTCCGAGTTTTTTATTTACGTTATGTTGCCTACATCTTATTGTTAATACGTACTAGATTTAGTTATTGGATATAATAATTTTCAAATAATAAGCGTGTTATTATTTGGTTTTAAGGTATGGAGGGCCAAGATTCAACAGAGGAGGACAACATTACAATCCTCAAATGGGACCAAACCATAGAATGCGAGGAATCGACCGTCGATCATTTGGACCGCATGATAACCGCCCTCGGTTTTTAGGGCACACTGACCGGTATAACTATCCACCACCATCCCATTTACGGGATGATACCAGTGATACACCAAATTACAAAAATTTACTTAGTTACTGTGAGAACAGAAACAATGACCAAGGTCGCATTAATAGTATGGGCGATGTCGATCATAGACAAAACTTTCCTCAAAATCAAAAACCTTACGGCCCACACCCTATTTCACCATGGAATAATCCTCCAATTGAAGATAGGAGAAATACTTATGATGACAGAGGCCACAGACGGCTGAGCCAATATCATGACAATGTGGACGGAAATGTTATTTCCACTTTTACAAGCCACAGGCCACCTTCTTCAGACCATTATGGTACTAACGTGGCATCAGCTATTGACAACTCGAATTCATTCAGCCGCTCTGTTGATGATACTGTTGATATTGTCAGAAAAAGGCTATTAAATCGGAATGAATCTCATAACAATACTGATCCTCCTCCTGACAAGGATCCTAACAAGAGGACTGATACTGAGGTAACTTCAACCACCTTGTACCAAAGTGAACCACAAACTCCCCCCACTAGAAAGAGGATACAGAGACGAAGACAGAATGCCCAGTCTAATTGTGACAAAATTAAAAACAAAATTGTTCACCAGTTGTTCAAAATGGACAAAGAAAAACTCAACAAGTTAATGGACAATCCAAATTCGTCGTCTAAGTTTGAATATGCCATTAGTAGCCTTATAACAGAGTCTCAAAACAGTTTAGACAGACATTTGAGATCTGTTGCCGAGAAGTCACTCTGTACGTCAAGCACAGAGTTTATACAAGATGACAACAACACTATTTATGAAGATACATTCTTGAAACAAATGCAGTGTATACTAGAACCTCAGGATACTGTGTTACTTGAGGATATAAAACCTCTGGTTATGGCAGAGTTAAACAAAGTTCTACAATTAGATGAGTTTGATCAGAGATTTGAAATAGGGGATGAAGATCCGAATTATTACCCACCAGATGAATCAGTAAGCAATACAGACTATCATGACAATTATACATATGATAATCAAGATTTCTCTAACAAAGTTTTGCCAAATTACGCTGAAGATGAAAATCAAACTTATTATGAAGACCGTCAATTCTCACCATCCAACTTTCCTGAGCAAGACACTCCGGAAAGTCCTAGGGGACGGGAGCAAGGTGAACAATTCTCTGCTCAACCTGCTAAATTATTTGAGCGCAGATCAGCTAGAAAGAGTCACAACTACAGCCAGCTCAAGAAGCAAAGTGCTGAAAATCGTGAACAAATCAGACGCAGCATAGATGAAGAACGGAATAGGTTTAATGATGCAAGGCGTAAATTGGTGACTCCTCCACCAGTGTTTGATGCCAATGTTGAACAGCTCTCGGAAGAAGATGATCCTTTCGCTGACTTGGACAAACAGTACCATGTTGCCGTTGACCACAATTTTATTGAAGCTGAATTGGACAAACAATACACTGCTGCCACTGAGAAAAACCCTGTCAATAAAGAGGAAGAAGCCAAAACCCAACTAATAAACTCAATCAAAGACATTTCGCCAAACAAACCTATCAAAAAAGAAGTTTTGCTTAGCCCAGAAGTAGACCCAGTTTTGCTTAGCCCACAAATAGACCCAGTGACCATAAAAAAGGAAATTGATAATCAGCTACTGAATATTGCTAAATCTCCTTTGAAATTATATTCTGGTAACAATGCTCGGAGAAGTCATAGAAGAAATCATTCAAGAAGTGAAAAGAAAAAAGATGACAGTGATGTGTCTAATCATGACACCAATCACGGAGATGATAATCATGAATTGAAAACTGAAAATATAAAACATGAATACAATCCAGAAATCATAGAAAGTATAAAATCAGAAAACTCAAATACAGTAAAGTCTACAATTGCCCCAAATTCGCGAAAGAGATCCATTGATCAGAAACCTTCTCATCGAAAAGAAAAGCGTAAAAAGAGTGATGTCAGTCCCGAGTCCAATAAACAGATTTTAAATAAAAACATTATCATTAACGTAAATGACTGTGGATTAAAATCCACAGAAAAAAAATGCGATACTGCTAAATCCGTATTCAATTTATATTTCTCTAAAAACGAAACCGAAAAAGAGTTACCAAAAGAGAGTAAAAATGTTGAATCCAGTGATAAAGCTTATTCAGATAAATATGTTAAGAGGAAAGAAACACCAAAAAAGAAAGAAATTGAAAAGAGGAAACATTCCTCAAACAGTCATTCCATTGTTAGCCCTAAAGATAGCAATAGTTCTAGTGAAGCACAACCCAAAACAGATAGTAAGACTAAGCTTAAGACAATAGATATGTTTCTGAGTCGTCCAGTAAAGGCCTCAAATGTGCACCAAGCACATAGAAATAAAACAAAAAAAGAAGAAACTGTTGACAAAAATATGACACAAGCTACCATGGTGGCCAAACGAAATGTGGGGACTCAAATGATTAATAAATTGCGTAATAGAGAAACGCAAACAACTTTGAGCAAAAACTCTGTGTCAAGACTATGTCAAACAGAAGTAAAAAGTGTAGCAACAAGAGCCGTGCAAACAGATCCAGTGGTTTTTGGGAAATCGCAAATAAAATCCAATGACACCTTTGAAAGGATGAAAGAAATCGATCTCGAAATACAAGTATTACTGCAAGAGAAATTTAAATTGTATAATTCAATTGAGACAAAAGAATCATGTTCTAATGCCATACAGAATTTGGGTATGACAGTCTTAAACGTTACACCTAATGATGATGGTAAAGACGATGCTAATGAAGAGGGTTTGTCAGAAGACACCATTGTGGATAATTTCACCAGCATACCAGTAGAAGAATTGGAACAAATTGCACTTGAAAGTGTACAAGAAGAATCCCCTAAGAAGTCTAAACGCAGTCGCCGGCGAGCAGTATTAGAAAGAAACCGGAACACTTCACAAAGCCCTACTGTTCGTAATAAGGGCCATAAAAAAGCAACTCCTCCCAACATATCATTAATAGAGCAAATCATCACTGATGACCGACCTTTAGAAGATATCATATCTCTTGACGATTTCGAAACGCCAGAAGAAAATGTCACAAAGAAAAGCAAATCTAAAAAGGCTCAAAAATCTAAAACTAAAAAACAGCCAGCTAAGAAAACTAAAGCTGCCAAGGCTAATGTCACTCTTTCTGACTTTACATTGAAAGAATGTCAAGTAGTTTTAACAAGAGAAGATATCAGCAAGTACCTGTCTAAATCCTCAGAGGAAAAATTGGTAGAACCTTCAAAAGAACCTGTAGAACCTATAGTTAAGAATGTAAATATTGAAGAGCCAGAAACCCAAAAGGCAGTTACAGTTACAGAAGTACGACGAGTAATTCAGACAGTTGTAAATGATCCTACTGACATGTTAGACATGTTAGATGTGTCGGAAGACATAGTGATAGGGGACAACTGCGAAGTGAAGTCTGGGGAGAAAGAGACAGAGAGAGTTGCGATGGGTGACGATGTGATCGTGGATAATAGTCAGTCGTCAGAGGATGTGGTGATGGTGGAAGGTCAGGCAGAGGATGAGTGTAAGATGTTTGACTATTCGTCGGATGAGGCACTCAAAAGGGAATCTGTGACGGTCACTGGGAATGCTGATGCTGTGCTGGCCATAGAGGTATGAATATTTTTTTTATATGCATTCTATTTGTCTGTTTAGATCCGGTAAATCCGTAGCTTTCCATAAACATGCACGTTCGTCAAATGTTGCCCATTAATTACGTCTCATATTTTGGTAAATTTTAAGAAATATTAGAAAACGTCCGCAGTCTAGATATACACCATGTTTCTTTTTTTCTTTGAGTTAGACACGGTATACGTTAATATGAGCAAATATTGATGAATATATATTGCTTTTCGTTAAATTCGAAAACAAAACTTTTTTGTGTTTCAAACAAAATAAAGGCATATTTTTACATTGTAAAATGTTCTTTAGGCTTACACTAAATTAACTGTCAAGACACAACTTAGTAGCAAATGGTTCAGTAACCTTTTACACTGATATCTTTAGTAACTTATTCTTCTAAATATTCACCAAGTTTTACACTCAACTTATTCTTTCTTTCAGTGCGTAGACAAGAACTTCGTCGCAGCATGCCTCGACGGCAACGTGTACCACTTCAACGGGGACGGTCAGCTCCTGACCACCCTCCGCGGCTCCAACTTGGCGGTCACGTGCCTCATCATCGTGAAGGAAAAGTATGGGACCACTGTGTACACGGGATCCCTGGACTCGAGGATACGATACTATGATTTGGAGGTAAGGATTTATGAGTTTTTGTGATGATATTAACGGGCATTTTCAGAAATAAGTGCACCATTTTAATGAAAATGGGTCCTTGATTTTCCATTAAAAAATTGACAGTTTTGTAACGGCCCATACGAAATGTATGAAAAAATGCGTAACAAAGCTGACCAAAAAAAACGGGACACTCTTTTTCTTTTTAAATCAATAGTACTCGTGATTCTGGTTATAAAAATCCCAAAACTTCCTATAAAAAAAAACGGTACCCTATTTTTGAAAATGCCCTAATCCGTTATAGTTATTTATTATACAACAGAAAAATAACGGTCGGTTTTGCCTACGTCTCAACAATTTTCTCAGTCATCTCTAGAAAATATTAAAATTTGATTACTTATTTCCATTGTTAACATTATGGTGAAGAAAATAAAAGTCAAATATGCCAGCTTTTTAATTGTTTTCCTAAATTCCCGCGCGACTATAATCGCACGGTTATTCTAATATTAAAAAACGCGGTATACTTGTTGTTTTAGTCTGATAAGCCAACGAGCACAGTAACAGTAGGACAAAATACTATATCCATCCCTTTTTTCGGGGTGGTAATACAAGCGTAAGAAAAAGACAGTATGATGCTCTCTATCCTACTGTTACTGCGCTTGTCAGACTATATCTCTCGTGCTTATATTGAAACCTCGTGCAGGCCTACCACGAACATCGAAAATTGACATTGACGGAAATACCTCTTTATCACTTCAATAAGCAAGTGTGAGAGAGATGAAGATATAACTTTTCGATCGTTCGATTTTCTAGGCCACTGGAATTCAAATTAAAATAGAATGGTCGAAAATAACGGCCGGTTAGCAATCGCCGTTAAATTACAGAGTCGACTTGAAAATAAATTAAGTGCGGCATAAAGTGCAAGTTAAAGCGATAGTGGTAACGCATGCGACCTTTAATCCGTAGGTCGCGGGTTCAAATCCTTCCTACTCGTAACAATGAGGTCTTTCGGAAATTATGTACGAAATATCATTTGATATTTATCAATCGCTTTTCTGTAAAGTAAAACATCGTGAGGACTAAATAAATATCTTAAACCATAAACCATAAGGCATAAGTTACCCTGGAAGGCGCCATCTGGCCTCGCTTTCGTAAAACTAGCGCCTACTCCGAATCTTGGGATTGGTTGCCAAAGCGGACCCCAGGCTCGCTGAGCCGTGGCATGAGCCGGGAATAACGCTAGGTAGAAGATTAAAGTAGAAGTTAAAATTTAAATGCCGATATGCGAATTGTTTAATGGGGAAACAAAAAACGAGAAATGGAAATTGGCAAATTATAATAAAATGGTAAAAGGATGACCACCTTTTTTTTAAATACCACGACGGTGGGAAACAAGCATACGGCCCGCCTGATGGAAAGCGGTCACCGTAGCCTATGGACGCCTGCAACTCCAGGGGGAATCACATGCGCGTTGCCGACCCATTAAAATCTTGTACGCTCCTGTTTTGAAGAACCCCATACTGTAATCTTTCGGAAAAATCTCGGCAGGAAGCTCATTCCACAGCCGGAGCGTCCGCGGAAGGAAATTCCTGTGAAACCGCACAGTGCGCGACCATTTTGGTTGCAACGTGTGTGGATGAGCGCCCTGTCGATGGCGGTGCGATGGTGAAAAGTGGACGTTGGTTGTCAAACAAACCTAATCTTCGAGCATCACAGGCTTCCAAGGAGACGGCAAAGCGATATCTCACCATACAAATTATTCTGTCTCCTTTTGCGGGGGGAAACGTGAACACAGACGCTTCTCACACACTACATACAAGGAACCTTTTTCTACTCCAGGGCGTTTACCACGAAAATCGAACGATTGCGGATAAGTATCTCCATCTCTGTCACACTTGCATATTGGAGTGACAAAGAGGTATTCCCGTCAATGCCAATTTTCGATGTTCGTGGTAGGCCTGCAGCACTTCTATATGTCAATTAAATGACTGACAGCGATATTAAAAATGTATAAATTATAACGTTGTCTATGGTATTCCATAAGAACACTGCTCCTATGGATTTTCATCCAATATATGCACTGTTGTTGTTTTTTTTTAAATTTCTATAGTGCGCACAACATCTTCCCTATTCTGCCACGTTTCTAGATTTTGCGTTTTACGCTATTTTAGCTGTCGTAGAAAAATTAGGGTATGCAACAGCTCATAATTGGTTCTTAAAACTCTCGGGTCTATTATTATATCACTGTTGCATAAACTACTATTACGTGAGGCGGCTCATTCAGTGTGGATCCTGTTGACTTCTCTGTTCCCTTTCAGACTGGCCTGGAGAAGGGTCCAGAGTGTAACGTGCTCAGCCCCATCCAGACCATGGACCGCGCGTGGGACACCGTCTACGTCGGCACCAGGACCGGCTTCGTCACGCAGTTTGAATGCAAGGTATGCTGAGAATAAAGTCTATTATAATACTTTATTCGTTTTATTACAGATATTTATTTCTCATAGAAAACGTGAATTCAAACCGTTTTGAACAAGAAACAATTTACGCTCGGCTCCTCTCACTGGCGCAACGCTAAGGTTGGTTTTTATAGAGAATAATAGTGGCGGCGTGTACCGGCGGGCGCGAGGTGTGTGGGCAGTGGGTCGGTACCGACACAAGACAAAAGACGATCGAATTGAGTACGCGCGGAAAGTCCAAGGCTTCAAAAATATCTGTACACCCTTGACAATTGGTCATTGACAATAAGGTGTAAGTGCTTACATATTATGCATTCAGCTGCACTGATATTTATGAATTCGTAATCTCAGGGGAGACAGGGCAGACTTGATGTCTTAATTTACATATTTGTAAGTGTTCTAAATGGTTTTCTCGTTTCAGAACAATATGCTGATACCACGGAGTACGATGAAATTCTCGGAGCAGTCCATTCTCGCCCTTCGCGCCCTTAAGGAGGGACCTCGTAAGGTATGCCAGAAAAAAAGTTAGTTACCACAAAAAAAAATATGATTTACTTATATGTTTATAAAACAATATGAATTATCAAATATAAACTATCGTGAAATATATTAATATTACAATTATTCTATTCTATTCTATGTATTTAAGCTATATTATTGTAAAGTTTCATTATGGTCCATACAAACTTTCGCGTTTATAATATTAGTAGGATAAATTTAGTAGGATAACGGATAGCATTCACTTATTTTTAGTCACTACGCGCGATATGCTGTGGAAATCATAGGATTCCAGCCACCGGATCATACGCCCGCCTGCTTCGTCGCGCACGGTACTGGACGCTTGATAATGGAATCCTATGATTTCTGAAACATGTCAGCCTTAGTGATTAAAATACGTGAATGCTATCTGTTATTTATCATACAACGTGTTTATGAGCGATTGCTTTTAATTCAAGGGTGCATTATTTAGCTTAAATTAAGTTAATTTCTCAAAGACACCGGTATTCTAATTAGCTTCATTTAGAAAATAACTACTAATAAAATTTTATCTCATATTGGATTTGCATGTGTGTAAACGGAGTACGAGTATTCGACATGACATTGATATGTCATACATAGTTGTCACTTACTTAGTAAAGTCAATTCTAATGCCCGTTTTACATTAGCGGTTCATGCAACATGTAATTATTTTTATGAGAAATATAAAAATTAAAATTAACGAATTTAATAAAACTAACTATGCCATTCCGTTTCGTTAATTATACCAAACTACCTGGCGAAGTTAAAGCAAATGCTCAAGAACATCCTGTATAAAATAATTATACTATTGTTTTATTAATTTTAACTATATCCCTCTCCATCGCCTGAAACACAGGAATTCCTAGTTCAGGCAATTGTAAATCACCTGGTCTAATTATAATTATTTAGTATTTAAGAGACTACTCTGTACAATGCTTATTACATTAAAAGATTTGACTTGATTTGATTTTGATTTGATGTTTTAGGTGTTATTAGTAGCAGCTCGCTCCGAAAACGTGACAATCAAGGACGCGCAAACAGGGCTGCTGATGCGGACCCTAGAGGGGCCCCGGATGACGGTCTATACCCTCGTGTTTGAAGAGGGCAAGGTCTACTGCGGAACCTCTAGCCACCAGATACATGTGTTTGACTACGCTGTGAGTATACCCTCTCTTTCTGTCTTATCTTCTTGACGACCGGTTGGCGTAGTTGGTAGTGACCCTGCCTGCTAAGCCGATGGTCCTGGGTTCGAATCCCGGTAAGGGCATTTATTTGTGTGATGAACACAGATATTTGTTCCTGAGTCATGGATGTTTTCTATGTATTTATGTATTTGGAAATTATATATATCGTTGTCTGAGTACCCGTAACACAAGCCTTATTGAGCTTACTGCGGGACTTGGTCAATTTGTGTAAGAATGTCCTGTAATATTTATTTATTATCTTACCGTGTTTATCTCTTAACGCAATAGGCTAGACGACAAAAAAAACTAATTAGTCTGTCTGTTAGATTATTAAAAAATATTCGACACGTATTTTTTCTTTTGTTTGTCAAATGAAAAACGACGGAAATACAGCGGTTTAAAGTTTCGCGTGACGTCACAATTGAGTACAATTCTTACTCACAGGTGACGTCACCAGCCCCCACCCGGAACTTTGATGCTCTATATCTTCGTCAATTTTAGTTAAATTGATAAAGGAAAAAATACGTGTCTAATAATTTTTGATAATCTTTCTGACGGACTAATTAGAATAATAGTTTTTCAACCTAGTCATCATCCTCTATTTTACCTATTATAGCTACTATTATAGCTCAAAAGCTACAACTTAATAGTGACCAAGTTTGTATGGAATTTCTATCGAAACAAAGCGCTATTGATTGTACTTGTCAAAATCACACTATTCATGTAAGTACCCACGAAAGAATAATTAGATGAATGTAGTACAACGACTGTCAGATGTCACCAGTTTGGAGCGGTCTTGAAATTGGCAGTGAATTTTTCAAATGTCGTAAGTCTTACCTTTTAACATACCTCTTACGACATTTGAAAAATCCACTGTCAAAATATACGACGAAGTTAAGTTGTATTAATGCATGTAAGCATGATACGACTGACTACCAAAGCACAACGATGTATTTAATTTGGCTGCTTGGATGAATTGAGTCAGAGACAGGTCAGCAAAAACTGACTACCTATGGAATCGGAGATATAACAAAGATATATATGTCTCTTTTGGACACTTTCTTTACTTGGTAAGGAAGTAAAGGACGGGTGTATGACTTTGATGTTGAGTTTTGACGGAGGGCTTGGTATGAATGACCAATTATCCCGACTAAATATTTATTTTTGGTTAAGATTCTCTACGGTTTACTGTCAGCCATTTTGGAATGGGTTATCAAATTCTATCCCAATTTGGCGAAAGCGTGTTTTAACTAACTTTTTAATTAACTCTTAACAATTTGGTCGAGTTATCACTCGTTAACTTGGCACACTTAAGTCTTAGTACTAGGCAACAATGAAAAGTGAGACTGGAGCAAGGAAAAACAAAAATACTGCTTTCTGTGCCACACTTTTTTCCTTTGTTGTTGTATTAATGGCCCCTAATAACTCTAAGTGCATTTGTAACCCTGAAGATGTTTTCGAGGCATAATTTGTATTAATTTTCAGAGCGGCTCCCACTGCGGCACACACGAAGGGGGTAAAGGCGCCGTGTGCTTGCGCGCGACGGGCGGGCTGCTGTTCGCGGGCTGCTACGATGGTTGCGTGTACGTGTACCGCGAGGGCGCAGCGCGTCCCTTCGCGCAGCTGCGCGGACCCAGCCTCATGCTGCTGTCGCTTGCTGTCGTCGGGACTAATGTGAGCTATAGTTTGATCAACTAGTTTCTAATTCGTGCATAGTCAGAGAGAGTCATTACCACCACCCCGTACGCACGTAGTGACCGAAAAATGTAGAGATTAAAAAGTGGCAACATCGGTAGTGACGTCCCTTTCAAATCGATATACGAGTATGTAAGAAAGCGGGACGACACTACGATGTTGCCACTTTTTAATCTACATTTTTCTGTCGCTGTATACTTCGTTTCTATTTTTCGTTGTACCCAATTAAAAAATGATTCACAGAGAGTTGAAATGAATAAAATAAAATTTAAAAAATATGTAACAACGAACAATAAGTATTTACTGTAGGTCTAAAACGGGTATTACATGGGACGATCCGTCGGGGTCGATCATCGGAAGTACCCCGCCCCTCCCTCGATTCCCTGTTCTGTGTCCCTTTCGTCGAATACACAGGCCAATGCTACCGATTGACCCCAATGAATCGTGCGGTATAATACTAGCATTCCCACCCAACACAGGCATTTTTTTGCTTACCGGGTGGCTCCATCGTCTTATATTATAAGCAAAGTGTATCTTACCAAATAAATAATTTTTAATTTTTTTTTAGCATTACTCAATTCATAATATATGAGATGCAGATACGGATGCCACTTTTATTGTTTCACTGTTCGTTGGAACCAGTCTAGCTTACACATATTTTGTTTGGACACTGTTTAGTATGAACAATTGCAAACTATATACCTATTCTGTGGGGTTTCATCCTCATTGGTATATGTATAAACTTACCAAATGGGGTATTTAAATTTCATTATTTTTTGCAGATCATCGCCGGATACAAGGACAGGAGTTTGTACATATGGAAGATTCCACTTAGCATACTGAAAGAAATGATTTTGTAAATTTAGTATCTACTATACCTAGTGTTGTAGATATTTTGCACTGTTTTAACTGTGTGTTAGGTTATTTCAGTTACGGGAACATGTTTACTTTCCTAGATCCTAATGTTTTAATTAAAGTTTAATTAAAGTGTTAATTGGTTTTAATTAACTTGTTTTATTTGTAAGAAATACTAATACTAAATTTGTGCAATTAAATTTGTATTATTTTTACGCCTTATCCTGAACTAGTGAAACTCCATTAAGCCTTTGGCTTTCCTTAGTCGTTCTTTTCAACCCTAGAACAAGTTTAAGAATCCTCAACGAGTAAACAACGAAACTCGAGGAACAGAATGAGAGAAAGAGACAAATATATCAAAACTATTTCTTCAATTGTAGTGTTGTCCTTCATCGGTAAAAACCGCATCTGTCAATGCCACAGATAACAATTATCGATTCTCCATTTATTTATTTTTATTTATGAACGCAGTTTAATTTCTGCCAAGTGGCACTCCTGCGAATACGTTCTGACTTACGTCAGTGTGGGTGTTTCGGTTTCAGTGTGGCGGCCATTATTCTACGTTTAATTATTTAGTTTTTTTGCTGTTTAGTGCTTTACCAAACAAAGAACTTGAATATTTTAGATATATTCTCTAAAGCCATACTTTTGGACAAAATACAGTTATAGTACAAATATGAATCCAGAATAGTAAGTACCAATTCCATATCGTGGCGACTAAAAACAAGGATGGGCAGAAATCCGTTCTATTTCGCACATTCATTGTCTCTCGATACATTTTTTCTGTCATATTATGTGCTTTTTAGATATAGACTTTTATTTAAAAGTGATATTAAGTTTAAATATTGATAAATGAAGTGGTGACTCATTGTGTTCGTGTTAGGTACATTCGAGGAATTTATGGAAAAAAAATTGTAATCGAGTGTTATATGAATGGCGCACTTGCTAACGGAGGTCTTGAGACAGCCACGATTACACTCTGAACTCTGCGCGAACTAGATTAGTGATGAAATATTTTCCCTTTGTTACTTGAATACGCCTCCTTTTCAATCGCATATTTTGTAATCTATGTCATTTCAAAGTTTGCTCACGTTCGTCATTCTGCGAGTATCACATAAAGTAAACTACAGTGGTGTTTGACATACAGTACTAATGTGGGTCTGATTTGCATTGTTTTCAATGTTAGCATACAATTGATTCATTCTAACAATGTCTCTTCCAGCGACTATCTGTTCAAGCTGCTCCTAATTGGAGACTCTGGAGTGGGCAAGTCCTGTCTCCTACTCAGATTCGCCGATGACACATACACGGAAAGCTACATCAGCACTATTGGTGTGGACTTCAAAATTAGGACTGTAGAATTAGACGGCAAGACAATAAAACTACAAATATGGGATACTGCAGGCCAGGAGCGGTTTAGAACCATCACATCATCATACTACAGAGGGGCACATGGCATTATCATTGTCTATGACTGCACAGACCAGGTCAGTACTCTTATATTATTATGGATTTGGGTCAGTCAACAACAACAAAAGTACAAAAAAAAACTTTTATTTTAATATTGTGTCCCTTTGTCCTTGGGCAACTGGGGCAAATCTGTAAAAGTAATGTATGTACATAAATTAATTATTACATTGCCTATAAAATATTAGGAACTTCTTTCGTATGTATAATAAATTTATAAGGTAGAATCGGTCACAAAGCCACAGCCATTGCACAAAATGGAAGACAAAGTTGATTGACCTTTATCTATTATTTGTTAAACTACGTTATTTAATACTTTTACCTAGCAAAATGGCCTTAACTTATGACAATAGATTGCATATCTTGCATTATTTTGATAGTACCATATTTAATAAACTGGCTCAAGCAGATTCAAATTAAACTTAACTATGACAAATAAACACAAGGTCTTATTAATTTAAAAAAAAATCAATACAAAGTCATCATATTATTAATGATAATCTATCCATTAATTCTATCGATATATTATTAAATGAGATATGACTGATAAGAACTAGCACTCAATTATTGCTCAGTCACACAATACACACAATAAAAAAATGATTGCAAATATAGAGAAATCTCCTATATAAAACAGCTGTTGCAAAGAAAGAATAATCTCCTATACAAAAATTTGGGTAGTGGAAAAGCTAATCTGCACTTGGTTTTGCCCTCTCCACAAAGTCAAAATAATAATTAGTAATGGCTCTCTGACTAAACTGTCATTTTGTAAAATTTCCTATAACCTAAGTAAAAAAGTTCTATTTGAACCTGCTCACTAAATTGAATGAAGTAGACCTACTGATAAAACAGGGTTTTATTTATTTATGTGGTTATTCATAAACGCACTTCAACAACTATTTAGCTAAATTATTGTTTGTCCTTATCTGTCACTTTGACAATCACATTTGTCAGAATGGGAGAAAATATAATTTAACTAAAGTTTCTGTTAAATTTTTATGAATAAGGTGGTTTATCTTTATTGCACATAAAGAAAACTATGATTGTACAAAAGGGAGACTTATTGCTATGAATCACTCAACCAGTCAACCTTCAGGCGGAGCAGAGATGTAGGTGGTGCAATATCATATTATGATTACATAACAAAGTAGGTTTAATTACACAACTGATAATTTAAATATTATATAAAAATAATTATAAATAAATATAAAACAAAAAACACATACAAAAGATATCAGATGAAACTTACAAGTAGAAACACTAAGAACATGCCATTCTGCCGGCATAGGATTTTTTAAATGGAAACCTATGTGGGAATTTAGTAATTTTAACTCATTTAACTTGGATTAATGTACAAAATCTTTTTTGGATAAGCTTAAAGACTTTCGCTCAATCAAATACAAAACAACAAGTCTTCCTTTTGCAATGCCTCTGACTTTTTGACTGTTTGAGGTCAACTTGGTGGGGGCCGTTAACTTAAAGTATAAAAATAGAATGATCACAAATAAGACTCGTTTTAAGTATTTATAATTCAATGTATCGAAGTTCTATTGTGACATACAAATGCAGATGATCATACTTAATAGATAATTGAGCCAATTACATAGGTGGCCGTATACATTGTTGCACTGGTCTGAACTATTGAATCGGATTTAGCTTTAGTTTATTGGTAAACTAATGTTCCTATGAGATGTTTTATGAAAAGTTATATACAAAACCTCATTAAGGAAACTTGGATGAGGAAATTGTTTTAAATGATTTTTGACAACCATTCTTGCTGTAGGTATGATTTTACACAAGTATAATTTTACAAGGTAAAAATATCTGACTTGTTTTTTTTTTCAACATGTAATTTGGCTGTCTTTTTAGGGTTCCATATCCAAAGGGTAAACTTGGACCTTATTACTAAGACTTCACTGTCCGTCCGTCTGTCCATCTCACCAGGCTGTATGATTTTTTGCCGTTTTTATAGATAACTGTACAGAACCCTTCTGGCGCGAATCCGTCTCGCACTTGTCCGTTTTTTTTTTTATAGCCGACTGATGATTCCAATGACACTTTAAAAAGTTAGACTTACTTACAAACATACACAAGAAAAGCATAACCCTCTCTCAGCTGTCAGATAAACACAAAATCATTAAATAGATACATCTGTTGTATCATGCCATTATTAGAAGTGGGTTAATGAAGCAAGTTACTTAGCAACTGATTCAATAGTGATGAATCAATAGTTCTCCCTTTGTGAATGATTTGAAGACTAATTAACACAGTAATATGATTTATGACATTGTTTTATTTTGTAAGAGAATGATTCATTTAATTTAAAACTAAGATACTCCTTTCTTTAACTTTTACTAATTATCGAGTTTAAACATTTGCTGTTTTTTTATGTTATCTTGTCTTTAACTTATTCAACACGTCGTTACACGTCTACGCGCCATTTTCGCTACAAAGCGGGAATGCGTGTTATCGACTATGGCGTAGCGCGACGACAAATCCTTAGCGGTGAATGAGTTTGAATGTATAAAATATGCTATTATTACCAATTGTGCCAAAACCCATTGTAGGTATTGAACCTTTCTCACAAACTTTTTTTTAGTTGACACTGCCCTAGGTTCTTCAGTCGGTGTACTTATTTATCGTCCTATGGTCTTATTCCACACAGGACAGTCTAGCTAAACGTTGATTGGGTTAAACCTCTGGTATTGCTGTGGCGTCAACCTTGTACTAATATTTTCAGATCTCTTATTACCAATATTTTTTTGGATTTGGCCTATCCACTAATTATTTTTTTTTATAAACCATATATTTTGGTAACCTGTGTTAACAATAACAGTATTAAGGTAAATTATAGGTTTCCCTAGATAATTTGTATAGTATTGGTGACATACATACGCATGTTCGTATATGCGTTGTTGATAGACTTTCTAGCCCTCATCCGTTTCTGATTTGAATGAAATCAATATCAATTATCGGCGATCGGAAATTGGCGAATTCCCGGATAAATAAGCAATTAAGTAAGTAGACGGATTCTTAAAAAAAATCTTGTTTAAATTTACCGGTTTCACAGAATGATTGCTTGTTATTATGAATGTGAATTTTATATTTTCATTTATTCGTATGGCATCACATATCTTGTTAGCTCTAAAGAATTACAAGTTAATATCTCGGTTCTTTACCTATCGGGCTGTTTTCGCTTTTATATTACAAAGCGAGAACGCTGCGAAGCGCGTCATTAGAGATAGCGAGCGTGAGTGAGACGTCTAAAGTCTAAGTACCCTATAATACTAATGCTAGTATTACACGACGCGATCCGTCGGGGCCAATTAGTCGCATCGGCCCGTGTAATAGACGTAAGGGAACCAAGGTAGTCGGGGAAGGGAGGGCGCCGTGTAATACTATACTCCGTCCATAATAACGAGCTATTATAGCGGCCTCTATTTTGCACTATTTGTATACAGATGAAAGGGACAAAAAAGGGTCGGCGGTGTTAAGCGTTTTTACCTGAATGGCAAGATGATGCCGGCGGGCGGAGCGCGGATTATATAATATTTTTATTCTTATTTAAAGTATAATTATTGTAAACCAATTCAAATCATTTATTATTTATAATAAATGTTTTGATTCATGTTTTTTAAGTATTGTATTACCTAAAGTGCATTCATTTTAAATTTAACTTGTTACACTTGCTAAGAGTATACAAAATATTTATTTAACTAAGAATATGTTTTGAATTTAACAAGTGCCTTTAGTCTCTGGGTACATGAAATTAACAAAATACAGTCCAGTAAACAAGCCGGGTCGCAAAGTAAGCACGAAATAGTCCAGTACACAAGCCGAGTCACGAATTAAACAAGAAACAGTCGAAAAGAGAGCACTAAGGCGTCCGCACCGAACAAAAGACAACTGTTGACTGAACTTAACCGCCATGTAAACCCACCCGGTGCACATGCATAGCCCTTATCGTTGACCAATTACGTACTTACTGTCGAAGGGCCTACGCTAGCTGACGCGGGTGCACAGAGCGGGTGCACGCGGTGGGTGGATATGGCGCACCCTCTCCGTGGGCCCGCTTCACTTAGCGCTGTTCATACAATTCTTTATTAGAAGGGCGTCCGTTCCGGGTAATCCGCCTCAGCTAACGTAGGCCCTAAGTTTTCTGGTACTAGCTCGTTATTGTAGACGGAGTATATCATAAACGAATTGCGACTCAATCGGAACGTTCATTTTCACTCTGGTATAGTGAGACGTCAATGTTTGTCAATTCTGGGGCCCATTTCTCGCACGCTCTTAGACGAAACCCGTTTGAGGTATAAGCGCCATTTAGCTATCAAATTCGGTACACGATTAGTTCTTAAACTTCACTTTTATATTACTACATTCTCTTTGGTTTAATATAAGTTTGTAGGTCAGTGAAAGTGATAGCAGAACTAGATTGGTGGCAATAAATTATTGTTACAATATGAAATCGAAACTTAAATAAATTCTGCGGAAGATAGATTAGTCAGTTCGCAAGTGGTGTTCAAAATGGTCTAGTTTTTTCAATAAAGTTATGAAAACTGACCGTAAGGTCGTTCTTATTTTGACGGCGTTATTTTGTGTTTCTTTTCTGTAAATGGGTTATTTTCTGGCCTAAACCTTGACCTTGAAATTTGGACCATGAAGTCAAACATCGTGTTGCTCCGCTGAATGAATATTGTTATCCATATTAATATTATAAATGCGAAAGTAACTCAGTCTGTCACCTCTCCACACTAAAACCGCTGAACGGATTACGATGAAATTTTGTACGAGGATAGTTGGACTCCTGTGAAAGACAGGATAGTTTTTGTCTTAATTCTACACAGACGAAATTGCAGGCAGAAGCCAAATAAACTAAGGTTTTTTTAATGGAACCCCTAGGGGTATGAAAACGGGGTTCAAAGTACGATTTAGTCAATAAAGTTATAAATATAATGATAACGTCGTTTTTACCTACGTCCCGGTAAATAGGGTTTCCGCGTACGCGTGATGACCCAGCGCCCAATAATTAGGTAACCTTCATATAACTGGTTTGCGCGTTCAATACCTACACTTTGTGTTATTTATTCTAAACTGATTCTCGGATATCTAGGTAATCGGTCTGTACTTATGTTTGTTGTTCTAATATTTCTCACTAACATTGTAGTAATATTTTTTCTATGTATTATACCTATATATTACACAATTATACATTTAAATGTTTGAAGTTTGGTTTTCATGTACAATTATTTTGAGCCTGGTCAGAGAGTACGGTTTTGTACCATTTGGGGTCGAAACTCTATAGGTCCATGAGGTCCCAGCGCACGCAAGTTTTTTTGTAAAAATCACGAAACGTCTGGTTGATGTAACTGGTGACCGAAGAGCTGGTGGCTTCCTCGCACAACGTATCAATCAGCGAATGACGCCAGCATCCTAGGTACAATAACTCAAGGACCAAGGGCATTTATTTGTGTATTATCACGAATATTTGTTCCTGAGTTATGGATGTTTTCTATATATTTAAGTATTTATATGTATCGTCGTCTAGTACCCACAACATAAAGCCTTATCGAGCTTACCGTAGGACTAGGTCGATTTGTGTAAGATTGCCCTATAATAATTTATTTATTTATTATTTATATTTATCAATTAAATTAGCGGGACTAGGCTGATATGAAGATCTCAAATTTTTATTTGACATAATTTTCACCACTAACGGCCGATACTTAAGTAAAACAAAAGATTGCGTGTAAACTAATAAACTAAGAGCCGGCTCGTAATTACTCAAGTACCTACGTAAAATTTGCAGTAAAATCCACCAGTTTGGCTCCGCGCCAGTTTCGCCTAACTTCGATATGTAAACAATGCCAGGAACTAATTACATAAACAAACTGACGTATATCCAGTTAATACTGAGACTTGTATAATATAAGCATACCTATGTTCTTATGTGTGCGACGTCACGAAGATGACTACGACCTATGAACATAGACATAGATTGAATCGGCTGATAACATTAAAAGCACGTTTAAAATGCGTATAAAACCATACTTTATTCTAATTAGAACATAGGTAGTCTGAAATATTATCATCCGCTATGATATCTGACATCTGACACGAACACAACCTTATTTCTTCAGCCATAAGATTTTTGCGGCCTTCAAAGCGGAAAATACTATTGTAGGTGACTGTACAGAGTAGGTATACTACGTAAAACCATAGGGAAATAAGAAAAAGTTAACTTGTTTAGATTAAATCTGCTTGAAACAACAGGCCACCATACCACCTTTTTTAATTTTTTACTGATTAATCAATAATGGAAACTGCAGTAATACTTAAGTGTTCCCATGTTTTGTTTTAAGACTGTTTAGTAATAATATTCTGGGCTACAAAAGGTGACCCTATAGCTACCTACCTATAAAATTACAGCTAAACTTTTTCTAGTAATACTCACGTCAATAAAGTCGAAAATAGCTCGACATGTTTCGTCCGTGAATATGTCAGATACTTACAGGAGTATTTTATTTAAAATTGTCAATCTGAAACTTAGTAACATAGTAGCTAATTTGGCTCGTCACGAAACTAGCCAGTTGTAACTTATGGTCGAAATAACACCATAATTAGTGTTCTGATAACACTGCTTTGTCTATGAGCTCGCAGGGTCATTGACACGTTATCAAGCAATTAATGTCACCTGTGAAATGTAACCGTTGTGAACTGAAGACGTCAATGTTATCACGTTTTAAACTAGATAGGACTATGCCTATAATGCATCTTACATTTGCAATAAACTAGACGACAAAAAAATGTAATTAGTCCGTCTGTTAGATTATTAAAAAATATACGATAGTTACGTATTTTTTCTTTTGTTCGTCAAATGAAAAATGACGGAAATACAGGGCTTTAAAGTTTTGCGTGACGTCACACCTGAGTACAATTCTTACTCACAAAATGACGTCACCAGCCCCCACCACGGAACTTTGACGCTCTTCATAATCGTCAATTTTAGTTATCTTGAAAAAGGAAAAAATACGTGTCTAATAATTTTTGATAATCTTTCAGACGGACTAATTAGAAAAATAGTTTTCAACCTAGTCGATCATCCCTATTGTGCACTGTACTCCCAATTTGTAATTCAAAACTAGAAAAACTGACCACAGTCTTTCTCTTTTTAGGGTTCCGTACCCAAAGTGTAAAACGGGACCCTATTACTAAGACTCGGCTGTCCGTCCGTCCGTCCCTCCGTCTGTCACCAGGCTTTATCTCATGAACCGTGATAGTTAGACAGTTTAAATTTTCACAGTTGATGTATTTCTGTTGCCGCTATAACAAAAAATAATAAAAAACAGAATAAAATAAATATTTAAGGGGGCTCCCATACAACAAACGTGATTTATAATGCTCATGTTTGCTCGATAGTGATAATTGCAACAGTTTGACGCTTGAAATACGCACATAATATTCAGTAATATAATTAAAACTTCGTTTTTTTTTTACCTTTTTGTAGCTAATAGTACGGAACCCTTCGTGCTCGAGTCCGACCCTTTTGAGCGGGCCCCAGATCTAAGAAATATTCCACAAATTAGCGGAAAATACATCTTTCACTCCTCTATATTGCTAATCAATTTGTAGGTACTCCATACAAGATATAAGTCTATCCCCCTCTATATCTCGCTTTCGCACCAGGGAATGCAAGCGGTAAATATTTTCTTATAAAAATTACCGGTAATTTGCCGGTTAACCGGTAATTTATATTTAAAAAATACCGGTTTGCATTCGCTAAGTCGCACTTGCAGTGCTCTCTGGATCTGAATGCAAATTGCTTAACACATTGACAGCTAGCGAGTGCTACGCGCTACGCTCGTAGCCGATTCCGTAGTTTTTCCGCTTTGTAGCGGAAAGCGACCACCCACAGAGAACTCCCCTACCGGGTTCCCAGCACTCTGTGTACCACTGGTAATCTAATGAACTTTCTATTTGTCAGGACTCGTTCAGCAACGTGAAGCAGTGGCTCGAGGAGATCGACCGCTACGCGTGCGACAACGTCAACAAGCTGCTAGTTGGCAACAAGTGCGATCTCACCACCAAGAAAGTGGTCGATTACACCACGGCCAACGTAAGTACATTTACTCATGCGCTCGCAGTGCGTTTTCTAATGGAGCCAAATCACGACACCGATCGACGCCCCACCCTGTGTAACTTAAAGGTCTACACAGACCAATTGTGTAGATCCGTCTATTAACACTTTCGCAACCAGGCAAAATTTCGAACAATACCCCAGAAACCCACAGTACTCGCTAGTCGGGCAACGACGTGCAACTCAATGCCGCAAGCCGCGAACCCGCTAGTCGGGCAAGCGGCTGACGTAGCGAAGATGCAATGCTTGCCCGCCTGTCGGGTATTTTGGCGTCGCGTGTAGGTTTATAGCTCTTGCCCGACTACCGGTTACGCCGGCATCTGCGTAAAGTTTACGAGTGCCCGAGTGTCGGGTACGTGGTGTCGAAAGTGTTAAGATAACTGCGCGATATGATTCGAACCCAGTTGGTGAGTGACCGCTATGGATGTGAATTGTATAATATGGAAGTATGATTGCCTTGCGCCTAACATGAACTGGCTCCGTTTTCACCACGGTCACAAGTGTGACAGTTATCAGCATCATTGTTACTGGTATTGCAGGCGTCCTGGGCTAATAAAGTCGCTTAATATTGTGCGGGCTGTATGCTTATTTGCTACCAAATTATTTATTCATGATACATTAGTATTTTATTTAAATAACGAAATGGTGGCAAACAGGCACACGGCGTGATTGTGAGTGGTTTCTGTTGTCTATGGGCTCCTGAATTGTCAGTAATTTTAGGACATTTGTCAGCATTGTGAAATATTCTAGCATTTAGTATTCGTTTTTATGAGCTCCCGATATATCGGGACTCATGCAAGCGCCATGTTGAGTCCAGTGCAAAAATATGGTTCGACATAATCGACTCATAAATATGGTACTACGCTCTTATTACACCGGCATAAGGTGCTATGGGACATATTTTTGAGTAAGATGTGCACCACCACATTTTTACACTTGACTTTTCACAGAGTAACTGTACTTACAATGTAAATGGCTATGTTAGATCATCGTACAGTCAAGTGTAAAAATATAGGTGGACACATCTTACTCAAAAATATGTCCCATATGCATTTTATTCCATTGTAATAAGAGCGTAGTACCATATTTATGAGACGATTTTGTCGATACGTATTTTTGCACTTGACTGTACATCGTATACCTACTATATTTACCATTACATGTATTGTTTAGTATAATAATTGGTAAGTAGTTGTAGTTTTACTTCTTATAAAAATTATTGTGTACCTACATTCTATTCATTGCCTTATTATACCTAAATTGTTCTCCGTCTTTGATTGACCTTGGATGGGCTTAAAACCAGCTAAGCTGCGCCCATACCTTTTTCCTTTGTCAGTGCCTAATTCTGTATTTTATGTTCATTGTTTTGTTCAAGGAAATAAACGATTTGTATTTTGTATCATTATTCCAGCAATACGCGGAGCAGCTCGGCATCCCGTTCCTGGAGACGTCGGCCAAGAACTCGACCAACGTGGAGCAGGCCTTCATGACCATGGCGGCGGAGATCAAGGCGCGCGTGGGCCCGCCGTCCGCCGGCGCCGCGCCCGCCGGCCACGCCGTCAAGATCGAGCAGGGCCGCCCCATCGACACCGGCAAGTCCTCGTGCTGCTGAACACCAAGTGAGTACTGCCCTTAGCCTCCCGACGACCGAACATCAACATTTCATCATCATACCACACACACACACACACTTACAGACTCACTCACACAGCAACATCAAAAATGGTCGCATGGAATCTAAGTTAACCACCTCTAGACTAAGTTTTATCTTTTTCTTTTAGTTTATAGTTTTAAGTCTTACCTTTTCCTGTCTTTACTTATTTGACTAATTGTTTCATTAATATTTATCGTGTCTTATTGCCTTTCGCAAAAATCATGTCATCGGAAATTCATGTCTGAAACGGTTACCTACGAGACAGGCTTCGCCTAGTGTAGGAGCCAGTGAAACCTGCTGATAATCCTTAAATGTACTTTACTGCTTCTTTGTTTTAAGACTGGATAATTTTAAATTTCTGTGTAATTTATCTTGTGTACAATAAAAAAAAATTACTTTTACTTTTTTTTTCATCATCATCTGAGGCGTTACAGCCGAAGGTTGGCCTTAGCCTGGTCAAGCAAATCTCTCCAGTCCGATCTATTTTCGGCTTTTGTTCTCCAACTTTGCACCCCTAAAGTTTTTGTGTCCTGTTCGACACCGTCCAACCTGAGCTTGGGCCTGCCTCTACTTCTGCGGCCCTCCGGCCGGCCTTCGGCGTTTGGGTACTCTGGCCTCATCCATTCGCACCACATGCCCCGCCCATCGCAAGCGTCCTATTTTAATGGTCTGAATGATGTTCGTAAGATCAAAATTTGCCAGTTTAAATTTAACTCTGTGAAATTAACAAAGAGTCGAATTTTCAATGGGGCCTATGTACTATGTATAGGACGCGGATAGTCAGGAGGTTAATGCTTGGTATGGAGCGCGGATCCACGGACCTGTTGCAGTACAGTCAAGTGTAAAAATATGGTGGTGCACATCTTACTCAATAAAAATTCAGACGAATTGAGAACCTCCTCCTTTAGAAATATTGAAGTCGGTTGAAAATATGTCCCATCGCACCTTATGCCGGTGTAATAAGAGCGTAGTTCCATAGTAATGAGTCGATTATGTCGAACCATATTTCTGCATTTGACTGTACCTACTGGTTTAAAGGTCAAGGTCACTTTTTAACGATCAAATTTGACAGGGGCAGGAGAGGAGGTAGTGTATAGGGCGTGCAAACCGGTATATGGAAAACCGGTAATTAACCGGTTTTCAATATAATTAAAAACCAGTTTGCTCACCCTAGTAGTGTATATATGGGGTTCGAGCGGCCCGCCCTCTTTAAGGTTATTTCAAAGATGACTGTCATCATCTTAACCCTGTGAAAACGAGTGGTGTAAGTGCTCAAAACGTAGGGTCATGGTGTTAATGAACGCGATTAATCCGTACTAAAGTGTTTAATTTAGCATGTATTTTATTTTAAGATTATATGTTTTTTGTTGTTTTTTGAAATAAAGTATATTTTACAAAAAAAAATATACAAAAGCCTCAGCAAACATTTTGTCAGCAACAGAGTGGTCAAACTGTGGAACTAAACAGAAGACGTAATCTCAGCACTGAATGTCAATCAGTTTAAGAACAGGCTACAAACACCTAACCAGCGTAAAGATGTAAAGATGCTCTTTTACTAAAAACCAATTGGATACAAGCAACTATCAGTTTTTTCAACTCCCTGCGTGATGAAGATACAATTATGATAAAGTTTTGTAAATTCGCGTTCAGAAGCAGAGAAAATTCGGCATCTGTAAAGGTTTTTTTTTTGCAGGCGGGCGGCTTGGCTCGGGCGCTGGGCGGTGTGCGCCGGCCGCACCACATAACAAATGCAATTACCACAAATCGTTTCATCACCGCATCGTTAATTATAACTAAACTAATATAGTGCCCGACGACCGGCGGCGGCACAGTACGATCATACCAGTACATCAACCGGGGCTATTGTTCGCTCACCAGGCGGCGCCACTCATGCGTGGGTCGCGAGTCAAAAGCTTAATTTGGCGCGAAACCAAGTGACCTTCGAAAGTTGTCCGCCAGACCTACGTTGCACTAGCGCCCCTAGCGGCAAATTCACGCGGTAATCCCCTCTACAATTGACAGCCTATATTTCCCGTGCGGGAAATGGCGTAAATAAGTAATTCAAATCAATTTTAATAATGTTCAATTTTAAATCTATTTATGTGCTAAAATGTATGCTTCTCGTTTAAGGAGTTCTCTAACTTTTAGATTCACCTGTTTAACTGAGATTGCATTGTTAATAAAATAATAACAAATAGGTAAATGTTGTTTTTATTTGCAAGGAAATCGAGTTTTTTTAACAAGTCAATTTTGAGGTTAGAAAATTGTTTAAAAGGTAAATATCATCTGAATTAATGTAAAATACTGTCTCACAGACCCGCCCACAATAAAAAAATACGCACCAAGTAATTTTAAAATCGTTGCCACCTGTGTATAGTTGGTTCCCTCGACTGTCAAGAACACTCAAAATCTGCGTAGATGGCGTCAGCTATCGGTAGTGTATCCAAGCTTTGAGTTTAACCACGCCAAGTTTGACTTGGCAATTCCAAACTGTAACAGCGCGACCGTAAAAGTTATATTTATAGAGATTGACGTTTAAAGAGGTGCCCGTACGCTTGGCAGTTTTTGCCAAGTCGCTGAAATCTTGGCGTGGTCGAATTACAGCGAAGTTAAACTACTGTTTATACCCGTACTGTGCCGCGTGTGGTATTTAAAGTAAGCCGACTTAAGTTGCTATGTCCGAATATCTTGATAGTTAAAGGGAGATTGAAATGGATGGGTGTATGTTTATACATGTTTATATATAATGAATATCGTAGGTTAATTTTGTGCTGTTTCCGTAAGGTCAAGCCGATTTCAACTTAGGTCAAATTTGTATGTGAAGGCTCGTTTGTATGCTTTAGTTTTAAATGTGGGGTGGTAGATGACGTTTTACAGAGTGATACTCGGTAGCCTAGTTGGGCAAATGCTTGCTGGCTCCTTTTATAGTAATCGGAGTGACAGCAAACTAATTGACATTAAATCATTACGAATTTAATCGGATTCTAATTGATTCTTGTAAAAACTTAACATTACTGAGTTTCATTACTGTAAATTTATTTACCGCCAGGTTCAAACACACAAATTTACAACTAGTTTTACACTGAGTAAAAATTAAACAAACATGATGACTGCTCGGAGCAGTAGTGCAATCTAGAGTCAAACCACGTTCTCTCTGCCAAGCAAATGACCTGTCAAATTTTAAAGTGTTACTTTAAACGTCAAACTTCTATGAAAGTTTGACGTTAACTTAACACATTCACAGGCTGTGCTATCGAAATCTATGAAACCTAGCATAGACTGACTCCAGACACGCTTTAAATATGTGCGTGCTCTGAAGAGGCGCGTTTTAAAAATAGTTTTATGTCATATCTCAATTCTACACAGAGCACGAGAGTGACATCTGTCGCTATATATATATATGTCGCATTATAGTTAGAAAGAGATGTCTTTCGCAAGCAATTTGCTATTTACTTGTAAATTTGTGTGGTTTTTGAACATGTTTGTATCATACTCGAGCAAGCTAGCAGCGATCTAGTTATAAGTCTATACTTACCGGGCCTGTCCACTAGGACCGATTCATTTATACCCGCTGATTTCACTGAGGTACTAATTTTATATTGCACTGAGTGTTTGCCAAGACCAAGCTGTGCTGGATTTTGTGTTCAAATATATGTTTAACGCCGAGGCTCGGAACCGGTTTATGTCAACCGGTAAATACCGATTAGAGAACATCAACGTTTTAAGAATTTTATTTAGGCGTAAAATAACCGGTTTTTTGACAAGCAAGTCGGCTGTGGGTGTTTAAAAAAGCTTTTTCAATACAGTTGCTCAAAAAGTGCCCTTTTTTTGGCTGTTTTGCGTGCGCAAAGTTTGTTTTTGCGAACTAGTGCTTTTTACTTTTCCAATTTTTTTAAATTTAGTTGTGTTCCAATTCATGACTGCTTACCGAAGAGTATTATTGTTCGTTAACTTTGCCGAGCCGTAATAAAACTAAATACCTACCTACTATTAACGCAATAATATTAAAGATATTGATATTTCATTTTTCAATAATTACTTCTTCATCATACTAATGATCATTAATTAAAAATATTATTCTTGTAAATCTGTGTGTATGAAACGGAACAGCCAACGAAACGTCTGTCAAAGTAGAGGCGTTTTTCAATCAGGTAAACATGTTCGAAGGGTCTATTAGACATGACGATACGATTTGTCACATGCGATTTACTATTTTGTTAATGAGAAATAATGGTTATGATATTGAAAATGAGTAAGTAAAGAAGATAAGATAAACATTTTGAAGATGTTCTTGATAGTTTAGTTACAATAGTGTTACGGAAATAATAAAAAACTTTCAAATTCGTTCTTATGTAAATTTTTTTTCGCATCTGTATTGAAAAACGTCGTTCGATGCACGTGCGGACATGTCATTTTTCACTCATCCCGAGTATTGCCACTCGCCTACGGCTCGTGTCAAGATACTACGGGACTCGTGAAGTAATGACACACTTTCCGCACTAGCATCGAAATGTACTATTATGCCACACCTGGCCATAAAGTGTAGCTCGGGTCGCAAACATCTGCGATCTCGGCCTTTCTTTGTTTTACCGCACTAGTTAGGTAATGTACTATTGCCGCTTGACGCGGTGTCGTTCATTTTTATATGTGGTTTTAGTATTTTATAACCGGTTAATGTGAAAAACTTCTTCAAAAACCGGTTTTTGACAATTTAACCGGTATCCGAGCCTTGTTTAACACAAAATTGTAGATATAGCATAATGGCCTTAGAAACAAGATATTATAGCATGTTCCGTAGTCAAAGGGATTATAGTATTAAAAGACATTTCATATATCGATCATAGAGCAAAGGTGTGATAATTTTAAAATTGAACGGTCTTATTCTAAACGCCAGTCTAAAATATTATGATTTCGTCCTTATTTAAAGTATTATATTATCACTGGTGTTTATAATATATGGCCGATAATTTATTTTTCAAATGATCTAAAGCCGAGTTATTTATGTGGTTATTTTTCTACATCAATTAGTTTATCAATCAACCGCTGACCCGCTGTAATTCTGTAAATGGGGTTCTTAGAAATTAAAACAGTATGCTATTATAAAGATGTTTTATTTCAACATATTATACATTACCTAATTCCTTAACTTAGGCTTAATTAGTAATTACTAATCGGTTTTCGTTAAAGCTATTAATAAGCCCTATAATGTACTTTATTGTGAGAGTCGAAAACATTTTACTTCTTATTTTTAATAAAACTTACTACAAATATTAAACATTTACATCTAAATTAATCTCCTTGGGCAAAGTGCCCAGCACGCAGGCGGCATTCCCGCGCTGGATTGCGATAATAGGCCTGCGCAAGAAAGCCGCCCCCTAAAAAACCCGATTATAGTTTCCTCTATTGGTTGGAAGGTCAAATCGTCGTCATACGTCGTATCTGCAAAAAATCTGATACGAGTTAAGTAAGCACCCAAGCTCCACCATTTTACTCGTTCTTATCATTAATTACTATTATTTTATCCCATTACCTGGCAAGTGAACTATCAATTCAAATCACGACGAAATGGCAGTCGCTTTTTTTTTAGGTGTGAGGCCGTTCTACTTTTTTACCGACAATGGAACGCGATTTTCTCGATTTCTCTGATGTTTAATCTTGAGTAAAATGATAACGATAGAAATTATTAAAAAAAAAAATACGTTTATCAAGTAGACAATTTGTTAGTTCTTTCCATGTAGGCAACGTATTTTTTTCCAGTAGTTTTCTACAAAACACTGGGACAGAGTACCCCTTTTCAGCGAAGACGGCCCTCAGTTTGACCCCTTTATCACGGTGTTTCAAGTTAAATAATGTAGGTAAGTTTCAGTTACTAACCGGGGAAGTAGCAAGTAAACTGTACTGATAAGGTAAACAAAAATTTCGGGCATTTACCTCCTATATAAATTATATTAATAAAATTTTAAATCAGGCATTTTTCAGCTAAGATACACTATTTTATGTGTAGTGCCCAAAATTGCAATTCTCGGAATTATTCTAATTTTTGTCAAGCTATCACACAACTCATGAATCAGTCTTGTGTCTTATTTCGAGTGCTAGCAGCAGCACCGCATCATATATTCGTAGTCGTGGCACAGCCCGTGCAGGTTTAACGGGCACTGGAGAAACTCCGGACACAGCACTGGTAGTTTATCTGAAAAGACCATGATCATTTAAAAGAGTCCGCATCTATACCAGAGTCAAAAGGAACTTCCGGGTGGCTAGTTAGTACTCGTTCAGTAGGTACTCAAGTTATATGAGGGATATAGTGGAGAAATTCGGGGCTATCGGGTGTGTTCCAGTTGGCAGAGCGATGGGTATGTATCTTAGAGTCGCGAGTTCGAGTGAGATTTTCCAGTTTTTTTTTCTTATTATGAAATAAAAAAAAAAAAACCCGCGTAAGTCCTTAATGCCTTGGCGAAGGTGTCGACTGTAGCAGGGCCGTTCTCGTTTTTTACCGATAGTGAAATCAGATTTTCTCGATTTTTCGGATTTTTGAGCATGTGTAAAAAAAAACGGTAGAAATTATTTAAAAAAAAACATACGAATTCATGTACGTAAAGTTTTTTTTCAGTGGTTTTCTAGAAAACACTGAAGAGTGGCCTTTCAACGAAGACAGCCTCCGAATCGACCACTCTGTCATGGTGTTTTGACCCAGACACTAACCAGGGAAGTAACAAGTATACTGTACTGGTAAGGTGAACTTAAACGGGCATTTACCCCCTATACAAGACGTAACAATGAAATTCTAAATCTAACATTTTTCAGCGCGGAGACGAATCATTGTCGGTAAAAAATAAGAACGGCGCACCGTAAGCCGTATTTGGCGTCCATAGCCCAACAAAACAAAGAGTCCGTAGCAAGACTTTCCAATGACGGCCACCGATGATTGGCGGTTACAGGGCTGAATACCTCTTACAAGGGAAGATAAAAGAACATTCGTGGCCATCACTTCTATATCTATAGCCTAGAAATTGACGAAAGTGTGGGTAAAGGACATGACGACAAGATCCTTACCTAAGGGGTACGCACATCCGCAGCAATACCCGTGTATGATGGCTTCGTCGTCCTCGCAGCTCTTCGGGGGGCAGCCGTTGCACCACATGCCGATGCCTAACCATGGCATGTTCCCTAAACAGAAGCAAGTTGATTGGAGAACGAATAAATTACGTTATAGTACCTATAGTAGGTATAGGTGACTTCAATGATTATTTTACATTTGTGTACCTTATTATATACAGTGGAACCTCAAGGGACCTTTTCGTCTGAAAGAGGTTTTTATAGGTGTTTGTTCGTCTTAAAGAGTTATTAAAGAGGCTTCGAGTTACAGAGGTAAAACTAATAAAAACTTTTGTTATAGAGGTAATTATGCAAACGCGCAAAGTAGCCTTATAATTTACTTCCAGTTATAGAGGTTTTTGTAAGCTAAATATATCCGAGATACAGAGGTGACAATACGTCACATACATCTGGTTTATCGAGTTATAGATATCTAATTCCATTGTTTGAGTTATGGAGGTGAAATTTGTACTGAGTACCTTTAAATGGATACATATGTTAGATACTTAATCTTAACGAGGTTAAATATTATGAGTTATAAAGGTTTTAGGCTTTGAATGGAAGGGAATAGCATTTTAATTCATGCTAACGATGGTTTCGTCTTATCGAGGTTCCACTGTTTTACAAAGCGAGTAAGGTACAATTGTTTTCTGTGTCGCCGAGTGTAGGTACAGTCAACCAATTGGACCATATTTGACGCTATAAATCAGATTGTAAGAAATCTCTTACTGCTTGTCATTTTGGTTCTAGAGTGGCCTAGGGTTCCAATTAGTTGACTATTACAACCAAAATTGGGTAAGCAAATTTAATGTTCAATAATGTGTAGGTACTTACTTAATTAATGTAGTCAGCAGTATCAGTCAAGCGTGCAATAATACATACTTACCTACCTAAGCAATAGATATCTACTTAGGTAATTATATTTTTACCGAGGTTCTAACCCTATTTAGACTTCAGTACATGGCGGTTTTATTTAATCATCGTCATATTACTCCTAGTCTTTAGTCGTCTTTGTACAGTCTTGCCAAGTTTAGGGGGCCAGGGGTTCCTCAACCTCATCCATAGATTAGGAGCGGACACAAAATTTTACGAAAGCGCCTACTATTTCATACTGTGTTTTGGTTTTGTGGGAGGCACAAAAGCACAATGCGATTATTTTCGCCCACAGGTTGTCCGGTATACGACTGACATGTCCCGCCCAATTCCATTTTAATTTAATTTGCATGCAAATATAATTACCAAAGGAAATAATACTTACATCGCGAAGCTTTCCTAACCCCTTCCAGACCTGTATCTGCCGAAGAGGGCCACAGCAACCCCGCTCCTTTCCCTAAGCAATACACCACAAACCACATACACAACATCCTGAATCCATCCATTTTAAACCGACTTCGAGAATTCGAACGCGCTTCTAACAGTTCTAACCTGCAGGAAAGTTTGTTCGTAATCTTCGTTCCTACACCGATTTATTTTGGCTTCGTCGTTCGATTTGAGCAATTCTTTTGTGTAAATGGGTCCCAGTGATAGAAATGTTAGGTTTTAAAGGGATGAATACATTAGTGGTAGGTCAGTGTCTGATATGTTAATCGGTTTTAAAGTAGGCTGTTATGATAATAAGATATTTTTATGACGAACCAAAGTTTGTTCTCGTAAGGGAAGTGAGTAACTTGATTACATACCCCATTACGAGTATGATATATTCTTTTTAAATGAGAACTTTTGAAATAATTCTTAAGCAGTAAACTAGCAACAGTAAGTATCTTAACACAAAGTGCACAAAAGAGAATGTTTATTTTAGCTTGGCAAAAGTTTAGACTTCTATGCAATCTATTAAACACCACCACTATTTTAACCTTTTCGACGCCATGTTGAATTTCAACAAACGCTTTCACTCCACGCCACGTCACCGGAGTGTCAAAACACAAGTTGAACTTAATGACTGTTCATTAAGGTCTATGTTGCTCTGTGGTCTGTGACCGATTAATCGGTCTTTGGCGTTGAACCCGCAGTGCAATAACAGAAAACATTATTTGCTTTGAGAAGGTATTCCAGAAATAGTATAAACCGGTTCCAGGCCATGCCGCAAAAAATTTTTTTTTAAATAATGAACATAATGACATAAAACATTTATTACTAAACATTAGTACAATACCACATTAAAAACATTAACATTTTTATGAAATAAGATTAAATACAGTAAAGGCCCACTTGTGTCAACTAAATTATTAAACAACCTAAACTAAATGAGATCAAAATGAATCACAGATTGGTATGATATAGTGCAGTACCTATTGCATTTATTATAATTACGTTTGGCTAAGATAGCATAGAATAATATATTAGTTAGTGCAATAAACATTACAGACAGAAGTTTTTATTTTGAAAATAGATTAAAGAATGCAGTTTATTCATTCAGTGACAATCACGACACATTGGGACCGGTTACACGAACGATCCGGAACGACAATAAAGATGACGACACTTCGTGGCAAATATCGAGTGTGTAGTGTGTAACCTAGCGTATCGTCGATACGCCGATGAAGCAAAAATCATCATTATCGTAGCATATCGTCGTTCTAGATCGTGCTTGTAAAGAGTCCCATTGTCATCAAGATCCAAATTATTTTTACAGACCATGTTTAGCAAGATGGCACTTACATTTTGTGGTAAGTAAATGAATTGTAAAACGTTTGAAAGACATAGTTACTGCATACCGCCATCTATCTAACTGAGAAAATATCCTGAGTACCTACACTGAATGAATAAAAGGGGCCGTGATAAAAAAGCTATAATATAGGTAGGTATATTAATTAACTAGGCTTTGCTTAGATGTCAGATGAAGCGAGATGGAACATTTAATAATAATATAAAAATGTTTTACCAAAAAAAGTTTCTGATCCAGACATTTAAAAAAACATAACTTACTGAACTTAATAAAAATAACACTGACAAACAATTTAAATGTAACTTCTGTCGTTTGTATTACAATACATGAAAAATGTGTATAAAATTTTCGCTTAAAATATCTATTCTGTGTTTGTCGTATCTAATTTATTAATCTTATTTTAAGTCCAGACTTACTGTTATTCGTTTGTGATAAGTGTGTCTATTTTATAGAGAGATTATTTAATGTAAATAGAATACAAACTTATGATAATTCAGATGAAAACATATTAATTAAGTATAATACTACACACACAATATTAAGGTAACAGAAGACAATATTAAGTATAATACTGTAAACATATTTCGTAAGGTCCAATCTATTTTTAGGACCTTAAAATATTGACCCACCCAGTGTCCTAAAAATAGGACTAATATGGAGTCCTAGCGTAGGTTGAGATTTTCAGAAGTGAGGATTTATATTAATAGAAAATAAGTTGGAAGGAAAAGAAAAGCAACGAAGAAGTTTTGAGCTTGGTACCTAATGGAAAAGAGGAGCTTGTTGAGAACTACCGAAAATAGAAGAGGGAAAATGCTTAAACAGCGAATATGACACTACAAACTTATTGAGAACATTATAGAAGGGAAAATTGAAGGAAAGCGGAAGGCATGAAGGAGCTACGTGAATAGGGTTTGTAGAAACCGCCCGAAATTCAAACGCGGTTTTTAATCGAAATTTTTGCTCAAAACCGGGTACACAGTTTTTAACCGGTTTCAGACAAAAAAAATGAACACTAAGCAAGATATATTATGAAATTTTCAACTCATGATATTTTTAACGATGCAATCAAAGTCATTTTATTTAATGTTATATTTTAATCTAAAAAATTGTATTGACGTTATAATTTTGTATGATAATCTCAGTAAAAATATTTGCCCGTTTGGATTTACATAAATAGCAATGAAATATTGATCAAGAAGAGAAGATTTTCTTTATATTGTTATCTTGGGAAGACAAAAAAAGTCGAAGTTACACGTCGAAAATACAAACAATGAATATACGATACAATCTGTTTCAAAAATGTGTTATAATAGCAAAATCTGAATAAAATATATAGTATTTTTATTTCGGTTAAAAACCTGTTTTTGATGTTAGAAACCGGGTTCAAAACAGAGTCCAAATGAGTCCGGTTTCCCGGGTTCCGGGATTTTCATTCCCTGCACGTGATGGCAAAAATGGACTACCTAAATAAAGGAAAAAATTAACGTCATGTCACATCGTACAGTCAAAGAGAAGGCAGAGGATAGATACAATTGGAAGGAACTTCACCGACAAGAGCCCAGCTCTTAAATATATGATGATGATGATTAATCCAAAAAGTTGACCTTGTGCGCTATTTTGTCGTCCTAAAAATAGGACATTGGGCCGTACGTGATTAAGTAAAGCAATCAAAAAGTGTTAACCTGGCAATAACCACTAAAATCTTTGGCACAAAACACATTATAAATATTTAAATGTACTATGGGAAGATTAGATTTGCAACATTAACTTAAAAACTACCTATAACTTATACTTAAAATGTATAATACTGGTAGAAAGTATACATATATTGCAAGAAATTGGCACAACAACATACTGATTATTTAATAAAAGTTACTTACCTACATTGACATCACGTTTACCTTGGCTTATTTTCGAAAACGACATCTTATTAACAAATCCTATTATGGAATGGATTAAATCCTATGATTTTGCCACTTGTAACAAAAACAATTATAACTACGATCTAAAACGGGGTATTTACCATGTATATTTGTTTTATTGAGCACCCGATATTTCAGTTTACTCCGTGAACATGGCGCTTGCAACAGTGCCGAAATATCGCGTGTTCAATAAAACAAACATACATGGTAAATATTCCATTCCAGTAGTTATGCAATGTTAATACAAATTACCATCTTAGTTTAAAATCGAACAGAAACAATGCTATGCAAATATGGACATATATAAAATTTCATAACAATTTTAATGTAATTACATTATTCAATAACGATTTTTTAGGGAAAATGGCACTGTTATTACCTTAAGAATATTAGTTAAGTTGTAATTCGCCTCACTTTAATATTTTTTTTAAATTATATACAGTTATATTAAATTCGACGCCGAGGCGAGGTAATTAAAATGATTTTATATCTCTAATTATTGACATCATCATTATTTATTTTTTAATACTTAACCGTTTACCATGTTTCCTTATAATGATCTACTTTACGTTACAATATCTCTTTAAGCTCAATTCACGGAACTATATCGAGATACAACAAAAAACGTGTAATATTTTCATACATTAATAGCAGACTTAGTACGGGTCCTTAGCATGAAGTATGACACCATGTGGCAAAAAGAATAAAACTTGCCATGAATTTTGTTGTTGAGGAAAAAAATCACCTCACGACATGTTTTCACTGCCGGTTTTTTATCCTTATAAGCTACATTTATGCCAAGTTTCATGCTTTCTGCCAGATAGTATCATAATTTAAAATTTGTTAGAGCTGGCAGCCGTACTAACTTGTAGCAGGCCTATGGAAATCTCCACGTGAACTCGAATCGATTGCTTTTTGTCTTGTGTCTGTAACGACACACATCAAAGGGCTGGCGCGGGTTGCGAGATGTATAAAATTTCTAATCGTAGACAACCTAGCGTTGTGCGGGAGTGAGAGGCCGTGAATTAGTGTTCAAAAGGGTGTGTACATACTCGCTTTTTCTATGAGAGATAAATGTTCTTAAGAACTATTATATGATGTATGCTAGCAGTGCACAAAAATGTAAGGAAATACGATAGCCATCTCTAACTTTACTGGTGGTGTTTGAGCAGTTAATTAGCTATTGATCAATATGGCGGTATGTTTACATTTTAGGAAGTAGCATTGACGGCGATTTTACATTGAATCCCGAATAAAGCGATGAACTCTAAAGTAGAATCCTGAGCGTATGAGGGATTCTCGGAGCTCGTTATTAGATATCATGACCGATAACATGCATTTCCCAATTTGCAGCAAAAATGGCGTGTAGACGCGCAACAACGTGTCGTCATGGGCTCTGAATGGGTTAAAGAGATAGAGGACGTGCTTGTCAGGGATTTTAGTGAACCCTGTGTCTGTTCAGACGGAAGCTCGTTCGAGGATCTCGAGGGAGCCCCTGTGCGTGGAAGCAGGCAGCAGCTCGCCTTCGCACGCCTTGCTACCAAGGCAGTTGCAAGAACACACCTGCAAAAAAATAGTACATTACTGCAGAGGCCGTGAAGTAAGAGATTGCAGGACGAGTTTGTGGTAGACCGGATTAAACAAGTCCTGCAATCTCTCTTCCGGCCGAGGCTTGTATAGTGCTTTTCTCAAACATTGTAAGGAAATATAAAATTTAAAACAACTACTAGGTAAATAGGTTAGTAAGGAAAAAAATGTTTAATTTGCCACCTTATTATTTTTTAAAGATGCCATTTGAATGAGCTATTCGAGCATCATGTTTAACCGCACATAAATAGACAGAAACATAGAATTTGTTTTTTTTTAATGTCGCAAGTATCTAATGATCGTTGGCTGTATGTAATTTTTCCTTTGTCAGTTTAGTGTTAGTACGCAAATTAAAAAAGTTAGAGCAGCGGACAGTAATGTTTCGTTCATACTTACGCCATACATTACTTCACGGCCGCCGGCCAAGAAGTAAACGGGGGGAGCCGTAAACAAGAAACTTCATGTCTTCATTTCGTGACATAAATGCATACATTTACGATCATGTTTGAGAAATAGTAGATAGTATATAAAGTAACCTCTTTTAGACGAGGCTATTTATTGATCGAGTGCAACGAGGACCAATATAGTAGTCGAGGATAATATGGGTAGTTATGCCTGAGGTATATATTTTGCTTTTCACTTCGATTGTAAGGAAATGATTAGGTATTATTTCACGTTAAATTGTTGAAAATGTAAGATCCATGGTCGCGCGCTTGTGTTTTCTCTGCCGCGCCGCGAAGGCGAATCTGAATCCCATAGCAAATTTGCCTTTAAAAAGTCTGTCCGTGATCATTTTGCTAGCATATTGAAAGTTTAGAGTTTATTTTCGATGAGTCTCGTATATACTTATGTGTGTATTTATGTTTATATAATGTGTTTACTGTATATGTATTTAAAATTTATAGATTAACTTGTTCTTACTATTTCGGTTTTGACTGTTAGTTAGTAGCACCACCACCAATTTTTCTGTTTTGCCTGACTGGTAGAGAATGCCTATTGGCATTAAGTCCGCCTGGTTTTCTTTTGTGAAATAATGAAATAAAGGGAGACTAACATCGCTTACCGAGGCCTGGTTGTCGTGATGGTCGCCCGTGCGCCGAGCTGCAGTATGGACTGGGTGATTTCTTTCTCTGTCACGTTGTATTAGAAGGATAGAGACAGATAATAAAGATAGAAAGGGAGACTAACGTCGCTTACCGAGGCCTGGTCGTCGTGGTGGCCCTCCAGCCCGTGGGCGTCGAGTTGTAGGATGGTGCGAGCCGCTTCTTTTTCTTCGTCGCGGGCGTTTTCTTCTGCTTGCCTGTTGATAGAAGACATTATTAAAAACCGGTATTGGGCGGATTTTTATTTTGTTGTCTTTTTTTCGCGTCAGATTTGAATCAAATTTGGTGCGTAGGTAGAGTTCCTTATTCCTTTCTTAGTTTTAGTATTTATTTAAATATAAGAAGGTAACCGATGGCTGATAATGGTGGATGCACCACTATCAGCCACCTGTTTCAACGTCACGAATTGTCGTTATTAGTGGCGCACGCTTGCCGTTTGATTGAAGAAGTTAAACAGACCTCATCATCATCATCATCATTCAGCCGAAAGACGTCCACTGCTGGACATAGGCCTCCCCCAAAGATTTCCACAATGACCGGTCCTGCGCCACCCGCATCCAGCGGACTCCTGCGACCTTCACCAGGTCATCAGTCCACCTTGTGGGGGGCCTACCCACGCTGCGCCTTCCGGTACGCGGTCGCCACTCGAGAACCTTTCCGCCCCAACGGCCATCTGTTCTACGTGCAATGTGCCCCGCCCACTGCCACCAGAGCCTGCCTGCCGAGAGCGCCACTATGTCAGTCCGACTCCAAGACCAGAACTCGAAGCCTATTCCGCTGCAGCGGAAGTCAGGCAGGGAGATGTCATCTCTCCTAAGCTGTTTACCGCTGCACTGGAGGATATCTTCAAGACTCTGGACTGGAGAAGGCTAGGCATCAATGTAAACGGCGAGTACCTCACTCACCTTCGATTTGCTGACGATATAGTAGTCTTGGCTGAGACCATGGAGGATTTAAGTACGATGCTTGTTAGCCTCAGTAAAGCCTCCGGGCGAGTTGGTCTTAAGATGAACATGGATAAGACGAAAATCATGTCGAATATCCATGTAGCACCAACTCCAGTGACAATCGGAGACTTTACACTCGAAGTTGTAGACGATTATATATACCTAGGACAAACTGTCCAGTTAGGTAGGTCCAATTTCGAGAAAGAGGTTAATCGTCGAATCCGACTCGGTTGGGCATCGTTCGGGAAGCTGCGACACATCTTTTCGTCCAATATTCCGCAGTGTCTGAAGACGAAAGTCTTCGATCAGTGTGTGTTGCCAGGGATGACATACGGTACTGAAACGTGGTCGCTTACAATGGGCCTCATAAGAAGGCTCAAAGTCACCCAAAGGGCAATGGAGAGAGCTCTGCTAGGAGTCTCTCTGCGAGATCGTATCAGAAATGAGACCATCCGCAGCAGAACCAAAGTAACCGATATAGCTCTCCGAATCGCTAAACTTAAACAGACCTAATACCGTGAAAATCGAACTAACGAATATTGGTATCCCCCTCATTTACATATTCGAGCGAAAGAGATGCTCGCGTCCCGCATCGCGTTATTTTTAACTAGTGACCCGCTAGGCTACGCACGTATTGTCAGTGTTTAACTACAATGTTATACATATAAGGTGCTAACAATTTAGTCACGCATATTTTTACCGCTGATAGTACTCGGTTCTCGGAGTACATTTAGGTATGAAACATCATCATTTGTTATGTTTTTTGTGGAGAAAACTAGGAAACAAATTTGCAACGTTACAACACCCTGTTAGTGTGATTATTAAATGAGTACTCATTGAACATATTTTAGTACCTCTTTTACCTAACACCTAACTGGCCACTTAACGTCAAATCAAATACTCGATTGTCAACGTCATGCTAAACATCTTGTCAGTTAAATTTGCACATGGTGATTATTTTTAGACGGAATTATAATTATTTTTTTTCGGTAAATGAAAACAAAAAAAATCCTGAAATAATGGTTCCTTTTTTTTCTTTTTTTTTCATTAATTATACTTTAAAGTTAATTGTTTTAATACAATGTATTATCTCTTAAAATATCCGAGACTAATTTGTTAGCACCTTATATAAACCTTCCTCTTGAATCACAAAAAACCCCGCATCAAAATCCGTGGCATAGATTTAAGCATACATACATACAGACAGCGGGAAGCGACTTTGTTTTATACTATGTAGTGACTTACATACTTACTTTTGTTGCGTAGAGTGGACGAGAGAAGAACGATTCTGAATACCATTGAAGTGAGACGCGGAAAAATTATTGGACATTTGATACGACATGACTTTTTCAAAGCTATTCTGGAGGGAAAGATAGAAGGCAAGAGAGGTAGAGGCAAACCAAGACGAAGCTACATGGACCAAGTGAAGGAAAAAGTAAGGGCCATGTCGTATCAAAAGGTCAAAGCGCTGGCGCAGGACAGAGAGAGCTGGAAGATACTCCACCGACAAGAGTGAAAAACTAGTTTTTGATAATGAGTGACTTACATGGTCATGAATCTCAGCACTAGTAAATTAATACTAGCGGCGACCACCGCTAGGCCGAAGAGTATGAACACGAGACTCAGGGCCACGTAGCCTGGCTTGCTCGTCAGCGCTTGGTCGTTCTGAAAAAAAAATTGTCTATACAATACCCATTGTAAATTTCATATTTAGGCTACAATTTGCAAAAAAACCGGTATTTAGAGCACACACAACAGAAATTCTCACTGTACAGTCAACCAATTGGAGCTACCGGATTGTCGCTCATCAGGCGGCGCCACTCATGCGTGGGTCCTGTGTCATGAGAGAATTGTCAAAGTGACGTTTGAAATGTTCCCGCAGGACCCACGTCCCACTAGCGCCCCTAGCGGAAAATCGACTCGCGGTAATCCTCATTGGAACCCAAGGCCACTGTAGGAGTATGTCATAGTGACGCTATAAATCAGATTGTAAGAAATCTCTAACTGCTTGTCATTTTGACATGGTTCTAAAAAGGGGCTAGGGTTGTACCTCCAATGTCTATATTTTTTTCTTTAACTCGATATGGGGGCTTTTTTCTTCTTCCGTACAACAACATCATGCTCGCTCTTTTCGCATGTTATAAATTATAACATGACATATTTCGAAGACAATACTATTATAAGTTATAATAGTATTGTCTTCGAAACTAGAGAAACACTTCTACCAAATTCCAGCTCAATCAGACAACGCCAAATGGATGAAAAACAAATGTGACGTCTTCAGTCTAAAGGATATAAATATTTTGGAAATATTAACCTATTCATAATTGGTTTTTAAACCTATTCCTCTCCTCTTCTTCCTAACTAGTTTCCTAGGTTATGCCACAGCTCATGTAGGGAGCCTGGGGTCCGCTTTGGCAACCAATCCCAAGATTTGGGATAAGTTGCCAAAGCGGACTAGTTTTGCGAAACTGATCTTCCAACCCAGAGGGTAAACTAGGCCTTGTTGGGATTAGTCTAGTTTCCTCACGATGTTTTCCTTCACCGAAGCGCAACTGGTAAATATCAAATTATAGTTCGTACGGTCGGTGCCCTCACATAAGTATCCACGCGCGCTACTCGGTTGCATATGTGGGGTGGATACTTATGTGAGGGCACCGACTGTACGTAAGTTTCGAAAAACTCATTGGTACGAGCCGCCAGGATTTGAACCTGCGACGTTCCTATTCACAAATATTCCTATTGAAACTAAATGGAAATGAACACTTTTAGAACGGATTAATCGCGTTTATTAACACTCCTACGTCATCATCTTAATCCTGTGAAAACGAGTGCTGTAAAGGGCTCGAACCGTGGTGTTAATAAACGCGATTAATCCGTTCTAAAGTGTTTAATTTCAATGAATAACAATCGCGGTAACAGAAGACAATATTAAATGAAAATGTACAATAAGGGTTCCTTTTTTAACCCTAAAAGCGGTATAATACCTGTAAGGCCACGTAGTCCCCGAATCCGATAGTCGTGAGCGTAACGAAGCAGTAGTAGAAACTGTCGAAGTAACTCCAGCCCTCGTACCGGGAGAACACGGCGGCGCCTGCGAAAATACGAGCGGACAGATAATGTCTAGCTTGGAAGACTAATACTAAAGTATGGATAAATTACAAAACATACTAAAGTATGGTATTAAGAGAGGTATGGGCACAGCTGATGCATATCGTTTAGTGTGGTAGGGCACAGCACAACGAATGTCTGGAAGCAAATCTGAAGAAAAATCTGGAGCAGAGCCCATCTGGGGAAGTACCTCCACCTTAAAGAAAACCGCAGTTTAATAACACTAGACCCTACTCATAGTGTTGTGTTTCTGTTGGTGAGTAAGGTCGCCAGAGCTCCAAGAGGATTCGCTGTGTTGACAGCTGGGGACCCACGGAGCAAAGCCCTTGGCCCGTTTAGCTGTCAACACAGCGAATCCTCCTTTTTTTTAAAGGGTCGGCAACGCGCATTGTAACACCCCTGGTGTTGCAGGCGTCCATAGGCTACGGTGGCCGCTTACCATCAGGCGGGCCGTATGCTTGTTTGTCACCGTCATGGTATTTAAAAAAAAAATGTTGTCGCTCTTATTGAAGAACAGCAGTTACATCGTAACGATGATTGTGGAACCAGATCGGTGTCTGCGGGCAAGATTGTTGTGCCGGGGGTCGCCACAGTGGCGCATTTATATATTTGCCGCCGGTAGGCTACTCGGTGTCAGCATCCCTAGCCGTGCCTCGCAGTTGCCGATTTGCCGCCTAAATTTGGTGACTTGCCGCCCCCTAAAATTTTGCCGCCTCAGGCTTCAGCCTGCTCAACCTCTTGGTAAATCCGCCACTGGGTCGCCAATTATTACGGCGAACCCTATCGAGGGTAAGCGGTCAAACCCGATAAGTCGAGATAATCTTTCATTGAAATAACAACGTTACGTAAATTGCACATAGTTCGAATTTGAAAATCGGTTTGCTCGACTTATCGGATTTGACTGCTTATTAGGCAGAAAAGAAATAAAGTTAAGTTTGGAAAAAGCTACGTAGTTACCTTATAAACTGCATAAAATAATTCTTAAGATAGACGCAGATAGTATTAAGTAGGTATATTCATAATAATATTATAAATGGGAAAGTGTGTCTGTTTGTTTGTCCGTCTTTCACGGCAAATCGACGAATTGAGGTGATTTTTTAAGTGAAGATAGTTGAAGGGATGGAGAGTGACATATGCTACTTTTTGTCTCTTTCTAACGCGAGCGAAGGGCAAAAGCTGGTTACATATAATATAAATATAAGTGAGTAGAGACTGCACGATTCCAAAGTAAACTTCCGTTAGGGTGATAAAAACAAGACGCTGCGACGTAGACTGCGAACGCGAGCGAGACGTCAAGCTAAACGAGTGGCGACACAATCGGAATTTTCCTTAGACTCTCATCTAACTTTTTTATTTACCTGTAGTTATAATAATACTGGATAGCATTCCGGTGGCAAACATGAGATTCATTTCCGTGGCTTCCGTGGTCTCGCAGCGCAGGTAACACTTCGCTCTTCGTATTACAACGGACGCGAACTTATTTAAACGCTCGCCTATACTTTGGAACATCACCAGCCCTAGAGGAATTCCCACCTGAAATAAGTTTATCATAACTATTGGATAAAAAAAGCAAAATTATCATAAAGCAAGTTTGCTACAGCGAAAAACTACCTGAAATAATAGATTGGTTCCCTGTTATATAGAAAAACCCAATTGTTTTACATCAGTCGTGAAATTAAATGACGAAAATAGAGAAAAACGATTCCAAAACCAGCTAGTATATGTAGGTACATTCAAAAGTGGATGGGCAATTTATGAATGAATTCATTCATAAACTGCCCATGCAATTTTGAATGCGATAGTGTTCATGCATGTGAGAATACTGTGAATGTGACTGTGCATAATATAATTATTTTCGAATAAACAATTAAACACTATAGTTTCTTTCAATAGTTTTATTATATCATTTATCATTAAGAGCTCATTTCGAATTGTAATGTGATGATCTATTTACTATGCCTCATTGCAGCAGCCTCCTAATTGAAAGCAAGAAAGCCAAAGGCCATAAAAGGCCAGAAGGAAGGAGAGCCAAGGCCCTCATGAGACTTTTTGTAATTTGAATTTCCTTATTATTTAGCCGGTTTTTCTTTCATATCACATGTTCATAGTACTTACCATGGCATAAGCCATACAAAATGCCTTGCCCCCAACAGTGACCGGCGTAGAGTGGCCGTACCCAATCATGGCCAACACAACCGTGGCGAAATAGAAGGCTCCGGCAAATTTCCACTGTGGCCCTGCTTTGTGGGGCTTATTCTCTATTATAACTATCTCTATCATGTGGTAGTCTTCAGGTGTTATGTTGTATTTGCGCATTAACCCATTTCTCATATCTAGAATTAAAAAAAATAGGTATAAATAACATTTTGTATTGAAAAAAGTACAATATGGTTGAAATAGTTTCAAGGGTCCAAACCAAAGAGGGGGGGGGGGGACCTTTGACTAATACTGATAAATGAATTGAAGACACACTGATAATGCGGAGCTCCTGCTCTGTGTGGTTGCACCTTAGGCTAACAATTTCACTAATGCAACGAGAACATTATAAGAATTCAAATTTATTCAAGTAATAATGTAAGAAATTAAATAAATATGATATATAAACTTAAAGGAACTTCAACAAATTCATGGATTTGTTATGTAAATTATCTAAGTCAATTATATTGATGAATTTTCGAAAACGTTGTTAAAACTCACCAGACAGAACTTCCCATCTCTTGCTCTCAGTTTCAGATTCCAAAGCATCAAAAACTGCTGCACCAATTAGCAGATATGTGAACGTACACACCACCAAGGACAAAGTGCGGACGTTTTGACGCTTCATGATCCCGGCAGCAATGCAGCAATATGCGGCAAAATAATATTTATCACACCAATATGCGGACCTACAAAACTGTCGTAAATATTACCAAAACTAGTAGATATAACCATCTTCAGTAACTAAAGTCGTAAAAAACCGAATAAAGTATATTTCCTTTGAATATATTTACCGTTTTATTAATTTATTTGTTCGAAATTCGATAATATACTTGAGGTATTTTGTTCTGCACTGCAGATTACAATAGTAAAAAATGTAAACGACTAATGATTAATTTGGCTTCCAACAGTCTTATGATTAAATTTTGGGTATAGAGGAAGCTACTTTAAATTATAAATGACACGACGAGGTAATTTTAATACATAAAATAAATAAATAAATTGTTGATACAAAATCACAGCACAATGAATACGAAAATCGACATTCTAGTCGGTGTTGCTATTGTAAATAATAACTTTTTGTCTTTTTTTTTTCATTTTGTCAATACTAGTGTTGTGTCCTAATTTTTATTACCGGTTTTTCATGTAGTCATCAAAGGGATTCAACGAAGTTAACTATTTTACTAAAACGCCTCAAAAATGTCAAGTGTCCAAGTGTCATGCTGCCTTTGACAGTGACAGTTCTTCGTGTGCTAACGTGGGTCAGCTTCGCTGTGCCTTTTCCTTTACGAAATTTATTTAGGATCGCCAGCCAAAAATAGCGACACCATGAAGATCTCCTGCAGTAAATCTAACCCGCCTTTAGGTAAAAATCATAAGTTTAATACAAAAAAGTGGCGATTTCCGTGACGTTAAGAATAACTTGTAATTAAAGTGCTTTCTCTTTAATTTTTAGGTGGTTTGCTTGCTGTAGAGCTGTACCGGGCTTCCGGGAAGAGCATTGAGGTGTCATGGGGGGCTGACTCCACTGTTACCCTGCCTAATGGCTCTAAAATCGTGCCATATGGAACTAGCAATGATTTGATAAGAATACTCGAAAATGCTTTCAATAAAGCCGCCGGTCCTCTCCAAAAGGTGACAATGAACCACTGGTTGTCGTTCAGCCTCATCCTGGACGACGAGATCCCAAAATCGATTGAATATTTGAATAAAACTTTGGGTGCATTGACATATTTAGTAGGAGAAGCCTTATCAGTCAGTGATTTGGCCGTGTTTAGTGTGCTCCATGGTAAGTTTTTATCACATATCATATAAATAATTTTATTTAGTACAAAAACACAGTTATATTGAGCCAAAACTGTAGAGAAGTATATTCATGAACATGACATTATGGCATATGATGTAAGAAGAATTTATTATGACTCAACCATAAAAACAATGTGAGCAAGAAATCTGAAATTATTCTTAGAGAATTATTTATGGTCTGTTGTTGAGATGATAATGGGTTATGTTTCTTTTTACTTTTTAATTACAATTACAATCAATTATCTAAAAGCAAGTTAATTTCTGCCATATTGTTATTATTAATTTTAAACTTTTATATTCAAAGAAAGTTGTCTAAAATAAATATTATGACTTTTGTTTAAATTAAATTGTATACTAAATAATACAAAATAATATCAAACAATTTAATCCATTTTTACACCCATTTCACAACCTCCATTGACATATGGACCTCAAAACTTTGGTTAAATTAATATTTATACTATTATACAAAATGACACCCCCACCAAACAATAGTCTAGAGGACTAAAAAAATCTATTTAGTCTGTCTTTTAGATTAATACCAAATACACATATTTTTCTTCTTTTGTTTGTCAAATAAAAAATGACGAAAATACAGTGCATTCAAGTTTTGTGTAACATCACTATTAGGTACAATTCTTACCTCGTAGTGATGGCACAAGCCCCACCCCAGAACTTTGATGTTCTTGATCTTCATAAATTTTAACAACGAAAATAATATTACTTTGCTATTCCGCCAAACGTGCTAGTCTATTAGTGCCAACCCGTTATACCCATACACCGGTTTCGCGGGGGCAAATCTGTACTGACGTTTAATAGTGCGAGGACACATTAAACCAATTTTATTAGTTGATATCGATAAAAATGACGTACAACCGTTGTGTAATTTCAAGAATTTGAATGAAGAAGAAAACTACATACACAAAAATAAACTTTTTGAGGAATTAACTTTCTTTAATATTTAATATAATTTTCATAATATACAATCAACATTTTTTCCACATTTTCAGACTTTAATCTTCATCGCCTGGGTGATAATATCCATTTTAGCCAACTAAATGACCTTTCTAGGTCAACAGTAGTAATTGGAGCAAATTCAAACAATTTATAGTATTGATGAATTTCTGTTATATGACTCAGTTCTATTTCTTTTCCGGATACCAAATCATTTAATGTTGTTAAAGTTGAAATGCCGTTTTTCTCTAACACTGTTTGAAGTTTTTTGTGAATAATTTTGCCTTGAGGATTCAAACGTAATCTTGATATATGTACTTTTAACTTATGGACAAAAATAAAATTTATTTATGGTTAAAAATGTATTTTTATGGATGTCGATAAACTAAGTCGATTTTTAATGAATCACTAGCACTGGTACATTTTTGCCCCCGTGAAACCACCGGTGTATGGTTATACCTACTTGCGTATTTTACGCAAAATAATATTATTAAATAGCAAAGTAATATTATTTTCGTTGTTAATATGGAATTCCGCAAAGTAACGCCTGATTCAATAAATTATTCATAAATTTTAGTTTAATTGAAAAAGGAAAAAATATGTCTAATCATTTTCAATAATCTTACTGACAAACTAATTAAAATGATAGTTTTTAACCATGATGTCATCACTATTGAACACATTTTTACACCCATTCAAAAATTATAATATTTACTACTGCTTAACTCTACTTGTAATCATATTTTAATAATTATTAACAATGTAGTTAAAATGTTCATTTTTCAAATCCTATTTAATATTTAAACATAATTATTAAACGGGTCTAACGCGAATTAATTTGTTTACCTTATTTACCTTATTTTATTTGAGTCAGCCGCGACCATGACCAGTGAAACCTGTGTCGAAACGTCGCGTTAGACCCGTTTAATAATTATGTTTAAATCCTATTTAATATTGCCTAAAATGTACAAATTTTAGTTTCCAGCAAGTTCAAGGAGATCTCCAAATCTGCTGCTCCGGCAAATATCCAGCGCTGGATGAAACTTATCCAGGCGCAGCCATCTGTGGCTAAAGCTCTGAAGGAGCTGCCTTCCGATGCTTTGGAAAATCTGTCCAAGGCTTCTTCAAGGTATGCTCTTAGTTACGGCACTATTGTTACTAAATAAGTAATAATTACTATGCAAGTCTTTATATATATATAACCTCACAAGAAACTGAAAATACAAGAATATAGATGCAATTTAGATACAGAGATAAAACAACAGGCACTCTTTGTAGTCAGTAGAGAGTGATTTCTTTAACTATGTGCTGCCCACCAAACATAATTCCTGATAAAGAAAATAAATTTAATAGTATTTATTGTTAATTTGGTTCATTTTGCTGTGATCTAAAATTTACCGAGACACTAGAAATGCAACTTTGTTTGATTTAAAAAAGGTTATCATTCCATTGAAAAAGAATGTGTACATTGTATTGCACATTGGGAAGCACAAGGTTAAAATAACTCTTTATTTACAAATATTCAGTAGATAAATAGGGTATCTGTAATTACATATACACTTTGTATGTCCAAATATATTTGTAAGGTGGTTGAAGCCTGAATTCGCCACATACTGTTGATATATTTTAATTGGCTACAAAGTCAGAATAATTGACACTTAAATTGTAATTGTTGCTACACAAATACACATCACCCATCAATAATATTGTTAACCACAAATGCATGTAGTCTACATATTAACAGATTGGGTTTTCATAATTTTGGGGAAACTCAATTCAGTTGCGCTAATTGAATAAATTATTTGCCTTGAAGTATTTGTGTTATTACATTCTTGATAGCAGGCATAATGTCTAAGAATAGTATCAAACACCTTCTAAGTATCAGCACGGACAGTTCAAACTACCTTTTGGTCTTAATTATTTAGTATTACGCTAGGTTTATCACTCGGCAAACAAACAACGCTCACGATTCTTTTCTTTCTTGTCTCTTACCTACCTGTGATTGAGACCCCTATTTAAACGGGTCACTCACGTAATTTCGATTTGGTTACTAACGATGTTCGTCACTAAGAACGATCACAGTCATGTGGGTGATCGGTCGCCTAGCGTCGTTTGAACAATATTCGACCAACAAAATGAGTGACCCGTTTTAAATAGGTACTGTTGAATATGTTCGGTCTTCTAGTTACATAGTCAAAACACTCACAGATGTGACTGTTAATAATAACAAGCAGAACATGTTTAGGCTGTTTGCTATAATCGTCAAAATTTTTAATGTAATTGAATGAATTGAATTGGGCAATTTATGAATGAATTCATTCATAAACTGCCCATGCAATTCTGAACGCGTGTGTACCTAACGTCGTTTGTAAATTCCAGGAGGTCGCCACCAGCTGCCGATGCTTCAGGTGCCAAACAGGAGGGCAAGTTTGTAGACCTGCCACATGCTGAGATGGGGAAAGTCGTTGTTCGATTCCCGCCTGAAGCCTCAGGGTAAGTGAGAACAATTAACAATATTTATATTTATTTTATTTTTAAGAGAGGTATGGGCACAGCGGATATATATCGTTTAGCGTGGTAGGGCACAGCACAACGAATGTCTCGCTCAAATCTGGAGCAGAGCACATCAGCTGGAGAAGTACCTCCACCTTACAGAAAACCGCAGTTTAATAACGCTAGACCCTAGTCATAGTGTTGTGTTTCTATTGGTGAATAAGGTCACCAGAGTTCCAAGAGGATTCACTGTAACACCCCTGGAGTTGCAAGCGTCCATAGGCTACGGTGACCGCTTACGATCAGGCGGGCCGTATGCTTGTTTGTTACCGTCGTAGCATTTAAAAAAATATATATATAAATTTCAAGCACGTAACTATAGGTCACTGAATTCTGTCAAACCAATTTTGTTCAAACTAGCAGTAGAACTCTTGAAGCGATGCCACTAGCGTAAACGAGTATAAATTACATTACAAATGAACTACCCCCGAAAACAATAGCATGGAAAATGCTATTACACTTAAGCAATGCCATAACATTGGCTTAATTTCTGTAACTAGTACCTGTTTGAGCTGTTAAAGAAATGGATTAGGTCAACTGTGACGTACCGGTCCACCGTCTCGGATTTCGCTAGCTGTTTATCGGGCTTTAACTGTTTTCCCACTGCACTTTCCATTATATATTGCGATTTTAAGTTATTAAATAACTAGCGACACGCCCCGGCTTCGCACGGGTTATTATTATACCTTTAAACCTTCCTCTTGAATCACACTATCTATTTAAAAAAACCGCATCAAAATCCGTTGCGTAGTTTTAAAGAATTAAGCATACATAGGGATATAGGGACAGAGAAAGCGACTTTGTTTTATACTATGTTTTATACTATGGTAAACTATGTAGTAATAGTGATTTAAAAAAAAACCAAGATTTTTAGTTCAGTATAGCTTGCGAGTGTAAAACTTAACAATATGCAAGAATTAATAATAGTTAAACCAGTTGTATGTACAGTAAACCAATTGGAAACCCGGGCACTCTAGAACCATATCTAAATGACAAGCAGTAAGAGATTTCTTACAATCTTATTAATAGCGTCATAGTCCTACAGTGGCCTAGGGTTCCAATTGGTTGACTGTACATATCTTTATTTGACTTGCTAAGTGACACTTTATATGTTTGTTACTATTTCTGAATAATCAAATTTGATTAGTTAAATTCGTTTAGTGATCTTTATATTATAGCTACACCAGAACCCCCTTTCGAGGTAACTCTTCCAGAGTTTTCCATTCCTCCCGGTCTTGGCCCTCCAAGTTCAGTTGGGCCCCGCTACTTTGCTGATCTCATTATCCCATCGCGCCAAACCGGCCGCTCTTGCGCCGTCCTATTGGGCCCTTCCAAGTCGTATCTTTGAATGCCCACCTCTCTTCATGTTATTTAACCAATGTTATAACCTCGCAGCTACCTGCACATCGGCCACGCGAAGGCCGCGCTGCTGAATCAGTATTACCAGCAAGCGTTCGAGGGGAAACTCGTCATGAGATTCGACGACACCAATCCCGCTAAGGAGAACGTCGAGTTCGAGAAGGTACCTTCTGTTCATTTTGAGGAAATTTTATATATTTTTTGAGAGAGTTTTGAACTGTTTTGTAACACTGATGTAATATGACACTGTTATTGAGAAAAATTAACACTGGGGCTGTTAATGTACATACCCAATGTAGCAACAGTCAACTCCATGTTTATTATGAGTAGAAGCCAGTGAGTAGAGCTTTCCCATATTTAACATTTCATTTATATTGCAAAAAGTTGTTCTTTTCTCGTAGCTACATAAGTTTTTAACATAACAGGTGATTCTCGAAGACGTGGAAATGCTGGAAATCAAGCCAGACCTCTTCACCCATACGTCGCAGTACTTCGACCTGATGCTGCAATACTGTGAGAAGCTGATCAAGGAGGGAAAGGCGTTTGTGGATGACACTCCAGCGGAGCAGATGAAGAACGAGCGAGAACAAAAGGTTGACAGCAAGAACAGGAATAATTGTAAGTGTTTCATTCAGTAACATTAACTGAACTCAGACTCCTAAAGTAGCTATAATTTTTATTGAAATTCAAACCTATCGTGTAAGAAATAGAGTTGGTTTTTCTTTGAGTGAAAACTAATATAAACAAAGCAATTGGTTCTTTTAGTTTTCATGATTTAAATAAACATCGAAATCAATTACTACAAGTAGCACCCTGGGCTGTGGGCATAGGCCGAACAATCACGAACTGGCAAGGTCGCCATGAAACAACTCATCATAAGTGCATAGTAAAGTTCCTATATTGAAGAATTATTAGCGACTTCTCAATTGCATCGAACGGAGTCTAACATCGCTTTTGGCAACCTAATCCCTTAAATTAGCGTATAATTTTTTACGGAAGCGACTATCGTATTACCGAATACTCATCTTACTTCTATGTTATGTTGAACTTAACTGGGAATGTAACTCTGTTTACGGATACCCCGAGAGCCTCCCCGATTCTGTTCACCCGAGCCCTGTACTTAATAAGTCAATAAACCTTAAAGTTTTCTCTATTTATTTTAACCGGCTACTTTTCACCAGCGGTGGAGAAGAATATGAAACTGTGGGAGGAGATGAAAAAGGGCTCGGCCACCGGGGTGCAGTGCTGCGTGCGAGCCAAGATCGACATGCAGTCTCCCAACGGCTGCATGCGGGACCCCACTATCTACCGCTGCAAGCCAGAACCGCATCCGAGGACAGGCACGCAGTACAAGTGAGTAGAATGGTTTATTTGTTCCGCTCAAGACCATAGAAAGAGATAGATAGCCCATACAACAGAGCATATCAGAGCATAACATATCAGAGCTCACAAGAGGAGAAATCCTTGACTGCTAGGGTCGCCGTCATCGAAATCGATGAGGAGGACTATATATAGATGATGAAGAAAGATAGACGATTGGCTACGAGTGCTACGTGTGGTATAAACACTACAGCGGCCGCTACGATTGCTATAGGTAGTTTCACGAGAGTTGAGGTGAATGATTACACACACAGCTACATGAAGTACTGATTACAAAAAAGTGAATGAATGAGTGAATGTTAATATCAAATGAAGTTTTATTTGGAATAGGTGCATAAAAACTTTTTAGTCTATCTTATAATTCACTGTTGATCTTGCCATCGGTACGAAAAAAGAACAGTAATTTCAAATCCCGATGTCATTACAATGATGTCTGGTGGAACTCCCTATACCAGGTCATAGACCTAAATAAACAACATGGCCGCTGGATGTGACTTATTGTAAGTCGAGAAATTAGTGAATTGGTACCTTCAAGTACACAGGTAGGGGAGTCAGTATACGTTACTATACTTTTCCTCGCAGCCGAAGTACAAGACCAAATGGGCATACACGGGTGTGTGCTGTCACTAGTACATAAAAATATCGAAGTGTGCAAGATTTGTTAGCGTAGTTGTATAATTTTTTGTGTAAGCGTCGTAATTATATATTGTTTTTTGTATGTAATTTGCAAAGATCGGACAAACGCCAGTCATTTCAAAAATATAACCCTGTTCCGTACAGTAGAAACTTCCTTATGTTAATAAAAAAATATATATTTTATGGATTTATTGGACCATAATTTATATCACATAGAAAATTTAGAAATATTTTGGTCATTCTATTTTATTGGCGAATATAATTTTCGGAATGTCAATCAATATAACATTTAAAACTTTCGCGATTTAAACACATATTTAAACATAATTATTAAACAAATAATAAGGTAAACAAATTAATTCGCGTTAGACCCGTTTAATAATTATGTTTAAATATGTCAATCAATATGTAATTAATTTGTCACTGGATATAAATTACCTATGGTCCAATAAATCCATAAAATACAAAAAAAAATATTAACATAAGGAAGTCTCTACTGTACGGAACAGGGTTATATTTTTGAAATGACGGGTGTTTGTCCGATCTTTGGTAATGTGTGAGAAGTCTGTGTGCACGTTTTCCCCCCGTAAAGTGACCGAATAATTTGTATGGGAAGATGTCGTGTTGTCGTCTCCTTTGTAACGTGTTAGAAGCCCATGTTGCTTATACAGTCACGTCTATAAATATCCATACACTTCGGAACTTATTACAGGGGATAAAGGTTCAAAATTGAATACAGGTGCATATATATTTATGGAGCCGACCGTAGGTGATATCAAATGTGCGAATGTGTGCAAAGAGACCTACGATTAAGTATGAGAACTCCCGCTACGGGTTGTAACAGCGCGTAAAATTGTGTTTTCTCCCTTTCTAACAAAGGCAAATGCCAAAGTGACAGATAAGGACAAACAATACTTAAGGTCAACTGTGTTTGATGTGCGTTTATGGGTAACAACTGTGCGACTTTCAATCCGAAAGTCTCGGGTTCAAATCCTGCCGTCTCGTACCAATGAGTTTTTCAAAACTTTTGTACGAGATATAATTTGATATGGACCCATCGTTTGTTGGTGATGGATAAAATCGTGAGGAAACCGGACTAATCCCAATAAGGCCTAGTTTACCCTCTGGGTTGGAAGGTCAGTTGACAGTCGCTTTTGTAAAAGTAGCGCCTACGTCAAATCTTGGGATTAGTTGCAAAGCGGACCCCATGCTCCCCCAGGAAGAAGATAGGGTGATAAATATGTGATTAGATTCGATTTTTTTATCCCATCATAAGTATTGTCATCCGCAACGCCCGCGATTTTCACGACCCCCGGGCTATTAAGCTAGTTTACACTGCTATGGTCCCGAGCAAGCTGGAGGCAGCTTCTATCGTCTGGAATCCACATGAGGTCTCGTACGTATTGCTCATAGAAAAAATACAGAAAGCTTTTTTACGATTCCTATATAAACAGATATGTGGATACTACCCTTTTATGTACCCATCAAAATTTCTGCTTGGTGTTTTAGGGTTTAATTCGTTAGAGGTAAGGCGTAATTTAGGACTAGTGATGACTGCCTGTAGTGTTCTAAGAGGAACTTCGGACTGTCCCGAATTCGTTGGTCAACTTCTACGTCTGTTCGTTCCCTCTATAGAAAAGGCAAAATTTAATTTTCGACCACGTACACGTCAACTAATGTCTGTGCCGAAAACACGTACTGTTTCCCGAAGCAAATCTCCACTGGTTTCTGCTCTTCAACTACTTAACGCGCTCTTCGCATCAGCACCAGAATGCGACATTTTTGCAAGTGATTGGAGTGTTATGTAGTGTGTGTCTTAAGTTCTGTGAGGCGATGGATAATCGGGAGTCATCTGTTATTTATTAATTTTTGTATAATTTTGTAATTTACAAATTTATTGTATATTGTTTCCTTTTTATGAATTTTACGGTGCTTTGGTGTAGAACTGTTATGCTGTAAAATTGTTGAATATAATAAATAATAAATAAATAAATATAATAAATTGCTGATAGTGACCCTGCCTGGTAAGCCGATGGTTCTGGGTTCGAATTCCGGTAAAGGCATTTATTTGTGTGATGAACACAGATATTTGTTCCTGAGTTATGGATGTTTTCTATTTATTTAAGTATTTAGATGTATCGTCTATTATATATATCGTCGCCTAGTACCCACATCACAAGCCTTACCGTGGGACTTAGTCAATTTGTGTAAGAATGTCCTATAATATTTATTTATTATTCCAGAGTGTACCCAACATACGACTTCGCGTGCCCCATAGTGGACGCCGTGGAAGGCGTCACACACGTGCTCCGTACGATGGAGTACCACGACAGGGACCCGCAGTTCTACTGGTTCATCGACGCGTTGGGTCTCCGCAAGCCGTACATATGGGAGTACAGCAGGTAAAACATAAAGCAGTACACTGTACAGTCCGTGAGCTTCTAGAAAGACCTGCGAAACTTAGAAAAATACTCTTTTTTACTTGACTGACGCAAGATGTACAGTCAACCAATTGGAACCCCAGGCCACTTTAAAACCATGTCAAACTGACAAGTAGCACAGCGTAAGGATGTATTCTATACAGTGGGTTAACTCCGCTGACTTCTGGGTCATCGATGGGGGGCGCGCGGGGAAGGAGGCGGAAAGGAAATGCCGCCGAATTTCTATGAAAATCCGGCGGTCTATTTTAAGGGGTGTAAAATGACAATTAGTTTGCCAATCAGACTGTAATATCTTTCGCACAGTTTTGGACAACCCTGAGCCTCAGCACGAGCACCGAGCCGAGCCGCTGGCCGTGTATGAAGTTACCTCACTGTATGGAATACATCCCTACGCAGTGCAAGTAGTAAGAGATTTCTTACAATCTGATTTATAGCGTTACTATGACATACTCCTACAGTGGCTTAGGGTAGGATTTGGTTGATTGTACACACGCGTTTAAAAGTGCATGGGCAATTTATGAATGAATTCATTCCTAAATTGCCCATGCAATTTTAAACGATGATTGATTTAAAAAATCCGACGAATTGAAAACCGCCTTTTGTTTTTCGAAGTTAGTTAAAAATGGAGCCTGAGCTCTCCGAAACACGCATTAGAAATACGTGGGTGTAATCCGAATTTTTTTGACTCAAGATAGTTTCAATTCAATAGATGCTTTACTAATGTTTTCTGCGATAATGTTGAATGCGGTCTTCATTATGGAATTTAAACTATTGTGAGACATCTTAATATCATAGTGAATTCTCGCCGCGCGCAACGTCATCGGTGACAAAACTGATTAAGGATAATCCTGTCTTAGAATTCCGGGATCGTTCGACTGCAGATTTAGTTTATCCAATGTAAACGGCGCCAAGCGCACCCGAACTCACTGTGTCATACTGTCACTACTTGCACTGGTTTCAATTATTGTTAATCCATAAACCATTTAACCTACGAAGTATTTCTTATGTCCTAGTATAACGTTGTTTGTACTTTTTCAGATTGAGTATGACCAACACGGTGCTGTCCAAGAGGAAGCTGACCTGGTTCGTGGAGCAAGGACTGGTTGATGGATGGTATGTTAACATTTTATAACTTAGCCACAGAGTATATATAATAGTTTTAAGAACAGATTCGCTCATAGAAAAAGCGAATTCAAACCGTTTTGAACTCTACGCAAAAACAACTGACTCTCGGCCACCGTCTCCCCCGCCCAACGCTAGGGTTGCCTACGATTAGAAATATTATTATTATACTGGTGTCTTCGGAAACACAAGGCAATGGATTCGAGTTCGCCCGGCGGTTTCCATACGCCTGATTTAGCCTTCTCACCGTGTGCTAAGTGATTCAATGGGAGCTACCGTATTGTCGCTCACTAGGCGTCGCCACTCATGCGTGGGTCCTGTGTCAGTATGAGAGAAATGTCAAAGTGAGGTTTGAAATGTTCCCGCAGGACCCACGTTCCACTAGCGCCCCTAGCCGCAAATCGACTCGCGGTAATCCTCATTGAATTAAATTTAAATGTTTCAAGTAGGACTGACAACAAGCACTTTCGAATCGTCAATTACAATGATAATCCTAAACTACCATCGAGTCCCGGATCTTCGCTTAGGCTAAATATAAGGAACTTGCAACTTTTTCAGGAGAAGCTACGGGACTATATTGACTCTCTATATTGTTAGTTGTTGGTTCTCCGAATAATAAGAATAAGAATAAATAAATCATTATTTAGAGCAATTTATTGATATTTAATATAAACGGATCAAACTAAGCAAAGCTTGTACTATGGGTACTAGGCGACGATATACATACTTATATAGATAAATACATATATATATATATATATATCCATGCCGTAATCGGCAACGGCGACCCTGGTTAATTTCGAGCGTGAGCTCTGATATGGCTGGCAAAGCCAAACTTATTCTTAAAAACCCTATCGCATGTGGAGCAGTAAAGTTGACCAGAACTATTGTATGTATAGTTGTAGGAGGGTTTCGGCCGAATTTTCCGTAATTGACGTTTCGTATCAAGATCATCGAGCCGAGCGTCTTCAAAATTCTTCACGCTCATCCTAACACGAGAACGCCATTCTGGCCGCAGAGAAGCATACTCCTCCCACTTGTCAGGTGGTATACTGCACGCAGTTAAGTGGCGCTTGAGCATATCCTTGTAACGTAGGTGCTGCCCACCTTGCTTCCGTTTACCATTTGATAGTGGGAATAGAAAACGGCTTTCGGTAATCTGCAATCACTCATACGCCAAACATGCCCACACCACCTTAGCTGACCCTGCACCAAGAGCGCCTCCATGCCAGGCATCTTACAACGACGAAGAACTTCAGTGTTAGGGACGCGATCTTGCCATTTTATATGCAGAATGGAACGCAGACAACGTAAGTGGAACGTGTCCAGCAAGCGAATGTCATGTTTGTACAAACACCATGTCTCCGAAGCGTACAAAAGAATCGGAAGAACCATGGCTCTGTGCACCGACAACTTCGTCTGCAGCTTTAGGTCATGCGATCCCCAGACACGATGCGTTAAACGACCGAAAGCGGACGCAGCCTTAGCAATCCTACATGGGATCTCGGAGGCTAGTCTGTTATCCTTCCTGATATGGGTACCAAGGTACTTGAAAGAGGACACTTCTGTTAAAGGTTTCCCTTCTATGGTTAGATTGGAAGTGTCCGCTTCGCAATCCCGGGCTGGTTGTTTTAACACCTGAGTCTTGGATATGCTTATTACTAAGCCAAATCTAAGGCACGACCTATGTAGAGCATCCATGTAGGATTGGAGCGCCTCCATACTATCCGCCATCAAGCAAACGTCGTCGGCATAAAGAATCTCCAGTATGGAAAGCTGTTGGGTTTTTGTTCTATTTTTGAAACGAGACAGGTCGAAAACACCTTTGTCAGAACGAACGCTTAGCTGTATTTGTCCAGAGCACCCAAGAAGCGAGTCCTCGAGCACTGTGGAGAAATACAAAGCAAAGAGAGTTGGAGCCATCACACAACCCTGTTTGACACCACTGGTTACTGGAAACGGTTCCGAAAATACGCTTTCATGTCGAACTGTAGCCATCATATCTTCATGAAACTGTCTGACTAGGTTAACGAACTTTTCGGGACACCCAGTTTTTTGCAAGACTAGCCAGAGAGCTTCGCGCGGGACGCGATCGAAAGCCTTTTCAAGGTCCACAAAACACATATATAGGGGACGATTCTGTTCTAAGCTTTTTTCTTGGATTTGTTTTAGAACAAATATAGCATCAACAGTGCCCCTATGAGGTCGAAAGCCGCACTGACTCTCCGGCAAGATCTGTTCTGCTAGGTAACTTAGGCGAGTGTTGAGAATGTGAGCTAAGATTTTCCCGGCAGTAGATAGAAGGGAAATGCCTCTGTAAGACCCGCAATCAGAGACTTGACCCTTACAAGGGTAAGGGTCAAGTCTCTGATTGCCAAGATTCTCTGATTTACAAGGTACAATTTACAAATAGAGGCATCTCTCCAATCTTGAGGGACAGTTTCCGATCCCCAAATCCACAGAATCAATTCAAACAGCTTGTTGTTTACGTTTGGTCCGCTGTACTTATATATTTCTGCAGGAAGACTGTCTAAACCTGGCGTTTTGTTAATTTTAAGCTTCCTCACTGCCGCAATATATTCATTGTAATCCGGAGGAATTGCAAGATTAACTGATAGAGGCTGATTCCTCAAGGTACGTATGTAGGCTAAATCAACACTTTGCGTGACGGGGTTTAAGACTTCTTTAAAATGCTCAGCCCACCGAGCTAACACCTCATGCTTGTCTGTGAGACGTCTTTCCTTGTCACGCGAATATATAGGTGCTATTTTCCCACACCTCGGGCCGAATACTGCTTGAACACCCTGAAAAAACCGACCCATTTGGTTTGTATCAGCCAATTGTTGCAATTCATTGGCTTGCTCATTCCACCATCTATCTTTTTGCTCGCGTACTTTCTCTTTTAACTGTCGTTGGGCGGCCTTTATAGTCTGAGCATTTGATGTCGTTTTGAGTACATGTCTATACTCTTCCACAAGACGCATAATTTCGGGGTCAGAGTTGTCGAACCAGTCTTTATGATTCTTAGACGGTTTTCCAACAGTCTCCGAGGCGGTTTTATACAGCTTTGAGGCGAAACCACGCCACTGTACGTCTACAGATTCTGGCTCAGATAACGATGGTTGGCTACCAAAGGTTGCATCAATAACTCTTCCAAGTTGCTTGTCATGGATAAGTTTGTTCATGTCGAGTCTAGAAGGAGGTTTAAGACATGCTCTGCGTGGTGCTTTTATGTTCATTTTTAGTTTTGACCGGATCAGGCGGTGGTCGGTCCAGCCCTGGGCACCTCTCATAGATCTCGTAATTAGAACATCTTTGATGTCCCTTTTGCGTACTATGATATAGGGTAAGTGTACCAGTGAATGAACCCTTAAGGAAATTTACAACTTCAAAAATTTATTTGAGACATATTATAACATTTAAAATGCAAATGTCGTGTTTTTATACAAAATAAACTATTCTAGTTTAGTTATATTGCTTTGTTTTTAAAGTAGGTGTCTATTATTTAAAGTTGTAGGACAAATTAGGGAAAAAACGGGAAATCACCAGTGAATGAACACCGTTTTCTAGTTAATGAACGGGTTAGTTCCAATAAATGAACTACGATAACAAGTTATGCTTTATTTATGAAAATATTACAAATTTGTACATATTTTTTAAATAGAAAATATTTTAATACTCATTTAAGCAGGTAATTATTACGTTGTCGTCATTTTGACACAAATAACATGATAATAAACAGAAAACCAATTTGAAAAAACTTTTAACGATTACTCTAAATGAGTTAAACTGATCTGCAAATGAATAAACGCCACGTCTGGAACAAGTAGGTTGTTCCAATATTCTTTGATATCGTTATAATGTACTTTAGCGACATCTTCTAACTGAGGTTTTATGAATGTAATTATGTTACTGACTGCAGACTTTTTCCTACTTTTTTAGTACTTTTTTCGTTTCTGGGTATTTAAACCTACTGTAACACATTTCCCTCATTTAGATTAAGATGGGTCATAACAATAATTTTCAACTGCTGTTAACTCTTCATCTTCATTTTTCTTATTTGTCTGCTCTTTTCTCAGCTTTTTTATGCCAGTTTGTCGTTCCATAAGGCCCGAAATTTTATTTGCCTGAAGTATGATTCTGTTTTGATTTACGTTCCTTTGGTTCTGTAATCTGATTATCTTTAACATCTATTTTGTTTATTATATGTGTGCTGTTACTTTTACTTGGTTGTTCATCGTAAGCTTGTTTAGTCATAGTTTTTTGTTGTTTAGGCTTATTTAATCTTGCTGCCTTTTTTTGCTGTTGTTGTTCCTTTTTAAATTGCATTACTTTTTGTTTATCTTTTCTGCGTTGGTCTAGTTCGTCTTCTTTCCTTTTCTTCTCTTCTTGATTTTTTCCATAGGTATGTTCTTTATATTTATAACCTGTTAAACCAAACGGCATTGGATCTTTCTTTTTCACAATTCTTTGTTTTTCTGGTATTTTGGGATACGATAAATTGACTTTGGTATGCCAAATGCCGTTCTTGCCTTACATAGTGATAGTTCTCCACTTGCAATAGCTTTTAAAGCTTTGTCTAGAGTTTGTGGTGAATATTTAAACCTCCGATATTCTTTGTTTTGTGTTTCCATTTTCTAAAACAGTTAAAATATATAATCAGCGAGATTTTTTATTCAATGAATCAAAATTTTAAGCAAAACAAATTAATGTACTTAAGGTAGTTCATTCATTGGAAAATGTGAACCATTGAATGAACCTACTTTTAACCTTGTGTTCGAACACTGGCCACTTAAAAGATAACTAAATTGTTTTAATATTGCTGTAAGTGATATTTTATTATAATTACGAAAACGCAAGAAATTGCTTAAAAACTGAAACACATTGTTCCAGTGAATGAACCCCCCGGTTCATTCACTGGATTTATCGTGGTTTAGGATCCAATAAGTGAATTCTCGATTAAAAACCGATTATAACCATGATTTATCATTAAATTACATTCACATAGCTCAAATATGTTTTTATTATTTAAAAAAAACATACTACATGTGCAGAAAATATACTATACAAGTATAATAGTTCAGTAGGTAGATGGCGACTTACCCGTTTCCTTATAAGCGCTTCATACAAAAAATCGTAATACGCGACACGTCAACTTCACATCACCAATACTTTAATACTGTTGAGCAGGCGTCAACCAGAGTGTAACCACAATCTCACAAATAAGGTCGGTAATTTGAAAAAAAATACTACCCTCGGCATAAATATGCAGAATTCTTGTTTTACGAGAAATTGTGCGTTTTGTTCATTTACTAGAAATGTTCATTCACTGGTACACTCACCCTAGTCCAAGAGATGCCAGTGCTTGGATCTGGGATGCATCCACGAGGTTTTGTACTTGTCGGGCATTCTAAAGTAAGTGTTTGTAATACACAGGTCAAACTCTGCACACAGAGTCAAAAGGTCCAAGCCATTGGCATTACACTTTCCGACACCGTGACGACCGAGGATACCTTCCCAAACCACAAACTCTGCGCCGACTCGAGCATTAAAATCCCCTAAAAGTACTATCCTATCGCTTAACGGAATTTTCGTGAGGACATGACGGAGCTCTTGATAAAACCTGCCCTTATCCTCATCCGAAGAGGGTAGCGTAGGAGCATATACGCTAATAAGGTGGAGGTACTTCGTCGGTGATAATTGAAGCCGGAGTGTCATTAGACGATCACTAATACCTACTGGCAGTTCTTGTAGTGATCTCGCTATATTATTACGTATGGCAAAGCCTACTCCACTGGCTGCCCTTTCGCAGGCAGGTCTACCGCTCCAGTAGTAAGTATAACCACCCAGGTGCTCACAGAGTTCTCCACTGTCACTGAGATGGGTCTCGCTAATTGCTGCAATGTCTATACTATATCGTCCCAGTTCTCTGGCAATGAGAGCGGTTTTTCTCTCAGGGCACAAGTTGGTATCAGAGTCCAGTAGTGTTCGAACATTCCATGCCCCAATATAAAAATCTTTACAATCATTGCATTTCCTTTTTCGACCGCGTTTGTTCGATGTCCGGAAGCCCGCGTTTTGGCATCTGGGTGAGGGGTGAGACGGACTATGTTTAGGCCACCTTTTCTAGGCCCCTCCCCTGATTGGGGAAAGCAGAGCGATCCTAAATAGGGCTGCTTTGCCGCCAGACGTGCTGCCGAACCTGTCCTCCCGCCTCTATCGAGTCCAAGGAGCGACCACTCTCGCCTGACCGCCTACGTGCAGAATGCCAACTAAGGCCCGGTTACATCGAAGTCCGGAACCCCACCGCCGACACTCCATCGCCGGAGGACTTTTATCTCGATGTCCATTGAAAAATTTTGCCAGGGTCATATGCGCGTGACGAGATTATAGTGGGCAAGTAGTTGCGCTCCTACAAGCCCACTCTCTCGTTCCCAGCCTCCTGGTACCAGTGGACCGTGTAACCGATACGACTGGCAGAGCCAGGGAATGCAGTGACTTGCCAACGCTCTGATGAACGTGTCTTAAGGCATATCACGTAAGATCCCTTAGTCGCCTCTTACGACACCCACGGGAGGATAAGGGGTGGTGACATTCTAAGCCGGCACCACACGGCAAACACATATATATACATAGGAAACGTCCATAACTCAGGAACAAATTTTCGTAATAAACACGCAAATAAATGCCCTAACTAGGTTTCGTACCCGGGACCTCCAGCTTCGTAGGCAGGGTCACTTGTTTCTGTTGGGTCGGGTTTTCTGTATTTATTTACTAGCGACGCGCCCCGGCTTCGCACGGGTATTATTATTCATATAAACCTTGAAATTAAACACTTGAGGGATTCTCTCAGTCATCATCTTAACCCTGTGAAAACGAGTGCTGTAAAGGGCTCGAAACGTAGGATCATGGTATTAATAAACGCGATTAATCCGTTCTAAAGTGTTTAATTTCAATGAATAACAATCGCGGTAACAGAAGACAATATCATATAAACCTTCCTCTTGAATCACTCTATTTAAAAAAAACTGCATCAAAATCCGTTGCGTAGTTTTAAAGATTTAAGCATACATAGGGATAGAGAAAGCGACTTTGTTTTATACTATGTAGTGATAGTGAAGGTATAAATCAGTCAATCATCAGACACTGTCATCTAGATTTTGTGTGCATTCCCAACCAATGATATATATTTGCAGGGACGACCCGCGCATGCCGACCGTGCGCGGCGTCCTGCGGCGCGGCATGACGGTGGAGGCGCTGCGCCGGTTCATCAAGGCTCAGGGCTCCAGCCGCTCCGTCGTCTTCATGGAGTGGGACAAGATTTGGGCCATCAACAAGAAGGTACTGTATACCCTAACTGGCACCCTATAAGAAAATAGTACATTACTGCAGAGGCCGTGAAGTAAGAGATTGCAGGACTAGTTTGTGGTTGAGAGGATTAAACAAGTCCTGCAATCTCTCTTCCGGCCGAGGCTTGTATAATGCTTTTCTCAAACATTGTGAGGAAATATTAAAATTAAAATAACTACTAGGTAAATAGTTAATAAGGATTTTTTTTATTTATTTACCACCTTTTTTATTTTTTAAAAATTCCATTTTAATGAGCTATTCGAGCACCATGTTTAACCGCACATAAATATACATAAAACAATAGAATTTGTTTTTTTAATGTCGAAAGTATGTAGGGGTCATTGGCTGTATGTAATTTTTCCTTTGTCAGTTTAGTGTTAGTACGCAAATTAAAAAGTTAGAGCAGCGGACAATAATGTTTCGTTCATACTTACGCCATACATTACTTCACGGCCGCCGGCCAAGAAGTAAATGGGAGGAGCCGTAAACAAGAAACTTCATGTCTTCATTTCGTGACATAAATGCGTACATTTCCGATCATGTTTGAGAAAAATACATTTATTTCGGACAACTAAGTCCCTATACTATTGTTGCTTTTATTACCTTTCTATGGATACGTTATATTCTGTGGGCTGATGCAGTCCGTGCCAGACCCACGTGTTGTGCTGGCACGACAGAAATGTATGTTATTTTTGAATGTGCGTAAAACGGCCCAAAATCTTGCGAGCACCACGCTGTTTCCGAGGCTTATCCCATTGGTTGTGAACTCTTTAACTATATTATTCGTATGTGCCTTATGGATGCACCTAGCGACATCTACCATAAAAAGGCTACATATTTTATGCAGCCGCACTTCTAAATTGTATTGAGAATTTACCGAAAACTATTCACTATCTCACACCAAATAAGTTACACCCGAGATTTATTTGCCTCACTTTTTTTCACTAAATAAAGGGAGGCAAATTCTTCTATCAGACTACTTACAGTAAGTACCTACTTCAGGCAGATTCGGACCCACCGTAATATAACACAAAAAATGTAGGAGTTCCCTTAATTCCTCATTTATCCTATATATCATCAGAGCAAAACTGAATTACTATAGCTAATATTTAAGATTGTTACTGAGGTTTCTGTACGAGATTTCTCGAACTCGAGACTACTCGAGAATTTTGGTTCCATTCGAGACGAGAAAAAATGTCCATGCCTCGAGAATTCTTCTCACCGTAATATAACACAAAAAAATGTAGGAGTTCCTTAATTCCTCGTATATCCCATCATAAGAGCAAAACTAAATTCCTATAGCTAGTATTTAAGATTGTTACTAACATCATGAAGTGACTGCTTTCCAAAAAATACTAATCGGATAACGGTGTCGGACCACATACATAAAAAAACATACATACGAACTCGAATACTCAAAGGTTAACTGGAAGAAATCCCTTAAGGGGATAAGTTCGCCTGTGTACTTAACATCTCTGTTAACTGTTTTTTTTCAACTGTGTTTCTGTACAATAAAGTGTTACTTACTTACGAAGATATAACCTCCTATGAACAAGAAAATTCTTTTATTTTTATTTAGGTGATTGACCCGATCGCCCCGCGCTACACGGCGCTGGAAGCCAACCCCGTGCCCGTGAACCTGGCAGGAGTCTCCGACTCCACCCTGACCGTGGCCCTGCACCCTAAGAACGCAGACATAGGGTCCAAAGTCGTGTGGGTCTCGAAGAGGCTGCTCATCGATCAGGTGGACGCGAAGACCTTGAAGGAGGGGGAGAATGCAACGTTCATTAATTATGGGAATGTCATGATTAATAAGATTCACAAGTGAGTCACGTGGTCTTTGATTTATTATGATTTAAAACAATAGTCTTAGCGCCACTTGCACTGGGAGTTAAGCGTTTTTTGTAGGGAATTTGACAGCTTAACTCCGGGTTAACAGCTAACCTTGGGCGGTGCAAGTGGGCCTTCTACTACATCAAATACTAAAAAAAGAGTTTATCGTCATAATTATAAAAACAAGTCCGCTACGTCCTTCAATAAAGTGTTAAATACATACAAGAAAGTATTTTTTAATTAGTAGATTACAATCTGACTTCTGATGCAAGTAAAAATCTCCGTCAAAAAGTTTGCGTCTAAAACATGTATCTGTTTTTTTAAGGTCACTTTAAAAGTTTAGAACATTCAGCAACTATTAGCATGATATAGACAATTGGTAACTGTCAAACACCTTTTCAAATTTGTAATTTTATCCCGTAACTTGAAACTCTGGTAAATCTATTCGACCCTCTCAGCAAATATCTACCTTATTTACAGCAAATATTACCTTTTCTTAATACCAAAATCGCGTAACCTGACAGATGAAATTTACCCGACTTTGAAGTTGAGCGACTCAATTGGTAAATTCTGTATACATTTTGACAGATCTGAAGTATTATGAGAATTGGAATACACTAGCGTCCACTAGGCTCTTTGAAACATCTTTGTCTTAGGCGGATCGGACCTCACTCGAAACAAAGTTGTATTCTAATTGAACTTTAGAACGGATTAATCGCGTTTATTAACACCATGCCCCTACGTTTCGAGCCCTTTACAGCACTCCTTTTTACAGGGTTAAGATGATGACTGCGATTAATCCGTTCTAAAGTGTTTAATTTCAATGAATAACAATCGCGGTTACAATATTTTGTATTCTAATTTTTATACTTTACACTATCAGGTCTCCCGACGGCACAGTAACAAGCATCGATGCAACACCCAACCTCGATAACAAAGACTACAAGAAAACTCTCAAACTCACCTGGTTGGCCGACACACCGAAGTCACCTTCTGTCGAAGTGTACTGCGTATACTTTGACCACATCATATCGAAGGCCGTCCTTGGGAAAGATGAAGATTTCAAGCAGTATATTGGACATCAGACTAGGGTATGTTTAATATTGAGTTAAAGTTACCGCCTTGATAAAATCCCTTTATTCGGTTAAGGACAGATTCTGATTACGGCAGATTCTTTTTATGACAGATTCGTGTTAGGGCAGAATTGGGCAGTCGCGACCAAAAACTATAAAAGTCGGTAAGACGCATGATAAGATAAGATAAATTTATTGGTAGCATAAAAAGGTACATGTCAAGGAAATATAATTATACAATATTTCAGAGGTACATCTCGTACGAAAAATATATCTACATTGATTGATGTCGATCACTAAATTTTACAGTGTCAACGGCAATTGCATTATGTCATTAATATTATAAAAATTATTCGTAAGCAGCCATGCTTCTAATTTACATTTAAAAGATTCATTTGATGGTGCTTGTCTAACACTCTCAGGGAGGCGGTTGTATATTGCAGAGCTCTTGACGTGACGCATGAGCATGTTAGCATAAGAGCATTTGAACTGCAACGTAACTGAAAAATTGCAGTTTGTGTGCAGTTTAATAAATAGTTCTATACACTTAAATCATTATCAGAACAAAGAATTGCTTTGGCCTCTACCTAAAATGCATAAATGCCTAGTTATCTAAGGTGTTACGTATTGACCAATTTGAACTTAAAGACGTAAATTGCCTAAAGTATACGCATAATGCCAACTCGAGCAACCAGTCATAATAGGTACGCATAATAACTAAAGGTAGATTAGGCTCGTTAGGAATGCTCAGATGCTCCAAGTGAAAACTATATAGAAATAGGCATTGACATCGCTAATGTAAATAAAAACCGATCAAGTGCGAGTCGGATTCGCGCACGAAGGCTTCCGTACCATTATTTCGGCAAAGAAATCACGTTTGTTGTATGGGAGCCCTTAAATAACAATTTATTCTGCTTTTTAGTATTTGTTGTTATAGCGCCAACATTTCAACTGTCTATATATGAGATATAACCTGAAGGCTTAGTATAAATATTTACTTGTCATATATGACATTTACTTCTCGACCGCGTTAGCGTATCGAGAGGTCATAACACTGTTTTTTGTTTTGGGCAGTCGTGTAAAAATAAGAAAGTAGCCAGATGATGTATATAAAAGGCAAACAGAATTTGAACTCTCGATACGCTAACGCGATCGAGAAGATAATGTCAAATACGACAAGTAACAATTTATACTAGGCCTTCTGGTGACAGACGGACGGTCATACGGCGGAGTCTTAGTAATAGGGTCCATAAAAACGAAAAAAGGAGGCATTTTGTGTTCTCGACCGTTTGCGATGTAGTCTAAAATCGATGTGGTCATTGTATGGACCTAGTCATTGTGTGCTCTAGTAATTATGATAAAGATAAGATAAAGATTTTTATTTGCTAGAATACTTAAAACTATTAATTTTAGAGATGATCGTACAGTGTTGTACAGTATCCTGTCGTATATCGACATGCAAACACTTAAAAACTTTCCTAATATTAGCTACTTAACAAATTATACATAGGGTAAGCGGTAGTAATCTTGGCCCCTCCCCAATCATTGGCCCCCTGAACTTAAATCGATTTATTAAGATTTCCGTTTGAGTAGAATGTAGAAACAAATATTTATATTTTTCTTTGTTGACAACAGTATATAGTGTAATTGATAGTTAAATAATATTTAAAACGGGTCACTCACGTAATTTAGTCGATTTTCGCTCGACATGTTTCGTTCTTTACGAAGAACGTCATCAGGAGCGCCCACTCGCGACAGAGGCAAGTCGTACACTGCGGGCTAATGCCCTATCTGCTCTGGTACTTGCAGCTGGCGGTGGGAGCGGCGCGGGGGGCGACACGGCGGACGATCTACCCTCGTTCTCATTATCATCGCTTTTGCCAACCGGGTTGCAAACAACACTCACTACGTCACTCGCTAAGGGCACGTTCACACAGTCCACTGACGCGGTACCCAAAACCGTTTTCCAACTGGGAGGCACTGACCAACCACAATCACGGTTGAAGTTCGGATGACGACTTATTTCAATAGCCTCCCGTATTTTCCGCTGAACTACGAATTTTTCTCTAGCCAATTGATAGTTTTCCAGCATAATAGCTGGAACACACATAAAAAAAAGATTTTGCAACGACCGAAGCTAAATGTGTGTGTTTATTATGCAAATCATAAGAATTTAGTACTTTTAATAATAATAATAATGATTAATTAAAAATGAATAAAGAGATAATAATGATAATTTATTTCAGAAATTACATTTTCCATACTTGTTAGCGACACTTAAAGCCTATGTTAGGTATATTACAATAAACTTAAAATTAATTTACAACTTCCAATTTCACAATAACACTAATATAAAAGCGTCTAAAGTGGATGAGATGCGAGCATGTGCATCCGATTCCAATGATACTGGAAGGGGCCATCTTCCTGTCCTGCCACTGTTTGCAGGAGACTATTGGGGCTCCCGGCGACACGCCTCTGACTGCTTAAACTGTTATGCTCTTTTTATTGGTATTCATAATATAATATTTGTGTTGTTTTATATTTGTTATAGTTTCTATTCACTATCGTCAATAAAAATAAACAAATCTAGTGATTGATTGTACATGAGATTTGATTTGTGTGATTTGACATGATTATACCATGGTATAATCATTGGCAGGGCCAATAAACACAAAGTACAATTATTGGCATGCCAATCATTGTACTCTTGGTATGCCAACATTTGTACCCTAGGGGCCAATGATTGTACTTTTGTCCCATTTTTTGGTTTTTGAATTATATTTCACAATTGGCTGTAAATATATTTGTGGTTGTGATTTATTCATATTCTCACCATTTCTAGGGATAACTTGTCATCAAAAGTTTTACTATTTAGCACTTTATTTGGGAAGGAAAAATGTTGAAACTCGAGGTTCACATTAAAGGGCCAATGATTGTACTGTTTACCTTACATTAAATATTCTCCAGTAAGTATGAGAATAACTCCAAAAAGTGAAACTACGAATGCTGTTTCAGTGGGAGATCCCCATGGTCGGCGAGCCCTCGCTCTCCGCGCTGAAGGTGGGCGACGTGATCCAGCTGCAGCGCCGCGGCTTCTTCCGCGCGGAGGCCGCGCCCGCGCCGCGCTCGGCGCACACGCAGCGCGCGGCGCCGCTCGTGCTGCTGCACGTGCCCGACGGACACACCAAGGACATGCCCGGACAGGTCAGTGCGTACATCCCAGGCAGATTATACACCGAAGAAATATATTTATGACCACAATACGAGTCAATAATGTTCATCATGGGTCTAATTATGTGTCTTATTTTTTTTTTTTATGTAGCCTCTAATGTGTCCCACAGCTAGGCAAAGGCCTCCCCCCTAGAACTCCAAACTGCTCGGTTCAAGGCAATTTCTGGCCAGTTTAGAAATGCGTCCAAGTCATCCCGCCATCTCCTTTCCGGACAATCCGCCGTTTCCGGTTTGGCATCCACTCCGTAGTTAGTTTAGTCCACCTCTGTGGATGCATACGGCAAACGTGGCCAGCCCAGTCCCATTTCAGCCTGGCGGTTTTGGCCCCAACGTCGACAATGCGTGTTTTGGAACGCAGGGTAGTGTTACGGATCCGGTCAATCCTTTTCACTCCAAGTCTTAATTAAATTACTATTTCAGTACAAATTAAATTATATTCTGCCGCAAAAGCAGGAGGTCGCCGGTTCGATCCCAGCCCTGCTCACCGGGGACCTTGGTCACTTTTTCTGTGATATATGACATCTCTTTCAATTTATTAATCATATTAATTGCCCGCTTCTCTGTGAACAAGTCTAGTTGAGAAACTCAAGTTGAAGAACAGAGCGAGCATGATTCACGAATCGCTCCGAAATCATACAACGAACATGACTTGTGTTCCATGACAAGAAGTGTCAAGTTATGTCTAGCACGATGTTTTTGTTGAAATTATTTTTATTTATTGGCACCACAAAATACCACAAATACTTATGTATCCAAACTTTATTAGGTGCTACAACATTAAAGTGCACTTACTAATTACGAGTTTTTGGACTATATGTTACATAACTGTATATACTCTAATTAGACTTTTTAGCTTAAGGCTTTCGGGCTATTACCGGCCACGGTGTATACTTCTTAACAATTTAGAGAAGGCGAATACAAACCTTTTTCAACACCACGCAAAAAATAATTGGCGCTCGGCCCTCCTCGCTCCCGCTAGGGTTGCCTACTATTAGAAATATTATGCAATACTGACGGCGGCGTGCACCGGCGGGCGCGGCATGTGAGGGCAGCCCGTGAGTCGGTACCGACATTGTCTATGGTATTCCATAAGAACACTGCTCCTATGGATTTTCATGCAATATATGAGCACTGTTGTTTTTTTTCTATAGTGGGCACAACATCTTCCCTATTCTGCCACGTTTCTAGATTTTACTTTTTACGCTATTTTAGCTGTCGTAGAAAAACTAGGCTAGGCTAGGCTAGGCTGTTGCATAAACTACTATTATAGAAGAACTAAGTGGTGCCCGCAACTTCGTCTGCGCATTATCTTTATAAATTGTAGCCTTTGTGTTATTCTGATGTATAAGCTATATTATTGTAAAGTTTCATTAAAATCCATTCAGTAGTTTTTAGGTGAAAGAGTAACAGACATCCATACAAACTTTAGCGTTTATAATATTAGTAAAATATTCCAGGTGCCTCCGTAAATCACTGTAATTTTAATTTTCACGAGGACGGCCCGTAAACGTGAGTGCAACTGAAATAAGCTGTTACGCTTCCATACTAAATTAATACGGGATTGCATATCGTCGCTATACTTACTCAACCTCGTATCTGCAGATCTCATTTGATAGAGAAAACACCCGTATTTCTAGTGACAGAAAGGTGACATTTCCATCAAATGATTGCTGTACGTATGAGGTTGAGTAAGTATAGCGACGCTATTGGAAGTGCCGGCAAGTTGTCTTGTATGCTCTGTCTAGTTGTTGAGATAGATCCCGGGCCCCTGTTTCACCACCCTGACAATGTCGGCTGCTTCAAGCAACACAGGGGAGTTCGCATACGTTTTCCCTCTATCGAAACAAGCTGAAATGGGCATACGTGGTGTTGACGCACTGACGGACTCGTGCGCAAAAATAAATGGAAGTGTGCAAGATTAGTTAGTGTAGTTGTATCGTTGTGTTAGTGTCGTCATTACACTGGTTTTTGTATATAATGTATAACAAGTGTGTCTGCTTGTTCGTTTTCCCCCGTAAAAAGTGACAGTTAGTTTGTACGGTTAGTTGTCGCTTTGATGTATCTTTTCCAACGTTTTGAAAGCCCGTGTTACTCGATCGTCGGCTAGGAATACAAGTTCATATCAGGGATGTTGCGAATATTCGCATCCGCATCCGCAACCGCGGATCTTCCGCATCATTTTCAAAATCCGCATCCGCATCCGCCTCCGCATCAAGTCGATGCGGAGCTGATGCGGATGCAGATGTGGAACAAGTCGATGCAGGTACGTCTCGGTAATGGCGCACGAGCTAGTTAAAGTAGGCAATTTCACCATTACCCAATAGGAATATTGTTACTTTTTCCTGATTCGTCGTTAGTGCTCTTGCGTCCTTGAAGGATAGCGACAAGAAATGACGAGTTTGTTTATTTTGATTTTAGTGTTGACATGCGATTGTAGGACAAGGGTGTCGTATAATGAGAAGTTAATAAGTAAACAAACATTGTGAAGGGTGATTTTAGTTGTGTTGAGTGTTTCGTTCGGTGGTTAAAAACAATGGCGCCGCCCTCACAAAGTGCAATTTGGACTTATTTTAAAGTTGACGATCGTGATCAAGAAAAGGCTCAATGTAAAATATTATGTCATAAAACAGTTTCTATCCTCTTATCTGGTGGAAAGATAATATCCTAGAGTTTAAGTTGTTATCTGGTATAGCACGAAGGTATTTGTCACTTCCGCCAGCCAGCGCTCCTAGTGAGCAATTGTTCAGTGCTGTGGGCCTTATTTATGACCCGCTGAGAAATCGTCTTAACCCGGAAAAGACAGCAAAGTTATTGTTTATTAAGTATAACTCGCCTATATTTATGTTTAAATATTAAACTGTCTTTTTTTCCAATAATTAACACAACATTTTAATATTTGACGTTTTTTTTATGTACCTACATAACATCCGCATCCGCATCCGCATCCGCGGATGTGAGCCTTTTAATATCCGCATCCGCATCCGCGGATGTCAAAAAATCAGCATCCGCAACATCCCTGGTTCATATACAATTAATGTCAGCATGGTGAAATTAAAGCCAGATTCGATTCCTTGCAGCGTTGTTGGGCACAGCGGTAAGAGCGTTAATAATGATAAATATATTTATTTTTCAATTTAGGCACATTACAATGCACTTATGAACGTCAAAAAAAAGCTACTACCGGTTCTATTCCTACACCACAGCCCGAGAACATTATTACCGGCAAGAAACTCGGCGGGACTTATTTTTTCAATACAAATTACAAAAGTAGGTAGTAAAAATATTTACAATACTTATGTCTTTCTGCAAGAAACCATATCAAAAGAAAATAGTGAATCCGAAACACAGAAAAAAATAATAAACAAAATAAAACAAAATTTAACGGTTTTACACCTTAGATATGATTTCTTTCGTGAACTCTGTCCTTCGTACGATTTTCAATCCGAATGCTACGGATTCATACCCGGCTCGAAGGCCGTTGAGTGATTAATGACGACTCGCGTAAGTCGAGACCACGCTAGGAAAAATAAGATTTGATTGTCCCTCAGTTTTCGGTGGTACACAATATTTGTAGCCCAACTCGCGACAGACTCGTTTGGAAATCAAATATCATCGAACTATAAACCGAAATAAAAGTCGCATAGAGGATAAATTGAGGGCAAGCCAGGGATCGAACCCTCTTCTTCAGTTTACGCCTGCCTGCCAACAACAGTACATATAGGTACTAGAGACATTTGTTTTCATTGAGTGCAGATGGCTTAGAGTTTATGGCGCTAACCGCGTAAGCTGAAGACCCGGGTTCGATATCCGGCTTCGCCTCCGATGGAGTAAGTCTTTTTCTTTAGTATATGACATCTATGTCTGTTTATAATTTGTATAACATTAGTAACAAATCAAAATGTTACATAAAAAAAAATATTGACATATTTCAACAAAAATCACCATACTATTTTTTAAAGTTTTGTTTGCCGCTTCATCATTTTTTTATTCGGCCCTCTACATACAAAAAAATTTTTCTTTCGCATCCTGTAGATTTAATTCGGCCCTCTCCATACTAAAAAAAAATCTTTAGCACCCTGTTGTGATGACTTACAGAGGTATAGAAGACATTAAGGCTGCGTTTTACCAAATTTTTATTCCGAGAATAAAGCTTACTCTCGGATAGTAACGTCAAATTACTATGGGATTTTGACATTAGTATCCAAGAGTAAGCGTTACTCTTAGTTAAAAAGTTTGGTCAAATCCAGCCTAAGACATTGTTCCGTTTCTGTTTTTTTAGATGAACTTAGGTACTTATCAAGATTGTAAAAATTGAGTTCTACCCGTGGCCCATCAGTACGGTCCGCTTCATAAATATAGGTATATGCATCTGTGTTCAATTTTGCACCTTGTTCCCCGGTAATAAGTACCGAAGTGTATACATATTTATAGACGTGACTGTACAATAAGCAAATTAACGAAGACATTTCACGTCAATAAATTGTAGGATCAAAAACCAAATAGTAATCAACTTGTGTCAAAGACCCATTCAACACAAGTCAGTGAACTATAACCGCGAGAAATATGAACTTTCTAGTTGGTTTCCAACTTTGTAGCCACATTGTCGGGACATATTTAAATTAGCCGCGCCCTGATTTACTAAGCCCCGTTTTATCACCGACAAATGCGAGAATATACGGTGACAAGTTGACAACCTTAGTTTTCCAATATTTCATGGCATTTTATTACGTTTAGGAATTTACATATTTTTATTCAACTTTTCTTGTTAATATATATGTTAATTGTGTTCAACTCCAAGATGTCTGATCTTACGAGTATGTGCTTATGAGCGGTGATACTACAATACAATATTAACTAAACTAATAGTAATAACTCTGTAAACTGGTAACTGGACAAACTTGTTGAGTAGGAACCGCCACTAGGAAATGTGACGGTTTACCAATTGCGTAATTTGCGTATAAAAAAATCGGCCAAGTGCGTGTCGGACCACGCACAATGAAGGGTTCCGTAGCTGTAAGTACTGGAAGTAGTAATTATAGGGTGCTAAAATATATTAGACAACTATTTAGAACACTAACTGAAGCTACAGAATGATTTGCTATTATGTAATTCATACACACGCCACACACAGCAATACAACAACTACCATTAGGTTTACCCCGATACCAGCAGATTTAAATTACACTATCTGCTGTCACATACCTAATTTAAAAAAATACATGTCCAGTGCCCTACCTTACCTAAGTTGCCAACATCACCATCGAAGATGATTTGTAAATGTGACTCATCTTTCGGGAAAGTATTATCTGATATCAACAATGTAATTAGTTCAAGGAATATAGCAGCCAATACTCAATACAATACCTGGTATAATATTATTTGATGATATGTGATGTTTGTTTTGGGATATTTTGAGGTTAGGTTTTAGGCTTTCAAAGTTTTGTACTGCAAACTTTGATATATAAGATAATCGATTGAAATTCTTTCCTTATTTCAGTATTAAATTATATGATGAACTCGGGAAAGGGTACTGAATAGAGTCCAAGAAAACCAAGCTCAAGGCAATTGCTGTAGAATTTTAAGAATTTCTCACTTCGTTCGAGCGCTAAACTACCTCGTCTTTGCCATTGTCCGTTTTTGCCATTTTGGCTACGGAACCCTAAAACTCTAAAAAGGTGGTGATTCGAACTTGCAGGTCAGGTGTACTTTCGTAATTATTTACATCTATGATGTACATATTTCGCACAACAAATGCCCGAAGGTGTGAGCTGGAATGGCTTGTCGAATGTGATGCATTAATTTAACTAAATGGGCGGATTTTTATTTAGTTGTCGTTATTTTTTTCGCGTCTGATTCACATGAAATTTGGTAGGTAGAAAGAGTTCCACAAGTTTTTCGAAATCGTATGGGATTTTCGTAACTCAGTGGGAAATTTAGTACAAAATTGTTGTCGCACATTGGGACTTCGTATCTATCTATATCTACCCACCAAATTTCATACAATTCTGACCCGAAAAAAAAACGACAACAAAATAAAAATATGCTCAAATACCTATATAAAATAAGTGTAAAATTTTAAAATAAATGTTTTAATAGTTTAAAAAAAAATCGTTAACTGACGCCACCAGCCAGCCGTTCAGCTGCAAGGACGCGGAGGCGCTGGTCACACCAAGGAGGAAGGGACGGAGAGCCTAGTCGAGATTGCTCGAATGTACGTACCAGTACGGTCCGGGTCGGTCGGTCAGAGGCGTATAATTTGGCGGTTTAACAACCTCCGTCCGGACTTAACCCGTCCGAGATGGGACGGGTATCCGGGCCTTCTTGCATATTCTCTCCATCGTCTGCCGCCTTGGCCTGCCCAACTGGCCCTCCTGCCCGAGACACCAGTGGGCCAAAAATACAGGTTGGGAGTGTAGGGCTTGTGCAGTTAAGGAGGGGAGTTGACGGGAGTGAGAACCAGACCGAATACTTGCATCGTGCCCAGTAATAGGGAAAGATAGATATATACATGTGTTGATATATACAAGAGGGATAGTGACTGCGGTTTAGTCGATTGACTTGATTTCAATCTTTGATGCATAGTTAGTTGGGTGCTTCATTCATTTTGCCCTGCCTGTGGTTGATTGGTCTCGTCTGGCTCAGACTCGGTGTCAGTCTCCGGTTGTTTGTAGATAGTTTCCACTTTCTTCTTGAATTTTTCTGTCCTGCGCTATATGTTTCCAGTATGTTTGGCTTTTTTTTTGTGTAGCGGGTTATATCATGGTCCAACGAGTCGAGCCATGTGAAAATTGGCCTGCCCACTTTTCTTTTGCTTTCCCTGTGTTCCCTGTAGTAGAATAGCCTACGTACTTTAATAGTTTTCGTAATTGATTTTCCTTCTATGTGTTGTATTTTTCGTATACCAAGCATCTCTTTCAAAATATACCATTCATACTTTCTAAGCCGTGACCCGTGACCTATTGCTCCTTGTGATTGTGAGGGCCATACATAAGCTTGACACCGTAGGTCATAGACGGTGCAATGACCATTTTGTATAATAACCTCGCTATTTTCCAGTCTATGTTGTATTTTTGTATAAACTTAGATAATATTTTGGCATTCCGGATAGCCTTGTCGCATCTGGTTTTAATTGCGGTTCGTCTGTCATGACCGGCTGTTATGTAAGTGCCCAGGTACCTGATTGTCTGAATGGGCTTTATTGGTACTCTACCCAGGCTCCTTTGTTGTTGTTCCGCTACCGGAGGGCCCAATGGGTCCCTAATAATGAGTTTTGTTTTTGTTTCGTTAATGACGAGGCCTACTGTTTGTAAAAGGGTTTTTAGTTTACTTATTAGCCGGTCGAGTGTTTCTATGCAGTCACCTATCATAATGAGGTCGTCTGCGAACGATAAAATTAAAGGAAGGGTGATTTTATTGTCCTGGTTGAGCGTGAGAGCCTCGTCTTCCTCTTCCAGTGTCTTTAGGACGTCATCAATTAAAATCGTAAATAGCCTTGGTGATAACGGGCATCCTTGCTTAAATCCTTTACCTTTGTTTATGATCTCTGTGGTTTGCCCGAACCATGAAATGAACGTCCGTTCCCTCATGTAGGCCGCAATAATTCGGTTGGTAAGGGGAGTGCTAACTTGGCTAAGCAGGATGTCCCTTAAAGCGGTAAGGTCTACGTTGTCAAACGCTTTCTCGATGTCTAATGCTACTACAAAGATCCTTTTACCTTGCCTCTAGTTGAAGTCCAATACCCGACGGAGGGTAAACAAATGATCATCCGTGGACCTATTGTTTAGAAAGGCGACTTGGTAATTACCTAGAGCTTTCATTTCTTTGTCCAGTTTTTCTAGTAAAAAGTTGGCGTATATACGATATCCGACGTTACAGATGGATATTCTTCAGTAATCATTCACGATTTTGGGCGAAGTCGTCTTTGGTACCGGTACCTGCTTAGATATTAGCCATTCCTCCGGAACTTTGTTTTTCACCCATGCCTCTTGCATTACGTTTGACATTTCAGCTATGAATTCTAGCGGCGCCGCCTTGTACAGCTCTGGTGCGATCTGGTCGGTACCTGGGACTGTGCCGTTTTTCATTTTTTTTTTAAATTTTAGAGACGGTTTTCATGTCGGGTCCCTCTCCTGGTGGTGGTTGGTCGAGATCGCATGCGATTATATCTACTAGGTCACCTTCACTTTTTTTTTATTCAGTCTCTCAATTAGCCATTGGGATAAAGCGGTTAGGGGTGGTACGTTTTACGTGTACGTTATAGTCGGATGTCGCTGTCGTCTTTCTCGACGTACAGATGATTAGCAAGTGTCTGTCGAAGTTCGAAATGATCGATATTCTTATCTAGTACTGCATTTAGTTGGTCTGCTATGGCTCTGTATAGACAGTTGCCGTCTTTAGGTATCGGGTAGATCTCCATTGTGACTTGGCTGTTTCTTAAATCCGATTTGGTTTATTAAAGAAAAGCTCGGGCGTGTTGCTTTCTTTGTATTTGAATAAAATATTGGATGTGATCTTTTGATGCGCGTTTGAACTTTGTTTAAAACATAATGTAAACTAAAGACATGCAATGATCTAGGGTTGTTGTCAAGCAAAACAATGTAAAAACCAATGGTTATCTTTTAACTCGGCGACTCTGACACGCGACTGTGGTGAAACAATGGGCATAGAGACAGGAACTATTGCTACAAAAGGGTCTAGTTTCAAGTTATTGGTAGTTGCCACATGTGGTTGCACTTGGTCTGTTTTGAGAGTTCGGAGTAAGGGGTTTCGAATTTTTTTTTGGTGCAATATTTATGGCAGTTTTTGTTTTGCAGAATTGGTACTATCCTTTTATTTATTTTTAATTTTGTTTAGTTTCTATATATATATATATTTTTTCGTTGTCTTAAGTTGACTCTTGTGTTTAAAGGGTATTTGATTTCGGGTTCTGGGAAAGCTTGCACAATTTAATTTTTTTGTTGGCTTTAGAACGCGATTTATGTGTTTTGGGACGTAGGTTTCCTTTTCTGGTCTTTTAACTTTCCGTAGGATTCAGGCAAAACTTTATGTCAATAAGTTGCTATTTAATTATTTGCTTAATTTCGCACGATAAGTTACAATATGGTTGGGGAGTGACGGATTTTTAATTGGTGTTTTATCTTCAGCGCTGTTTTGTGTTTCTAAATATGAGCTAGTTAATGTGGGTACCTGGACTCAGCTTGTGATATTTCAGGTTATTAGTTAGTTGCAAAATGTTATTAACGGGTACTGTTCGAGAGATGTAAAGGCCGCGGTAGGGATGAATCTTGTAGGTAAGTATCTGTTACCAGGGAAGTTATTTGTTTTATGTTATCACACCGCGAGTGTTAAGTTAGGCCCCTGAAATGTAGTCTTGCAGCATAGGTATGAACCTATGTATGCGATATTTCCCGGTTGTTTCTGGTGTGTAAGACTGGTAGCTAGGCTAACTTATTGACTCTAGGCTACGTACATGCGAATATGTCGGTATTAACAGGTGGAATAGGGACCTAGGTCTAGTTGAGGATGATGTAGCGCCTGGTAACGATTATTGTAGCTGGCTGAAGTCCTAGGTGGCACGGCTAATGTGCGCGATATCTAAATTGGGAGCGCTAAAGCCTATGAGAGATAAGAATAAAGGAACGTCCTCACCGGATTTGTCAGTGGAGTAGGTGCAGACAGCTATGTACACGTCTTTGAAGTTGGTCTGCGCCTGCTCTCTGTCACCGCGGTAGGAGTAGACGCGGACTGCAGACTATTTTATAGCACTCACTGCAGCACTAGTATAGGTACACTTGTTAATTAAACCTATTGACACTTCTCGTGTGGTTCTGTAAGGAGTCGAGAATACACCGCGCGGGAATGTCGTATCGTACGCGCACTTGAGGCACTTTCGTCGGCGTTATTGCAGAAACATCTGGTGACGGTCGCCTATTGTTTCGAGGACACTGGGAATACTGGGATGCGTCCGCTCCGCTTGGCGTCCGAAACCGAACTCCGTTTTAATAGTTTAAAAAAAAACACTAAAATTTCTAAAATAATAAAGAAGTTGTGTATGTCTACACCGCCAGGATTTGAACCTTCGTCATTTCGATCGTAAGTCAAGCGCTGTACTACGGAGCCGCCGAGGCTATTGGACAAATGCTCCAATTTAGTAATCTTATGTGTGCAACGACCACGTCACTATCGTCATTTTCATGTCACACGCAAAACAAAGTGCATCTTATACCGATGAAATAAGTCACAAATTATAATAACAGAAAAGATTGACAACTACATAACACGTTTTTTAGCAAAAACTCAAAAACGGCTTGACCAAATTTCTTCAAAATAATTTTCGTGGTAAGTTCGTCTTATATCCTATCTTCCTGAATTTTTTCACATTTTTCGCACCTCCCGTTCAAAAGTTAGAGGGGGGGGGGGGGCACACTTTTTCAGACTTTCAGAGCGATCATCTCTGAAAATATTGGATTAATCAAATTTTGATTCAAGGAACCTCTAAGTTATTTGTTAAGACCTATCAAATGATGTACCTAGAGTAGATATTGGGCAACTTAAATATCGTATGTTTTATAGTTACTGAGTAAAACCGCTGTGACATACGGACGGACGGACTGGACGAAACTATAAGGGTTCCGTTTTTGCCATTTTGGCTACGGAACCCTAAAAACTGCAGTTTCGGTTAATAACCGAGTTTTTCTCATACAACAAATAACCGAGTGCATTCACTAATCGCCACAATGAGAAGTTTGTTTCCACTCAGCGATTACAACTTGTACCAAAAATGGATCGACGTATTGACGGGGAACTCATTTGTTTGGTGTTCGTACAGCCATCATATATGTCAGAGCTGCCGAAGTGCTCACAAATATCAGAACAAGCTTCTATTGTCAAAGCGTTGTAGTGCATTATTTATTTATTTATATATAAGGTGCTACTTTATTAGTTGCAGAATTTTTTGCAGCTGATAGTAATCGGTTCCTGGAGTAAATTTTTACGATGTTTTTTTTGGAGAAAACGTCATGGTGCTTCTACATGCTCGGGCTCTCGGCCGAATGATTCGGCCCACCCTAGTACACGCTCATTCGAGACAGACTATATAGATTAAGTTTAAGCCAGACCATAGACAATTTAAGCTTTTTCAGGTAGTTTCAGTGAGTTAAACTGTGTTTTAAATAGCTTTGGTTATTGAAACCATTTGAGACACTTTTTAAATAGCTTCACCCGAAGTGAAATTATTTAAGACACCTTTTAACTCAACCAAACTACCTGAAAAAGTACTTAAATTGTCTCTGGTCTGGCTTAAATTTTCTCTATAAAGTCTGTCTCGAATGATCGTGTACTAACATGGCCGAAACATTCGGCCGAGAGCCCGAGCATGTAGAGGCACGGTTAAAACAAATTTGCTACGTAAAAACACCCTGTTAATGTGATCAGTAAATGAGAACTCATTGACAAGATTCTAGTACCTCTTTTACCTACCAGTTAACTGTAACTGGCCACTTCACGTCGATAAATCTCGACCATAATGACATTTAAGACTAACTATTGTTGACATGAGTGATATGACGGATAGTGTTAAACGTCTTGTCAGTGAAATGCACATGATGATTCTTTTTAGACGAAATTATAATTTATTTTTTTTGTTCGGTAAATGAAAACAAAAAAATCATATGAAAATATTTCATAATTTCTATTTAAAGTTAATTGTTTTAGAGTAGAGTATCACGTGTTCAAATATCTGCAACTAATAAAGTAGCACCTTATATTTGTGGGCACCTCGGCAGTTCCGGTATATCTGATGACGACTGTAGGTTAAATAGAATATCTAGTAGCCGAAACCACCTGAGTCCGTCACACATTCGCTCATCAATTCCTTATTCTACACGCACAAAATATTAAATGTTGTATCATACTGAGACTTATTTTTTGACGAGTCCTCCATTGTAACCTATATTATTGAGGTTCTGCAGAAGTATTTCTTAATTATACTTACATCATCATAACAAAATAACGGATATCACTCACGTATTTTTAGTCACTATGCGCGACATGTTTCTGACATCTTAGAATGCCATTTTTGAGCGCCAACAACCGTGCGCGACGCGTGCGGGCGGACCGAGCCCCTCCTTGCCGCGCGCAGCGCTCTTGATGACAAAACGGGTTGAGGCTGATCCGATCTCAGTCCTGAAACCCCGGGATTATTCGACTGTAGATTTGGATTATCCAATGTAAACGGCGGCTAGCACACCGAACTCACTGTGTCCACCGAACTTCGACTTTGGACTCCTCGCGCATAGTGACTAAAAATACGTTAGTGTTATCCGTAATTTTGCTATAATACTTATAATATATATCAGACCCTTTGTCTGGTAAAGGGTTATTTTTTTATATAAATGATCAAAAGGTAAAGGATGTTGGGAAAATTTTAGAAAATAACAATCTACTTACATACAAAACTCAGAATTTACTCTTCACGTTCATATAACAATAATTAAACAAAATCAAACTTAACTAAACTCTTCATTAATGTACTTAACAATCATCGATAGACTCTTATTAAAGTTAGCGAAGACGAATTCTATAGCGTTTCGGCACCTAGAGTGCATGGCCAGCGTGCAGTGCAGGAGTTCCGAAAACGCACGGATTTTCGCCTTATCGTCTCACTTCTGCGCGTGCCTCTCTTTTCCTCAGTCGGTGGTATAAGCTAACAATCATCAAAGTATTCGTATATAAAAGGGTCAGCGAAGACGAACTCTATAGCGATTCGGCACCTTGGGTGCATGGCCAGCATACTGTGTAGGAGTTTCGAAAACGCACGGATCTTCGCCTTGTCGTCTCGCTTCTGCGCGAGCCTCTCTTTCCCCCAGTTCGTGGTGTAAACTTGAAATAGTGTAGTGTTCAGTTTTGCGTTGAATTCGATCTCCTTAATGACTATTTTCTGGAACAAATTGTTTATAGGCATATAGATTTATTTTCAAAATATATACAGTAAGTGTAACTTGTTTATAAGTTATTTTGCCTAGTTGATCGAATTTACTGATGTAATTAAGAGGGCGCCGACGTTTCTGTAGCGCCCGCATAAAGGCTCAGCCACGACATCGCGCATCCACGGCAGCGGCGAGCAGCTGCCATACCACGGGGCAAATTTTTCCGCTCTTTTGTATGGCCGGCGCTCGCTGCTGCGTTTGTTCATGTATTCTTATAAAGCAATCCATCAGTGTTTAGTTGTAGTCCTATTAAATTGGCATTTTTTGATATGTTTGATATAAGTAGTTTTATATTTTTCTACTTTTGGCTTCTTCATCTAAATAATTCAAACGGCCACCATTTTCAGTTTAGATGATAAAGTAAAAAATAGGCAGAAATAAATAATGTGCCTAGAACTAATTACTGATGCGCGCAGCGTAGGTTCGGCGCCCACTTAGAGAACTAGTAACCGAAGCATAAATAAAAAAGCAAACATACGTACCTGATTTTTTCCAACACATTTCATAAACGCCATCCCTTTGAAATGCGCGTTCCTATACTTCGACTCCACTAGCATCTCCATAGGAATAGCGCCAAGCGTACACAACTGCTGGTACAATATACTATTATTATATATCCCAGTGAAGAGCTTCCTATTGGTCGCCATCTCGTACATGACTAGGGCTGTCGACCATACATCTATGCCGTAACCAGCTGGGTACCCAAGTATGAGCTCTGGTGCCCGATAGTTGACTGTGCCTGTGTTTGGTAGAAGGTTGCTGTGCTGCAAGTAGCACGCTTGGTCGAAACCGCACAGTTTTATACGCGTTTGCGAGGAGTTGATTAGGATGTGACTGGGTTTTATATCTGGAAAAAGGATAGAACATATTTTGTTGATGCTGTAGACACAGAATCTAAGTAACTTAATCTCTTCCAAGCAAGCGTAGGCGTGTATATTGGCACCGCAGGTTCAACGCCAAAGACCGATTAATTGGTCACAGACCAAAGAGCATCATAGACCTTAATGAACTATTATAAACTGAGTGAAAGCGCTTATATAATTAAAATGGCGTCGAAAAAGTGAAGATTCAGTGCCAAACAAAAAACCGCGCTCTACTTCGGAAACAGATTATTCTATTTTTGTAAGCGCCCGCGACAACCCCAGCAGGTTGGTTTTCCGGTGTCTGCAAGAGTCCACGAGCGCCCGCCAGGCGGGTTCCTGACTTCTGACACTGACCGTGTATGAAATTAAACATAAATCTGACGTGAGCAGGGCCCTTAATTTCTGAGACGTTTAGGATTTACAACCAGAGCACCATTGCATAATCATTTGTAACTTGTAACATTGGCGGAACTCTCTTTCTAATAAAAGGGATTGAAAAGAGATTAATAATCATTGTCATAAATAAGAATACTGAGATGAACTCACGATATATCACATGTGACAAAAAGTAAGCCAGCCTAACACATTGTTACATGTGTTCCATAAAAAAGCGAAACTTTAAGAGCTATTTTTAACTCTGACCTTATTAAGAATTGCGAGAAACAAAAACAATATTTCATGTTACGCAAGGTAAGCGACAACTAATGCTTCCCTGTTATTTCCGTGTTGAAGAAAGAGATGCAAATAACAGTGAATTTATTTTTGCCATAAAATTTATCTATTTGGATTAACTAAGCACGTACAATAAGAGACGATAAGCAATAAGTCTGAACCCTACACACAACGTACCTTGAAAACTTAAAACCAACGTGAAGAAACATTATTGACAAATGACAACATTATTTGAGGTTAGAAATGTCATTTACTATAATTATAAATCATATAAAAACGTTGGTGGCCTAGCGGTACCAGCGTGCACTTTAAATCCGAAGGTCGTTTTAAATCAGTTTTTCGGAATGTACAAAATATAATTTGATATTTACTAATCGCTTTTCGGTGAAGAAAAACATCGTGATGAAACTTTACTAATCCCGATAAGTCCTAGTTTACCCCCTGGGTTGGAAGGTTTTGCAAGTAGGCGCTAGTTTTACAAGGCAGTCGCCTTCGTAATACTTGCGCCTACGCCAAATCTTGGGATTGGTTGCCAAAGCGGACCCTGAGCCGTGGCATAAGCTGGGAAAACGCTGGGAAGAAGAATTAACAACAATTGGCCGTTTGCCAAACAAATCTTTATAAGTGAAGTGAGTCTAGTGATATACAGGATCTTTCAACCTCACCACGTCAACACATACGTATTACCATAAGGGCTCATTCAAAAATCATGTGATCGTTTTTGGGGGGGGAGGGGGTCAAAGAAATATCACGATTGATCACGATGGGGGAGGGGGGAGTCCAAACAACATCACGTGTACTTTTTTTCACACAACATAATAACACAGAACAACGAAATTTCATAACAATCTACCAACATAAAACTCTCGCATCAAAATTTCGACTCAAAAATCTAATATTAAGTAAAATAGGCCAAAAACGATCACATGATTTTTGAATGAGCCTTAGGGCTAGGTCCAACACGCATGTAACACTATCTACGGTGGCACTAGTTTCCCACCGACGCTGTGTGGGGTACATTTTTTTTTTTAAGAATATTTACCTGAATGTATGATGTTATTGTTCCTCAGTATAGTAACAGCAGACACCAACTGTCTTCCTAAAATTTGCACATCGTCTATGTGGAAACTCCGTTGGTTTTCAGATAAAGCTTGCTGGAGATTCATAGGAAAGTACTCCATTAAGAAGCACCATAGTCCGGAGGCCAGGAATCCAAAGATGTAGCGGACACAGTTGAGGTTATTTTCTGGCACACCATTCTGTAGTTTTATCATCATGTCTTGCTTTTGGAGGCCTTGGTTGTAACCATCGAAGGTTTTCCTGAAACACATGGTTTGAATTAAATTAAGTGTAGATTTTTTAATAAATGGAGGAAATGCATTGCCATCTACTTTCTAATATTACTACTTAGTAAATTTACTAAAACGGGACTTAATCGTGTATAAACTGAAAACAAACCTCCGATGTTTCAAGGGCGATTGTCCCCGTGGTCCCGGAGAAAGACTGACAAAGTTTCAAAGTTTATACACGATTAAGCCCCGTTTTAGTAAATTTATAATGTGTGAAAATCGTAAAAGTTTAAATAAGTGTATTACTATTTAGTGGCTACTGAACGGAGTGAGTTTGAATTAAAAATATATGCTAACACTACTTTTTATTTCAAATACTGGGAATAACAAGACTGAACAAACTTGTGTTTTGGTTTGAGGCAACTTTCTGGAATTGAGGAAGAATAATCAGGAGCCGAATATCTGAATGGAAATGACAGGAAGAAATCAATCTTGAACTTTAAAAATTGAAACATACTTGAACTTGTTCAAATATTAAGTAAATAAAACTTACTTCAGAGTTTTTATAGCATAATCCCGTTTGAGGGAATCTTTGCAACGATATATCTTGGAGAACCTTCCATCGTATCGTATTACGTCAGTAACTGTGTACTTTTCTCCCATTGACGAAAACAGCTTAGCTTCCATTGCTTGTACAAATTTGCTATTGGCTAGATTGGAACTTCTTTGAACTTCGTTATCTTCGGTGTTTTTTGTAACTTTTTCTTGATTTCCATTATGTGTTTCGGGGTTACCTTTATTGTGTGAACTTAAGTCTTGTTTTGCATCGGCATTATGCGTTTTTGTATTGCCTGCGGCTGATTTCGGTGAACACTCTTCGGGGATATCTTCTCTTACTGTTGTCTTGCTTGGAGACTCTTCAAATGCTTTTGAATTAATGTTACTGGCAACATTAGCTGTATCCGGTAAATTCTCTTTTTTATCTTTAGCATGTCTTGAATCTGGTTTTGTTATTACAGGTGGTACTTTAGTTGATTCCGGTTTGTTTATAAGAGATTCCTTAGTTTCTTTAGGTATTTCAGAACTCGTACTGATTTCGATTGCGGTGAAAGAATCTTCCTGAGCTGTCTTATCAGGTCTACCTTGTTCTTCCAAAATTTTGTTTTTACTTTGTTCGTTTTGGTTACTTTCATTTAACTTTGATGTTTTGTCACTTTCTTCAATGTCATAATCTGTATCCAATACTAATACTGGTTTTGAGGTTTCTCCATTAGGTTCAATAAATACATTTTCATCAAATTGATCGAACTTACTATTTTTGACCGGCTGTAAATATTTTGTCTTTGTATCCATTACTAATATTGATTCAGAATTTTCTCTCGCATCTTCAATAATAGTTAGTTCATCTGGTTTACCTGATAGATTTTCTATGTTAGGCGGTATATCTACTGCTTCTTTCTCTTCTACTAGTTGCTTGTTTTTTAATTCTATTTCATGTTCGCTGTCTGAATCATCAATTAAAATGATATCTGGATCTTCTTTAATGCATCTCAACATTTTAATTATATTGTGGGTAGAATTAATCACTGTGTATGTTTGTTTCACGTTAGTTATTTCAGGTGCATTTGAATTCTTAATTTCTGATGCTTTCTCATTTTTAGTGCTCTCATTACTATTACTATTATTAAGCGAAGCAATATAAGATTGAATCGCGTTTATTCCTAAATCACTATTATCCTGAAGAGCATCTATAAGATCGTTGTGATCAGAATAAATATTACTGTCAGATCTCAACATTACCACAGGTGTTTCCAAAGACGCCAGGTGTTGTTTATCATTTTCCGTATTTCGAATGATTTTTGTATTGACCGCGTTTGTCACTAACTGCAAACTATGTTCAGTGTGTGTCATCTCAACCGCTTCAGCATTATTCAACAAGGATGTATTGTACATATTATTATCGTTGTTTATGTCAGTATTGGCTTTAAGCATGTTTATTTTGGCAAGTGTTTGACCTGTTTCAATGTGATCAAGGTCGGTAAAATTGTCAGAGCTTGTCTTCTTTAAAGGTGCTTCAATAAATGAAGTCCTTCCTTTGATGTCGCAAGAGTTGTCATTCTTGATCTCATGTTTTACACTTTTACTGATACTTGTATTATCCGTTTCTGTACCTAAGTGCGAGTAAATTTTGTTTTGAATTTCTTCATTGCAGTGCCTGTAAAAATAATGATTAATACATATAATAAAACATAAAGGTTTCCGTATTAACAATTTTAGATATTTAAATAACAAACCTGAGGGTATTAACTCTTGACTCTATTATGGGTTCTTGGTGATTTTTAATTATATTTTTCTCGACACAAACATCTTTATTGGTCTTAGTCTTTATTTTATTATTATCGTCTAATATGGTGTCTCGTACGTCAACATCAACCCTATCACTAGGTTTTCTGGTGCAATCATTACACTCATTAAGGCTTTTAGCTATTTCGTCGACATTGAAGTCATCAAGAAAACTAATGTCCATGTTTTCTATCGTCTCAACGTTTGGTAGCATTTCACTTTTTGTAGACTCCTCATCTGTTGAATCGTCATGACCAAATACAATATTAATTTTTAGCGTTCGTTTTTTATGCTTTTTGTCTTTAGGTGATGTTTGTTTACGCACCAATTTATTTATCGGTGACTTTTCCTTCATTGTGGGTTTTTCTTCAGCGTCGTCTTCTGCATTAAATGATATAATCAAATTTTCCTCTGGCACAAATCTTTTGCCGTTTCGCACAGAGGCAAACTTATCTTTCTCGTAATTTCTTCTTATTTCTTCTTTTCGGCTTCTTTTATGATCGTCTTTTCGATAATCGTTTTTATGGTTTTTCCGCTTAAGTTTCGTTCTCAAATCAACATCTGAACCTTGCAAATAATTCTCTTGATTTTGGCAATGGTAATCAATTTCTTGACTCGATGTTTTCTCATAAGGCGAGTGGTAATAGCCCGATTCTTTACGATAGTTTTTATCAGAATTATGAAAATGGTCTGTTTTTATTAAGGAAACAACGCTTTTAATCGGTGAGATACTCTTACTTAACCTCTCTTTATTTACGGACATTTTGTTTTTGGCTGCACTAGTGTCAGCTGACAATTTATGTTTTTTAGTTTTAGTACTTTTACAGCCCGAATATTCATCCTGACCGGATTTTTTTTCGGTGGCACGTTTCTTTCTCAGTTTTGCAATAATATCTTCCTTTTTTAAATGAGTTTCTTTGTTTACAACTAATGTTTCTTTGTATTTTTTTGACTGAATTTCTTGGCTTGTTTTGTCTTTTGGTTTACTGTGTTTTTCTGTTTTACTGCTATTACTAGATATTACTGAAACAGCTTCTTTTTTTGTTTTGAGTTTAGTAGAAGAACTAGGCTCTTGTTTATTCTTTAATTTATACATTTCTTTTATGGCTTTAATATGAGAAATTATATTTTCATCTGTTTTGAAATTCCTATTAATATTTTTGTGTCCTGTCGGGCCAGGTTCCTTATGACGCCTTGGCAAAGCAAGGTCTTTGATCGTATGGCGCTGTTTACTTTCTTTGTTATGCTTTGGATGATTGTTTTCTTTGTTGTTGACGAGCTGAACGGTTTCTTTATATTTAGATGGTATAACTAATTCATTACATTTTGTTGTGCAGTATTTCTCAATATGCTGAACCGACATTTTTTGAGTTTCCAGCCGTTTTATTTCATTACCAAATTTATGCCGTTCGGTGTTGGTTTTCCTTTTTACTTGGACTTTGTCTTGACTCTTTGAGCTATGACAATTAGTTAAATCATTGTATAATTGTTTTGGCTCTTTATTACTATGTGCATCATCAGTTTGATTGATCGACACATTAGAAACAACTCGCATTTTATTATAGTCTGGTTGGACGATATCGTCTTTAGTTTTAGATGTGGAAATCAATGTTTGATTTTTTAGTTTTATACAATCTTGTGAATTAAAACTCGTAGTATTTGGCTCAGCAAATTTGTCTGTCAATTGAATTGGAGGCTTATTGTTTTTTGATTGCATGGGAATTTTGTAATTTTTTGGTAAAGAAGGCTCTTTGCGTACATTGGTAGACTTTGTTATTGTATTGTCTGTGTTACTATTTGACTTACTAGCATCTTTGTTAGATTTTATGAAATTCATGTTAATCTTTGGTTGAGAAGTCCTTTTCTCCATTATTTGTAGAGTTGAGTCAGTGTTAGTTTGATGTTGATTATTTGTTTTTGGTAAAGTAGTTTCTTTTGTACTTTCTTGGTGAGTAGTTGATTTTGACACCAGCGAATAAATCTAACGAGAAAAAAACTTAGTTAAATAATGATAATGCATAGAATTTAAAGATTTTTTTGAAAAATAAGAACTATACAGGGTGTAACAAAAATGTAGGTGATCCGTTTAAAGGCGTATATATATACGTGGGTAGTATCCACATAAAATATAAAAAAAATATATTCGCCATAGATAAAAAGTTATGAAGGTTTATTTTTTTCCTTTAAAACTTACTGATTCACGAAAAGGTTTACGATCTGAGGCAGTCGGCACGCGCACAAAGGCCGGTACGCGCACAAAGGCAGCCGCGCGCTTTCTCAGAACACAACACTACACTACTACAAAGTAAAGCGTCTTTCACATGGGGTTGATTGCTTAAAATTATGAGCTAAATTTTGTTACATTAAGCGATTATTAAAAAGTTTTTTAGTAAGTGTTAGGGTCAGAGTAGTTCTCAAATACTTTATTCAAACGGAATTTGCGGGTTTTAATTCTTGCACCTATTAATACCTAATACGAAATTTAACAGAAGTAATGTTTATCTTTAACTTTTTTGATGATTACGTGACGAATGTTCCTTAAGTAAATCACCTGAACTCTAAAACAACCATTATTTCTAGTTATTTGCGTCAAAGAAGTCGAAATCGCATTCGTTACAAAACTAGTGCCTACATTAATTCATGGTGTTAGCTACTTTCTGTCTTTTAAAACTTTTAGTACTGCACTGGTTTTAGTATTGGGCTGAAAAACACTTGAAATTTCGTGCTTATTAATAATACTTTTCAACCACCATAAAAGTTAAAACTCTAAAATTATTTTTAAAGATATTTGTAATTCCGTTCAATGCTCTGAAATTTGTTTTTTTATCGCAAAAACAATCCTAAGTAAAGGTTATTTGTTTGTAGTGACCGTAATTTAACGTATCTTGAATTTGATTATTTTTTAATTTTATGATGGTCTAGCGTGAACGCAGCTTTACAGAACGAATTAGTGTTCGCAGAATTCGTAGTATTAGCAACATGCTAAACCAAAAGGTCGTATCTTCATTCGAGATTCAAAATGACATACGCTCTTTTGGATTCTGGCAGCGTTTCTGTCGGCAATTTGCAATGGCAAGGGTTTCAAATGTTGTTTAGTCCCCCATAAATGTCGGAACGGAACTGTTTGCTTGTACAGCTAGTTCTTCTGGTTGCTACTAGTGTAGTGTTAGGTACGTTGTGATGTGTTGAGTTGTGTTGTGTTGTGGTACTTGTGGTGAAAATGGAGTTGACAGCATCTGAATGCGGAGTTCGGCGCTCGCTGGATCGGACGTGGAGGCCCCAGGGCCCTGGGCTTGGCCCCCGCGATCGGATTTTTATCTCTGGGGTGCGATTACGGAGCAGATGTTTCGTACACAGTGCAACACAGGAAGAAATGCAAGCTACGAGTAGCTAGATTCATCGCGACATTCGACCTTGTGTGCGCGGTAGGCGGCGCACGGCGCCTAACTTCAAAGGACGGGAAGGTTAACTTCGCTCTTGCGCTGACGTTAGGTACTTATCAACTCAGAGGTAAGCAACATTTTTTTTAAACGACTTAATTATTTCTTAATTTTTTAATTTATGATTTTTAATGGACTTGAAAATAAAAAAGGAAGTGTTTTTCATAATCACGATTTGATACCGGATATGCCCTTAAACGGATCACCTACATTTTCGTTACACCCTGTATTTATGTATTATGGACTTCTAACAATTTCTACAGTTAATATTTAAAGGCTATAGGTAATAAGATTTGTACCTTGTACTTTTTGAAGATTAAAAATTGAAATACTTTATTCGAAGACACGCAAAACAATATAAAATTCAGAAAAAATAAACAAGAGAAGTGCCACGATATTGACTCATCTCAGCGTAATGCTGGCAGCTGCCAGCGGTGATCTAGCAGATTAAAATAATATAAACTTGTCAAAAACAAAACCACGTGACTTTAGCCAACGAGCTTACAATATGTCATATCTGTCATCATATGGAATTATAAAATAAATAAATAAATATTATGGGAAAATCTTACACAAATCGACCTAGTCCCACGGTAAGCTCAATAAGGCTTGGGTTGTGGGTACTAGGCGACGATATATATAATAGATACATATAAATACTTAAATACATAGAAAACATCCATAACTCAGGAACAAATATTCGTGATAAACACACAGTTAGTTAGTTAGTTTCTCTGGGCTTTTTTCCGCAACTCGACATCCATTGTGCCTTTTTTGCGTGTTAACGAGGTAGCCCTATTCCAACCACCCCAGCTCCTCAACGAAACCAAGCATCGGTTTTAGGTTGCTAAATGCCTCCTTGAGTGTTATTGGAGTCCCCAAATACTTACTCCTGTATTCTTCTACCTGATAAACACACAAATAAGTGCCCTGACCAGGATTTGAACCCGGCACCTCCTGCTTCGTAGGCAGGGCCACTACCAACAGTACCAACTAGTCTAGGAGGCTGTAGTATTATGTCATTGCTCCACCACTAAGTCACGTAGTTTAATTTGTTTACATTTTTTTTATCTGCCATAACAACAGGGTATACGTTTGGACCTAGTATTAGATCATAAGAAACATGACCACACTTAGTAAGTAATAACACAGTTTTTACATCATTACAAAATAAGAAATGTAACTATGGATTATCGAATGCAGATCATTTTGCTACACCAACTTATGTTACAACAACAATAAAATTTCAGTAAAAAAAAAGTGTTTCTGATCTAGTTAGCTGTAATCAATTGACCTTTACAGCACAATAAAATAAGACCTAAGAAGAAAACATAAATAGAAAGTGTGGTAATTCCTAAAATTACTGAGTTAGGTACTCCGTAATTTAAGGCGTTTCATACGTCCATAGGCTAAGGAAACCGCTCCCCATCGCGCGGGCTGTATGCTTGTTAACCAGCATGTCGATTATTTAAATAAAATCGTAGTATATCTTCAATAAATAGATAATTTTTGGTAAAGACTATTACAAGTGTCACTAGAGTAATAGTTTTTATTGGCAAATTCCTTTATTTGGTTAAGGACAGATTCTGGTTATGGCAGATTATTTTTATAACAGATTCGTGTTAGGGCAGAAATTGGGCAGGCGCGACCAAAAACTATAAAAGTCGATAAGACTGACAGCATTTGAACTTCAACGTAAGTGAATAATTGTAGTTTGCGTGCAGTTTAATAAACAACTCTTTTCAGTTTAAACATTATCAGAACAAAGAATTGTTTTGGTTCCACTCTTCCTAAAATGCATAATGCCTATAGTTCTATAAGGGGTCTAGGCATATTGACCAATTTGAAAGAAATTACCTATGTTAAAAAATACGCGTAATGACTTAACGCATATAATTTGTCTTAACTAACTGTCTGTGTAGGGTTAGTCCTGCTCACGTCTTCTCAGCCTGTATACATATTTTGTTCAAACTATTCCTATTTTGGTCGCGCGGCGCCATCTATTGAGGGCAAGTTCACTTAGATATTTTAGAGACGTAAAATAACTCAATTAGCCCTCAATACATGTCTTCAAGTCGAACCCTTAAATGCATGAATTAACAGTATTGATCCTACTCGTAAAACATCCTAAATAATAACCAAATTCATTTCAAATTAAGAACTTAGGACAATTTGACAAAGTCCACATTCCAAGAGAACTTGTTTGTCACTTGTCTCGTTTCTGTCATAAATCCATCATCATGCATTTAAGGGCTAAGCAAATGTTAGACTTTGTATGGGCACTGTCTGACAAGACTAGAGTCCAGATTCGCTGTTCATGGTAAAATAATTGTTTTCTATATATTTTGTCATTTTTAACTACAATCATTGTTAGTAAATAAGCAACAAAATACAATTTTTTGTACATATTCCACAATGTACCTACTCTAATATTTTATTGTGTAATTAAGGATACCACATACTTACATATATGCTAGAAAAACATAAGACTTCTTTAGCAGTTGGTTAAAAAACAAGACTTATTATAAATATATATAACTATAAATATTATTAATATAATATTTATAGTTCGTAGTTTGACGAAACCTGCGTTGTGGATTTCTAAGGTATGTGCCCTTTTTTTTACTCCCTTTGTTCGTAGTACTAAATATATGGAGTGGATCCTAATAAGGTTTAATCTAGGAAAATTTAATTCTGTACATTCTAATCACTTGACAAATTATGCGATTACAGTGGACAGTACATATTCTTGTACTACATGATTGATGTCAAAAATTAAATGTCACTTTTCCACCTTTCTCGAATGTCATAAGGTAGCCAGGTTGCCAGGATACTGCAATAGCTCATAACTAACAAAGTCTCTGGTGTTCAATATTCAAACATCTGACAATGTTATTGTACCCCATTGCATTTGTTACTTACACAGTATCACACTATCCCCAACAATATATATTTATTCAAAAGTTCCCTGCTAAAATGATTTGGACAATAGTCTCATGAAAGCTTAACATACGTGTCATACTTCCTGGCGGTGACATGATGTCTTTAGGATTTCAAAGCCACATTAAAAATTTGTATGTAATTTGTACGGTATTTAAAAAAAAATGTACTACACGTACTAACGAGAAAACAACGATCAATCTGTCACCTCTGCGAGGGATCCTTCTATCATCATCATTCTATCTATGTACAAGTATCTGTGACTGCGATATCAGATTATGTATTTACCTAATTTCAAACATATAGCTTAATACCTTCCGAACGCCAATGTACCAAAATAGAATAATAATATTGTTACTCGGCTCTCGAAATTATGTATAAGAAAGATATAAGATTACGCTCGGACCGGTCGGTAGTAAGCATTCTACCTTCATTGCTGCGCCCATCAGGGTTTCATGTGGCATTTATGTACCTACCTTCTTAAACAGTGTGTTTGTTGTGTAATGTCTGTAATGTACATGTGAATAGCAATAAAGAAATACAATACAATACAATACAATCCTTCCTAGCGGGCGCTATCTGTTTCACTATGTTCAGTCCAGTCAACTTTTCAACTTTCTGCTGATACAGAAAATTTGTACGTAATTTGTACGAATTTGTACGTTAGTAAATAAAAATAGTACTACACGCATTTACGAGAAAACAAAGATCAATCTGTCACCGCTAGGAAGTCTCCTTCCTGGCGGGTTCTATCAATTTCTTTAAGTTAGGGTCAAATTTTCAACTACAACGTACAAAGTTTTAATGTGGCTTTGAATTCCTAAAGACATCATGTCACCGCCAGGAAGTATGACACCTTAACATGGATTGAGGATGTCACACAAACATATTCAAAATTATATGATTTCAATAGAAGTCATTCACTCCTAACTCTAAGCTTGTAAACTTAAGTTTAAATTTGAGATGTATTAGTTAACAATTACTTTATTATGAACACAATACCCTTAAAACAACACATAATATTATCAACCTCATTATCACAAACTTACTCTGTCAAACTTTGTTGAAGGCCCACCAATACTTTGCAGAAAATTGGCAGCCCAACTTTTTGGTGACCTCTGAACTTTATGTACATCAATCAGAACATCTTTATTTATGTGATTGTGATTCAGTTTTGCAGTTTTCCTTGAAAAAACACTGGTACAAATTGGGTTTGGTGTAGGTTGTGGCACAGGAGCATCACTTTCTTTCACTTTCTTTGGAGAAGGCTCATGCAATGTATCAGAAGGCACAATCACAAGATTTGGACTGTTCTCCTGGACTATGTAAGGTTTCTTCGACATTTTTTACTGAATTGAAAATAAAAAGTCACGTTTGCGAGTTGCGACTCTCATGCGTTCATTTGTTACTTGCTGTTCGAAAGTTCAATTAGAACAAAGAAGGTAGGTAAACAAATTCGTTCTGTCAGCAGTAATATCATTGCGAAGTACTGTTTGAAATGCTGAACTTTTTACTTAGATTAGCACTACTTAAATAACATAAGCGTATACGATATTACGATGCGATGGCACTTTATTAATGTAATAATTTAATTATATTTAAGTCGTTTAGTATACCGTAAACATAACGAAAAAACTCTGTTTACAAATGTTACAAAACCGCCTTTTTACGACTGACAAGTCAAGAAGACAGACTTATTTGAAATACGACTCGCGCACATTTTATAACCTTTACGGAGCTAAACACTTAATTAGTTCACAACCTTAAGATATTATTTGATTACTGCTTATCATTTTACATACTTATCATAGAAACTTAGTTGTATATGAAGTAAACTTCCGGCAAGCGTAAAATACTTGAACAATATTTGAATGGCCGCCCGCCAGCCGAGCGATAAGTTTTTCTTTTCTTGTTTGACTTGACTTGTTTTGATTCCACACCACAGACCACTACATTAGCGACATAGACTGACAGGTAAGTGGTGTTGCCACGTCTTTTTTGCAGTTCCCCACAGCTTCTTGTAAAATTCTAGGATTATAATATAAAGCTGGGATGGGCTTCATCCAGAATAAAATATTATTATGATTTGTGCTAACTGCTAACTTGGTAAAATTTTATTGTTACGTGTTAAACGGATATTAGATAATAATTTAATTCAACAATCTCCATTAAATTAAAATTACTGCTACTCTACCTTACTTCTTGTTTTTCTACCACGACGGTGGCAAACAAGTATATGGCCCGCCTGACGTTATGCGAACAGCGATTTGTTCGCTAAATAATAAAACCCCTATTAGGTAGGGTGAAAGGAGGGTAGAATGTATTAAGGACAACCCCCTTCTAAGCAAACGAAGATGCCAGTGTAAGCGGGTACAGTCAGCTGCTGAGATAACGACCCCCCTGCATGGAAAGTTTGTATGCATGATCCGTTATCTCTGCAGCTGACCGTCCATTATATGCAGATATAAATTAAGTTATTATACTTATTATAAACAGATATCAATTAGTACAGCGTATGTCTCCGCTGTCTACTGTAAAGTGTAGGTACCTAGGTAATTAATTACCAGGCAAATCAATCAATGAAATAATTTTTTTTTTAACTAAAACACAACGAAGCATTAACATGCCAGCCCTCTTATTTGCCCTAAGTTTGCAGCTTTCAATCAACAAATTTGCCTAAATAAATTTCATTTAAATTTTACCTAGTCCTGTAGGTAGTCCTAATTATGTTTTGCAATCATTATGTTTTCTAGTTATGTATAAATTAGGTTTTTATGTAAATCATGTACAGTAGACATCCACTAATAAGATACGTGTTTAAATAACTCACCTTCACGGCCTTAAACTTAAAAAATAGTTAATATAAGTTCTAATACTGCTCTTCGGGCATTAATAGGTACTGCTGTCAAACCAAACACACCTTTTAACTCACACATTTTCACACACGAAACACCACAAACTTATTTCAAGATATTATATCAGTAACGACAGTGATAATGATTTGTTTATTTGACACTGCCCTTCTTACCCCACGAGAAAGCGTCACCAGCAACTGGCGAACAACAACAACTGATTTCGGCATATGTACACAATGTCAGAGGGCTTACCGCGAACCGCGAAAGAAGTTTTCCCTCTCTGTTGCACTTGCATTCAAAAAAGCAAGTGTGACAGGGAGCTAAACTTTATCCATGATTCGCAGTAGTTTGGAATTGGAAATTGGAACCCCCTAAGAGTTGGTCTGTGTTTGGCACGGTCTAAGGCTCAGGCAAAACAGTAAAAACGCTCTCTCGGATAGTACAATGTTGTTTCGTATATCCAGGTCCAGGTCACTATACTATGTATAGAGTCAAACCACGTTATCTCTTCTATGCAAATCACTATCACTTCACTCACTACATAGTATAATACAAAGTCGCTTTCTCTTTCCCTATAATCCTATGTATGCTTAAATCTTTAAAACTACGTAACGGATATTGATGCAGTTTTTTTAAATAGATAGTGTGATTCAAGAGGCAGGGCCATATGTATAATTATAACTACACGTGCGAAGCCGGGCGGGTCGATAGTGAATTTTAAAGTCAAACTTTAAAATGTTATTTTAAACGTCAACCTTCTATGAAATTATGACCTTAAAACTTTCACAGCCTTTGCTATCAAAATCTAGGAAACTTAACGTAGACTAACTCTAGTGGGCGCTGAAAATCAGATAAAATTTACAATACATCGCCGACTACTCAGATCAAACGAGATCGATCAAATGCCACAATGTCTCGAAAATCGATCGCATTTCTCACACCGACTGCTATTGAGCTCTTTACACAGGGACACCTAAGGGCTAGTACCACGAAAATCGAACGATTGCGGATTTGTATCTCCATCTCTGTCACACTTGCATATTAGAGTGATAAAGAGGTTTTTCCGTCAATGCCAATTTTCGATGTTCGTGGTAGGCGTGCAGAACTTGCCTGCGCTACGACTCCATTGGTCCAACGGATCTTAAAAGCGGGAACATAACTCAAACTGGCATAAGTGGCCACAAGGTGCCTACCAATCGGACCATAAACTTTTTATTACATATTTGTTACATTCTGCCCGAAAAAAATGCGGCGTTGGTCATAAACTGTTAACAAAAGGTTACTCAGGTCTCAGCGCGCCTACCACGAACATCGAAAATTGGCATTGACGGGAATACCTCTTTGTCACTCAAATATGCAAGTGTGACAGAGACGGAGATACAAATCCGCAATCGTTAGATTTTCGTGGTATATGCCATATAGGTTACATAGTTGTAGTGGAGTTCATTTATTTGTGTATACTTTTTCATCTTATAAGGTGAAGAAATGTACACATATTAATGTTTTCGATAAAAGTTGTTAGTCAAAATTTTGATAGTGCCTGTTAATTTTCTTTGAAATACTACGTTAAGGCTAGGTAACTACGCTAATGAAAAGTTCCATATAAGCTTTTTACCTGACTGACGAAAGAATGTGGGTTGTTTTTTAAATATGATTTGCACTCTAAATCTAAAAACAATCGGAGCTGTAAAACAATCACCAACAATAATACAATTACTAGTACCTACAGTTGTGTTCAGTAATATATGTACACATTACGCCTAAGAAGAAATGTATAAGTTTATATAAATTAACGCAACTATACATCATCAATGCTTGTTCATAATCTTTACACGTGTGATTTAATTGGAATGTTGACACAGCGAGGTTTCATATTCCATGCTTTCTTAACAACAATCGTGTACTGACCGAGCAGTGACTACCTGTGGAAGTTTTATTTGTTTCTGTATGACGTTAATGACTGATTATGGTTAATGAGTGACGACCACGAAGAAGACCTTACTCGTCTGATAGGAAGCGGCTACTGTAGTCAATGGATACAAGGAGTATTAAATTGCAACGGTTAACACTCACGTATTTTTATCACAATAGGCGTGACATGTTTCGTCTGCGTCGGACAGACATCGTCGGACAGACAGAGTGGTATTATCACCTTCGCGACTAGGACATCACTAGGCGGCTAGGTGATGTCCTAGACCCCGATGTCTGCCCAGAAAGTGTATATTAAACGTCATAGTATAAAATAACACTTTAAAGTTTGATATCATTTGAGTGTCATTTGCTTAGAAGTTAGAAGAGATAACTCTACTTATTGTAAAACTATATTTACCTGTACCATATACATACATATACCTACATAAATAAATATACAATATATACACCTATAACAGAAGAAAACATTATATGCACCTATAACTATATATTTGTTTGGTTATTATATATATATATACAGAGATGGGCATTATTCGAATAAAAATTTATCTAAATGATCATTCGAATGACGAATAATCCACCAATTTTTTATTCGCGAATGATTTATTCGCGGATGATTTATTCGCGGATGATTTGTGCGCGGATGATTTATTCGCGAGTAACTTATCGGCGAATAAATATTTCGACCGGTTTTTAACTTGACGAATGATTTACTTATTATATTACTCCTATAAATTTACTAACAATATTAAAGGTATTTTGGCTATTCTATTAAATTTAAAAAAAGAAACATATTAAAAATGACAAATTTTTACTAAAGTTCACGATCGTCTAAGACTTTAGTGATCTATTCGATATGATCTATATGTAGTTAATGTTATTTACTCTGGTTTTCAAACAAAGAATATCATGACGTATGATTTTTATTACGAATTATTAATAAATCCATGTTGATTTCTAAAGTGCACTTTTATTTACAGTCCTTTTATAATCCCTATGTGGGTTGGAAGAAAATCTGAGCAAAGAAACCGCCTAATTTCTATGGCATAGATTTTGTCAAGTTTCTGTACATTTCAATGACATATACTATCTCGGTCTAAAAAGGGCCTCGTAGTTCTCACTCAAATAACCGAATATAAAATTAATTCCATATAAACTAGTAAGGCCATAATGTTTAAAAGAAATTGTGTCAATGAAACTAGGCGGTTGAAATGAAACTTGAGTTATGAATTCATAATTAGATAGCTATTTTAAACAGAAGTTGATAAGGTATTTAAAAAATTATTCGTGGCAATTCATCCGGCGAATGAATTATTCGCGGATAAATTATTCGACGAATAATTTATTCGAATACGAATAATCATCCGAAAATTCATCCGTCATCCGCGAATGATTTGGTTATTCGTCATCCGTCATCCGTCATTCGAATAAATTTTGCCCATCACTGTATATATATATGTTTGATTCTAAGATACTTAAGTGGAATTTTTTTTTTCCTCTACTAGGTATTCAAGAGCTAGGTGCTAAAAATATTGAAAATTAAGAAAAGTATTATTTGCTGGTAACACTGTCAGGACCAATGTATCTCCTTCTCTGTCGCACTTACGTATTTGAGGGAAAGAGATGTAGCCTACACAATTTCTACTTTAAGCTGGTATTACACGACACGTGTTTTAGGGGTCGATTCCATCGGTCGCTTTACCCCGTGTAATCGACGAAAGGGAACGAAAAAAAATAAAGAGCTCGCACATGGTGTTAAGAAATAGCAGAATCCCGGGAACCGGGAATCATTTTGTATTGTTTTAGTTTCAAATTGTCCTTTTGTATTCTAACGCAATTGTTACGCTTTGAACCCATGGAATTATCATCGCCCCAGTGTACTTGCCTCCGTCGTTTGTATTATTGGTTGGACGATAACTCGAATATCGTTGGTCGGATCTTCGTAAAATGTATCAGGTAGTTAGATGAGATAATAAATATAATTTAGAAGTTCGAATATGAGCTAAATCGGTCAAGGGGTAGCTATGGGGTCGCGAGTTCACGTTCGTCGAACCACTAGTTGTTGTATTGTATTACGTTTGAGAAAAATGTGCAAACTTTGGAACAATCATGTTTTGAATAAAATAATCATAACGAACCAATACTGTTTTATTGATATACTGCATTAACTCTGCATTAAAGTAACGTTGTTTGATACACTCTCGGAAATTCATTCCTTACTAATTCCGAGTATTTCCCTTCGCCTGCGGGCCACGCGTGGCATAATATTTCGGTACCTTTCACACAGTACCTGTAAAAAAATCGTAACTAGCGGTGCGGTGCAGCACGCTTTATCTTCATATAATAGCTGGCCATATACGTTCGAGCATATGTGCCGATAGATGTATGGGAAATTTGTCGGGCGGATGCCCGGTGGACAAACCCACTATGGAGATCTGACGGCTTGCCCGAACGTAACTAATCCTATACTCGTATGGCCGGCAATTTATTATTGGCAGATCCGGCAGATAATATATGCCAGAACGTATATAGCCAGTTATTACGTCCACTGCTGGCTAATGGTTGCCAAAGGAGGTTTGTAAAGAAAACCATAATAGCGTACTTGTACAAATACAAATAATATATTTTTATCGCCGGTAAATGATTTAGGGATGACATCGAGTGAATTCGCCGCAAGGGGCGCTAGTGGAACGTGGGTACCAATTTCACTCGGTTTGGCGCCAAATTAAGCTTTAATTTTGACATAAGACCATTAAGATAAGACGCACCCATGAGTGGCGCCGTCGGATGAGCAAAAACACGATAACCCCCATTCTGTTCAATTGGAGTATGGTCAAAATGATAATTAGGATGATTATAAACTGCAATAGAAGATCAACCTTCATACATGCTTAAGAATAAACCTTAATAACTTTAAAAAAAAGACGACTTACGTCAATGTGTCACTTACGTGATTAACAGAATAGTCATAGTACTTATATTTATCGTGTTACTTAACCTGTGTAAGGTATTATAGTGTTTTGATAATGCCGGTCGACTGCCAAAGATCGACCTCAGGTGGGAAGGGGAATTTAGGCATGTTTATAGAAAGAACCCCTCACATCTGCGCTGCTGGGCAACCAAGTGCTGAACCAGATAGTAAGATAACAGACTATATACAGCATTACCTCTTAAAAGACGAAGCAGACGCTTTAATACAGGATGCGATACATCCATCAAAAAAACCTCTGCGACCCCTTCCTCCTCTACGCAAACCCGTCCCTAGGGATATGAGAAATGCCACATATTTCAGCAGCGTTCAAGAAGTAATGTTTTCGAGAAACGATACCAAGTTTCAAACTCTAGTTGAAGAATGCAAATCCACTGTATATGCTTCATACTGGAAGCCACCGGGCGAAGCAAGGGATCGTACCCCTATGATGCCTGAAGGATTCGATAAAAATACAAGATTCGGAAAAAAGACAGATCAAAGCGTGTCGTTATACGATGTAGTAATGCCCAAAGTCCCTTTACCAGATAAGACCCCGCCTTTTAAACAAGCTGGAGTTCAAAAGAAGCGTAATTACTGCGAACCTTTTAACCCCCACGCACATTTCGGTTTGAAATCAGGAATCAACAAGAGCGGCATATGCGCAAAGGCATGTATGACCGACAACAAGTTAGTAGATGGTATCACTACTACCAGGTTGCCAAGTGGTCACGCAAACTTTTTAATCGCCACGCGTTCACAATTAGGAAAGGTATTAGCTCCAAATGATAATATAAAAGAGGTATCAGAAGGCACAAGCTTCGGCGCTCCTTCTAGAAAGCCTAATATAGATATCGGACAATCGTTGACTTCTTGCACACTGTATCCGGATAAAGAATTCATCAAGAAATGCTTCGCTCACCTCAACTCTGTAAGAAAATGTTTAACAACTATCTTTTTACCCGATTTTTTTGGTAAATTCTTTTTAATCCTTAAACGCTTTGATACGGATAAGTCGGGATGGCTATCAAAAGAGATCGTTTATGATCAGTGCACGATAAAGCGGATCAAATTCGATCCATTACTCATGGAACCTCTGTTAGCCTTGTGGAAAGCTTTCGACGGGTCCAGAATAGAGTATAAGACGTTTGTACACGGATTAAATTACAAGCAACCCTCGCCAGAGATCCCAAAAATACCTGACGTACCAGATAAGTGCATCAGCTACCAGACGACATACAGGGAGATGATCGAGCCAAAATGTCCTGACATAAGTCCGATGGCGGGTGTCCCGTCCGGCCGGTATTTCGACTGCGACTACCCAGTGACCCCTGGAAATTGCTGCAAGGCGGATAGATTTTACCTTCCGCAAGAATCTGACGCTAAGACCTGCTTGAACCCAAGCGTCTTTACCATGTTCAACGTGAGTCATCGCGACATGTACGCTAAACGAGAGCCTGAAGTGGTTAGGAAAATATTTGAAAATATCGGAGAACAGTTTACAGATGAGACTTTTGAGGTAATTTGGCAGGAAGCTATGAAACATAATTCTGAGGGGTGGGTTTGTTTGGAAACGTTCAGGCAGGCATTGATAAAACATCAAGCTAGAAAATAGGTTCCCGTTAAGAACAATCCAGGATTTAATAAAACTCTCTCGTGAGACTCATAACATAAGTCTCATAACTTGTTCAAGAATATTTTTAACGGATCATTTACGTACTATGGGTTGAATTTCGCTCGGCAAGGCGATCGGCTTGCTTCGACCGCGAGTAGAAGCTCCAGATGACTTCATCATAAATCGATCGAAACATATGTTGAGCCAAAATCGACAAAATTTCGTGAGTGACCCGTTCAAATATTGTTAAACACTGTAGGTGTTAAAATTATAACTTATTTTTAGTTTTACTTAACACTTATTTTTAAGGAATGTTATGGGTAATATAATATCGCCGGATATTGATATATTGATAGGTACTTAATTAGTCTAAAATTTGATCTAAGGTTGCAATTGCAAGTTTCGATGTTTGATTTGTTATTTTGTCAGCAAAATTTGTAGGTAATAACATAAGATTCAGATATATCAGACAACTATGCAATAGGTAGGTATTTCTAAATGATATTTCCTCTCTAGCACTTTATATTTAGATTGATAAACTGTTTTAGTTTAGATAATATTTACATATTTTTTAGATAGGAATTAATTTCTAGATGTATTATTGTCATTATAAATATAATTACTTGATGAATAAACGATATTATTCTTATATACTTTTTATTATATAATTAGAGGTGTCAGTACAAAATACATACCTACATATTTTATTTTTGGATAACATTCAACTCCCAAATAAAAAAAATCTATACAAAAACAAAACAATGGAATTAATTGCACAATAGTAGCTATCCATCCAATCGACCAGTTAAATATTGCACAATAAAATTGAACGTCTGTAACGCCTAGCCATAGACAAATTTTAGTTCTTCAGGAACTGTTCGAAGGACTTGTGGTATTTGCCATTAGGGTCGTATTTGGAGACCAGCTGTTTCCACAGGTTAGGGTGCTTCTCTTTCAGCTCTTTGACCAACTGTTTGCCAGCGGATTTTTGCTTGTCTGTGCACATGGCGCAGTTGGTTTCCAGGGCCTCGGGGAGTTTTTCTGTAAAATACACTTACATTTAGATACAAACACCTACATAACTAAAGTAAAAGTAAAGTTACGGTTTTAGAAATGCAGACACATATCGAATGAACTAGCAACTCCACGACCGTGTACACAAGTCACTCAGTATTTGGCCTGGTATGTCATGCATTATTGGACCATTATTTGTAGTTGTTGCCAGAAGTCCAATTCGCGGTTTTGAATCTTGTGTTACTACAGATTTTTGTCAAGACGTATTTATATAGGCGATATCCGAACGACTTTTACAAAGTGAGCATTTTCGCGAGAAGATATTCAATTTTTTTTTATTTCATTTGGATAAATTTAATGTTGTTGTAAATATAGACAAATTTAATTTAATGTAAACGTTTTACGTACTCTCCATTTTGTGACCGCTGTACAAAGTATTTGAAAAATGGTACCTTGGTAATGGAATGTAAAGAAAAATTGGGGATCGAAGGAGCTCGTGATTCAGAGTAGGAAAAACATTAAATTTACTGGTAATCGAAAATAAATTTTGGATCTCTTCTCGCGAAAATCACAACTTTCTATCAATCTCGACTCGAAAAACAGATCTATAAAATTAAATTAAATCTACGTAGGTATATCGTTTTGTCGGACCTGAGGACCGCCAACATATAAAGATCGAACAGTTTTATTTTGTATCTCCCTCTACTGAATTTATTCGAACGGGGATGACGCTAATAAGGCGATGGAAATGTAGGCAAGTAAAAACATCTATATACCAAATTAAATTTTTTTTTATACATATTTTTATCTTAGACTACATTATCTTATCACACTCCGCTCAGGCGCTCACACACGTTTAGGAAATCATGGAAAAATCCTGTAAGTATTAAGTTTGTCTAGTTCTATCCTGACATTCCTGACTTGTTACGATGTTATTATTTTTTCATCACACTTGCTCGCAGGCGTTTAGAGAGGTTAGAGCCGATTTAGTCCCCTCGGGAGTTATAGATTTTAGTACAATATAACTCCCTCGGTAGTTAGTTATGATTATGAGTTTAGTTTTAAAATATCGTACGTCATTTCACTTCAGACTAAGGAGGTTTTGCATCAGCTAAGGCTTATTTAAAATCTTCAAACTTGGCTATAAACCAACTTTACTGTGTAATTGTACTATTCAACTTGAATAAATAGATTCATTTGTATATTTTTTTCCCTTACAAGTGTGATGAAAATCATTGTATTCATCACGGTCAGTAAAAGGATTACAAACTCGAGTCATTAAAAGCCCTCCGCCTGCTGCGTCGGGCTTCTAACAGGCTCTCGTTAGTAATCCTGTACTTACCTCCCTAGATGCACAATGTACCTACTAATACTACTTGAACAGGCAGTGAGATGAATAAATCCTCATCCAAACATAACCATACATATTAGTAAATGTACCTTTCAGCTGCTTGATTTCCGGGGTGCACGGTCCTTTGTCGACCAAACAATTAGTGTAGGACACCAACAACCTCTCGTTCCCCAGTACCTCAGTCAGATCTATATCATCATGAGCCGAGTCGTATTTGGTCTGGGCGGCCGCCAAGGCGATGCAACACGCAATGATTATGGTCTTCATCTTGAATGATACTGTAACGTTGTTAACTTCGATCCTGTATTTATATGCGGTAGGAACTTGGGTGTTCTAAGTTTAAATGGCCAATGAAATATGTGGCGGTTAAAGCGTTTTTCAGTTAGAATGCGCGTTCTGCTGAACTGACGGTTGATAGACCTTATTCCAAGACAGACAGGTTTAAAATGATTCAATTACTGTGCTACTTAGACCGTGGATTCACTTTACTTGCAGAGTACTAGCGAGTCAAATGGTTTGGTGAACCAGTGTAATGCGGTCTATAGATGTAGCGATATTGTGCCCAATTTATCGTCAGCAATATTCCAAACATTTTGAATTTTCTTCATTTTGGTATTGACAAGCTAACAGAAGTTGTAAGTGAAATTTAGATCAATTTCTAACCCTGTTCCATCATTGTAGGAATAAAGACGGAGTTTACACTGGTTCACATAAGTATCCGAACTGCTTAAGTTTAGTGTTTGCAATACTACTGAAGGTTAAAATGTCGTAAGTGTCATAAGCGATGTGTTAGGTTTTCCTATACAATACGGAAAGCTAGGCTTATGGTCACGTTGCACTTATGTAGTAATTATTAGCATATTTATCTAGTAGTAATTGCGCATATTAAATGATTCGCTGTATTGATCTATTTGTTCGATACAGATCTGTTATGGCATAATAATGTAACCGAGAAATAAAGCATTTTGATCAATGTGCTTCCAGAGTTGACTTGTATTTATTTTATGCCACACCTGGCCATAAAGTGCCTTTTTCCGCACGCTACGCGTAAAGCCGATTTCTGCCCAAGTGTAGGCATAAAATGATGTACCTAACACGTGAGGTAATAAATAAAGCCCTTGATCGCATATTTACGTCCCTCGCTTGCAGCTCGGGTCGCAAACATCTGCGATCTCGGCCTTTCTTTGTTTTACCGCACTAGTTAGGTAATGTACTATTGTAAGGCTCGTGACGTTAATTCAAAAGTGTTTTGTACTACCTACGTACATGTGCCTTACTACCTTAAAATATTAAAATCTTTTTAAATGAGGCTAAAATTATTACTTATGATTATGTATGTATTTTTAAGAAATTGTAATATTCTTTAAAAAAAATACCGACTTACTGGACACACGGAATGAGCAGAATTACGTTTTAATAATTACGTAATAAACCTACCGTCATCAAGCGAGATAAAATAGATCTTAGAAACAATTTTCTAATGTCAGTCTCGAAACATCCGTCAATAACTTAAATCCTTTTACCCTAAATGCACATAGAGATACAGAGATGTACCTACTGTCACTACTACACAAACGGCCCACAAATGGTTTAAATCCTACCTTACGAATCGAAATCAATACGTTCAAATAGATTACTACGACAATGAGAACCGAGAGGTAACGGTCTTTAACTCGCAACTACGCCAGACTACTTGCTCACTGCCTCAAGGAAGTATATTAGCGTGTACCCTATTTTTGGCATACATTAACGATCTGCCTAAAATCTTACATCCAAATATCAAATGTATTATATTCGCAGACGACGTCTCCTTGATTTTCAACACCACCGATAGTACGGAGGGTAACCTTAAACAAATGGCTCAGCGATCATAACCTAGACATTAACCTAAAAAAAACGAAAATTATACAATTCAAACCAATACAAAAGAAACCACTAGAACTTAAACTACAAGTAAATTATGACATAATAGAAGTCAATGATTTTAAATTGTTGGGAATAACTATAGATTCCGCACTAAACTGGAAAGCTCACACCAGTAGTTTAAAAACAAAAATGGCCAGTTTTATTTACGCACTTATAGTGTAGTAAAGGTGAACACGGATTTTAAGTCTGCTCTATCGCTATACTATGCATTTATTTATTCAAGTCTCCGATATGGCGTTCTTCTTTGGGGGGACAGCACAGAAGCAAATGAAATATTTATCATTCAAAAAAACTGCATTCGAATTTTAGTTAACGTACGCATCCCTAACAGCATCCGCCCCTACTTCATACAACATAAACTGCTGACGCTTGCCTCAATATACATAATGGAAGCTGCACTCTTTGTCAGAAAACATACAGATTTTTTTCCACCAAAAGTCGACACATGTAAAACCAGAAGCCAATATAGAGATAAACTATTACTGCCCAAATCTACCCTAGCTATGTATAAAAAAGGCCCACACTATAAATGTATCCTTATTTTTGATAAAATTCCGAATGCTACAAAATTTGTAACTAACGATAAAACATTTAAATCAAAGTTAAAGCACCTACTTATACAAAAATGTTATTACTCAGTTGACTCATTTCTTGAAGATACGACATTAGATATACAGGGTGACTTCAAAATGGTAATACAAAACACTTGGTTGTGGCTCAGTTAATGCCAAACTATATAATACATGCACCCCGTCGTTAAAATTAGCTGTATTTAATTATCGCAAATTTTCTAACAAAACACATATTTAAAGTTCCGAAGTGTTGTTACACTACATTCAATACCTAACTGTCATACCTGTCACTCGATGTTATCATCAAAGCAAGTTATTATCGATATCACTATGAGCGACACTCGTATAACTAACTTGTTTGTTCATTGAAATTAAACACTTTAGAACGGATTAATCGCGTTTATTAACACCATGATCCTACGTTTCGAGCCCTTTACAGCACTCGTTTTCACAGGGTTAAGGGCTCAGTCATCATCTTAAGCATGCGAAAACGAGTGCTGTAAAGGGCTCGAAACGTAGGATCATGGTGTTAATAAACGCGATTAATTTCCATGAATAACTATCGCGGTAACAGAAGACAATATTAACTTGTTTGTTGTTTACTTTTAAGTACCCTGATAAATTTGTGAAAATAATAAACGGAGCTAGTTTAAATAAAATCATTTATTAATTTACCTAAACTACCGTAAATTACAAGCTTAAAATGTCTACGTTTAAGTAGATAAGTGTGAACCTACTTTTCCTAAACGTAATTTAAGATGTGTTCAAAATGACCACCGCCTTCCCGGACACATAAGTCCGCCCGCCGTCTATGGTTGATCTTGAGTCTGCCTAGAATAAATTCATTGGTTTTTACTGAATCAAACGCCTGAATTATCTTTTGGCGAAGTTCATGGACGGTATTAGATTCCCGTGTGTACACTCTCCTTTTGATTTCGCCCCACAAAAAGAAGTCGAGTGGCGTCAGATCGGGACTGTCGAGGCGGCCATGCGACTGGACCATTGCGTCCAATCCATCTCTCAGGGATTTGTCTGTCCAAACAATTTCGCACTTTCTTGCTGAAAATAAAGATTATCCAAATTTCGCTCCGGCACCTCTTGTAGCAAAATCGGTAACACGTTTCTCAGGAAATCTTCATATTTCGGTCCATTTAAGTTCCCGTTAATAAAATATGGGCCAATTACACAATTGTTCAGAATGCCTGCCCAAACGTTTACAGAGAAACGAGTCTGGTAAGAGTCTCGGCGAGTTACATGAGGATTTGCATCACGATCAGCCCACCAGTGATCATTGTGGACGTTAAACATGCGGACTCTTGTAAAAGTTGCCTCGTCGGTCCATAAGATATTTAAGTGTAAGTTTTGCTGCAGCCAACGACCAAAAATAACTCTTCTAGGGTAATCTGCTAATACGATATCCTGAACCCTTTGAAATTTAAACGGATGTTTTGCTTCAGCTTTCATTAGCCGCCAAATAAACAATTGGCTCGTGCCGAATTTCGCAGTAGCGTCCCTTGTGCTTAGCCTCTGGGTTGTGGTTAAAATACTCGAGCACTCGTCTCCGAAAAGCTTGTGAATACCGCGATCGTCGGCCTCGAGCTTGAGCATGCACCGGAACTGCAAACTGACCATAGTCTCGTAAATTCTGGATGGTATGTTTATTAACACACGTGTAGGTGTTGGACAATCAGGGTAACGTTCGTTAAATAATACCTGAGCTCGCACAGTACTTACTTCGCGATGTTAAATAAAAATCAAGCATATACATCTTTTGAATATTAGTATAAGGATAAGGTCGAGGCATTTCATTTAATAGTGAAATCAAAATATTACCGTAAATCAATCTTATTTTCTTTGACAAGTGTCAATTACTAATCAAAACACGTTTTCTTCATAAATACCATGGTAGGTGATTGACAACCAAAGAGGAAAGTGATTTTTTAAACTTCTTTGTTAATTATTATGGTAGGTTAACCATGTTAAGTCAAACAAAATGGGATAAATTAAAAATTACAAAAAATATTCTTAAGATTATTTTGAAAGCATGATACTTAATTGAGAGGCTTAGTTTAGGGGAAATGTGTGTAAAACATTGATTTTGTATTACCATTTTGAAGTCACCCTGTATACTCGTATATAAATTAATCCAATTTGAAATTTGTGACGTGACATACATTAACTACTAACTTTAAATTAATTTAACATGTTGACATTGCTTTGTTTACCTACTTACAAGACTTTATGCAACTCTAGAGATAAGTTTAGTATGTAGTTCTAAAATTGTGTGCCCTATACAGGGTGTCACGAGCCTATCCTTAATTTAACACCTTATTATGTACCATGACTATGCAATTTGAATTAATGAAATGAAATGAAATGAACTGTCTCCGTTCGGTCCGGATCAAAACTATCTAACTTGAAAAAAACAAGTTACATCTTTTGCCACCCAAGCCAAGAAAATTTAGTTCCTTTGACCACATGATTAAATCATAATTGTGTATCGGCACATTGCCGTGTGATTACGATTATTAAGTCCATACAGGGTTCCGCACAAGGTGTTTCATTAGTCGTTGTAATCGATACTGTCAAGATGAGGACACGCATGTCAGGATGCCTGTACTGGACGACTTTGACCTAATTATTCATTGACATTGTCTAAGAGCTGCCGTTTCTATGCAAAATGCAATGGGTCGTACTGATGTAGGATCTAATTAGCTTTCTTGTTTGCATGTTTGAAACGCATTTTCCAAAAGGCACGGATGAAAACTCAAACTCACACTTTGGCGGCGACAATGCTTGCGACAATGTTGCTGACCGTCGCCACCAAGTTGTATAATAGTTTTTTACAATGCATTAGCTCGGAAAGTGCTATTTTCAAGGGTAAACTTATGCATAGAAAGTGGCTCTTTTCCGCACACGTGCGAGAAAGTAGCTTTTTAATTTAAAAAAACTGTCAATAACTTAACACTTTTGCATTGTCCAAACCAAGGCATTATTTGAATAACATTAATCAGACATACATTTTTGTCTTTTTGATACAATATTCACGTTTATAAAATATATAGGTACAATCCATTAAAAGTGTAAATTACGAAACAAAAATTTAAATTATAATATATTTAAGTATAGTAACATATTTACTTTTTTATGTTTTCAAAAGAAAATATCTTTCATATTTTAATTTTTGTTCATCTCGGACCCAAAATTTGCAAACGGTGAGCATGCCTTATGCAGCGCTCTCATTGGTTGATTCTACTACGCTAGTTTTTTTCATAATGAAAGGTCCGTATTTTACCAGACAAGACATTATTTAAGTATTATAACTTGATTGAAAAACTTTTTGTTAGTTAAAATTTTCATAAACATTAAAAACACCTAAAAGTGTAATTATTATAATAAAATGTTGGTCTCTGTAATTAATAAATAAAGTTTTTGTTTTCTTAAGTCTTAGTAAATAATTTCATTTTGTGACATACGTAACCCGAATGCTCAATTCGGACCGAGCGAAAGACTGTTTGGGCGCGCAATGGTTAGTTTATTGGTAGTTTGTTTTTACATAGGTATAAATTTGTTAAAATTATTTCGTTTTGATTTTGGATAATTTGGCTTGGAGTTTTTATATCGTAGTGAAATTAAATAGTGATATTCAATTGATGTCTCCGAAAGTTCGTAAGGAGGCGCAAATGGTAAGATTATTTTACATAAAAGCTGATTGAAATATCAATATTGCAGTTGATTGTTTACTTTTTGTACTTATAATTAAAAGACCAACATTTCTTTATAATAATTTCACTTCTGGGTGCTGTTTTAAATATCTATGAAATTTTTAAATAGGTAATTGATTGATACATATTACTTGTAATATTTACGAGTAGTCTGGTAAGATAAAATATGGACCTTTAATTCTGAAGAATGTAGCGGCTTTCCGAGCTAATGCATTGTAAAATTTTGTATGATATACGTGTTGAAATGTAGGCTTTTTTCCAACTCGTGTCGGTTTAAAACACTCACTTCGTTCGTGTTTTATAGTAACCGACACTCGTCAGAAAACGCCTACTTTCTACACTTGTATCATAAATAACTATTTTTTAATGAAACAGAAATTATAACATTTTGTAATAAACATAATTTATTAAGGTGGGTTCTGTAAATCAACTCAACTAGCAAAATCATAATTAACATCTATGAATCTTTCTTTATATTATAGAAACCACATTAATGCAGTAGTATTTTTTATCAGCTTAGAAGTAGTTAAATAATGACACATATGTCATTATTCACATTTATTAGAATTAGTCATGATTAACTTCATATTGGGCTGGAACTGTTAAATCTTAAATCCTAAAACATGCTTCATATGTTACTCTTTTTCAGTTTTAACAAAAACATTCTGGAATACCATTGAGCGACCTGAATTGACAATTAAATGTCCCTCTTTTTCAGTTTTAACTACGATTTCATTCGTATAAACGTGGCTACTTGTATTTCTCTGACTATCATTCTTTTCAATCTTGCAATGAATTGTATTGTTTATATTATAATTAGTTTCCGAATGATTTTCCCTTTTTATTAATGCGCGAGTCATTGTTGTAGAATTTGGTGCAATACTGGAACTAGTAATAGTAGATCGATCATTTACATTCTCCTGTTTAATTATTGCTGACATAGCAGATTGAGTTCCATTCTGATAATTCTCATGAATTTGTCTAGGAATTGTAAATTTGTGGAAATCTGTACTTACTGTTGGAGATCTAGGAGAATATTTAACATTCACATCATTCAAATTGACTCTATCTTCAGGACAATTGTTTTCCATTATGTGTGGTGAAATAGTGGGTGAGTATGGCTCGTTTCCAAGATAATTTTTATCTAAATCTTCAGCTTTGATAAAACCAGGTGTAAGTACAGAGTATGGTGCATTCGTATCATTTATATTCATTGTAGGATAATCTATTTCAATTATTTCTGGGGTAAACGTAGGAGAGTACGGCACATCATCTAAATCCATTCTCATTTTGATCAAATCGGGAGTAATTGTAGGAGAGTATGCATTGATGTCAAATATATCGTCGTTAGTTTCATATTCTTGTTTTATATCGTCTAAAGATGCAGTTGGTGAATACGTTTCGAAGGAAAGTGGACGTAGTACCATTGTGGTATCAGAGTGTAAAGATTTTTTGTCAGTGTCAATACTGTATGGACTGGGTGTGGGTATATATTCGAGTTTTGATAATGGTGTACTGGTATACTCTCTTGCTGGGTATGTATGGTTGATTTCTCTCTCCCGCTGAAACAAAAATATAACGTGTAATGTTTGCGGCCATGGCAATACTTTCTAATGACGGCTACAACCGACTGTGCGGTCATAAGGTTAAGTAGTTTTATAGTTAAAGTGCAGACTTGTAAGACCTTTGGGTCACCTATAAGCTCCAATTGAGCATAAGCCGATTGAGGATTCGAAGCCCCGCTTGCGGTCGCGTATAGCCGCCCATATACGTTCGGGCAATCCGTCGGGTCTCCATAGCGGGTATGTCCGCCGGGCATTCGCCGGACAAATGTACCATACATTGATTAGCAGATCCGGCGTATCTGCCTGAACGTATACATATGGCCAGCTTATAAGAACATATACGTAGGCGACTAACACTCTCTCGCGTCCTAAACTAGAAATCGTCCTAAACTATAAATGGGTGGTATTCTTGGGAGAAATGAATTTTCTTAAGGTCTGTAACCAATTTAAGGGTAAGTATATTACTTATGAATCTGAAATAAATTATTATTTTTATTTAGGGGCATTTGAGGCATATAGAGGCTCTATATGCCTCTATATGCCATGGGTTCAGGACGGAGCTTGTCGTGACTCGGAATTCGTGCGTTTTACACCTGAACATGTCGGGAAAGCGATCGCAAGAATGACAAGAGGAAAGTCGCCGGGCCACGACGGGCTTAGTATAGAACATTTGCAATATGCTGGCAAACAAATACATTACGTCCTTGCTAAGTTCTTTTCCCTGTGCCTGTCTCACTCGTATCTCCCGCAAGATCTTATGAGAACTGTCGTTGTGCCTATTGTTAAGGATAAAACTGGAGACGTCTCTAGCACGGCCAACTATCGCCCCATTTCCTTGGCTACTATCATGGCTAAGGTGTTGGATAGCCTATTGGATAGTCGGTTGGAGGGATACTTGGACCTGCATTATACGCAATTTGGATTTCGGCCGGGGCTCTCTACGGAAAGTGCCATTTTGAGCTTAAAACATACAGTACAGTATTACACAGAACGCGGGACGCCCATCTACGCTTGCTTCCTGGATTTATCTAAGGCATTCGACTTTGTGTCATACGACGTCTTATGGAACAAATTAAGAGCTCGAAATATACCAGGAGAGCTACTTCGTATATTTCAATATTGGTACCTAAACCAGGAAAATAGCGTAAGATGGGCAGGGATCCTCTCCGATTCGTACAGGTTGGAGTGTGGGGTGAGGCAGGGGGGTATAACCTCTCCCAAACTTTTTAACCTGTACGTAAATGATTTGCTCGTGGGGCTGAGTAGCGCGTAAGTCGGGTGCAGAATTGATGATGTTAGTGTTAACAACATCAATTACGCAGATGACATGGTGCTGCTCAGTCCGACGGTCAAAGCACTAAGAGAGCTCTTGCACCTGTGTGAACAGTATGTACGAGAGCACGGCCTAATCTATAATTAAAAAAAAAGCGAATACATGGTCTTTAGGGCCGTCGGAGGTAAATTGCCCGAGCATGTGCCCGTCATTAAGCTGATTAACAAGGAGCTCAGACGGGTTGACAATTTTAAATACCTCGGACATTATGTCACCGACGACCTTAAAGACCATAAAGACAACATAGAGAGGGAGCGTAGGGCGCTGGCGGTCCGATGCAATATGCTTGCCCGAAGGTTTGCACGTAGTAGTGAGCAGGTAAAACTTTCTCTTTTTAAAGCCTACTGTTAGGTATATTAAATAATATTTAAAACGGGTCACTCACGTAATTTAGTCGATTTTCGCTCGACATGTTTCGTTCTTTACGAAGAACGTCATCAGGAGCGACCACCCGCGACAGAGGCAAGTCGTACCAACTACTGTACCCTACTGTCAGGTGTACAGATGTGCAAGTTGCGGAAAGTTTCCAAAAAGTTGGAAAAATTCTAGGAAATTTATTGAAAATTACACAGAAAGTTAAGAAATTTCCATTTTACGTTGCGGAAAGTTTCAATCCCCATACAAAATGTGAGAAGTTTCTGAAACTTTCCTATGCGAAATATTTCGCAATATTGGAAAGTTTCCGTCGGCACATCAGTAGTCAGGTGTTCTACACGTGCAGCCTTTGGGCCAGTTTCACGCAGAAGACCATCAGTGCCTTACGCGTCCAATATAACAATGGCTTCAGGATGCTGCTGGGGCTGCCCCGATTCTGCAGTGCCTCGGGTATGTTTGCGCAGGCACGTACAGACGACTTTTATGCCGTTATGCGAAAGAGGCTCGCGGCACTGCTTAGCAGAGTTGGGGTCAGCCCCAACCCCATCCTGGCTACGGTAGCAATTAGGTATAACTCCAACACCGCCATTATGCGCCAATTTGCCAGCGTAATGGTAAATGGCAAAATAGAATTATATTAATTTTAATGTTAATTGTATGATATTAGTTAAATTAAATTGTGAATTGTAATATTATGTGTATTTTAACTATTTTATTTTATTTTTAACTATTTTTAACTGTGGACCAAATTGTTGTCTTATAAATAAATAAATTTGAATTTGAATTATTTTCAAAATAAAGATATGAAGCTAATTTTACGGAACTCCGTTTCTCGTTGAACCTGACCTAACTATGTTGCGAATTTATTACACTACATAATTGTGTGACGTCAGTACACAATCAGCAATGGAAAAAACAAGTTCAATGGAAATATCTTAAGCCCTGACTTACTTAATACCTAGTACTTGCCTACTCAGATTTACTACATCCACATCCCACACACACCAACAGCGTTCCTTGAATAACTATCTATCAAATGATCTAACCGCCAAATTCTCGTTTTACAGTCTCCATTTTATGTTATCAATATCGGCAGTGAAATCGATGTGTAAAATGTAGTACCTACGCTATAGAATAGACTCTTCTAATATCTACAGTAGCGTGTCAAGCCAAGTTCAGAAACGGAACTGGCAACGCAGATACAGGGTGTTCTTGAGCATTTGCTTTAACTTCGTCATGTGGCTTGGTATAATTAAAGAAACAGAGTGGCATAGTTAGTTTTATTAAATTCGTTAATTATTTTTTTAACTTCTCAATTGACTTTACTAAGCAAGTGACAACTATGACATATCAATGTCATGTCATGTCGAATACCTACTCATACTCCGTTTACACACATGCAAAACCCATATGAGATAAAATTAAATTAGTAGTAATTTTGTGAATGGAGCTAATTAGAATACCAGTGTCTTTGAGAAATTAATTCATTTAAGCAAAAAAATGCACCCTTGAATTTGAAGCAATTGCTCAAAAACACGTTGTATATTATTTCGTAATTTTTTTTAATGTTGGCTAATTAGTAATTAGATAGATAGAGAAGACACCTTTTTGCAAAAATGCACACCTCAATAAAACAACCATTAAATTAAAGAGAGTGGCAAACAACAGGTAGTTTTATAAAAAAAGCGATATTTTTCAGACAAGCTTTAGGTGCCAGAAGCAATGAAGTTAATGTGAAAGTTTAAAGTTAATGAGAAAGGTTCATTTTAATTAATTGATTTACCCAAATTCCAAACATTAGATTATTTATAAGTAACCTGACTAATGTGGAAGCTAGGAATGTCAAACCATGAGAATTCATCAAGTTAATTGCTTATCTAGGTAACTAATTACTTATCTATTTAATCAACTTTTTACACATTAGTTTAGCTTTTTTTAAAGGTGGTATTCTATTTAACCTCTCTTTCACATTTGTGGTTTTGATGGGATTTATTATACCTGTTTCGTGCGTTTGATGAGCGTGTCCAACTCGTACTCTTCAGCATCGCTCGAGAAGTTTCCATTGCTCACGTCTTCGTACGAAAGGTTGTTAAAGGCAAACGCGTCGGTTAGGGGCGTTATGGATATAGAGGACACAGGGGGCAGGCTGCCTTTTGGGTGACGATATTCTTTGTAATCCTTAAATGAAAAACTGGGATTTTGCAGGGAATTCTGTAATGTAAATATTTGATATAATTACCACGAAATTTTACGGAATTGTCGTATAAATTATACTTAATAAAACACACTTACCTATTTAAACTTTCATGATTTTCACACATTACTAAAACGAGGCGTATTCTCGTAAAATGATCAAGTTTACAATCAATACTAAGTAGCGGGCAGTTCGTAAAACCGACAGTATTAGAATATTTTGATGTCAACCTCAGCAAGTTTTTCTCTGGAATCAGGGGGACCATGTCGCCCACGAAACGTCAGAGGTTAGTTTTCAATGTTTTACGCGATTATGCCCCGTTTTAGTAAACTGAATAGGTACATTGAATTGAAACACTTGAAATTTTATTTATCGCGTTTATGTTTTGAGCCCTTTGCAGCACTCGTTGCATGCGTTTGACTTTTTTTGAAAAGGTTGAAAGCGGATAAAAAAGGCAAAACGGGGGTAGTTTTCTTGTCGCTTCTTACTGCCTCATCAGCCAGTTAAGGAAGCCTCGTAAGTAATAGATATGTAAGTTAATAACTGTGGTCAATGTATCACTAGCTTTATATGCCCCTCTGGGCATTGTATCATCATTGGCCACGACATCTTAGCAGATGATTGAGATGAACCTTTGTTTTATCATAAGTACCTTTTTAGATTTACGGGGAGAATTCGCATTCTCTTACTCATCATCCCTCGAAGCACTAACCGCGCCAAAGGATGACACTCACAATTTATTAGACGAGTAGATACCATGTAGATCATGCCTATTCCTTTTTTCTCTTTGCTCAATTTATACAACTTTAATTTTACAAAAAAATATGTAAAAAATCCCGAATTAAACTATTAATTCGTTGAACTGCTGCCTTCGTCATTTCGACAACCTGCCATCCACATCAGCGCAAATCCAGGACATCATCAGCCAACCTATGTCTATACGCGCAGACATAAATTAACCCTGTGAAAACGAGTGCTGTAAAGGGCTCGAAACGTAGGGTCATTGTGTTAATAAACTCGATTTATACATCCGTTTTAAAGTGTTTAAATTCAATGAATAATAATCGCAGAAACAGAAGACAATATTAATTGGTACAGTCAGTAGCATGACTGCAGAAGTAGATAACTCCTCATTGCTGTGACAATAAGCTGTAAGAATACCCCATCCACACAGCTTAATCTGCTGCTGGCCACACTTTTCATAAAAATATTTCAAACTAATATTTGAAACGGGATAATTACCATGTATGTTTGTTTTATTGAGCACCCGATATTTCGCCACTGTTGCAACAAACATACTTACATGGTAATTATCCCGTTCCAAATATTAGTTATAATGCAAATGACCATGTTAGCTTAAAATCGTATAAATATTTCAAACATTATATGATATTATATCATACAAAAGTATGGAACCCAAAACAGCCAAGTGGCAGGCACACACACTTGGCTGTTTTTTTACCCTAGCACTATCAGCACAAATAACGGTATGATGGTATGTTATAAATTTCAGCGAGTAGGTACAGTCAGCCACACAGCTAACAATACACCCAAAGTGCCAAAAATATGTATACATGACTTTATTGCCTGAGCATTAAGGTCGTATATACATATTTTGGGCACTTTGGGTGTATTGTAAGCTGTGTGGCTGACTGTACACACCAGTACTTTCTTATTTAGACACACAACAGTATTCAAATAAAAAGTCAAGGCACAGTCGACCAATTGGAACCTTAGGCCACTCTAGAACCACGTCAAAAGAGATTTCTTACAATCTGATTAGTCCTACAGTGGCCTAGGGTTCCAATTGGCTGACTGTACACTACTGTGTGGATATTGGCAGTATTGGCATGAACTGCTTCGAGCCTATTCAAGCCTCCTCTCATCCGAATTGTATTCCCGCCCATCTATTTTTATTCTGAAGGCTTAAAACGCCTGTACCTTTAAACTTACTCTGCTCGCTATTGACCTGCAACAGCTAGGAATATCATCACCAGAACACATTTTTCTCAAACACACCGGTACAATCCTGTGATAGTAAGCTTCTTTTTTACATACATTATATGTGGACCTCACAATAGACACAGACCTCTCTTTGCACATTGAATTCACATTTAAAACACATTTGAACTTTTTCTTTTTCTTTTTCAACTTTCTGGTTATTAATAGATTATCTATGTTCAAGTCGATTTTTCTTGTGTGTTTTCTTTTTGGTTTTTTAACTTTTTTATGTTTTTCTGGTGTTGTTGTTATTGAGATTGTATCAGGTATGTCATCGCAGTTGATTATGTTGGGATCATAGTAGGGTTGTGTTTGTTCCATTTTTGGTGTTGAATGCTGTAACATAGATGTGTGCATTATTTTGATAGTGCTTCAAAGTACAGTCTAAAGTATTAAAAGAAAACCTTGAAATCTGGAGCTTAAATTCTTCAAATACATATATCTTCTTAGTGGAGATTTTTTAAGAGTAAATTTGGGGTTAATATTTTTGGTGACTACTATGTGGGTGAAGTTTAGGGCTGCTATCTGTCCAGATTGGTCCTAGTTTGGAACCTGTCTGGGGAACATCCAGACAGTACCAGATTTTTAAAATCCTCCAGGAAAAAACTGGACATTTTTAGTTCAGGTCAATCACTGGCAAAACCATGTTTTTAAATTAGAAATTGTTTTCTTTAGTGTGCGGGGAGAAAACGCGGTTACTATGAAACATCAGGGATTTTAAATGTTTTGCCTGGATTCTAATGTATGAGACGGTAACCCTAGTTAAGTTGGTAGAAGCTAGTAATGTTGAAACATGTTTTATTCATTAAGTTCTACTACATAGTTCTATGCAATCACAGTATGGTTCATATGAACCAACAGTTATTGTGTTCAATTACTTAATACATAACATGGTCATTACTTCCCTCAAACAAAACATTATATTATTCATAAATATTGATGTTACAATTATATGTACCTAACATCAATATTTATGTCCATAATACAAACATTAATGACAAGTTTTTTTTCAAAACTATACTTTACTTTGCATGTAATAAAGGTTAAATTGTATTAGCTATGTTCAGAAATTATGTTCATCTGAACAATAGCGTGGTTAATGTGCTTGCTCATTGCCCATAGTTGCTGGTTTTCTGCAGGTAAAGTGAATTATTGATTTAATGCCTAATTATTGTCATATATGTAAAATTAATCTAACTATAAATTATATTAATCAAACAATTTGTCTGAAGTTTTTATGGGTACAATAAAATTCAAGATTTCACAAATACATAAACAATACACAATTAAACAAGCAATTAAAAAATCAGAAGATTCAGGAGGAATCATAATCTATCTAAGTCATATCACATAACGAGGTGTCAGTTGAGGTGATTACTATGCCCCTAAACTCTTTATGAAGGTTATGTACCTATGTTGGTATTTGGAATTCTTATCTTACCTTTACAAGTATATCGAAATGCTCCAATTTAAATCCAACAATACATTTAAACTTGTCAAAACAGACATTACAAAGGGATACAATAGGAAAATCCCCTTGAAGCTGAAATTTCAAGAGTTAGTGTAACAAGAATCGGTAGATGCTTATGCACGTAATGTTTTCGATACTTACTACCTTTGTTTACTTCAGTAAACTTGCAGATCAATTTTATCCATTATTTATGTACTTGTACACGAGTTGGCGGCACGATCTACCCACTATTTACCTTATTCAAGATAAAATATAAACTTCATCGAGCCTGCGAAAGACAATTTTACTCCAACGTACCAAAGCACACAATTGATCACAATCTCTATCAAACTCCTCCGTTAATGTACCTATACAATAAAGCTAATAAACTGTGAAGATAACCATTTCATCAATCAACCCAAAGTATGACCAAATCTCACTCGGACAAAAACGGAAAAACGCGCCACCGTTTTGAAACATTTATTGACAGCCGTCATTTGATAGTAATGACAATGTCACTTGAACTAGATTGCGTTTTGTTTCGTAAGTTTAATTTTATTTAACTTTACACTTAGGTAGTTCTCAATTTAGATGTTTTAAGAGAAACTAAACTAAAGTTACTATAAAATAAACTAATACTAAAATTTAATATATACAGTTAAAATAAAAATAAAATCCATTTTTATTTTTTGTTTCGTAGTTTCTTTTTTACGTTTCAGCGGAGCTCTATCCTTTTATCACTTTTGAAAAGATGAACTTTCGGATTTTAGCAAATATAAGCACGAAATTTAGCAGGGTAGAACGAAACAATTGCAGATTTCACGGGGAGGGGAAGTAATCAATTTTAAAGAGCCCTACAGGCCTCTTTTAATAATTTGGTGCCTTTGCCGGGAAATTATCAGTGGCGCGAAGTTTAAAAATGATTTATCCGTACCTATTTAGTACGCTAGCTCGGCTAGCTAGACGCAGTTACAGAAACAGGAATTCACTAAATTCACTTAACAAATCCTATTTCATAAGTTCATAACCTTTGTTCATAACCAACATCCTCCTGGTGAATTAAAAATATTTCACTGATTAGTAAAAAACAAAAATACGAAGTCTTATTCATACTACTACACTACCTACTTAACCACAAATTATATATCTTTCGCGCTAATAGATTCCGCGTAACCCGTAGTACGTCTAAGTACGTACCCTTTTTTTATACGAGCCTAATATATCTACTTTTCAACTTGGTTAATATTTCACGCTGGGCGTCACGTTCGAACACTTGTCGATGTCGACTAATTTTACCTGATAAAGAAAACGGGCATTCATCTGTTCGGGGTTTCGATTTATTTTAAACAGATGTTGCGTTTTGTGCTTTTTGAAATGAATTCCTATTGTTTTACTGGGCCTTTTAAAAATATTTATTGGTTGGCAACGTCCTTTTTCAATGTTGCTATACACAGAGACAGAGATATGATTCTGTATTTTTTCCATTGAGTTATACTACTTAATAGTTAATAGTTATAACTCAATGATTTTTTCAACACTAACTGACCGAGAGAAAGCGAAGCTCTCCGTTTTAGCTTGGGAGAAATGTTTTTGTATGTCCGACTGTTCCAGGTGGCATTTCTCAACCGATTCTCTTGTAGTTCTATGGTTACGTAGATTTTTTGTTACCTAGGTATTTTGTTTTTTGGAAAATGTTCATAACGGTGGATATTGGAAGATTGAGGCGCTATAGCGGCATATGGCGCTTAAAACCCCATCCTTGTAGTCGGGCGACACAAGAATGTCCCATACAAAATGCTTTTGCCTTGTAAGACAGTTACTTCAGCTCGAGAGAATACCACCAATTGGTTAGCCAAGTTATGAAATATTATCAGACGCAAAATAGCTTTTTGGTAATTTCAGAAGTATTAGAAGAATTGCATTTTGTAAGGGACATTCCCTAGAGTGGAATGCCTCAAATGCGTGCCTATTGAAATTTAAAGCCTATAGCGGCAAATGTGTTTATTCAATGTCGTTATTATGCTGATGCTGTTTACGAGTTAAGGGGAAATTATCTCTTATCCCTAAATCTATGCAGTATGCACCTTTAGACTGTATTGTAGATTTATTTTACTGTCACTTTCATAGTTGTTTTTATTTTCAGCCTAAACCAGCACAATCAACCCAAATTAAGCAGCCCGCCGCGTCAAGCGACTCTGCCAAGTTGAGCGACGACGTAGCCAAGCAGGGCGAACTAGTGCGCTCGCTGAAGGCTGCCAAGGCTGATAAGGCCAAAGTCGATGCGGCTGTCAAGACGTTGCTTGAAGTTAAGGCCAAGTATAAGGCTGTTACTGGACAGGTTAGGTTCTATTTCTTAATTTGAAATAAGCATGTTTGCTTAAATATAGTAATAATAGAACTAACTGCCCATTGTGACACTTACTATGTCTAATCAAAAAGTATCTTTTGAATTTCAAATGATTCTTACATACGCTTACGAGCAATGATTTTTTTTATTTCTTGTGATTATAAATGAAATGAACCGTGTAATTAGGTTATATAACCTTCATTTATATGAATCAGGACTGGAAACCGGGCGCGGCCGTCGCCGCGGCGGCTGCTCCTGCTGCTTCGGGTGATTCTGCTAAGTTGAGTGATGAAGTTGCCAAGCAGGGCGATCTGGTGCGCTCTCTCAAAGCTGCCAAGGCTGAGAAGGCTAAGGTGGATGAGGCTGTCAAAACTCTCCTTAACCTCAAGGCCAAGTACAAGGCCGCGACTGGTCAGGTAAGAAAAATATATTCGTTATATTTGTGTTGTTGCTAATGTAAAAATAATAATTCTAATTAAAAAAAAGGATGTTATTTTTTAATCTTACACTTATGTATGTACAGTCGGTTTGACAATTATGTATATTGAATATGATGGTTGGTTGAAACTCGTTAAGGGTAAGCTAAAAGTTGCTAATATTGTATTCTGTTTCCGCGATTGTTATTCTAAATATTTAAAAGTCACCGACAAAAAGCCATTTCTTCAGAATTTTTGTCTTCTCATAACCTTATTGTATAAAACAGGAATGGAAGCCAGGTGCGGTACCTGCTCCGGCAGCCGCCCCGGCAGCGGCAGGTGACGCCGCCAAGTTAAGCGACGACGTCGCCAAGCAGGGAGATGTAGTTCGCTCCCTGAAATCTGCCAAGGCCGAGAAGGCTAAAGTCGACGAAGCTGTCAAGACTCTGCTTGACCTTAAGGCCAAGTACAAAGCAGCTACTGGTCAGGTAAAGAACTTCTATTACAATATTATTGTTTATTAGGTATGTTTATTGTTTACCGCAGACACGATAACATTCCTGAAATAGAAATATTTTTTACACGTAAAGTGAACGTATCTGTTTAAAGGAATGGAAACCAGGCTCGGCGCCCGCTCCAGCAGCCGCACCGGCATCAAACGACTCTGCCAAGTTAAGCGACGACGTCGCCAAGCAGGGTGACCTTGTGCGTTCTCTGAAGACTGCCAAAGCTGACAAGGCCAAAATTGACGACGCTGTCAAGACTCTGCTTGATCTTAAGGCCAAGTACAAGGCTGCTACTGGACAGGTACCTAAGGCTTATGTAACAACAAAGACGAATAAACCTTACTTATAATAATGTCCGTATATTGCGTAGTAACTTAAGTTCGTAGCGGTTTTCAGTTCATCCTTTTAACCCTTAAACATCCTAAGTGACAACCAAATTCATTTCAAATTAAGAACTTACGACGATATGACAAAGTCCTACATTCCAACGAAATTGATTGTCACTTGTCCCGTTTCTGTGTCATAAATGCATCATCATGCATTTAAGGGTGAAATTATTTCGGTGCGTAGTTGCCCTATAACGGTTTCGCAGCACCATCTATTGAACGAAAGGTAAGTTATATTGATCAAAGCCGAAAGCCTCGTACAAAATCAATGGAACCAGGATCTGCGTTAGTGTCGCCATCTGGTAAATTTCTTGGGTCTCCATCTTCTCAAATTGGAACTAGTCTCGGGATCGTAACCACAGTTTAGTTACAGTACAGTTTAGATTTATTTTTTAATTTAAATTATTGGGTAGTAAAAAAATCAAGGCTCGTTCCGAAAGATAAATATTAAATATTCATAGCCTTAAACAAAAGGCGACAATTGTGTATTATTACGTCACAATATGATCCAATATGCAGCAGCAACTGTGTAAACATAGTCATGGCACATTAACGTTTATCGGATCAGTCTGCTCGTATCTGGGGCACTATCGGTCTATATTTCTAAAGAAATTAAAAGGTTAGTGCTATTTTCATTATAAACGCTCTTCTTAACCTCGTACTAAGGATCGCTACTACGTGCAGTTAGTTCTTTAGAGTGCGTTCATATCATAGGTCATGTGTACTGCGTGGTGGAAACTGGTGCCAGCCGACCTCTTAAGAGGCCACAGTGTTCAAATTGTTATCATACATTTTAACGGCCCCCAGCTAGGCTAGCTGGTAGTGACCCTGCCTACGAATCAGGAAGTCCCGGGTTCGAATCCTGGTCAGGGCATATATTTGTGTGTTTATCATGAGTACCTGAGTTATGGATGTTTTCTATGTATTTAAGTATTTATATTTATTATGTGTATCGTCGTCAGGTACCTACACACAACACAAGCCTTATAAAATTAAAATAAATTAAAATTGTTTATTTCGGACCATATGTATCCATGTCTTTGTTAGTAAATTATCCTAAATTAGGCTAAACAAGTTAGTGTTACATATGAAAGAGTAAAGTATAAAAAGAGAAGGAAAAAAAACAAGAAACTTATAACTAAATACTGATTTTGGGGCTACTTGGCCCTGCCTATAACGACGTTCACAAAATATTTTATTTTAAACGGGCAGTCCAACCGTTCTGCAGAACACCTTAGCATGCTGTTGCTGCTGCCCCGCACTCGTTTTAGCAGTGAACCTATCCTCTTACGCCTAATGGCAAAAAGTCATCAGTTCTTGCTTCGGCGAACATACCAGAGGCACTACAGTGCTACGGCAGCCTCAGCAGCATCCCAAAGATGTTATTATACTGCACCCGTATTGTGTTATAGGCCCTCTGCGTGAATGTCACCCACAGGCTTATAGAGCTTACCGTGGGACTAGGTCGATTTGTGTACGAGTGTCCCACAATATTTATTTATTTATTATTTAAACGTCTCAATATTGATAACAACTAGGTACCTGATATTCATATACATAAAACTTCAAAATATTTCCTTCAAACTGGTAAACGTGAAAACATGATTTTTAACAAAAGCCTCGATATTTTTATTTTTCAAACAAAGGTCGCTTTTAACATATTTTTGGTTAGAACTTTGTAACCGTTGAATTTATAAACATGGTTGTTAGTTAAATAGTTGAGTAAATACTAGTTCTTAAATCTGGTAAAAGCTTTTATCTATAAAATTTGTAGTTTAGTTCATCATCATCATATCATTTCAGCCGAAAGACGTCCACTGCTGGACATAGGCCTCCCCCAAAGTTTAGTAGTTTAGTTGTAAACAGCAATTATCTTGCAATTATTTTGAGGCGCCCGCCTACTATCGCCTAGATCCGCTCCCGCTCTCTTTTGCTCATGTAGACTCATAATCGAGTCAGACCATGTGGTACAGGCTCTATCCTGAGCACGAGTATTATTCATTTGGCCAACATCTCCACAGCATGCTTTGATGACCGCATAATATTATTATATCCAAAGAATCTGAGGACTCGCTTCTGATATAGCGTGGAGAGCCGTGTAGTGTATGCAGAAATTTTGCCTGATTTCCTCCAAAGATGTGCGAGGACGCGTTGCGAGGAATGCCTTTGTCATGAACTTACAGAAATGCTTTATTGGCTTATCTTCGATTAGCGCACTGGAAACAGTTTAGCAGAGCAAGGTTTTTAACGCTCGTCGGGGTACAATACAATAACCCACTACACTCACTTTCAGTACATACTTGCACCGCTCAACGACCTCGCTTATCTCTGGTGGAAACCCAGTCTAACACAATGTTTTTCAATCTTTGGGTCGCGAGTTTTAATAGCAGTGATCAGTTGAAACAACTTTTCAACTGTAAGTGTTGTTTTAGGTGCAGGATGAAATGGTAATGTAAATACTGTAGTGTGTGTGTGTACTGGTTTTATAAAATATTGTTTTGTGTTACTCAGGACTGGAAGCCCGGTGCAGTTCCAGCTGCTGTCAAGACCGAAGCTCCATCTTCAGGGTCAGAGGTAGCAACAGTGTTGCAACAGATCGCAACACAGGGTGACAAGATCCGTAAGCTTAAAGCAGACAAGGCTGAGAAGAGCGTCATTGATACTGAGGTAATTCTACCATTTTTCTGACATTTTAGTGACAACTATGCGCACAACTTCCTCATAATAGTCATGCGTGCAAATCTATCGTATTCTACAAAGTGGGAAAATATGCGAATGGTTAGAAATGCTTTCGGGAAAATAAGCTATTGCGAATATAAAGTGATAAAAATTGCTAGTGGCAATAATCGCGTCATGGTAAAAACGTATTATATATATAAGGTAGACTCCTTTTTACTACTAAATCTATTTTTACTATTACCTAATTTTTTTATGTATACACATAACGCAAATCAGCTTCATACTGTTCACAGCTGGCTCGTAATTGACCATGGTTTATAACCAGCGGCTATAAAGGCTGTTACTGATAAAGCAATTAAGCATTTTATCTTAGAAACAATAAATTACCTTTACGTATTTTTGCTTTTATTTGCCAGTATACCGATTAGATCCCTCCTTTATATCCCTTTAAAAATTAAAAATAATTTAACGTTACAATCGTAAAGCACGAATCAAATCATTTATTCAATGTAATAAATGTTTTGATTCATGTTTTTTTTTAGGTAGTCCCACTACTATATATAAATTATAAATGAATTATAAATTGAAAGAGATGTCATATCATCATCATCTGCCGCGAAAGCAGGAGGTCGCTGGTTCGATACCAGCCCTGCTCACCGGGGACCTTGGTCACTTTTTCTGTAGTATATGACATCTCTTTAAATTTAAAATTTGACGTTACATTTATCTATTAATCTGCAGGTGAAGAACCTCCTAAATTTGAAGGAGCAGTACAAGGCCATAACGGGCACCGCGTGGACTCCCAACGCCGCACCGCCAGCTCTACAACCTAAAACTGAGGTACTTACTAACAGCATCACACTTTCATACAGTATAAGTCTTCCTCTTCCTATCGTTTTCCCGGCTACCGCCGGTGCGGCGCGCGTTCCAGGGAATGGGAGCTACCGTATTGTCGCTCACCAGGCGGCGCCACTCATGCGTGGGTCCTGTGTCATGAGAGAATAGTCAAAGTGACGTTTGAAATGTTCCCGCAGGACCCACGTCCCACTAGCGCCCCTAGCGGAAAATCGAATCGCGGTAATCCTCATATTCCGCATTCGCTCTTTTTTCTGCCTTATTGTCCAGGATTCAGTGCGAATCGAAGAAGACTCTTCTGATCCTATGTGTTATTGTATACTACAAGCTGCAATTCTTTCTCCTTCTTAGTCGTATACTCTTTGGCAGAGTAGTCGTGGTCATAGAGGTCGTTGAATAGCCCTTTTTACTGTCTCCCGCCATTTCTCCCTTGCCGAGGCATTTCGCGCGCACAGGTTTAGGGGTGCCTCCATGAGGGCTTTTACTTGGTCCGTCCATTTTAATGGGGAGCGTCCCCTAGATCTTGAGCCATTTACTCTACCCTGGACAACGAGTCTCTCCGCAATTCTTTGATACCTACTAAATATTTATTTTATACATTGTTTCAGCCTCAAGCCGCAATGAACGGAGGCGAGAAAGGAGCTGCGCTCGCGGCTGAAGTCGCAAAGCAAGGAGAGGTCGTTCGAGACCTCAAAGCCAAAAAGGCTGATAAGGTAAATTTTACCAAACACCGCATTATGAAGTGTTTACGAAGAGAATAAGGTCACCACACATATACAAAGATTTATTTGTAAATTTCTACGATTCTATGAGCATAACCGATTTCCACCATACACCATTTTATATTTCAATATTCCAGGTTCACCCCTAACACAATAATAGGCTAGACGACAAAAAATATATATACTTACACGTATTTTTTCTTTTGTTCGTCAAATCAAAAATGACGAAAATACAATGCGTTCAAGTTTCACGTCACGCCACTATTAGGTACAATTGTTAGTGACGTCACCAGCCCCCACGCCGGAACTTTGATGCTCTTTATCTTCGTCAATTTTAGTTAATTCAATTAAAGTCAATTAAAGTAGCATGCACTTACCGCTCGCCGTACCGCCAACGCTCCCTCTATGTGGACCCTAACTCCATAGACTATGGCTTGTACAGTCAAGTGTAAAAATATGGGTTTGCACATCTTACTCAAAAATATGTCCCATAGCACCTTATGCCGGTGTAATAAGAGCGTAGTACCATATTTATGAGTCGATTATGTCGAACCATATTTTTGCACAAACAAATTGTATTCTGTGGTTAACTGTTTCTCGGAATGTCTTAGAGCGTGTTTCTGTATTTTTTGAGTCATGTGTACTTAAAGTTACCATATTCTGATAATTTCAAGTGATTTCAATTCAGAATCGTGAGTTTTAAGATCCTTCATGGTAGGAGAACTATAGTGCTCTAAGATTATTTCGCATTCCATGTTTTCTGATACCATATGTTTAGTGACGAAATTGAAGGTTTAAAAGTTGTTTTAAGACACTTTCTTCCTACTAGGATGATTAAGTAAAAATATAAGAAAAGTAAGGGAGACAACATCAAATATAATGACCAATTTGTGCGATTTTAATGCAGTCATTTTAACAACTATTTGTGTTCCGCTCTTTACTGCTTTTTCAAGATGTCGCTGTATTTTTGTATTTTTGCGTCATTTTTATCTTAATCATTTCAGGCCACAATCGACGCTGAAGTAAAGAAGCTTCTAGACCTTAAATCCAAGTATCAAGCCGAGACAGGGACCGCGTATGTCGCTCCGGCGGCCCCCCGCGAATCCAAGCCTAAAGAGAAGAAAGAGAACAAGCCTAAGGAGAAGAAAGAAAAGCCTAAGGAACAGGTAGCCCTATGTTAGGACATCCAAACCCTCGCTTATTAGCCTCCACTTGTGCCTTCTTCGCGTAATGTGATAGAGGGACGGACTGTCGAGCACTTGTCGCGTTCAGTCAGCCCGTTTTCCTGTTGCTGGAACTGATGAAAAAATGTTGTTTCAGTCTCCAAAGCCCGCCAAAGAGGAGTCAGCGAGCGGCGTGAAGAAGGTTACTCGACTTGGACTTGAAGCCAATAAGGACACCGATTTGTCCGAGTGGTACTCGCAGGTCATCACCAAATGTAAGTTCACTGAGGGCTATTCTATTTTAGCACGCTAGGCGGCGCCACTCGTCTTTGTGTCAAAATTAAAGTTATATTTAGCGCAAAATCAAGTAACGTTTGAATTATCCCGCCAGAAGTAGGGTCCACTAGCACCCCTTGCGGCTAATTCACTCGCGGTAATGACCCAGTTACAATAAGGAACGAGGATTTGTGGAGAATCGCCCAAGAAGTAGCGCTGCGGAAGTGGAGATGGATCGGGCATACTCTTCGAAGAGGAGCAACGAACAGCGCCAGTATCGCCTTTGAGCGGAGCTCTCCAGATGGAAAGCGAGCTCGTGGACGCCCTATACGTGGCGACAGAGCGAGAAGAGCGAGTTGCGAGTAGGGTTGAGCTCGAGCGAAGCCAAGAAGGCTGCTCAAGATAGAAGGCGTGAAAGGATCTTCTGGAGGCTCTATAGACCTCAGAGGTGCCCTAGGATCTACCATAACAACAATGCTCTTTACAATGCATGACAGGGATACGACGGCCTGGGCTGTCAAAATCACTGCTATCTGTTCCTTCATATTCTAGAAAACTTGGTAACGAAAGAAGATCAATGACTATACCCGTACAATACAGTAGCCTACTCAGGCTACTGCACAAGAGTGCCGCAACAATATCTCGCAAGCGAGATATGCTAGCCGGCCCTTTTAATAACAGAAAATGAAAGGTAGTTTATTTCGCGGGCGAGACACTCTCGGTTCACTCTTGTGCTACTTGTGTACGAAGTGCATGGTTTGTATTTTACAGCCTATCACGTCAAACGTCACTTTCGTACTTGCAAATTTTACATAACAGCTGCGGCAAAAGACGATAAAAACCCGACCATTATTGACTATTAGAATACTTAGAACGGGTTACTCACTCAGGCGAAAATAGCCCGATATGTTTCGGAACAGTCCATGTCCCTTATTTATGAGTCATGCGTCCGGCCGCGGCGGCTGTTCTACGCACACTGCGAGCACCAGCGCGCTCTGCTCGGGTCTATTATTGACTAGCCGATGTAGTTTTTTTTTTCAAATCGTGAAAACTTGGTATAAACGAATATTACACATATATCATCGCACTAATTGTTGGCATATGCAATTGATTATATTTGAAACTGTATACCTATTGTCCAAATTTCTTAGAAAGATAGGAAAGGTGCTAAAAATCATGAGCTCGGGCGGGACCCGCTAAACGCCCCCTTAAGCACATACGAGAGATATGGTGGAGAAATTCAGGGCCACGGGTGTGGTCTCGGTAGCTTAGTTAGCAGAGCATCCCATAGTCGTGGGTTCGATATATAGTTTCTACTCGTCAGAAAAAAAACTTTTTTTTTCCTCTGCAGCGGAAATGATCGAGTACTACGATATATCCGGGTGCTACATCTTCCGGCCGTGGTCCTACAGCATCTGGGAGGTGATCCGCGAGTTCCTCTCGACCAACTTCAAGAAGCTCGGCGTCAAGGATTGCTACTTCCCCATATTCGTCTCTAAGGTGAGGTGACCGTCTTGAAAATATGGCTTAAAAGGAGTGTTTCCGCAAAGTCTGACAGTCTGAGAGTCTGACTAAGCTAGATTTTCTAGATTTTGCTAGTACATCCTGTAAAAGTGTTAAGTAAACGTCATAATTTCATAGAAGTTTGATAAAATAACACTTTAAATGTTTGACACTTCAATTTTGCTTGGAACAGATGACCACAGTTTGTAAAAACTCAAAAACTGTTCAACGTAGGTATCTTGTTCAAAATACATTTTAAGCTATCGGTACTTTCATGGTTTTATCTAATCACATTCTGGGCCTATAGTTTAAACTATTGATATAAACACACTACCAAAGTAACTAGGCTAAGTAGCTGAAATACCTATATTTATGAAGTGGTTTAATTTTAAGGCACGAATAAAATCATTTATTATTTATAATAAATGTTTTGATTCATGTCTAGTCACATTACCATAGATTATATAAAAAAATTAAAAAAAACTCTGGGCACTGGGGGCCCTAGTCACTTTTTGTAACCAAGATGTATATGACATCTCTTTCAATTTATTTTTTCTACTCCAGCACTTCTATCTGTCAATTAGATGATTGACAGCGATATTTAAAAAGTATACATTATAACGTTGTCTGTGGTATTCCATAAGAACACTGCTTCTATGGATTTTCATACAATATATGAGCACTGTTGTTGTTTTTTTTTTATTTTCGATAGTGGGCACAACATCTTCCCTATTCTGCCACGTTTCTAGATTTTGCTTTATACGCTATTTTAGCTGTCGTAGAAAAACTAGGGTATGCAGCAGCTCATAATTGGTTCTTAAAACTCTCGGGTCTATTATTAACGGCGACCCTTAAGTTTTAAGAACCCTTATTATATCACTGTTGCATAAACTACTATTATGAACTGGTTGTCAAACTTTTATTATGTTATATTATATTATTTTCATCACACCTGCTCGTAAATGGTGATATTATCCCAGCCAACACAGATTAGCTGAATAAATTTTGCGTAAAAGCAATTCTTTTGACTTTAAGCTGGATAAAGTATTTGTATAACTTCTGTGTAAGCGCTTATACAGATGATATTCAGGCAATTTGGGCACAAAATATCTTGCTTCAATTTGGATAACATTTGATTAACAGCCACATAGCAGCTGAATAAATGTACAACACACTGAATATCTTCTGCATAAATTCTGATTTTTCTTTAGTCCAGAAATTATACATCTTTTATGCAGTTGTTAATTTGTGAGTTCAGATATTCAAATGATATTCAAGATTCCGATCTCAGGAGTAGTTTCATAAAGAAATTATGCAAGTTAAAAAAGTATAAATGTATTTTTCATTGTGACGAGATTATTTTGTGTTACTTAGTTCACAAAATTCTAATATGGTCGCATCACGTCTTCAAAAATTTGGTACCTAAGTAAATTGTTTCATATATTTTAAGTAAGTTTAAGGTGAATTATATAAACGCATGACACTTTACTGTGAATTATCAATATGATTAATATAACATTTTTTGAGCGCCTTAAGATAAAGCTACAATTTAAAAGGTAAACAAATGTAAAATAATATTTAAATTAAATTATCTTTACTTTTTATCAAATTTCAGTCCCAGCAAATAATGAGAATCAAATTTTGTATGACTGGTTATGTTTCCTACACACTAAACAAAGTGTTTCATAAGATAAATGTTGAGGATTTTTATAAAAAGAGGTTATGTCGAACGTTGGTTAATGGCGGACGGCCAATTTGAATAAAAGTGTCTATTTCAGTGATTATGTAGCTTATTTCACCATAATAGTTCACATGCGACTACATATCCAGAAATTATTTGGTTTAAAGTACAATAATTATACATTTCTCAGAGAAAGGTCTTAAATTACATAATTCATAATTTTTTTCCATGAATCATTTACGCTTTTGTTATTATTTTTCTGAGGAGGCATATTGTTGATGCAGCATTTATCACTGTGACACAAAATGGTGAAATATCTGGATATAAACATACGATATCTTCAACTAACCAGTTATTTGCTGCTTAAGATACCCACATTTGCAACTGATATTGTTTTAAGCTTAACATAAAGACAATTGTACGCTTATAGCGCTATAAGTTAGGTAAAACAAGGAGTTTATTTTCAATTATGCAGAAGTCAGCTGTGTAAAGAAGAAAAAATCTAAAATATTCAGCATCTGAATAAATTAGTACCATTTCGTACACTATGCAGCTTAAAGAAAATATTTTGTCTAATATTCAGCGTTTTGCTGTTTAACTGCTTTGCTTAAATATGTTATACAGGAAAATGCAAAAATTTCAGCTACTGTGCAGATAATAGCTCTATCAATTACTTTTATTTGAATATCGCTTGTTTAGCAGATTCTACTCTTGATTACTATTCAGCTTGAAAAAATACCGCGAACTTTATACAGAATTTAGTAAGCTTACAACATTATTTTAATTTAAGAACTCTCTTATTCAAAATAAAGCCATAACGTCAGCTATGATACAAAAGTAATAAAGCTTGACACTGCTTATTGTGGTATATTTTCGCTTCTATCTGGCTTATGTGTTGGCTGGGATATGCAAGCATACTTAGACTTAAAGAGCTGTATTATTCCCATGGTTTTAAAGGATTCTCATACTACTTTACCGCCCGCCCGGAGCTCGCGGAGCACCTGCCCCGCACGCGCTCGCAGCACGCAGTCACTCCGGAGTACTGTGGACTGTGCAACTACACTACCGCTTATCATTATTGTTTCTTTACCTGTGTAGAGTTTATTTATTTCCTCGCAAATGTGATGAAAAACATTGTGTGTACCACGGGCAGTAAGGGGATTACTAACTCGGGTCATTTAAAGCCCTCCGCCTATGGCGTCGGGCTTCAATAGACCCTCGTAAGTAATGCCCTTCTTACCGCCCTAGATGCACAATGTACTATTGTGATTGTAGGCTGCCCTGGAGCGCGAGAAGACGCACATAGCCGACTTCGCCCCCGAGGTGGCGTGGGTCACGCACTCGGGCTCCTCCGAGCTCGCCGAGCACATCGCAGTGCGGCCCACGTCGGAGACCGTCATGTACCCAGCGTACGCCAAGTGGCTCCAGACTTACAGGGACCTGCCTATCAAGCTTAACCAGTGGAACAACGTCGTGGTAAGTGATCAAGGGTAGCGTTGAAAATGCCGGAAAAAATCGATTGTTTTTTTCATGATTTAATCAATTTTTCCGTTTTTTTTCCGAAGTTTTCGGGTTTTTTAAGAAATAAATAATGTCACTATCACTGTCACTCCTTTCATCTGTTTCGATTGTTTCTTCCTCAATGTCATGGATGTAGCCCTGTTGTAGGCGTAAATTAGACCTAATATACATTGATTTAGAGTTGAAATACAGAGCGGAAACTTTCATTGATTTTTTCCTAAAGAATCCGAAAAAAACGAGTCGTCTGGGAAAAAATCGGATTTTTTCCATACATTTTCAACGCTAATCAAGGGACAGCTATGTTCCCTTCAATTGTAGGTGTAGTTAACATATCGATTTTCTTTCATTACGTATAATAGTCTGTTCGGGGCACAGTAGTATTAATTCATGGTAAAACAAGAGGAGATACTTCATAGTGCATACTTAGTCGATTCGGGTGTTAAATGCGCGTTGCCGACCCTTTAAAAGGTGGATTCGCTGTGTTGACAGCTAAAGGGGCAAGATTTTCTCCGTGGGTCCCCAGCTGTCAACACAGTGAATCCTCTTGGAGCTCTGGCGACCTTACTCACCAACAGAAACACAACACTATGAGTAGGGTCTAGTGTTATTAAACTGCGGTTTTCTGTAAGGTGGAGGTACTTCCCCAGATGGGCTCTGCTCCAGATTTGAGCGAGATTACATTCGTTGTGCTGTGCCATACTACACTAAACGATATGCATACGCTGTGCTCATACTTCTCTTATCCCTGTAAGGGATCTCTTCCAGCTAACCTTTAGAGTTCATGAGTGGAAAACTAATATTACAAAAGACAAACTTACACAATGATGTACAATGTAATGACTTGACTAGGCGAGTCATGATTTCAGCCTAAAGACGTCCACTGCTGGACATAGGCCTCCCCCAAAGATTTCCACAATGACCGGTCCTGCGCCACCCGCATCCAGCGGACTCCTGCGACCTTCACCAGGTCATGAGTCCACCTTGCGGGGGGCCTACCCACGCTGCGCCTTCCGGTACGCGGTCGCCACTCGAGAACCTTTCCGCCCCAATGGCCATCTGTTCTACGTGTAATGTGCCCCGCCCACTGCCACTTAAGTTTAGCGATTCGGAGAGCTATATCGGTTACTTTGGTTCTGCTGCGGATGGTCCCATTTCTGATACAATCTCGCAGAGAGACTCCTAGCATAGCTCTCTCCAATGCCCTTTGGGTGACTTTGAGCCTTCTTATAAGGCCCATTGTAAGCGACCACGTTTCAGTACCGTATGTCATTACTGGCAACACACACTGATCGAAGACTAGACAAGTAAATATATACAAATTATGGAAATTAATCGATATGACAATTGATCGTTAGGGATTATGATCCTTAGGATAAAACAGTTACAAAACATTTTAGGACAAACGATATTAGGGATGTAGGGAGACTGAGTCTATGACCAGTGGTAACGGAGGCCGGCATAGGGGAGAGCGAGACCGCGCTATAACCCTTCATTCTTAGGTCCGCCCGTACGGAAGGGCCATTTAATACAAGTGTGCGTGCTGTCCGAATTGTCAACGATCCCAAACTCACGAGCGATATTGAACCCTTAAGTCTAAGGAGAGACTTCGCCTCCTTAAATATGTGTATTCTATCGCTTGTATGGATTGTGCTCTGAGGAATTGTTTGATATGATGCCAACGGCTGCATTCTACCACCGCACCGCTCGCCGTCGGCAGGGTGTTCACCCGCATACCCTGGAGCCTAAATGGTCTCGTACCGTGCGGTTTAAGAGGAACTTCCTCCCGCGGACGCTCCGGCTGTGGAATGAGCTCCCTGCCACTATTTTCCCAAAGGACTACAATATGGGGTTCTTCAAAAAAGGAGTGTTAAAGTTTTTAAAGGGTCGGCAACGCGCATGTCACACCCCTGGAGTTGCAGGCGTCCATAGGCTACGGTGACCGCTTACCACCAGGCGGGCCGTGTGCTTGTTTGTCACCGTCGTAGTATAAAAAAAGTGTATTGTTTGCAGCGTTGGGAGTTCAAGCAGCCGCAGCCGTTCCTCCGTACCCGCGAGTTCCTCTGGCAGGAGGGCCACACCGCCTACCGCACCGCCGAGGAGGCAGGCGACGAAGTACTGAAGATACTCGGTGAGACCACAGCGTAGGGATGTATTCCATACAGTGAGGTAACTTCATACACGGCCAGCGGCGAGGCTCGGTGCTCGTGCCGAGGCTCAGGGTTGTCAAAAACTATGCGAAAGATATTACAGTCTGATTGGCAAACTAATTTCCATTTTACACCCCTTAAAATAGTCCGCCGAATTTTCATAGAAATTCGATGGCATTTCCTCCCCGCCTCCTTCCCCGCGCGCCCCCCATCGATGACCCAGAAATCGGCGGAGTTAACCCACTGTATAGAATACATCGTTACGCTGTGGTGAGACAGACTATCCTCTACCCAGATGTGAAATCAAAGATCGTCTTTTGTCTTGAGTCGGTAACGAGTCACGGGCTGCCCATCACGCTTCTGCAAGTGCGCGCCGCCGCCAGTATTATATAATATTTCTAATCGTAGGCAACCCTAGCACTGTGCGGAGGTGAGGCGTCAATTGTTTTTTCCCCTCACTAGCTCGGAAAGCGCTGTTTTGTCCTTTAAAACTAGCGTGGAAAAACGCATTTTATCCACATGTGGGGCAAAGTAATCTAATTCCTATCACTTACCACCAGTCCAGTATAAGTGAGTCCTATATGCCCATAGTAAATATGCGCAATCGGAGGTCACACCTTAAATTGGTCATGTGATCATGTCTTATCCCGCACTTGGTAAGCTGTTGGCAATATCTAAGTACCAGGAGCGTACCTACTCTATGACAAATTTTGAAATTGATTTTTCATGGTTTCTTCAAGATAACTTAAGTACACGTGGATAAGATTTATAATCGTATTTAGTCTATATTTTACTCGCAATAGTGAGGGGAAAAATGTTGTATTACAGTCGGCGGCAAAGTTTGTTCAACTCTCGTGCCTTGGGACCCTCGTCTCAATATAAGGCCGAGAGTTAAACAACAACTTTGCCCCCTTGTATAATAAATAACTATTTGCGTGGTGTTCAAAACGGTTTGCATTTGCTTTTTCTATGAGAGATAAATATTTGTTGTTAAGAATAGATATTTATCTGTGCCTAGGCTGTCCTCGTTAGGAATGGCGGTTATATGTTTTTTAACCTTTTGAATGCAAGACGGCGAATGTGATGCCCCGGACGAATGCTTTCTACTACGTATCCTGCATATCCGGGGACCTAGGACGGATAAGTTGGACTACTCTAGTACCTATTTATCTTTATAGCTTGATCAATGCAAGAGTGAGTGGACTTATTAACGGCCTCCTAGCCTAGTTGGTAGTGACCCTGCCTACGAAGCAGGAGATCCCGGGTTCGAATCCTGGTCAGGGCATTTATTTGTGTGCTTATCACGAATATTTGTTCCTGAGTTATGGTTGTTTTAAGTATTTATATGTATCTATATATTATATATATCGTCGTCTAGTACCCACAACACAAGCCTTATTGAGCTTACCGTGGGACTAGGTCGATTTGTGTAAGATTGTCCCATAATATTTATTCTTTATTATTATTACTTATATTCACTTCGACCCTAACTAGTATTCCTAGTTACATTGTGTACTTAGGCCTTAAGTCTTATCTTATCTAAGGTCAGGGGCCTAGCGGATGGCACTACGACCCATAGGGATTGTTTGTGTAACTGCCCCCTACCGAACTACTCAAGAGTTTGCTCGACCATCTCTATGTGACGTATGATGGAGCTCAGGGTTAGTTCTGAATAAATTAATCTAGTGAACCAATGCAGGTTACCATTGAAAATTACTTACAGTTACGTATATTATTGCAGACCTGTACGCGCGTGTGTACGAAGAGTTCCTCGCCATCCCTGTCATCAAGGGGCGAAAGACAGAGAAGGAAAAGTTCGCGGGAGGAGACTACACCACCACTGTTGAAGCATATGTACCGGCTAGCGGACGTGGAATTCAGGTAAGAAATGCTTTATTGTAACACATGGAGACGCAAGTGCGTAATGAATTACCAGTTAAATGGCAGTTACTAATTATTACATTACGATACAAGGACGAAAAACTCGTGTCGATTTAAAACACTCCCTGCGGTCGTCTTTTAATTTATCGCCACTCGCGAATTTCCTCTTCGCACGTGTATTGTACGACGTTTTACAGTACATATGGCCCTTTGAATATTCGACGCAGGCACGTAAAGTGCTCATTATCGCCCTAGGGCGGTAAAGTAGCAGCATGTGTACTGTAAATAATTTTTCATTTCTCATTCTCTGAAAGTAGGTTATTGTTAACCTATGATGCTGGTGGAAAATTATACGTTTCCGATCTAGGGCGTTTTACTTACCAACTGCATTTTTTACATTTTAATAATTGCAATAAAAAGACTTAAAACGGATTTATTATTTATATGATTCCCATTCTGATATTTATTGCCCGAATGACGATGACTTTGAATCTAGTTTTGAACATAAAAGTTTCTGTGTAGTCTCTCGTACTACTAAATTATATTTAGATATATTTCATAAATACACTTGTATTTTTGTTTCCTCACATTCGATATGAAAAGTAGAGTGTTTGACTACACATACGAGAGATATGGTGGAGAAATTCGGGTCACGGGTAGCTCAGTTGGCAGAGCGATGAGCGTTTAGGTATCTCAGAGTCGCGGATTCGAGTCACACCTGAAGTCATGAATTTTTGTACTTCTCCTTTTTTCTAAGAAGTTTGGTAGTGCCCGCAGACGTTTCTGCTTAAAAATAATAATTTATCAAGCTTCATTATTAAGTGTGTTTATTTATTAGGGCGCAACGAGCCATCACCTCGGCCAGAACTTCTCCAAAATGTTCGAGATAGTATACGACGATCCCGACACCCAAGAGAAGAAATACGTCTTCCAAAACTCGTGGGGGCTCACCACCAGGACTATTGGTAAGTGTGTATATATTATAGAACCTTTACTTCGTGTAAGATGCAAGATATGATCGATAATGACATGAACACACATACATGGTAAAACTTACATTACAGAGATTTGATTATAAGTATATTTTATTGATAGAATAATGCATGTTAATCAGAAAATTTCATTTATTGTGAAAAAAAAAACGTTGAATCAAATCTGTGTCATAAGCTTCGTCAGGAGGATACAGATAAGGCTCATCTATAGGCGTCGTCAACTTAAATACACTTTTGTATAAAGAAAACACGATATTTGACTTTTAAGTTTTAAGTATAAAAATAACATTATTGGTGTAAACTCGTGAGATAAAACATACAAAAAGACATGTGCTTCCATACGTTTTCATGTTGCAATAAATTCTAAATTTGAAAAAGTTTCAAAATTTTTTGTTAATGCGACTTGCAATTTATTTCTTGTAATTATTTCGCCGTGCCATGGTCTCGGCTAGTGTGCCCTGCATCCTGGAGCCGCAAGGGTTAAGCCGCACTGATGGCAAGCGCCCGGACGGTCTTACGTTGGTACCATGGGCAAAAGGCCGCAGTCTTGTTTGGGACGCCACTTGTGTGAGTACTTTCGCCCCGTCCCATCTTTATCACACTACTAAGACTGCAGGCGCGGCAGCAGAAAATGCCGCCAAAAGCAAGCGTGCAAATTACGCGAACCTTATACCGGCGTACGATTTTGTCCCCGTCGCTATCGAAACGGCCGGACCTTGGTGCGCTGAGGCCAAGTCCTTAGTCCGAGCTTTGGGACGGCGTTTGAGGGATAGGGGCTGTAACCCCCTTTCTGGTTCTTATTTGGTCCAATAAATTTCACTTGCCGTGCAGCGCGGCAATGCTGCAAGTATATTCGGCACTTTTGGACCAGAGTACCGTAATGGGGCACAGCTTAGTAATTAGTAAGCCTTTTATATATATATTTTTTTTTAATTTGTTTTTTTTTAATTAACGTGTTACCTATGACTATTTCTTGTTTACTAAATAAAAAATTATTTCCAAAAGTTTCCTAGGCTATTTTGGAAACATTCCTCAATGTTCACAATATGCTTATCTAAAACGACTGTTTATTTTGCATTAACTATTGAAATTAAATTAAAAACCCATCAAGCGTTGGACTAGATCTGGCTTGATTTTTACATCAGATGAGATGAGACGCAGCTTCGGTCTGCGAGCAAGACATCGCTATACACGTACACGTATACGTGTCTCGCTCACACCGGTGCTAGAAAACAGAAACGTGCTAAATCAAGGTTCGATAGTGCTCCTAATCCACGACACATATTGGTACACTTTTGTGTAGACTCCAGGGACGTTGATCAGGCCACAGGGCGTTGAGCCGAAGCTCACGATGCCCACTACTTCGAATCTGTCTTCTCTGGGGTACATCAGAGGGCCGCCTGAGTCTCCTGCAAGACAAACAAAAATATAAAGACTGGTTGGAAACAGTAGTAAACGGAAAGAAAGTTAGAAAACACTGAATAGGGATGACGACTAGGTTGAAAAACTATCATCCTATTCAGTCCGTCAGTTAGATTATCCAAAATTATTAGACACGTATTTTTTCCTTACAAACGTTATTTTAATAAATAGGCATACCAAGGGATCACAACTATGCAAGGGGCTACTCAGTCCCCCAATATCTCGGTATCCACTACTTACCTACAAGTTCCTTTGTACTATCAGCCTCATATATTTGAAAATATTGTCAAAGCGCGGAGCGACAAGGCCTCTCTCAGAGCTCTGCGTACTGACAATGACGAGTTCACGTTCAATACGATGTACGCATAAAGACTAGTACAGTCGCCATCAGATATATCGGAGCGTCCGAGGTGTTCACAAATATCTGAACACGCCTCTATTGTCAAGGCGTTAGAGTGCTTGTTCAGATATTTTGAACGCTTCAGACGCTCCGATATATCTGATGGCGACTGTACAGCTATAGTCAGACAAGCCAAGGCTGCAGTAGATTTTCTTTTAATTATGTGCGTCCCTTTTTTTCGGTATGAAAAAAATAGGGCGGCAAATAAATAATAAAAAAATCTGCAGATTATAGTTTACCTTTGCACGTGTCTCTGCCTTTCTCGCCCCCGGCGCATATCTGGTTGTGCCATAACTTCACGCGTCGTTTCGGAACGTCGTAAGCTGGTTGGCAAGACTGTAATATAATTGTTACTCACTGTAATACAAATGTTCATTTTATCATAATGTATTTTGAAAATTAAGGGACTGCTACACGGTCTCGATAATAATCAGCGATCAAAAACATTCGCCAGAAAGCAACGTTGATCGAAATTCCATTATCAGAATTATTTGTACGTCAATTTGCATTACAAGACCACAACCACAATCCCTCGGCATCGAACTGGTTTTATGACAAATTCTTTCACCGCCCAGGCAATTAGACTTTGGAACGATCTCCTACTCCCTATCAGGCAAGCTCGGACCAAGTTCAACTTCTAGCGCATGCTGCGCAAGCACTTTCTTGACAAGCTTTCTATGTCGTCCTCTTAATAATTCACACAAGGTACAGTCAACCAATTGGAACCCTAGGCCACTCTAGAACCATGTCAAAATGACAATGGAACCCTAGGCCACTCTAGAACCATGTCAAAATGACAAGCAGTAAGAGATTTCTAACAATCTGATTTATAGCGTCACTATGACATAGTCCTACAGTGGCCTAGGGTTCCAATTGGTTGACTGTACATAAGGTATATATATGTAGCTATATGTATGTGTATATTTATTTGTGGAAACTTATGAATATAGCTTAATTTTTTTTGTAGTAGGTAAAGTAAATCAAGTCCGTTAAACACTAAAGTCCCTGCACCTACTTAATCTTTCTGGTTTAGGCCATTGGTTGACTGGTAGAGAATGCCTTAAGGCATTAAATCCGCCATTTGTGCCATTTGTATTGTGCAATAAAGTTTTAAATAAATAAATAAACCACTGAACCACAACACGTCGTGCGTTAACCGCGACATGACAACATGTCGACATATTCGGCGTCGTACGTAACCCTTCGAAACATCCGTGTCCGAGTGGCATAGGTCCCAACAAGAATTATGTGAGTGTAAAATTATGAACTATAAAAAGAGAACAAAGAGTGACCGTCCAGTCAAACGGCGAACCGAGTTTGTAGCTGTCTACATACTCGGTTCACAGCCATTGGTATAGGCACGCTTTACACACACACAAATACTTTATAATGTGAACTTATTAAATAAGAATAATTCCGCGCGTGTCCGGTAAAAAGTATGGTTTGTACTTACCTCAATGGTCTTGTAAGGTAAATCGACGTGCAGTTTGACTTCGCTGTTGGAATGAGTTTCATTGTTGGGCCCCCAGCCGGCCGCGAACAGTCGATCAGAGGCCGGAAAATTCTCGGTCACGTCGCTCGTTGGGAGGCAGATGGGCCTAATGAATTCTAAATGTCGAATAGTTTGGTTAGTTTTACCAATTGGATAAGAATGCCAATTTATGCGACAACCATAGTCTGACAAACCAAGTCTGACGGTAGATTTAAATAAAAACTATATGCCTCCCTTTTTTCGGAGTGGCAATACAAGCGTAAGAAAAGCACTGCATGGCTCTCTGACTATTCACGGATGAAAACAGCATGCCTACCACGATCATTGAAAATTGGCATTGACGGGGAAACCTGTTTGTCACTCCAATATGCAAGTATGACAGAGATGGAGATACAAATCCGTAATCGTTCGATTTTCGTGGTATAGGCCCAGGTCTTTAGCTGTCGAATTTGCGGTTTTATTGTTTTGTCTATGCTTTTGCTTTTGCTTTCTATAGTCCTTATAGTAGACATAATTTAGCTTTATGTTTAGTTAGATCTTATGCAAAGAATTGTTGTGTGCTCATTCATTTTCAAACTCCAACGGTAAAAGAGGAGTGCGTTTAAGAAAATCTCAGCATAGTTTGTTGGTTCCCCGCAGATGATGGAGTCAAAACCTGAATAGGGTACGACCTGTTCGATGGGAATTACTAAGCTTGGTACAAACTACACACCATACTGTCCCCTTTTGTTTACCTGTATAAGGTGCAAGCCTGGACAACCTCAGCATAGCGAGGTCGTTCCTCTTCGAGCGATTACTCGGGTCGAAGCCCGGGTGGGCGATGATCCGTTGGATGGGGATGACCACAGGCTCCTCCGTGCAGTCCCAGTCCTCGCCATCTCCACCCTCGACGGCCACGCAGTCCGCGCCAGGGTGGGATATGTCGTATTCGCCGAGACGCACGTTTGCTCTTGAAATAAAAGAAACAGTATTAGAAACTAGTATAGTGTCCGGAAATGAGTATAAGGATCGAGCACGCCACCGCACACTACTCTAGTTATGTCACTTTTTTAATTCTCTATTGCCCTACCATGGCCAAGGAAAGTATCTTACGGTGTCCCAACGTTAGACGCCAAGCCCCTCACACAGTGGCCCGCCGTAGGCACATAGCGTTTTGCGATGAGCACGCCACTGCACACTACTCTAGTTATGTCACTCTTTTTATTCTCTATTGCCTTAACTTGGCCAAGGGAAGTATCTTACGGTGTCCCAACGTTAGACGCCAAGCCCTTCACACAGTGGCCCGACGTCAGCACATAGCGTCCTGAGATGAGCACGCCACCGCACACTACTCTAGTTATGTCACTCCTTTTATTCTCTATTGCCCTAACTTGGCCAAGGGAAGTATCTTACGGTGTCCCAACGTTAGACGCCAAGCCCTTCACACAGTGGCCCGCCGTGAGCACATAGCGTCCTGAGATGAGCACGCCACCGCACACTACTCTTGTTATGTCGCTCCTTTTATTCTCTATGATCGCAAGCCATGGGTACTGATCGATTGATGTTGCGTTTCCACCTGAAAAACGAATGTCGGATTAGATATCTGCATTTTGTCATTTGCTACACTGCTATTAGTTCCTTTGGAAGCGCTTTTTGACGGCGTTTAATCAAGGTTCGTATGCCTGCAGTGCAGTAAGCGAAGTCAGAAGTTTTCAGTAGGCGTGAAAGTGTAATAATTCCATAAAACTAGTAGCTCACTCACTTGACAAATCGTAAGGGAATAAGGTTACCTGTTTTCCTCTGAGTAGGACTCCCTACCTTCTAACTCGCAGAACCCGGTTACCGGATTGAGTGACGACGGGAACCACGCAATGCCTGAGCTCCGCTTCGCAGTACCTACCTACATGCTGCACCAACTCGCTAGCTTCTTACCACCGTTGCCGTCTAGCCCGCAACACCCGTAATGCCGCGGCCGACTCTCAAAGACCGGGCTCTGGTCCGCATCAGGCGCTGTACCCAAAAGTGGCGGAGCGTAGAAATGTTCCTTGGACAACCCGGAGCAGATTTGGCCTAGTTTTAGATCGACTCGTTAAGGGAAAATGTGCTAGATTAGCTCACGCAAAGGTAGGCAGGAATCGTGTTCTATGAGCGCCCCGGCACTGCTACCCACAATCTTGTTGGCACCATTTCCATCTGTCCCACGCTGTACCTACCTACTATCTTATTGCCACCGCTGGTGTCCACACCGCAGCAGCCGCTCCCAGGAATCGGGGGCAATGCGGAAGGCACACATATTCCGAGCTCTGGCTCGGGCCCGCAACACACGAAAAAGCCTGTTGGGCTGTGACATCTGCAGGAAAACGTCATATCAGACTTTATTAACATTCGTATATGATTGTAACATGTATGTAGGTATGCAACACTGACACGTGGCGTGCGCCCTCCTTCAGATTTGTCATTGGCGACTTAGCCAGAATTTTCTATGCTTTAAATGGGTTTAGGTTTAGGTAGAGATAGCAACAGAGAAGGAAAACTTGTAACAAACCCGGCTCGGTGCCAGCCGTTATGCACCTGCAACCGACCCGACTCCGCGCGTATCGACTCGTCGTTCCCGCGGGCCCAGTCGGTAAGGTCGAGAGAGAGCCACAGGTCCTGGGCAACCCTGTGTCTCTTTGTCTGTGTCCCAGGCGATGCAGTGTCTGTGAAGAGGACACTTCACCCACGACGGCTTTGCCGCGTGGAGAACAACACGGGGAGTGGCAGTTACCAGTAATAAGTTCAAACGTATAGGCGTAAGTTAGGACGCTAGGGGTCACTCCTGACAGTGGGAGGGTCCATCGTAGGCCCACTGATCAGTTACCGCCCGCTTAAATCGGGCAGCCCCCGGTCAGTTAGGTACTGATCCGCCTCGGTGTCGGTTTGTTCCTCTTGGGTGTAGGGAGCACTAACCTTCGGTTAGACAGTCGGCGTCGTTACATACTTCACCTGCTGAACAAGAGTCCAAAAGGAAAAATCACACAATCCGCTTATCCATGCGCATTGCGACATGGAATGTCCGTACAATGAGGACAGGCCTCCCGGACACCGTGGGAGGTTCAAGTACCAGCAACGCATGTGATCTGCGTAAGACAGCTGTAATCAATATGGAATTGGATAGGCTTAATGTTTCAGTGGCGGCTCTGCAGGAGACTAGGCTGCCAAATGAAGGCTCACTGCGTGAAGCACAATACACGTTTTTCTGGAGTGGAAAGGGTACTGATGCCGTTCGTGAGCACGGGGTCGGCTTCGCCGTTCGCAATAATTTGCTTAATGCAATCGAAAAGCCTCATGGCATCTCTGAGCGTATCATGGTCTTACGAGTAAACACAACCAGTGGGTACATAACGATAATCTCCGCTTACGCTCCAACACTATCATCAGCGGACGAGGCCAAGGACTCTTTTTACGTTCAGCTACATGAAACAGTGCGCAAGGTTAAATCTTCCGATCGCTTGTACATCCTAGGCGATTTTAACGCAAGGGTCGGTCAAGAGTGTGCTTCGTGGCCTAACTGTATCGGTGAACATGGTATAGGTAAACAAAACGAAAATGGCCAGCGTCTGCTAGAGTTTTGTTCTACAAACCTACTATGCGTTACCAATACTTACTTTAAGGGCAAGGTATCCCGCAAAGTTTCATGGAAACACCCCCGCTCAGGTCACTGGCACCAGCTGGATATGATCCTCTCCAGAAGGAAAGACCTCCGGGAGACTCTCCACACAAGAACATTTCATGGTGCGGAATGTGACACCGATCACTCCTTGGTGGTGGCGCGCATTGCCTTCGCTCAGAAGAAAATCCATTCGTCCAGACCTCCTGGTAAGAAGAAAGTCAACGTTCTTAATACTAGGAATGACGTGATGGTTAGTGAATATGCGGAGTTGGTAAAAGGCGCGCTGCCAACCTGGAGCGAGAATGCACGGGGAGACGACATGTGGGGGAGCATCAAAGCATTGTTGACGGATACCGCCAGCTCAGTTTTCGGCCATCAGGAAACTAAGACCCAGGATTGGTTTGCTGAAAATTTAGAACAACTAAAGCCCTTACTTGACTCTAAGCGCAAGGCTGCACTAGAGCACCGCACAAAACCTACTTCGAAAACACAGGAAGACCTTAAAAGCGCCGCTTCTGTTCTTCAGCGTAATGCACGACATTTTGCGAATGTGTACTGGACTAATGTGTGCTCCAGTATTCAAAAGTGTGCTGATACCGGTAACTTTAGCGGTGTTTATTCAGGCATCAAGCAGGTTTTGGGTCCTGTGCCTAAAAAGACAGCCCCCCTTAAGGAAGTGGATGGTACGATCATCAACGATAGCGTTCGTCAACTTAGACGCTGGGTGGAACATTACACCGAGCTCTACTCGAGTCCAGTTGCTATAGACTCAGAGGCCTTAGAACATGCGCCCAAACAAGCAATATGGACCGAACTAGATGCTCCACCTTCTATGGAGGAATTCCAAAGGGCTGAAAAGCAGCTGAAGCGTGGGAAGAGTCCAGGCAGCGATGGTGCTCAAGCCGACATCATAAAGCTTGAGTGTGTGCGTCCAATTCTGCACAGTCTGTTGTGGAAATGTTGGGAAGAGGGTAAATTCCCACAGGATATGCGCGATGCTAATATTGTCACGCTGTATAAGGGGAAGGGTGACCGTGGCGATTGCAATAATTACCGCGGTATCTCTCTCCTTAGTATCGTGGGCAAGTTATTTGGAAGAGTAGTTTTGTCCAGGCTACAACAACTTGCCGATCGCGTATATCCCGAGAGTCAGTGTGGATTCCGCGCCCAGCGTTCCACAACGGACATGATTTTCACATTTCGGCAATTACAGGAAAAGTGTAGGGAGCAAAGAACACCCTTGGTGGTTGCATTCGTTGATCTGAATAAGGCTTTCGACACCGTTAGCAGGGAAGGACTTTATTCCGTATTAGAACACGTTGGATGCCCACCAAAACTCTTGAGTCTTGTGAAGTCCTTCCATGAAGGTATGAAAGGTGCAGTGGTATTCGATGGCACCGTTTCTGACCCATTCTTTATGCGTAGGGGTGTTCGGCAAGGCTGCGTTTTGGCACCTACCCTGTTTGGTATATTCTTTTCAATACTGCTTAAAATTGCTTTTGGTAACGACCAACAGGGTATTCATTTCCATACAAGAGCTGACGGAAAACTATATAATATTTCCCTCCTTAGGTCAAAGCAAAAACGAGACGATTTGTTCGTTGACAATTTGCTTTTTGCTGATGACGCTGCCTTCATCGCCACGTCGCAGTGCGAGCTCCAAATCATTATGGACAAGTTTTCTCGTGCCTGTGCTCTGTTTTCCATGTCCATCAACAACCGGAAAACTGTTGTACTGGCTCAAGGGTGTGCGGAAATACCGACGATCCAATTGGATGGCGCCCCGTTGGAATCAGTCGACAAGTTTTGTTACCTCGGGTCGACGGTGACTAGCAATCTCTCACTGGATGCAGAAATCGACGTTCGGATTGGAAAAGCGGCTACAATGTTTGGGAAGTTAAGTACAAGAGTATGGCATAATAAACACCTAACCAGGAAAACCAAAATGGTAGTTTACCAAACATGCATCCTGAGCGTACTCTTGTACGGCGCTGAGACCTGGACATCGTATGCCAAACACGAACGTCGTCTTAACGCTTTCCACATGCGCTGCATCCGGAACATCCTGGGTATACATTGGAAAGACAGAGTCACAAACGAGAGGGTGCTTGAGATTGCACAGCTGCCCAGCCTCTTTGCGCTGCTTAAGCAGAAACGCTTACGCTGGCTGGGGCATGTGCACCGTATGCAACCTTCACGTTTGCCGCGGCGTGTTTTCATTGGTGCTGTAGCTGATGCCAAGAGAGGCGTAGGTCGGCCGTTGTTACGGCATAAGGACTGCGCTAAGCGTGACATGCATGCGTTCAGCATTCCGGTTCACAGGTGGGAGGAGCTTGCCGAGGACAGAAATATATGGCGCAAACTGGTGTTCGAGGGACGAAAAATCCACGACGAGGCTTGGTTTAAAACACTGGCAGATAAACGAGCAAAGCGTCATCACCCTGACACCAGTTCACCACAGGCACAATACACATGCCAGGTGTGCGGTCGTTCCTGCCGCTCCCGTATTGGCTTACATAGTCATGCAAAACGCTGTCTCTCTACCTGAACACTGTTTTCATAGTCTGTAATAGACTTACAGGCCTTTGATAAAATGGGTTTAATGCATAAATAGCCGGGTATCAAGATGTGGTTTACGCACGGGCTGCCGGTGTGCAAGCGTGATAACAGTATATGTATACATCTGATGTGATAACCTCGAAGGATATTTGATCCTTATCAAAAACAGAGTTAGTAGGTCAAAGTCGTCAAACCGGCGTAGCCAAAGCTTACCTTATGCTGTTAACATAAGCTTTATCGTCATCCGTGACCGATGGAGACTGCAACCTCCTCGTTATATGCTCGCACTTGAATACATTAACACACTGTCCCTGGCTGCCCTCTGGTGTAAGGCAGGCATCGCTGGTTGCACAGCACACCTAAAATCCAAGCAAGTATATTGTTATTTAACGAATGCATAATTAATGACCCGAGCATTTGAAATATTCCAAAATTAAACCACTAGCGTAGCGAGTGGTTCAATAACTGGAATCTTGAGCTTTACGATACGAGGGTCTCAAGGCACGAGAGTTGAACAAACTTTGCCGCCGAGTGTAATTCAACATTTTTCCCCTCACTATTGCGAGGAAAATACAGACTACATACGATTATAAATCTTATCCACATGTAAGTTATCTTGAAGAAACCATGAAAAATCAATTTCAAAATTTGTCATAGAGTAGGCACGCTCCTGATACTTAGATATTGCCAACAGCTTACCAAGTGCGGGATAAGACATGCGGAGTAGAAACCTTTTCGGTGACGCTAATTCTAACCGTACTGTCTTTTATATTTTTGTACACTGAAGCGTCCCGAATAAACGTTTTCTTTCTTTCTTTCTTTCTTACATGACCAATTTAAGGTGTGACCTCCGATTGCGCATATTTACTATGGGCATATAGGACTCACTTATACTGGACTGGTGGTAAGTGATAGGAATTAGATTACTTTGTCCCACATGTGGATAAAATGCGTTTTTCCTCGCTAGTTTTAAAGGACAAAACAGCGCTTTCCGAGCTAGTAAGGGGAAAATTCTTTTGTTAGGTGGGAGTTCTTTCCTCAGCAAACGAGAAAGCAAAATTCAAGTGAGATGACAATCCGCAGTGCTCTGTCACTCATATCGTTAATATACAATATCTTACCATTCCTTGTTTTGCGACTAACTAAATGTGGCCCCACCGCAACTAAATGTCACATGTGCTGTCTTTAGATAAAAGGGCGTTAGCGCCTTATTGACACCGACAATAAGTAACTTATTGTGTACTCGTATAGTGGACGTTATGACAATCTTTCGCATGATTTTGCATCCCACATGCGAGCCCGATCGATTAATAAAATGGAGCCTTGAAGATTCAACTAGTCAATCTTCTGAAGGATCGGCAATACGGTATCCGGTGTTCTTGTGTAGTATTTTGTTAAAAATGTTTTTGGAATAACCTACTCTACTCAAAGAAGGTACCTTAGGAAGTCCGTCTGCGAACCCACACCCAGATCTCTTTAGGAACTCCGTCTCAAACGGAGTGTTGCTTGGCTTGTTGACTAGTTTCCTGAGCTCTGGGCACTCTACTATAGCCTTGCATTCACCTTCTTTGCCGTCGGGGGTTAAACACCTAGGATCTATAGTAAAAAAACATATTTTTTAATAATATTAAAGCACATTATTGCACAAATCGACCTAGTCCTAGTAAGCTCATTAAGATTTGTGTTGGGTGTACTTAATATATACGATGATATAATAAATAGACAAACAGCTAAATATTAGTAAACATCCATAACTTAGAGACAAATATCCATGATGAACTCCGAAAAAATGCCCTCCCAAGGAGCTGAATCCGGGCCTCCCAGCTCCGTAGGGTCACAACCATCTATATAGGTTAGGTTAAGAAACCGTTATACGTAGGTACACATTGGTGGTGTTATGTTCTGTATGAATATTTAAACACATAACCGTCTAGTTAATGAAAACATAAAAAATATTGCCCATTTTAGCCATAATTTAAAAACTTTGCGGCGAGAACAAGGAAAAACATATCTTTAGAACAGGTTTACTTACGCCAGTTACGCCCATAAACGAAATGTAACAAACTCAAGGTTATTGCTGTTATAAGCCATATTGGCGGCATTTTCACTTTCCACTTGTTTCCACAGTTATAATTTACTGGTGTAATAGACGGCTAATAATCAGCGTGTAATCTTCTAAACCTACATATTTTAACATGACAACCGGTCAAGCAAGTATGATCGCTGCGTTCGGAACTCTTGACATCTAAGACCGGAATTTTGCAAGCCAACTAAGTTAGGTATTATTTATAGAATGTTGCAATAAGGAATAATATTAGGTAGGTATTTGTTTTGTGCGTGAACTTCACGTTGTTTTTGCCAAGCCGTGCGTTGTTGTGACTTACAATTCCCTCACAATTTACATCGCACATACTTAGCCACGATAATTAAGGACTTGCACCTACACTTGCACCTACACTGGATTCGTCTTAATAACAGAAACGTAGGTACGTAGAACAAATAACGAACGATAGATTGATAATCTTAAATGACGGAGCATGTAATTTGGTAACTTGACTTCCTTACTTAAAAACATGAATCAAAACATCACTACATAGTATAAAACAAAGTCGATTTCTCTGTCCCTATATCCCTATGTATGCATAAATCTTTAAAACTACGCAACGGATTTTGATGCGTTTTTTTAAATAGATAGTGTGATAAATTGAAAGAGATGTCATATACTAAAGAAAAAGTGACCAAGGTCCCCGGTGAGCAGGGCTGGGATCGAACTAGCGACCTCCTCGCGTCTGCCGCGAAAGCAGGAGGTCGCTGGTTCGATCCCAGCCCTGCTCACCGGGGACCTTGGTCACTTTTTCTTTTAGTATATGACATCTCTTTCAATTTATAATTTATATATAGTAGTGTGACTACTTAAAAAAACACAAAAACATGAATCAAAACATTTTATTACATTTAATAAATGATTTGATTCGTGCTTTATAATTGTATAGATAGTGTGATTCGAGAGGAAGGTTTATATGTATAACAATAACCCGTGCGGAGCCGGGGCGGGTCGCTAGTTTATTAAAAATAATAGTACATTACTGCAGAGACCGTGAAGTAAGGGATTGCAGGACGAGTACGTGGTAGATCGCGATGGACAGTTTTTGCTCTAGGAACGAACTGGAGCGGGATCAAGACCCCTTTCCTGCGACCCAGCTCCCTGAGAAAGCTTTTAGCCTCTGATAGATAAATAAATACATACCTCTATATAATATGTAAATACCTATATACCTATATATAAATTGTCCGTAACTCAGAAAGGAATATTCGTGATAAACACACAAATAAATGCCCTTACCTGGGACGAAGGTGAAGAGTTTCGTATTTAGGGTCGTTAAGAGCCCGATATATAAAGACCGATTCAGTTGAAGTTCTTGCCATGACTTTTCATAGTTACAAAAACATTTTTACATGTTTTAATACAAACATTGAAAGATCATTTCAATTGAAATAGAATATGTAAATGAACAACTTTTTCAAAATTGTTGTCAGTTTTTGAAAAATACACCATTTTCTAACAGCTGTTTTACTATTTTTTGATGAGCGAGCTTCAAACATGGTTTTCGACCCTATTGCTATTGAATCTAAATAAAACAGTTTTTTTCTTGCTCAGTATATAGTTAGTCTTCTACGGAATAAATGAAACAGTTTTGAACATTTTCACACAAAATTATCGAGTATTTTTTTTATTTGGTAAGTTTTGGTATAGAAGGCATATATAGAAGGCTCAAAGTCACCCAAAGGGCAATGGAGAGAGCTATGCTAGGAGTCTCTCTGCGAGATCGTATCAGAAATGAGACCATCCGCAGCAGAACCAAAGTAACCGATATAGCTCTCCGAATCGCTAAACTTAAGTGGCAGTGGGCGGGGCACATTGCACGTAGAACCGATGGCCGTTGGGGCGGAAAGGTTCTCGAGTGGCGACCGCGTACCGGAAGGCGCAGCGTGGGTAGACCCCCCGCAAGGTGGACTGATGACCTGGTGAAGGTCGCAGGAGTCCGCTGGATGCGGGTGGCGCAGGACCGGTCATTGTGGAAATCTTTGGGGGAGGCCTATGTCCAGCAGTGGACGTCTTTCGGCTGAAATGATGATGATGATGATGATGAAGTTTTGGTAGAAATACACGAACATTAACCAAGTTTCCTGGCTAAACAGTAACTTTTTTTACATAAATGAATATGCAGTTATAATATTACTTTAGGTAATACTCTATCCAAAAATTATAAATAGTGTATATCTTTCTCTATAATGTTTTTTTCTCTTAAACTGCACTTGAAATCACGCTGTTTAGCGTTATAAAATATGCGACGTTATAACTTTGGCTTCACATCCTTCGGGTGCTCGCAGAGAGAGGTCATGTCGCTCCGCGCTCTGACAATACATATATACAAAAATGAGAGACTCAGATTATTGAGGAACGTGTAAGTAGTGGATATCGAAAAATTGGGTGGCTGAGTAGCTCCTTGTATAGTTGGAATCCTTTGGTATGCCTATTTATGAAGATAACGTGTAAATGTTGTATTTTCGCGTTATTGTGCAAAAGTCGTATCTCGCGCGTATTTGAACATACGCCGGACTCTTAAGTAATGTTTTCTTATGTTTTATACAGCAGGAAATCATGTGTCACAGTATGAAAAGATCCTAATACACATAATAACATACATATTCTTCCGCAGGTGTCATGATCCTAGTCCATGGTGACGACCGTGGCCTGGTCCTGCCTCCCCGCGTAGCCGACATCCAGGTCATCGTAGTACCCTGCGGCATCACCGCCAGCACCAGCGACGAGGATCGCAGGAAGCTCATGGACGAATGCAGCAAGCTGGTTGGAGAGCTGGTAGACGCTGGAATCAAGTCGGAAGGCGACTTCAGGGATAATTATTCACCTGGGTGGAAGTTCAATCATTGGGAGCTCAAGGTAGGTAGACTGATACGAGTGCGATAATCATCAGATATATTAGAGCGATGTTTATATTTTAATTAATTACCTAGCAATAATAGATTGTCATTAATATTTTATGTTAAATGTCATTAACATATATACGTATACTTATCTACAATACTGAAGAGCGGATTCTCCTGATACAGGTATAGGTATATTTATGTACTTACAAGGAGAATCCAATCATGATTTTACAATTCTGTATCATGTTTAACCTAGTAAACTTTATTTTTTATTTTTAGGGTAGTTATAAAAAAAGTTAACGCAGATACATTGAGAGAAGATTTATCACATATTTTAATTTATTTTCAATAAATAATTAAAAGTTTAGTTACTGGGACATGTGAGGTATTATTTGAAGGGGCTAGATTTGCACGTTCTGGAACAATATTTTTTTTCAATTAAAAATGTTTGGTTTTTAAACGAATATGTAAAAAAATACCATTCCCCCCTTTATAAGGGAAAAATATTATTTTTTACGGAACTTTAATATTATGGGAGATATTTACTAAGAGGTTCGAATTGATTTCCCCGAATTTGAAGTTAAGCGACACAATTATAGTTAACTTGAATCTTCTAAATTTAAACTTAAATTCCTGTCCAAGTATCGATCTGATAATGTAGGTAAGTATAACACGTTTGTATTTTTATTATTATCAGGGTGTCCCGGTCCGCGTGGAACTAGGGCCTAAGGACCTGGCCAAGGGTGAGCTGGTCGCAGTCCGCCGACTCACGGGAGAGAAGCTGACCTTCAAGCGGAACACCGCCCCCAAAGACCTGACGGATCTACTCGAGAGGACGCACCATGAGATGTTCGCCAAGTGAGTAGTTTAATCAAATCTATGGAATCTTATAGTCTGAAAGGCCAAGGCTGCAGTAGAATTTTTGTTAATTCATGTGCGTCCCTTTTTTCGGTAGATATGAGGAAAGTAGGGATGAAAAATGGTGGGGGAGGAGGAAAAAAAAGAGGCATATAAATTCTACTGCAAGCTTGGCTTGTCAGACAATATCTTAGTTTAATTAACTTAACTTTATGTGATGTGACGCTTAGAACAGACCTTGTCCTCTAAGATGTTCTATTATTTTTATCCGGAATATCAAATTTGGCCAGCGAGGGGCCAGTAGCCAGGCTCAATGGTTAATTTTGGAATATAATACTTTAAACATTCGCTATAAACATAGAACGGATCTATCGCGAATGTAGTTAATTTACCTTAATATACCAACGTTTCGACACAGAATTCATGTGTCACGGTCTCGGCTTGACTCAGGACCCACGGTCCACTAGCGCCCCTAGCGGAAAATCGACTCGCTGTAATCCTCATTAAGCTTGTAGAGTGTGAGTTTGGTACTGAGCTATTTTGAAATGTCCAAACTTTATCTGAGTATGATTCGATGCGCCAATTTTATCCTTTATTAAATTTAAATCATGTTTGCAGGGCAACGAAGGAACGCGACGAGCGTCTGTCGTCGGTGACCAAGTGGGAAGATTTCACAGCAGCGCTCGAGAGAAAACACATTCTTCTTGCGCCATTCTGCGGAGAGATATCTTGCGAGGACAACATTAAGAACGACAGTGCCAGGTATACCTCCTTCTCTATAGTTAAGGAAACGAAAGAGCGCGATGATCGTCGGTCATAGGTGACCAAGTGAGAAGATTTTCTTCTCGCGCCATTCTGTGGAGAAATCTCTTGCGAGACCAACATTCAGAACGACAGCGGCAGGTATACTCATATCCTTTCTCTCTATAGTTAAGGCAACGTAAAACCGGGCTGAAAGTCTGTGGGACCAATTGGCAAGATTTCACGGTTGGGCTGGGGAAGAAACACATCCCGCTTGCAAATGTGTTTGTTGATGACAGCGCTATCTCTCTCGCCATACCGGAACCCCTAAGTGGTTTGGATGGAAGTACTAAGCAGCATCGCTTGTACTTAGAAAAATGGCCACAGGCGTCTTGTCTGTTACTAAGATTGCATATACTCGAGAAATTCGTCGGCATTTCGATAAGACCAGTTGGCCTAGTAGTTATGGCGCTAGCCGCGTAAGCTGAAGACCCGAGTTCGATCCTCGGATTGGCCTTCGTCGGTGTTGGTCTTTTTCTTTAGTATATGACATCTATTTTCAATTTATAATGTGCAAGTTAGTATTGCCTTCACATTAGTCACTTTTTCTGGCAAGTGCTACTGCGTACATTAAACAAGGTTCGGCCACGTTAAGCGTTTCTTGGATTACGACTTTATGGCTATGACAATAAGATTCAATATGAACTTATTGAGAAAACAAAATATGTAGCATGGTGGTCCCTAAATTTATACCTGGGAGAAGTATGGCACGTGCGTAAGAAATAATGTATTTTTAATCTTTTTTCTTAGGAAATAGAGTTGATAATGGCAAAACAGTTGAGTGTAGTTCAAGTTTTTTGCATATTCGGCGCCGGCGCCTCATAGACAGATAATGCAAATCAAATCAAATCAAATCAAAATATTTTAATAACAATTGTTACATGTCCCATTTACAGTTCATAATAAATAACTTTGTACATCAGAAATATTTTTTATAATGTCATATAAGTATTTTAATTATAATTTTATTTATAAATTATGAATATGTTATCTATTAAATTATAACTGAAGAGGAAGATTAAAATAGTCTTCATACTCATAAAATAGCTCACTCATAAGCCACGTTTTCAGTTTAAGTTTAAAAGCTGCGAAGGTAGCTGCATTTCTTATTGTTTCCGGTAAGCGGTTGTAAACAGCGGGTCCTAAGATGTACACAGATCTCTGTGACTTTGCAAGTCTGTGTGTTTCGGCGACCAGTCTGTCTTTGTGTTTGTTACTCCGGAGGGGGTAGTTTATATTTTCACCTTTACATTTATATATATCTATATGTTCGCGCGTAAATACTGCCACTTGATATATATAGACGCAGGGCAGGGGCATGATTCCGAGATTTCGGAAGAGCTCACGCGCCGGCGCATCCGTTGGTTTGCCAGCCAAAGCGCGGACAGCACTCTTCTGTATGGCAAATACGCGTTTCCAATCAGCGGCGCGGGCCCATAGCTCAGCTCCATAAGTGAGGATTGAGTGCACCGTTGCAAAATAGCATTCCCTCACCGCGCCTCGTCCTGCAGTTTGCGTCAGTCTTCTCAATGCGAAGCACGCGCGCCCCAGCCTCCCGCACACGTCGTCTATATGTGCTTCCCAGGTCAGCGCGTTGTCGAGCTGAAAACCGAGGAGGCGTGTTCGGGCAACGTGCTGTATAGGGGCACCACCCGCACACACCCTCAAGGTTGGACTGGTGTGGCCGTTCAATTTGAAGGTTGTGAAGCAAGTTTTGTCCTTATTTAAAGCCAGGCCGTTCAGTTGGAACCACTTGTGCAATTTTTCCGTCACCAGATTAAGGGCCTCTTCCAAGTTCTGCTCAGCGGTAGTGCTAACGACTGCTGTGACGTCCTGACGTCATCGGCGTACATAAATAACTCTGTGCCTGGTATCGCCTTTGGCAAGTCGTTCAGCAGGATACTGAACAAGGTGTTTGCCATTGTTGAATACAATTACTTTGTTGTACGCTAATCCGTAAGGGCTCAGCTGAAAAGATACTATACTATCTTTTGTTTCACAGGACGGATGACGACTCAACAACGGACGTGAAAGCGCCCGCAATGGGCGCCAAGTCCCTGTGCATACCGTTCGAGCCGCGCGCGCTCACCGCCGCCGACCGCTGCATCCACCCCGCGTGCAGCAACAAGCCCAAGATGATCACGCTCTTCGGCCGTAGCTACTAACTCGAGTTCAAATATATGCATATAAAAGTTTTTATATTCATTGAAATTAAACACTTTAGAACGGATTAATCGCGTTTATTAACACCATGATCCTACGTTTCGAGCCCTTTACAGCACTCGTTTACTCCGTTAATCCGTTCTAAAGTGTTTAATTTCAATGAATAACAATCGCGGTAACAGAAGACAATTTTTATATTCAGTTAATAAATTATTGACAATAGCTACCTGTGTTTTTGTCTGAGAAAAATCCTACTTCAACCTTTCGGCAGTTAACGATTCAAGATACTATTACATGATACGTTTTTTAGAGGCCGATCATTGCCTTCCCCTGCCCCTCCCTAAGTTCCCTTTCGTCGATTAAACAAACGGGGCGAGGCGGCCGATCGGCCCCTAAAACACGTCATGTTATACTAGCATTACTTTCATTTAGCAAATAAGATAACCCTAGACTATCTAAGTTACTGTGCATCCGCTCGGCGTGCAACAATAACCCCAAGATGATCACGCTCTTCGACCGTAGCTATTACAAACTCAAGTTCAAATCTTGGTGTTGTATTTTATATTCAGTTGATAAATTATTGACAATACCTACCTGTGTTTTTGTCCTACTTGAACCTTTTGACAGCTTATGATTTAGCAGATTTTAAGATAACCTTAACTTACTGTGCATCCACCTGGAGTGACACAACAAGCCCAAGGTCGTCACTCTCTTCGGCCGTAGCTGCTAACTCACGTTCAAATATCTCATATTGAGTTTTAGACCAAGAAAATTAGGTCAATACTAATAATAATAATCTCTATTGGGACCGATCTATCATCACCGACAGGACTCTTGGAGCCAATAAGCCTGATATCGTGCAGGTTGATCGATCGCAGCGTCGGGCCGTACTCGCCGACGTCACCATCCCCCATGACGAGAATCTCGTGAAAGCCGAGAGGGACAAGTCCAGTAAGTACCTAGACTTGGCTCACGAGATAACCGCCATGTGGGATTTTAACTATAAAACTCTCGTGAGACTCGAACATATTAAATAATATTTAAAACGGGTCACTCACGTAATTTAGTCGATTTTGTGTTGCGAACACATCGGCGCGTCGTCGATCGGCTGCAGTGGAAAGGTTGCCCTTATACCTGCCGTACATTAAGGGCGTGACGGATAAAATCGGACACTTGTTACGCCGTAGATATTGCATCAAGACGATTTTCCGTCCAAACACTCAGCTGAGACACTGGTTGCGTTCGCCGAAGGACAAGGAGCCCTTAAATGGTCCTGGGGTATATATGATTCCGTGTTCTTGTGGAAAGAATTATATTGGAGAGACCGGCCGGAATATTTCTACGAGACTCACAGAACACATACGTAGTATGAAAAACCGAGATGGCCGTGGTTCTGCGGTAACGGAACACGTATTGGACTCGGATTCGACGCACTATATTAGGTTTGATAGGGTAACCGTGTTGGCTAGAGAAAAATTCGTAGTTCAGCGGAAAATACGGGAGGCTATTGAAATAAGTCGTCATCCGAACTTCAACCGTGATTGTGGTTGGTCAGTGCCTCCCAGTTGGAAAACGGTTTTGGGTACCGCGTCAGTGGACTGTGTGAACGTGCCCTTAGCGAGTGACGTAGTGAGTGTTGTTTGCAACCCGGTTGGCAAAAGCGATGATAATGAGAACGAGGGTAGATCGTCCGCCGTGTCGCCCCCCGCGCCGCTCCCACCGCCAGCTGCAAGTACCAGAGCAGATAGGGCATTAGCCCGCAGTGTACGACTTGCCTCTGTCGCGAGTGGGCGCTCCTGATGACGTTCTTCGTAAAGAACGAAACATGTCGAGCGAAAATCGACTAAATTACGTGAGTGACCCGTTTTAAATATTATTTAATACGCCATGTGGGATGTTGACTCGACGATCATTGTCCCGATAGTCGTTTCAGCGAACGGTCTCATAGCGAAGAGTCTCGACCAACATCTTGAGACTCTCGCTAGGTGGATGGATCAAGGGTCAGATGCAGAAGGCAGTAATCCTGGAGACGGCGCGTATAGTCCGGCGGTTCCTTTCTCTGCGGCCCTAACCGCACCGGCAGCCTGGGCCCTGCTCCGTTGCCGGCGGCACTCTAGGTTAGGTTTTTTATAATGTGTTTAATGTTTATGTTTTATATATTGTTTTATATTTTACTTTTATAAACATATTGTAAAAGCCTAACTTAGGAATAAAGATAGTAAGGAGACATTATCTTCTTTGTCAGTTTGTTGTTTGCTTGTTTCACAGACGACCTCAACTACTCATGAGTCATGATGTCATGTAAGACTTGTCGCCAGAATGCATATGCAGCCCCATACTAATTTACTATAGGAGCATGACCGCTTATTTCACATACTCGTACATATAAAATGGTATAGGATACTAGTCTGTTGTGCTGATAGAATAGTAGAACTTTACGAGTAAAACTAGGCATATATGTGACTGTGTAGTCTGTGGTTTGTTTGCTCTTTGTCATTCAGCATGCCTACCACGAACATCGAAAACTGGCATTGGCGGGAAAACCTCTTTGTCACTCCAATAAACAAGTGTGACAGAAATGGAGATACAAATCCCCAATCGTTCGATTTTCATGGTATAGCTACAGAAGAATGTTATAATAAAAACAGATAGTAAGAAATATATTTTATTTTTGTACTTTGATAATTTATCAAAATATGATCAAATTATACTAAAATTATGAAATATTTTTTAAGCTATTCAGCACTATTTACGTTATTGTTACGAATCTATGCGCCATTTCTGCTTCAAGAAATGAATGTTATTGGCTATGCTGTAGTGCAACAAGAAAGCTTTTGTGTTGAATGAGATAAGCAATCTTAAAAATCTTATTATTGGATATTTCTTCAATTCCTAAGTTATAACAAAAAACTTTGAAGTTTACTTTGTTGCTACTTTTACATGAAGTTATATAATTTGATTTATATTTTTAATTCACATCACAGTCATGTTTAATTTAGACAGGTGTTGAAAAAAAGTAAGTATGATCACGGGCAAACCTAATTGCCCAATACTGCTGCACTGCGAGAGTCTGCATTCTACCACCAGTAGAATACAGTGGTAGTGTTGATCTTTGATTTTTTCTTTTATTAATTTTATTGTAATGTGTTTTTGTTACATGAAATAAATGATTTTGAATTTGAATTGTGTTCAGTCCATAAATGGTCCATTACTGCCTAAATTTTGTTAGTAGAGAATGCTTACTCCATACATAGTTAACAACCTATCAAAAATAAACTCAATGCAAGCATTGTGAAACTGACTAATATATAATATGTTAGTCATACAGAATTTTAAATGTTATATGAGACACTCCAAGCAGTAATCCTCCTCCAACTCCATTGACAAATTAAATATTCTTGCTTTCAGCAAACTTCTGCATATTTTCTTCAAGTAGCTCAATTCTCCTTTTCTTAGTATTTAATATCTGAACAAACTTCCCATACAACACAGACTCTAAGGAAGTCTTAATATCTACATATTTCTCCATCTCCTGCTTGCATTTATCCAATTCCGCTGTCAATGTGTTGGTTCTCTCATTTATATCTGTTACAGCTTGGAGTAAGCTCTTGTTTTCTTCCAATAAGAAATCTATCAAAGCGTCTTTAGATTCAGGGGCATCGAGTTGCAAGGGTACCGATCCATGGATTATGGTGGCACTACCTTTATATCTCTTTCTCCAAACAAAAGTAGCTTCATCATCACCGTTCTCATTAAAAGAGTATACAAACTCATCAGTATTGCCTACCAAACACTTTTTAACATTTTTCAAGTATTCTGGTTTAGTTTCGTCGGTTTTGTCCCTGTATTCGTCGGCCGACTTAGCGGAAAACCAGCCAGACCATGTGCGTTCCCCTTCGTGCAATTTTAAGTGAAAAACTTCGGTTTCGTTGTCTTTCCATGTAACTTTTATGTAAATAATTCGATCATTTATATTGATTTTCGTTAGGAATGTGTCGTTTTCCATATTTAGATCCATTTTACTAGCATTTTACGTGCGTTTTATTTTTGTAATTCTGAGAAACACCCACAGACTGAAATACCAAAAGTCCAAAACAATTTGTGAATTTTGTGATTGATTGTGCTACTGCTACAGTCAGTGACACTGACAGTGACATTGACATATTGCAGTGTTGCCACCGCTCCGAGTACAATTTTATAATTTGAAAATTCGTAGAGTCAAACAAACCACATTATCTCTTCCAAGCAAATGAAATGTCAAACTTTAAAGTGTTATGTTAACGGTCAACTTTCTACGTGCTTCTATGTAATTATGTCGTCTACTTAACACTGTCACAGTTTGTGCTATCGAAATCTAGGAAACTTGGCATAGACGGACTCAAGAAAAAAAAATATTTGTGCTTTGCAACGGGACAAGGCCTTATTACACGGAAAGTCCAATCGGATTTCTCATTGAACACTGAATTGGCAACACTGTTCGTCCAAGGCTATCGGGCTTCAGCCCCTCATTCACGGCAGTCCGCCGGCACTCCGGCATGGCTGGATGTAGCGGACACACGGTGTGCAAGTGGCCCAGCCTGGCAGTCCAATTCGCACTTATTCGTTGAAAGATGCGCAGCGCTGCGTTTTAGCGCATACACTGTACTCGAATTAAAAAAAACCCGCCATCTCTTATGTCATTTTTAATAATGAATAATTCACATTTTTTGCATTGTTGCATTTCTCAATTGTTTATTATCATAATTTAGTGCAATTCGGACTGCAAGGAGGTGGGCGGAGCTAGCAGGATGTTGCCGTACGGCACGCATCCGGCAACGACATTCACGATGCTATATTACCGTGCGTTTACATGCTCGGGCTCTCGGCCGAATGTTTCGGCCATGTTAGTACACGATCATTCGAGACAGACTATATAGAGAAAACTTAAGCCAGACCAGAGACAATTTAAGTACTTTTTCAGGTAGTTTGGTTGAGTTAAAAGGTGTCTTAAATAATTTAACTTCGGGTGAACCTATTTAAAAAGTGTCTTAAATGGTTTCAATAACCAAAGCTATTTAAAACACAGTTTAACTCACTGAAACTACCTGAAAAAGCTTAAATTGTCTATGGTCTGGCTTAAACTTAATCCATATAGTCTGTCTCGAATGAGCGTGTACTAGGGTGGGCCGAATCATTCGGCCGAGAGCCCGAGCATGTAAAAGCACCATTACGTGCCGGAGGTGCCGGCGGACTGCCGTGAATGAGGGGCTTTATGGTGCTTTTACATGCTCGGGCTCTCGGCCGAATGATTCGGCCCACCCTAGTACACGCTCATTCGAGACAGACTATATAGATAAAATTTAAGCCAGACCATAGACAATTTAAGCTTTTTCAGGTAGTTTCGGTGAGTTAAACGGTGTTTTAAATAGCTTTGGTTATTCAATCTATTTAAGACACTTTTGAAATAGCTTTACCCGAAGTGAAATTATTTAAGACACCTTTTAACTCAACCAAACTACCTGAAAAAGTACTTAAATTGTCTCTGGTCTGGCTTAAGTTTTCTCTATATAGTCTGTCTCGAATCATCGTGTACTAACATGGCCGAAACATTCGGCCGAGAGCCCGAGCATGTAAACGCACGGTTAGACAGATCAAGGTCATCTACATCCGGTGGGACTTCTCGTATAATAAGGCCTTATAAGTCATAAGGCCTTAATCAACGTACCTTTTCACCGTGCGTTTACATGCTCGGGCTCTCGGCCGAATGTTTCGGCCATGTTAGTACACGATGATTCGAGACAGACTATATAGAGAAAACTTAAGCCAGACCAGAGACAATTTAAGTACTTTTTCAGGTAGTTTGGTTGAGTTAAAAGGTGTCTTAAATAATTTCACTTCGGGTAAAGCTATTTAAAAAGTGTCTTAAATAGTTTCAATAACCAAAGCTATTTAAAACACCGTTTAACTCACCGAAACTACCTGAAAAAGGTTAAATTGTCTATGGTCTGGCTTAAATTTTATCTATATAGTCTGTCTCGAATGAGCGTGTACTAGGGTGGGCCGAATCATTCGGCCGAGAGCCCGAGCATGTAAAAGCACCATCAGATAATTAAAATTTCGAATGGAATGAATGAACTACTTTTTTGTTTTTGTTTTTCCATTCTAAATAATGTAAGTACCTAAATCTGAGGAGTGTTTCGCGATTTTTCTCAAAGAGCTAAATACTTGGGGCTTTCTGATAATCAAAATGATATTAAACCGGTATGTAAGTTATACACATGTGTTGGAAAACGAGTCGTCTAAGGAATAAATGAAACATTTTTTTCCACTTCCATATGTTTTTTCTAAAAATATACATTTAGCTAGAGCAAATTTAAGAAAAAATGCCAAAGTTTAGCAAGTAAATATATTTTATATACCCCCAAGGTATATATTTTATGCTTAATGTACGTTTATGAAACTAAATTAGGTGATAGAAAAATGAATACTAAAAAATCAAGTTACAATATTGTGTGAATCAACTATCGCGCAAAACAAGCTCAGTAAGAATTGTGTTTTTGTTTTTTGTATACTAAATAATCATATATACTCGTATTTATAAAAAAAAAATCTTGCAAAACCAATACTTCATACTATCTTAGCAATAATAATTGCAATTTATATACGTTATTTCATTATTAACGATTTTCACTTTAAAAAGTATTCCGGTCTCTTAACCTTCGGGTTGGAAGGTGAGATCGAGACATAGAGATATTAATGTTGAGATGTTTAGCTGGAAGTATGCATGATCATATGGATTATTCTGATTTTGTGTCTTATATTGACAACCCTAGTGGGTTGTAATAATATAAATGACGATGACGAATGTATTCTGGGCAAAGTAGCCATGATAAATATAGACGAAAATAAAAAAATAGACTTGGCAATTAATGAATGATTTAGAACACACGTAAAGAAAAGATTCTTTATTTAATAGACATTAAAAAAATGTTTCGAATAACTATTTAAAATATAACTAACAAAATATATATGTACAGTAAGTTACAAGTTACCTACCTTAAATATAAAATATGTATACCCTTGATGCATTGTACCTAAGATGCTGGCAACATCGGCATTTCCTCGTTGTATCGCAATTCGCAATGCTGATACGGTGTGCGAGGAGGTCATGGTGCTTTTACATGCTCGGGCTCTCGGCCGAATGATTCGGCCCACCCTAGTACACGCTCATTCGAGACAGACTATATAGATAAAATTTAAGCCAGACCATAGACAATTTAAGCTTTTTCAGGTAGTTTCGGTGAGTTAAACGGTGTTTTAAATAGCTTTGGTTATTGAAACTATTTAAGACACTTTTTAAATAGCTTTACCCGAAGTGAAATTATTTAAGACACCTTTTAACTCAACCAAACTACCTGAAAAAGTACTTAAATTGTCTCTGGTCTGGCTTAAGTTTTCTCTATATAGTCTGTCTCGAATCATCGTGTACTAACATGGCCGAAACATTCGGCCGAGAGCCCGAGCATGTAAACGCACGGTCACAGCTCCTAAATTACATTTAAATTTAAAACAAGACGTTTTACAAATGAAGTCACTACAGTTTATAAGCATTTCTCATTAATAAATAGGCACATTTGAAGTCTTATTAGGCATTAGACTTTACCCATTTCTGTGTCAAAACTGTCAACAGGTAAACTGCAGTCTGGCTGGATTACATTTTTTACACAAAAAATATCTCTAGCACTTATCAATACTGTAATAATCCTTAAGTTTAAATATATCTCTAGCCCTATTTATAATATCTTGAATTGACGAAAGACCCGTTTATAAGGACTGTATTACAGTAGCACTAATATACTAAAGTATTTTTGTGTAATTTATATCGCCCATGAATTGTAAACGAAGGTTTAAACCTGTTGGATAGTGTTGCCATGATCATATACTTTTTTTGAGTGGCGTCTACAGTCTTCTTCAATAGCATTGAACGGCTCTTATGCTTACTAGTAGAGAGCAATCAAATATTTTAAGAGCCTTGACTTGTGTTTATTTTATCGTAGATGACTGTACGCGATAGTCAGCGTGACAAATTGAATGCGAGAAATGGTAATCGAATGAGCTTACTTCGACTATACAGCCTTTGAGTTAAGTTTTATAAATCGCATTTTTGTTATTACTTGCACAACATATTTCTCAAACGATTAATAAATTGTTTGGTGTCAGCACTGTCTGCGCACGCTGTGTTCGAAACGCCGGAAGGGCCTAATTCAGAATTTTCAACTTGTATTGTGTTTAAAAAAGTACTGCAAAGCGCTTTCTCCATCTCAATTTTTAAATTGAAAAATTCTTGAGTATCTTTCAAACACTTTTCGTAAGCCGACTTCACTACATTATACTGAGTTTTAAGTCCGCTTACTTTATATTTCAGTTGTTTATTGATCGTCAATAGAACTTCAGTCAAATCGGGGCGAGTATACTTCGGTGAAGTATCTAATTCAACAGGCATGAAGCCTCTGATAATTGTCATGTCTCGATTATTATGCGTAAGTCCTTTTGGAACTTTCTGTTTCCAATAGAAAAAGCCGTCCTTGATTTCGTAATTATAATCTTTTTTCTGTTCAGACAAACTACGTTTTAGGCTGCTAAAATAGTCATCTTCGGACATATTTAAATGTCTACTGAAGGTGGCTAATCTTTTGTAAGAAAATTTTCCTCTCAATACATCATCTTCGGAATACAGATTCAGTTTAAATGATTTAGCCAGCCAGACAATCATCGCGTACCACTTTCTACCATTAATTTCTAATGGTGTAATAGTAATATTTTCATCGAAATCCATTGACTTGCTTTAGGTAGGGGACCAGTTATATTGTATATATTTTAGTCTTGTATCCTGTTTCCATATCATGTCATAATCCAATTTCCATGATAAAATACATTTTTAAATGTTATGTAAAATTATTCTCCGAATTTAAAGGCAGTTAGAAAAAGTGACACGGTGAAAGACTGACATTATTTTGATTCTTTCAATTGCTTTCGATGTCATATAATACAGTCATTGAACTGACAGCTTGTATGGAATTTTGATTATTTGGGAAATAATTTATAATAGCAACTTTTTTTACTGTACCTAAAGCTACTGATACACATGCTCATTACTTGCATGCTTATTAGCAAGCGGGGAAGTGGGAGGGGCCCCGCTCCCATCCCTTCTTGCTATTAAGCATGCTTATTAGCATGCTAATAAGCACAATGCATGCTAGTAATGAACATGTGTAACTGTAGCTTTACGGACAAAGAATACTCTTGTGTACACTCTAGTCTACACTGCGGGTATTTGCGTTTTGCCTCTCGCTTGCACCATTTAAATTTTGTTTCGGTGCGAGTGAGAGGCAAAACGCAAACCCTCGATGTTTGGTGCCTACTTAAGAGAAGAACGACAACTACATACAAAAAATGCGCCTCTTCCAAAAGTTCGTTTATAGCGACATCAAGAAAACGCAGTGAACTAAATTTGACAACTGGTTAAACAATAATCCTGCATATGAAGCAGATGGTTCTGGGTTCAAATCCCGGCAATGTTTTTTTTTTAAATTTTTATGAACTAGATTTTTTTAAGCATTCCCTTTTTATTGTACAATTTTTTAACAGGTATGACATTGCCATCTATTATGAATATGGGTTAATGTAATATGGGCTATGCTAGGAGCTGGGCCCGTGATTTTCATGCCGATTTCGTCATAATGACGTATATAAACACACAGGATGTTTTAATACGAAATGAGTTAATGACAGACCAGTGTTGCCAGGGCTCTTGTGTCACAAGTCACGTTCCGTTTCCCTAAAAGTCACGTTTTTGCTTGAAAAGTCACGTTTTTGTTTAAATCAATTTTGGCTATAGAAAAACGCATAAAATGCAAAAGAATATACTTTTCACAAGCAGGAACAGCAGAACATGCTGTAGTTGTGTTTGTTGTATAATAGTCTACTTTAAAAAGCTCCGTACCTTAAAAGGAAAAACCGGAACCCTTATATGATCACTTTGATGTCCGTCCGTCCGTCCGTAGTTCTGTCTGTCAAGACCACATACACAAGTCTGCGGTCCCTTGTAGCTGTAGAAAAACCAAACGGTTGCCTCACTGATGTAGACGGGTTAGTATCAGATATGGATTTTTTAAAAAAAAATTTTTAAAATAATTATCTTTATTTTTAGGCCCACTTGCACCATCCAAGGATAGCCGCCAATCCAGAGTTCCTCTTCCTCTCAGCGTCTTCCTGGCTAATGCCACTCACTGCTCATGCTGGGAGCCTGGGGTCCACTTTGGCGTAGATTTGCCATAGGCCTCTCTCTATCCGTTCATTAGTACTAGTTTTACGAAAGCGACTGCCATCTGACCTTCCAACGCAAAGGGTAAACTAGGCTTTATTGGGATTAGTCCGGTTTCCTCACGATGTTTTTCTTTACCAAAAAGCGATTGGTAAATATCACTTAATATTTCGTACTTTAAGTTCTGAACAACTCATTGGTACAAGCTACCAGAATTTGAACCCGCGACCTTGGGATTAAAATTCGCACGGTCTTAACGCTGGGCCACCAACACTCTTCAGCCGCTGATTCAGAATTAAGCTGTTAAAATACAAAAAATCGCTTAACTCTGGGTTATGTGACTAACCCCGGGTGGTGCAAGTGCTTAGTTAGATAAAAAAAAAACACGATCTAACTTTGTAAAATTATGTCCAACATACATTTCAATTCAATTCAATTCAATAGCTTTATTTCAGACTACATTTATGTCCATATAATTAAGAACTAGGAAATAAATTAAATTACTAACAATCACTTACAAAATCTAAATATTACCTACAAATAAAATATTACATTAAAATAAAATGATACATAAAAAATATATAATAACAATTACATAATATTATAAACTATGCCTCTAGAGCCCATGTTTACCACATTCCAGTGCCTCCAAAACGCACAAGCAGGGTCCTGCCAGATGAGCTGAAGAAAGCAGTTGGGACTGTCACGTACCCGGTGCATCAGGGAAGCGGTACGGTACGGTTGCGAATTATCGCACTAAAGTCGTCCACTCTAGCCTCTGCAAACATCCCCGAGGCGCTACAGTAACGTGACAGACCCATCAGCATACGGAAGCCGTTATTGTATTGGACACGCAGGGCATTGAGAGCTTTTTTGGTGTAATTCGTCCACAGACTGCTCGCGTAAAACGACTGACAAAAAGCCTTAAAAAGGGTCTTCTTGACACTCCACTCACAGCGCGCAAACCTGCGTGACAGCATACTACATCTAACTGCCAATGCCCTGCGTTCCCTCTCAATATCAGCGTCATCCTGGAGGTTCTCAGTGACCCAGTGCCCAAGGTACTTAAAACGCGACACTCTATTTAGAGGCACCCCGTTCAGGCACACTGTCGGCACTGAAGAAAACTCATTGTTGCCTGCCTTAAAGACGAGTAATTCGCTCTTCTTCGTGTTAACGTGTGTCACATTTGAGACATGAGTAGTACAGACTTAAAGAAATAAATGAAACACTGCATACTAAACCAATCAACAATTGCCAACTGCTATCAGACTAAATTACACCTTAATAACTACTTAATAAGCTTTATTCCGCCATGACTATGATTATACCATGACATTAGGCGCAAATCGTAACGCGAACGTTCACTCACTAGTGTCATTGTCATTGACAGCAGACAATTCGATACCAGCGGTGGTAAATTTCATAAACATGTTTGATAATATACGTTTGAAAATTGGCTAGCACAAAAAGTCACGAAAATTTCGTTAAAATCACAAGTCACGCACTTGTCACGCGAGAGGGCTAAAAGTCACGCAAAACGTGACTTTTGTGACCATCTGGCAACGCTGTGACAGACAAAGTCTATCAACGGTTGATTCTAACATTTCTAACGTCGATTGTAATAGTTTTGACACTATTCAATGACAGCATTATTCTTTCAAACGAAAAACCTAAAACATGATGTATGAAGCTTGACGTCATTTGTCTGTCATAGGCATGAAAATTACGGGCCCTGGCTAGGAGTCTCTCTGCGAGATCGTATCAGAAATGAGACCATCCGCAGCAGAACCAAAGTAACCGATATAGCTCTCCGAATCGCTAAACTTAAGTGGCAGTGGGCGGGGCACATTGCACGTAGAACCGATGGCCGTTAGGGCGGAAAGGTTCTCGAGTGGCGACGGCGAACCGGAAGGCGCAGCGTGGGTAGGCCCCCCCACAAGGTGGACTGATGACCTGGTGAAGGTCGCAGGAGTCCGCTGGATGCGGGTGGCGCAGGACCGGTCATTGTGGAAATCTTTGGGGAGGCCTATGTCCAGCAGTGGACGTCTTTCGGCTGAAATTATGATGATGATGATGATGAATATGGGCAATAGGCTCATATTAATACATATATAATCATATCTATGATTATAGATTGTATGCCACGATGGAAAAGTTTATTATTCATAATAAATTACAAAATATCATAAAATAAAATTAAAACTACCTAGATATAATTAAAAATAAACGAATCTTAAATAAATCTAAAACGAATTATAAAATACACCGATTAAAACTAAATTAAAAATAAATTATTTAAACTATTCCTCCTCCATCAAAGAATCCTCCATCGAATCCTCCAAACTTTCGCCTGGTGGCAAGGTGCCCATCACACAGGCAGCATTCCCGCGCCCCGTAGCTTCCCTCAATCGTTTCGAGATCTTTTTATGGAGCCCGCGAGCACCCTTGCCCCACGGGCCGAGTGTCTCGACGCCAAAAGCTACGAACTCGTAGTTGGCGCCGAGACAGCTGTATTTATTTACCTTGGAGCCTAATATAGGCCCATATTACACTGTACCGTATATGATCATATCTCTGGCTATAAATTACATGCTGCCGTCCTTTTTCTTTACGTTGGAGAAAAAGGGAGGCATATAAACCAAAATTAAAGATATTTGGTTATGTAATATAAGCCTAACACCCTTTCGTTTCGTTATTGCATTTGTACAGGAAGTGTGTGTAGTGGTGGTTTGAAGAAGACATAAACAACGTTTTTGGCCAAACGAAACGTCAATGTCATGCATGTCGTATCGTATATACGTAACCTCAAAACATAATTGAAAATGTTTGTTTTGGTTCATTGAATTATTTCATAATCCATTCATTTGTTTGTAATTCGGGGTAAACATGAGTAGCAATGAGAGCGAAGACAACTATGATCATTCCGAAAACACGGAAGATGTTGACGACGGGGAACGTGTAAGTATTTTATTCCGTCGAAAAATGTATTAATCAAACTTATCCCATCCTAATATTCTTACCTTTTTGTCTAGACTGTTATTAGGTCCGAGTTATCGACTCTATCATTCGAGGAATTACAAAAACTTAAAGAAAGAATTGGAGCCAAAGTATACAAGGAAGCTATATTTGGAAATAAAGATGGAAAGATGGATTGTAACAAACCGAAGGTATTTAAAAGGGAAAACAAAAACAGACCGCGAGAAATGAGCTCCAAAAAGCCAGTGTCAATGATGATTGACGTGCCCAAAGCGAGGAAAAAGGAAATTCGTGATCCCAGGTATGAGTTCTGTAATAAGACTCGAGTTCCCTAAATAATTCAGTTACAGTGGTAAAGCAGTGGTAAACTAGCGCTTACGCTACATCCTGGAATTAGGTTAGGCCGCGCATAAGCTGGGAAAAGACTAGGAAGAAGGAGGAATAGTAAAGCAGAATGTTTTGGACTCATAGAAGTACCTATTTTCACAAAATAATATAGCACCTTCTCTTCCACAATACAAACAATTTCGAAGTAACAGCGTTGCAGTACTTTCTGTATATATTGTTAAGTAGAGATGCAATGGATGTCCTGTCACTATCAGGTATCCAACCCATCAACATATTTTAGCTATCAAATTACAAAGTAATCAATACTATTTAAGGTCAAGCTCAGTTTAATGGTTCAAACACTCAGAAAATATATGATTTTAAACAATATAAAATCACTGGCAATAGTAGGTAAACAAGTTTTCAATAAAAGCATGCCTATAATTTGAAACAAGTTGCGACCTGCAACCTGTGACAGAAGGCGCGCAAATGAATTTTGTCCATTAAACCAACTTTAGGCCGAATATTCGGCAGCAACATATTGGATAATCTGTGGACACAATTAGGGTAACAGGCATTTTCATGTTCTTTACCCTCATTGAACCATTGGTTGTCAATACAATGTTATTCATTAAACAGCTCTAATTTCTGTGTTTGATTCAAAATAGAGATATTTAGAATCTTTGTTTTATATATTACTTAAATAAATAAATAAATATTGTGGGACAATCTCACACAGATCAACCTAATTCCCACGGTAAGCTCAATAAGGCTTGTGTTGTGGGTACTAGACGACGATATATATAATAGATAGATACATATAAATACTGAAAACCTCCATAACTCAGGAACAAATATTCGTGATAAACACACAAATAAATGCCCTGACCAGGATTCGAACCCGGGACCTGCTTCGTAGGCAGAGTCACTACCAAATAGGCTAGGAGGCCATTACTTGCTTTATATATGTATGTATGTGACGGATTTTGATGCGTTTTTTTATAGATAGAGTGATTCAAGAGGAAGGTTAATATGTATAAAAATTACCCATGCAAAGCCAGGGCGGGTCAGAAGTTATTAAATAAATAAATATACATTATAGGATATTGTTACACAAATTGTTTTATCCTAATAATTTCACAAGCCATTTATTTGCAAAACATATGATGTTACATTTAGTTTATATTTGCACTGTTAGTTATCTCGTATTGTATTGTACTGTATCGGCGCCTATTTTGGCATCAGGGAAAAATAGCTAGTCCAGCCATCCCAACGTTTTTTTAATAAACAATTTTGACCAACATTTTTTTAAAATTAATTGTTGTTTTCAGATTCGATCCTCTCTGCGGTGAATTCAATAAGAAACAATTTGCCGATGACTACAATTTCCTAACAGAGATGCGCATGAATGACATCAAAGCTACTAGGGCTGAGCTACGGGAGACAACAGACCCCGAGAAGGCCCTGAAGCTGCGCCGTCTCCTGCAGCGGCTCAACGAACAGCACAAACACAGCAAAATGAAGAAGAAGGAGAGAATGGAGATGGAGAAACAGAAGCAACAGGCTGAGAGAGAAGTTAAGGAAGGAAAACAACCTTACTACAAAAATAAATGTGAGTTGGAAATTATTTTTTTCTTTAAGACCAGCTTTCTGAAAATGTGCCAAGTGATAATCATTTTGTCAAAGCACAAGTATTTGACTAATTAAATAACTTTGCTTTTTTCTATGTTAGAGGCTTGGGATAAATAAAACACATCAAATGAAGTCTCAAATCTAAAACGGGTATCTCTTTCTTTAATACCTTGTTGATAAACGAGCATACAGCCCGGCTGATGGAAAGCGGTAACTGTAAACGCCTGGAACTCCAGAGGTGTCACATGCGCGTTACCGACCTATTATACACTTTCATACTCCTTTTTTGAAAGACCCCATACTTTAGAACTTTTGAAAAACCCGGAAGGAAGTTCATTCCACAGCCAGAGCGTCCGCGATAGGAATTTCCTCTGAAATTGATGAGCGCCCTGTCAATGGCGAGCAATGCGATGGTAAAAAGTGGACGTTGGCATCTTGTCAAGCAATTCTTCAAAATACAACCCATTGTACAAGCAATAGAACACGCATAAGGAGGCAAAGTCTCTCCTATTTTAAACCTTACCTCTATTCTGTTTCAGCTGAACAACGCGTCGAAAGCCTTGTCTCTCAGTTTGAAGAGCTGCGCAAAGAGGGCGCCACCCGCGTGCAGAGACACATTAAGCGACGCCAACAGAAGGTCAAAAAGCGCTCACATAAAGCTCCAACTGGTGTCAGCTGATCGGCCCAATAACATTTTTAACGTGTATTTTATAAGATTTATCTATATATTATTGAGTATCGCAGAATAAACTTTAAAGCTAATGGAAACTTATTCAGCCACAGTGTTATTTTTTCTCAATAAACTATGTTACTATTTCTAACAGTTTTTAGTTCCATCTTGAAGATAATAAGAAACTCTTCAAACCTATCAAATTTCATTCAAATCTGACGCGAAAAAAACGGCAGGGTATCTAGTCGCTTATCTTCAAAGTGTTTTTTATAAACCGTTGGTAGATATTTAAGTATATTGAATTTATTCTTGTAAGTCGTAGAAATAGATGTATGTCTTTCTCATCGCGGAACAATGGTGTTCCGGATCTTTGGGAGGCGTACGCGGAGCCGAAGCCAACACGTAGATGAAAGAGAGCGGATGTTGCACTGCCCGAGTCATGGGACGCACGTAGAGACAGCACCCGCCAGGGTGTAAACTGTAAGGACTAAGGGTTATGGAGTATAAAACCGGATGCGTGCCTAATAAAATGCTATTTTATTTCCGGCAGACGGTGACTCGCCCACATAAGATGGCTCATCGGTATGAGGGCCGGGGGTAGAGATAACCCAGAAAGTCTCTTAGTTTTGTGCGTTATTTGCATATTTCACACAAAGGCGATACAAATTGTAAAATGCTGTAGTGTTTTTAGATTTCCATACAAAAATAAAAATGCAAAAATATTAGTAAGTAGGTACCTAGGTATATACTATAGGTACCCACCGTTTGTGTATTCAATATATAGTCAATATTTGATTTTATGAAAAGGTTTCCTACGCTGTAACCTAAAACACAGTCGACCTTAATCCCATAAAATGTCTTCGCCTATTTTTACGGAAAATTATAAAGGTACTGTTACACATGCTCATTACTAGCATATATGCACAAGCTTATAAACACGAAGCATGCTAGTAATAAGCACGTATAACAGTACCTTTATCAAAGTGCAAGTCCGTGTTCGATGCTATTTTGCACCTTAAGTTGTTCTTGGAAGTGGATACGGAAAGAGACGCATCTGACTTTAAGCAATTTTTTTATTTCCTTCTCATATGAATCAGCTTGGATTTGGTGGCTTGGTCTACTGGAAGATGCAGGAGACGAGCCAGGGTTGGTTGACGTAGTAGATGTGCATGGTGACCAGACCCGCGCTTTCGGCTAGCGCGTACAGACACTCGGGGCCGTCAGGAACAATTAACTGAAAAAAAAACTGGATCTGTTGAAGAGGTAGACAAAGTGGCTAGGTAGGGGCCGCTTTATCTATCTCTGCTAAGAAGCTCCCAAACACGTATACTCGCCCGATGTACCGCTGTTAGATCTGTATGTACAGTCACCTGCAATAGTATATGACGCTATGAAGGCCGCAAAAATATGTGACACGCTCTTATGGCGGTACAAACAAGACTGTCAGATTATTTTGCAGCCTTCATATAGTCCTACCTATACTATTGCAGGTCACTGTACCTATACACTCCACCGATGAACAGCTGCTAGATGCCTGGATCTATATACCTATAAACTAAATTAAATACCCGGTGTAACAATGAAAATCGAAAAAAAAATCGCTTCATATGAGTGGTGCATTTTTGATCAGCTGTTCTAAAGTGTTTTTTTTCTTCGAATTTTGAAATGTTTTCACTTGTATCGCTCTCAGGGTCATTGACCTTATAAGCTTAGTTAAAGTATCGTTCGGGACTTAAGTTACACCCTGTAGAGCAGTCCATCAATTAACAGTTATGCAGCTGCCAGACATCTATATTCCACCGATGAACAGCTACCAGACGCCTGAACTCCACACATGAACACATATCAGACAGCTGGATCTATAATACCAGGTTGACACCAACCTTGACCTCGGAACTCGTTGGGGCTTCAAACCAGTTCCTGTCACCATCGTCGAGGGTCAGGTTGCCGAAGACCAAAAAGCCAGTGGCGATGAGCTCGTTGGACTCCACGATAGGGAACCAGGGAAACAGGGACTCGTCCGTGCAGGGCGTGGTGCTGCTCATGTTGTAGTAGTAATGGCGGCCTGCAGATGGAAAGGCAATGCCGGTATTAGACTACATTAGGTACAGTCAACCAATTGGAACCCTAGGCCACTGTAGGACTATGTCATACTGAGGCTTTAAGGAATGACCTCGGCGATTTGAGCTTTCTTCCCCTCCCGCTTCCTTTCCTCACCGGTTATACAATACGTCAATAAGCATAAGTCGTCACCTAGGAAGAGCTGCTTGTACTAGGATGCAACCCTATAAACTACTAGTGCCATCTTACACGACTGGCCCCCGTCGCCTGCGCAGGCATCTCGAGCCGGCGTTTTCGGAAAAATGCGTGTAATAGCTTTTTCTGGAAAAGTACAAAACCTATCCAAAAATCAGTAGATGCGTTTAAAGTAAACATAAATATATACTGCTTGTTTTAGTTTCTTGTACTTACGACGCATAATAAGGGAGTAGATACAGATTTAAGGTAGAAAAAAGGGTTTACGGTTATTATTTTTTTCTCTTGATGTACCTAATATGTTTTTCGACAATTTAGTAGAACCAAATGTAGACCAAATACCTAGCTACATTATATATTTTTTTCAAGCGTTGTGCTTGGAGCTGAACAAAGCCTATTCACTTTAAAAACAGTGAAATATGCCGGGTAGCCCCTTAAATCAGATTGTAAGAAATCTCTTACTGCTTGTCATTTTGACATGGTTCTAGAGTGGCCTAGGGTTCCAATTGGTTGACTGTACAGAAGTTCCGTCGTATGCATCCAGATCCAGACCACAGATTTATGAATTTATATCGGGCATGTCGGGTAGTTTTGTTCTGAGTACGCTTGTCGCAAGTACTAAAGTACCCACACAAAGCAGCAGTAATTCTAAAGGCAAAACAGGTACACATAATACACGGGCGTCATTTCCATGTTCGTGTCATAGAGCTATGATTTCGCGATAACGCTTAAAGAGGAGCAAAGTTAGTAAAATAAATGAAAAAGTCAACATTTTTGAGCTCCCAAGTCTACCCGTTGATGATGCGAGAATATATAAAGGTTATCAGTGTGGTGTGTGGACGCGTCCACACACAACATCACCTAAACATAACTTCGGTTTATAGAACTTTATTTTTCTCAAAGAAATTATACATTTCGAGAAACTTAACTAAATTAACATTAGGTAATAATCACTAGTCAGTAAGTATTGCGAGTAGGTACGTGCATACATATAAAGCACTTTATTGAATCTTAAATATATAATTTATCGTAATACTTGCAAGCCAAATAGTACCTATAGGTACCTACATAAATGCATCAAGAACGCGAAGATACGAAACTGGAAAACAATACCAACACATGCATATAATTATTACTCATAGAACATTTCGCCATCGAACCTAAATAAGACAATTGTTTATTATTATTCAGGCTAGTTTGCTAGTTACAATTAACAATAAATTTTAACATATTCTATTAAACCAGTTTTATTCATGCAAACAAATAACTATGTTTAGAAAAAAATAACAAAACTTAATATAATCATGACCAATACAAGTTAACAGTGGGTTGAGAATTATCTACAATGTGTTATCAGAACAACATAAACGTTATTACAATTTGCATTTTAAACAAATGTGCATACGGTCTATAATAGTCGTAACCGGTATAAAAATGTTCCGTTGCTTGACGACAGACCTTTGAGTCGAGGGCCGGATTTAGATATTCTTAATTACAAAGTCATTTAATTCTTTTTTTAAATTATTGAATGTTTTACATTCTTTTACGTGTTTAGGAAGTTGATTGTAGAACTGTGCGCCTTCGTATCCTATTGTTTTTTTTCCAAAATTTGTGCGCGTGGGCTGGAGGCTAAGACTATCAGAGTTACGAAGTGGACGTAGTCCTAGTTCAGTTTTTGTTTTAAATGTTATCTGTGAGCGAATTGTCTTGTCCAGTATTTTTCTAATAAGTAATAAAAACTGATTTTGGTTTCTGAATAAAGCACTTGATGTGAGAAAGTCGTAACGAAACAATGTTTTCACAATTTTATTTTGGGCTACCTGTAGACTTCTAAGCGAAGTCTTATTAGCACTTCTGGATTATAATAAGTTACGAAAGAAACCCATTCACGTAATCACGTATTTATTTCGATATAAATTTTCTCTGCGAGTAGATATGGAGCTCAAAAATTGTCACGTTCTCAATATTTGACAAGCATGTGTCATCTTAGTTCTGTGTTTCGTGTAAGTATATACACGCAAACGAGGGTGAGTAGTGTCGGTATCATGCGGGAATTTGTTTGACAGAGTATGCCCATCAGTCAGCTAACATGTGCGACACGGCCGCCGGTGGTTTGTCCTTACTTGTAATCCAGACAGTGATCCTGATCATCAAGCTAACACGTGACATAACAATATCTGTGGAAAGCATCACGTGATAGCCTGACGATCAGGATCCCTGTCTGGATATCTACACGATGATCGCTCCGTCCTGTCCAGTTCTAACGAGAGTCATCTTTAATATTGTCTTCTGTTACCGCGATTGTTATTCATTGAAATTAAACACTTTAGAACGGATTAATCGCTTTTATTAACACCTTGACCCTACGGTCGAGCCCTTTACAGGTAAAGGGCTCAAACGTAGGGGTCATGGTGTTAATAAACGCGATTAATCCGTTCTAAAGTGTTTAAATTCAGAGAGTCATCTTTATTTCTTCATATCGAAGAATATACCCAAGTATCGAGAGAATGTTAATAAAACTTACCCATCCACGGAATGCAAGCCTGTTTGGTGAAGATGTCCTCGTTAACCAGCGCGTCGGTAGAGTTCGCGATCTGCACCAGCTCCTTATTGGTTCCGACCACCCACACGCCACCGTTCTCCGTGATCTTATTCTCGTTGCGCATCTGACGACGGCTGGAGAGGATTTCTGGAATGGCAACACTGCTTAGTTATTGCAGTCACGGGGGTTTAGACTCAAATCCACGATCCGCTAGGTTACACACTCAATCTGCACCACGATTCAATATCGCCGTCTTTATTGTCGTTCCAGATCGTGTAACAGTTCCAGGTGCCATTGAAATAACTAGGCTAGCTAGGGTAGAGGATCCAAAAGATGAACAACCCCCAATAGATGAACGTTGTTCCTAAAAATCCCAATAATTAAATCCTGACGTACTTTACAACCTTAGGAATATTTTTTACTAAAACTTTAACATTTACCCTTCATAGACCTTTAAACTTTTAAATAATAGATCAGTGTATGTGGTTGTGAGAGCTCACCGAAAATATGCCTCGCGCCGAAATCGCCGTTTGTATGGAATTCTTATTAAGAATGGCGCTTAAAAATTTAAGGAAATAAATTCGTATAAAATTGAATAATGTTTCTACTGACATGCTTTTGCTTGGTAACGAATCTAGACTAATCCCGCTACCCTTTACGTTATTAATAAATTCAGTTCATAATTTAACTTATTTTATTAAATATTAACTGTTCAAGTTATGGTTCCAATATTGTGTGATTTATCCAATAGCTGAACAGCGTTCAGCTTTTGGGTAAATGTTAGTTTTTTGAAATACTTATATAAATCCTAACGGTAACGGTAGATACTCCATTTATATCTTAAATTTCTAGTTTGCTGTTCCTTGATTTTTTGACTAAAAGATGAACGGAACTTTCATTGTTTAACTCAATTATTACGGGGCATATTTTAGTATGGAAACGGGACTGTTCACTGGATTAAACTCAGTGGCGCATTTAGAATTTTGCCGCCTGTAGGCTATGTAGATTTTGCCGCCCCTATCCACTGTGCTAACTTGGGTAGCTAGGAAAACTACAGGGAAAGTTGAAGCATAATTATTTATCCTTATCTATTACTTCCACTCTGGTAGGTACTCTTTGCTTTTCGCACAAACTCTAGAAAGTGGTAGTTGGCAAATCCGACAGTTCCAGCGAAAAAAGTAATAAATACATTTGTCCACTAAGTTCATACTAATTATTTACATATCTCTTTTCCTTTGATGTGCACCTGGAATCTGGATAAATACTGGTACTTAGCGTCACTTGCACCACCCAGGCTTAGCCAACAAGATAAAATTAAAAAGTATTTTAGTCTGGAATTAAACAGCATACTCCTGGTTAGTTGGCTAAAACCTAATGGTGGAAGTGCGCTTTAAGATGATAAATTTCAATTACGTATGAAAGTAAATAAATATGTTGTTATTTGTTAGGGGGCAAAATTGTTGTTTAACTCTCGGGCAAATTTTGATACCCGAACGTAGCGAGTGGTTCAAAAACTGAAATCTTGAGCTTTACGAAGTTTGCCGACGATTGTAATAAAACATTTTTCACCTTACTATCGCGAAGAAAATAAAAACTATAAGTAGAAGATTACTAACATTATCCAAATGTAAGTCAAGTCGAAGAAATCATTTAAAACTCAAGGTCCAAAAGTGTCATAGAGTTAGATAGAGAACTTAGATATTGCCAATAGCTTACCAAGTGCGGGATAAAAATTGACCAATTTAAAGATGTGACCTCCGATTGCGCATATTTATTACGGTCATACAGGTCTTACTTAGACTGGACGATTGTAAAGTAAAGTAAAGTGAGATTTTATTTGTGAAGCACAGGTGTAACACTATACAGTCAAGGTCTTAAAACTTTAGTATCAGTATCACAGGTCTCTGTGTTTTGCCTGTTGGCGTACAAATTTTTATAACATTTAATAATTAAGTAAGTAGTAGTAGGTTAATCTGTTGTCTTCGTGCCCTTTTCTTCGAAAAATCGTTAATTAAATACTCGAAACTTTTTTCCTTCATGGGGTCTGTCAAAATACCGCGGGCAAGGCATTGAGATTTTTATGGCCCAACGTAGACCTACTATAATTTTTAAGTTTGAGGCAAGAAAAGCTTTAATACTTCTTAAATTATTATTTGTATACTTCGATCGATCTCAAATACGGAAATAACGATATATAAATTTCGATGAAATTAGCTATGGGAGTTTTTGCGGGCAATCAATCGAACTAGCTTAGTCTCAACAGTCTCATATGAGACTAGAAAATTGAAGATATGTATTTATTTATTTAGTCTCTTATTGAGACTAAGAAAGGCAATATTTCCTTAGGGAAATGCCGTATTTTCCGAGCTTCGCTTGGTCGCCTAGTAGATTATGTCAAATCATATTTAATAAAAAATCAGAACGTATAGGTGCATTCTTCCATATCCATAGGTGGTCTATACCACAAAGTCGAAAAAGTGTGTTTGTGTTTTTTCTCTTGAGTTGAATAGACAAATATACACATGTTTACCTTTTAGTTTTAGTGCTTAGCCTAGGCACACTGGTTGTCCAGCTACACAGAGGGCGGCAAAATCGGCATATGATGTATCCGAACTCTAAAAAAAATGCCGCAATAAAATTCTGGTCGGCCCAGAGCGGCAAAACCGAAATATAGGTATACATCCTACAGTGCTGTACCTACAACTAGCTTAATTTAGTTCGTGTAAACGGGATAGCGACACTATTTCGCCAATATAAGAATTGTTTATGCGAGCCGTGTTGCCTCAAACAACTTGAACGATTTTATTGAAGTAGCAAAAAAAATATTTTTTACTTCAAATTTGCCGCCCCCTAAAATCTGCCGCCCTAGGCTTCAGCCTTCTCAGCCTACTGGTAAATGCGCCACTGATTAAACTGTACCTAAAACATGAACTAAGAGAATTTACTAGTTCATCTATTGGGCTGCATTCCAATACGTGAACGATTGTGTTACTTTTCTTAGTTCATTTCATCAACATCGTGCCCAAAACTTGAACGAACTAAATTTATTCGTCTTTCTATACTACCGTTCATCTATTGGTGCCCAGCTGTTCATAATTAGGGTACTCCCTTTTGCATTTTTACTGGTTCATCTTTCGGGGTAAAAATGTTCAGAGTTAGGGCACTTTGTTCATGTTCTGGGGAAAATGGGCCATTTCGGAACATAATAATTTTTATAAAAATATTGGACAGTTTAAAGAGGGTTTGGAATAGTTTAATCTAAACTAGACTATATGTAGTATAGTATAAAAAAATAAATCTTTGTGAAAATTGGTTATAACATACATAAAAAATATACCAAAGTGAGGTAAGTCGCTTAATCGTTCATTTATTGGTTCCCCTACCCTAGGTTGTTGCTTCGCGCCTGTCGATGATGCTCGATGCTAATTGATCGTTTCTCGAGTGTATTTAAGCTAAATTGAGTAAGTGGCACTGGCACGTTATAAATAAATGTACCTAATGTTTGTTTTTGACGCGATACCAGAAACTAGACTAATTTAATTATATGTATGAGCGTTCCCTTTACTTCATTTTAGAAATGTTGTTAGTCTGTGCGGATAGAGAAGGGTCATCGTGTAAGTACTGGTAAGAACGCATAAAGTGGCGTTTTAGGCGGCGTTCTTTAGGGAAGCCCTAATAATACAAAAACGCGAGCTAAAACACCGCCAAACCTAATAACTTTTGAAAGAAAACCTTGTAAAATCTTGTTGACTGTCAGTGCAAAAAAATATTAGGGTAGAGGATCCAAAAGATGAACAACCCCCAATAGATGAACGTTGTTCCTAAAAATCCCAATAATTAAATCCTGACGTACTTTACAACCTTAGGAATATTTTTTACTAAAACCTTAACATTTTCCCTTCATAGACCTTTAAACTTTTAAATAATAGATCAGTGTATGTGGTTGTGAGAGCTCACCGAAAATATGCCTCGCACCGAAATCGCCGTTTGTATGGAATTCTTATTAAGAATTGCGCTTCAAAATTTAAGGAAATAAATTCGTCTAAAATTGAATAATGTTTCTACTGACATGCTTTTGCTTGGTAACGATTAAAGACTAATCCCGCTACCCTTTACGTTATTAATAAAGTCATAATTTAACTTATTTTATTAAATATTAACTGTTCAAGTTATGGTTCCAATATTGTGTGATTTATCCAATAGCTGAACAGCGTTCAACTTTTGGGTAAATGTTAGTTTTTTGAAATACTTATATAAATCCTAACGGTAACGGTAGATACTCCATTTATATCTTTAATTTCTAGTTTGCTGTTCCTTGATTTTTTGACTAAAAGATGAACGGAACTTTCCTTGTTTAACTCAATTATTACGGGGCATATTTTAGTATGGAAACGGGACTGTTCACTGGATTAAACTATACCTAAAACATGAACTAAGAGAATTTACTAGTTCATCTATTGGGCTGCATTCCAATACATAAACGATTGTGTTACTTTTCTTAGTTCATTTCATCAACATCGTGCCCAAAACTTGAACGAACTAAATTTATTCGTCTTTCTATACTACTGTTCATCTATTGGTGCCCATGCGGTTCATAATTAGGGTACTCCCTTTTGCATTTTTACTGGTTCATCTTTCGGGGTAAAAATGTTCAGAGTTAGGGCACTTTGTTCATATTCTGGGGAAAATGGGCCATTTCGGAACATAATCATTTTTATAAAAATATTGGATAGTTTAAAGAGGGTTTGGAATAGTTTAATCTAAACTAGACTATATGTAGTATAGTATAAAAAAATCTTAGTGAAAATTGTTTATAACATATATAAAAAATATACCAAAGTGAGGTAAGTCGCTTAATCGTTCATTTATTGGTTCCCCTACCCTAGGTGCCTTATGTTATTTTTTTCGTGTTGTTTGTTCTGTGTGTTGTGACTTGTGTGTCGAATTCGAATCTAGTGTAATTGAGATTTGTATTATCACTCCGATGCCGCGATCATCGCGTAAGTATAACATCTGCGACTCTTCTTTTTCTGAACAGACTCTAAGCGATGTCACGCGCTAGACCGGGCTGGGCAGCGTGCGTAGCCAAGATGCCAATCGGTAACACTCAGTCGCGAAACTCGCGAACTAACCGCAACTGTCATGTTAACCGTTTCTGTCCTGTATAGTTAACACGTGTAGCTAGACTGTAAGTGTTGATTTTAAGGAATATACAAATAAACAAATAAAAGCTCGGAGATCACGTGACGCTTCCCGGTCTAGTGTGAGTGATCCTTAAATTTGATAATGTTTTTAATTATTCCAAAATACCTTCAGTAGTGAAATACTGCTGCAGAGTGTAGTAGGAGACACCGTCAACTGTCCAATCCGTGAATCCGAGCGTGTCCGTGTCTTCGAAGTGGGGGGTGAACTTGGTCTTTGGCAGCTGCAGAAGGTTGTAACAAGTTAACAATATTAATGTTTGAATTTGAACTACTTCTCGCAGACTAAGCCTATCTGGATTCGTGAGCGTCAGAATGACTGACCAAAATGGCAGATCAATGTTAGAGTACCATCAGCATTTACTACCTATTTGCTACTATTTACTACCTATGTTGACATATTTGCTACCTAAGTTAAAAAAAAGATATATGTTTTATAAAGTGGTCAGCCATTCTGACGTCAGGTTGACTGACCACATTTATTATGTCGGGGTTGGACCCCCTAATTTGCAACTTTCTATGTACTATGATTTACTACCTATTTGCTACTATTTAATACCTATGTTGATATATTTGCTACCTAAGTAAAAAAAAGATATGTTATTTAATAAAGTGGGCAGTCATTCTGACGTCAGGATGACTGACCACGTTTATTATGTCTGGGTTGGACCCCCTAATTTGCAACTTTCTATGTACTATTATTTACTACCTATTTGCTACCTACACATATATTTTTTCTAGATTTTTAAGGCAAACAATAACGATGTCCTAAGCAAATCAATTTAATTACGACAAAAAAAAACATTAACGAATAAGCAATAGTTAAACAATATAATTTTAAATACATTTTTAAAAGACGTTAAATTATGTTTTTATGTAATATTGTCAATACAATAGTTTTAAATAGAATTGTACCTATCGGGAATTTTGCCGGATCAGAGTTACATTTTCAAAACCTATACTTTCTGTGGACGTAACTTAGTGGACTTTACAAGAAATGTATAAACATTTTTTTCCTATACAAGAATCGAAGAAGCTCGTGATTCTGGGCAGAACGGGACACCATAATTAAAAATTTGGCCCTGACGTTTTTGGTTGTAATTAAATTGATTTGCTTAGAAGATCGTTATTGTTTGCCTTAAAAATCTAGAAAAAATATATGTGTAGGTAGCAAATAGGTAGTAAATAATAGTATAAAGAAAGTTGCAAATTAGGGGGTCCAACCCAGACATAATAAACGTGGTCAGTCATCCTGACGTCAGAATGACTGCCCACTTTATTAAATAACATATCTTTTTGTTTACTTAGGTAGCAAATATATCAACATAGGTATTAAATAGTAGCAAATAGGTAGTAAATCATAGTACATAGAAAGTTGCAAATTAGGGGGTCCAACCCCGACATAATAAATGTGGTCAGTCAACCTGACGTCAGAATGGCTGACCACTTTATAAAACATATATCTTTTTTTTAACTTAGGTAGCAAATATGTCAACATAGGTAGTAAATAGTAGCAAATAGGTAGTAAATGCGGATGGTACTCTAACATTGATCTGCCATTTTGGTCAGTCATTCTGACGCTCACCTGGTTCAACTCCATCTATCAGACTCAGATATCGTGCGGATAGCTTACAGCGCATCCCTCAGAGACTGCATCGGAGAATGTGCGGGGGATGTCGTTGTCGAAGGCCCACCAGAGACTATCGTTTGGATAACTTACAGCCACTTGCATGCCAGCCACATCTCCATTGTCATCATAGAAGCAGCACACGACGTTGTCAGAGTAGCAGTACATGGTGACAGAGGTGACGTCCAGGCCCTCGGGCGGAGTTTGCGTGATCCATCCCTCAGAGATGGCGTCGGACAGTGTACGGGGAATGTCGTAGAAGAAGGTGCCGCCAAAGTTGATTCCGATGTCAAATCTTACTGCAAGATAGTATTATTATGGAAACTATATTTCTCAATAAATTAGTAAAAAAATCTTTGTGTTCGTCTTTCATTCTACTAAATAAAAGGTGTGTAGAACTCGTAACTCGTTGTCGCTGCAAACAAGCCAGGGCATTAGTAGCGTCGTCACAGCCTCACAGGTTAATTCCCTAACTTTGCGGCGAATTGCCAGCGCCAAAGCGTACTTGGGTCACTGTTATTAGACGTGTATGCACACTTTGCCGTTTGTCAACTCGGTGCCATCTTTAGGTAGATACACTGTGACAAATTTAGAATAGAGATAAATAATTATCCAAGAATGTTCTGAGACAAGATAAACTTAAGGTAGAAACATAATTTTCGGTATTAAAATCTTCTTACTTCTAAATCCGCCTTTCCAGACACCTGGAACAGTTAAACACACATTATAAATGATTTATTACGCAATATTAAATGTTATGTCACTATTCTTATCATAAAGAATATATTTTTTAATCTATTTTTACATAATTCTTACTAGAGCTGCCGACAGCTAGAAGTGCGAATAAAACCAAGATTTGCTTCATGTTGCTAAACGGAATGAGAAATCACGACACCTTATACTCTTTTTATAATGATTAGTTTCCAAGGTCACGTATCTCTATGATTATGATTGTGGCTATCTTTATGATTATGATAAATAGTAATGATGATTAGGCTTAGGACTTTTGGATGTTCTTTGTGGTTCTAGAATCCACGGAGTCGCCATTAAGTCAAAAAAAAATAATTCGAAGTCAAAGTCTAAAAATAAAACAGTAGGTATACCTACTAGATTATTTGGCCTGTTATATCATATATAATAAACACGTAAAACTATTAATTTTATCAGAAATTGTGTAGAAAATTTTCATATTTCGCTGTTATTTTTTGTTTGTAAAATAGATGTCAGTAGGTACTTACCTAGTCTGTCACAACACAAGCAGAGATGTTCAAAATAGGTAGTGAAATGTATTTAGATGAAAAATGCAAATACTTTGATATTTTAACATTTTCAAATAAAAATACAAAATAGTTTCACAAATAGGTATTTGAAATACCTACAATATAGATATTTTAAAAATACTTTTATTCAAATAAAACACTTTGTTGACATTAGTTACTTAAGAGGCAGACAGCACCTAAGTTATGTTCTAAGCAGTATTTTAAGAAAAATATTTATTTGAATACTGCTAAAATATATATTTTTTCATTATATTTCAAAGACCGGAAATGGAACAATTTTTAATTTAACGAAATCGTCTCAAAAGAAAATAGTTACAAAGATTGGTCTTTAATTGATCATTAAATGATTTTATGTTTTTATTTTTATGATTTGGGTGTAAACGGCCAACGTGTCACATTTCACAAATAGTCCACGGTTTTCTTTATTTGCATAACAATCGATTTCAATAAATTCGTTTCACCCTATTCTGTGATATCAAAGAGATTGCATAATTCAATAAATCAATATACATATGCATATATCGCATAACCTGTGAAAGTGTGAACTGTGACTTGTGGGTTATAAATAATTTTATAAAATTAATTGCAGTACCTACTAATAATGTGTTTCTTACCCGTAACGTATTTCTACACTTTGACTTTGACTTCGAAAAAAAAATGTTGTCATAA